>OX637461.1:49749205-51166373 GCA_951799995.1 Trifolium subterraneum | reverse complement strand
TGCGCAGCATGAGATTATCTGAAAACGTGGTCAGCAGATTGATCTTTAGGCCAACAACTCTGTGAGAGAGGAAAGTTTTATCCCAAGGGATTGAATGTGGATGATTGTAAGAAACTAACCGATGAATGACGAAGCACCTTGGAAATCACGATATGTTGGACCATATCAATTTCTTAGACATGATGGTTCTGTAGAATATTAGCCAAAGTGGCCATCAATCCTATTATGGTTACAGGATGTATTCCATGCACTCCAACGCAGAAAATTCTTTCTGAATTCTTTTCAGCCAGTCTAGTTGAATTCGCAATGACCAAGAACTATTCCCATCATTCTCAAGTATATTTTAAATTTCGAGGACGAAATTTCTTCAAGGGGGGTAGATTGTAACATCTCCATTTTTAATCCTAGTAGTATTTGGATTAAATAAAAATATCATTTAATCCTATAATCAATATAAGGAAGGAAAAAGAGACACTTTATTGTATTGAACTTTAACTAGAACAAATGTATGTGTAGTTGTGGGACCTATTTGTCTTTATGAGAAGCACTACACCATTGTATTCCCATTTCACACTAAGTTAGAACAAAGGAACTATTTTTCCCTAAGACTCTCATCTCTCTCTCACGTGCCCCTCTCACTCTCCACTCACCTCCAATCCAACCAATTAGGACACATGCAAGGACAATAAGAGAGAGAGTCAACAAACACTACCCTCACTCTTCTTCTTCTTCACACGAAACAACAACAACAACACACTCCAAATTACCTCTCTTCATAACACATCACAAAACTTAGAAATCACAATTGAAATTGAATCAAGCTCCTATATCCTTCTTATTTCTCATGTACTCTGCCTCAACAACCATCCATTTAATCACCATCAAACTCTTCTTAGTTAATCATTCTTTAGGCAATTAGAAAGGGGACAAACTCTCAACACTATATTTGAATCAAGGAAATAGGTATAAATACCTCTATTAACTCTCTTTGTGATTCACCAAATCAGAGTATCAAACCACTCTTAGAAGCTCATCCTTGTTCATAAGCTTCAAGAACTCATTTTGGGATTTTCAAGTTGAAGCTAAAGGGAGTAAAATTTCGTGGCTTTAGCAAGGTCCCAGAAGTAGATTAAAGCTTCAATTTCAGGTGGGTTCGCCTTTAGGTGATGTTGGTATGAATTTTAGGAGTAGAATATTGATTCTTGTGATTCTATGCCTTAATTCACAGTAAATACATTTATATATGCTTATGACTTGATTTTGAATTGGTTGTGTTGTATGAGCTCTAGTTAGGTTGCCCCAATTTGCTCATTGTGGTGTTAATATACGTTTACAACTTGTTAATTGATTGTGTTATGAAATGGGGATGAATTGGTTTGAGACAACTATGTGAAATTTTACACAGTTCTGCAGAAAATACTGGTTTTAGCAGGGTAAATCGATTTCCCCCTGCAGGTAAATCGATTTACCTGCATTCTGGAAGTCAAAAACGCGATTTTTATGACTGGTAAATCAATTTCCCCTCTGGTAAATCGATTTACCAGCCTGCTGTGTAGGAAATTCACTTTTTATTTTGTAAACAGTTTCCGCACTTGAAACGTAGTTGGTTCCGGCTATTATGATCCTTATTTTATGACACAACACTTCACATATTGATAAACGTAGTATTAAGCATCCACGCGATCAATTAGAATTAAGGTTCAATGGTATATAAATGATGATAATGTGAAATTGTTGGAATCATTCCTTAGTTAGTCAGTCTTTGCGTACGGATTAATTGGTACGTTTTGTGATAGCTATGCTATTTTTGGGATTCACTTGGAATCCAACTCTTGAAATAAAAATAAAGAATTGTAAGCTGTTGTCGTGACGATATATTTTCGCAGACAGATTTGGTGAGGCCTCCGGGACCGGCTTACCTCGGAGTGTCCTTTTTGTAAAAATTGAACAAGATAATAATTTGTGTTACACCTTATGATATTGTATTGTGCTATAAAACACTGTTTGTGACTGACTAATAGGTTTGGGATTATTTGGTTGATTAATCGATTCCCGAAGACAGGGAATTTAGTAACTGGGTAGTATGAACCTACTGAGACGAAGTAACTGTCTCATCCCCCACTATTTATTGATTTCAGATAAGCAGGGCGACTGTGGTAAGGGAGCTATGGAATGACTAGCATGAAGTTGAACTTATGAGTAGTTTTCCATTTGCTTTTGTGCCTACTATGAACCGGATTTTCTCTAAGACTTTGTACTATCTTATTGTATAATTTAAGTTCATGGAACCTGTATTTTGAAACTTGTATTCTGATATTTAGATCGTGCCTGACTGTGAACTTCTTATTCCGTTGTAAGCTTGATGTATCCAGTACTATTTATGTCTACTCCCATTATATTCTAGACAATTTAATGTGGGGTGTTATAAAGGCTGAGATTGCATTGGACAAAAAAAAAACAAGGGAGAGGATCCCCTTTCCATTATAAGAAGGGATGAAGGGAGTGTTAGTAAGTATATTAAACGATGCAAATGTTAACTACAGTAGTGTCATGTGACACTAGTTACAAATTCAAATTTAGAATTTTTTTTAAAATAAAGAATATTTTTTCAACCAAGACGTTGAGTTTAAGTAGTTAATAAACTCATCTAGAATAAATTATTCGAAAGAAACCGAGTTTAATTTTTCATACGAACAATAAATAATAAAATCTACTTCTCCATAAAATCTTTAAAACTAACAAACAGACACTAAACGATTTATAATCTAACCCCTTGAAAGTTTAGATTTTAGTTTTTCTTTCATAGACCCTTAAACTATTTTTAAAAAGTTACGCAAACTATTTCCCAAGGTTATCAAAATCGGACCGGAGCTGACCAGCTGGTCGGACCGGTCGATCTGGGAACTGTGGAGTAATCCGGCCCAGTCAAGTCTAGAAAACGGGGGGTAAAGGAACCGGGAAAAAATGCGTGAACCGGTGCAGAACTGGAATAAATCGGTGAACCGGCCAGGTCGGACGGTTTAGTGGTTCTGGCGGTTTAGCCTTAAAATATTTTTCAACTTTTTAAGCAAGTAAATCGATTTACCATGTACAAAATTAACACAGTTGAATCGATTTACCTGACAGGGAAATCAATTTACCCCGTAAAATTTTGCAAATTTTTTAACGTTGAAACAAAGGGAAATCGATTTCTCTCTTTGGTAAATCGATTTACCCCAGTTCTTTTGAAAGTTTCTAATAAGTAAACACACACCTCTTCATTATTATAACCTTCCAAAACATTCTCAATTACTTCCCAAGAGGTGTCATACTCTATATAAATATGCATCAGAATTTTCTCAAAAAGAACTAATCATTTTCATTATCATTACAATAACAATTCTTTGAACAAACTTTCACAAAACTCTGAAACTTTCCTGCTACTTTCGTATTTGATAAAAGTTTCATGAGCACTTAGAATTTATTAATTCTGAATTGTTATATTCTTAGAATTTTGTTGTATCAAAATTCTCCTGTACTCAAATTTGTATCCAAACTCTTGTCTAAAATTCAGATAAGTGTGAACATCTTGCTATCCAGGATTGTTGGAAGCAAGAGAGTGAAAAAGAGATGATTGTTCTCTTGTTTCACTTTGTAGAGGGGAATCACCTTGTTATCCAGGATTGTTGGAAGCAGGAGAGTGAAAAAGAGAGGATTGTTCTCTTGTTTTCCTTTGTAGAGGGTAATCACCTTGTAGTCCAGGATTGTTGGAAGCACGAGAGTGAAAAAAGAGAGGATTGTTCTCTTGTTTCACTTTGTAAAGAACATAATGAATTCCTTCACACCCTGTGAAGGAATGGATCTACCAATTGGGGAACCACTATAAATTCTCTGTGTCTTTCTTCTCTTCTCTGCACTCTTTATTTTTCTGCAGTTCATTCATATATTCATCACCAACCTTCAAGAAAAATAAAAGAAACCCAACATCTCTAAAATAACAAAAAAAAAAAAAAAGTCATACAACCTAATTCACCCCCTCTTAGGTTGCACTCTCAAACTTACAATTGGCATTAGAGTGGGTTATAGGTAACCTGTTCCTAAAAGATCCAGAATGGCTTCCGCAAATTCACAACCAGATTTTAGAAGTGGTTGTAGTAGTAACAAGCCTCCATTGTTCAGTGGTGAATATTTTGATTTTTGGAAAATTCGTATGAAGGCACATTTAGAAGCGCAAGGAGATGGTATATGGAAGGTTGTTGTTGAAGGACCATTTGTTTCTATGAGTATTGTCAATAGAGTGGGTACACCCAAAATCGAAAGTTCATGGGATGAGGATGATTAGAAGAAGGTACTCAACGACAAAAAGGCAATCAATATACTTCAAATTGCACTTAGCATGGATGAATTGTTCCGTATTTCAACATGTGAAATGACAAAAGAAATATGGGATACATTGGTGGAAACTCATGAAGGAACCTATGAAGTTAAAAGATCTAGATTGAACACTTAGAGACAAGAATACGAATTATTCACAATGCAACCCGGAGAATCAATCCCCAACATGCAGAAAAGATTCGTTCATTTGACAAATCATTTAAAAGCACGTGGTAAGACTATTACTAACGATGAACTTAATATTAAAGCGCTTAGATCTTTAACCAGGGAATGACAACCAAAAGTGACGGAAATATCCGAGAAGAAAAGTCTATCCAAAATGACTTCCGCAACGCTGTTCGGAAAACTTCAATAATATGAGGCGCAACTTAAAAGACTTGAAAAACATGAGAATCAAGATAAGAAATCCAAAGGTATTGCATTAAAGGTTGATTCCAAGGGAGATGAAAAAGAAAATAATCCTGAAGAAGATGAGAACTTCATGCTTCTTGTAAAAAGGTTAGGTAATTTTTTTTATGAATAATGACAATTCAAACTTTGTGAAAAAGAAGAAATTTTTCAGCAAGAAGGAAGCATCTGCATCCACACAAAATGTCGCTTGTTATGATTGTGGGAAACAAGGACACATAAAGACGGATTATCCAATCATTTCAAAGAAAAGTAGTTTCAAAAGAAGAAAGGAGTCAAAGCCCAAAAGAGCCTATATTACATGGGATGATAATGAAATAAGTTCATCATCCGACTCGGAGAGCGAAGAATATGCAAATCTTGCACTAATGGCATCGATCACATGATTCCGATGATGAAAGTGAAGACGTTAGTAGTAAATAAATCTTCTTCTTATAATAATGATGTTCAAGTTGCTATTAACGAATTACTTAATGAATGTAAAATTCTATATAAAACGGTGTCAACACAAAAGAAACAAATTTTAACTCTTGAAGAAAATATTGACACCATGGAAAAGAATTTTGAAATTGAAAAACAAAGTTATCTTGAAAAAGAAAAACTGAATTTTATATGCAAAGAGTGTGATTCACTTTCCTTCCAAATTGTCCAATTGAAAGAAGTTCTTGAATGATATGAAAAAGGACAAGTTGATTGGACAATGTCCTTAGTCAACAAAGATATTCTAATGATAAAAGTGGACTTGGTTATTTTAAATTTGACAAACCAAGTACAAATAAAACTATCTTTGTTAAGGCAATTGATCAATCCACTAAAGAGAAAGTGAATAAAGCACCAAAAGTTCACCATTATCCTAAGAAGATATTTCCTAAAAAGAAATCATATGTTCCTAGATATAGAAGTAATTTTGTTCCTATTTGTTTTTATTGTGGTATAAGTGGCCATACACCTAATGCTTGCTATGTAAGAAAATTTAGTGTACCAAGTTGACATTATGTGTGGATAAAGAAATGAACTAATTATGAAGGACCCAAAGCAACTTGGGTACCAAAACAAACTTAATTTTTTTTTTTTTGTAGGTTTGCTTGAAACCACCACAATCTATGGTATCTAGATAGTGGTTGTTCTAAGCATATGATAGGAGATATATGCAAATTTTCAATTCTAGTGTTTAAAGCCAAGAGTTATGTCACTTATGGAGACAACAACAAAGCAAAAATTCTTGGCATAGGCAAAGTTGGAGCACCACCTTTCACATCCATTGATGATGTTCTTTGTTGAAGGACTAAAATACAATCTTCTAAGTATAAGCCAACTTTGTGACAAAGGTTTCTGTTGGTGCTTTGTATGTTGGCCTCATTTTGCAAAAACAAGTTCAAGCAAGATGTTGGACCAGATGCCGTAGCATGTGGGTACAACATCTGTCATGCCGGTAATTAATGTTCTATATTGCGCGCCATATCTTTGAAGATTCTCTGAAGCAATATTTTCGCCTTACTGCTTATCAAGACGCACGTTTTAAACAAGGGATTATAAGGCGGCTGCACCAAGAGATACTTTCCAGAAGATGCTACGCCATTTATGGAAACAAGTGATTCTTTCCATTTCATGTGTGCTGGACTTTGCAAAAGGACAGCTGAAGATTAAAGCCCAAGATGAAGACCTAGCCCATGCTAACTCAGGTCATATAAATATGTGAAGACTAAAACCTAAATGACTACTGAAGCCGTCATTTGAAGAATAGAATTTTTAGGGTTTGAATCTTGTTAATTGTGAGCCTTTCTTGTGTCTCCTTGATGCAAGTTTAAGACTGTGTTTGAGTTGTAATTTGTGTAATCTCTCCTAAGCTTTTAAGTACGGAGAAGGTTTGTTTTCTTGGTGATTGAAACCATTCTGTTTGTATTGTTGTTATAATCACAGGGTGTGTGATTGAAAGGAAGTGAGACGGGGTCTCAAACTTAGGAGTTCCTAGGTTGAGTATAGCACAGGTAGAGTCTAGGAGATAAGTCGTGAACTTGAGAAGTTTGCTGAGGGCTTTGATCTAGATCTATTATAGTGGATTCCTTCCTGGCTTGGTAGCCCCCAGAGTAGGTCGTTGTTTACGCCGAACTGGGTTAACAATATTTTGTGTTATTTACGTTTACTGTCTGTTATTTTTAATTGTTCATTTATCGCTACTGTGGACATACGCTATAGCATTCTTCTTGGTATTACGACTGGTTACATACGTCAAGTGCTATAGCTTCTGTCATAACATCTGTCCCCAGTAGGTGCCAGAATTTCAGTTTCAAAATCAAGTTCACCAAGGATGAATACTTGATGAAGCCAAACACGAGGCAAAACTCATAGGTAAAAGAATTAATAATATTTTCATGATTTTCTTCTATGAGATCCATCTTTGAAAGTAAAATGTCTCATGGCAAACAGAAATGACTCATGGCTTTGGCATAAAAGAGCCGCCCATATTCATATGGAACTTTTAAACAAACTAGCCAAACGTGATCTAGTCATTGGTTTGTCAAAGATAAAGTTTGTTTGTGTTTTCTTTAATCCATTTATATGTGGATGTTTATGTGTGTACATTTATTTTTGGATTTCCTTCTACTTTTACCCATCTTTCCCTTCTTTTTGATAATGTCAAAAGGGGGAGAATGATGTATATATGTATGTGTGGTTTCCTTGTCCTCTTGATATCCAGGTACATCATGAATTTTCAAATGAACACAAGTCATGAATTAAGGGGGAAACATTCTTTCTAAGGGGAGTATTCCGGAAAACTCACAAACATCAAGTATGCATTTGTCATCATAAAAAATGGGGAGAATGTGAAGACAAGCTTCTAAATTGAAGTTATTTTGATGAAGACAAATATGTAAAAGCAAAGAAGAAAAAGATTGGTCATGATCAAAGTGCTCAAGCTTTAAAGAAATTCAAATTACCACATGAAAATCATGATCAAGATTATGGGTGTTATGTTTTGTCTTAAACTTGAAGATGCAGAATTCTTTTGAATGTTGTTGTTGTTGGTTTTGTGTGGCACGCATGCCTTTCCTTTGAGTGGCACGCAATACAATCATTATTTTCTCTTTGGCTACTGAGTTAGGGAGTGGCACGCAAAAAAGCTTGCGTGGTGCGCAACTTGGGTATATATATATATATATATATATATATATATATATATATATATATATGTTGTTTCATCACTTCTTCAACCGCCAGAGAGAGAAAGAAGTGATTTGAGGTGCTTTTCTTCATCAACTAAGAAGAGGATAATTCTTAGGGTTGGATAATCATTTCTTTCATCTTGCAAAACACATATCATTGAAATCTCTTGGTCACGGGGAGAGATTTGGGAAAAGGGTAGAAAATAGGAAACTCTATTTTTCTTGTAACTCTTTGTGAGAATCTCATTGTAATCAAGAACAAGTTTGATAGTGGAACGGAGAGTTGCCCTCTCACCCAGAGTAGGTTTATTATAGCCGAACTGGGTAAACAATTTATCGGTGTTTTTATCGTTTTATTTTTGTTTACTTTCCGTTGGTATTATTGCTCGTCGAAATATTGTTCTTCGTTATTTTGGTTGTTTATTCGTTTGCTCCACACACACAAAGATTTTATTGGTGTGGTATTTCATTCGAATTCACAACAATTGGCGTCCACCGTGGGGCAAGGGATTAAACGAATTTAGGCACCATGGGTTCGAAGTTTGATATTGAGAAGTTTACCGGTAGGAATGATTTCGGATTGTGGAAGTTAAAAATGAGGGCGGTTTTGGTTCAACATAAATGTGTTGAAGCGTTAAAGGGACCGACATAGATGCCAACGCATCTCTCAGAGGACGAGAAAATCGAGATGAATGATGTAACGACCCGATTTTATTATTCGTATTATATTTATTCGTTATATTATTTTATGTCTATTATTATATTTTCATAAGCGATAATTAATTAATAAGCGAAAGTATTAGTTAATTAGACGAGTTTGTGAGAATTACACGAGAGTGGGCTTAAAGGCTATTGGGCTTGTTGACATTGGGCCTAAGTGACTATTGGAATTGGGGGACCGTTATAAGGCATTTTAGAGAGAGAGAGAGGTCACTATTCACAAACTCATGTTCTTTTTTAGAAGTAGAGAGAAGGAAGAGCATTTTGTGTGCTAGGGCAAAGGGATTCTTGAAGATTCATCAAGCCAAATCCGAAATTCATAGAGCCAAGGTAAGAGAGATAGTTTTCATAATTGTGAGTGGCTAGAGAAAGGGGAGAATGTCAATTTCTCCGAACCCAAACTTTCTCCACTCATTTTCGTGGGCTTTTTGGGATGATTTTTCTTAATGAAAGTAAAAACTCATGTTCATAGTATGTTTAATATACTCTTAACATGATGTATGAACAATTTTAATGGGTAAAAATGGGTATTTGTAGATGTTTGTTAAGATTTGGGAATGTTTATGAGTTTAAGTAAATATGTCAAGATCCATGAAAAATAAGTGATTATTAATGTTAATAAGTTACTTTTAATGTGTTTTAAACATGTATGAACATAACCCATGCTTGGTATAATTTCTGGAACTGAAAATAAGTGATTTTGGGTCAAATAAGTGATTTTTCGCACAAAAACGCGTTTTGACGGATCTGCTTCTGGCTTGCCGCGCCGCGCGCAGGATATGCCGCGCCGCGCGCAGCTCTTCCCTGTTGCTTCTGACTTTCCGCGCCGCGCGCAGGATAGTCTGCGCCGCGCGCAGAGGCCTGTTGACCAGGGTTGACCTGTGTTGACTTTTGGTTGACTTTTTGACGGTTTATGCACCCGGAACCTATTTCACTCGATTTTTCGCGTAGATTCCGATTCCGAAGTTAGTTTCATAAGATGAAGCTTGGTTTATGAAGTTTTCTTATATGTTTGTATGTTTTCTATACTTTAAGGTTGTGGATAATTGTATCTTGATGATTAATGATGAATAATATAAATTGTGGATGATATTTTTGAAATATCAAAGACGGATATTGAGATGTATGATATCTTAATAAAGACGAATATGAATAACGTTTTCATATTACATGAGTATAGCTTAATGCTAATTATTTGAGATTATTCATGAGTCATCCATGCATTCATGAATTGAGTTAGGGATATTAGAATATTTATTCTAATAAAGACGGATATCGAATTATATTTATTCGATAAAGATGGATATTAGAGGTGAGATACTTTAATAAAGACGATGGTACCACATGCATTAGAGATGTCTAGGATGACATATCATGAGAACTTGACATTAGTTGCATTAGGGGATTATGCATATATGTACTTGATAATCGGTATATGGCATTGTGTGTGTGTGTGTGTGTTAATTGAATGAATTCGTATTCATTAATTCTTACCCTCAATTGTGATTCAATTGCACTGATTGTTTATAATAAAGGATGAAGACGTATATATGAACTAGTGATACATGATAACATATGTACATGAAGTATAAGCTTAGTGTTTATACTTATTTACTGGTTATGTTTACTAACTCTCTGTTTTGTGTACCTCTGAACCGTTGGGTGGTTCAGATCACCAGGTTGAGAAGTCCGCTCAGGATTAGGAGCTCGTGCTTGTGCTATTATTAGCATACTTTTAGGTGAGGAGTTAGTTAAGCTACTCCTTTAGTATTATCTTTTGGGTTGTAATAGCAATTGCTCTGATAGTTGTAACATCGAGTCGGGGATTGTACGCTTGAACTCGTTTATAACTTGTTTATTTTGATGACCTTGCTATTTGTAAACTATAGGGATGTAATTATATGGCTTGAATGATAACTATTAGCCTCTGAATATATTACGATTATCATGATGATCAATATATGGTAATCGAATTGAATTCCGCTGTGGTTTTCTTTTGATAATCATAATGAAATGTTTTGCATGCTTGTTTCCGTTTTTATTTTCCATGTAATGCCTTAATTGCTAGGTGTTTATTTGTTTATATTTAATAAATACGCGCTTAAGGGGTTAGGGTGTTACAAATGATAAGGCGGTGAGTGTTATCACTTTGTGTCTCGGGGATATGGTGTTGAGAGAAGTAGCGCGTGAGACTTCGGCGGTAATGATGTGGACTAAGCTTGACGCTTTGTATATGACAAAGTCTTTAGCACGTCGACAGTGCCTGAAGGAATGACAATACTTTTATCGTATGGTGGAGAACAAGTCTATGGTGGAGCAACTTGCGGAATTTAATAAAATCATTGATGATTTGGCGAACATTGATGTGAACTTGGAAGACGAGGACAAAGATTTTCATTTGTTGTGTGCTTTACTTAAGTCATGGGAAAACCTCAAGAGTTAACTAAGTTGAGGGACTTGAAGATTGATGATAGTGGAGAAGGTTTGAATGTTGCGAGAGGTAGAAGCGAGTACAAAGGCAAAGGGAAAGAGAAGAAACATAGGTCCAAGTCTAGGCCAAAGGGTGGAGGTGATAGTGCTGTTAAGTTTAAATGTTATCATTGTCATGAACCGGGTCACTTCAAGAAGGATTGTCCTCAAAGAAAGGGCGGTGGTAGTTCGTCGGCTCAAATTGCTACTAGTGATGAAGGTTATGAGAGTGTGGGCGCACTTACAGTTACAAGATGGGAACTGGAGAAGAGTTGGGTCATGGACTCGGGTTGCTCTTATCACATGTGTCCGAGAAAGGAGTATTTTGAGACTTTGGAGCTTAAGGAAGGTGGAGTTGTCCGTCTTGTAACAATAAGGCTTGCAAGGTTCAAGGTACGGGTACAATCCGATTGAAAATGTATGATGATCGTGATTTCCTTTTGAAGAATGTGAGGTATATTCATGAACTTAAGAGAAATTTAATTTCCATAAGCATGTTTGATGGTATAGGGTATAGTACTAGATTTGAACATGGGTCAATGAGAATTTCTCATGGTGCATTAGTTATTGCTAAAGGGTCTAAAATGAATGGTCTTTACATTTTAGAGGATTCCACTGTTATTTCTAATGCATTAGTAACTAGTGTTGAAAAAGCGGACATGACTAAACTATGACATTTGAGGTTGGGGCATGTTAGTGAAAGGGGTTTAGTGAACTAGCTAAACAAGGTTTGCTAGGTAATGAAAAATTGAACAAACTAGATTTTTGTGATAATTGTACTCTAGGCAAACAACACAAGGTGAAGTTTGGGGTGGGTGTGCATAAGTCTAGTAGACCGTTTGAGTATGTTCACTCGGATCTTTGGGGTCCAGCGTCTGTCTCTACTCATGGTGGTTGGTGGAGGTTCATATTTTCTGAGTATTATTGATGATTATTCTAGAAGGGTATGGGTTCACATTATTAAAAATAAAAGTGATACCTTTGAAAAGTTTAAAGAATGGCATACCCTTGTAGAAAATCAAACTGGAACTAAACTAAAAGGTTTGAGAACTGACAATGGCCTGGAGTTTGTTTCAGACCAATTTAATGAGTTTTGCAGGAAAAAAGGTATAAAGAGACATAGAACTGTTGCATACACACCGCAGCAGAATGGTCTGGCTGAAAGAATGAATAGGACCTTGTTGGAGCGGGTGAGGTGTATGTTGTTGGGAGCTGGATTACCCAAGAGTTTCTGGGAGAAGCAGTTAACACTACTGCATATTTGATCAACATATGTCCATCAACATGAATTGATCTAAAGACACCTATGGAGGTTTAGTGTGGCAGGCCTTCTGACTACTCTAATTTGAGGGTCTTCGAATCCTTGGCATTTGCTCACGTCAAGCAAGACAAACTTGATGCTAGGGTGGTAAAATGTGTTTTCATTGGTTATCCTGAGGGTGTGAAGGGTTACAAGTTGTGGATAATGGGACCTGGAAGATCAAAGTTTATTATAAGCAGGGATGTTACTTTTATTGAGACCCGAATGGGGATGAAGTGCAAAGACCTGGAAGAAATACCAGAAACTGGGGTAGATAAAATTCAGTTTGAGGTGGAGCCTTCCACTAATGAGAGGGAAGAGGAGGATCAGACTCAAGTACCTGAAGAGAGTGGAAGTGATGAAACAACTGTTCCTGACTATCAGCTTGCAAGATATAGGGACAGGAGAGTTATTCATCCGACTAATAGATTTGGTTATGCTGGCCTTATTTGTTATGGTTTGAATGCAGCTGAAGAATTGCAAGACTCAGAACCAAAGAACTTCAGGGAGGCATCCGAAAGCATAGATGGCAAGGATTGGTTGAAGGCAATGAATGAGGAAATGCTTTCATTGGAGAAGAACCATACTTAGGAGCTTGTACCATTGCCTAAAAAGAAAACGGATTCCGGGAGTTGAATCACCAAGGTATTCCGGGAGTTGAAGCACCAAGGTATAAGGCAAGACTTGTAACAAAGGGTTTTACTCAGGTGGAGGGAATTGATTACGATGAGATCTTCTCACCGGTGGTGAAACATTGTTCAATAATGGTACTTATAGCGATTGTGAATCAGTATGATCTTGAGTTGAAACAAATGGATGTGAAGACCGCATTTCTACATGGAGAGTTGGAAGAAACTATCTACATGCAACAACCCGAAGGTTTTGTGGAAGACAGTTCAAAGGTGTGTTTGTTGAAGAAATCTTTGTATGGGTTGATGCAGAGTCCAAGGCAGTGGTATCATCGATTCGATGAGTTTCTTTTGAAGACTGGATTTGTGAGGAGCAACTATGACAGTTGTGTGTAAATGATGAAGAGGAATGAGAAAGTCATTCTCTACCTCCTTCTTTATGTAGATGATATTCTTATGGCAAGTTCTAATAAGTCTGAGATTCAAAAGCTCGAGGAGAAATTAAATGGTGAATTTGAGATGAAGGATCTTGGTAATGCGAAGAGGATACTTGATATGGATATCGTGAGAGACCGGAGTAAAGGTGAGCTGTTCTTATCTCAACATGATTATTTGAAGAAAGTGGTGGAGCGGTGTAGGATGTCATATTCTAAGGTTGTAAATACTCCACTTGGTCACCATTCAAAGTTGTCAACTAAACAGTGTCCTCAATCCGAGGATGAGAGGAAGAAGATGGAGAGTACTCCCTATGCTAGTGGGGTTGTAAGCATCATGTATGGCATGGTTTGTAGTAGACCGGACTTATCCTATGCAATTAGTGTGGTAAGTCGGTTTATGGCAAATCCGGGTCAAGTTCATTGGCAAGCTTTGAAGTGGGTTTTGAGATATTTGAATGGGTCCTTGAAGGGTTGTCTAAGGTACAAAAAGATTGATCCAGGAAAGGATGCTTTGGAGGGTTATGTGGATGCGGACTATGCGGGCAATGTGGATACTAGAAAGTCTTTATCTGGTTTTGTGTTCACTCTGTTTGGTACAGCGGTAACTTGGAAGGCCAATCAACAGTCGGTTGTAGCCTTGTCAACAACTCAAGCGGAATACATAGCTCTTGTTGAAGGGGTCAAAGAAGCCATATGGTTAAAGGGTATGATTGGAGAAATGGGGATTAATCAAGGTTGTGTGAAGATACATTGTGACAGTCAAAGTGTCATTCATTTGGCAAATCATCAAGTGTATCATGAGAGGACGAAACACATTGACATTCGGTTGAACTTTGTTAGAGATATGATTGAGACCAAGGAAATCATAGTGGAGAAAGTGGCATCGAAGGAGAATCCGGCTGACATGTTCACCAAATCATTACCAAGAGCCAAGTTCAAGCATTGCTTGGACTTGATTAACTTCGAAGAGTAGACGGAGATCGGAGAGGGCAACATGATGGTTGGTGGGAAGTTGGCACCGCCATCAAGTTAAAGGCAAGGTGGAGATTTGTTATGTTTTGTCTTAAACTTGAAGATGCAAAATTCTTTTGAATGTTGTTGTTGTTGGTTTTGTGTGGCACGCATGCCTTTCCTTTGAGTGGCACACAATACAATCATTATTTTGTCTTTGGCTACTGAGGTAGGGAGTGGCACGCAGACAAGCTTGCGTGGTGCGCAGCTTGGGTATATATATATATATGTTGTTTCATCACTTCTTCAGCCGCCAGAGAGAGAAAGAAGTGATTTGAGGTGCTTTTCTTCATCAACAAAGAAGAGGATAATTCTTAGGGTTGGATAATCATTTCTTTCATCTTGTAAAACACAACTCATTGAAATCTCTTGGTCACGGGGAGAGATTTGGGAAAGTGGTAGAAAATAGGAAACTCTATTTTTCTTGTAACTCTTTGTAAGAATCTCATTGTAATCAAGAACAAGTTTGATAGTGGAACAGAGAGCTGCCCTCTCCCCCAGAGTAGGTTTATTATTATAGCCGAATTGGGTAAACAATTTATCGGTGTTTTTATCGTTTTATTTTTGTTTACTTTCCGTTGGTTTTATTGCTCGTCGAAATATTGTTCTTCGTTATTTTGGTTGCTTATTCATTTGCTCCACACACACAAAGGTTTTATTGGTGTGGTATTTCATTCGAATTCACAACAATGGGAATAAACATATGTACAATATATGCAATTCATTATTATAAGCTTTAGGTGCTCACAAACTTTCATCTAAACTCTTCTAAGTTTACTATAATAAGCTTTTAACTTAAAATATTTTTCAACTTTTTAAGCAGGTAAATCGATTTACCTAACATAGAAATCGATTTACCATGTACAAAATTAACACAGGTAAATCGATTTACCTGACAGGGAAATCGATTTACCTATCGATTTACCTTGTACAATTTTGCAATTTTTTTAACATTGAAACAAAGGGAAATCGATTTCTCTCCTTCGTAAATCGATTTACCTCAGTTCTTTTGAAAATTTCTGATACGTAAACACACACCTCTTCATTAATATAACCTTCCAAAACACTGTCAATTATTTCCCAAGAGGTGTCATACTCTATATAAAAATACATCAGAATTTTCTCAAAAGGAACTAATCATTTTCATTATCATTACAATAATAATTTCCTGAACAAACTTTCACACAACTCTCTGAAACTTTCCTGCGTACTTTCATATTTGATAAAAGTTTCCTGAGCACTTAGAGTTTATTAATTCTGAATTGTTATATTGTTAGTATTTTGTTGTATCAAAATTCTCCTGTACTCAAATTTGTAACCAAGCTCTTGTATAAAATTCAGATTAGTGTGAACATTTTGCTGTCCATGATTGTTGGAAGCAAGAGACTGATTGTTCTCTTGTTTCACTTTGTAGACGGGAATCACCTTGTTGTCTAGGATTGTGGGAAGCAGGAGAGTGAAAAAGAGAGAATTGTTCTCTTATTTCACTTTGTAGAATGTAATCACCTTGTTGTCCAGGATTGTTGGAAGCAAGAGAGTGAAAAAGAGAGGATTGATCTCTTGTTTCACTTTGTAAAGAACATAGTGAATTCCTTCACAGAGTGTGAAGGGAGTGAATGTATCAATAGAAACCACTATAAATTCTGTGTCTTTCTTCTCTTCCATGCACTCTTTATTTTTCTACACTTCATTCATATATTCATCACGAACCTTCAAGAAAACTAAAAGAAACCCAACATCTCTAAAATAACCAAAAAAAGTCATACAACCTAATTCACCCCCTCTTAGATTGCACTCTTAAAATTATATTATTTAATGACTGCATTTGTTTATACCGTCCAATCTTAATCCAACAGCTATAAAATGATTGCATCGAAAATTAAATTAGACGGCTATAAAGTGACTGAATCGAAAATTCAACCGGAGAGAATGCATTTCCCACGAGACTTCACACTGATGAATGTTTGATAACTTTCATTGCAATTAATTAAGTTTGTAGTGGAAGTTGGAACAAATAAAGAAAGATTGTACATACTCATGTGCACTTCTGTCAATCTACTAGGCTATTAGTGAAAACCTATTGGACTATTGCAAAAAACGTGGAGTGCATGCTTTTGTAACCTACTACAACTTTTGCAGTATAGTGATTTTATTGTGCTACCTCAGTCTCTGATTATAAAACTTTATTTATCCACGTATGACACGGTGCAATTTTGATTACTAATATTTTTAATTTTTTATAAGTAAAAATTATAAAAATTTAATATTTTTAAAATACTCATTAAAATAAATTGAACAAAATCTAATTAATATGCTAAAATTTACATTTATATTATTAAAAAAATATGGTCAAAATAAGGTAAATAAATAGTACATTTTTGTCAAAAAATAATCTTATAATTAAGGGCGGAGGTAGTAATTTAACCTTAACATTATCGTACTGTTTATTTATGTGGGTAAAAAATAGTTTTATTGAGCAATTATTTATATATTTTTATTTATATATTAATTAAAATATATATTTAATTAAAAACGATCCGATCCAGTTGAACCCGGTTCGACCAATTGAACCTTGAACCAGTAAATTCACCGGTTCGAAGTTCGATGACCGGTGCGGTTCTTATTAGCGGTTGCAAAGTTATGATTGTCTACATCTCCATATAAAGTGACCGTTCAACATTCCAAATTTAGCTCTATAAATAAAGAGCACCAACTCTTATCTTTTCACACAACCATTCATTTCTGCTTCCATAACAACATATGCTCTCATTAATCATTATTATTCTCTATAACTAATAAGCCATGGCAGATGAAGTGATTCTGCTAGATTTCTGGCTAAGTCCATTTGGTTCGAGAATCAGAATAGCACTTGCTGAAAAGGGTATCAAATATGAGTATATAGAAGAAGACTTGAGGAAGAACAAAAGCTCTTTGTTGCTACAAATGAACCCTGTTCATAAGAAAATCCCTGTTCTCATTCACAATGGTAAACCTATTGCTGAATCTCTCATTGCTGTTCAGTATATTGATGAAGTTTGGAATGATAAATCTCCTCTGTTGCCTTCTGATCCTTATGAAAGATCACATGCTAGATTCTGGGCTGATTATGTTGACAAGAAGGTATATAAATTTTTCCCTTTATATGCTTCATTGTATCTGATTGTTTGATGCTTAGTTCTATTCTTTTGCGATCTGCATTGTTATGTTTTTAGCACGTTCAAATTGCGACATGCATCAGCAATTGAGGTCGCAACATTGCTAATGCAGTATCATCCACAACTGCATCTAACCATAATTGCACTGTGATTTTCAATACAAGTGAATTATAACCAGTGGTGTGCAAAAGAAACCGTTCTAATGAACCGATTTATAAAATTGAGTGCACATCTTTTTAAAATTCAAATTATTTTGGATCAAAATTGAGCTGGTACCATTTTATAAAAACCGGTATCCACTTCAATAAACTAATTTCAAAATCAGTACCCATTTGTTAAGGGTTAGCGGCGCAGCTTGTTGCTAGTTTGCAAAAAAAAATTCTAGAATTGTTTTTATATGAAATCGAAACTTTTTTTCTTGAAAAATTCCGTAACTTTTTTCCGATAATTTTTTTCCCGAAAAAAGATTGGAAACTTTTTTTCCGAAACAAATATCGAAATTTGAAAAAAGATTGGAAGCTTTTTTCCGAAAAATATTGAAATTTTTCCCAAAAAAAGATCGGAAACTTTTTTTCCCAAAAAAACTTCGAAATTATTTTTATCTGAAATCGAGACTTTTTTTCTCGAAAAAATCCGGAACTTTTTTACGGAAAAAAGATCGGAAACTTTTTTTCCGAAACAAATATCGAAATTTGAAAAAAGATCGGAAATATTGAAATTTTTCCCCAAAAAAGATCCGAAAATTTTTTCCCAAAAATTTTTTGAAACTTGTTTACGGAAAAAAGATCGGAAACTTTTTTTCCGAAACAAATATCGAAATTTGAAAAAAGATCGGAAATATTGAAATTTTTCCCCAAAAAAGATCGGAAAATTTTTTCCCAAAAATTTTTTGAAACTTTTTTCCTCGAAAAATTAGTGATTTTTTTTATAAAAAAGATTGAAAACTGTATTTTTAGAAAATTAATTTTGCAAACTGGATCTGAAAGAAGCAAAACAAATCAATAGAGGATAGAGAAGTAAAAAATTGAATCAATTTTATAAAATAATCTGATTTTAGATAAAAGTGATTTTGGTTTAGTTCAGTTCATCACCATGCACACCCACATAACCGTATTTGAAACGGACAATCATGTTCTTTTAAATCTTCTCACCGACCTCAATTCTTAATTTGCATTATTCTAATGAAAAATCTTACGGCACAATTCAATCAATGTTTACCAAACATATTGAGACTATATTATTGTGGTTAAATAGGATAGTGGCATAGTTAGGGGTGTACTCGGGTTTGATTGGGCCGGATTAGGCCTAATCCGTTACCTAACCCGTTCAATAATCAGTAAGTTTGGTTCATCATGAAATTCACACTTTCACTATTAAATTCGAACCGAACCAATCCGATGGTTAATGGGTTGGGTTTGTTCGCGGGTTGTTCATAAAATTAAAAGTAATTTTTTGATAGAAAAATATACATTTTTAAAAATTTCGAAAAAATCTATAATACAATTTAAGACACATTTTTAGTACTTAAATTGAATAAAACACACCTATTTAACTTTAAATACAAATTCATCCATAATCATAACACTTAATAAAATAAATATGGGTATACATGTAGACGGGTTCAAAAACTCAAATCCAATATCCAAATCGATTACTTGTGGGAATGGTGGGTTGGGCCGGGTTCTACCTGCAAATGAACGAGTTCGGGTAAATATTGAGTTGGTGGGTTCGCGGGTTGACCCGCATCCATGAACACCCAGAGCATAGTGGAGCCACTTGATATATAATTTGTGAGAATTTAAAATTATTTCACGCCGCAAGCCGCAATGCGAGTTGAAGAGCAATCACGGACTGCAACCGCTACTGCATATGCGATTGCAATTTAAAACTTGCGAGTTGCAGAGCAATCACGGACTGTAACCGCTACTGCATATGCAACCGCAATTTAAAACCCTTTTTAGTATTAATTCTTAAATTTACATTTTGCATGCATATGTTTGTGAGAAATGTTATTTAAACATCAAAAAAGGGGACATCTCTGCAACATTAAGAGGAGTCACGTGTATATAACCGGGGAGTTCTTCAACACATTTGGTTAATGCATAATTAACCAAATGTGTTGAAGAACTCCCCGGTTATATACACGTGACTCCCCTTGATGTTGTAGACATAAAATCTTTAAAACTTGAACTTTTAACTTTGTTTTAACTTTATCATCCGCAAACAATCAAAATATGTCTCATATACAATTTCTCGTAAACAAATAGTTGAGGAATTGGAGATCAAATTTGGTTAATATGAGTTAACCAAATGTGTTGAAGAACTCCCCAATTATATACATGTAACTCCCCTTGATGTTGTTGAGATGTCCCCTTTTGATGTTTAAATAACACTCCTCTTGAAAGCTTTATGTTTTAACCCTTTTTCTTAATTATTTACTACTTATAAGCTTATCAAGCATCCACACATGAACACTTACCATAAACCCTTAATTAAGCTATGTTGATAAACAGAGTCTTAACATGAATCAATCACGTACCTCAAGAAAATTGAAGATCATTCAAATTGGGATCACTTTTGTGTTAAACAATACAAACAATTTAATATATTTTACATTACCTTTAGTTATTATTAGCAAGTATTAGTTTTTTATGGCTGTTCTTTTCTCTCTTGCATTTTATGATCTAATTAAGTGTGTCAATTCTAAATGTAAAAAAAAGATATATGAAGTTGGAAGGAAGCTTTACACCAAAAAAGGAGAAGAACAAGAAGCTGGCAAGAAGGAACTCATAGAAGTCTTCAAATTGTTGGAGCAAGAATTAGGAGACAAGACTTATTTTGGAGGAGACAAGCTTGGCTTTGTGGATATTGCATTTATTCCATTCTATACTTGGTTTAAAACCTATGAGACCTTTGGCAACATCAATATAGAGAAGGAATGCCCCAAAATCCTCTCTTGGGCTAAGAGATGTATTAAGATTGAGAGTGTTTCCAAGTCTCTTCCTGATCAGGATAAGGTCTATGACTTCATTGTGGAGATCAGGAAGAAGTTAGGCATTGAGTAGATATGTTGAAGATGTTAGGTTAAATGATTTCACTTGGCCTAACCTTTCTAATAAAAAAATAATGTTTGTGTGCAATAAAAGGCATTTAGATGTGCCAAGCATGATAATGGTGTGGTTTATTATGAATTATGATGATTGTTTATCTATGAAATGTTTAGTTAGAAAGTTTGTTAAGAGAGTTACTCTCTGGTTTAGGAGCAACTCTGTTCTGGTCTAGGAGTTCTTGGAACTCTGGTTAAGTTTCTTTACCATTTCTCACCACTGTAGAACTTTAAATTCAATGTTTCACATTCAATAATATAAACTTATCTTCAACAAAGTGTTTTTTGAAATTTCTTTTAGTTCTGTTTTGTATTTGTTGCTTCATCTATGTTGTTTGTTACTTCCTTGTGATGGCCAATTTATATATCGGCAATGCTATACATAACAAATGAATCTTCCCGAAAAATATCACGATGTTGATGTGTTGGTTTATTAATAGACAAAACAGTTTAAATTCCGATTTTTGTGGAAAACATGGTTGGTCTATGTATTTGACTATCGAATCACAACAGTACGGATTAGTGAATCAATGATGTGTTCTTGCGTCAAAGAAATGAGTGGAGTGGTATGGACAAGATAATTGAGAAGTAATGAGTGCATTCAATCATGATGTAAATTGATGATGATAAGCACAATATGAGTGTATTTTTATCTAAACTGCCGATGAAATTTCATGATCTAGATCATCACGATCCGTGTGTGTTGCATGTGTTAAAGCATGTGTACATGTAGCTATAAATTAGAATAGAACTCTACTACTTCTTCCACCTTTGTAATTTGTTCAATTATGTCTCAAGCGCATGCATATGAGGCGCATGCGCAAATTATTTTTTGTAGCAGTGAATGTGATGTTTGTTCTGTCTCAGGTGCGAGATGTTTGACATGGTGTGCGAGGTATTTTCCAGTGTGGTGATTTGATTGTTAAGTGCAAGTTGCTTACTCTTAGATCTCGTATAAGAATAACAAATTTGAGCATGTTTTGAGTACTTGAGGTAAAAACAAAAGGAGGGCACATAAACCTAGTTCGGGCTTTATTGTTTAGGATTAGGATGCTCTTTTGGAGTTTCTAGGGTTGAGAACCGTATTTTAAATGTCTTGGCCAGTGCTATCATTGAGTTAGTTTAATAGGCTAGTGATTATCTTTTCATTCACATCAGGTGGTTGATTGAATTCACAATAAATGTGCTTTCTATAGGAATAAGAACAAATCTTTCAAGTGAATGAGCACCATGGGTTCTACACGAGACACTAATAAATTTTCCAGAAACAATGGTTTCAGGTTGTGGAAAGTGATGATGGAAGCATTTTTTATTTAATTGAGTGTGAAGAAGCTTTGAAGGGTGAGATGTTGATGTCGGTCAGCCTAACACAACCAGAGAACATTGAGATGATAAATAAGGAAAAGAAAGCCATTATCAAGTGTGACAAAGATAAAGTGTTGAGGGAAGTCGCGAATGAGAAGATTGAGACAATTATGTGGACCAAACTAGAAAAGTTGTACATGACGAAGTCGATAGCTTATTGGTTATATATGTCTAAAACGAAAACTCTACTCATTCATGATGGAATAGTCAAAACTCATAGTGTATTAATTGACAAATTCAATAACATCATCAATGATTTGTAAAATATTGAAGTGAAACTTGATGACAAAGTTCAAATTGACTTTATTCTTTTTGAATTTGTTGTCTAGATCTTTTTAAAACTTTAAGGATGCACTTCTTGATGGAAAAGATGACACTGTAGTCTTTCTAACATTTTCATGTGTAGGAGGTTTTCGAACAAGTGACTCAAATTGCTCTGAAACTTGATGAGAAAATCACAAAAAATTAAAAATAATAATTATAATAATAATAATAATAATCAAGGATCAGTTCTCCCTTAGAGCACCTCCAATGGTGAACTCTACATAGTAGTATTTTGTGGGTTCCATTGAAGCCACATCATGTTAAAGCAACTCACTCATTTTTTACTCCAGCGGTGCAATTTTAAAAAACTCATATCAGGTCCCACTATTTTACTTTACATATTAATATTTATTCATATATTATTTTATTACAATTTAAAATGTTAACCTATGTATATTTTATTCACAAATTACTTCAATGTGTCAGAGAAGCTCCGTTGCTTCGCAACATAACGAGAGCAACACGCTGGCATACTTAGTTGCCAAACTTACAAAATACCTCCCTTCATGATACTCCATGCTGGCGGACGAACCAAAATATTAACCCGTTGGAGTTGCTCTTAGAAGTTAGAAGAGACTTCTTATAGGATTTTGGTTTCAAATTTTCAAACTCCTTCGTATAGGCCACTTTTTAAAAAATTTCATAGTCTAAAAAAATTCAAAAAATATTGCATTAATTTTATTTAATGTTCAAAATTATTTACTGATTTTAGATTTTATTTTATAGGATTTTCCATTTTCTACTTTTTTTAGCATTAGGATGTTGTCAGTATTTTATAGATTGTTGCCTCAGTATAATAGAGAACACTTTTTTAGGTAAGCGTTCGAAAACATTGGTTATTTCATTTAAAAGGATGCTATTTTAAACAAAGTTTCAAAATTGTTGCCTAATCTAATTAAAACATAAAATAAAATAAAAATAGAAAAAGGTAATGCTAAATAATTCTTTGAGACACTTGTTAAGCATACAAAAAATGTAGTATGTGTTGAATTGAACTTGTCACATGATGCGGTGTCAACCTTCTATGATGGTGCCATAATGCCGAGTCACTCCAACAAGAATTTAAAAGTAGGATATTTTAGAAAAATAATTATTAATGAGGCATTTTAAATTTTATAAAATTAAATAAGCTTCATCTTTTTTAGAAAAAATAGGATACCTGACTAAACAAAAGATAAGCTTCATCTTTTTTAGAAAAAATAGGATACTTGATTAACTTATGTCAAAAAAATAAATAAATACATGCCCCTATGGTGAGTTTAATAATAAAAAAATTTGTTGCACAAAAAAAAATGTGTCTTAAGTTATGGTGAGTTTTGTTTTTTTTTAAAAAAAAATCAAGGGTATTTTTGATATTATGAAAATTCCACGCCAAAAATTTTGTGTATCCTTTTTATATATAGTATAGATAAATTATTATTGATTCGTTTTGGCATGCGATGTAACTTATTACATCACCATCTCTATGATGTAATTGATTACATCACACTTGCGCAATCAAATCCAAATAAAATAGAAAACACACGTGGACTTGCACTAGTAAAAGTCACTAGTCGGTACGTACTAGAATTGCCAAAGGATTAGAGTACTATTTTATTTTACTTTTTGGTCATGGAAAATTGATAATTTAATTGATATTATTTTATTGGCCTTTTAATTAATTTGTTTTTATTTTGTTTATAATTGTTGTTACATTTGTTTCTCAATTTTTTTTAACTGGCAACTCTTTATATATATATATATATATATATATATATATATATATATAACATATCAACAAAGTAGATGACAACAAGCTGTGTCTCTAATTCTTTTCTCAATTGTATTTTTGAAAATCGAATAGGTATCTTCTCTCTCATACTTTCATTGTGTTATTACTTTCTATCCTCTTTTTTTTGTTGATAAATAAAATTCAGGCTCTGTTTGGATTGATGAAATGTAATGGAATGAAACAGAGCGAAATAGAGGGGAGTGGTATGGGATGAAGCGAAATAAATCTTTCATTCCATTTTTGGATATTTTAATAAGAGAGGAACAAAATTGAAGGTAAGTGGTAATATTGGATGAAATCGGCTCTATTCCATTATATTCCATCAATCCAAACGGAGCCTTAGGGTGAGGGGATGATGCCTCAGTCCAAGACACATAAATCGTTATGGCTCAAAGAGCACTTACAAAGGTAATTAAATTCAGAAGTGCTAAATCATACGAGAAATTCAATCCAAGAATGACAAGAATCCAACGTGTCATCATTTTAACTAAGGAAAGAAACTAATATCTCCACGTTTGGCGGAAATCAGAGTTGGTAGTGGCTCATAAATTGCACTTCGCGTGTTTTGTTGGTTTGACGTTTCCGTACTAACTATCATTTTCCATTAAATTTACCTCACTCCAAAGACACTAGTGAGGCTCGAACCCGAAACATCTTGGATTCAAAACATGTCTTTTTACCACTAGACCAAGCCTTTGAAGTTACTCTTCTTCTCTTTTTTTCTTTTGTTCGAAATTTATTTCCTTTATTATTTTTGTATGAAAAAGAAAAGAAGAAAATTATTTAAAAAAAAGTTATATTTTTAAGAATTTATGAAACAATTTATCTCTCCTAGAAAGATTGTTATATTCCAAAGTTAAAGACTATCAACATTTGTTCACAATTCTAATTCAGCTGCCATAAATATCGAAATTGCTAGTGTACGATGCCAAGATCGTAGTTTAAACTCTGGTCCCAATTTTTTGTGTGAAGTGTCAATGATTTTTTTATTTTGTCTATAAAAAAAATAATCAGCATCTTACCTAGAAAAATTGTCGTACTATTCCCAATGTTAAAGATTGTCGCATCTTCTCACACTATTCCATGTTCTCCATTCTACACACACACACCTAACATCTACATTCTACATCCTTCTTTAGATTCCAAATTCCACTCTATAAATAAAGAATTCCAACCCTTCCATAATAACAACAATCTTTCTTCATTTCTAAAAACTTCTCATTAAGCCATGGCTGATGAAGTGATTCTTCTAGATTTCTGGCCAAGTCCATTTGGTATGAGAGTCAGAATAGCACTTGCTGAAAAGGGTATCAAATATGAGTACAAAGAAGAAGACTTAAGGAACAAAAGCCCTTTGTTGTTACAAATGAATCCTGTTCATAAGAAAATCCCTGTTCTTATTCACAATGGTAAACCCATTTGTGAATCTCTAATCGCTGTTCAGTATATTGATGAAGTTTGGAATGATAAATCTCCTCTGTTGTCTTCTGATCCTTATGAAAGAGCACATGCTAGGTTCTGGGCTGATTATGTTGACAAAAAGGTATAAAAATGCTTATTTGCTTATAGTTGATTATTGTTTTATTCTTTTGCATCTTTAGTATTAATTCTTTAATTAACATTTTGTGTACATAAATTTGTCATTCTGTTACCTTTCTAGAAATACTACTTTACTCTGAAGCACGGACACTCCTCAAATTAAATCTGTCAGTGGTCGGACACACACTACACATATTATAATTTATAACATTGAATTATGGCATTTTCGCAAATTATTATTGGTGTCGACAAGTCAGTATACGTGATTCATAGCTATTAACCACTTTTCTTAATTATTACCAGTGAGTTTTTTCATGCATACACCCTCCGGTCACTATTATAAGTAAATTTGAGTTTTTTGGTACATTGAAAAAGTGATGTATATTATAAGCAAATTTGACTTTTTTGATACATTGAAAAAGTGATGTATTGAAAAAGTGATGTATGTAGTCCATATTAATATGATTCAATAACCGACTTGGGTTTTTGCCTAGTGGTGTTGGCTTAGAACCTTGGAGTGTGTTCATCTCAAGGTCTTAGGTTCGATTCTCTCTAGTATCAATTTCAGTGGACTAGTCCATGTAAAAACAACATTGGCTTTAAGCGAGTTCCCAACAAGTGGGTGGTGGGATTGGTTCCCTCGAATTAGTCAATCCGTAGATCAGATACCGAGTTGTAAACAAGAAAGAACTTAATATGATTCAATCATGTGTACCTCTAAAGAATTTCGAAGTTAACCAACTTGGAAGCACTTCTCTATTTGTTAACAAAAAAATTAGTTTAGAATAGGTACCATATGAAAGTTTAGGGAGAAAGAACCACAAAAATCATTGAAGATTTACAATAAAATTTAGTTCAGGAGAGGGAACCCCGGGCAAGTTCAGGGAGAACCATAATCTCATTGCAAATTTACAATAAAATCGATATATATCCAACTCTGATGTATGAGTGGAAGATTTAACTATTTGTGTCAACTCCAGTTCGCAATTGGAGCACTTTTGTTTCAAAAAATACAAAGTTTATGTTTGGTTTCACAGTGAGTATGCCAAAATAACAGTGATCCACCGTGATTTTACAAAAGCTACATAGTATAGTCATTATCAGCAAGTAATGTGATATTTTTCTCTTTCTTGATTTTGAACTTTGTGATCTAATTAAGTGTGTTAATTCTCAATGTCAAATAGATATATGAAGCTGGAAGTAACCTTTGGACCAAAAAAGGAGAAGAGCAAGAAGCTGCCAAGAAGGAATTCATAGAAGCCATCAAATTGTTGGAGCAAGAGTTGGGAGACAAGACTTATTTTGGAGGAGACAAGCTTGGTTTTGTTGATGTAGCACTCATTCCATTCTACACTTGGTTCAAAGGCTATGAGACTTTTGGCAACATCAATGTAGAGAAGGAAAGCCCCAAGTTCATTGCTTGGGCCAAGAGATGCATCAAGATTGAAAGTGTTTCCAAGTCTGTTCCTGATCAGGATAAGGTCTATGATTTCATTGTGCAGATCAGGAAGAAGATAGGCATTGAATAAGTTGGAGATGTTAGGTCATACTGATTTCACAAGTCTTAAGTTTTATGATAGAATAATAATGATATTATGCAATAAAAGGCACTTAGATGTGCCAAGCATGCATGGCAATGGTGTACATGACAATGGTTTTTGTCATGATCTAATTTGTCAGCCTTCCTTTATTGTGAGTGAAATGTTTGTCTAGGTTTTGGTAATTGGTAGTGGCTTTTATTTTGGTTGTGATTTTGTTTAGTTGTATCTCATTTGTAGTTGCTTGTGTAATTGGATTGGATTACCTTTATATTCAATGTAAGTCTTTTGTTTCTGATCCTTTTGCCAAACTTTGTGCTTTTTGCAGTAATGGTTTTTGTCATTATGATATTTGCTTCTTATTGAAATTGGGAATTTGGCCCAAGTCAACTCTACAAAACCGAAAACTTGATAGGAGACGGCTAAACAGATCTTGGAGAGGCTCTGATACCATATTGAAATTGAGATTTGGGTATAAATCAACCCTATAAAATTGGTTTGTATGTCCAGGGTATCTTTATCTGATATGAGACTTCTTAACACGTTTCAATTGCCGACCATATGACATTGGTTTGTATGTCCAGGGTATCTTTATCTTTATCTGATAAAATTGGTTTGTATGTCCAGGGTATCTTTCTTAAAAGTTAAAACTAAACATAAAAAGCTATGGTTTTGTTGTCAAAGGAACAAGTACAATCTTCTGAAGTATAGGACAAATCCAAAATGGTACTGATACCTGCAGGCCAACAAGCAGCCTGAAACCATATTTTGCAATTGTTTTTTCACCAAAAAAAAAAAAATACACTTTGCAATTGTTTGTAGTTCGGTGTTTTGTATTTGTTGCTCCTTCTTTGCTGTTACTCACAACCATGATTCATGATTACAATTGCGGCCGGTGACAATGCAATTGCATTTCAAGATTGCGATTAGTTGGTCGTAGTGATTGGTGTTGGACTTGGCAATTTGATTACAATGAGCATGTAGTAGTGATAAGATTCAACCGCTAGTATTAAGAGGCGAACTTAGAGCTTCGGTCATGAGGTAATTATATTATAGCCTAGCCAAAAATTATTCCCACCAAAAATCGACCTCAGCTTCTCCCGAATGATTCATCCTAGGTTGAGCTCATTAACCACTTGAGCCCATTAACTATTCAGGTTCTCCCGAATGCTTTGGTTTAATTATTCTATTTTAAATAATATTAAAATATTCTACTGTTGTACTATATGGTCTGATTTCGGTCAGATAGTCGTGGGTCGTCTAACTATGTGACTCTATCAAGACAACAACCACACGGGACCCATAGTTATTAATTAGTCAGTAAAATTAGATAGTTATCTTATCCTTAATCCACATTGACAGACCTGAAATGACATGGTTCCACATTGTATTAGTAGTAATGTAACCGCAAACACTAATGTTAATTACTATGTACTCTCACTTCGTTTCGATATAAAGAGGTTGACGGCTAGATACAACTTAATCCAATAACGTAATTGCAGTTGTTTTTTTATTATTGACAACCATTCACACATATGTCGAACCGGAAAAAATAGGAAACGGGTTCATGAACCTGATTTATTGAACCAAAAAAGTAGAAATAGGTTCATGAAAGTGACCCGTCAGTAACCTAACCAATATTTTTTTCTCGGTTTGAGTGGTTATTTTATTTACGGTTGGTTTATTTAAATTCATTGGTGACAGAACCGAACCCATTGTATTAACTATTATTTTGTATGTTATTATTATTTGTAGTATTAGAACCAAGCTCATTTTACAATTTACAACAAAGCTCAACCCAAAACAAAAATTCACCAACCAATTGAAACCCTACTTTCTCACTCTCCATTTATCTAATTGTCAGCGCTGCCGTCACCTTCACTTCTCACCATCAACTTCACATTCATCTTCATCATCCACAATTCTTTCACTTCTCTCAACAACTCTTCATTTCACTACCACTTTCATTTCTCTTACATTCACCATTGCTCAACACTTCATTTCCCCATCACCTTTCATCCCTTTATCTGATTGCTACTCTTATTCCACCTTCGTGTACCTTCATCCTGCTTCACCTTTGTCCACATTCATTCCAAATATATTATTCTTTTTTCTTTGTTGATATGTGCGAATTTTTTAAATTTTCTATTGGCTTTTTTTTCTAGGTTTTTGTTGGATGTGTGTGAATCTCTAATTTGTTCCTTGCAACCCGGACAACTCGAAAACTAACCAACCGCTGACCATTTCGTCCATTCTGACGGTTGGAAGTCTTACGATAAAAAATTCATATATGAAATGAAGGTTTTTGGGTTTTCGGTTTTCGATTTGTCCGGGTTGGAGATTCACACATATCCAACAAAAATCCAAAAAAAATCCAACAGAAAACTTAATTTTTTTGCATAGATCAACAAAGAAAGAAGAAAAAATAGATCTGGAATGAAGGTGAACGAAGGTGAAGCTGGATGAAGCTAGACGAAGGAAAAATAAGAGTAGCAACTAAATAAAGTGATGGAATGTGATGGTGCAGTGGAAGTGTTAAGCGAAGGTGAATGGGAGAGAAGTGAACGTTATGGTGAAATGAGGCGTTGTTGAGAGACATGAAAGAGTTGTTGAGGAGGATAAAGATGAACATGAAGCTGATGGTGAGAAGTCAAGGTGGTGACAGCACTGACAATTAGATATAGAGAGTGAAAAAGTAGGGTTTCAATTGGTGGGTGAGTTTTTGTATTGGGTTGAGCTTTGTTGTAAATTGTAATGTGAGCTTGGTTCTAATACTACAAATAATAATAACATACAAAAAATAGCTAATATAATGGGTTCGGTTAAGATCAGTCATCCACGGGTTCAAATAAACCAACCAAACTGAAAATAACCATTAAAATTAAAAAAAAAACAATTAATTTGATTATTGATGGGTCACTTTCATGAATCTATTTTCTATTTTCGGATCGATAAATCATGCACATGTGGATGTGGGGTATATGCCCGCCCCTAGTTACTATATATGTGCGAAGGATAGTCAATTAGGTTGTGTTTAACCGTTGACCTCTTTATAATTGAAAAGAAGAGAGAGTACATAGTAATTAATAGTGGTTGTTTGCGGCTACATGACTGCTAATACAATATAAGAACCATGTCGTTTCAGATCAGCCGGTGTAAAAAAATGTTTCAAACTACAAATCAAGACCAAAAATACACACACAATATTAAGGTTATATTAATAATACCTATACAAGGACAAAAAGAACTAGTGTTAGTGAACAAAAAATCCCAAAAAAAAAAAAAAAATACAATATTACTAAGGGCATGATTGATGAATTATTTTTCAAAACTGTTTTCCAAAATTGACTCATTTTCCTCATGTTTAAAGTAGTTTTTAAAAATACAATTACCAAAAAAAATCTATTTAATTTTTTTCTCAAAAATAGTTTTTCATATAATATAGTTTTTAAGAACCAAAATTAAAAACACAAATAAGCAAGCACTAGTCTAAAAACATTCTAAATATAAAAGAGAAAAATAACCTTTGTTCAACATAAATAGCAATATTATGAAAGAAAAGTTGGAATTAGAGGAAGCCAAGGGAAAGAGGAGAAGAATAGAGCAAAGAATCATTATCATCGCCCTAGAAATCAAGTTGGATTCCTTTTCCTTCATTCCTCATGCATTCTTTATGGGATTAGTGAAGTGGAGTTTGAATTATTAAAATTGTAATCCATGTTTAGGAAATCATCGTGCATCTAATCCAAATCATTCCATTTTAAAATAAAATAAAAAATTTAGAAGCTTTATGTAACAAAAAAGTATGTATATCTTTTGTAAAAATAAATATAAAGCTTCTAAAAATGAGTTTTATTTTAAAAAATGAAATAATTTAGGATTAGATGTATATGCTTCATGATTTCCTCAACACAGATGAAATACTTCTTCAATCGGTATCTAAACCATAAAATAAAGTGGTTAATTGGAGTTTATCCTCTGTAATATATATTTTTCGATTATCTCCTGTAATGTGAAGATCGTGTCCTTTAATTACCTCCTCGTAGAACATGTGGCCTTAAATGATAGAATCTTCACACTACAAGGGATAATCGGAAAAAAAATTACATGGGGTAAATAAAAAATCGCCCATATTAGGGGGTAAACACATATTAACCATAAAATAAAAATGAAAACGAAGAAAATAATTCAATAGAAAAAGAGTTCAACATCAATTGAATGACCAACTTCATCTATATATGAAAATGATACGAATCTTAACCATTTTATGGGTGAAGAAGAATCAACAAAATAAACGAAAAAGAAGAATCAACAAATCATGGAATAGGTGAAGAAGATTAATCAACAAAATCATGAGAAATTAAACAAATCGATAGCAAAAAAGGAAAATAATGTGAAAATAAACTCACTTGAACGAGTGAAGAAGAAGATGAATCAACAAAGTATCATCACCTTCAGTTCAATAGAGACAACAAAACATGCGAACGAATGGTATTGGAGCGGCAGCGGCTAGATTAGGGTTTTGAGGAACCATTTTGCGAGAGAGAAAAAAAATGTATTGAAAGAATGACTTCATTGAGTGTGAAATAGGGTTTGTTATATACGCCTTTATGGGCCTTTGTTGGGTCGGGTTTTTTTTTATCTATTTGGGCATTTTTTTGGATATGTTCCCTCGCCCAATAAACATACTAATATAAATAATAAATTATATATATATATATATATATAGCCTTAAGCTGTTAATGAGCTCCCCTAGGATGACTCCTTCAGGAGAACCTAAGTTCGATTCCTTGAGAGTGAGACCCATTCCTCTAAGAACTAGAGGGTTAATACAAAAAAAAAAGTATTAATTAACTTTGATCTGACGGTTGAAAGTCTTACGGAAAAAAAATTCATTTCTTCTAAATCCTAGTTCATTCCTAACGGGACAAAGGATTAAAATGTGTCACTGCTAAATTCCTATTGTAGAGGAATTGCCGAAGTATTTAATTACTTCGAATACTTCTTAACGATTTGAATCTGACAGCTCCACATACCATTTCGTCATTCTTCCAACTGGGTCCGATCTGAACAACACTTGCTTGAGTGGCTGGTCAATTCATACCACGATGGTGTGAGCTAGAAAGTATCTCCTCCATCTGTTGGCCATCACTAGGGCGTGAGCAATCTTTTCTATCTTGTGATATCGTAGTTCTGGTCCTGCTAAAGCTTTTGATACGAAATACACAAGACTATGGTTAGTTCCCACTTTTCTTACTAACACCACACTAATGGCTTATGTGGGCACTGCAAGTAGGGGTGTCAAAATAGATGGATTGGATGGATTTGGATTGAATTGTTAATGGATGGATCAAAATAATCCATTAACAATCCACTTATTGTTTTTGGTAAATTAAATATCCAATCTAATCCACCCATCAAACATATAATCCATCCAATCCATCCATTAAGACATTTTAGATGGATGGATATCCATCCGATCCATCTATTAAACTATATTAATTTTTTATTTTTTAAAAAACATTTATTAATTGATTAATAATTTTTTTTGACAAATTCATTAATAATTTTTTAAAAATATATTTATTAAGTAAAATTTAATGGATTGATTTGTATGAATTTACCCAACCAGATTTTTTTTACTAAAGCCCAAACTACATTTTTTTGACTGAAGCCCAAACAAATTTGTTTTTTTACCGGAGCCCAAACATAATTTAAATAAATAATTTAATAATGAATAAAAGTAGGTGGTGGTGGACCTCCGGCGACCGGTGGCTGCAGTCGGCAGTCCACGACGGCGGGACCTAGATTTTTCAGTGGCGGTGGTGGTTAACGGCAGCGGTACGACGGCCGGCGCGGTGGTCGGAGGTGGAGCTCCAGCGGCCGGCTGCCCCTCTTTTAAATTTAATTTAATAATAAATATAGTATATTATTTAAATTATTATTTTATTTTAAAATTTAGAAGAAACTTTTTTTTATTTTAAAAAATCTGTTTTTTTATTTATAATGTTTCTTTAGGCTACTTTTTTTTTATCTTTTCAGTTTTTATTATATTATTAATTTAAAAATCAATTTTTTTTTAATGTTATAGTGGTTTTTGTTTCCAACTTTTTTATACTTTTTGACAATAAATTATTTATGTTTTATTTTTATATAAATATTTATTTTACTATAAAAAAATTATTCACAAAATTAAATAAACAAACACTAAATTATGATTAATTGATTTAACGAAAATTGGTAATGATCCATCCCTAAAAATTATTAACAATTAGTTTAAGTTTTTAATTGTTAATTTTGGAATTGTTTGTTTCTTTTAAAAAAGTGGTTATCCATTGAATTTAAAATTAATCATAATCAATGATACATTGGATTTTGAAATTAAGGTGGATGGATTGGATCCATCCATTTAATTAAAGGATAGATCTAATTCAATTCGTTAACTAATTTTTTTACTTATGGATGGATTAGATGTCAATTAGTGAATGGATTGGATGAATAATGAATAAATGAATAATTTTGACACTCTTAACTGCAAGGTATAGGTAGAGCATTTATTCTTGCATTGGTTTTGACAGATTGATGGTTGAGATATGACCTTTTTTTATTGGGTAGAAGCTTCTTTGCATTCCGTTGTCCACTCGAAATTCACTTCTTCCTCAATAGTTTGTAGAAGGGAAGGGTGTGTTGTGCTTAATGGAATATGAATCTGTTTAAGAATGTGAGCATGCCGTTGAGTTTCAGGTCAAAAATTGGCTCTAAACCACTCCTATTTAGTAGATGAAGAAGATAGTAAAAATTAGGGTTAAAGAGAAGAAAGGAGCAGCTGAAGGAAGAATTATGAACTTTCTTCTGTTATCATAGTTTAATGACAAAATGAAACTATAAAGTTAGTCTATGATTTTACGGAACTCTCTCAAATAGATTCTGAACATATGAATCTTTTAGAAAAAGGTAATCCCACTATTAAACTATAAATTTTTTTTTATCTGACTTAGCTTCAAATTTTACTAAATATAAATAAATTAGAGGTGTTCATGGTTCATGAAATGCACTGAACTGAACCATTTGTATGGTTCAGTCAGTAACTGAAACCACTTTTTATAAAAATCAGTTTATTTCTAAAACCAGTTTCAGTTCGATTTATAACCGGTTTAGAACAATTTATATTTTAAACCGATTTTGTTTCAGATAACTAGTTTTAAACTGGATTTTATTAATTGGTTATTAAAACAGTTTTTTTTTGACAAATTAAAACAAATTTATTTATTATTTTAAAAAACAAAATTTTTTTATGGCTTCATGGATAATTAAAAGAGATTTATTCACTAAGCCCAAACATTTTTTTCTTTTGAAGGAAATAAGCTCAAACATAGTGAGCCCAAATAACATATTTTTTTAGTTACAAAAATAACAGAATTTAAATAATATTTTAATAATTTATAAAAGTAAGTGATGGTAGTAGGCCGGTCAATGCCGGACCACCGGTAACCGGCACAACGGTTCACGGTGGCGGCCCACCCTGCGGCAATCGGCGATTTCTAGTGGCCGGTGAAGTTCATGGCTGCGGTCAGGTAACGGTGGTCCGGCGAGTGGCAGTGGGCCTGGTCGTGAGTAATTGTAATATACTCCTTCCGTCCCATATATAAGCAAAAAAAACTATTTTTTCTTGTCCCAAATTATAAGCAAAAAAAACTAATTTTTATCATTTTCAATGTTTACTTTTACTTATTCTCATAAAATTTACTCTCTCTCTCTTCTTTTCCCCATAATCAATAACCAATCAAAATTATTATTACATCTTTAGATGAAACCTATTTCAAGAAAAACACAAAAAGTCATACTTCAAACTATCATATTTTACTTTTGTTAATAAGTGTGAATTTTTCTTTGCTTATATTATATGACGGAGGGAGTAAATATTTTTAAATTAATATTATTAGTTTAAATTATTATTATTATTATTATTATTATTATTAATATACAGTGAGAATCCGTTAACACCAAATCACATGTGTTAGTTTCCTTTAATCTAATGACTTATATTACCCTCACTTAAATTGTCACATGACATTGTTTAGTTTTTTTATTTAATTTTAATTTTATTTCAGTTCTCTTATTTCTAATTTCTCTTGTGTTGAAAATTCATTGATCTAGTCTCTCATCCTCTCATGTCACCGAACACACGATTTCCGTTTTCTCTCTTCACGGTGGTGAAAAGGAAACCTCACGAACCACGAAAGATGCTGATTGTGGCCAGCCGAGAGATAGTAAAGTTGAGAATTAATACAAAAATGAGATGAAATTTAAAAATTAACTATTGCTGCAAAATTAAGAAAAACCCCAATTTTTCTAATTACACCCCAAAAATCCTTGTTACACCCCAAATTGACCAAAATACCCTTAAAATAAATTAAACTTTCAATCTTATCCAAAACTTGTTTCTCAATTTCTCTTCCATTCTCCTCGTTAAACCCTCAAACTGTGGTTGCAATCGGCCAAACTGTCGTCGTTGCCGTGACCGTTCATCTCCGACGCACTTAAATCTTCGTCACGTTTCTCCATCTTCGCCGCTTAAACTCAGTATGAAAGGTTAGTTTTCTAGTTACTAATTCATGATTCTGCGGTTTATTTGAGTTTGATTGTGAATTTGCTGCAAGTTCCTTATGAAATTATGTTGATTTTGAGTTCCAATTCTGGTTTTGTTTTTTATGATAAACTCCAATTTGATTTGTGTTTTGATTTTCTGGGTTTTAAAAGAGGCCATCGTGAATTCATTTTACGTATTATTCTGTGTAAACTGAGTTTATTTAATGTAAACTGAATTAACGTGAATGTGAACCGAGTGTAAGTGTGAACTAAGTTTACATAAGGTTTATGTAAACTGAGTTTACATGTAAACTGACGTGAAACTTTTAAACGAGTGTAAGTGTGAACTAAGTTTACAGAATATTTATGTAAACTGAATTTACTTAAATGTATGTAACTAAATTAACGTGAATCTTTTAAACTAGTGTAAGTGTAAACTAAGTTTACTGAAGGACAATTTTGATATTATAATTAAATTTTAATGAAAATTGGTGTAATTAGGTTTTTTTGGGGTGTGACTAGAAATTTTCATTAAACTTCCCACGGTTTGTTATTGAAATTGATTTTTGATGATTAAAGGAAAAAAGGATATGTGAGAGAGAATATGAGCCAATCCTAGTAATATAAATCATTTGATTAAAGGAAATTAACGGATGTGATTTGGTGTAAAATTAAATTTTGACACTTGGTGTCATTTTTAATAGATTTTGGGACGGATGGAGTATAAGTTTTATTAAAAATTGTCATAGTTGGAAGTTGAACCCATAACCTCTCCTTTAAAAGTTAAATTATTTAGCCATTTAACCAAGTGAACTTTTTTTTGTAAATGTTATATTTTTTATTTTTATTTTTTTGTAAATTTATAGAACAAATGATTTTGATTGAAAAATTATAGAAAATTATTTATGTTAAAGGGTATATAAAATAGATCATAAATTTGAACGGATTCTGAACCAATTTCAAACTAAATTATAATTGATTTTTAAAAGTTGTTCAGTTTGAAACTGTATCAAATGATTCAGTTTAAAATATGGTTCAATGCAATTTGAACCACAGTTTGGTTCAGATTACTGTATTTTTTAACACCCTATAAATACATAAATGTATCTTTATACTACACTACAATCTGAATTGAATCATCTTTGAACTGCAATTTAGAATGCTCCCAACAAGAAATGACAAGTACATTTTCTCATAGCAAACAATATGCATAGAAATATCCGTCCAAGGCCCATTCTCTTTGTTCCATGAATTGTTTATTATAATTTCATTTTACATGCTTCTCAACCATTTATATAAATTTGTCAAAAAAAGAAAAACCATTTATATAAATTGACAACCAAAGCCAAAACACCTAAGCTGATTTTCTTTTGTTGGAGTCTTCTATCTCAGCAATGGCAGATGAGGTGATCCTATTGAATTTCTGGCCAAGTCCTTATGGCATGAGGGTCCTAATTGCATTAGAGGAAAAGGGTATTAAGTATGAGAACAGAGAAGAAGATTTCAGCAATAAGAGCCTTTTACTACTACAAATGAACCCAATTCACAAAAAAATACCAGTTTTAATTCATAATGGCAAATCCATTTGTGAGTCATTAAATATTGTTGAATATATTGATGAGGTTTGGAATGATCATTCTCCTTTGTTTCCTTCTGATTCTTATCAAAGAGCCCAAGCTAAATTTTGGGCTAACTACATTGACACTAAGGTACTTCTTTCTAGTATTTTGAATTTGTTGCGGTTGACGTATACATGTAGTCAAGAATAGTGGTGGTTGTTGGATCGAGATTGGACAGTCCATATTTCAATATCAAAATTTCAGTTTATTAAAACATCAAAATATGCATTGAATTTTGAACCGATCTCAATCCAACAATCACCGATGTTCATGACTATATATATGGCATGGATTGCTCACAGCAACAAATCTAAATTAATTTCTTCTTGCTTCATTATCATGATAATGTTTATCCTAACTAATTAAATATGTTTTTAATCTTATAAAGTTAACAATTTTTCAAATTTAGTCTCTACATAAATTTTGCTAAATTTTAGTCCCTATTTTACTTTTTCAAGGACTAAATAATGGGACTAAAATTGCTCTTTTTTTATACCTTTTTAAGCTCCTTGTATAAATCAATGTTGGGAAAATGTGAATTTTGAACAAACTACTATGAATGAAATAGATATATGAGATTGGATTTAAGTATACAAAAGCTGAAGGAGAGGCTAAAGAAGCTGCAAAAAAAGAATTTATTGAGGGTGTTAAAGTGTTGGAAGAACAACTGGGTAACAAACCTTATTTTGGTGGAGACAACTTTGGCTTTGTGGATGTAGCACTTGCTCCATTGTTTTGCATGTTCTATACCTTTACATTTGATGGAAAAATCATTGATGATGAACAATATCCTAAGATCACTTCTTGGGCCAAAAGGTGTCTTAAAAAGGAGAGTGTATCTAAATCTATTCCTAAAGAGGACAAGGTGAAACGTTTTCTAGAGGAGAATAACCTTTCAAATCGTGGACATTAGAGGCACGGCTCTAAGGGCATGTGTCTTCTCGATAACATTTTAAATTGCAGTTGTGATTGCAGTCACAATTGTGATTATATTGTTATCTTTGATATCGTGAAAAATTGTAATGTTGTAATAAATAATGCAGAAACCTTGATGCTATGACTGCTATAAGAGTTATGGACCATAAATTAGAATCATGTTTTTGCATAATAATAGCAAAACAAAAATGGCATTTAGGTGTGCCATTTGTTTTGCTACTTATGTTCTTCTCAATAGATATTTCATATTTAAGGCACAGTTTACCGTGCTTCTTTTTCTTTATCTCTCTCATATTTAGTTTGCAAGTCAAAGTTGTATGAATTCATACTTTAGGAATAATTAAAAGTACATATGATGATAGATGTCCGTTGGGAACAATTGTTGGTCAGACTTTACTTATCTTACAGCCGAACTCTAGATTACCGGGTCCTTTCATTTTGAAACAAGAGGATTAATAAAAAAAATTACATGTGATGACAAAACAATGTACACAAAGCCATAAATTCTATGGAGTATGGAGAAATGTTTTTGCAAACATTATTGATTTGATTCACCAAGTCCAAGTGCTTTTGTCACACTCACAACATAATCATACAACTTCTTCTGATCAGGAAGAGTTTTTGACACACTCTCTTTCTCCATGCATCTCTTGGCCCAAACAATGAGTTTAGGACACTCCACTTCAATTTTGAAGTTACCATATGTCTCATAAGTATAAAACCAACCATAAAAAGGGATCAAACCAATATCAAGAAATCCAAAAGTGGAACCACCATAAAAAGGCTTGTCACCCAATCTTTCCTCTAGTGTCTTAAAGATAGAGATCAACTCTTTCTTCCCTTCCTCATGTTCTTCCCCTTTTGAAAGCCAAATTTTCTTCCAAGTATCATATACCTACATTCAAGATCAATATGATTGTTTCTATTTAAAACATATATCAACATAATATCACACCAAGAAGCTATAGAGGAACAACTAGAAGCGCATGAAGTTAGTTAAGATTAGTTAAATGTTAGTTACTTAGCATACAAGCTACTACCACCTACGTACATTAATGTACATCTTTCACTCATATTTTGTTCTTCATAATACATATAGTTTTAAACAAGGTTCCCAAACTTTATAATTGAAGTCGTTTTCTCAAATTATTATCAGTGTCGACGTATCAATGTTCGTGTCATGTTCGGTGTCTGTGTCATTGTTCGTGCTTCATAGAGCGTGAATGCATTAATACTTACTATCATATGATTTATGTATAAGTTACTTTTATAACAAAATATAAAATAAAATCAAACTATATTCATATAAATTATTAGTTGTTTTTGTTGGGTTTTTGGTTGTTGGCATCATTTTGTTAAAACAATGTTATAGCAAGATGTTGGACTAGATGTGGTAACATTGTGTACAACATCACAGTGTACGCCCTTTTCGCGTTTCTTGGAAGATTTATTTTCGTGTGAGATCCCAGAAAGATTTGGTTGAAGAATTAATCCACGCAAACTTGTGTGCCAAGACGCATGTGTTTTCCAGAATATTCAGAAGGCGGTTTACTTGATTACTTGTTCCTCAAGATAAAATATTAAGGAATCAAAAAGATTTGATTTTAAAATATATCTTGTGAAGATTGTTGTAAAGAATATAGCAGATTTATTTCAAATAAATCTTTGTGCTTCAAGAAGATTAGAAGATTTAATTTTAAAATATATTTTCAACAAATATATTTATAGGAGGAATATTTTGATGCAAAGAAGATTTAGTAAAATATATATTTTTCCTCTAGAAGATTTCTTGGAGCTGAAGCATTGTGAAGCCTATATAAAGAAAGTTGCTAAAGCTATTTTATTTACCAAAACCGAAGCTTAAACAAATATATCAAAGATGTAGTCTTTTAGGGTTTTGTGTCTTTGTAAGCCTTGTGCTTTAGGGTTTCATGTACACCTCTCTGTTGCCGTCATTGAATATCTACGTACAGAGTTGGTTAGTTTAGTTGAGTTGTAAATTGTAAATGTCTCCTAAGGCTTTAGGTATGGAGGTGTTGATTGTGTTACTTCTCCAAAGCTTTTAAGCAAGGAGTTGTTGTGTCTTGAAGTGTGTCTCCACCATTTGATTGTTTTGTTCGTAAACAACGCTGTTTGTGTTGTTTGAAGGAAGTGAGACGGGGCGTCTCATATCTAGGAGTTCCTAGGTAGAATTGCATGAGGTAGTGTCTAGGCGATAAGATAGAAACAAGGCGTTTTAGAGTCTTTGAACTAGAACTATAGTAATGGATTCATTCTTGGATTGGTATCCCCAGAGTAGGTGAGTTGCGCCGAACTGGGTTAACAACATACTGTGTTATTTACTTTCATGCCCTTTATTGTTTATTTTTCATATTTTGTTAGTCTGATGCGGTAGAAGATGCTACAACATGATATAAAACATTTTACCACTGCATGCCAGAATTTCAATTTTCGTAAGCTATTTTGGATAGCTTTTAAACATAAACCGAAAGCAGTTTATAGATATGTCATAAGTTATTTCAATAAGTTCTCTCAAATAGTCGTATAAATAATATATTTTTTTGTAGATATATTTCACTTAGAGTCTCTTTGCTGTAATAATAGTAAATATATTAACAAAGATACATAAAATTGAATTTCATAAGCTTAAAAAAACAGAGGACCCAATTAAATTTCAAATCTTGTAATCCAGAATTGAGAATGTACAATAGCAAATATAAAACATCATAACATAAATCTCCAAATTTTGAACAGAACCCACCAAAAAAATTAAGGAAGAAAAAAACAGAAAAAAAACCCAAAAAAGTTACCTTTTTGTCAATATAATCAACCCAGAATCTAGCTTGAGATCTCTCATAAGGGTGAGAGGGCATGATTGAAGCTTTATCATTCCAAACATCATCTATGTATTGCACAATGATTGCAGATTCACAAATGGTTTTTCCATTATGAATAAGAACTGGAATTTTCTTGTGAATTGGATTCATTTGAAGAAGTAAAGGACTCTTATTTATGAGATTTTGTTCATTGTATTCATATTGAACACCCTTTTCAGCTAATGCAATCCTAACCCTCATCCCATACATGCTTGCCCATGAATCCAACAGAACAACCTTGTTGTTAGCCATAATTGTGAATAATTCTCAAATTCTAAATGAACAAGTTGTCAAGTGCCAACTAGCTTGATCTTTTATTTAAAAAGTTTTTTATTTTATGACAAATTTTCTTTGTTTTTTTATAAAATAGAATATTCGGAATTGTTCTGGTTGGACCAGCCAGTTGACTATGATGATTCCAAACTTTTATTTTGGAATAAGATTTTTTTTTTTGTTGTGTTAACTCTTTAGCCCCTAAAGAGAAAACACGTCGGTAACTTAGATCTCGGCTATAAAGTAAATAAAATCTGGCAAAAAATTATTTTTGTTAGAAATCAAATTCATATTTTTCTGAAGAATTTGACATAGGGGCACTAGAGTTCAATGTCTTATAATAAGAAAATTTAAATTAAGAGGAGAATTACCATTTTTACTGAAAATTTAAAATGAAATTCATTTATAACTGATCACCGTCATTTTGTGATCAAAATATGTTTTAAAATGAAATTCATTTATAACTGATCACCGTCATTTTGTGGTCAAAAATAAGTTTTAAAAAAAGTAGTACAAGGTAGTTAAACCTTGGTCGTCTCACAAGGACCTCTAATTTAATAATTAGTAAAGATAAGAATCGAATAAGAACGGTGAATTGTGGGGGTTTCTTTGTTTCGGGAAGCAATACACGAAAAAGAGTAGGGTTTTTAATTTATGAAAAATGTAATCCACTGGTTTTAGGAAACTTCATTTATTATCTATCACAGGTTCTCATAACATATTCATTCATAGGTTTATGATTTGGTTGATTTATAAAACTAATTTAACAAGCGAAAATAAGTTTTATATGAATTTCTTCGATTAAGCGTCGCTGTTCAATTAACCATGGGGAGTGCACAAGCGTCACAAAAACACGGTTTATATCATGACAAATTCATCAACTCGACTACTAAGCGCAAAAGTTTGTTTCAGTTTATATTCGAATTGATTTATGCAAGCGACAAATTAATACGAATAATCTCATAGACATAAAAACGAGACATATTGATTAAGCATCAAAGAAACGAATTCATGCATAAAATAGAGACGCAAACTGAATCAAGAAAGCATAAACATAATAACGAAATTTCTTTGACATCCGAACCTCAATAATCAAGAATGAAGTTCCTTACACCAATGGATCAAAGGAGAGATTAGTTCTCCATGGCAAAAGTTGACATAGGGTTTCTGTTTCACAAAATTCAGAATGAGGCAGCCCTAGCTGCATTTTCTAATTTAAATATTATGGGCTCCAAAATCGGCAAACAGTTTCTGCTCCTTTATTCCTCGAAGGTAGATGTTAGCACAAAAGAGGTAATATTTTACCGTTGTCTTCAACTCCCTTTTTGACTGATTTAGATGACATGGATTTGCCTTTGCATTGGTCATCTCGTTGTATCTTTAAGCATAACGGGAATATCTTGAGACGTGGCCTTATCAGAGTTGTTGACATTAAGATCGTCGTAGCTTCTGAGTGCATACTGTGTGGACTCTGATAAGCTCTTTTGGCTTCTGAGAGTCTTTGTCCTCTGAAAGGTTGTAAAGCGCTTCTTGGTGGACTCAGACCTTCTGAGTCATTCAGATGCTTATATTCTATTCTTCACTACTCAGATTCTATCTTCTTTCTATCTGCACACTCAAGTAAATTATTAGTGTTCTTCATCTTAGCAATAATACTTTGTTATCATCAAAACCTTATTAAGTTCATAGGGTTTGTATGGAAAACCTTTCTTGTTCCAACAATCATATCTCCTCATTGTATTCTATACTCAGATAACTTAGGCTAATGATTGTGTATTTTAAAGGCTTATCAAGTCATTACTAAATTTGCAAGTTTTCAGCAGTTGTGCATTTAGGTGCAAAGATCATCATATCAAGTATTAAAACAAAAAATTTCAAAAATTTCACCAATCCTACAACTATACTGCTCTAGTCCTAAAACATGTGACTACTCATAACATTTGCATACATGTCAAACACTAATTTTTTGTGATTTTTGTTTTTTTATATTTTTTTATTTTCTTTTTATATATGAAAAACTAAAATTAAAAACAACTAAAATGTAAATGTTCCCTCCACAATTAAATCAGACATTGTCCGCAATGTAAAAATAAGTATAAAGTGAGAAAAGGAAGGAACACACCCGAGGGGTTAAGATGTAGTTGTTGGAGCTTCCATGTTTGGTGGTTTTGGTGGAGGCCGTTCCCACTACGAATACACGAAACAGGAAAAAGCAAATAGCAGGTGATCTTAGATATTAGTACAAAATCTGGTGGCTTAGGAGGAATAGCTAGCACATATAGTGAACCTGCACTAACAAAAGCATATAAATCACAAAATCCACAGTTAGCTTGTAAGTCAGATAAAATAGGTGGAAGAGATGCACAAATGGGGAAATACCACTGCATGTTCCGTGGCTTAATAAGAGGCTCCACCAACAGTTTTCCTGCTATGGAAAATGGGTGTTTGTGGCTAAAATCCACACTTTTAGTGTCGAATTCAACAACAATTGATTTTTCTTGAATTTCTGCACAAGTGATTGTCGGCACCAAAATATCTTCACCTAAAATAGATGCATTGATCTCAAGACAAACATTACAAACACCACATTCACAAGCAAAAATTTCAGAAGATTTATATACTTCAAGCGAAGTATATAATTCATCCAATAAGTTACCCTTTTTTTTTGTTTAAAAAAATGAAAAATCGTGTCAAACAAAATCTAAAAAAAATAAAATTACCACCTAAAATCTCTAAAATTCAAGAAGATCTAAATATAATTTTTTCAGATTTTTTTAAATATATGGAAAATTAAACAAAAAATAAAAAGTGGTCGAAACAAAGGAATTTCAGATTTTCAGCCTGAAATTTCCTATCAAAGATACGAAAGTAGTATTCCTTGATTTATTTCTGATTTGGTGACCAAATTTCGGATCAATCTAAGCTGCTGGCCGAAAATCGATTATTTTTTCAGCTTCAATGCAAAATTCAGCGTCAGAACCTGTAACACAGCAAAATCTCGAAATAAAAATTGTTAGTAATGTTAGTTGATTCTCAATTTTACTAATTCTAATCAGAGGTCCCCGACAACGGCGCCAATTTGATTGTTGTCGTGCGCGGTCAAAAATAAGTTTTAAAAAAAGTAGTACAAGGTAGTTAAACCTTGGTCGTCTCACAAGGACCTCTAATTTAATAATTAGTAAAGATAAGAATCGAATAAGAACGGTGAATTGTGGGGGTTTCTTTGTTTCGGGAAGCAATACACGAAAAAGAGTAGGGTTTTAAATTGATGAAAAAAGTAATCCACTGGTTTTAGGAAACTTCATTTATTATCTATCACAGGTTCTCATAACATATTCATTCATATGTTTATGCTTTGGTTGATTAATAAAACTAATTTAACAAGCGAAAATAAGTTTTATATGAATTTCTTCGATTAAGCATCGCTGTTCAATTAACCATGGGGAGTGCACAAGTGTCACCAAAACACGATTTATATCATGACAAATTCATCAACCCGACTACTATGCGCGAAAGTTTGTTTTAGTTTATATTCGAATTGATTTATGCAAGCGACAAATTAATACGAATAATCTCATAGACATAAAAACGAGACATATTGATTAAGCATCAAAGAAACGAATTCATGCATAAAATAGAGACGCAAACTGAATCAAGAAAGCATAAACATAATAACGAAATTACTTTGACATTCGAACCTCAAGAATCAAGAACGAAGTTCCTTACACCAATGGATCAAAGGAGAAATTAGTTCTCCATGGCAAAAGCTGCCATAGGGTTTCTGTTTCACCAAATTCAGAATCAGGCAGCCCTAACTGCATTTTCTAATTTAAATATTATGGGCTCCAAAATGTACAATAGTAGAAGAATGTGCATTAAAATGCACCGATCAATAACCTATCAGTAGTAATTGCAATTCCGGACTAGAATTAAAATTACGGCTCCCCAAACTTCTATATTTTTTCTCTTTATTTAATTTAATATATTTATCATGGTGCTACAAATGATAGGTAATTATTCGAAATATTTCCTCACATCCCTTCCATCAACTTCGAACCAAACTGACTATAAGAGGTTTCAACATAGTTGAAATGTCATAATTATCGTAAGACGTTTGTGCAGTCTAATGTTTCATAAAAAAAAAGTCATGTAAATTAAACTAACTGCAAAATTTGGGATAAGAGCATGACTAATATATTTAAATTGAAGAAAGCAAATATATGATAAATAGTATTACGACCTTATTTATAGATCATATATAAACATAACAATATTCACCCTCATAAGTTCCATATGTAATATTGTAGACACACTCAAGTGTCTAGCAAACCATATATCATAAGTAATCAAAGCCAACCAAAGAAACACAAGACAAAATTATACTACACAAGAACTCATTCATTACACCATCTTGTTTAACTTGCAATTATAAAGTCCCTCTAATCATACACCTTGTTATTGTTAGAAATAATATAAAACGATTGATGTAACCTTTCTTTCTTAACAGCTAGCTTAAAACGATTGATGTACCCTTTCCTAACAGCTTAAGCTGTTAGGAAAGGCTACATCAATGGTTTATATTATTTCTAACACCATTGATGTAGCATTTCCTAACAGTTATAAAGTACTTTCTTCAAGTTCACAATAAAATCATACACCTTCTTTTGTTCGGGAAGAGTTTTGGATACACTCTCTTTCTCCATGCATCTCTTGGCCCAAAAAATGAGTTTAGGACACTCCACTTCCATTTTGAAGTTACCATATGTCTCAAAAGTATAAAACCAGCTATAAAAAGGAATTAGACCAATATCAAGAAACCCAAAAGTTGCACCACCATAAAAAGGTTTGTCACCTAATGTCTCCTCTAGTGTGTTAAAGATAGAGATCAACTCCTTTTTCCCTTCCTCATGCTCTTTCCCTTTTGAAAGCCACATTTTCCTCCAAGTAGCATACACCTACATTCAAAAGCAAGAATGATTGTTTGTTGTATTGAAAACATAGATGAACATAATAAGGGTTTAATCAAGGTCCCAAAACTTTGTAATGTCAAAGTTTTTAAGGTACTTTTAAGGTACAATTATGATTGAAGTAGTATTAGCCTTTCATTGGATTATAAACCTTTACAATAATCAAGTACCCAAAACTAAGTCATTGAACTCAAGTGGTTAATGAGTTTCACCAAATGATATATTGTTCGGAAGAACCCGAGTTCGATTTCTGGATGAAACAATTTCTTGGTAGATTTTACTTACCTCGCGATCAAATTCTGAGTAGACCTCCGCTGTGTATATTCAAATGATACAATATATAAAAAACAATAAAATTCAACGTCGCTAAACTAAAAAGATGAATATGTGAACACTCATAAACCATAGCATAATAAAACGAAAATAATCCCTCTTATGTGGATGAGGAAAAAGGAATAGAGAAACCGGAGCTTCTCTATCTAAAAACTATGTTGACTTTTCATCATAATTCTTTTATTAACAGATTATGAACATCTCATAAATTATTTCTACAAACTCGGAAAAACACTTTCATCATAAGTGTTTATGCGGTGGATAAAATCAAATAATCTAATCCAAACAGCCCTTAGACTCTCTTTGCTATACTAAAATTAAACAAATATATTAACAAGGATGAAATTCAATTTCATAAACTAAAAAAAAAACAGCGAAAAGATGAAATTCAATTTCAAATCTTCTGATAAAGAGCTGAGAATGAATAATTAAATTTAAAAAATGAACATCAATATCAAAATTTTGAATATAAGTATAACCCACCAAAATTGAGAATGAAAATAAAAGCACAATAAAAAATTAAAAAATAAAAAAACTTTACCTTTTTGTCAATGTAATCAACCCAAAATCTAGCTTGAGCTCTCTCATATGGGTCAGACGGCAAGATTGGAGCTTTATCATTCCAAACATCATCTATGTATTGCACAATAATTGCAGATTCACAAATGGGTTTTTCATTATGGATTAAAACTGGAATCTTTTTGTGAATTGGGTTCATTTGAAGAAGTAAATCACTCTTATTTATGAGATTTTGTTCTTTGTATTCATATTGAACACCCTTTTCAGCTAATGCAATTCTAACCCTCATTCCAAACAAGCTTACCCATGTATCCAACAGAACTACCTCGTTTGCCATGGTTGTAGAAAATCCTAAAAGTTGTCGAGTGTGAACTAACTAGAGCTGGTTATTTATAAAGTTCTTTTCTTCTTTTTTGGTTAATAAAATTCATTTTAGTGGTTGTTTCTTGGAATTTATACTGTTTTGTATCTGTCTTTTCTAAAATTAGAAGATGATTCTAACTCAATTCTATAAAATCTACTTATAACGTGAGGATTGTCCTCGCTTATAAAGATATGTTCAAGTTACAAGGCGTGCGAGGTAGGGCTGAGCATGAATCCGAGATCCGACTCGAAACAGATATAATCGATAACACGTTGATGCATTCGGTCGGGTGCGGGTAGGGTCTTGGGTAACAATTGCGAAAAATCGGGTGCGGGTCTCTAAAATTTTATTTCTCCATAATCGAAACCGACCGAACAACCATTAAAATGCAAATTAATTTGTCTCCCTTCTCTCCCTCTCTCAATCTCATATACTCAACTCTTTGTTGTTTTTATCCATATTTGAAATAAGAGAGAAATGTTATATTTTACAAATTTTATTATAAGTTATAATGCGTTAATGAAGGATGTGCGAAAGATATTCTAATATATATTTTAGATGTATTTTAATTTATACTTATCTTCTACTTGATTTATTATTGTCTTTAGATCTACATATTTGAAACAAATTATTCCTTCTCGCGCTCTTTGTTTTTTAATATAGTTCGTCTATCCTTTGTTGCATTGTATACGAGGTATTGAACTATTCGAAAATTAGGAATTTTTGGATAATGGAGAAGTTTTAGATGTAAACAAAGTTTCAATATAACCCGTAGTAACCGACTCGTTCAACTCGTCACCCGTACGACCCGATATCCGAACAAACCGAAGATATAGACGGTTGGAATTAATTAAATATTTGCGGTTTTTATTGGTTTCATGATTTTTTACCCGAACCCGACCGAACCGACCGATGCTCAGGCCTACAAGGCGGTTAATATTTTGTTAATATTTTGGTTATCAATTTTGTTGTAAAGATTAGTCCTACCTATATAATCATGCATTGGCATATTCAATCATTATGAAAAATGAAAATTTAATCTTTTCTTCTTATTTTTTTCTTGGGATGTTTCTCTACCCTTGAAGTAGAGTAAAGCAATTTTCCAAACCATTACAAAATAAAACTCAATTTAATAGATAATGAAGGAGTGAAATGACAAATACCCCCCTAAAATTTCAAAATTCGTCAAATACCCCATGAAATTTGAAAATAGGCAAATACCCCCCCCCTTATGATTGTAAAACGCCAATCAAATTGCCTCTTGCTCCGTTTCCTCTGTCTATTTTGATGATGTGGCTGTTAACTGCAGAAGTGGCACCTACCAACATGACGCCACGTCACGTGGGGGTAATTGATTAGGATACACGATACATGAGGTAATTGACTAAAATTTGTAATCATTACAAGAAAATGGTTATTTACTTGCATCAAAATTCCCTCACTTAGTGTGAATTTCCGCCAGTAAGTTCAAATTTACTGGCGGAAATGGTCGTCTAGTAAAACGCTCGCCAGTAAATTTACTGACGAAAAATTCCGCTAGTAAATTCGTCAAAACGTGGAAGGACAACAACTGACCACTTAGTGGCGGAAAGTTCCGCCAGTAACTTTTCTGTATTAAAAAAAAAAAGAAAAAACCGCATATTTAATTCTTATTTCTTTTCCATAATATATATATATAATTAATAAATATCATATATTAATTAATAATTAATAAAATATAATAATTAATAAATTCATACCCCATAAAATATAAACCATATTCAACAAAATAAATTCATATCACATATATACATCCCACATAAAATAGTTTTAAATGTTACAAATTTAAAATTGCAATAAAATAGAGTCATCAAAATATAAACTAATATCTAACGATTATTAGAATTTCTATTGTAGTACTGATTATTTTTGAAATTCTGGCGCAGTCCAGATGGGGTACCGGATGGGGCAGCATCTGCTTCAACACAGTTCCCAGCAGAACATAATGGACAATTTAACAATAAAAAAACAGAAATTAAAATAACACGGTATGTTGTTAACCCAGTTCGGAGCAACCTCTCCTACTCTGGGGGATACCAATCCAGGAATGAATTCACTACTATAGTTCTAGTTCAAAGACTCCAAAACCTCCCGTTTCTATCTTATCGCCTAGACACTATCTCATGCAATCCTACCTAGGAACTCCTAGATATGAGACGCCCCGTCTCACTTCCTCCTAGCCACACAACCAGCGTGACCGTATAACACTAACAACAATTTGGTGAAGAACATACTTCAAACAAATACCTATCTCCGTACTTTAAAGCTTAGGAGTAGATTAAACAATTACAACTCAACTAAAAACAATCTTACTCTAGCATCAAGATGATACAAGAGTGATTCACAAATAAAGCACAAGGCTTACAAGACACGAAACCCTAAAAGACTACATCTTTGATATATTTGTTTAAGCTTCGGTTTCAGTAAATAAAATAGGTCTGAGTCTTCCTTTAAATAGCCACGAATTAGCATGGGATGATCATGAATTTCATGCTTCACAAATAGCTTATAGATATAGGGAAAATCCAGTACAAACATATTCTTCAAGCAAATCCAATAAATCCCTAAAATATAGGCTTTCTTTAGGGGCGATGCAAAAAGCGATATGATCAGGAAATAAGCTGAATTCCTTGTCTTAGGGAACAAGCAAGTTGCTTAATGGATTTACTTCACAAAGAAAACGCGCTAATATTGTGTAACAAACTGTCCACATATTCTGGCCTCAGGATGTTGTACCAAAGGTAGCCCCATCTTGTCCGTCGTCTGACTTGATCTTGTTTTTACAAAATGTAGCCAATTTCAAAAACCCAACAATCTCCCCCTTTGGCAAATTTTGGTTAAAACAATATCAGACCAGTTATGGAGAGATGCAGTTGAAATCTTCCTTTAAGTCAACATACACACACAACTAAAAAGGAGAATAGAACACAAGATTATAACATCTTCACTTCAAGTGAGTTAAATCATATGAGAAACATCAGAGATTAGCAGCAGCGGAATAAACACATTTAGTCTCATAGGGCACAACATCAGAGAGAAATAAACTCTCTAAGTGGATTCACATTCTTGGAGAAAAGTAAGTTTCGCAGACAATAAGTCTTAAAAAAAACACACTTCACATCAGAAGACTAAGTTTTTCACATAATAAGTCTTCAAAAAGAACACACTTCATATCAGAAGACTAACAGAAATTCCAGTCAAATAGAGAAAAATAAATTCTCCATTTAGACATTCTGGATGGTATCCAGGATGTGGCAACATCAACCACCTCATCACATACATCACATGTATCAATCGTTCCCCCTCAAACATACCAGGAAAACAGAGTCCATAATCTAGGATACATAGGAAAAATAAATTCCTAATCAACTGAGAAAAATAAATTCTCAGCTATATAACACAAACCTACTCAGAATCAGAAAACCTGGATGGTAGCCAAGATGGGGCAGCATTCAGCAGAGCATCTGAGATAAAATGTAAATTGCTCCCCCTCAATCAATACACATCAGGATATCATCACAAATTTTACTCCCCCTGAAAACATGCATACTACAGAACACATTTGCTCCCCCTTAATTCATGCATAGCCGACAAACCAAGAGAAACAGTTACTCCCCCTCAACACAACATGGTATTTAACAACACAGACACACAACAAATGTAGATCCAGATGTAAGAACATCTTCCAGCACATGCAGCACACATGAATAAACATCTGCTCCCCCTCAATACAACACTCCCCCTTACTGCATGCATATAAAACATTGTTACTCCCCCTCAATTCCACATACATCAGTACATAAGATCAAAGTGATCAAGGCGTAGTGGTTTCTCTAGACATACTTGAGTACATTAAATATTTAAGCATTGTTAAGTTACACATATTGCTATGAATGATAACTAATTAAGCCACCCATATTTCTATGAATGATGACTTAAGCATAAAAAGTCACCCATATTCCTATGAATGATGACTAAGCACGATGAATCATCCACATTTCTATGGTTATAAGATTATGATCATGCCCTATGCTTTTAGAAAAAGTTAATGCTTTTAAGTATTTTTATGCACAATAAGCACATCCTTCAATATTCCCCTTTAACTACTATTCCTTCTCATGTATATCACATATTGCTACCGCATGCACACAATCATAACATACTTCTTCAACTCCTTCTTCATCGTCCATAATGCCAGAAAGTATCTTCACTGGAGCTCACCCAGATACAAAACAGGATGCCTGCTCTGATACCAATTGAAATTCTGGCGCAGTCCAGATGGGGTACCGGATGAGGCAGCATCTGCTTCAACACAGTTCCCAGTAGAACATAATGGACAATTTAACAATAAAAAAACAGAAATTAAAATAACACGGTATGTTGTTAACCCAGTTCGGAACAACCTCTCCTACTCTGGGGGATACCAATCCAGGAATGAATTCACTACTATAGTTCTAGTTCAAAGACTCTAAAACCTCTCGTTTCTATCTTATCGCCTAGACACTATCTCATGCAATCCTACCTAGGAACTCCTAGATATGAGACGCCCCGTCTCACTTCCTCTTAGCCACACAACCAGCGTGATCGTATAACACTAACAACAATTTGGTGAAGAACATACTTCAAACAAATACCTATCTCCGTACTTTAAAGCTTAGGAGTAGATTAAACAATTACAACTCAACTAAAAACAGTCCTACTCTAGCATTAAGATGATACAAGAGTGGCTCACAAATAAAGCACAAGGCTTACAAGACACGAAACCCTAAAAGACTACATCTTTGATATATTTGTTTAAGCTTCGGTTTCAGTAAATAAAATAGGTCCGAGTCTTCCTTTAAATAGCCACGAATTAGCATGGGATGATCATGAATTTCATGCTTCACAAATAGCTTAGATATAGGGAAAATCCAGTACAAACATATTCTTCAAGCAAATCCAATAAATCCCTAAAATATAGGCATATCTTTAGGGGCGATGCAAAAAGCGATATGATCAGGAAATAAGTTGAATTCCTTGTCTTGGGGAACAAGCAAGTTGCTTAATGGATTTACTTCACAAAGAAAACGCGCTAATATTGTGTAACAAACTGTCCACATATTCTGGCCTCAGGATGTTGTACCAAAGGTAGCCCCATCTTGTCCCTGGTCTGACTTGATCTTGTTTTTACAAAATGTAGCCAATTTCAAAAACCCAACAATTTTGATTTCTATCTACACTTCCTCCATCTCGGCGTCCGTTTTCTCCGTCTGCACTTCGGTCTTGATGGGCTTGGTTATCAAAAGGTGTACCTGCTGCAAGTAATTCTGAAATCATGCCATCGCTTTTTTTTTTAATGGCAAAATAATATTATATTATAAAAAAACGACGAAAGTACAAAAGAGAATTCATAATACAAGAGGTACCAGAAGTACACTCCACCTACTATACCACATGAAAGCAAAAGGCAAACAACAACGCAAATAAACACCTCTAACCTCCGACCACAAGAAGATCCAAGCCATCGAGGGAGAGGCAAGGATCAACCCCCAAAAGGACAGACATAGGAGACCTCCAATCAACCAGACCTCACGAAGACCCCGATCCACACCCCGCCAAACTATCCAAAAGAGGCTGCAAGGTTGCATCCTTTCGGTGGCTCACTCCAACTGGTAACCCTAGATATGTAAAAGGTATGGACCAAACTCTATAGTGAAGGAATCTCTCAGCCATTCCCAAAAACTCGGTACTGACATTAACACCCATTATACTACTTTTAGAAAAATTAACTCTTAAACCCGAAGCAAGCTCAAAACTGCGCAAAATAGATTTCAAAGACCAGAGATTATCCATCGAAGCTTCCCAGTTAAACAGGGTATCATCGGCATACTGGAGATGGGTATCATCGGCATCCGAACCTCATCATCATATAGTCCAAAAAATTCCAGCTAACCGAGTCAAATGCATTCTCAAAATCTACTTTAAATATCAAATAATCTTTCCTACGTTTCTCAGCTATGTCAATGATCTCATTTACGGCAACAACCCCATCCTAATTGTCACCCTTTGATAAAAGCAGATTGATTTGGAGAGATTAATTTATCCATGACCTTTGCCAATCTACTTGCAAGAACTTTGGCGACTAACTTATAGAAAGACCCAACTATGGATATAGGTCTAAAATCACCAATGCTAAGAGGGGATTGAATCTTAGGTATGAGGGTAATGAAATACGAGGAAAAGCTTCGAGGTAGATTGGAAATCATGCCATCGCTTACCCTCACATTATCACTCCTCGTGGCGGCCTGATTGAATGGTGGGACTTGACTTGGCGCATGATTGTAATCAAAAGTAGGCCGATACAGTATATCATGATATGATACGTTATGCTACGTATCTTGCCCTGCTCGCGAACTGCCGCCAGACTCTTGAAATGATGATGAACTCTGAAATTGTGTCAAAGGCTGAAATCGTGTGTAATCTGTTGGAACAAAATGTGTTTTGGTACACACCCTTAGTTTTGATGATAACAAAGTATTAAATGGACAATTGATATTACTAATGTTTAAATTAAGTGTGCAGGAAAATCTTAAGTTTATACAAGAGCACACTTGATTTATGCTCTGAAGGAACCTTATGAAAGTCTGAATCATTACACTCTGAAAGAGTTCAGAAGCTTAAGAGAAGTTCAGAAGCTCAGAGATATTCAGAAGCCTAGTTCAGAAGCTATTTGGTGTTAGTCAAGAGTTATTCAGAAGATGAAGATGTTCAGAAGCTGAATTACGAAGGACTATCAGAGGCCAAATATTCAAGACCATCAGACTTCAAGATATCAAGGTTCATCAGAAGCAAAGAGAATTCCACTGGTCATCAGAAAGGCTACATCACCTATTCTTACTAAGCCTGATGATCTCTTTAAGGACAACTGATTACAACTGTTATAAAGGATGTGATCCAATTTTCTTTAGGAGCTAGTTGTACCTTATTACTGTATTTGTACAGACAGTAAAACGTGAGCTTAACTGTGAAGAAGATGTGGCTCTGCTTAGAGTAAATTCAAAAGTTACAGCTTAAGCAATAAAGAATCAACAGCTGTCCAATTACAACGGGATTCTACAACGTCTCAATATCTTTCCTCACTCATATATATGTGAAAGAAAGAAATTGATGATAACTGATCTTCAAATATTTTATCTCTCAGAATTAATTGAGAACTTGAAAACTAGCTAAAGCCTCTGAAGTTATTATTTTGTAATAGTTTTAAGCTTAGTAGTTAGTATTTACTCCTGCGTGAGTAATTTGGAAAAGTCTCTTATCTTTGTGATTTGAGAAAGGAAGTCTCTTATATTGTGTGATTAGAGCAAGGAAGTCTCTCTGTCTTGTGTGACTTAGAGCAAGGAAGTCTCTTATCTTGTGTGATTAGAGCAAGGAAGTCTCTCTGTCTTGTGTGACTTAGAGCAAGGAAGTCTCCTGTTGTGTGTTCTGGAGCAATGAAGTCTCTCTGTCTTGTGTGACTTAGAGCATTAAGAAAAGTCTCTTGCTTGTGTGCTTGAGCACTATGATTGTAATCTTTTGTGATTATAGTGTAATCCCTTGGAAGTGCAAGGGGACTGGAGTACTCTCGTTTTGTGAGGGGAACCAGTATAAATCCTTGTGTGTGTCTCTTTTTAATAACTTAAAACACAATTCAACCCCCCCCCCCCCCCCCTTCTTGTGTTTTCTCCCACTTACCTTCAATTGGCATCAGAGCTCCGGTTCTGTTTTAAAATCACTTAACAGTGAGACAGTCAAGATCCTAAGGAGAAAAACACCATGGCTCAGCTATTCAGTGAATTGAATGATTGGAAGCAGAAGATATATCAACAAGTTGCTGATCTTATCAAGGAAGTTGAAGATGGACTAAATCTAAATGAAGATCTGAGCAACAATCAAAATCCTTCCACATCAGGAGCTTAACAAACTTCTAATATTGAATCTACAACCACTACTGTTTGCTTCATTAGTTATGATAATGAAAGCATTCAGAGAGAAAAAGTAAATGGTCTGTTAGATCAATATGAAGAGTTTAGAATGGAAGAAAATGAGAGACTTGGAGAAATGAGCTCAAGATTTCAAGCTATCACAAGCAAGCTTGAAGACTTTAACAATAAACTCAGCAACAAAGAGCTTGTAAACAAGATGCTGAGAAGTTTGCCTCTGGATTGGTGAAAGACTTTTGGATTAGAAGCAAAGTGAAGACTGTTGAGGATTTTAATAAGGAGCTGGCTGCAAAGAGGAAAGAGAAACCTGAGAATAAGAACAAGACTCCTCAAGAGTTAGGCTTAAGGATTGTTGAAGAACCTGAGGTGCATTCTGTTGTATGTGGCTTTGAAGTGGTTCTCACTACTTCAAACTTGGCTAAGGTTTTATCTATCCCTAATGAAGGTATCTACTACACCTTTGGCCAAAGTGAAGCAAAGAACTCAGAGTTTCTGGTAAATATGACTAAACAATGCTACACTGAAGGAAAGAGTTGTGAAAGCAACAAGACAGGTGATTTGAAGCCTACTCAGAAGGTATTAGCCTGAATAGTGTTGGGTTCAATATTTCCAAGGAGTGGAAGTTCTGACCAACTATCATGGGATCATAGACACTTTGTCTTTTTTCTCACAAGGAAATTTGACTTGAATTGGGCTAGATACATCTTCAATCACCTCTGCAAAGCTGTGAATGCTATTCAGAAGCAAACCAAGCCCAACGTACATGTCATCTACCCAAGGATATTCAGTGAGATTTTCTATCAATGTGGAGTGATAGACATAATCAAAGCTGTTGGTCATGACAATCTGCTAAGAGAGATCAGAGCTTCTACAATCTCTGCTCACACCCTCTCCAACATGAACTTGCTGACAGGACAAGAGGTGCAACCGTCTGATCCATTTGAACCTCAACCACACTCAGGACCTTCTATGGTGGAGACATTTAAGATTGACATACCTGCTGTCTCAAATAGTATTGTCAATCAGTACATACAACTGCTGGAAAACCAAGGTGAAGAGTTTGAGATTGAGAAGAAATAATTGAAGAAGAAAAGGAAGAGGCTTGTGAAAGCAAAGGTGGAGAAGAGTGAAGCTAGAAAGGTAGAAGGAAAAGGAAAGACTAAGACCAAGGCTGGAAGTTCAAATGTTGTAGTGGTACAAGATGAAGAAAGTGAAGATGATGATGAACCTCTAAGTATCAGGCAGAAGAAACTTGCCAAGGAGCCTAAGAAGAAGAATGCTGAAGACTCAAACCAAGACAACTCAGGTAATGTATCTCTACCTAAACCTGCTGTTGTAACTGCTCAAGATACTCAATTAACCCCATCATCAACCCAACCCAGAAATTCACCTTTACAATTCCTTGAACAATATCTAGGTGGTGAATTATCTAACCAAACTGAAACCACAAATCTAGTTCAGAACCCATTCATCCATCCAATCTCTGAACAGATTCAGAACCTCATTCCAAACATTAACCAGGCAAGTCCTGAAGACAATCTCACCTTAAAACAACTTGTCTCAGAACCTGTCCATTCAGAACCCCCTATACAAGAGATAATTCATTCTGAACCACACATCTCACCAGAACCAGTTCAAACACCCCCAGAACCTCGTACACCTGAACACCAAACACCATATGAACACCAACCCTCTGAACATCAAGATCCTGAAAACCAAACACAACCTGAACAACAAAACACTGAAGAACCTGAACATCACTCTAATGTTTCAGAACATACTGAACCTGTTGTTTCAGAAGAAACCCAGAACCCCCCACCATCAAACCATGTTGAGGCTATGGTCAAAGAACTTCATGTGGATGATTTCCATCTCAAAGACTTTGTTCAAACCTGCCCTAGACCTCAACAACAACAACAACCAATACCCAATCAACACTGTCATATTGCTAAGAAAACCCAAGAGGTTGGGACGTCTACAACATCTGACTGTGTTGCTATTCAAACTGATCCTCAACCACAAACATCACCACAACACACCATTACACCCTTAACCACTGAACATCACCCAACCAACTCAAATAACCCTGATATCTTGAGTAAATGCAACAACTTGTTTAGTCAGATGCATGGTCTTCATGATCTAAGGCAATGTGATATGCCTTCATCTGAGTATGTTGCTCAATGGGTAAGTCTGACTGAGAAATTGGAGAAAGGGTTGTATAGTCTTCAGGAGGCAGATGTTGAAGAGCAAAAGAAGTTTGATAAGGGAAAAGCTGCCAATGTTGAGGATGTCATTCAGACTCAGAAGAACACAGAGGGGGATCAACCTGAATCCTCTACTGTGAGAGAAAATGTTGAGCAAAACCCGAGGGATAGGTTAGCTTCAATTGAGCAAGATCTGAATGAACCAATTCAAGACAATCTGGGAGCTAATCCAACCAATCAAGAGCACTTGAGGAATCCAGTTTATGAAGCTGACATTGAGAGGATTGAAGTCAAAGTGGACAAATACATTGGACTGATGGAGAAAGTTAATGGAAATCAGAAGGAGGTCATGAAAACCCTAGCTTTTCTCTGTAGTCGTTCACAATAAAACCCTAGGATTTCTTTGAATGTTTAATTGATTATCTGCTGATTAATATTTTGTTAAGCACATTGATAGGATTGAGTCTATACTTTTGTATGTTTTGACTTCTTTGTGCTATTCTGAAATATTTATTCACTGCGTTTTAATTTGGATGCTTCTATTTCTTTTCTGATTCTTTAAACTTTTGATAGTTTTTTTTTTCAATTGAGATTTAATCTTTTATGATCTTTTTTATTCTTCAATTGGCTTTCAAAACCTTTTGTTAAAAGTTTATTTCATTTAAAAACAGTTTTACAATTGGTATTTCAAACTCTTGTGTTTCTGTTCATAAAATTGATTTTCAATTAGTAAAATATTTGGTTATTCTTAAAGAATCGAATTGCATAACAAGAGAAGAAACATAATAAGAAAATCAAATTAAACAAGCCAAATCAATTGAATTTTATTTCATTGAGAACATAGGTTACTGATTACATATAAAAATTCCTAAAGACTATTTTCTGGATGCTTCAAAGGACATATTGTGGTAGCAGCCTTGATATGACCTTTGAAGAGGGGAGTTGGGGTTATCCAACTGTTAGGTCGTCTTCCTAAAAGAAACCTATTCTGATGCATCAGATTGTTTTTCTTCAGGAGAAGACACTGGCCCCTCTAAAGCCTTGGATATCAGATTGATTTTCTTCAGGAAGATATGTCTTCAGAAACTCAAAACCAGTCAGGGTCCCAAGTTTTTTTTTTAGACTCTGAACTGAGTTTTTTTTTTCAGACACAGGCTTTGTTTCTCTTTATCTCTTCGTATGTTTTCTCCTATCTTGACTAACTCTCTTTGAATCTACCTTTTTCTTTTCTGAGCGTTTCATTGTTTCTCTCAATTGCTCTATCACAACCTAAGATTATTTTGTGTGAATAAAATGACTAGGTTTCTCTCCTTTTATAAGCTCATTTCAAACGCCAATGTCATAAATGCGTTCAACCACTCCTGACTTGACTGCATTGGACGTTGCAATTGCTATTAATTGCTTTGACAAAAGGGGGAGAAAGAATAATGATAAATCAATTGTTGGAAGAAGCGAAATTACTTTGCTTTTTAGGGCTTTGTAGTGCTTCAGGAAGAGAGCATAGGAGAGTGGTCAATTTAGTGGCATGCGTTACATGCTTTGTAATGTCAATCTGATCTTGAGGATTTCAAAATCTTTGTGTTTTTTTTTATGCTCTGAACTATTTTTGAAAAATATTATATCTTTTTTGAACTCTGAAACTATATATCATGATAACCTCTGAGCCTTGTGTGTGTATACGTTTCTAATGCCTCTGATCCTATTGTCATTCATTAATTCATTTAGATATTTGTCTAATTCATCTGGCATTTTAAATAAGCGCATAATTTTCAGGAGAATATATTTATTAATTGAAGTTTATTATTCATAGATAGTTTTAGAGTAAGGGTGCAACTTTATTCAAAGGTTATTACACTATGAAAAGAAGAAGCTTACAAACCTTGTTCTTTACTGATAACACCGAAAAATGCACTATTTATTTAATATTATTTGTCTTAATATTTTAATATTTTCTCTAAATTATTGTGTTATCAATAAAATAATTATTACATTTTATTGAAATACAGATGCAGCCGAAATTTAGCAAAACATGAGTTTTATAGGACTAGAAGTCAAAACAATAGCCAAAACACAAGTGCATGGCACTAGCCATGGCACTTGTGCCCAGCATATACTTAAACCAAACATAAGCAAGGCGCTGGCCATGCCTCATGTGACCACCATGTTTTTTCACGTGTGTAAAAAAAGAAGAAATATCAACGTGGTCCCCACAAGTGAAACAACTTCCTCCTAAGCTTAAGCAAGCAAGGCGCTGGTCATAAGGTTGGTGGCTGGTCATAAGGCTATTTTCACTCAACTGTTCCTATTATTCCGATGCACGTTCCTACAATTTAGGCCAAAGATTTGCTGAATGGAGTTACTAAATTGAAGCACATATATTTTTCATCTCAGCCTATAAATAGAGAACTGCAGTCTGCGATTTTTCTCTTACGCCATATTTTATAATTTTCTAGTTCCAGTTTAAAGTTGCAGTCTTTATTTCAGTTCCAGTACGTTACTTGTTTGTAAGTGACAATTCAATTTTAATTTAAGTTTTATATTCAGTATTATTTATCTTATTCAAGTTTATTTACTGCATGTTTATTTTTATTTATCGTATCAGTTTAATTATATTTCTTTTATTTTGTTTACATATGCTTTATATCGTTGTTAATCATTTAATTGAGATGTTTTTATTTACAATTATGTCGAACTAATTTAATGTAACTGGAATGTGAATAAGAAGCCAATCTGGGTTTAGTAATTAAATTGCAAACTTTATTTTCAAACAAACTAGTTTTCTGTTTCAGTTTTTAATTAAACGATAGACTATAATTTTGCACGAAAGTGAAAATTGATTAAAGTGTAAGTCAACAGCGCGAGAGTGTGAGATTTATACTAGATAGTAAAAACTGGACATTAATTTTAAACACCGCGACAGCTCTTTAAAATTAATTAAACTGTATTAGTTTCCAAAAAATATTTTATAAACTAAATATGAGAGCGAAAGTGAAGTATTTATTTATATTTTATGATTTAGTTCAATAGCGCGAAAGTGTGAGACCTCAGTCTTTAAACTAATATTGTTTTGTGAAAACCAGATCTTTTTAATTAAATTGAATTGATTTTCAAAAAGTATTTTTATAAGTAAATGTGAGAGCGAGAGTGAAGCATTTATTTTATAACTTTACGATATTAACCAACAGCGCGAAAGTGTGAGGAGCGTATTTTTAAATCAATATCAGTTTGTTAAAAAGTAGCATTATTTCTAAATGCAATTTAATTACCGAACCCATTGAAGCGACTTAAAGTAACATTCCGGTTTAGTTAAATCTAATTGTTTAAATTTAAATTAATTATTTTAAAGCCCCTTTCCAACTATTATTTAGCCTTAGATTTACATAGTAACATTAGATAACGATAAGCTCGACTTTTGGTCTCTGTGGGATCGATAATCTTTTATAACTACACGATACGTCTGTGCACTTGCAGAAATATCGCATCATCTACATAGTAAAATATGAATAATTTAAGTCATATAATAAAGTAATTCTTAAACTGATTAAAATTAACTATGGATACAAAATAGGGGGAGCTTATAAACCTAACCCTATAGACTATCAGACTTAGGGGGAGCTTGCAAAACTCAGAAGCCTAATGTCAACATAGCTGAATTTTATCAACAACAATTGTATTTAATACTTATATTTGTCATCATCAAAAAGGGGGAGATTGTTGGAACAAAATGTGTTTTGGTACACACCCTTAGTTTTGATTATAACAAAGTATTAAATGGACAATTGATATTACTAATGTTTAAATTAAGTGTGTAGGAAAATCTTAAGTTTATACAAGAGCACACTTGATTTATGCTCTGAAGGAACCTTATGAAAGTCTGAATCATTACACTCTGAAAGAGTTCAGAAGCTTAAGAGAAGTTCAGAATCTCAGAGACATTCAGAAGCATACAAGAGTTCAGAAGCTATTTGGTGTTAGTCAAGAGTTATTCAGAAGATGAAGACGTTCAGAAGTTGAATTACGAAGGACTGTCAGAGGCCAAATATTCAAGACCATCAGACTTCAAGATATCAAGGTTCATCAGACGCAAAGAGAATTCCACTGGTCATCAGAAAGGCTACATCACCTATTCTTACTAAGCCTGATGATCTCTTTAAGGACAACTGATTACAACGGTCATAAAGGATGTGATCCTATTCTCTTTAGGAGCTAGTTGTACCTTATTACTGTATTTGGACAGACAGTAAAACATGAGCTTAACTGTGAAGAAGACGTGGCTCTGCTTAGAGTAAATTCAAAAGTTACAGCTTAAGCAATAAGGAATCAACAGCTGTCTAATTACAACGGGATTCTACAACGTCTCAATATCTTTCCTCACTCATATATATATGTGAAAGAAAGAAATTGATGATAACTGATCTTCAAATATTTTATCTCTCAGAATTAAGTGAGAACTTGAAAACTAGCTAAAGCCTCTGAAGTTATTATTTTGTAATAGTTTTAAGCTTAGTAGTTAGTATTTACTCCTGCATGAGTAATTTGGAAAAGTCTCTTATCTTTGTGATTTGAGCAAGGAAGTCTCTTATCTTGTGTGATTAGAGCAAGGAAGTCTCTCTGTCTTGTGTGACTTAGAGCAAGGAAGTCTCCTGCTGTGTGTTCTGGAGCAATGAAGTTTCTCTGTCTTGTGTGACTTAGAGCATTAAGAAAAGTCTCTTGCTTGTGTGCTTGAGCACTAGGATTGTAATTTTTTGTGATTATAGTGAAATCCCTTGGAAGTGCAAGGGGATTGGAGTACTCTCGTTTTGTGAGGGGAACCAGTATAAATCCTTGTGTCTTTCTCTCTCTCTCTCACTCTCTTATTTATTCTTCCATCTTTACATTTAGATTCAAGTTGTTTGTGTTGAGTATTCCGCTGTGCTTAAAGATTTTGATAGATACTATTATCTGGAAAAGTTTTTAAAAACTTAAAACACAATTCAACTCCCCCCCCCCCCTTCTTGTGTTTTCTCCCACTCACCTTCATAATCATGAACTGACGAGTGGCTAGGTAGCATATGCGGCAAGTTTGGTTGTTGCTGATGCGGATGTGAGCTGACATATGTTGAGTGGCGAGCTGGCATATATTGGGAATGTTGTTGTTGTGGTTGCTGCTGATATTGTTGTCCTTGTTGGTGTTATGATGAAAGTGTCCTTTGCAATCTCAGCTTGCTTCAGCTCGGAACTGCGACCTCATTTGTTCGAGGTGAGATTGGAGTTGAGATGCGATCTCAGCTTTCACCACCAGTTTAATCTGATTCGGGGGTCAGTTCTGGCATCAAGTGGTTCGAGCCACCTCCCGATCGCAGTTGCTGGGGATCGAACCGTGGTCCTCCCTACCAAGTTCAGCGCCAATCACCACTGAACCAACTAACCGTTGGTTACAGTGGACTCTCTTAACATTGGATCTTGCCATTTCTTTGTTTCAAACTAGCAAAAAATAAAACTAATTTCAAATTAATGAGCTACACATGAATTTATAAGACTTTAAAGAAGGTGAAACATCAAAATTAAATCACTCCATGATCTTAAATAGTCCTAGAATTACAACTTAAAGTATTAACACTTTATTCAATTAATTAAGCAAATATTCACTTTGTGATAACTCATCTGCATGTTTAAATTTTAACAGAACTTGAAGTCACACTTTGTTCAATGAATAAAGCTAACAGAAACAAGATAGACTTTTTTTTGTCAGTGTAACACAACTAGAAAAAAACTTATATGATAGCTTTGCATACATGTTTTACAGAAACTGTGACTTGCATATTAAAAACAAGACTAAATAGTAGTTTGATGAGAGATTGCTTGAAGAAACATAGGGTCCATTCTCTCATTGGGCACCTTATGTGGAAATATATATACAAGCTGTTGACTAAAAGCTTATGAAGAGAATGCAACAGTAATAAACTAAATTTTTCTTTTTAATAAGGCAGAGATAGTTTGAGAAAGTTGGGATGATAAGGAGCTAACTTAAAATTAAAACAAAGTAATTTTCATTCCAATTAGTTTTTGGTCTTCATCTATAAGTCAAGCTTGATGATGAGAGCTAGTATTCTTGGAGAAGAGAACCTAATTGCCAAAGTGTTCACCAACTTTCACAGATGGATCTTATATAGACATAGTGTTAACTGATCAATCCCACCTAATGTGGCCATCATAGATTCTCTTGCAGGCTTTAACTTTTCTGTTATTTTTGTGTTAGCTTGCATCATACTTCTTCATCAGCTACTCTTTCTCTTATTTCTTTTTTGTTTTGTTCAGTTTTATTGCCATTCCTTTGATTATTGATTTTCGAGTCTTTGCCCCGTTTTTGAGATTAATCTGTTTAACTGAAATATTTAATTTTTTTGTCTACTGTGATAAAAATGATTTAGATTCGGAGCCTTTTGGGGTTCTGAGTTCGGTTGTGCATCGAGGAATTTGCACTTGAAACCAGGTTTAAAAATAATTCAGCGAGCAATATTACGGTTTTAGAAGTCTCTGCTGCGGTTAAGGCCTTATTTAAATGTGATTTTATACAATATATCAAGTATCATGACTGAGATTTAAAACCTTGTTTGCAACTTGAAAAGTGAGGTTGGCTTTTAGGCAAACCAATATTGGGTGTGGTGGTTTTACCAAGTTCTATTTGTGTGCATATGGGAGGGAGACCATTGGTGTTTTGCAATGAATCAGAGATTTGATGAAGGAATTAAGAAGTGTGCATATAATTGACTACCAGCAGTAGCAAATTAATTCATGCATTTCATGTTGCATCCAAGTAATTCATATATAAATCATGTCATGGAGATGCTTGTGGAGATAGAAATTAGTCTCTTAATTAAAAATTTATTGTAATCCTTAAAAACAATGAAATTATTCGAATGTAGCGTAGAAGCTTCCATATAACTTGTATTAGCCTATTAGGCTATTATAACATGTAGTGTCCATGTTTGTGCTTGTTACTAAGTGTATGTGGCTCCCGATGTTTAGCTCGACTTCACCTTATTTTGAGCGGCTTCACCTTATTTTGTGGCATTTCTGTTTTTCTTTATCTGCTTGTTCTTTTCCACTTCTGATCATACTCCGGAAATAGCCATATTCGGTTTGTGTAGCTAAAAACATGGAACACGAATCTTTGCAATTGAATTGTCATTTCAACGTTGTCTTTGACTAATTGTGACACTCCCACAACCCTCGGGAGGCAAGTCAGACTTGAGAAATAACTAACTTCATTCGTTGATTTTTTGCTTCTTTATTACATGCATCCAATACCATTATATATGCTATTAGTTAATCCTCCTCACTAACCAATGATTCATCATTCTTATAGATCATTCTAGAACATGATTAATCACCTAACTTATCTAATGCAACTTGGACTATTATATTCTCTAGGGCCTTTATGATTCATTACACCTCACTTTTATTTGAAAATTTTAATCAGCCATTGGACTAAATAAGCTAATAAGATTGCTTTCATGTGACAATTTAATTAGGGGGGCTCACAAATATAATGCAACTCAAATTAGACACTTTTGCATTAGTTTTTCAAAAAAAGATATATGCTTGCGTGAGAGATGCTCTATATAACACAAAAACAACAACAAAAAATGTGGGGAACAGTTGATTTTATTAATAACAACAAACGTTAAAATCCTCAAAAACTTTTAAAATTGTATTGCTTTGGCCGGCAACACATCGTTTGAACATCAATCAACTTTGATTTGAACTATTGAATATTATTAAAGGACGATTAGCTTGATTGATATAAACATAACCATAAACACATGAACATCATCATCTTTATTTTACCAGATCAATGGCAGAAGCAACAAAAAAGTAGTACCATTTTTCTTAGCATTTCATTCTTCAAGTTATCATCACCCACACACACATAATGTCATAAGTTTATATACATATTACAATTAACCATAAGCTTCATAAGGACTCATGATCTCTGAAACACAGACACTTCTCGAATTAGACATATTCTAGTGTTGGACATACGTCAGTGTCCGACATCAACACATAATTACATTGAATTATTTTATTTTCTTAAATCGTTATTAGTGTTAGTGTATACGTGGTGTCCAATATCATAATCTCAACTTGTTTGTAGGTATGCAGTAGTAACAGGAGCTAATAAGGGGATTGGTTATGGAATATGCAAGAAATTAGCTTCAAGTGGTGTTATGGTTGTGCTTACAGCTAGAAATGAGAAGAGGGGTTTGGATGCAGTAGAAAGTTTGAAAGAGTTAGGCCTATCTGACTTTGTGGTTTTTCATCAACTTGATGTCACTGATTCTACAAGTGTTCTCTCTTTAGCTGAATTCATCAAAATCCAATTTGGAAAACTTGATATCTTGGTGGGTATAAATAAATGATAATTTTGTTCCCTCCTTAGTTATTTGGTTAAAAGAGTTTATTTGCAGATTTTGATCCACTTTTGCAGGTGAACAATGCAGGTGTTCCGGGGGGAATAGTGAATGGAGAGAATGTTCTTAAGACTGTAAGGTTCCTTCATTATTATTCTGCTACTCATAAAACTTTAATCACATAGTCTATGAATATGATCCAACAAGTCGAACTTGACAAAGTCTACTATCCTTTGAAGCAGAAGTTGGTTGTTGGCAAGGTATACCCGGATGGCCGGATTGATAAAATTTCATCCTCATCCCCAAGCTTCTCTCAGGGGAACTTTGTCCTCCATCTCTGCGGCAAAAAATTCTCCGCCTTTAAGCCCTTAAACAGGAAAATTACTGCATGGATCCTCACTTACAAATACAATTGAGATCCCTAATCCGAATAAAAAATGTCATGAATAATATTGTATTAGTAATTGTGTCATCCCTAATCACGTATTTTTATTAGTAAGTTAAAATAAACATATATTTAAAAAAAATTAAAATAGAAATATTTTCACAAAATAAACAGGATCTTAATAATTGTGAGTTTTTTTTGTCTTAGACATAAAATATTTATTAAATGGTATTAATTTTGATTGTGTAGAAAAAGGGTGAAATATCTGAATGGAATACAGTAGTCCATCAAAATTATGAATCAACCAAAGAATGTGTTGAAACAAACTTCTTTGGTGCAGAAAATGTAACCGAAACTCTTCTTCCCCTGCTTCAACTATCTGCTTCACCTAGGATTGTCAATGTGTCAGCTAGAATATTTGGACAATTGAAGGTAAAACTATTTTTACAATATAAATAAATACTCCCTCCTCCATCTCAAATTATAAGGAAAAATTGGTCAACCAAAGTTGATGTATTTAGTCCAAATTTTTAACCAAATACATCAACTTTGTTTGACCAATTTTCCCTTATATTTTACAACAGAGGGAGTATGTATTTTACAACTTTTTTCAATAAATATATATTTGTTTTCGCAACAAATACATCAGAGCAGGCCACTTCCCCATGATTTAGTGCTATAGCTTAGAAAAACAATTTGATTTCTAAAATTGTTTTGCAAAATATTTTTGTCACAAAATATTATGGTTGAGTCACATACTAGGTCGTTCTCTATATGTTTTTTATGTTACTGGTGTTTCTGACCACTAAGAAAATATAGAGACAAAAAATAAAGGAGAGAACTCGCTCGAAAATACTTCGAGTATAAGGGGGATAGAGAAGACAAAGCTGAGAAACACTATTAATTTATACAGTATTGATAGCTATCCAATCCAATGTGTGCATTCTATTTCCAACACATTCTCAATACAATATTAATCTTTAGGAAACTCATAGCATTTCCTTCCTAGCCCTTGATAATGAACTCTTATTCTAGATAGCCTGGGTTTCTTTTGGACACTATAACAAAGTAAATTATCTCCTTTATAGTTTTTCCAAATTCCACAAGGAAATTAATGTACTTGGAGTATGTGATAATTTCCATCCTATTATGAAACATTTCTCTTTCCTCTTCAAACACATTTTGACTATCTATCTTGAAACATTATAAGTAGACAAGGAGGTTAGATAGGCATCTATTGGATAGATAGAAGTTCAATTCTACGGGTAGTAGATGCAAGTTCGTTTTTGCATCTACTGTATAGTTCAATTATGTGTCCTTATAATGATGTGTATCAATCCATAAATTTAATGATGTATTGCCACATCATTTAACGAGTGTGACAAGTCATATTATTTTTAACTCATTGAATAATGTGGCAGCACATCATTTGATTAGATGTATGCTAAAGTGAAAAAACCGTTGCCCATGGAAAAGGCAACGCCCGTATAATCCAAAATTGTTACCTGAACATTTAGGCAACAGTTTTTGTGCTTTTAGCCACAGTTTTGAGCTGTTGCCGAAAGTAAAAAATGTTGTAGTTGCTATACACAAATTAAACTGATATTTTTAAATGTTCTTCCATATAATATATATCTATGAATATCCATAAACTTATACTCCCTCTAGTCCTTATTATAAGAAAAAAAAATTATTTTAAGTTTATAAAATGTTAGATGCATTTAGTCTATAATTTGGTTCCAAATACATCTAACATTCTATGAACTTAAAAAGTAATTTTTTTCTTATAATAAAGATAGAGGGAGTATGAACTTTCATACACACAAAGACCCATAATCCTTTTTGTATTTTGTTTTATTTTGATTAGGCTAACCAGCATAATCAAGGTTTTCTTTATATTTATTCCTTGAGAATAAATAAAATGATTATTTGCCACAGGAGAGATAAGAAGTTAAGGTTTTATTATATTTCTTCTTTTTGTCCTTTAAGTATATGCCAAATGACTGGGCAAAAGGAGTGTTTGATGACATTGAAAGCCTTACAAATGAAAAGCTTGGTGAAGTGCTTAGAGAGTTTCTTAAAGATTACAAAGAAGGAGCATTGGAAACAAAAAACTGGCCAACTTTTCTTTCTGGTTATACAATGGCAAAAACAGCTTTAAATTCTTATACAAGATTGCTAGCTATGAAGTTTCCTCATTTTCGTGTAAATTCGTTATGTCCTGGCTTTGTTAAGACTTCTATGAACGAGTATACAGGCTTTTTAAGCATTGATGAAGGTGCTGAATGTCCTGTAAACCTAGCATTGTTGCCGGATGATGGTCCATCTGGTCTCTTTTTTTCAAAAGATGGAGTGATTTCCTTTGAGTAAATCATCGATTAGGTTCCTAAACTATCAATTATTCTCTCTAATTCAGTCCTAGTTTATTTTGAGTTTTCTTGATTTTGTCACTTTTTTTATCTATTCATTGAAACTTATTTAGTTTTCATGATTTTGTCGCTTTATTTTGAAGTTGTTGATCTGTAAATTGTTGCTTGAGATTTATTGATTTGTGCTTTCAAGACTCTTATCACTTTTTAGTTTTTGTTAATGGCTACAAAATTACATCATATGGTTACTTAAAAATGATTAGCACATTCCGCTAGAGTAGTAATAGACTAAATATAAATAGTATATCATATGATTCTTATGTATCATTTGGTTTCGCATTCACTTCAGTTGAATATTTTTGTGTAAAAACTTAACACATTGAGACATAGAAATGCAGCACAATGGGATATGACCAGAAATTACCAATAATGATAAACCATGATATCAAGATTAGAGTGAAAAGAGTTTTCAAGATTTTAAAAGCCATGATATCAGTCAATTTAAAAAGTTTGCCCCCAATTTTCATCAAATAAAGATACGTAACTTACGGTGTTAGAGGGAGATGGCCAGCAATGCAGAGCTGCAGCAGAATGAACAACTTCAACGGAATCTGATGTAAAGGTTAGTGATCGCGTCTTCCCAAAACTTCCTGCAACAATCCCATAATACGCAAATGCCTTTAGCCCATATATTATCATCTCAAGACAGTTAACCGAAGCAGACAGAACAACCTCAGTCTATCACATGATGTATGCATTTATACTTGTTTTTATCAACGGTACATTAATTCATTCTGCCTCAAATTTATCAGAGTTTCTTGGTGCTGCTGTCAAAACACAAACAGGTGGGTAAAATTTGTGAATCAAGTAAGTATGATGTTAAGAATGAAAACGGCAGAAATTGCAATAGCAGTAATTGTACACAAAACAAAAATCAAGATACTGGTACTTCAATAAAAACAAGAGTTTCTATATAAAATGTATTACTAGAGAAGTCAATTCAAAACAAAATATCACAATAAAAGGTTAAAAATTGTATTAAGTACCAAAAGTAACAAAAAGTAAAGTACCAAAAGTAACAGTAGAAGTAGATTCTTGGAATTGTGAAGTATCAACTTGTTTCTTATCTATCCTTAAACAGCAAGCAACACTTGATCTTGATTGTCTTGAAAAATAATTGTAGCATTACGAACAAGGTGATATTAAACTCTCAACACACACTTCTGGGATGCGATCCAACATAAAACTTTTAGAAGTGTCATTCTTGGAATTGTAAAGAATCAACATTCTATCATTAGCCTTTTGAAAGTGCAGCAGCAATTGATCGTCTTGAAAAAGATATAATACATTTGTCAAGGTAAAAGACTTATATGGAGGATCTAGCAAGTGAGTAACATTGAACAATTTAGTCCAAGACTCTTGAATTCCATATTCCTTCATGACCCAAACATCATGATCAAAAATTACGTACAACCAATCCCTCAACACACAAAATCTCAAACCAACAGATGTCCTTTCTACTCCAGGAGGCAAACTGATAATTTGATAAGACTCAGTGCCTAAATCAAGAGAAATAATACAGCGTTGACGGTTGAGTTTAGAAAAGGCCATCCAATTGATTGAATTTGAACTGCTTAGATATCTTCCTTGTAGTCGATAATCAGGGACATAATCAAAAGGGAAAGGTTGAATGGTTCTCCAAGAATCATCAGTATTATTCAAAGTATAAACCTTTGGTTTAGTTGTGCCACAATCAATATGGCTGTTACAAAATGGCTTGTAAATAACAACCACTTTGTAACGACGAGAAACATGATCATAGCCGAAGGCATATGACATGCAAAGGCAATTGACCTCCGGTGGGTATTCAAAAGGGGGCAATTCCTTAAATTTTCTAATAGAAGGATTCCACAGTACAACTAAAGGTTTAAAATCGTTGAAACTACTACAATTGGCAATGCAAAGGATTCCGTCGCAGCCAACAGTGTCGATGCAATGAGTGGGGTAAACAGTGAAGGTGCCATTGTAAATATTATCGGATGGAAACTGTAATCGAGTGACTGTTGTATCTGTATCGGTGAAAATGGATTGGAGTGGGTAAGAATTTAGAATATACCTGGAGGATGGTTTGTCGTAGATTAGACGGAGGAGGTGGCGCGTGGTTGAGAGGTTAAGGTGGTTTCTAACAAATATTGGATCAGAGATGGGTAAAAACCCAGAAATTTACGAGTCTGAACTCCAAAAGAACATTTGGCCGGATTAAGCCGCATGTTGTATTTTCTAACTGACTTCAGAATGTCATCCAAATCCTTATCGTGCTCCCCTTCTTTCTCTATCTTGACTACCATGTCATCGATGTAAACTTCCAGATTCTTCCCTATTTGCTCCACGAATACTCTGTCCATCAGTCGTTGATAAGTGGCCTCTGCGTTCTTCAGGCCGAAAGACATTACATTGTAAAAATAATTACAAGTGTTAGACATGGAAGCTGTATGTTATGCGTCCATTGGATGCATCTTGATTTGGTTGTAGCCAGAGTAAGCATCCATGAAAATCAACGTTTTATAACCTGATGCTCCATCAATTAACCTGTCGACGTTTGGCAATGGATATGGATCCTTGGGACAAGCCTTGTTCAGGTCTGTAAAATCCACACACATTCTCCACTTGCCATTTTCTTTTTTCACCATTACTACGTTTGCTAACCAAGTGGGATACTTGATTTCTTATATGAATCCCGCCTCTTTCAATTTAGCCACTTTTGTGATGGATGCTCTCCGCCCTTCCCCCACTTTTCTCTTTTGCTGAACCACAGGCTTATTGGCGGGCGAGATGGATAATTTGTGCGTAATTACGCTCTCGTCGATTTCTGCCATGTCAGATGGCTGCCATGCGAACAAATCTCTGTTGTTGCGCAGTATGGCAATGATTCTTTCTTTTTCCTCTAGATGGAGGCTTGTCCCGACGTTGGTCGTTTGATGCGGCTGCTCGCCTATTTGGACTTGTTCCAGATCCTCAATTGGGCTGACTCTTCTGTCCTGAAACTCTTCTCTTGGGTCCAAATCTGTGATGCTGACCATGTTTATCCTGTTAGTTCGCTCTCCGCTGTCTTGGGCGAGACGGGCCTAGATAGTTTGTGTGTGATTTTTAAACTTGACTCATAGCACTTTCTCTCCAATGCTTGGTCGCCTTTAACCACTCCTATCTTACCGTTGTTCAGAGGGTATTTGATTTACAAGTACAAAGTAGACATAACCGCGCCCAGTATGTTGAACGCTAGTCTTCCAATGATGATATTGTATGAAGTGAAAGGTGTTTTAACCATCAGATATCTAACCTTAATCGTTTTGGCGTTCTCCCCCTCGCCAAAAGTAGTGTATAAGGTGATATGACCTATGACGTTCACTTGTTCGCCTGCAAATCCCATTAACGTGCCGCAGTTTGGGTTCAGTTGTTCGTCCGATAGACGCATCACCTTGTAGCCGTCCCAGTATAGGATGTCTGCGGAGCTCCCTGAGTCAATAAGAACTCTTTTAACATCGCAGTTCAAAATCTGAACTTATATCACCAAAGGATCGTCATCGTGTCCATCCTCCGAGTTGAACGAGATTTCAGGAGTATGGGGAAAGGTTGAATTTCCCACTGACCATATTTCAAACCTGGATCGCCTGACGTAGCGCTTTCTAGCCGAGTTGGACTCGCCTCCTCCTACGAATCCTCCAGATATTGTATTAACTGCTACCCGATGTTTTTCTCCTTTGCTCCCTCCGTCGCCTTCGCCTTTCTGTTGGTAAGGGATTTTCTTTGGTAGGGCGACTTGCCCTTTGGCGGTGTCTTCTAGGAATTTCCTTAGGTGTCCGCTTCTGATTAAATCTTCAATAAAATCCCTTAATCGAAAACACCTCTCAGTGTCGTGGCCCTTGCATCTGTGATAGGCACACCACGCCTCGGTGTCTGGGCCCATGACTGTGTTGTTCATTCTGGGGGGAGGCAAAGGCGCTAGGCCTGCTTGTAAAATTTCGTGCAAGACATGCACTCTGGCTCTGTTTAGCGGCGTGTATTCCCTATCTGCTGGATACCGCCTGTGTTGAGGGTAACCCGTTCCTCCACCAACATTATGAGGGTAGTAAGGCTTAGCACGGACCGTTGTTTGTGGGTATCGTTATTTTTCCAGTTGCGCTAGGGTTGTGAATTTTGCCCTTTGATGTTGTTGCTTTTCAGGTCCTTTTCTTTGGCGTCTCTGGAGCGTTTCTCTGTGTTGCTCTCTTCACCTTTGATGTAGCAACTGGCTCTTTTGACGACTTCCTGTATTGATGTAGCGGGTTTCTGTGCTAGAGACTCGTTAAAGTATCCAGCCTTCAACCCATTGTGGAAAGTTGCAACGAACATCTCCTGATTTGGATTTGATACAGTAATCGTTGCTTCGCTGAATCGAGCGAGATATTCTCGAAGAGTTTCAGCGTAATTCTGGCGGATTGTGAATAGACTGGTCGCCGTGACCTTGATGTGTTTGGTTCCAGAAAATTGGTGTATGAACTTCTTGTGAAAGTCATCATAATTTTCAATGGAGTTATTGGGTAAGTTCATATACCAACGTAATGCAGCATCTTTTAATGTTCCTGAAAGGAGTTTGCACCTTAGATGCTCTGGTGCTCCAATGATGACAGTTTGAGTTCCCACAGCCATCAAGTGCTCCACAGGGTCTGTTTTTCCGTCAAACGTTGGTAGTTGTGGTGACTTGAAATTTTCTGGGACATTGGAATCCCAGAGCGATTGATGAAGGGGCTAAGACTCAATGAGACTTTCATCCTCGGAATCTGCGTTTTGTTCAGCTTGTTCCTTCGCCATGGTAGTTACTTTCCCTTGCAAACTTCTGATCTCTTCCATTGCGGTTTGCAGTGAAGGTGTTCCATGATTAGCATCCATGGTTAGATCTTCGTTTGCAGTTTTACTTTCTCTCTAAGTGGTAGGCTGTGAATCGTTTTACCGCGGCCCCACGGTAGGCGCCAAAATGTTCCGGTGAACAAATAAGGGGGTATGAACAATAAATAAATTGGACCGTCGATAAAACAAGATAATCAATTTATTATCAAAATTCCTTCGTTGTCCGTCTTCTTTTTTCATCAATGTTACAAGTATTTATAGGGTACACAGGGAGAGAGTTCTTCCCGCCATTTTTCTTCGTTGGTCAATCCCACGTTCCTTCTATACATTTGATCACATGCCTATTTGCAAGGTGATCATGGGGAACGTGGTTTGAATATAAATGTTACTTCTAAATCATGTTCCAAGTCGTACGGAAGGTGGAGATTAATGGGATAAATCGTGGAGAAAATAGCAGTTATAGTGAAGGATTGGGGGGATCATGGGATCGTGGGCATCTAGCCCTTTGACCATGTCTCGCCACAAGGGGTAGATGTCTCACCCTCAAGGTTTCGCCTTTATGAGAAGTTGGGATTAACCTTTGCATATGTATTGAGCCGTTGCTATTGGGCCGTTGTATGGATCATTAAATAACGTTTGGGTTTTTGCTAAATACACCCTTTACATTTACTCTCGGTCCAGCGTTCAACAACACACCGACACATATATTATATTCAATTGAATTTTATTTTGACAGCAACGTGTTTGTTAAGTGTCTGTGCTTCATTGACATTATTTGTATTTTGCAGATTAGTGTAAAATACTATAATTAGATCCTATTTATACATGCATATTTGAGGGAGAAAGTGGGAAAACACCTTTTTCCCCTCTCTTATCTACTTTTTATGAGCATCTTAGATTGATTGCTTGAACATGTTATCCGAGAAATATGTCAATTTTCTTCACAAGAGGTTGAACACAAAAACGGCGGAGCAAAGAAAGAGAGAAAACTAACAACGGAGGAATAAAGGAATGTCAATGTCTATTAATTTGTTCCACTATCTCATTTATTCTCTAATGTCTTTATCTTCTGTTCCTCTTATAAAAAAAAATGTGAAATGACATATTAATCTAATAGTAAAATTTAGGTTTAATTAGTTCAATGGTCCCTTAAAGACATTTTAAGTTTCACAATAGTCCCTTAAAGAAAAAAAGGTCCATTTTAATCCCTTAACTATATGACCGTTAGTCATGATCCTCTCCGTTAATTTATTTTAATCTGAACCGTTTGATCTTTTTGTTAAAAATGTAACAGTAAGATTTGCATGTCTACCTAATATAACGGTGGACCATCATCAACTAGATATTTCTCTTGTTCTTCATCTTCTTCTCTCTCCTGTTCTTCATCTTCATCACTAACTTCATCAATCTTCATAAAAAATACCAAAAAAAAAATCTCAAAAAATAAAAACAATAACAACAACAGTCAAGCAACTTCAACCCATCAAACTTCAACCCAGCAACCACAACACCCACACAACAACCCTAACATCCACACAGAACAAAAAAAAAAAGCAAGCAAACTTCACAAATCTCGTTTTGCAGGTCGCCAACAACACCAGATCTGAAGCGTCACCAGCAAAGATTATGTTCTAATAGAAAAGATTATGCTTTTAGTTTAAATGAGCAATTGGGTTTTCAGGTAGTGAAGTTTTTGAACTGACCCCTTTGAATTTTTTTTAGTTTTGTTGATTTTTGTTTTGAAAAGATTTAAGTTTAGGTGAAAATAGCTGAAAAATGAACTGGGTACTGTATCGAGAGCATTCACAATATCACTTTATGAAGTTCTTGCTAGGGTTCATGGAGTCAAAATTGTTCCAATGATTGAGAATATCATGCAATCCATAATTCAGACGTTAGCTTCAAGTTGTTACGAAGATGAACCTTTTATTTGGGTGGGTTTCAATTTCTCAAACTTTCTTTTTTGATTTTTTTGGTAAAATATTTTTCTGGGTTTTATTTGAAGATCTGAATTTTATTTGAAGTTGTTATGAAGATAATGATGAAGAAGATGAAGAAATAGAGAATAAAATTAATTGATAATGGTGTAATGTTAGATATAATGGACATTCAAAATTTAATGGCTATTTTTTGCCAATAAAAGATCAAACAGGTTAAACTAAAAGATTTATTGAGACTATTGTGACTACCGGTCATATAGTTAAGGGACCAATCCGGACCTTTTTTTCTTTAAGGGATCATTGTGAAATCTAAAATATCTTTAAGGGACTATTGAACCAATTAAGCCTAAAATTTATTAATTTAATAGTTGATCTGACCTGTTGATCAGAAGTAGGTGATGGCCAGAGAACCGTCGTCAGGCAGCAAAGGTCCACCGGAGGGGGTTGTGTAACGACCCAATTTTCATTTATTCGTTATTTGTGTATATGTGTATATTTATATATTAATGTGGCTTATTATTATTATTTTCTTTTGTGGCGATTAATTAATAAGCGAGAGTATTAATTAATTATATGAGTTTGTGAGACATTAGCAATTAGTGGGCTTTTGGACTAATGGGCTTTAGTGGTAAAATGGGGAGGACTATATATAGCTTGAGTTAGAGAGAGAAGTCACATTTGTGTCTTTTTGGAGAGAAAGAAGAGAGAAGGAAGAGCAAGAGAAGACGAGAGCTAGGGCAAGAGCTCTTGAGGAGATTTGAAGAGCAATCGCGTGGAATCGTCGATCTAAGGTAAGAGAGATAGTTTTCATAATTGTGAGTGGCTAGAGAAAGGGGAGAATGTCAATTTCTCTGAACCCAAACTTTCTCCACTCATTTTCGTGGGCTTTTTGGGATGATTTTTCTTAATGAAAGTGAAAACTCATGTTCATAGTATGTTTAATATACTCTTAACATGATGTATGAACAATTTTAATGGGTAAAAATGGGTATTTGGAGATGTTTGTTAAGATTTGGATATGTTTATGAGTTTAAGTAAATATGTCAAGATCCATGAAAAATAAGTGATTATTAATGTTAATAAGTTACTTTTAATGTGTTTTAAACATGTATGAACATAACTCATGCTTGGTATAATTTCTGGAACTGAAAATAAGTGATTTTGGGTCAAATAAGTGATTTTTCGCTCAAAAACGCGTTTTGACAGTTTTACTTCTGGCTTCCCGCGCCCCGCGCAGGATTTCCGCGCCGCGCGCAGGATTGCCGCGCCCCGCGCAGGATTCCCGCGCCGCGCGCAGAGGCCTGTTGACCAGGGTTGACCTGTGTTGACTTTTGGTTGACTTTTTGACGGTTTATGCACCCGGAACCTATTTCACTCGATTTTTCGCGTAGATTCCAATTCCGAAGTTAGTTTTATAAGATGAGGCTTAATTTATGAAGTTTTCTTATATTTTTGTATACTTCCTATACCTTTAAAATTGTTGAGGATGTTTTAATTAATAATGATTTGTTGATGTTATTGATGAATGTATGATATGTATGTATATGAATGAAGAATATTAGAATTGTGTTATTCTAATAAAGAAATATATTAAGGTATTGTGTTATCTTAAGAAAGAAGGATATCGGACTTTGTTCGATAAAGACGGATATTAAGATTTGTGATATATCTTAATAAAGACGGATATGGATAGTGTTCCATATCATAGAGTAGAACTTAATATTGTGTTATATTAAGTGTTTGTGGTTGTACATGAATCATTCATGCATTCATGTATTGAGTTAGGGATATTAGAATCTATGATTCTAATAAAGACGGATATCGAATTATATTTATTCGATAAAGACGGATATTAGAGGTGAGATACTCTAATAAAGACGATTGGTACCACATGCATTAGATATGTCTAGGGTGACATAACATGAGTTGTGACATTAGATTGCATTAGGAAGATGTGCATATGATTTGATGGTTTGATATGTATTATTGTGTGGTTTGTGTAAGTTGTGTGAGTGGCTTGATTGAATGTTGATGATAAGCATTGTTTCCAAATTGTGTTTCAATGTATATGTGAATAATCTTATGTTTGATTTAAGATTGAGAATATGTATGTGAGTTAGATTATGCATGATAATATGATGAAGTGTTAAGGATATTGCTTACACTTGTATTTTATTGGTTATGATTTACTAACTCTCTGTTTTGTGTACTTCTGGACCGTTGGGTGGTCCAGGTTTACAGGTTATGTATTTGTTGATGCTCAAGTGTTTGGTGAAGCTCCGCTCTGAGTGTGACACGGGGAAAGGGTTGTATTTAGGATATAGGGTCCTTTATGACTTAATGTATTTATTTCGGAAAATGTATATTTTATAAAGAATGATTTTATAGTTAATGCTTAGGCTAATCAATCAAATAGTTAAGTATGTTGACGATTGTAATACCTTTAACCAAACGTTTTATAATTAAATTGTGATTTTTCCGTTGCGTATTTTGAAAAGATTTTTAATAAAGGTACAAATATTAAAATAACGGGTTTGGGTGTTACAGGTTGTACCTGCAGGCGCTCCGCCGCTCCGATGCCAAAGTCAGAGACAGAAAGAGATACAGAGAATAGAGAGAGAGTGAGAGAATGAATTGTGTACCTTGCTCTCCTGTCAAGGAGAGCTTATATAGTTGCCCCAGCGCTGGGCCAAATGTCCTCTTAATGGGTCGTGGTGAGCATCCCAATAAGAGTGACTGACAGGATAACTCCTTGAATAAAGGGAGAAGTTGTTACCAGCCGTTATCCTGCTTGAGCGGTTCCACGATCCTAGAAGGAGTGGATAAGCTCTGTGGATGAGTGTCGAGGAGCACATGGGATGCGCCACGTGCTTGACTGTCGGGCAGGAGCAAGTCCTTATTGGGCCTGCCCCGTAATCCGAGTAGGAGTGGATTTGGGCCAGTTCCTTGGCCCAGTCCTGAACAATAGTTAAAATAAAATTATAAATAGTAATTTTTTTTTTTATCATATTTTGGCTTAAATCAATGTGAAAAATTTAATAATTTAATAGTTAAAATAAATTTATAAATAGTAAAAATTTTATCTCACTTGAGTAAACTATAAGCAATGTGATTTTAGTTTGACTCTAGGGTGTCATATACAATATTATTCTTGTTATGTGATTTTTCCTTTCCTATTATGAAAGGTTATAAACTATTATGAAAGGTTATAAAATAATGAAAATTTGGTAAAAAAATAAAATAAAAAGAAGAATGAATTTTTATAAATAGTAAAAAATTTATCTCGCTTGAGTAAACTATAAGCAATGTGATTTTAGTTTGACTCTAGGTTGTCATATACAATATTATTCTTATTATGTGATTTTTCCTTTCCTATTATGAAAGGTTATAAAATAATGAAAATTTGGTAAAAAAATAAAATAAAAAGAAGAATGAATTTTTATAAATGGGGATCTTTTTATGTGACCTCCTTACTTTTTTTTGAACTGCATCAATATTATTAATAACCACTCCACCTAAATACAAGGAGTATTTGGGGAGCCAAAATAAACAAGTTACAAGAAAAGTGGAAAGAAACCAACCACTTAACACAACACAAAAGCCACAACAAGAGCAAAACAGCAAAAGGCAAGTGCTAAGGGACAAATTAACACATTAATGTACTTAAAAGACATTAAAAAAGTATAAAAAATTTAGGACATTTTTGTACAACATACTCTATATATATATATAAGTGCTAAAAACTATATAATTGATGTAAGGAGGACATCAAATTTATAAATCATAAAGTGATAAAGCCATATTCTATCCAATACATGAAAATATGACTAATATTATTAAGTTTGTTTATATTATGATTATCTATTTATCTCTATTTATTGTCGAAGCGACCGTTAAGTGTAAGCCATTGTTATGTCATTTTCAAATTCCGTTCTTTACTTTGTGGGATGTGCAAAATATTTTATCCCATTTTAAGAACATTTGTTTTTTATTTTTTCATTACAGTGGATGCTACATGTAAGAAAGATGTTGATTGTCCACCAAAGTTGTGCCAATATCCTTATATTGTGAAGTGTTCTAAAAAAATGGGTTGTTATTGTTATTGAAGTGCTATCCAATTACGGGTTATTGTTATATATTAGATTAGTGTCATTTGATTATTGTGATGGCACTTGATAATTTGATTATATTTTAATTTTTTTTAATTTCACAAATCTTGTAGTTATGATTTTATACTTATGATGATTCCGGTGAAATGAAATAAAGCATTGAAGAATATATTATTTATATTATTTTCTATCTTAATTTTGAGATATCAACAAACATATAAAGGACACGGTTCTCACCAGTTTTGTATACTCATGTGTCCGTTTGTCTGCTTTTTTATTGGGTAAATAGTAATTTTTGCATGAGAAATGTTATTTAAACATAAAAAAAGGGGACATCTCTACAACATCAAGGACAGTGGCGATACCAGGAATAATATCAAACCTGGGCATAATTTTAACCGCAAATGTACAAATGTTTATTGGTTTAAGATTTTTGGATCGGGGTTTAACCGGATCGGACCATTTTTAACTAATATATATATATATATATATATATATATACTAAAATTATAATAAAATTAAATAATTTTAAGGATTTAATCTAAATATTTGAAGTAAATGTCATAAACTCTCCACAATCCTACATATAAAAGAAAACAAAGTTGATATTTTTTGTATTTTTTGATAAAGAAAACAAAGAAATATATATTTTTGGAATTTTTAGATATTTTTAATAAGGCAATAAAGAACATATAAAATAAGGTATAATCACAACGGATTTGGATCCTCTCCAATTTTCTCTGATGTTTTTTCTCCTTTTTCTTAATCTAATGGTTGAGAAAAACATGAGGAATAAAAAGGAGAGAAAATCAACCCTTAGATTAAGAAAAAGGAGAGAAAACATGAGGGAAAATTGGAGAGGATCCAATCCCAATCACAACATATATTTTTACCATATATAAAAAGGAAACAAAGTTGATATTCTTAGCATTTTTTATAAAGAAGACAAAGAAATATATATTTTTGAAATTTTTAATAATGTATATAAACAAATAAAAGAAAATGAAGTGTCCCGTGAGCTTAGCTCAGTTGGTTGGACGTTGCATTATATATGCAGGGGGCCAGGGTTCGAACCCTGGTCATCCCACTTATCCACCTTAAAAGGGTGGAACTTCTAGCCATTAGGCTACTTGACCAAAAAAAAAAAAAAAAAATGAAGTAAAAAAAACAAATAAACAAAAGGGAAATAAATATATATTTTTGGAATTTTTAGATATTTTTAATAATATATAAAATTATAAATAAATAGTTAAAAGAAAATGAAATAAAAAAACAAAACTAGCAAACCTGGGAATTGAACCAAGCACCCCTACAAGGGAAACCAAAACGGCCACCACTACGACAACGTAGGCTTATTGTTATATATTAGCGTAAATAATATATATCTATAAAAGAAATGTTTGTTACTGTTCATCATCTTCAACCTCCATCATCTTCAACCTCAAAAATCGTTTTTTGATTCTTGCACCAAATTGGACATGTAAATATACTATTTTGCTCAGAATTTCATGAGGATTATGAATATGCACTTAACTATTATTAATTCTTACTCAAAAATTCGAATTTTCATGTTGAAGTAAGAACCCTAAAAAAATAAATTATAATTGGGAGAGCCTGGGCACGTGCCAAGGCATGCACGGGCCTTGGCTCCGCCCCTGATCAAGGGGGAGTCACGTGTATATAATCGGGGAGTTCTTCAACACATTTGGTTAATGCCCCATTAATCAAATGTGTTGAAAAACTCCCCGATTATATACATGTGACTCCCCTTGATGTTGTAGGCATAAAATCTTTCAAACTTGAAAAAATATATACTTTTAACTTTGTTTTAACTTTATCATCCGCAAACAATCAAAATGTGTCCCATATACAATTTCTCGTAAACAAATAGTTGAGGGATTGGAGATCAAATTTGGTTAATGTCAGTTAACCAAATGTGTTGAAGAACTCCCCGATTATATACACGTGACTCCATTTGATGTTGTTGAGATGTCCCATTTTGATGTTTAAATAACATTTCTCTTTTTGCATGGACCATATTTGTGGGTCGTCAAATGAAGACTATGTTGTCAGTTTTGTCGTCTAGTTTGGATCAATCTCTTATAACTCTTTTTATAATATTTTTATTTTTGTCTTTGACCACCTTAAAAACAATTAAGTGCTAATTTACATATACTTAAAAATATTAAGGTATAAATTAATGATGCACATCTTTTTGGTTTGGACAAAAAAATCATTGTCATTATTTTAGACTAGTTTTTCATGTTAAAAAAAAAATGATATGCTTAAAAATAGAAACAAAACAGAACAATTATTACTCCTAAAAATAGCAACAAAACATATTAATATCATCAACTCAAAATCTATTAAAAGAAAAAAGGGAATAAAATTTAAAAAAAAAACAGAGAAAAAAAATAATCAATAAAAAAATTATAGAAAAAATAAGATGAATACGCATAAAATTAGGAATATAGAAATAGAAACAATATTTTTCATAAAAAAATATATACTATTAACTATTAATAATAATACAATAAAGTTAATTACTATCAAATTTATTAAATTATTCTAAATATTCCTAATCAAATTTCTAAATTTTTATTGAAAAATATACACAGAACTATTAATTGTTACAGATACATACAAAATTGGAGTAAGAGTCAATTTTAAGTTGTAATGTCAGAGTCAATTTTGGCAGCGAATAACTCAAAATACACAATATAGTCAGTAGCAAAGTTGAGAAGGAGTAAGAGAGAGAGAACACACAAAGTTTTTATATTGGTTCCCCTCACAATTTGAGAGTACTTCAGTCCCCTTGTTCTTTAACAAGAGAGTTCACTATAATCACAAAAGATTACACATTTGCACAAGCACACAAGCAAGAGACTTCAACTGATGCTTAAGCACACAAGTAGGAGACTTACACTATTTAATGAAGCACACAAGCAAGAGACTTCCAATTGCTCAAGTACACAAGCAAGAGACTTCAACAGATGCTCAAGCACACAAACAAGAGACTTACTCCAATTTGCTCAAGCACAAAAGCAAGAGACTTCACAAATTGCTCAAGCACAAAAGCAAGAGACTTTTAATCTTATATAAAATAATATTGATTACAAATGTACTCCTAAGACTAACTCTTTTACAATAGTTGTCAAAACAGACTGTTTTGATGTTGAAGTGAAGATTTATGAGTTCAAGTCTTGTGCAGATGTTTGCTATTAAGTTCCTTGAATTGAACGAACACTTTCTTCTTGTTCTGTTGTATGCACTTCTTTTGAGTTTAAACTCATTTGAAATGTTTGATCGTTCAACTAGAAGATCAATTCAAAGAGGTCTTGTATTTATATTTATAGGCTTAGAAATAAAGACGTTTGAATATGACCGTTGTAGAAGATCAGTTTGCCCGTTGAAAGACACTTAGACTATTTTAACTTATTCCATAAAAGGAAAATTGTTTCTGCTTCTTTGTTTCTCGAAGATAGTTCCTTTGCACATAAGAGGTAACTTTAGTACCGTTGTCTTGATACTCCTTTCTTGACTTGTTGGACTGACAAATAGCAGCATCCAATTTGTCTTTGCATAGACTAAACCTTTGAGGAGATATCTTTAGACTTGATTCCATCAGATGAATATGTTTTATCGTTCTTGTGTAGCTTTTGAGAGTACACTCAACTTGCTTCTAACATACTCTTCTTGCTTCTTAGACTTTCCTCGCTTCTGAGACTCTTGTAGCTTCTGATAGCCTTTCTTCAGACTTGGTTCTCTCAGAACCTTTGAATGCTTCAGATGCATATAATTTGCTTTGAGCTTCTCAGATTCTATCTTCGTTGTTAATTGCATACTTTCATATAAGATCATTAGTGTTCTCAATTACATATTAATACTTTGTTATCATCAAAACTTTATCAAGCTCTTGGGGTTTGTTCTAAGAACCATTTTTGTTCTAACAATCTCCCCCTTTTTGATGATGACAAACATAAGTATTAATTGCCAATTCTTGTTGAATTAATTTATCATGTTCTCATCAGAGTTATGAGTTTTGCAAGCTCCCCCTGAGTCAGACACATTATAGGGTTAGGTTTGTAAGCTCCCCCTAAGTTTATCCATGATTAATTAAAATTGTTTAAGAAATAATTATTATATCTTGAGATCAAAATATCAGACTTGACACTCAGAAGAGAGGTTTGCAAGTTCTCCCCCTATGTCATATAGATACAAGACAAGTTTGCAAGTTGTCTCAGAATCTACATATGAGAATTTTGTTCTTTATGATTATGATTATTTCCCCTTTTCAATATAAGTGCAGTAAGTACTGAAACACAAAAATATTAAACAAATTCATTTCCTTGAATGGATCCAATTAAGTACATCTTTGAGAAGGCTGCTCTAACCGGAAGAATTGTCCGTTGGCAGATGTTGTTGTCCGAATATGATATTGAATACCGTACCCAAAAAGCAATCAAGGGCAGTATTCTTGCTGACCATTTGGCTCACCAGCCAGTTGAGGATTATCAGCCAATTAAGTTCGATTTTCCAAATGAAGAGATCATGTATTTGAAAATGAAAGATTGTGATGAACCGGTGTTTGGCAAAGGACCAGATCCTGAATCCAAGTGGGGTTTGATATTTGACGGGGCCGTTAATGTCTACGGTAGTGGAATTGGGGCAATCATCGTTACTCCTAAAGGTGCTCACATTCCTTTTACTGCAAGATTACAGTTTGATTGTGCCAACAATATTGCAGAATATGAAGCGTGCATCATGGGCATTGAAGAAGCTATTGACTTAAGGATAAAAAACATTGACATTTATGGAGATTAAGCTCTTGTGGTTAATCAGATCAAAGGGAAATGGGAGACTCGCCATGCTGGTTTGATTCCCTATAGAGATTATGCAAGGCGGTTGTTGACTTTCTTCAACAAAGTTGAGCTACATCACATTCCTCGGGAAGAGAATCAAATGGCAGCTGCTTTAGCCACTCTATCTTCAATGTACCGAGTTAATCGCCGGAACGAGGTACCAACCATCAGTATTCAGTGCCTTGAAAGGCCAGCATATGTGTTTGCAGCTGAAGAAGTGATTGATGACAAGCCTTGGTTTCATGATATCAAGATGTTCCTTCAAAATCAAGAATATCCCCCTGGGGCATCTAACAAAGACAAAAAGACTCTGAGAAGGTTATCCAGTAGTTTCTTCCTGAATGAAGAGGTGTTATACAAAAGAAATTTTGATATGGTCTTACTTCGGTGTGTGGACAAGCATGAGGCGGAGTTATTGATGCATGAAGTACATGAAGGATCGTTCGGAACCCATCCTAATGGGCACACAATGGCTAAAAAAATGTTAAGGGCTGGCTACTATTGGTTGACAATGGAGTCTGATTGTTACAAACATGCCAGGAAATGTCATAAATGTCAGATTTATGCGGATAAGATACATGTACCGCCAACCTCTCTGAATATTCTCTCTTCTCCTTGGCCTTTCTCCATGTGGGGCATTGATATGATTGGTCGGATTAAACCAAAAGCTTCCAATGGACATCGTTTCATCTTAGTGGCCATTGATTACTTCACCAAGTGGGTTGAGGCAGCATCTTATGCCAAAGTAACCAAGCAGGTGGTAGTACGTTTTATCAAGAATCATATTATATGCCGCTATGGTGTTCCTAATAAGATCATTACAGATAATGGGACAAACTTGAATAACAAAATGATGAAAGATCTGTGTGACGAGTTCAAGATTGAGCATCATAATTCATCTCCTTACCGGCCTCAGATGAACGTGCGGTCGAAGCTGCAAATAAGAACATCAAGAAGATTGTACAGAAAATGGGGGTCACTTACAAGGACTGGCACGAAATGTTACCTTTTGCTTTACATGGATATCGTACTTTAGTTCGTACTTCAACAGGGGCAGCCCCTTTCTCTTTAGTGTATGGTATGGAAGCAGTGCTCCCCGTAGAAGTAGAGATCCCATCAATGAGAGTCTTAATGGAAGCTGAGCTGACCGAGGCTGAATGGTGCCAAAACAGATATGATCAATTGAATCTGATTGAGGAGAAACGCATGGCAGCTTTGTGTCATGGACAGTTATATCAAAGAAGAATGAAACAGGCTTTTGACAAGAAGGTTCGACCTCGTAAATTCCGTGAAGGTGACCTTGTGTTAAAAAAGATTTTGTCCTTTCAGCCGGATTCTAGAGGCAAGTGGACACCTAATTATGAAGGCCCGTATGTTGTCAAAAGAGCTTTTTCTGGTGGTGCCATGACTCTCGCAACCATGGATGGATGGTGATGAACTCCGTCGTCCTATGAATGTCGATGCAGTCAAGAAATACTTTGTCTAAAAAATAAAAGAACAGCTCGCTAAGTTGAAAACCCGAAAGGGCGGCTTAGGCAAAAATGAGCGTCTCGGTGGGTTGAAAAACCCGAAAGGGCGGTACAGGCAAAAATTAGAGACATAAACAGAAAATAGTATCATGATAGGTCGAAAACCCGAAAGGGCGGTACAGGCAAAAATTAGAGACATAAACAGAAAATAGTATCATGATAGGTCGAAAACCCGAAAGGGCGATCTATGCAAAAGTTAAGGAATATGACAAGTAACTGCATCGGACCAGGCATCACTTACTCAGGACACCTCGGTTGGCAGAATATCTTCGGCTTACAACATTTTAGATTGCGGAATTCAAAGTTGTTAGGGAGAATAGCGATCATGGTGTTTAATGTACCTTTCCCACAAAATTACCATTTTTTCAAATTTTGTAATGATCTGTTGGGTTGTGCTTTTCGCAAACCATCACTCTTTTAATCAAATTTGAGCATGTGCCCTCTATTTGGAATTCAAATTTATTCTCAATTTTGTTTCCTCCTCTTCTAATTTAAAGTACTTGAAGCAAAAACTCAAAAAATAATTCAAAACTTTTTTTTCAGTTGTCCATTTTTTTCAAAAAAACGTAGATGACAAACATATTTCTTAGATTCATGAGTCATACAAGCATATTTCAACATTGTTCCGAAAGCAGATAGATTCTACAGGACAAACACAGTCATTGCTATATATATAAAAAAAATAAAAAGAGAACAGCTCGCTAAGTCGAAAACCCGAAAGGGCGGCTTAGGCAAAAATGAGCGTCCCGGTGGATTGAAAACCCGAAAGGGCGATCAGGCAAAAATTAGGGGACAAAAAAGAGGAGATATATATTCCCGGTGGATTGAAAACCTAAAAGGGCGATCCAGGCAAAAGTTAGGGATTTCAAAAAAGAGAGAAAAAGCAAAAAGCATGACTGTCGAAACAAGACCATGAGAATATTCGGTTTCAGTGTACGAAATGGCGACTTCTGCCAGATCTCCGACCAACGGTTTTTACCCCAAGAAGCAATCATTCTTACCAAGAACTGACATACCATACCGGGTTTTTACCCCGATGATCTGATTTATATCACCTTTAAAGGTGTTGTCCCCAGTGGAGAACTATTGAGTGGTTGTACGGATACGTCGGCCCAATGCTCATCTTACCTGCTCAACCTTTTATCTCATCCAGTCATGTACAAATATCATTCAATCATACAAATACAAGCTTCATAATATACATTCATACATACATACAATCATTCACATATCTATACATACATTCATATTCACATGCAACATGCACACAAAATCATTCATACATACCGCATTGACCATCACGTGTCTTGCTTCAATACATCACAAAAAGGGTGATCCCTAGTGTGTCTGGTCTAGAGATGTCTCCATCAAACACATTCCAAGTGGCAGGTTTTGCAAACAATCAACTGCAAACTTACAGTTAATTTCCCCAAAAGAAGTCATCTCTGGCGCGTCTGGTCAAGAAAAATATCTTTTCTTATTATGTCCTGCTCTCCTACAATGATGGCAGACATTTATTTCCTTGTTATGTCCTGCTCTCCCACAATGACAGCAGACAATTTATTTCCTCATTGTGTTCTTACCATCCCACAATGTTGGTAGACACTGTCTTTACTTATGTCCTCACATTGGACTTTATCGCTTCTGTCCCCATACAGGACTTTATTGCTTTTTGTCTTCATTACTTTTATCAAATAATCATCATTATATTCAAACACTCATAAGCATAACACTCATAACATTATATCATAACATTTTATAGTTTAGGTCGGTCAAAAAATGGTGTACTTTGTATTTAAGTCTCTTCCACCGTCGAACCAAAACAAAAACATCATAAAAAAATCATCATTTTCTTTTAAATTTCCGGTAGAAGAAACTTAAATAGGGGCATCTGTCATACCCCATTTTTTGACCGATCACTTTTGTTCGGCTTTTCAAACTGGTTCTTTTTTCTTTGGTGTTTCTGACGAAATTTCGGCAGAGAGGTATTTTAAAATACCTCATTTGTTGGTTTCAATTTTATTTTATTTTATTTTTTATTATTATTTTATTTTCTTTTTTATAACTATTTATTCATTGATTTATTTGTTTATTTATTAGTTACTTTTTCTCTTTTTACTGTGTTTATTTTTTTATTGGTTATTTTGTTTTTTAGTTTTTTGGGTCCAATAGAGTCTTTGTCTCAATCCAGGCCCATAGGGGCATTTTGTCCAAAAGGGAATTTTTGATCTGTCAAAACCATAATTCTGACAGTGTATATATACAGCATTGATTGCACTGTTCCCCAGGTCAGAAAAATTTTCATCAGCCGCAAATCAAACTAAACCCAAAAAATCAACAATCATCATCATCACAGAATCAACAAATCCAACGAAAATCAGAAACAAAAAACCAAAACAATCATCATCATCACAAATCAACAAACCTTTTCTTTTCTTTTCAATCCGGTTATAAAAAAAAACAAATCAACAACCTTCAATCTTTTTTTTTCAAATCCAGAACTAGCCAAAACAAAAACCCACGTTTTTCCTCAACCCAGACCAAAAATAACGAAAAATACGAACCAAAACGAAAACAAGAAGGAGAAGAAGAGATTCGGAACCGAATCCAAAAACACACCAAGGTTGAATTTTGTTTCCCCTTTCCATTATGTTTTCTTTCGATCTGGCTTATGGGGATTTTGTTTGATTATTTTGAGTTTGGATTTGTGTTTAGAGGTTAATTTTGTATGATTTTGGTGTTGAAATTTTTTTGAAAAAAGTTGGAGTTTGGGTAGAAAGAGATGTGAAACCGAGAGAGAGAGAGAAGAGAAAGAAGAAGGGGGCGGCGTGAGAGAGAGAAGATTTTTGTGAAAAATGTGTTTTTATTAGGGTTTGGGGTATTTATACCCTGAACCGATCCTGTGCGTGCCAATCTACGACCGTATCGTACGTCTGCGCGCCTAGGACCGTCTGATCTGATCAGACGCTCCTGATCACTCCATCTCTTTTTCTTTTTTGATCAAATCAGAACCGTCTGATCAATCAGACGGCTCTGATTCTGTTTTATTCATTTACTTCGCGCACCTCCCTTTGGGCCACGCCCCCCAGTTGGGCTTGGACCCCTGAGTTGCTTTTTGCACCCCCTTTTATTTTCGTTTTGAAATTGTCATACCCCATTTTTTGACCGATCGCTTTTGTTCGGCATTAAAATTGTTTTTTCTCCTTTGTCGTTTCTGACGAAATTTCGGCAGAGAGGTATTTTAAAATATCTCATTTTTTGGTTCTTTTTTGTTTTTATTTTATTATTATTTTTATTTTTTATTTTATCATATTTTTTTTATTTTTTGATTTATCTATTTTATTATTATTATTTAATTTATTATATTTTTTAAGTCATTTTTATCTTTTTTATTATTATTTTCGTTTTTTTCATCAGGTGTTTTTTCTGATCAGTTTGTCAACAAGTCCAGATATGTGTTTTGCCCTCACCCAGGCCCAAAGGGGCAATTTTGTCCAAAAGGGGAAAAATTCATCTGCCAAACCCTAGTTTCTGACACACTATAAAGAGTGCATTTATTGCATAGGTCCCAAGGTCAGGAAAAGAATCATCAGCCGTAGAAGAAGAAAATTTCATCTTCTTCTTCCAATCAAAAAAACAGAAAACTGAAAAATCAAAAGAAAAATCCAGCAAAAATCATAAACCCAAACAGAATCACACATCATCATCTTCATCAAACCCAGATCAAAATCAAACCTTCACCATTCATCATCAAATAAAAAAAAACCAAATCCAAATCAAAAACCATACAAAAAACGAACCCAGATAAAAAAATAACCATAAACGGTTTGTCTCAAACACAAACCCAAAACCGAAATCAAAACAAAAATGAACAGAAAACGAGAGTAAGAACAGAGAAAACAAATCGAAACCCAAAACGAACATACAAAACTCTCCCTTTTTCTAAATCGAAAACGAACACGAAGTAAGAAGAAGAAGAAGAAGAATCAGAACAGAGTAGCACGCAAAGGGTTGATTTTCTTTTTTTTACTCCTCGATCTGGTTTGTTGTTAATTTCTTTGTTTATTTCGAGTTTGTATTTGGGTTTGGGGTTTGGATTTGGGTATATTTGATTTTGAGATGTTTTTGAAAAATGAAGTTTTTGGGTGAGGGAGAGAAGAAACCGAGAGAGAGAAGAGAGGAAGAGATAGCACCGGCGTCGGAGAAGAGAAGTGAGAATGTAAAAATGAATTTTTTTTAGGGTTTGGGGTATTTATACCCCAACCCGATCCTGTGTGTGCTAGACCATTTCATTACCATGCATCTTCGCGCCTTTATATGTCTGATCTCAATCGTGCGTTCCTGATTCATTGTTATTTTGTTTAAATCAGAACCGTCTGATCAATCAGACGGCTCTGATTCTGTTTTGTTTAATTTCTTCGCACACCCCCTCTGGGCTGCGCCCCCCAGTTGGGCCAGAATCCCAGAGTTGCTTTTTGCACCCCCTTTTACTTTTGATTTGATATTTGCACCCTTCTGTTTTCTTATTTATTTTTATTTTCATTTTTTTTGCCTATGATAAAAGTGCTTATGGAATGTGCTTCAATAAGCTATTAAATCCAAAATAAGCACTTATTTGAGGTCTCTTTGTTTTTCATTATTTATTTATTTCATGATCATATGTGTTTATTTTAACTTTAATTTATGCTCAACTAATCTAACGTTTTTATTATGCTCATTACTTCTAATTATTGATACTAAATTACTAACTTAACTTTTATTACCCATGCTCTTTATTCTTTATTATTACTAACTTACTAACTTATCATTATTATTGTCACTAACATACTTTATTATTGCTTGTTAATCTAACATTTATTTATTTCCTAATTAATTAACTATTTATTTTATTGCGAGGACTTTAGTATGTATTTTAGGACTTGATGTAAATATAAATAAAAATTGCATAGCATCCTCTTGCATTCATTTCATATTTATTTTTTCTTGCAAATACCTTAGAATGTAATTAGGAATAAATGTACACTATAAATGAAAAATTGCATCTCATGCATATTTATTTTTATTGCTTTCCGCAAAAACGTTAGAATATTTAATTCTGAGGGAAAAGACACCGTTTTGATCAAAATATCATTACGAATTGTCTTCGCGCTTAATTTGCTTATTGCGACGTTAGTTTTTTTTCGCGCTACCTTTTTTTTTATTAATTTGAAATCCAACATTCCAATTGAAATAGTAATCATTTTATTCTCAAAAAATGAGGTCAACACCTCTTCAAAAAAAATCAAAGCAATTTATTCTCAAAAAGCACAAAAATATTTTGTCATCAAGCATTTTTCAAAACTTTGGACTTTAAACCAAACGTTTCTTTTTATCACGAAAACCTTGGATTTTAACCCAAGAGTTCTTTTTCATCGCAAACTTGGATTTTAAACCAAGTGCCTTGGACTTTAAACCAACGGCGTCTTTTATCGTGAAAACCTTAGATTTTAACCCAAGAGTTCTTTTTTATCACAAACTTGGATTTTAAACCAAGTGCCTTGGACTTTAAACCAACGGCTTCTTTTATCGCTAAAACCTTGGACTTTAACCCAAGTGTTCCTTTTTCTCGCCAAAAACCTTGGATTTTAAACCAAGTGCATTTTCTTCATTCATACATTTTTAATCATGCGAAAACCTTGAATTTTAAACCAAGTGTCTTTTATCACTCAAAACATTTTCTCAATAAACCTTGGATTTTAAACCAAGTGTCCGCGCGTTATTTCATAATCAAACATCAATCAATTTAACCATATAGACTTTCTTCACAAACTAACATCAATCAAACTTACATTTTGCCACTTTTGGCTTTTGGTCTTTAAAACCATTTTCAAAAATCTTAAAATTAAACAACCAAATCACTCGGCTTTTTACCCCGAACTATGGTGGTTTGATCCCTCGGGTACGTAGGCATTAGACTTATCTCTCCAATCAATAAAATCAACGAAAATATTTTTCTTTTTTATCACTTTAAACCTTTTTATCATCACTTTAATTTTCACACTTATACAATTTTACAAACAATTAAAATTAAGCGCAAAGATAGAATAAAAACAAGAGGTTCCTATAGGATACTATAGATACTTAGGGTGCTAGTACCTTCCCTTCGTATAACGAACCCCCGAACCTTGATCTCTAAAAAATAGGGTTTTTTCGAACTTTTTCCCTTTTCCTCGGATAAATTAAAGATCGGTGGTGGAATATTAAATTGCGATTCGAAGTTAATTAATAACTCGACATCCAAAAATCACCGCGACAGAAATGGCGACTTCACTGGGGACCAACCAAGCGGGTTGAGCCTAACTTGTTTTATTTTCTATCTTCGCGTTATTATTCTTTTACTTGTGTAAATGTTTGTATATATATACTCGGGAATGCTTTGAGAGGTGAGATAAGTCCCCCACCCGGACTTGAGGGAACCATAAGATAGGATAGTGGTATAATCATAATGTCTATCCGAGAGTAAGTTTCGGCCGTGGCATATGTGGTAACCACACTCAATTGAGGAACCTTGGAGGTAATAGTGCCAACATGAGTTGTCGTGTTTGACATTCTATCTTCAAGGAACCAACGATGTTGAGGACCTTTAGTTACACCTAACCCATCTTGGCCTCTTTAGGGCGTAGTGCGGTGGCTAATCGAGAGTAAGTCTCGGATTGGTTGATACGCGATACTACACTCAAACGAGACTTTTCTACGGATTTTGTTGGATCGGAAGTAGTTCCGTAACCCGATGATTTTCGGAGGAGGTCGAGGACTTTGAGAACTTTGTAGAACCCGTAATGCAGGTACAAATAAACCCTAGTACTTATCATATGGGAGGGCTTTTTCCTTAACTCCATCACTATGTATCCCAACCTTCAAGCTGTGTTGTGAATCATTGTAACATAATCATGCATGCATGCACTCATTCATAAATTTTTACTCATCCAATGTCGAAGGACTTAAGCAAATCTTTTTGTAATCATTGTAGATATGGATGTTGAAAGGAGAAAAACCCAGAAATACAATTTCAAGACACTAGATTTATCAAGGTTGAAGGAGCTAGGATCCTTAGTGACTTTCCCGGAGGACTTCCGTAGAGATCATGGGAAATTGCTCGGTCTTCTCAAAGTGAATATTGAAAAAGGAAGTTTGGAAACTTTGGTCCAATTTTATGATCCCCTCTATCATTGTTTTACCTTTCCGGATTACCAACTTGTCCCTACCCTCGAAGAATACTCTTATCTTATTGGTTTACCGATACCCGACAAAGTACCTTTCAGTGGCCTTGAACCCACTCCTAAACCTCCAACCATTGCAAAAGCCCTCCATCTTGAAACCTCCATTGTCAAAACAAATCTTACATCTAAAGGAGGCCTCCTAGGCCTATCTACCGATTTCCTTTACCAACAAGCTTTTGCCTTTGCCGAAGTGGCAAGTAATGATGCTTTTTACTCCATCCTAGCCCTACTCATATACGGCCTTGTACTCTTCCCAAATATTGACGATTTTGTCGATATTAATACCATCCAAATTTTCCTTACCAAGAACCTTGTCTCGACATTGTTAGCCGACACATACCATTCCATCCACGACCGAACCTCAGTCAAACGTGGAACTATCCTCTGTTGTACACCGTTATTATACCAGTGGTTCATTTCCCATCTACCCCAAACCTACTCTTTCAAAGCTAATCCTGAAAATCTTTCATGGCCTCATAGAATCATGTCCCTTACTCCATCCGATATAATTTGGTACCATGCAGCTTGGGATGTCGGAGAAATTATCATTAGTTGTGGTGGATACTCCAACGTACCTCTTCTCGGTATGCATGGAGGAATTAGCTATAACCCTACCCTTTCCAGACGCCAGTTTGAATACCCGATGAAAACCAAGCCGAACAACCTTGCCTTAACTAGTGAATTCTATAGCAACAAAGAGGATCACTCGAATGTAAGGGAAAAATTTGTGCAAGCTTGGGGTTCTATTTGAAGACTTGATAGAAGACAGTTGAGGACAAAGTCAGACTCGGTGTATGAATCTTACACTCAATGGGTCATCAATAGAGCTACAAGTTTTGGAATGCCTTACCGGATGCCGAGGTTGTTATCTTCGACCACCCCACCGTCATCCTTGCCCTTACCTTTTGATACCAAAGAAGAATTTCAAGAGCAATTGGCAGAGTTAATCCGTGCAAAAGATGCATGGAAAAGAAGATGCCAGATAGCCGAGCTTGAGATTGAGACACTAAAAGGAGAGTTAGAACAAAATGACCATTTGATCTTTATCCAAAACCAACAAATTGTTGAGAAGAATGATTTACTCCAGCAAAAGGATGCCTTATTGAGACAAGATAGCAAGAGGAAGAAGAGGCAAGGGGATTTATTTTCCTCTGGCTTCGATTCAGATTTAGATGGCTCGTCGGCTTCAAGAGTTCGGATTTAGATCTGATTTTATCTGTTTTTATGCTTGAAAAGCTGGTTGTAACCCTTGAGTTATTAATGCAATCTTTATTCCTCATAATGTTTACAAAGTTATTATCTTAAAGTCCTTCGAAAAAATAAATTTTGCATATTTTAGCATAACATATAGCATGCATCATACTGCATTCATAAAGTTTCAAAATCAAGTCTCATGTCCTTTCTTTCCTCTCTGTCCAAGTCATGTGGCTTGGCGTATTCAGTACAAAGCAACTCGTATCCACAATACTCGATCTAATTTGAAGAGGAAAATGGAAAATCTTGAAGGAGAGAATCAGATGGTCCGTGAACAGGTGTCATCCATGCAAACTGATCTTACATATGCTTTCCACCAAGGGGCACCCAATCATGATGTTGAACACTATTATGCCCTTAAGAGGGAGGTTCAGAATTTGGTCCGTACCAACATGTTATCTTTTAATGATCCAAGCCCGAACGTCAAAAGTTCATCCTCTGCTTAATCATGGGTCCTCCGTCATTTTCAAGATTATCAAGAAGTTTGTCCCTAGGATCACTAGGCCTTTTCCAATCGCAATTTCTTTCTTGCCAAGCATTTATTTGCATTTTAAGTTGTACCTCTTAATTAACATTTCTAAACAATGAGCATGCATATTTTGGAATTCATCCATTCGTATTCACTCTTTTCTTGTGCCATCATAAACGACGATGTTTTTATATTTCACTTTTTATGTTAACAAACTTGAGGGGAGGATGATGTAAACTAAATGTTTAAAATTGCTGATATGTGCTGATATATGCTTTCATTAGTAAGACCCGGTTGATGATGTAAGGCATTGTTTCACTTCCCAAACACCGGAGAAATAAGGAGATAATCCGTAGTCAACCCCTTTGAGCCGGAAGTCGGTGTTCTTTCTATAAAAAAAACATTTAATCTTGACCCGGGGCAGGGTAGTCTTTCAGTTAATTCAATGATACATCCCAATACAAGAGGATAAATCTGTTGAGATAGAGGAAGTCATGAGTAGACAAAACTCACAATAGCATGTGGCAGTCACAATTGTCCTACACCAAAAAAAGAGAGAAAAACAAGCCAAAAAAAAAACAACAACAAAAAGCCCGCTAGGTAAAAAGACTTAGGCAAAATTCAGGGCATCCCGATGGTCCATAAAACCAAAAGAATTGGTCCATGCAAAAATAAGGGATTAAGAGCAAAAATGTTGAAAACAAGCTTGTGAATGAAAAAGTGACTGTCACATCAAAAAGAAATCTCATCAAAACTTCGACCAAAGTGTCAACCTCAAACATCATTATCAAAAGAAATCCTCTTGTCAACCAAAACATGTCTGATGAATTAATTGAATATAGGAATGAAGGACATCAAAAAGAAATGGGTGGGTTAAAACAGAATTTTGAGCCTAATCATCTTTCTTTTCAAAACCATGAACCAGGCCCTGTTATAACCCTCAAAAGACCTAATTGAAGCTAGGTTTACTTTGAAAGCATAATCAGCAAAATTATTGTTAAAACTGACTCCACCTGTTTGTTGAGTATCTTTTACACACACCACATGTGTTTTATATAAATTTTTGCGATTCCAAAACTTGCATGTACATTACATTAGAAACATTTTTCAAAAGAAACAATTTTGTCTGCAAATTTATATTTGGCATCAAGGAAGTTCAATCAAATGGTCTAATCAAGGGCGAATCAACTCAAAATGCTCCTAACTTGGGGCAAAATTACCTCAGGAACTCGCCAATCAGGGGCAAGTCTTTACATCCAGGGGTATACCTTTCAAGGATTTGAAGTCAAGGTTTCACTCACTTGGGGCACTTGAAATAGTTTCCAGGGGCAATCCAGATCTGCCAGGATAGTTGTTATGTTTCTTCCTCCTTGAGCCAATAATCATCGAGTTGATATTTTGGGTTTTATGGACATGTGTGTTACTATAATATGCTGAGCATGTGATCCAACATTTCTCAATTGAATACTGAACTTGACTATTCTCTTGTAATCCCCAGCAAGTGGTTATATCTAAGAAGCTTGTATGATTTTCTTTTCCCCAGTGAAAGAAGAAGCTGAGACCCGTTTTGGGAGGCTCATCCAACAGCAAATGACATCTCTTTGGGAAGTTTGCATATCATCAGCAAATGGCATCTCTTTGAGAAGTTTGCATATCAGTAGCAAATGGCATCTCTTTGGGAAGTTTTCATACCAATAGCAAATGACATATCTTTGGGAAGTTTGCATACCAACAGCAAATGGCATCTCTTGGAGAAGTTTGCATATCATATCAGTCTTGTTTCTTTCTATCAAAAAAAAAAAAGAAGAAGAAAAAAAAAGCAAAAAGAACAGCTCGCTAAGTTGAAAACCTGAAAGGGCGGCTTCGGCAAAAATGAGCGTCCCGGTGGATTGAAAACCCGAAAGGGTGGTCCAGGCAAAAATTAGGGGCAAAACAAAAAAAGAAATATATTCCCGGTGGATTGAAAACCTGAAAGGGCGATCCAGACAAAAGTTAGGGATTTCAAAAAAAAAAAAGAAGCAAAAAGCATGACTGTTGAAACAAGACCATGAGAAAATATCTGGTTTCAGTGTACAAAATGGCGACTTCTGCCAGATCTCTGACCAACGGGCTTTATCCCAAGAAGCAATCATTCTTACCACAAATTGACATACCATACCGGGTTTTACCTCGAGAATCTGATTTATTTCACCTTTAAGGGTGCTGTCCCCAGTGGAGAATTATTGAGTGGTTGTACGGATACGTCGGTCCAATGCTCATCTTACATGCTTAAACCTTTTATCTCATCCGGTCATGTACAAATATCATTCAATCATACAAATACAAGCTTCATAACATACATTCATACATACATACAATCATTCATACATTCATACATACATACAATCATTCATACATACATATACATACATACATACAATCATTCACATATCCATACATACATTCATATTTACATGCAACATACACAAAATCATTCATACATACTGCATTGACCATCATGTGTCTTGCTTCAATACATCACAAAAAGAGTCATCCCCAGTGTATCTGGTCCAGAGATGTTTCCATCAATCATAAATCACAAAAAAAGTCATCCCCAGTGTATCTGGTCCAGAGATGTCTCCATCAATCATACATCACAAAAAAGAGTCTTCCCCAGTGTATCTGATCCAGAGATGTTTCCATCAAACATATTTCAAAGTAGCAGGTTTTGCAAACAATAAACTGCAAACTCATGGTTAATTTCCCCAAAGGAAGTCATCTTCAGTGTGTCTGGTCCAGACAAGTACATATCCTTGTTATGTCTCGCTCTCCCACAATGACAGCAGACAATTTATTTCCTTGTTGTGTCCTTACCATCCCACAATGTTGATAGACACTGTCTTTACTTATGTCCTCACATTGGACTTTATCTGCTTCTGTCCGCACACAGGACTTTACTGTTTTCTGTCTTTACTTCTGTCCGTACACAGGACTTTATCTGCTTCTGTCCGCACACAGGACTTTATCGCTTTCTGTCTTTACTTCTGTCCGCACACAGGACTTTATCTGCTTATGTCCGCACACAGGACTTTACTGCTTTCTGTCTTTACTTCTGTCCGCACACAGGACTTTATCTGCTTATGTCCGCACACAGGACTTTGCTGCTTTCTGTCTTTACTTCTGTCCGCACACAGGACTTTATCTGCTTATGTCCGCACACAGGACTTTATTGCTTTCTGTCTTTACTTCTGTCCATACACAAGACTTTACTGCTTTCTGTCCGCATACAGGACTTTATCGCTTTCTGTCTTCAATACTTCTGTCAAATAATCTTCATTACATTCAAACACTTCGTAAATATAGCACTCATAAACATAACACTCATAAGCATGACACTCATAACATCATATCATAGCATTTTATAGTTTAGGCTGGTCAAAAAATGGTGTACTTTGTATTTAAGTCTCTTCCACCGTCGAACCAAAACAAAAACATCATCAAAAATCATCTTTTTCTTTTTATCTCCGATGGAAGAAATTTAAATAGGGGCATCTGTCATACCCCATTTTTTGACCGATCGCTTTTGTTCGGCATTAAAATTGTTTTTTTTCCTTTGTCGTTTCTGACGAAATTTCGGCAGAGAGGTATTTTAAAATACCTCATTTTTTGGTTCTTTTTTGTTTTTACTTTATTATTATTATTTTATTTATTTTATCATATTTTTTTTATTTTTTGATTTATCTATTTTATTATTATTATTTATTTTATTTTATTTTTTAAGTCATTTTTATCTTTTTTATTATTATTTTCGTTTTTTTCATCAAATGTTTTTTCTGGTCAGTTTGTCAACAAGTCCAGATATGTGTTTTGTCCTCACCAAGGCCCAAAGGGGTAAATTTGTCCAAAAGGGGAAAAATTCATTTGCGAAACCCTAGTTTCTGACACACTATAAAGAGTACAGGTCCCAAGGTCAGGAAAAGAATCATCAGCCGCAGAAGAAGAAAATTTCATCTTCTTCTTCCAATCAAAAAATCAAAAAAACAGAAAACAGAAAAATCAAAAGAAAAATCCAGCAAAAATCACAAACCAAAACAGAATCGCACATCATCATCTTCATCAAACCCAGATCAAAATCAAACCTTCACCATTCATCATCAAATAAAAAAAAAACCAAATCCAAATCAAAAACCATACACAAAACGAACCCAGATCAAAAAATAACCATAAACGGTTCGTCTCAAACACAAACCCAAAACCGAAATCAAAACAAAAATGAACCGAAAACGAGAATAAGAACAGAGAAAACAAATCGAAACCCAAAACGAAAATACAAAACTCTCACTTTTTCTAAATCGAAAACGAACACGAAGTAAGAAGAAGAAGAAGAATCAGAACAAAGTAGCACGCAAAGGGTTGATTTTCTTTTCATCCTTCTTTTTTTTACTCCTCGATCTGGTTTGTTGTTAATTTCTTTGTTTATTTCGAGTTTGTATTTGGGTTTGGGGTTTGGATTTGGGTATATTTGATTTTGAGATGTTTTTGAAAAGTGAAGTTTTTGGGTGAGGGAGAGAAGAAACCGAGAGAGAGAAGAGAGGAAGAGATAGCACCGGCGGCGGAGAAGAGAAGTACGAATGTAAAAATGAATTTTTTTAGGGTTTGGGGTATTTATACCCAACCCGATCCTGTATGTGCTAGACCATTTCATTACCATGCATCTTCGCGCCTTTATCTGTCTGATCTCAATCATGCGTTCCTGATTCATTGTTATTTTGTTTAAATCAAAACCGTCTGATCAATCAGACGGCTCTGATTCTGTTTTGTTTAATTTCTTCGCACACCCCCTCTGGGCTGCGCCCCCCAGTTGGGCCAGAACCCCAGAGTTGCTTTTTGCACCCCCTTTTACTTTTGATTTGATATTTGCACCCTTCTGTTTTCTTATTTATTTTTATTTTTATTTTTTTTGCCTATGATAAAAGTGCTTATGGAATGTGCTTCAATAAGCTATTAAATCCAAAATAAACACTTATTTGAGGTCTCTTTGTTTTTCATTATTTATTTATTTCATGATCATATGTGTTTATTTTAGCTTTAATTTATGCTCAACTAATCTAACGTTTTTATTATGCTCAACTAATCTAACGTTTTTATTATGCTCATTACTTCTAATTATTGATACTAAATTACTAACTTAACTTTTATTATTCATGCTCTTTATTCTTTATTATTACTAACTTACTAACTTATCATTATTATTGTCACTAACATACTTTATTATTGCTTGTTAATCTAACATTTATTTATTGCCTAATTAATTAACTATTTATTTTATTGCGAGGACTTTAGTATGTATTTTAGGACTTGATGTAAATATAAATAAAAATTGCATAGCATCCTCTTGCATTCATTTCATATTTATTTTTTCTTGCAAATACCTTAGAATGTAATTATGAATAAATGTACACTATAAATGAAAAATTGCATCTCATGCATATTTATTTTTATTGCTTTCCGCAAAAACGTTAGAATATTTAATTCCGAGGGAAAAGACACCGTTTTGATCAAAATATCATTACGATGTCTTCGCACTTAATTTGCTTATTGTGACGTTAGTTTTTTTTTGCGCTACATTTTTTTTTATTAATTTGAAACCCAACATTCCAATTGAAATAGTAATCATTTTATTCTCAAAAAATGAGGTCAACACCTCTTCAAAAAAAATCAAAGCAATTTATTCTCAAAAAGCACAAAAATATTTTGTCATCAAGCATTTTTCAAAACTTTTGACTTTAAACCAAACATTTCTTTTTATCGCGAAAACCTTGGATTTTAACCCAAGAGTTCTTTTTCATCGCAAACTTGGATTTTAAACCAAGTGCCTTGGACTTTAAACCAACGGCGTCGTTTATCGTGAAAACCTTGGATTTTAACCCAAAAGTTCTTTTTTATCACAAACTTGGATTTTAAACCAAGTGCCTTGGACTTTAAACCAACGGCTTCTTTTATCGCTAAAACCTTGGACTTTAACCCAAGTGTTCCTTTTTCTCGCCAAAATCTTGGATTTTAAACCAAGTGCATTTTCTTCATTCATACATTTTTAATCATGCGAAAACCTTGGATTTTAAACCAAGTGTCTTTTATCTCTCAAAACATTTTCTCAATAAACCTTGGATTTTAAACCAAGTGTCCGCGTCTTATTTCATAATCAAACTTCAATCAATTTAACCATATAGACTTTCTTCACAAACTAACATCAATCAAACTCACATTTTGCCACTTTTGGTTTTTGGTCTTTAAAACCATTTTCAAAAATCTTAAAATTAAACAACCAAATCACTCGGCTTTTTACCCCGAACTACGGTGGTTTGATCCCTCGGGTACGTAGGCATGAGATTTGTCTCTCCAATCAATAAAATCTACGAAAATATTTTTCTTTTTTATCACTACCTTTTTATCATCACTTTAATTCTCACACTTATACATTTTTACAAACAATTAAAATTAAGCGCAAAGTTAGAATAAAAACAAGAGGTTCCTATAGGATATTATAGATACTTAGGGTGCTAGTATCTTCCCTTCGTATAACTAACCCCCGAACCTTGATCTCTAAAAAATAGGGTTTTTTCGAACTTTTTCCCTTTCCCTCGGATAAATTAAAGATCGGTGGTGGAATATTAAATTGCAATTCGAAGTTAATTAATAACTCGACATCCAAAAATCACCGCGAGAGATATTTGCACCCCCCTCTATTTTTTTTTGTTTTTTATTTTTATTTTTAACCTATGATAAAAGTGCTTATGGAATGAGTTTCAATGAGCTATTAAATCCAAAATAAGCACTAATTTGAGGTTTTTTATTTATTTATTTATTTATTTCATGATTATTTGTGTCTATTTTGCTCTAATCTATGTTTATTCATTTTTGCTTAGTTTTTTTATATATTTGCTCACTAACCTAACTTTTATTATTCACGATCTTTATTCTTAATTATGGTTACTAACCCACTAACTTATCATTTTTATTCATGCATGTTGATTTTTATTTGTTGCTAATGATTCATCAAGTCTAACAATTTATCTATTGCTTTATTAATTAACATATTTATGTTTTCGCAAAGACGTTAGAATGTATTTTAGGATTTAATGTACACCATAAATGAGAATCTCATAATATCGTTGCATCATCCCATATTTATTTTTTCGCAAAGACGTTAGAATGTATTTTAGGATTTAATGTATACCATAAATGAAAACTTGCATCTCATGCATATTTATTTTTATCGCTTTCCACAAAAAAACGCTAGAACGCTAAAGTCCGAAAGAAAAAGACGTCGCTTTGATCAAAATATCATTGCGAATTGTCTTCGCGCTTAAGTTATTTATTGTAACGTTAGTATCATTTTTTTCGCGCGCAACCGCTACCTAATCTAATTCTTTTGTCAAAAATGAGGTCAACACCTCTTCAAAAGTACATAAGCAATTTATTTTCAAACATCATCAAGCACAAAAATATTTTTGTCATCGAACATTTTCAAAACTTTAGATTTTAAACCAAATGTCTATTTTTATCGTAAAAACCTTGGATTTTAAACCAAGTACTCTTTCTATCGTGAAAACCTTGGATTTTAACCCAAGTGTTCTTTTTATCGTAAACCTTGGATTTTAAACCAAGTACTCTTTTTATCGTGAAAACCTTGGATTTTAACCCCAAGTGTTCTTTTTATCGCAAAACTTGGATTTTAAACTAAGTGCTTCTTTTATCGTAAAAACCTTGGATTTTAACCCAAGTGTTCTTTTTATCTCAAAAAACCTTGGATTTTAAACCAAGTGCTTCTTTTCGCGCGAAAAACCTTGGATTTTAAACCAAGTGCATTTTCTTCAATCAAACATTTTTAAATCATGCAAAAAACCTTGGATTTTAAACCAAGTGTCTTTTATCACTTAAATCTTTTTACCAAAAAAAACCTTGGATTTTAAACCAAGCGTTCGCGTCTCCTTTCATAATCAAACTTTAATCAATTTAACCATATAGACTTTCTTCACAAATTAATATCAATCAAACTCACATTTTGCCACTTTTGGCTTTTGGTCTTTAAAACCATTTTCAAAATCTTAAAATTAAACAAACAAATTTACTTGTAATTTTTACTCCGAACTACGAGATTTTGATCCTCCGGGTACGTAGGCATGAGACTTGTCTTTGCGAATCAATAAAATCAACAAAAACATTTTTCTTCTTTTTCGTCAAGAAAAACTTTTTTGATCATCACCTTAATTCCTACATTATACATTTTTTACAAGCAAATAAAATTAAGCACAAAGTTAGAATAAAAACAAGAGGTTCCTATAGGATACTATAGATACTTAGGGTGCTAGTACCTTCCCTTCGTATAACCAACCCCCGGACTTTGATCTCTAAAAAATAGGGTTTTTTTCGAACTTTTTCCCTTTCCCTCGAATAAATTAAACATCGGTGGTGGAATATTAAATTGCGATTCGAAGTTAATTAATAACTCGACATCCAAAAATCACCGCGACAAACAACAACTAAAACAACATCAAATTTCCTCAAACCCCCAAATCATCCTAATCGTAATAACAACCAACCCATCACCAAACCTAAAGAATTTCTGAGTCATTATCAACTTCTCGTAGCCCTGGGAATCACTTCAATGATATGAAAATCAGATCTAGAATTGGACAAAGAAGATTGAAATATGAAAAGAGTAATAAGTATTGGATAAAGAAGTTTATGAAAATTAAATTTTTTTCGTTTTCTGGGATTGATTTTAGATCTGGTTCTTTTTTTTTAAAGAAGTTTATGAAGATGATGGAGAAGGAGAAGGAAGAAAATGAAGAACCTAAAATGAATTAGGAGTTGATGGTTCACCATAAGATACAATGGACTTGCAAAATCCAATGGGTTTCTTTCTAACAAAAAAAAAACAATGGTTAAAACTTAAAAAATAATAAGGTCTTTGGTGGACCACCTACAAGGTATGGCATCCACAATTAAGTCAACAAAGACTAACGTGTTTTGAAACATATTGACGGAAAGGACTTTTTTTGGCTAACGAAGATGTCTTTAAGGGACTAAAGCGAACCTTTTTTTCTTTAAGGGACCATTATGAAACCTAAAATATTTTTAAGGGACCGTTGAACTAATTAAGCCATGTTTTGACAATAAATTTGGATAAATGTTCATATAACAGAAATTATGGTATATTACAAAATACTTCGTTATAGATTACTTTGGAAGTTTTATTCGTATTTTCACCGTCTTCATCGATAATCAATATTTCTGAATTCATTCTCTTTAAATAACTCTTGATGTTGCAACATACAACTGACCATGTAAAAACACTGTTGACAAAATACATATCCCAACATGTTTAAGAGATTGTCCCTGACTCTTATTGATATAGTCATCACAAAAGAACAAATTAAAGGGATGCGAGTTCAATTCTCATGCTAGACAAATTTGTATTTTTTTAATATAATGGACCCCATGAAAAAAAAGAGGAAAAATGGGAGGAAAAAAAATAGGTTTACGGTTAGCATTTCGGAGCAAGTTTAGAATATAAGAGATATAATAATAATAATAATAATTTTAATAATAATAATAATAATAATAATAATAATAATTTTTCCCCACTCATTTTCCCTTTCATTTTACCCTAATAACATTAATACAAACTAGAACTTCAACCCGTGCGGTGCACGGGTCTAATTAGATGTAATATGAAAAAATAAGATATAAATTTTTTAACACTAAAACGTATATAAAAAAGTCGAGTAACATTAAATATTAGTTCGACAATAAATTTGGATAAATGTTCATACAACTGAAATTATGGTATATTACGAAATATTTCCTTATAAACTACATTGGAAGTTTTATTCGTACTTTCACCGTCTTCATCAATAATCAATATTTTTAATCAATCTCTTTAAATAACTCATGAAGTTGCAATCTAAAAACACCGTCGACAAAAGATATATCTTCTTGAAGTTGCAATGTAAAATTATAAATAGATAGTGTTTTTCACTCTAAATCCCACCTTATATCCGTAAAATAAGGGTTTACTTGAAGCAGAGTGAAGAAGATATCATGGAGAAGAAGAAGACGCTGTTTCTACATCTACCTCATGAATTGATCATCCGAATCCTTATGAGATTACCAGTGAAGTATCTCATACGTTTCAAATGCGTTTGCAAGTCATGGTTTTCTCTTATCTCTGATCCCCAATTTGCAAAATCACACTTTCAACTTACTCCACACACTCATAGAATCATGTGTATGTCAATTTTTCATTCTACATTTCGTTCTATAGATTTTGAACCATTCCTTAACAATGATCCTGCTTCACTCAACTTCAATTTTTCGCTTCTTCCAAAATCGACTTCATCATAGATTCTCTTGCAGGCAGGCTTTAACTTTTCTGTTATTTTTGTGTTAGCCTGCATCAGACTTCTTGATGAGCTTGTTACTTTTTTGTTTTGTTCAGTTTTATTGCCATTCCTTTGATTATTGATTACTGAGTCTTTGACCCGTTTTTGGGATTCGTCTGTTTAACTGAAATAATTGAGTTTTTTTTTTGTCTACTGTTATAAAAATGATTAAGATTCGTAGCCTTTTGGGATTCTGAATTCTGTTCTGCATTGTGGAAGTTGCACTTGAAACCAGGTTTAAAAATAATTCCGCGAGCATATCGAAATGTGATTTTATACCATATATCATTTAGGAGAAAAAAATGAAATTGATTGCCTGCAGTAACAAATTCATTCATGCAATTCATGTTGCGAAGTTGAATTTTGAACTGGGAGCTGTTTGATCTTAACTTAAAGTTTACTTGATCTCCAAGAGATCTGGTTTAACCCAACAATTTTGTATATATTATCATCATAGGATTTACAAAAAATTAAGTTGGGAGTGGAAGATTTGTTGAAATGTTGCTACAAGTCCACAATTGGAAATTCAAAAAACTGGAAGCTTGTTTTTGGCACAATATTTTTGTACACAAAATCATGCTATGCCTATGCAGTAATTATTTGAAGATGTGAATGGGTATGCCTTCTAAGTTAAGAGAATTGTAGCCTTCTAAGTTTGAAAGTTTTGGTGTAATTTCTGTGTATTTTTTTTTTACAATTTCAGCTTTGGACAGATCGATAGAAATAATATAAGACCAGATTTCTCAAGCCAAATTTATCTGGATATCTATGTCTAAACCAGCTTGTTTAATAATTTTATAATATCTATTTCTAAACCAGCTTGTTTAATAATTTTATAATATCTATTTCTAGGGTCCGTATAAACTGGACTCATAAAAAGATTGGTCCAAAGTGGACCACAATTATTTACTTTTGGATCGATCTAATCCTCATGATAGTGCTATGCACCAACTACACACTAGTATTTCCCCAACTCTCTTGCTCTTGCAGTTAGCAAACGGCCACCAGCTTCTTTCTCTTTCTTTTCACTCAAAGACCCACTACCTTCTTCGGCCAATGGTCATGAGTTATGCTAAAACCGATAAACTTCCGTACGATTTTGCCGAAGTTAATTAGGCACGGTTTGCTAGCTTCTTGGACTTGCTTTTATATGGTTGTTTAGAAAAAATAGTCGTGTGTTTGGTAACGAGTTTTTCTAATTAGATTATAGCATTTTTTTTAAGATGCTATTTCAAGTAGCTTATGAGATTATAGCGTTTTACATTTTATTCATTTTTAACTTTATTATTTTCATTTATTATTTATTTATTTTTTAAAAGAATTATAATAACTACCCACTAATATTTCTTTACTTTTTTAAAAAATATATAATAATTACCCATTAACCATGTACTTTTATGTTATTTTGTACTTACAACAGCTAAATTTACTAAACATTTTAATTTCATTTTATTAGCTTTTCAGCTATAAGCTATCAGCTATAAACTATCGGTCATCAGCTATCAGCTAGTTTTTCAGCCAGTTTATAGCTTATTTTTACCGAACAGAACCTTAATGATTTGCAATTTTGAGAAGCTACGGTCACAACAAAGGGCCATCAAAATTTCCTACCATTACTGATATATATATATATATATATATATATATATATATATTCTCTTGAGAAAGAAAAACAGAAAAATATAAGTATAAAACACTGGATAAAAAAATAATTAATATTTTTTTTATAGGCATGTGAAATATATTACAAAGGATTATAAGATATACTCAATCCTCTATAATACAAAACATATTAAAAAATGCATTGGAAACAAGTCATAGGATCAAAACACTAAATAGAAAAAGAAATACAAAATTCATGACCATAACGGCTGCTAAACCAAATCCAATTAATATGTTCTTCTATTTCTCAATAGAATGATTTTCCTCTAACTTAATTAGTTTACTTTTCAATATAGAAGAAGGTGGAAGCAAGTCCCCTTCTTCAACCTCTCTACAACCCTCATTAAGTATTTTTTTTTAACAAATTGTAGACGACATAAAGTATAAAATACTCGGAAAAAAATAATTAAAGAGAGATGAAGAAAATGTTTGATTACAATATTTGTAGCTTTTCGATAGTAAATGGATAAATAAAGGTCAAATACTATCATATACTTGTTTTTAAAACTTTTTTAATGAAATAATTTGCTCAACTTATATACAAATGTATATATTTTGATTCTCAATTTTTATATGTCGACGTTCTTACTAAATATATAGCAGTGTTCTATAATTTTTACATTAGCAGTGCTGGCATATTCGTGTCTGTCAGGTTTAAGTCTGACGAGAATAATATTCTCCAACAAACCATTCATTTTCAAACCAACCCATCTACTATCTTGGAGTGGATGAAGAGTCAAATGGGTTGACAATTCTTTACGGGGGATGATTCAAGAGAATTTGTGAGAACGTTTGTTGGGCGTCCGCTGCAAAACATAAACAAAAAGAAGATGAAGAAGAACATGATAATAGTTACACATAAATTCCAAAGCGTGTGTGGACACACTAAACTTTAGGTTCGATTCACCCCCACCAATTTATGCAAAACCGGATGCAAATGAGTTATAACTAGTGAATCCCCTTCATGATACTTTGAAATCCTTGACGTGACTTGCACATTCACACCAACCATATCGACAATGGTAGTTTACAGAATAAAGTTCCTTCATTGACTCTCGTGCACTAGAGAAAAGAAGAAATGACTTAGAATATTTTCAACAGAAATTGACTTATGTAACATGATGTTTGGATGTGTTTTTATGTATTTTTTCTGTCTCATGGGTATCTCTATTTATAGAGAAACTCGTATCATTTGATGAAGGGAAGCAAACCTTTGAAAGATATCATGCAATGTTACATGAAACTATGCTATGATTCACTCTTGTTCTCAAAAGGTTCCAAGACTAAACCAATATACATCTTATTTCAAATTGACCATTGCAGTCTTTCAAGTATATTTTGGAAATTTCTGTCACATAATTTTGAATCAAAGTTCTAGATTTTTGTTCGAACTTTGCTGTAATAATATTTTGGGGTTTGGAACGATAACTCGGTGTATATACTATACAACCGTTAACTAAAATATGTCTGTGGTTGACTAATTGACGAGCTTGAGGAATAGTCAAAGTCATACTCAATCGAAAAAGTAGTGTCAGGCGTCCGTGTTGGATTCCGTGCTTCATATCATGTAGTGTTCAAGAAAGATTTTTATTTTTTTTATATTTTTTTTATCTTCTTTTATTTGAACCGCCCTTATGTCACGCCACCGTAATTTTTTTTATGTTCCAACACTATTACAACAAAAATAAAAGGTTCCACACGAACTCCTCTTCAATGGCGTGTTGGCAGGACAAATAGGATATTGGCTCCGAGTGCAGGTAGGATAAATTAAATATGTCTGTGCTGGTCAGTGGTCACTATGTGTATGTGGCTCCCCATGTTCATCTCGACTTCCCCCTATTCAGTTCGTAGAGCTAAAAACATGGAACGAGTCTTTGCAGCTGAATTGCGATCCTCAAATATCTTTTATTTTGATAATTTTAAACAGCCATTGGACTAAATTATAAACTAATAATATTGCTTTCATGTGACAATTGAATTAGGGGGGCTCACAAAAATAATACAACTCCAATTAGTCACTTGCATTAGTTTTCCAAAAAAAAGATATGCTTGCGTGAGAGATGCTCTACAAAACACACAAAAACAACAAACGTCAAAATCCGCAAAAACTTAAACAAATATATAAATAGTTAAAAACAAATTTAAAATAACTACTTTGGGGCCGGCAACATATTAATATAATCCATTTTACATTAAAAAAAAACATCAATTTTGATTTGAACTATTGAATATTATTAAAGGACAATTTGATTGATTGCTATAAACATAACCCACAAACACTCATACTTGCTAGCACCTCGCTCTTACTAGATCAATGGCAGAAGCAACAAAAAAGTAGTACCATTTTCCTTTAGCATTTAATTCTTCAAGTTACCCATGCATGCATGTGTATATATATAGGAGGGATAAAATTATATGAATGTAACATTTAAGTAATGTTACACTGTTCAACAACTTTTTAATAAATACAAATTTATAATTTTTTTATTTTTTTTGCATAAACAAATTTTTAAAATTTATCGTTAAATTGAAAATTTATATAATTTAAATCATTCATGTCAATTTTTGAAAGTTGATATACATATTTCTATTACAATAAATCACAAGCTTCATAAAGACTCATAATGTTACCTTGTTTTCCTAGGTATGCATTAGTAACGGGAGCTAATAAGGGAATTGGTTATGGAATATGCAAGAAATTAGCTTCAAGCGGTGTTGTGGTGGTGCTTACAGCTAGAAATGAGAAAAGGGGTTTGGATGCAGTAGAAAGTTTGAAAGAATTAGGCCTATCTGACTTTGTGGTTTTCCATCAACTTGATGTCACTGATCCTACAAGTGTTCTTTCTATAGCTGAATTCATCAAAGATCAATTTGGAAAACTTGATATCTTGGTGGGTATATATATGATAATTTAATTTTTCTCCTCTTAACTTGTTGATTAAAAGAGTTAATTTTGACTTTGGAACCGGTGTAGGTGAACAATGCAGGTGTTCCGGGGGGAATAGTGAATGGAGAGAATGTTCTTAGAAGGTTAAGATTTCTTAGTTTATTGTACTTCTCATTCTCCGTGTCTAATATATTAACCTCAATAAATGGCAAAAGCCACAGTACCTAATAAAAAATGGACTATTTACCAGCAAAAACCTTAATCTAACAAGAAAATGGGCACTGGTAAATTTTGCGGCGGCCTAAACCGCCACAAAGTAATGAGGCGTGACAGCACATAAGTTACCGGCGGCCTGGACCGCTGCTAAATAGCATATGCAATTTTAAATTTACTGGCAGCCAAGACCGCCGCTAAAAAACACATGTAGTTTCAAGGTTGGCCAGTTTGCGAGTACTTGGGCCCCCGCTAAATTTGATATTTATTTTTTATTGTCTCCGAGGTCAAAAATTGTCTAAAATAATTTTCAGCTAATTACCAAAATATTCCATATCCAGCATCTTGTGATTCCTCAATAGAAACACACACTGATATGCAACTTGAAATCAATTATACTATGGCCAGTAGGAAAGCTTTTGCTATGTGTATACTGTATCCTAAAAGCAGTGGAGTTTGCTCATTGTGGAGCTTGGCGCAAAAAAGGCCCTGTCACTTGGTTTCTAAACTGTATTTATTTTTGAGGCAGTTGTTGGATGTCATGTGATGTGGTTAATCACTGGGTTAGGGGTGTTCAAAAATTCAGTTAAGTGAACCAAATTGCAATTCGAACTGCACTGAACCATATTTTAAACTGAACCATTTAATGCAGTTTTGAACTGAACCACTTTTAAAAAACAGTTACAATTCAGTTTATAACTGGTTCAAAACCAGTTTAAATTTATGAACCGGTTTTTATTAAAAAATAATATTTAATTTTTTTTTCGGAAAAAAAGTTCTCGATATTTCCGACTTTTTTTCGGGAAAAAGTTTCCGATCTTTTTTCGGAAATTTTTTTCGAGTTTTTTCCGGAAAAAAAGTTCTCGATTTTTCAGAAAAAAAGTTTCCGATGTTTTTTCGGAGAAAATTTTTCGAGTTTTTTCCGAAAAAAGTTATCGACTTTTCCGGAAAAAAGTTTCCGATGTTTTTTCGGGAAAATTTTTTCGAGTTTTTTCCGGAAAAAAGTTTCCGATCTTTTTTCGGGGAAAAATTTCGAGTTTTTTCCGGAAAAAAAGTTTCCGATATTTTTTCGGGGAAAATTTTTCCGAAAAAAGTTATCGATTTTTCTGATGTTTTTTCGGGGAAAAGTTTTCGAGTTTTTTCCGGAAAAAAAGTTCTCGATTTTTCCGAAAAAAAATTCGAGTTTTTTCCGGAAAAAAAGTTTTTGATCTTTTTTCGGGGAAAAGTTATCGATTTTTCCGAAAAAAATTTCTGATATTTTTTCGGGAAAAAATTTTCGATTTTTTTTCGGAAAAAAAGTTTTCGATTTTTTCGGAAAAAAATTTGCTATTATTTTTTTGGAAAAAAATTTCGACTTTTCTCGGAAAAATGTTTCCGATATTTTTTCGGAAAATAAGTTCTCGACTTTTTCGAGAAAAAAATTTCAATATTTTTCTTCAGGGAATTAGTTGAAAACCAGTGTTTCAAAAATAAACCGGTTTTTAATAAAAAACTGGTTTTAAACCAGTTATCCAAAACTAAACCAGTTAAAAAGTGTAAACTGGTTCTAAACCGGTTCTGAACTGAATTGTAACTGATTTTACAGATAATCTGGTTTTTATAAAAAGTGGTTACAGTTACTGAACTGAACCGTTTATATGGTTCAGTTTAGTGCAGTTCATGAACCATGAACACCCCTACACTGGGTTATCTTTTTTATATATGGCATTGCGGCTAGGACTAATGCAATTAAGAGGTTACCTAGTGCTCCTGCTATTTCTCTAAATTTATAACTAAATAAGACCAAGTCCTAACCTGAACACATGAGGATAAAGGGCTTTGAAAAAGTCAAATAAGCAAAGTCTCACTCACCATAAAAAAAATCCAATTTAATAAATATGAGACTTAATATTTTATCCTCAAAATACACATTAGTATATAAGAATACTAGTATGCTCTAGTACCCGATGTGAGACTCAAACATTTTATTTTCAATTCACACATAAATGTGCTCTATGTTCCAACAATCTCCCACTTGAATTTAAAAGAAAATTCCAAAATAGCATAGGACGCTTCTATAAGATTGTGCATAAGCAAAGGTGAGCTATGTCTTGGAACCTTCACGTAGCCAGTAAGAGCCTGATTAAGCAAGAGTGACGTTTAGTCTTGGAACTCTATCTCAGATTTTTCTCAAACCAGCACACAACCTTTCCTAAGGTGTATCTTAAAAGCCCGTGCTTTAATGGCCCTGCACGTGTATCCCAGTTTGATGAACGCTCTAGGAGTTCGCCCCAAAACTCCATAGGAACCGGCCTCAGTTCCACATTCATATAGGTGAGTCTATCTCAAGTACCCTTGAAGCTAGGTACTCCTCTGATACAGAGTATAGATCTAATTAAGAGTTTCTATTACCTCATCCTTTTCGCTTAAGGATTCATGCTTCTTATACTTGCATGATCATGTCCCTATTACTCACGACTTGTTGTTTACCCATTGAAACCTAATTCTTGGGATCTCCAGTCTTTTAGGTTGGGTTACCATCATAAGTAATTCACAGTAGGCATTAGTCCCATCTTAACGGATGTATTATGGACTTCCTTTTTAGCTATTCCTTTCGTCAAAGGATCTGCTAAATTTTCATTAGTGTGTACATGACCCATTCTTACAGCTCCTTTAGAAAGTAATTCTCACACTACGTTGTGCTTACTTCTAATTTGAAGTCTCTTACCATTATAATAACGGTTCTCAATTTATGCAATAGCCGCGATACTATCGCAATGGATCAACACATCTGGCATAAATTATTCCGTAAAGGAATCCTAGCAAGCAAGTATTTTAACCATCTTGCTCCTTCATTAGCAGTCAATAATGCTATCATTTCAGACTATATAGTGGACTGAGCCAATATGGTCTGTTTCTTTGATTCTAAGATACAGTTTCTCTACTATATTAAATATATAGTTACTAGTTATTTTTGGAATCATATGATAATATATTCCAATCTACATCACTGTATCCTTCAATTACAATAGGAATTATCTGCTATTGTAATATGAGATTCATGGTCCTTTTAAGGTGTCTCATGAACCTCTCAATAGCATATAAATGCTCATTATCAAGTTTACTGGTAAACATGAACAACAATCCCACAACATTTGCAATGTTGGGTCTATTACAATCAGTGACATACCGAATAAGGCTAATAGTACTTTCATATTCTGATTGTCTTACACTTTTATCGGTGTTCTTCCATAGTTTTTACACTTGGATCATATGGTATGCAAACAAGTTTGCAGTCAAAGTAAATATATTTCTTTAAAACCTTCTCAACATGGTGAGACTATTTTAAAGGAATTCTCATTAGTAATCTTAATACCTAAGATTACATCTACCTTTTCGAACTCTTTCATATCAAAGTTGTTAGACAAACAATGATTTCACTCCATTCACAACATGAATGTTTGCTCTAAACATGTAAATCATTTACATAGAGACATATGATAATGAAAATGATATTTACCGGTTTATAGTAAATACATTTGTCACTTTCATTCACTTTTAATTCATTTGATATAATCAAATTGTCAAACTTTTCATGACATTTCTTATGGCTTATTTATGACCATACAAAGTACTATATGACTTATAGAAAAATATAGCTATAAAAAAATATTTATTTTAATTATTTTGTTTATTAATTTATAAAACTTAATTATTTGATATTTTAAAAAAACGTATTTTATTAAAAATAAATAAAAATAAAACAAATTATTTTTAATATATAATAAAACATAATTAATTTTTTAACACAAAATAAAGTAGAAATAAATAATTCGATAGCAAAGAATTAAATACAATAATTGTCAAACATTACAAATGAAATACGCTATAATTGTCATAAATAACAAACCAAATACGATGGTTTCATAAATTACCAAATAGTTACAAGAGTGAAGGCCAAAAACTTATTGAAGGCCAAAACCGCCGGTAAGTATATTTTAAATCCGTCAAAAAATCAAGGTATTCTTATAATGGTACTAAATATTTATATTTAACTCATCATTTTTTTTCTGTCAAAAAAAAAAACTCATCATTTTTATAATCGAGATTGAGTGGTCTAAATTATAATCATTAAATATGTATTGATTTTGATTTTGTAGAAAAGGGGTGAAATATCTGATTGGAATATAATAGTCCGTCAAACTTATGAATCAGCCAAAGAATGTGTTGAAATAAACTTCTTTGGTGCAGAAAAAGTAACCGAAGCTCTTCTTCCCCTGCTTCAACTATCTTCTTCACCTAGGATTGTCAATGTTTCAGCCAAACTAGCACAATTGAAGGTAAAACTATTTTCACAATTAAAACAAATATGTATTTTTACCACATTTTTATTGATTTTACTTTTTTGTAGAAAAGAATTAATCACTTCAAAACTTTTTGTTTAATGTCACAATACTTAATTATACAAAATAGTAATACATTGCTTTCTTAACAAATATATGTCAGCCGATGGCCACTTCCTCAGAATTTCGAATTAAAATCGTCTTTATTTTTTAAAGAATGATAGAAAACTCAACTTTTGAGAGAGAAAAAGAAGAAAAAAAAGACATTAAAGCTTTTGGTTTGTCAACAAAATATGGTTCCCATTAAACATTAGACTAGGGATGTCATTGTCCATGGATGCGAATAATGTGATGTCTGTGTCCGCTTCGTTGGACAAATATGATATCGTCTTCGTTCTATATCTGTGCGGATATCTGCTAAGCGCATAATCCGCGGATATTGAAGTATCCGCGGATATTAATAGATATCTATGGATGACATTTTTTTATATAAATTTTTTTTCATTATAGTAAGAAAAAAAGTTAGATTTTTTTAAAGACAAAATATTACTCCCTCCGTTTTTATTTAATTGTCCAGTTTTGTCAGATTTAGCGTTTCTAATTAATTGTCCGTTTAGTGTTTTAAGGATACAATTTGTCAATTATACCCTTTGTCAATTATTACTCTTGTATTTTTCAATAAAACTAACTAATGCTGTATATTTGGAAAACTAAAGTATTTTTTATTTTATGTTTTTTTGGTACATAACATATTAAATATATTTTGTTTGTTTTTTACGTAATATATTAAATTTATTGGAAAGAGAAAATGTATGCCAAAAAATTGAAATTTATTGGTGAATTAAAATTAGGGTATAATAGGAAGATAAGGTGCAAAAATACAATTTCTTAATTTGTTGTTACTATTCTAAACCGTCACTTATAAAAAAACGGAGGGAGTAACACATAATATTCATATATTTTGGTTTTTTTAAACTTCAAAAAAGAATTGTTATTAAAAAGAAGAGGAGGCATGAGTCATGCCAACAAAAATACAAGGGATACTTCAATAAGATGGAAAAAGAATAGAAAAAGTTTTCTTTTATGAAAAGAAAACATAAAATATAAAAAAATTATTTCTTTATAACATAAATATTACTATAATTTATATTTAGGTAGGGATATTTAAGTAATTTTACTAATTATTTAGCTGGTATGGATATCCACGGATACGAATAGTATTAAACCTGTATCCGTATCCATTAAATGCGGGTAATTAAAATATACATTTATTTTATCCACGGATATCCATTAAGCTATCCGCCACGGGCACAAGGCGGATTTTATCTGCGGATACAGATTTTTTTGCCATCACTACATGAGACCCACTATAATTTATTTTTCTCTCTCATTAATGCAGCCCTCTATTTCTTTAACAAATAGAGAGGATGGTGATCCAAGTTTTCTAATAGAGAAATGTTATTTAAACATAAAAAAAAAGGACATCTCTACAACATCATTAAGAAAGCCATATTTCTTTAAATATGGCTTTCTTAAGTTTTTACATGTTGTTTCTCCTGAGTTCCTCCGAACTCCCCAAACATGACTAACCAACATACTAATTGTTTTCTTTATATGTTTTTCCTTGAGATTAAATAAAGAGCATTATTTGCCACAAGAGAGATAAGAACTTAAGGTTTTATTATTTTTCATCTTTTTGTCCTTGAAGTATATGCCAAATGACTGGGCAAAACAAGTTTTTGATGACATTGAAAGCCTTACAAATGAAAAGCTTGGTGAAGTGCTTAGAGAGTTTCTTAAAGATTACAAAGAAGGAGTATTGGAAACAAAAAATTGGCCAACTTTTGTTTCTGGTTATACAATGGCAAAAACAGCTTTAAATTCTTACACAAGGTTATTAGCTATGAAGTTTCCTAATTTTCGTGTTAATTGTTTATGCCCTGGTTTTGTAAAGACAGATATTAATGAGAATACAGGCTTTTTAAGCATTGATGAAGGTGCTGAATGTCCTGTGAAGCTAGCATTGTTGCCAGATGATGGTCCATCTGGCCTCTTCTTTTCAGAGGATGAAGTTATTTCCTTTAAGTAAATTGTCGATTAAGTTCCTAAATTATCAATTATTCTCTCTAATTTAGTCTCTAAAGTATACAAATATAATGTAATAAATAATTAGTTCACGAAGTATATAAATAAATAATTTTGTATATTATAAGACATATACTTATTATGTTTAGAGACTAAATTGACGAGATAATAATACTTGATGGAACAAGTTGATGATTTCCTTTTGGATTATTGTATATATGTGTAGTTTCTGGTATTATCAATATTTCTGAATGTGTGATTGTGTGATGTAATACTTAGTAGATTATAAATAAAAATAATACTTCTCTCGGTCATCTATGAATGATTTGTTTTAATGTATTATGGTATGGCGGAATTCACTTAAGTTGTTTTAAATTGTCAGAAGTCACAACCACTTATATGTAGTCATTAGTTGAGGATCTACCAAGGAGGGGTGATTTTAAGGTCAATTTTTGATTCAAAATCACCCTTATAAATTGTTTTTCCTTTTCTTTTCAATTAAATAAGTGATTATCCACATAGATTTCTTTCTTCGTTTTTTTATTTTTTAAGTTTGTCGTCGTCTGTGCGGCGTTGTGTTTGTGGTCGTCTTGTGCGGCGTTTGTTGATTTTTCTTTACGGTGTTTCGTTGATTCAAATTGACATATCTACATCAAGTCATTTCAGATCTGAAGACTTTGAAGATTTGGACGTCAAAGTTGCAAATCCGGGAGTATGAATGTTCCGGTGACTTTTATTTTGTCATATTTGTAGGCACTTTCATGATGCCGTCGTATGCTATTAATCTAGGTGGTGCAAGTTTGTTTGTAGATTCACCTTTTTCAGTTTTCAATTTGAATAAATGAATCCTTATTTTTAGTAAAAAAAAAAAAAGGAAAAAAGGAAAGGATCCATATTATATTTGTATAGGCAAATTCTTTATTTAATAGGTGTTAATTACGTCAACTATAAAATTACTAATTTGTATAATGGATCTTTCATAAGTGTTGATAAATCCGCCAAATAGTATCGGAACCAATCTAAAAGTAAAACTGCAAATTGATCCAATTCAAATCGAAACTGCAAAAAATCGCATTTATTTTAAACCGCGCGGATCATTTTTCTTCTAAACCGCGCGGTTTGGTTTGTTTTGCAGTTTTCATTTTAAAAAATCGAACCAAACTGCAATACATAACTTAACTCTATCAACTAGTAGCAATCAACCTATTACATAGTCAAACTTAGCAAATCCAACCCAAATTAAGTCCATAAAGTAGTAGGCTGCCAAAACATATCAGTTAACGCGATCTAAAACTATATACTATTGGTAATAAAAATTAGTTCTTTTGTATATGGAATTTATGTTTACATATTATATCATGTAAACAATAAATAAATTAAAATTTCCTATGTTTATTTTGTAACAAGTTGGTAATATCGTCATATTTTTTATATCGCGATAAACCGCACAAACCGAACCAACCCTAACCGGATTGGTTTGGTTTGGATGACTTTTTAAAAACCAATCGAACCAAACCGAACCGCATGCATTTTTATCTCGTAGTTAGGACGACTTTTATGCTCAAAACCGAACTGAACCGCACCGCAAGCACCCCTACTACTAACTAAAGTTGTAAGCAATCATGATATAAAAAAAAAAAAAGTTGTAAGCAATCACATGAATCAATCAAGTCACATATGGTTTTGTGGCAAATTATTTGTAATTTAGAATATTTAAATACATATTTCCTCCGTCCCAAAATATAAGAGAAAATTGATTAAAGAAAGTTGATGTATTTGATTAAAAATTTGGACTAAATACATTAACTTTGAATGACCAATTCTCCCATATATTTTGAAACGGAGGGAGTAGTTAGTGTCGGGATGACAAGGAGAACAAGGAATCACATATAATAGTATATAAATGGAATATTTGGAATAATAGTTTTTCTTATTTGTGAATATAACCGGTTTTAGTTTTATGTAGGAATGATAATTTGACCCATCTAAAGTAGAATAATTTTGAAATGCCACATAAGTAATATATAGTAAAAAAAAGTCCACGGGAGTTAACAAATACAAAATGGTGTAAACTTGTGAGATCAAAATCGCACGATTAAAATTTTGGGGGCCAAAATCACACAATTGTGGAGCGTAGATCGCACGATTGAAATTTGGGGGCCAAAACTGCATTTAAGCCTATAAAAAACATAATAAAGAAACAAAATCTACATTAAATATTTAATACTTGTTAACCACGTCAACAGTGAACCGGTACACATCCACATAATATGTGTACCGAAGAATTTACCTTAAAACTAATAAAATATGATAACGTAGGTGCAGGGAGTAGTGGGTATATGGGATGATTCGTGCTGACGGTCGGTTCATTCGCCTTCATTGACTAGGGACTTCTATTTTTCTCTTAGGATTAAATAGGAGTTTGTAGGCATTATTGTTCTACCTTTATCTCTTTGGGGTAAGGCCTCGTTCACCTTTATAATTATATTATTTTTCTTTTTTTAATAATTATATGAGTTATAGGTGGAAGAGGGGAAAAGATAGGGTAGCAACATAGTTGAAATATCTAGATACTATTAACTTATCAAAAAAAAAGAAGTTAGGGTAGACTAATAAAATTAATAAAAAAAAAGATAAGATATTCCTGGACATGTATTTTAGTATGAGAAAAAAGAATATGCACAGACAGTGTAAAATAATTTTACACTGTCAACCAATCACAACAATGTTTTCCGCCACGTCACCCCACTTAACCCTACTTTCTTAATATGATTTGGAAGGTTGAAGTTGAGTGTGTGAAATTTCTTTACTCTGTCTGCTTATATCCATTAAACTCTTTTAAGTATTTGATTTTGTCAGTCAGTGTTTTTAGTCCCTACTTTTGAATCAACTCGTGAATATCATTAGAAATTTTAAATTTTTTTCTGCAGTCATGTTTAGTGCATTATGTTAATCTCTCTTACAAAAGTTTAAATTTTTTTAACAAGAGATGAATTAAATATGAATTTTTTAGTTTTTTGCACATAAAAATTCATAAATAATTCATTTTATGTTAAAAAAATCTAAATTTTTACCGGATATGTTCTTATAATATTATAAACATGAATACAAGAACCACTAAAAAATGTGAAAGTATACAAGAGTTTGATTAAAAGTATGGACTAAAAACACTTACTAGCAAAACTTCAAGGACTAAAAAGGGTGAAAAAAATCTTCAGGGACTAAAAACGAAATTACGCGAAACTATAGGGATAAAAACATATTAAACCTTTTTAATAAATATCACTAAAAACTAGGGCCGGCCGGAATTTATGGATTGAATAGAACACGTATTCAAAAATCAAAACATGTAGCCTAACTTACGTGTTCTACAAGACTACAAGTAGTGAGGCAGTATATAGTAGTTACGGTAGATTCCAAATCCAATCGAGAGAGTCATGGTGAGATCTCCCAATCACAGGAGGAAAACAAACCCTAACGCCGATGATGATGATGATGATGATGATTATGTTTCAATAATTCCCACTCTTCCTTTTGATTTGATTTCAGAAATACTATTACGGTTATCAGTGAAGTCCCTTCTCCAATTCCAATGCGTCTCCAAATCATGGAAATCACTAATCTCTGATCCATTATTTGCTAGAAACCACCTTAACCTCTCAACCACGCGTCGCTTCCTCCGTCTCCGTCTATTCTACAACAAACTATCATCTAGGTATATTCTAAATTCTTACCCACTCCAATCCATTCTCACCGATACAGATACAACATTCACTCGATTACCGTTTCCATCCGATAATATTTACAATGGCACCTTCATTATTTACCCCACTCATTACATTAACATTGTTGGCTGTGATGGAATCCTTTGTGCTAACAAGTCTTATTGTTTCAAATCTTTAGTTGTACTGTGGAATCCTACTATTAGAAAATTTAAGGAATTGCCCCCTTTTGAAAACCCAGCGGAGGTCAATCACCTTCGCGTGTCATATGCCTTCGGCTATGATCATGTTTCTCATCATTACAAAGTGGTTGTTATTTACAAGCCATTTTATAACAGCGGTATTGCTAGTGCCAGTGGCACAACTAAAACAAAGGTTTATACTTTGAATAATACTGATTCTTGGAGAACCATTCAACCTTTCCCTTTTGATGGCCTTTTCTGAACTCACCCATCAACGCTGTATTATTTCTTTTGATATGGGCAACGAGTCGTATCAAGTTATCAGTTTGCCTCCTGGAGTAGAAAGGACATCTGATGATTTGAGTTTCTGTGTGTTGAGGGATTGGTTGTGCGTAATTTTTTATCATGATGTTTGGGTCATGAAGGAATATGGAATTCAAGAGTCTTGGACTAAATTGCTCAACGTAAGTTTTAATAGGTGGAGAAAGTGTTTAAGTATTTGAGAGAGAATAGGAAACTTTTAAGAAAGGGAAGACTACTTATATTATTGAGTGTTTGTAATTTTTGGCTTGATACAAACTCAAGTACATCACCTCTATTTATACTAGTGGCATTCCTAAATCAATGACTAGGATTTTGCCACCACAAACTTAATCTAATGGCCATAAACTACTCTCTAGAATTTTCTCTACTATTCTACAAAAGTCTTAACTTATCCTTATCTTCTAGAGAGCTCCATAGATTTCTCTAGAATAGGCTTCTAGAAGTTGGACTTATTACAACACAAATTTGGGCTTTAAATTCCTAAGGCCCAAACACTAACAAACCCAAAATCAATTTACATATTCAACACCCCCCCCTTAAACTTGATTTTGCGACTCCAAGTAAATATCTTAACTTGACAAAGTGTTCACGCTTGAGAGGCTTGGTGAAGATATCAGCTACTTGGTCATGAGTCTTCACATAATCCAACTTCACATCATTGTTAGAAACACACTCTCTAATATAGTGATAGCGTGTGTCAATGTGCTTACTTCGGTCATGGAAGACTGGGTTCTTTGCCAAAGCTATTGCTGACTTGTTGTCTACCAATATCTTGGTCGGCTCCTTTTGCGGAAAATTCAACTCCTTTAACAAGTTTCGCAACCAGATTGCATGACAAACACATGAAGTGGCCGCCACGTACTCCGCCTCACATGTGGAAAGAGTGACAATCGGTTATTTCTTTGACATCCATGTGAAGGCTGTGTTTCCAATATAGAAAACAAATCCACTTGTGCTTTATCGATCACCTACATCACCTCCCCAGTCACTATCGCAATATCCAACAAGCTTGTAATCATCAGAAACAGAGTAGTACAAGCCTAAGTTTGTTGTACCTTTGATGTAGCAAAGAATCTTCTTTGCTGCCTTTAGATGAGTTGTTGTTGGATGCTCCATGTATCGACTGACTACTCCGACTGCATACAAGATGTCAGGCCTTGTGCATGTTAAATATCGTAAGCTTCCAACCAAGCTCTTAAAGAGTGATGGATCCAGTGTTTCTCCTTCCTCGTGCTTTGACAGCTTGATTCCACATTCCATTGGCGTGCTGACTGGGTTTGCGTCATCCATCTTGAACTTCTTGAGTACCTCCTTAGCATAACCTTCCTGAGTGATTATGATTCCACGATCTTCTTGTTTCACTTCAATGCCAAGGTAGTAAGACATTAATCCAATGTCAGTCATCTCGAATTCTTTTGTCATCTCTTTCTTGAAATCTTCAAACATGGTCGGATTGTTCCCCGTGAAGATCAAGTCATCTACATACAAGCATACAATCAAAATATCTCCACCTTGCGCTTTGATATAGAGTGCATGCTCATATGGACATTTGATAAAGTTCTTATCTTGGAAATACTTGTCAATTCGAGCATTCCAAGCTCTTGGAGCTTGTTTTAACCTATAAAGTGCCTTCTTCAGCTTCAAGACCTTTCCTTCTTCTCCCTTGACTTCATAGCCTTGTGGTTGCTCAATGTAGACTTCTTCGTCAAGGACCCCATTTAAGAAGGCTGACTTGACATCCAATTGATGTATCTTCCACTTGTTTGGAGCTGCCAATGAAATGATTAGTCTAACAGTTTCTAATCGAGCAACTGGAGCGAATACCTCGTCATAGTCGATGCCGGATCTTTGACTGTATCATTTTGCTACCAATCTTGCCTTGTATCTTTCAACTTCTCCTTTGGAGTTCTTCTTTGCTTTATACACCCACTTCACACCGATGGCCTTGTGCCCTTTTGGAAGTGAGGCTAACTCCCATGTGTCATTCTTCTTTATCGCCTTGATTTCTTCATCCATGGCAGTTCTCCAAGTCTTCTTCTCGAATGCTTCTTGGAAGTTCATAGGCTCACAATCCGCAAATAGACAAAAAAGAGTAAGATTGTCTTGATTTTCGGTTACCTCGTAAATCTCTTGCAAACTTCTAAAGTGAGGGGTCTTTTCACTTGAGTTTTCTCCTTCTTCAATACTCTGGGTCGGTGAAGCCGGTGGGGTAGCATGATCTTCCCTCGGTTCCTCTGGTTCTACGTCATCTTCTTCAAATTGTGGAAAGAAGTTGTAATCTTCATTACTAGATCTCCAATTCCATTCACCTTCTTCATTGAAAACGACATTTCGACTGATGATAGTCTTCCCCGTATCAGGATTATAGAGCTTGTAGCCTTTGGAGTTTTCGTCATAACCAATGAAGATGTATTTTTCACTTTTGTCATCTAGTTTTCTTCTTTTCTCGTCTGGTACATGTGCATGAGCTATGCTTCCAAAGACTCTTAGATGAGAAATTCCAGGCTTTCTTCCACTCCAGGCTTCTTGTGGTGTTTTTCCCAATACACTTCTTGTCGGAGAACGGTTTGATATATAAACCGCGCATGCAACAGCTTCTGCCCATAGTTCCTTTGGTATTCTTTTGATTTTTAGCATGCTCCTCGCCATCTCAAGGATTGTCCTGTTCTTTCTCTCTGCTACTCCATTTTGTTGGGGGGATCTTGGCACCGTCAGTTGTCTCCGAATGCCGTTGTCTTCACAATACTTCAAAAATTCATTTGATGTGAACTCTCCTCCTCGGTCGGATCTTATGGCTTTGATCACAAGACCACTTTCCTTCTCAACAAGGGCTTTAAACTTTTTGAAGTTCTCAAACACTTCTGATTTCTCCTTCAAAAAGTACACCCATGTTTTTCTTGAAAAATCGTCAATAGAGAGAAGGAAGTAGTTACTCTTACCAAGTGATCTTGGATTGATCGGACCGCACACATCCGTGTGTATGAGCTCCAATGGCTTTTGCGCTCTTGAGCTTGACTCCTTGGGAAAACTCATTTTGAACTGCTTTCCAAGTAGACATCCTTCACATACTTGATTGGGGTGATTAATGTAAGGCAACCCTCTAACCATTTCCTTCTTAGATAGCAACTCTAATCCTCCAAAATTGAGATGCCCAAATCGAAGATGCCAAAGCCACGACTCCTCTTTGTAGCACATCTTGAGACATTGCGCGACATCGTTTTGTATGTTGAGCACGAACATTCTATTTCTTGACATCGGCACCTTAGAAATGAACTTGTTTGAATGATCTCTTATAGAAATGTTATTATTCTTCAATTGAATGTCATAACCTTTCTCTAAGAGTTGTCCTAGACTCAAGATGTTGGTCTTCATGTTTGGCACATAGTAAACATTGGAAATAAATTGATGATCTCCATGCTTCAAACGGATAAGAACATTTCCTTTACCTTTCACTGCCACTTTTGATTCATCTCCAAAAGCCACGTTTCCGTTCACTGATTCATCTAGCTCTACGAACATGCTTCTTCGCCCGCACATATGGTTGCTTGCACCGCTGTCAAGGTACCATTGATTATCTCCACCTCTTTCATTGTCTTTGTGCGCCAACAATAATGTTCCATCTTCTTGGCTTATTTCTTCAACATAGTTGGCCTTCTCTTCAACTTTACGATTGCTAGGAGCTCTACATTCGGAAGCATAATGCCCAAACTTTTCATAATTGTAGCATTTGACCCGTGACTTATCGTACCTTGGTTTTGGAGATCCTCTCCCACGACCTCTTGATGAGATTTCTCCTCTTTGGTTGTTGTCATCATTAGGCCTCCAACCTCGTCCGCCTCCATATCCACGACCACGTCCACGTCCTCGATCATCACCTCGTCTTTGGCTGCTTCGACCATGCTCTTCTCTAGGTGAATCAACTCGTGTCTTGAGTACTTGCTCCTCAATATCTTCCTTCTTCTTTTTCCTTTCCTCACAAGCTTGCAACGACCCAAGAAGTTGCTCTATTGTCATGGCCTCCAAATCCTTTGTCTCTTCGATGACGATGACAATATGCTCAAACTTTGGATCTAACGATCTAAGAACTTTCTCCATGATTCTTACATCATCATACATCTCACCATTTCTTTTTAGGTTATAAGTAACCGTCAAAACTCGTGAGAAGTAATTAGAAATAAGTTCACCTTCTTTCATATGCAAAGCTTCAAACTCTCTTCTTAGTGTTTGAAGACGTACCTTCTTCACTTGATCGGCTCCCTTGTAAGAGGTTTGGAGTTTCTCCCATGCTTCTTTAGCCGTCTTTGCTCCCGAGACCTTCTCGAACGTGTCTTCATCTAATCCTTGATAGATTAGACAAAGAGCCTTCTTGTCTCTCTTCCTTGAGTCTCTCAAACTATCCTTTTGAGTTTGAGATAGAGTTCCTTCATTCTCTGGGATCACAAGACCTTTCTCGACTATCTCCCACACGTCGTGTGCGCCAAGGAGAGCCACCATTCTTAGACTCCAATTGTCATAGTTACTCTTTGTGAGCATCGGGACTTGGAGAGGAACACCATTATTCACCATCTTTAGGAGGATCTTCAAGCTCTTTATACCACTTTGTTGGAAGGAAGTTTTAATAGGTGGAGAAAGTGTTTAAGTATTTGAGAGAGAATAGGAAACTTTTAAGAAAGGGAAGACTACTTATATTATTGAGTGTTTGTAATTTTTGGCTTGATACAAACTCAAGTACATCACCTCTATTTATACTAGTGGCATTCCTAAATCAATGACTAGGATTTTGCCACCACAAACTTAATCTAATGGCCATGAACTACTCTCTAGAATTTTCTCTACTATTCTACAAAAGTCTTAACTTATCCTTATCTTCTAGAGAGCTCCATAGATTTCTCTAGAATAGGCTTCTAGAAGTTGGACTTATTACAACACAAATTTAGGCTTTAAATTCCTAAGGCCCAAACACTAACAAACCCAAAATCAATTTACATATTCGACCGTTACTCATTTGCTAGATCCTCCATATAAGTCTTTTACCTTGACAAATGTATTATATCTTTTTCAAGATGATCAACTGCTGCTGCAATTTCAAAAGGCTAATGATAGAATGTTGATTCTTTACAATTCCAAGAATGACACTTCTAAAGTTAGTTTTATGTTGGATCGTATCCCAGAAGTGTATGTTGACGTATCCCAGAAGTGTATGTTGAGAGTTTGATATCACCTTCTTCATAATACTACAATTGTTTTTCAAGATAATCAAGATCTAGTGTTGCTTGCTGTTTAAGGATAGATAAGAAACAAGTTGATAGTTTACAATTCCAAGAATCTACTTCTACTGTTACTTTTGGTATTTTACTTTTTGTTACTTTTGGTACTTAATACAATTTTTAACCCTTTATTGTGATATTTTGTTTTGAACAACATTGTCAATTTAATCCTTTTTCCACATATATCCTTTAATTTTGAAGAGTGTATGCTTATCTTGACACAAGAAGAGGCTATTTAATTCAATATGTAGGTTATCCATTGATTTTGATGGATTTTAAATGAAGTGATATTTTGATTGATGGACCTAATTGATTGATGTTCTTTAATATATCTGACTGAGTTTCTTTTTTTTTAAGAAGCTAAATTAGTCCACCCAAATGACACAAGAGCAAATCGAACCTAAGAACTTAAGAGGAGCACACTCCAAGTCTCAAGTCAATACTATCTGACTAAGTTTCTATTTTCAATTTTTTATATTTGTGGGACTAAATTGCTCCACCATTTTTTTGAGGACTAAAACGTTGATTTACTCGTACGTGTTCCTTATCATTAGATTTTCATACATCTGTTTTCATTCTTAACATCATATTTACTTGACACCAACACCAAGAAACTCTGATAAATTGAGACAGAATGAGGCGCGCTAGAGTGTTTTGTCTCCTTTGGTCAACTGATTTTGCTTGTTGAAAATTGGGGGATAAATTTTTAAATTGACTAATATCATGGTTTTTTGCCAATACCATTTATGTTTATGTTTTCACTTTTTAGACTTTTGATTAAAAACTAATGTTGAACATGTTTTTAATCCCTCTAAAATTTTCCTTCTACCTTTAGTCCGTCTAAATTTTCAGTTTTTACTTTTAGTCACTTATTGTTTTACAGAAAATCACTTAGCATCTCCAAATAACTTTTTTTATTGTCAACGTCATTAATAATTTAACTATTTAGTACGTGGTTTAACATTTTAATCTATAATTTCAAGTTAAAGAGAAATTAACGAAGATTAAAGAGAAATTAATTGAAAACTACAATTTTAGAAGGACCAATGTTCAATGAAATTTTTTAAATAGACAAAAAAAATTTAAAGGGACCAAAAACATTCTCTAAAATATATCTCATATGATTCCTCAAACAGACAAATATGAAAAATATGCATACATTATGACTTACAAATAAATTTAAAAAATATGCATACATTAAATAAGTTTTTCGCCCTCAAAATATTATGAAAATTCGTTTTTCATCCTTATAAAAAAAAGTGGCATATTTTTGTCCTAAAATATTTTAGTGCACTCAGTTTTAGACCATATTGTTAAGCCAATTTGTATTTTGAAATTATTATTTTGAAGATGTGTTTAAAACATTACAAAAAATTTGTAAACAAAAAGCTCAAAATTTGTATTTTAGGTCGAGATTTTATTACTTTAATCTTGAACTTTTGAAATTTAAAATTTTCATATTTAATTGAACGCATTTAAAAAAGAAATTGTATTTTTAAATATAGTATGTACTAAAACTGCATGTAAATTTTTTTTGTAGATACAAAACATGCCACTTTTTTATGGTAACCAAATACAAAGTTTCATATTTTTTTAGGGACAAACGATTGATTTAACTGTAATTATTTTACAACTTAATTGTTACACTTAGTCGACTATGCAATCACAATAATTATTAATGCACGTCGGAGTTGAAGGAGGGAAGCAATGAGATCTTGGACAATCAGAGGCATTATGGCAGGGAACACCATCTGCTATATCAAATAAGTAGAATAAAAGGTGATGGAATATTGTGGATAAGAAAAATTTAAAATTTAAAATTTGTGTGAAAAATGACTTACCGTGAGTTACGTAAAGAAAAATCGAAAGAAATATGGTCAAAGCATAAAATAAACTTGAGATTCGAGTCATGTTTTTATTCTTTTGTATGTATATGTTAAAAATAGAAATATGTTTGATCTCTTTATAAAAAAAAAAAAAACTACTTTTGTTTGTTAACGTCAATTTACTTTTAGATTGAAAATAAAATTATAAAATTTAAATTATTGCTTAGTGACTCTAAGGAACGTCAATGTGTCGTGTTTAGCTCTTTAACTCACTCAATTGATCACTTAACTTTGTTAAATAAATAACATAAAATTCTTGATGATCATCAAAGTTAATTCTTCTTATTTTATTAAACTTTCAATATATTTTTTTATTTCTTTTTAGCCTTTCATGATAGGAATTATTAGAATAGAAATCACGGTGATTATTAACTAGAACTTTGACCTGTGCGCTGCACGTGTCTAATCAGCCGTAATATGTAACAATAAAATAAAATATGAAAATTGCAATATTGAAATGTATATGAAAAATATTGAGTGACATTATTATTATTAACCAATAAATTTGGATAAATATTACATTAAGACTGTGCTTTATTTAGAAAGAGAGCGGCCAATGAAATATAGATGACAACCATGAATATGATAAAAGATAGTAGTCCAAAAGCAAATAGACAGTGCTCAATTTCTCAATTTGAATATTTGATGCATAAGGGTTGCTACTTAGTAAAAACCTAGTATAAAAAAATTAGGGTTACGTATTTTTTAGGACTGTTCTTATCAAAAATCAATATTTGTGTGAGAGATATTGGTGCGAGATTTGTAACTGCTATTAGCTAACCCATTCAAATTAGGACTGTGCTCATCAGAAATCAATATTGGTGCGAAAGATATGTTGAATGTATGATTGTGTTGTTGGAGTTTGTTTGAAGTCCCACATTGCTTAGGTTCTCGGGATGTGAAGTGTATAAATATGTGAGGGCAACCTCACCCTTTGAGCTAGCTTTTGGGGATGAGATCCAAACATATTTAACATGGTGAGAGATATATATAGAATTTCATATTTATTAGATGTTGATTACAAAATTATATCAAATTGATTGATCTATTGTAGTGGTAAAATGCATAAATAGATCTTAAAGGTTGTTGTTTTGATTCTTGGTGAGATATTTTTATTTTAGGGTAAAATGAGAGGAAAAAAAATTATGGTTAAAAATAGCAAAACGGAACAAGCTTATAATATAAGAATTATGAAAAATAAGTCGTAGAATTTATGCATTAAGATGTGACGATATATTTATGTAATGCTTAATTACATATTTAATCCCTTATATTTATTTTATGTTTTAATTTGGTCTCTTAAGTTTAAAATTTTTTAAGTTGGTCCCTTATGTTATTGAATTCAACATAAGTTTGTCCTTTTCGCTAAATTTTTAGATAATTTTTTTCTAACTTTTGTATAATTTTTTAGTTAATTAATATTTCTTTTAAAACTTTCACATAGTACTCTTCTAAGTTATCGGCTTACAAATGAAATTTTTTAAACGTAAAGGACCAAATAAAAATTTAAAATAAACATAAAGGACCAAATATACAATTAAGCCCCTATTTAACGATTAAAAGTATAATTGGGTTATATTTTATTGTCAAAATAATTTATTTTTTTTGTAAAGGCAAAACTGGAATGCATATATTGAACGAACAATCTCCTCGGCACAAAAAAGACCGCAAGGGATTACAAAGCGGCACAAAAAATTGAATAATAACATGAATGACTAATCAATGCCCAAACAGGTAAACGGGCTTGACCATCAGCTATTCAGAGTTTATTAAAGGTCTCTGATTTCTTTCGTTTCACACAACCCACATACCAACAAGCCATATATATGAGTTGCAAGAGGGACCGTCGCGCTTGCAAACCACCTAATGAACAAGTAAACTGAAGAATATGATCTGATATATTTTGAGAGTCCACCGACGCGAAACCAATCCATGACAGGACAACGACCAGATAGAACCAAAAATGCTACAAGATAGAAATAAGTATTGAGCTAATTCAATGCCTCCACAACGGACATGCAAATATGAGATTCTGAAGTGATTATGCCTCGAGTTGCCAGATTAGATTTTGTTGGCAACCTGTCTCGCAAGAGACTCCCTGCAAAAATAGACACCTTCAAGGGAACATGTTTGTGCCAAATAAAAGCTTTAGATGCATCCATAGAAATATGTTCTTGAGAAGTCAATAATTGATAAACACCTCGAACATAATAACCGCGATCAGAAACATGCCGCCACAACCACAAATCAACGTTGGGTCTGCAAAAAGAAATCGTGAAACAAATATTATGATAATAAGAAAGATAAAACATATAGTGCGCACAAAGTGCATGAGTTCAACAAATGCTCTGTAATACTTTTTTTATTTATTTTTTAATGGGCGTAATACCTTGATTTTTATCAAGATACATGAGCTGTTTTTTTTAAGTATGTGTGAGTATTTTTTAGTTTGGCCCAAACCCATTTATCATAACCCTAAACTTTCAAAAGAAAGTGAGGGGCAAACTTGTCACATACGGTAACAAGCCGTCAGCCCCCACCACCTCTTTCTCCTTTCATCTTCAATTTCTTAGATACATTCAGTGCACTCATTTTCATCTATTTTGCTAATAATCAATGATCATCTTCATGTTCCATAACTTGTAGTGCTTGCTTCTTGTTTCATATTTGTTTTTTTCTTCTTCTTCCTCCTTCTTCTAGTACTATGTTTGTGGGTTTTCATTCTTTCCATGTCTGTGAAACAATACTCTGCCCTTGTTTTTTATTTTATTAGAGGAAAAAAAAAAGTTCGGTTCAACCTAATAACCCGGTTTTATCCGGTTTTCTCGGTTTTTTTACCGGTTCACCGGTTTGTTTCCCGGTTTTATAAATGAGCGGTTTTCAGAGGTTTTTGGACCGGAGGCAGGACCAGTTCCCGGTAAAACTGGTTGGACCGGCTGGGCCGGTTCGGTTTTTATTACCATGTTTTTAACACATAAAGGTAGCCATGTGATGTATTGAATACATTATTATAAATGATTCGCTATAAGCACTCTTTAGTCAAAAAATCATTAAATATATACTAGTTTGAAACTTTTACTCTCAATCGCATTAACATATAAATCCATACAAAAAATTAATTTATTATATGAATTTGACGATTGTTCTTTTTAGTAAAATTGTTCAGGACATATAAATTGTTGGGTTTTTTAAATTGGCTACATTTTGCAAAAATAACATCTAGTCAGATGTGGCAGCATTTACAACAACATCCTGAAGCCAAAAAAATGTGCGCAGTTTGTTACATGAGAATAGCGCGTCTTATTTGTGAAATAAATCTTTTAAGCGCCTTGCTTGTTCCCCAAGACAAGAATTTCAATTTATTTCCCGAAGATATCGCTGTTTTGCATCGTCCATAAAGATATGCCTATATTTTAGGGATTTGTTGGATTTGCTTGAAGAATATGTTTGTACTGGATTTTCCCTATACCTAAGCTATTTGTGAAGCACGAAATTCATGATCAGCCCATGTTAACTCGTGGCTATTTAAAGGAAGAGTCGGACGTAATTTATTTACCGAAACCGAACAAAATTAGAATATCAAAGATGTAGTCTTTTAGAGTTTTGTGTCTTGTAAGCCTTGTGCTTTATTTGTAGCCACTCTTGTATCATCTTGATGCTAGAGTAGGACTTTTTAGTTGAGTTGTATTTGTGATTTACTCAAAAGCTTTTAAGCGTGAGTAAAGTTTAATTATGTCTAGGAGTGTGTCTCCACCATTTGATTGTAATCGTTTGTAAGCAACGTTGTCTGTGTTGTTTGAAGGAAGTGAGACGGGGCATCTCATATCCACGAGTTCCTACGTAGGATTGCATGAGGTAGTGTCTACGCGATAAGATAGAAATGACATGTTTTGGAGTCTTTGAACTAGAACTATAGTAATGAATTCATTCCTGGATTGGTATCCCCCAGAAGGAGAGGTTGCTTCGAACTGGGTTAACAACATACTGTGTTATTTACTTTATTTAAAATTTATTTCTACCTTGTTTTTCTTGTTCTGTACTTGTACGTGATATGGTACGCGATGTGGTAACATCTGGTACCCCATTTGAACGTCTATAGGACTACGCCAGAATTTCAATTGGTATCAGAGCAGACATCCTGTTCTGTATTTGGGTGAGCTCCAGAGAAGATACTTTCTGGCACTATGGACGAGGAAGAAGGAGATGATGAAGAAGAAGGTGATGCTGTGTTGAAGATCTGTATGTGAGGTTGTCATGCATGTGTTGAGGGGGAGTAACACTTATTTGCTATGCATGCCGTAAGGGGGAGTAATCCTAATTTTTGTTGTATGTGTGATATACACATATTCAGGTGGAGTAAAATTTGTGATGATATCCTGATGTGTATTGATTGAGGGGGAACAATTTACATTTTATCTTAGATGCTCTGTTGAATGGTGCCCCATCCTGGCTACCATCCAGTGTTACTAATTCTGAGTATGTATGTGTGCTATATGTCTGAGAATTTATTTTTCTCAGTTGATAAGGAATTTATTTTTCCTATGTACCCCATAAGATGGAATTTAATTTTCCTGTTTGTTTTTGAAGACTCAGATCTTACTGTGTGAGAATTTATTTTTCTCATACTTTATGAGTCCACTATGAGAGTGTGCTTATCTCTGATGTTGTTTTTTGTGAGGCTAGTTGTGCTTTTATTCCGCTGATGTATGTCTCTGATGTTTATTGTGTGCTGATTTACTTGAAGTGTAGTTGTGAAACTAGTCATGTTGTGTTCTATCTTCTTTTCTAGTTGTGTGCTTATGTTGACTTAAAGGAAGACGTGAACTGCATCTCTCCATGACAGGTCTAATATTGTTTTAGCCAAAATTTGCCAAAGGGGGAGATTGTTGGGTTTTTGAAATTGGCTACATTTTGCAAAAACAAGATCTAGTAAGATGTAGGGTCAGATGTGGCAGCATTTGGAACAACATCCTGAAGCCAGAAAATGTGCGCAGTTTGTGACATGAGAATAGCGCGCCTTATTTGTGAAGTAAATCTTTTAAGCGCCTTACTTGTTCCCAAAGACAAGGATTTCAGTTTATTTCCTGAAGATATCTCTATTTTGCATCGTCCCTAAATATATGCCTATATTTTAGGGATTTGTTGGGTTTGCTTGAAGAATATGTTTGTACTCGATTTTCCCTATACCTAAGCTATTTGTGAAGCACAAAATTCATGATCAGCCCATGTTAACTCATGGCTATTTAAAGGAAGACTCGGACCTAATTTATTTACCGAAACCGATCCAAATTAGAATATAAAAGATGTAGTCTTTAAGAGTTTCGTGTCTTGTAAGCCTTGTGCTTTATTTGTGAGCCACTCTTGTATCATCTTGATGCTAGAGTAGGACTGTTTTAGTTGAGTTGTATTTGTGATTTACTCAAGAGATTTTAAGCGTGAGTAAAATTAATTTATTTCTAGGAGTGTGTCTCCACCATTTGATTGTAATCGTTTGTAAGCAACGTTGTCACGTCTTGTTTGAAGGAAGTGAGACGGGGCGTCTCATATCTAGGAGTTCCTAGGTAGGATTTCATGAGGTAGTGTATAGGCGATAAGATAGAAACGGGATGTTTTCGAGTCTTTGAAATAGAACTATAGTAGTGAATTCATTCCTGGATTGGTATCCCCCAGAAGGAGAGTTGCTTCGAACTGGGTTAACAACATACTGTGTTATTTACTTTCTTTGAAATTAATTCTACCTTGTTTTTCTTGTTCTGTACTGGTACGTGATATGGTACGCGATGTGGTAACATCTGGTACCCCATTTGAACGTCTATAGGACTACGCCATAATTTCAATTGGTATCAGAGCAGACATCCTGTTCTGTATCTGGGTGATCTCCAGAGAAGATACTTTCTGGCACTATGGACGAGGAAGAAGGAGATGATGAAGAAGAAGGTGATACTGTGTTGAAGATCTGTATGTAAGGTTGTCATGCATGTGTTGAGGGGGAGTAACACTTATTTGCTATGCATGCCGTAAGGGGGAGTAATCCTAAATTTTGTTGTATGTGTGATATGCGCATATTCAGGTGGAGTAAAATTTGTGATGATATCCTCATGTGTATTGATTGAGGGGGAACAATTTACATTTTATCTCAGATGCTCTGTTGAATGATGCCCCATCCTGGCTACCATCCAGTGTTACTAATTCTGAGAATGTTTGTGTGCTATATGTCTGAGAATTTATTTTTCTCAGTTGATTAGGAATTTATTTTTCCTTTGTACCCCAGAAGATGGAATTTAATTTTCCTGTTTGTTTTTGAAGACTCAGATCTTACTGTGTGAGAATTTATTTTTTCTCATACTTTATGAGTCCACTAAGAGAGTGTGCTTATTTCTGATGTTGTTTTTTGTGAGGCTAGTTGTGCTTTTATTCCGCTGATGTATGTCTCTGATGTTTATTGTGTGCTGATTTACTTGAAGTGTAGTTGTGAAACTAGTCATGCTGTGTTCTATCTTCTTTTCTAGTTGTGTGCTTATGTTGACTTAAAGGAAGACGTGAACTGCATCTCTCCATGACAGGTCTAATATTGTTTTAGCCAAAATTTGCCAAAGGGGGAGATTGTTGGGTTTTTGAAATTGGCTACATTTTGCAAAAACAAGATCTAGTAAGTTGTAGGGTCAGATGTGGTAGCATTTGGAACAACATCCTGAAGCCAGAAAATGTGCGCAGTTTGTTACATGAGAATAGCGCGCCTTATTTGTAAAGTAAATCTTTTAAGCGCCTTGCTTGTTCCCAAAGACAAGGATTTCAGTTAATTTCCTGAAGATATCTCTATTTTGCATCGTCCCTAAATATATGCCTATATTTTAGGGATTTGTTGGGTTTTCTTGGATTTTCTTGAAGAATATGTTTGTACTAGATTTTCCCTATACCTAAGCTATTTGTGAAACACAAAATTCATGATCAGCCCATGTTAACTCGTGGCTATTTAAAGGAAGACTCGGACCTAATTTATTTACCGAAACCGAACCAAATTAGAATATAAAAGATGTAGTCTTTAAGGGTTTCGTGTCTTGTAAGCCTTGTGCTTTATTTGTGAGCCACTCTTGTATCATCTTGATGCTAGAGTAGGACTGTTTTAGTTGAGTATTATTAGTGATTTACTCAAGAGCTTTTAAGCGTGAGTAAAATTTATTTATGTCTAGGAGTGTGTCTCCACCATTTGATTGTAATCGTTTGTAAGCAACGTTGTCTGTCTTGTGTGAAGGAAGTGAGACGGGGCGTCTCATATCTAGGAGTTCCTAGGTAGGATTTCATGAGGTAGTGTATAGGCGATAAGATAGAAACGGGATGTTTTCGAGTCTTTGAACTAGAACTATAGTAGTGAATTCATTCCTGGATTGGTATCCCCCAGAAGGAGAGGTTGCTTCGAACTGGGTTAACAACATACTGTGTTATTTACTTTCTTTGAAATTTATTTCTACCTTGTTTTTCTTGTTCTGTACTGGTACGTGATATGGTACGCGATGTGGTAACATCTGGTACCCCATTTCAACGTCTATAGGACTACGCCATAATTTCAATTGGTATCAAAGCAGACATCTTGTTCTGTATCTGGGTGAGCTCCAGAGAAGATACTTTCTGGCACTATGGACGAGGAAGAATGAGATGATGAAGAAGAAGGTGATGCTGTGTTGAAGATCTGTATGTGAGGTTGTCATGCATGTGTTGAGGGGGAGTAACACTTATTTGCTATGCATGCCGTAAGGGGGAGTAAATTTTTGTTGTATGTGTGATATGCGCATATTCAGGTGGAGTAAAATTTGTGATGATATCCTGATGTGTATTGATTGAGGGAGAACAATTTACATTTTATCTCAGATGCTCTGTTGAATGATGCCCCATCCTGGCTACCATCCAGTGTTACTAATTCTGAGTATGTTTGTGTGCTATATGTCTGAGAATTTATTTTTCTCAGTTGATTAGGAATTTATTTTTTCTATGTACCCTAGAAGATGGAATTTAATTTTCCTGTTTGTTTTTGAAGACTCAGATATTACTGTGTGAGAATTTATTTTTCTCATACTTTATGAGTCCACTATGAGAGTGTGCTTATCTCTGATGTTGTTTTTTGTGAGGCTAGTTGTGCTTTTATTCCGCTGATGTATGTCTCTGATGTTTATTGTGTGCTGATTTACTTGAAGTGTAGTTGTGAAACTAGTCATGCTGTGTTCTATCTTCTTTTCTAGTTGTGTGCTTATGTTGACTTAAAGGAAGACGTGAACTGCATCTCTCCATGACAGGTCTAATATTGTTTTAGCCAAAATTTGCCAAAGGGGGAGATTGTTGGGTTTTTGAAATTGGCTACATTTTGCAAAAACAAGATCTAGTAAGTTGTAGGGTCAGATGTGGTAGCATTTGGAACAACATCCTGAAGCCAGAAAATTTGCGCAGTTTGTTACATGAGAATAGCGCGCCTTATTTGTAAAGTAAATCTTTTAAGCGCCTTGCTTGTTCCCAAAGACAAGGATTTCAGTTAATTTCCTGAAGATATCTCTATTTTGCATCGTCCCTAAATATATGCCTATATTTTAGGGATTTGTTGGGTTTTCTTGGATTTTCTTGAAGAATATGTTTGTACTAGATTTTCCCTATGACTAAGCTATTTGTGAAACACAAAATTCATGATCAGCCCATGTTAACTCGTGGCTATTTAAAGGAAGACTCGGACCTAATTTATTTACCGAAACCAAACCAAATTAGAATATAAAAGATGTAGTTTTTAAGGGTTTCGTGTCTTGTAAGCCTTGTCCTTTATTTGTGAGCCACTCTTGTATCATCTTGATGCTAGAGTAGGACTGTTTTAGTTGAGTATTATTAGTGTTTTACTCAAGAGCTTTTAAGCGTGAGTAAAATTTATTTATGTCTAGGAGTGTGTCTCCACCATTTGATTGTAATCGTTTGTAAGCAACGTTGTCTGTCTTGTGTGAAGGAAGTGAGACGGGGCGTCTCATATCTAGGAGTTCCTAGGTAGGATTTCATGAGGTAGTGTATAGGCGATAAGATAGAAACGGGATGTTTTCGAGTCTTTGAACTAGAACTATAGTAGTGAATTCATTCCTGGATTGGTATCCCCCAGAAGGAGAGGTTGCTTCGAACTGGCTTAACAACATACTGTGTTATTTACTTTCTTTGAAATTTATTTCTACCTTGTTTTTCTTGTTCTGTACTGGTACGTGATATGGTACGCGATGTGGTAACATCTGGTACCCCATTTCAACGTCTATAGGACTACGCCATAATTTCAATTGGTATCAAAGCAGACATCTTGTTCTGTATCTGGGTGAGCTCCAGAGAAGATACTTTCTGGCACTATGGACGAGGAAGAATGACATGATGAAGAAGAAGGTGATGCTGTGTTGAAGATCTGTATGTGAGGTTGTCATGCATGTGTTGAGGGGGAGTAACACTTATTTGCTATGCATGTCGTAAGGGGGAGTAAATTTTTGTTGTATGTGTGATATGCGCATATTCAGGTGGAGTAAAATTTGTGATGATATCCTGATGTGTATTGATTGAGGGGGAACAATTTACATTTTATCTCAGATGCTCTGTTGAATGATGCCCCATCCTGGCTACCATCCAGTGTTACTAATTCTGAGTATGTTTGTGTGCTATATGTCTGAGAATTTATTTTTCTCAGATTAGGAATTTATTTTTTCTATGTACCCTAGAAGATGGAATTTAATTTTCCTGTTTGTTTTTGAAGACTCAGATCTTACTGTGTGAGAATTTATTTTTCTCATACTTTATGAGTCCACTATGAGAGTGTGCTTATCTCTGATGTTGTTTTTTGTGAGGCTAGTTGTGCTTTTATTCCGCTGATGTATGTCTCTGATGTTTATTGTGTGCTGATTTACTTGAAGTGTAGTTGTGAAACTAGTAATGCTGTGTTCTATCTTCTTTTCTAGTTGTGTGCTTATGTTGACTTAAAGGAAGACGTGAACTGCATCTCTCCATGACAGGTCTAATATTGTTTTAGCCAAAATTTGCCAAAGGGGGAGATTGTTGGGTTTTTGAAATTGGCTACATTTTGCAAAAACAAGATCTAGTAAGTTGTAGGGTCAGATGTGGTAGCATTTGGAACAACATCCTGAAGCCAGAAAATGTGCGCAGTTTGTTACATGAGAATAGCGCGCCTTATTTGTGAAGTAAATCTTTTAAGCGCCTTGCTTGTTCCCAAAGACAAGGATTTCAGTTTATTTCCTGAAGATATCTCTATTTTCCATCGTCCCTAAATATATGCCTATATTTTAGGGATTTGTTGGGTTTGCTTGGATTTGCTTGAAGAATATGTTTGTACTAGATTTTCCCTATACCTAAGCTATTTGTGAAACACAAAATTCATGATCAGCCCATGTTAACTCGTGGCTATTTAAAGGAAGACTCGGACCTAATTTACTTACCAAAACCGAACCAAATTAGAATATAAAAGATGTAGTCTTTAAGAGTTTCGTGTCTTGTAAGCCTTGTGCTTTATTTGTGAGCCACTCTTGTATCATCTTGATGCTAGAGTAGGACTGTTTTAGTTAAGTTGTATTTGTGATTTACTCAAGAGCTTTTAAGCGTGAGTAAAATTTATTTATGTCTAGGAGTGTGTCTCCACCATTTGATTGTAATCGTTTGTAAGCAACGTTGTCTATCTTGTTTGAAGGAAGTGAGACGGGGCGTCTCATATCTAGGAGTTCCTAGGTAGGATTTCATGAGGTAGTGTATAGGCGATAAGATAGAAACAGGATGTTTTCGAGTCTTTGAACTAGAACTATAGTAGTGAATTCATTCCTGGATTGGTATCCCCCAGAAGGAGAGGTTGCTTCGAACTGGGTTAACAACATACTGTGTTATTTACTTTCTTTGAAATTTATTTCTACCTTGTTTTTCTTATTCTGTACTGGTACGTGATATGGTACGCGATGTGGTAACATCTGGTACCCCATTTAAACGTCTATAGGACTACGCCATAATTTCAATTGGTATCAAAGCAGACATCCTGTTCTGTATCTGGGTGAGCTCCAGAGAAGATACTTTCTGGCACTATGGACGAGGAAGAAGGAGATGTTGAAGATCTGTATGTGAGGTTGTCATGCATGTGTTGAGGGGGAGTAACACTTATTTGCTATGCATGCCGTAAGGGGGAGTAATCCTAATTTTTGTTGTATGTGTGATATGCGCATATTCAGGTGGAGTAAAATTTGTGATGATATCCTGATGTGTATTGATTGAGGGGGAACAATTTACATTTTATCTCAGATGCTCTGTTGAATGGTGCCCCATCCCTGGCTACCATCCAGTGTTACTAATTCTGAGTATGTTTGTGTGCTATATGTCTGAGAATTTATTTTTCTCAGTTGATTAGGAATTTATTTTTCCTATGTACCCCAGAAGATGGAATTTAATTTTCCTGTTTGTTTTTGAAGACTTAGATCTTACTGTGTGAGAATTTATTTTTCTCATACTTTATGAGTCCACTATGAGAGTGTGCTTATCTCTGATGTTGTTTTTTGTGAGGCTAGTTGTGCTTTTATTCCGCTGATGTATGTCTCTGATGTTTATTGTGTACTGATTTACTTGAAATGTAGTTGTGAAACTAGTAATGCTGTGTTCTATCTTCTTTTCTAGTTGTGTGCTTATGTTGACTTAAAGTAAGACGTGAACTGCATCTCTCCATGACAGGTCTAATATTGTTTTAGCCAAAATTTGCCAAAGGGGGAGATTGTTGGGTTTTTGAAATTGACTACATTTTGCAAAAACAAGATCTAGTAAGATGTAGGGTCAGATGTGGCAGCATTTGGAATAACATCCTGAAGCCAGAAAATGTGCGCAGTTTGTTACATGAGAATAACGCGCCTTATTTGTGAAGTAAATCTTTTAAGCGCCTTGCTTGTTCCGAAAGACAAGGATTTCAGTTTATTTCCTGAAGATATCTCTATTTTGCATCGTCCCTAAATATATGCCTATATTTTAGGGATTTGTTGGGTTTGCTTGGATTTGCTTGAAGAATATGTTTGTACTAGATTTTCCCTATAACTAAGCTATTTGTGAAGCACAAAATTCATGATTAGCCCATGTTAACTCGTGGCTATTTAAAGGAAGACTCGGACCTAATTTATTTACCGAAACCGATCCAAATTAGAATATAAAAGATATAGTCTTTTAGGGTTTCGTGTCTTGTAAGCCTTGTGCTTTATTTGTGAGCCACTCTTGTATCATCTTGATGCTAGAGTAGGACTGTTTTAGTTGAGTTGTATTTGTGATTTACTCAAGAGCTTTTAAGCGTGAGTAAAATTTATTTATGTCTAGGAGTGTGTCTCCACCATTTGATTGTAATCGTTTGTAAGCAACGTTGTCTGTCTTGTTTGAAGGAAGTGAGACGGGGTGTCTCATATCTAGGAATTCCTAGGTAGGATTTCATGAGGTAGTGTATAGGCGATAAGATAGAAACGGGATGTTTTCGAGTCTTTGAACTAGAACTATAGTAGTGAATTCATTCCTGGATTGGTATCCCCCAGAAGGAGAGGTTGCTTCGAACTAAGTTAACAACATACTGTGTTATTTACTTTCTTTGAAATTTATTTCTACCTTATTTTTCTTGTTCTGTACTAGTACGAGATGTGGTAACATCTAATACCCATTTAAACGTCTACAGGACTAAGCCAAAATTTTAGAAATTGATTTTAACATAATTCCAAGGCAAAAACAATTTTTGGTTGTTTGAAAGCGGTAGACAACTTTCTCCAAAACAAGCCTACACACCTTAACTTATCATAATGCTAGTGACATTGATGACTAATTTATCTTGTAGTATGGGTCAGAAAATTCCCCCGAAGTCTCACATTTGCCATACCGATTATCCTCAACAACAAAAATCCTCCTTGGTATCCTCATTACTAGACAACACCACAACCAGAGTCTCTCGTGGCAGAAGTCTATTCAAATCATGATTCAACAAGTCATGTGAAATCCATCCATTACCACCACCACACACGCATATAATGTGATACTCCCTCCGTCCCATATATTATAAGTAAAAAAATTACTTTTTCTTGTCCCAAATTATAAGTAAAAAAACAACTTTTATCATTTCTAAGGTTTATTTTTACTTATTATCATAAAATTTACCGTCTCTCTTCTTTTCCACATAATCAATAACCAATCAATTTTTTTTTTACATCTTACAATGAAACTTATTTCAAGAAAAACACAAAAAGTCATACTTCAAACTATCACATTTTACTTTTCTTAATAAGTGTGAAATTTTTTTTTTGCTTATATTATGGAACGGAGGGAGTAAGTTTATATACATATTACAATTAACCAAAAGCTTCATAAGAGCTCATATATAATCTATCAAACACAGACACTTTTTGAATTAAGCGTATTACAGTGTTGGACAATGTCAGTATCCGACATCGAAACATAATTATATTGAATTATGTTATTTTCATAAATTATAATCAATGTGTATGTGGTGTCCGATGTCTCTATCGGTGTCCGTGTTTCATAGCTGATAATCTTAACTTGTTTTGTTGTAGGTATGCAGTAGTAGGAGCTAAGAAGGGGATTGGTTATGGAATATGGAAGAAATTAGCTTCAAAGTGGTGTTATGGTGATGCTTACACCTAGAAATGAATAAAGGGGGTTGGATAGAAAGTTTGAAAGAATTAGGCCTATCTTACTTTGTGGTTTTCCATCAACTTGATGTCACTGATCCTACAAGTGTTCTTTCTTTAGCTGAATTCATCCAAGTTTAATATGGAAAACTTGATATCTTCTTAATTATTTGTATTAAAAGAGTTTATTTGCATATTTTGATACACTTTTGCAGGTGAACAATACAGGTGTTCCCGGGGAAATAGTTAATGGAGAAAATGTTCTTCAAAACGTTAGATTGCTTCATTATTATTGTGCTTCTCATTATCATTGTCTTTTTCAGCCTCAAAAAAGGTTGAAAAGATAAACATCACATATAAACAAAATTTATACACATATTGTGTGGACGGAGTCCCATAAATTGAGGGATAAAATCCCACCCTCATCCCTAAACCTCTCTTGGGGGAATTTATCCTCCATCCCGGGGGCAACAGTTCTCCGCCTTCAAGCCCCTAAACGGAATTTGTTTTTACGTATACAATTTATATCCTTAGTCCAAATAAGATGAATATTGTATTATTAATTGTGAGATTTTTTTGGTCACAATTACTAGGTCTTTATTATCCGAACATGTTCATCACATATTTTTATTAGTAAATGTGAGTTTTTTTTTTTGTCTCAGACATAAAAAATTTATTAATCAACCAAAGAATGCATCGAAACAAACTTCTTTGATGCAGAAAGAAAAGTAACCGAAGCTCTTATTCCCCTACTTCAACTATCTGCTTCACCTAGGATTGTCAATGTTTCATCTAGAATATTTGGACAATTGAAGGTAAAACTATTTTTACAATTTAAATAAATATGTATTTTACAAGGCCTATTTTAAAATAACCCAGGACTGAAAAGAAAGTGGATACATTGTGGCAATAGTGCATGCAAGTGCTAGTGCCTTTGAGCACATGTCATAGTGATAGAGTACGCACTACCTTGTGTAAGACAACAATTAGTTTATTTTTTTTATTGAAAGAATCAAGATGAGGAAATGACACTCTAGAGCAAGCAATATCTAAATTCAGTAAACACTAACTAGAATACAATTACTTCACTTTCCCGTTTCTCTCTTTGCACCCCTATAGGCTATACTTGCCCTTGGGTGGATTTGTACGAAACGAAAGTGGCATTCTTTTTTCTCTCTTTGCACAATTTTCGATTTTATCCTCTAAATTTCAATTGCTCGATTAAATGAATCTCTTAAATTTATCACCGGTTGTATTTGTTAGTTCTCGTTAATTTTTTGCTAACTTTATTTATGTGATATTTTAAAATAAAATTAAATATTCTTAAAATATAGGCTTTAATGCACTTTTGATCCCCCTATTTTGAAAAACTTGAACTTTTGATCCCCCTATTTTAAAAGCCAACTTTTTGATCCCTTTATTTTGAAAAACATGAACTTTTGATCCCCCTATTTTAAAAGCCACCTTTTTGATCCCCTATTATGAAAAATTTGAACTTTAATCCCCCTATTTTGAAAAACTTAACTTTCAATCCTCAACTCAATTTGGTCAAATTTTTTCTTATGTGGCAAGCTCATTGATGATGCGGCAATGGACAATATGATATTCCATATCATTAATATTTTTCTTTAAATCAACCAATTATTTTTAAAAGTATTAAAATAATAAAATAATTAACTAAATAATTAATTAATAATAATTAAAAAAAACCGTAAAATTAAACTCTACACGTATATAATTAAAAATCAATAAATTACCTAAACATATAATTAAAAATTATTAAATTATCCAAATATATAATTTAAAATTAATAAATTACCCAAATATATAATTTAAAATTAGTAAATTACATTATTATAATTAAAAATATTTGGATAATTTACTGATTGTTAATCAGGTATTTGGATAATTTAGTAATTTTTAATTATACATTTGGGTAATTTACTGATTTTGAATTATATATTTCGGTAGTTTATTGATTTTTAATTATATTTTTGGATAGTTTACTGTTTTTTTAATTATATATTTGGATAATTTTTAACTTCTTAAAAACATTTAGTAATTTTTAATCATATATTTGGGTAATTTACTGATTTTAAATTTTACTGTTTTTTTAATTATTATTAATTAATTATTATTTTAATACTTTTAAAACATAATGGTTGATTTAAAGAAAAATATGAATGAAATGGAATATGATATGTCCATATGGCCACTAACACATCATCATTGAGCTTGGCACATAAGCAAAAATTTAACCAAATTGAGTTGGGGGATCAAAAGTGTTTAAGTTTTTCAAAATAGGGGATCAAAAGTTCAAATTTTTTAAAATAGGGGGATAAAAAAAGTGGCTTTTAAAATAGGGGGATCAAAAGTTCAAGTTTTTCAAAATAGGGGATCAAAAAGTTGGCTTTTAAAATAGGGGGATCAAAAGTTCAAGTTTTTCAAAATAGGGGCACCAAAAGTGCATTAAAGCCTAAAATATATAAAAAATAGTTAGAAAATAAATTTAAAAAATGATTTAAAGATAAAAAATGTTAATTAAATGGAATAGGAAAATTGTTTCAATAATAAAAAAATTATTCTACATAAAAAATTGAAAATTGTATTTAAAAAAAACATTTATGGGGTTAAAATCAAATAAATCAAACTTTATGGCTAAAATCGAACTTTTGTAAAACTTGAGGGTCAAAATCAAACAAAAATTTGGGGAACCAAAATTAAAGCCGGATGTCAAATCTGCATTTCCTAATAACTGAATTTATGCAAACAGCAATTCCCAAACAAGTTGTGACGGTGCTGTTAAGTTATGTGAAGGCGTAAATAGCAAGCAATTCTTGAAGGTGTTGATTGGATCGCTATTTTCATTTGCAACAAAAAACAGCACACGTACACAGTGTTAAATTTAACAGCAACCAGATGCACAGAGTTATGATCCACAAAACTTGATAAACAAGGCTGATAACTTGTAATTTTTCTCTCTTTTTGTGAAAAGTGAAGATCAATTCACCATTGATGATCTTAGGAAAGAAACTATAAGCATTCTGTGAAACTAAAGAGAAGAAGATGAAGGTTTTCATTATCACAAAACTGATTTTACAATCACTAATGATCTCATTATTTATACATATGAGATAACATGTAAACACAACTAATTGAATCAAAAACTAACTCTAACAAACTAATAACCAACTCTAACAAACTAGTGCAAATCAGTTATGGAAGTTATGTGAGCTAGATGACTTGACAGACAAGTTAGTTATCCTTTCTTCTTCATTTTGTAGCTTTTAACATCCCCCCTCAAGCTGGAATATATATCAATCATTCCAAGCTTGTCATGTAACATGGACAAAGGTCCTGGATGTAATGATTTGGTCAGAATGTCTGCAACCTGCTCCTTTGATGAAACAGGTAGTAGATGAATGAGGCCTTCTTGTACTTTCTCTCTAACCACATGGCAGTCCATCTCTATGTGTTTGGTTCTTTCATGGAAGACTGGATTAGCAGCTATATGTAATGCAGATTTGTTATCACAATAGATGACTATAGGTGTAGTGTGAGGAATGTTGAAGTCTTGTAATAGAAATTTCAGCCATTGTCCTTCACAGGTTGTCTGTGCTAAGGCTCTATACTCTGCTTCTGATGAAGACCTTGAAACCACATTTTTTTTCTTGCTTTTCCAGCTTATGAGAGAGCTTCCAAGGAAAAAACAAAACCCTGTAGTAGATCTCCTAGTATCTGGGCAAGCTCCCCAGTCAGAATCTGAAAAACCTTTGAGAACTAGGGATGATGTGGAGTCAAAGAACAGCCCTTGTCCTGGGCTATTTTTGATGTATCTAAGGACATGTAAACCAGCCAACATATGCTCATTGGTTGGTGAAGCAAGGAACTGACCGAGTTTGCTTACAGCATAAGCAATCTCTAGACTAGAATGTGTGAGATAGAGTAGCCTGCCAATGAGTCTTCTATAGGTGGTAGGATCAAAAATAACCTCACCATATGATTTATGTAACTGTAGCTGAGGTTGCATGGGTGTGCTACAAGGTTTGGCACCAAGTAGACCTGCATATTGAATTAAGTCAAGTGTATACTTTCTTTGACAGAGGGATATTCCAGCTTGTGTTCTTGCTACTTCAAAGCCTAGGAAATACTTGAGTAATCCCAAATCTTTAATACTAAACTTGGCATCCAGTAATGCTTTGATATTTTGTATCTCAACACTATCAGTCCCCCCTAAAACAAGGTCATCAACATAAACAAGAATAACTGTGAATCTTGTTGATGCTTGTTTTGTGAATAAGGAGTAGTCTGACTTGGATTGAACATAGCCAGATGATGTGAGAGTATCAGTTAGTTTAGTATTCCAGTGTCTGCTAGCTTGCTTAAACCCATAGAGAGATCTCTGCAATTTGCAAACTAAATTTGATTGTGGAAGAAGCAATCCAGGAGGAGGTTGCATATACACCTCTTCATTCAAATCCCCATGTAAAAAAGCTGTGTTAACATCCAGCTGGTATAAAGGCCAATGTTCAGAAGCTGCAATGGCTAGAAACATTCTGATGGTTGTCATCTTCACAACAGGACTGAAAGTATCCATATAGTCAATGCCCTCAGTCTGTGTATACCCCTTGACAACCAGTCTAGCCTTATATCTCTCAATAGAACCATTGGCATGTAACTTGAGTTTAAACACCCATTTGCAACCTATGGCATGCTTATGAGAAGGCAAGGGAACAAGTGTCCAGGTATTGTTCTTTTCCAAAGCAGTCAACTCAGCATTGATGGCTGATTTCCAATTTTCATCACAAATAGCCTTTTCATAGCATGTGGGTTCAGATATGGTGGAAAGATTGAAAATATAGTGTTTGTGTGCAGAAGAGATATTATGATAAGAAATAACATATGAAAGAGGATACTTACAAGAAGAGGATGATTGTATGTCAGTAGATAGATCATGATTTGTAGTACTAAGTTGATTACAAAAGTAATCTTGAAGGTAAGGAGGTGGATGGCAATTTCTAGTTGATTTTCTAGGTGGTATAGCTGTTGGAAGAGTGGTTGATGAAGTAGAAATGGTAGTGTTGTGTTGAGAAGGATTACTTGTAGAAGAAGTATTCTGTGTAGGATGGTTTGAATTTGCAGATGGATTATGTGAAGGAGAAATATTGGTATGATCATGGTTGGCTATGGATAAAGGATGAGTATTAGATGTGGATAGGTCAGTAGTGGTGAGGTTTGGTGTTGAGGGTAAATCATGGTGACTGTTGGTGCTAGGTGGGTAAAAGTCAAATTTGGAGAAAGGATCATCATAAGCATGTGTCTTATGTGATGTGGACTGAGATTTGGTCACAGTCTGATTTGTAACTTGATAAGGAAAAATACTTTCAAAGAAAATTACATCCCTAGACACAAACAATTCTCTAGTTTTTAAATCAAACAAAACATGACCCTTAACACCAGTTTTAAAACCCAAATAAACACATTTTCTAGATCTTGAGTCCAATTTCTTTCTCTGTGCTGTTATAGTAGTAGCAAAACACAAAGAACCAAAAATTTTGAGCTTTGAAATGTCAGGTAACTGGTTATGAAGAACCTGAAAAGGTGACTTGTGTGACAAGAAAGCTGTAGGTAATCTATTGATTATATGTACTGCATGACTAATGGCAAAATCCCAGAAAATTTTAGGAAGATTAGATTGAAACAATAAGGCTCTAGCAGTGCCAAGCAAGTGTTGGTGCTTTCTCTCCACAATACCATTCTGCTGTGGAGTGCCAACACATGAACACTGGTGTATTATACCATGTTCATTGTAAAAATTTGCTAGTTTAAATTCATTGCCATTGTCAGACCTAATACATTTGACTTGGATTTGAAATTGAGTCTGAACCATGGACACAAAATTCTTGATTAGCTGTGATGTTTCAGACTTTAATTTCATTAAGTATTTCCAAGTGAACCTACTCTTGTCATCTACAACAGTTAAAAAATACCTATGCCCTGACATGGATGGAATAGAGAGAGGTCCCCAAATATCCATATGAACAAGGTCAAAAATGTTTTTAGAAACAGTATAACTATTTGGAAAAGGTAATCTTTTCTGTTTGGCATAAAAACATATATCACAAGGCAAAATAGTTTTAGAGACTTTTACAAAAGCAAACATTTTATTGATTTCAACAAGTTTATCAAAAGAGGTGTGGCCAAATCTCATGTGCCACAAATTACAATCATTGTTTCTTTCCTTATTCTGAAATTCACTATGGCTACCTAAAGTATCTAAAGCATTGATGGTCTGATGAGAGGCTTGACAGGGTTGCTTGTCAGGCAAGCTAACAGGACTAGTTAAGGGTGTGGTGAGTACATACAACCCATGATGCATCTTAGCTGCACCAATCATCCTCTTGGATAATGTGTCCTGTATCAAACAATTATTTCCATCAAATGTTAGAAAACAATTTAGATTTTGTGTGAGTTTAGGGACAGAAATCAAATTGAATGAAAATTTAGGAAAATATAGGACAATAGTAATGTACAGGTTTTTGTCAAAAAATATAGTTCCAGCTAAATCAGTGGAAACAAGTGTACCATTTGGTAACTTTATATTGATGGGTTTAATTCTCTTCATGCATTGAAAAAATTTAAGGGAGTGACAAACATGGTCTGTGGCTCCTGTATCTATGATAAAGGAGTCATTTGGTTCAGAGATAAGAGGAATGGTACAAAGGATACCTGTACTTGTAGATGGTTGAGAGATTATGTGGTTCATGCTATGAATTGGCACATTGCTAGAATTTTGGAGAAGAGCCAACAAAGCCTTGTGCTGATCAGGAGTAAAGACCAATTTACCTGTGTCCATGTCTCCATTGTCCTCTTCATAAGCAATTGATTTTGAATCCTCTTCATTGGTATTGGTTTGACAATTATTAACCATTCCTCTTTGCTGCATATGAGGTGGAAAGCCATGCTTCTTGAAGCATTCATCAACAATGTGATTGGTCATTCCACAATATGTACAAACCTTATTACCTTTTCCTCTGCCTCTACCATTGCTTGGTTTTCCTCCACGGTCACCTCTCCCACGTGAGGAGGATGATCCTCTACCATAGGAATTATAACTAGAAGCTGCTAATATTTTGGATTCATCAACAAGAATTAAAGACTGTCTTTCTTGCTGGACAAGTAAAGAGTAAACCTTTCCAATGCTAGGAAGAGGTTCCATAAGCATAATTTGTGATCTAACAGCAGAGTAATTGTCATTCAATCCCTTGAGAAAATGAATGACTTGATCACTATCCTTATACTCACGCATTTTAACAATAGCTTGGCAGTTATCATGACATGAACTTTCTGGAATTGGACGAAAATTGTCTAGTTCTTGCCAAAGCTTTTTCATTTTTGTGTAATATGTAGAAATGGAATTATCACCTTGCTTGAGAGTGTAGATTTCTTCTTGGATGTCTGAAATTCTGAACACATCACCTTGATAGAACCGTTCTTTGAGTTCTTTCCAAATCTCTGAGTCTGTGTCCATCCAAAGAATGCTTTGAGAAATTTCTGGATCTACTGAATTGCTAAGCCATGACATTACCATTGTGTTGCATCGATCCCATGCTATTGAATCTCTATCTTCATCAGGTGGACGTGGAAGACTGCCATTGATGAAGTGAATCTTGTGCTTCGAACGCAGAGCAACTGTGACTGCGCGAGACCAAGAATGATAATTGGGGCCAGAGAGAAGAGGAGTAGCAAGCACATTACCAGGGTTTTCATTGGGATGCATGAAGTATGGATTCAAAATATCATTTTGATACCCTTTATTCTGAGGAATAGCTTGTGCTCCAAAAGCTTGGCCGCCATGAACGCTACCAGATGAGCTTGCTGCAGCCATGGGAAAAACGATTGCAAACGAAAGAAAGAATGAAGAATACTGGAGAGTTTTGTGACAGACAAGAATGCAAAGAAAGCTCAATGGTGGAGATCAACAAATATTGATTGCTCCTGATACCATGTGAAAAGTGAAGATCAATTCACCATTGATGCTCTTAGGAAAGAAACTATGAGCATTCTGTGAAACTAAAGAGAAGAAGATGAAGGTTTTCATTATCACAAAACTGATTTTACAATCACTAATGATCTCATTATTTATACATATGAGATAGCATGTAAACACAACTAATTGAATCAAAAACTAACTCTAACAAACTAATAACCAACTCTAAGAAACTAGTGCAAATCAGTTATGGAAGTTATGTGAGCTAGATGACTTGACAGACAAGTTAGTTATCCTTTCTTCTTCATTTTGTAGCTTTTAACACTTTTCCTTTTATCATACATACATATATACTTATAGATAAACTATAGTATTAATTAGTATTTAGCATCAATATTTACTCTTAGTTTGTTTCATTCTGGCTTCAGAACAACACTTAGTTTCACGAGGTGGAATGCAGATTGGATAAATAAATGCTACTGTCCTTTCTAGATGAAAACAAACATGTGTCTGGATAAGAGATGCTTTCTATTGTGTAACCAATGCATTTAAAATTGCCAAAGACTATGAGAGAGCCAAATCAGCATATGAGAAAGCTTCAAAGGGACAAGAGATGCTTTCTTCGTATCCTTAATTACCTTGTTTTCATTTATTCTTCTAGCTTAACTAAATTCCTGGTTCGATCTCTGGCTTGGGCATGCAACAGCGTTAAAACTTTTAGGGGGAGTTTTCCACCCATTTGGGTCCCACAAAGCTCGATGGATTAATCTTTGCAGTTGCACGCATAGGATAGCCGGTTTACGCAAAAAAGATAAAAAATAATGATCATTATGTAACCTGTATTATAGTGTAATATAATGTTAGTAATATCATGTTGGCTATGTTAAAACCAATGTTTTAAAAACCGAACCGAATGATTCAGCTTGTTGGGTCTTTAAAGCATTGGTTACAACTCAACTCAAAGTACTATTTACAATTTAGTGATTTGAGTGTTTCAACTATGGTTCCATTTCACAGCTCGAAGAGTTTAAAGTAGTTGATACTATGACAAAAGGTTTCACCAATTCGATGTCTAGTTATCTTTTTAAAGCATTGTTAAAAGTATATATCTCTTTATTTGTCCTTGACAAGTATACCAGACCATGGGGGCAGCTAAGAACATGGAATCTGCGGGGCTATGTCAAAGGAACTGAGAAACTGGAGAGAAGTTGGAGACTTTTATCGAAGAGCATCTGAATTGTATATTGAATGTGGGAGATCACAACCTTCATCAGATCCTCTTGCAAAGGGAGCCCTGTAATTACACATATTCTTTATATCAAACAAAAAATAATGATTGTATATGTTGGATCTGATCTTGACACATGATAGTTCATTGGGAATTCAGTAATGTATAATTCATTGATATCTCATTATACCTTTTCTTTCCCTATGCAGTGCTTTAAATAAATATGTATTTTACAAGGCCTATTTTAAAATAGCAGGATTACATGTTCTAAAGTTTTTGAAAAATAACCCAGGACAGACCTATTTTTTAGCTCTTCATCACCACTAACATTCAAAGGATTCTCTGATTTTGACTGGGGAGCATGTCCAAACACTAGGTGATCAACTACAGGCTTTTGTTTTTTCCTTGGCTCTTCACTAATCAGCTGGAAAAGCAAGAAGCAAACAGTGTTCTCTAGATCATCCTCTAAGGGTGAGTATCATGCTCTAGCTCAAGCTACATGTGAGGGACAATGGCTATTGTATCTACTGCAATACTTTCTCACACCTCATGATTCTCCCATCCTCATCTATTGTGACAACAAGTCAGCTATGCATATAGCAGCCGACCCTGTGGTCCATGAAAGAACAAAGCATAAACCTATAGGAGAAGATTGTAGACATCTTCAAAAAATCCTTGCATCCAAGTCTTTTTCACATGCTACAGACCAAGCTTGGAATCATTGATATGTATTCCAGCTTGAGGGGGAATGTTAACACTAGTTAAGTTTTGAGTTTATGCATTTTCCTTGTAATACAAGCGATAAACCTATAGCTAGTTAGTTAGTTATAGGTGATTATAGTTGGTTACAGCTGTAATAAAGTTAGTTATACTTTAGATAGAGTATATAAACATGTAATAGCAAGCTTGTATAATTCAAGTGAAATCAATGAAACAAATCTCTTGCTTATGCAATTTTTCATTCTCTGTAGAAAGCTCTTAAGCTTTGAGTTTCACAAAGCTTCATCAATGGCGTATTTCACTCACAAAGCTTCATCAATGGCGTATTTCACTCACAAGCTTCATCAATGCCATTGATTTTCTTCTCATTTCTGTTTCATTTCGGCAATTCTTCTTTCAAATTGCTTCTTGATCCAATTCCTTCACACATCCTCAACAAAAAAAATTTCTCGATCTTTAAAGATCTTCTTCTTGGTTTTCCCTGTGTTTCTTTCTCTTTGCTTCATCGTCTCTATCAACATGTCTGCTGATAGTGGCTCTAGCGTTCATGGTTCTAACCATGGCGGGGGACACATTGGTGCTAGTTCCCAAGCACATAACAAGGTTTACCAAAACGATATTCTCAATCCCTATTTCATGCATCCCAACGAAAACCCCTGGTTAATCTTGGTGCAACCACCTCTCTATGGTTCGAATTACCATGCTTGGTCTAGAGCAATGATCAAGGCTCAGATCTAAGAATAAGGTCCATTTCATTAATGGTACTCTACCAAGACTTGAAGATGAGGATTAGGATTCTCTTGCCTGGGATCGGTGCAACACTGTGATAATGTCATGGATTAACAATGTTGTGGATGCAGAAATCTCTCAAAGTGTTATATGGATGGACACAGCTTCAGAAATATGGCAAGACTTGAAAGAAAGATTCTATTAAGGTGATGTTTTTAGAATTTCTGATATTCAAGAAGAGATATATACTCTTAGACAAGGTGATAGCTATATTTCTACATATTACACTAAAATGAAGAAATTATGGCAAGAACTAGATAACTTTAGGCCAATTCCTAGTTCAAATTGTGTTGTCATGGACAAATTAAAAGAGTATAAGGACAGTGACCAAGTCATTAGGTTTCTTAAAGGACTTAATGAGCAATATTCTGCAGTTAGAGCTCAAATTATGCTTATGGATCCTCTCCCCACCATTGGCAAAGTTTACTCCTTACTTGTGCAGCAAGAAAGGCAAATTGTCACTTCTATTGATGAGTCAAAAGTTTGCTGCTACTGGTTATAAAGATTATGGTGGAAGAGGCCAGTCTAGTAGAGGTAGAGGCTCAAGAGGTGGAAAATCCTATACTGGTAAAGGGAAAGGAGTTGTGTTCACACTGTGGACAAACAAATCACATAGTTGATAATTGCTGGAGAAAATATGGATTTCCACCACATATGCAACATTTGCAGAATAACAATGGCACTGTAAACAATGTTAATGCCACTGGTGATGATGATGATACTCACACAGTCAATTATGAAGAGGATAACACTGAGTTAGAGGATGGGAAATTGTTCTTTACACCAGCTCAGCACAAAGCAATTTTAGCACTTTTTCAAGGTTCTCAATCATTACCTTCTCATAGCATTAACCATGTGACCACAAATACAAGTATACTTTGTACCATTCCTAAATCAGACGACTCCAATGCTTTCATTTTAGATACAGGAGCCACTGATCATATTTGTTTTTCATTTGAATTTTTTCAATGCATCAAGCAAATTCCACCAATTAACCTTAAACTACCTAATGGTACCATAGTTACCACTTGTTTTGCTGGTACCATTGTTTTTGATCAAAACTTGTACCTAACTGATGCATTGTGTTTTCCTAGTTTTTCTTTAAATTTAATTTATGTACCTAAGCTTACTTCACATTTGCACTGTAATGTAACATTCAATGATACTAAATGCATGATACAGGGCAACTCCACAAAGAAGATGATTGGTGTAGCTGAGTTGAATCATGGACTCCACATCCTCACAACACCAACAATTAGCTTAGGACAAAAACCAAATTTCAAATGTATCAATTTTATCAACAATCTAGCACTACCTAGGGAAACTGATTAAAATCTGAGGTTTCCACTCATATCAAATCTTTCCATGCCATGGTCAAAACTCAATTTGATTCTCACATTAAGTGCATCAGGTCTGACAATGAACTTGAATTTTTTCTTAAAATTTTTCTCTGAAAATGACATAGAACATCAGTGTTCATGTGTAGCCACACTACACCAGCATATCTTAGGCATTTCCCGTGCTCTCTTATTCTACGCAAACTTGCCTACATGTTTTTGGTCACATGCTGTTGGTCATGCTATTCATATCATTAATAGACTTCCCTCTCCTTTCTTAAAACAACAGTCTCCTTATCAAGTTTTTCATGATAACTTACCTAATATAAGCAATCTCAAGGTGTTTGGTTGTTTGGTTTTTGCTTCTACTCTTCAATCAAACGGACACAAATTGAATTCTAGATCAAGGAGGTGCATTTAATTTGGTTTCAAACCTGGCATGAAAGGTCATATTCTATTTGATCTAAAATCAAAAGAATTATTCATATCAAGAGATGTAGTGTTTTTTGAAAATGTTTTTCCTTACTGTGATAAAACTCATAACATCAATGAGCCATCATCCTCTAGTGTCAATTCAAACAATTATGATGATCTAAACTTCCTCCATCACAGTCATACTCCTCTCAACCATACTACATCATCTCAAAACCAACACATTACTCCAAATAATAACCCTCAAACTCCTTCACGCGCCCCTAATCCACCTTCTAACAATATCCAAACTAACCATCCTAGCATTACTTCACACTCAAGTAACCCTGACTCACACCAGCAAAGTCATTTTTCTCAACCAATTACTGACACCAATCACCCCCTAAGAAAGTCTCTACGACAATCCACACCACCTGGATACCTACAAGATTACCACTGCAATCTTCTCACTAACCTTCTCCATGATTCATCTACTGACACACTTCAATCACCTTCACAGTGCAAGTTTCCTTTATCTGACTTTATATCATATGATAATGTTTCTAATGCACACAAACACTTTGCCTTGAACATATCCACCCTTACTGAAACATCATCATATGAGGAGGCAACGAGTGATCAGCATTGGAAAAATGCTATTAATGTTGAACTATCTGCACTGGTTAAGAACAATACTTGGACTATGACAAAGTTGCCTAATCATAAGAAAGTTGTTGGGCGTAAATGGGTCTTTAAACTCAAGCTTCATGCTGATGGATCCATTGAAAGACATAAAGCAAGTCTGGTAGCCAAGGGATTCACACAGACTGAAGGCATAGATTACACAGACACATTCAGTCCTGTAGTGAAAATTGTAACATCACGTTTTATTTAATTAATTATTTGATTTAATTTATTTATTTAAATTCCATGTTGTGTGATTTATTTAAATATGTGGCTTTTAGTGTAGTGGTATGAATAGAATAGTAGTGTTTTTAGGAGGTGTAAATAGAGGATTTGAGTGGGCTTATGAGGAAGGGTAATTTGGTAAATTGAAAGGGTTTTGACCTAGGTATAAGTTTTGAAAACTTAGAGAGAGAAATCATTTATCATAAGTTTGTGAAGAATAGAGAGAGAGAAAGCTAGAGAAGAAGAAGAAGAACATAGAAGAAGGAGCTAAGAGAGGAAGATTGGGGAGCTAATTCTTGAGGAATTAGAGGTAAGAGAGTAGTTATTTATGATTGTGGGTGACCAGGAGGGGGGGAGAAATTACATTTCTCTTTGCCCAAACCCTCTCACCCTTTCATACTCTAAAGTTCATAACTTTATGAGTTTATATGAATCAAAATGTTATCTTTCTTGCTGATTTAGTGTTATTCATGTATTATAATGCTAGAAATATATGTGGGTGATTTCAATTTCGAAAATCTAGAGTTGTTGGTTTGAAATTGCATGTTCATGAGCTTTTGATGAAAAATATGATAAATCCTTATTGATGATGATTTTAATGGTTTTAAGTTATGAAACTTGTACTCCTATGTATGATAACATGTTTATGATCCAAAGAAAATATCTTTTTAAAACTGGAATCCGAACGGTTGTAAAACAGAGCAGCAATTCTGGGCACACTTCGCTAGGCTAGAACTAGCGAGAGCTAGCGAGGGAACTCGCCAGTACTCGCCAGCCAGCCCAGTGCTCTCTGACTTGCTTCGCTACGGCGAGAACTAGCGAGGGATAGCGAGTAGGCCTCTGACTTGCCTCGCTATGGCGAGAGCTAGCGAGAGCTGGCGAAGCAGTCAGGCTTACTTGATTATTAATTGTTGAAGGTGTAGTTGATGTATGGATTGCTGGTATTATATTAATACATAAATGGTTGATGTTGGATTTATAATGAATATGACGGATGGTGATGTTTCTATATGAATGATTGTTAATGCTTAATGATGTTGATGATGATGAATGTATATAAGTATGTTATGTGTTGATGAATAATTGATGGTGAAGATTATGTATACATGAGGTTACATAATAGTGGTGAATAACATACGTTATATATATGTTCATGCATCATGATTGAGTCTATTGATGAAGCTTGGGCGTTTGACCCATAACGAATTGATGAAGCTTGGACGTTTGATCCATAACGCATAGGATTCTTGTATCCTTATTTGGTGAATGGTACCGCATGCATGTAGTCGTGTCTAGGAGACATGGCATGAAGGTGACATTAGATGCATTTAGGAAGGTGAACCTTAAATGTGCTATATGTGATAATGACGTGATAATTGTCTAATTATGTGCTAAGTGTTTCCTTACATATAAGTTGTTGATCATTGATGGTGTGAATTTGGAGACGTATGTTAGATGATTAAATATATATATGTCGTATTGATGTCGTTGGATTGCTATTATATACATGCTCATTATATGTATGATAGATTAATATATGCATTGTATATGTTGGATTAAATGTTAGTATTTACTTTCATTTGTTATATGTCGATTATAAGTAACTAACTCTCTATTTTTGTATGTAATGGATCGTTGGGCGATTCAGATTCTCAGGCGTGAGGATTTGCTTTGCTTGCTTAGGAGGAGTACCCGGCATTTGTTGCTAGTATTCAGGGTGAGGAGATGAGTCGCTATTCTAGTGTCGTGTCTTGTCCATTTGCTCTGGTGGTTGTAACACCGTGTTGGGGTTTAGTCTTATCGGACTTATGACTAGTGTTGCTTTTAGACCTTGTTTTGTATGATGTTGTAAGGCTTTATCCCAAGTACTTAATTATCTATTTGTTGATGATAAGACATGTGTAGATGAATTATTTAGCTAGTGACTAGTGCTTATAATTCGAACTATATCCATGATGGTAAATGATTGATGATATGTTATGTTGTTTCGCTGCAATGATCTCTTAATCATGTTTTGTATGATATGATATGCTATTTTTTGTTTTCAATTTATACATTTAACGCTCTACTTGATTTACTTGATTTCATTTGCTGTTTAGTCGCGAAATTTTGGGTAGAATTAAGTAGGGTGTTACAAAAATGACCACAGTTAGAACCTTCATGGCTATTGCAGCAGCACAATATTGGCCTTTGCTTCAAATTGATGTTAATACATCATTCCTTCAATGGAGACTTGAATGAAGAAGTCTACATGACACCACCTCGAGGACTTGTTCTTGATCACCCTAACTTGGTATGCAAGCTACAGAGATCATTGTATGGGTTGAAACAAGCAAGCAGGCAGTGGAATGCAAATCTCACTGAAACACTTATTGCATCAGGATATTGCCAGTAGAAAGCAGACTACTCTGTTGGAACAAAATGAGTTTTATTTATAAAACACCCTAAGTTTTGATGATAACAAAGTATTAAATGGACAATTGGAATTACTAATTATTGATCTAGTGTGCAGGAACAAAGTAAAAATTCAAACACTAAGATCATCATTTTGAGCCTCTGAAGAACACATTCTGAACGTTAAGACTCTGAACGTTAAAACCTTCAGAGCCTCTGAAAGAAGTCCTTCAGATGCCAAAAGTGTACATAACCTGAAGCTTGCGTATTTCAATCAGAAGTTACTGAAACGTCATTACAAGCTTCCAAGCGACATTCTCTGAAGATTGACAGCTCATGGCTATTGAAATAGTACAACAACCTTATCTTCAAATGGGGAGTGTAGTACTCTGTACTATTGTTACTCAAAATACTGAAGCGCCATTTGAAAAAGACGAAGTAATGGAATTGGTTTTCTTCATTTGGAAGCCACGATCAATTCCATATCAGCAAATGCAAAGTGTACTAACAACGGTCTTATCTCAACGTCTCAATCTACTGAAGTATATATAGAAGACTTATCTCTTGGGAGAAGACTACTGAACGATTGAACAATTGAACATTGAGAGCAATTTTGAATTTCAAGCCATAGAACTGTTCTTTCTTTGTAACTCTAAGCAACAAATCTTTTGATATTCTTTTAGACTCTGAGCCTAATTCTTTGTATTCACTTAGGATTAAGTTTAAGTGTTAGTGAGTCTAGCTTAGAAATTTCAGTCACTACTTAATTTGTATTAAGTTAGTTTTGAAGTCTCTTGTCTTGTGTGACTTGAGCAGTGTGAAGTCTCCTGCTGTTTGTTCTGGAACAATTGTATAATCTTGTGTGATTATAGTGAAATCTCTTTGAAGTGCAAGGGGACTGGACTACTCTCGATTTGTGGGAGGAACCAGTATAAATCTTTGTGTGCACTCTCTTTTCTCTCTCTCTCTCTCTCTCTCTCTCTCTCTCTCTCTCTCTCTCTCTCTCTCTCTCTCTCTCTCTCTCTCTCTCTCTCTCTCTCTCTCTCTCTCTCTCTCTCTCTCTCTCTGTTTATTTGTGCATTGTGTTTATCTAGCTTTCTCTTATCCGCTGCATACACTCTTACAAAGCTAGAAAAAGTTTTAAATTCTAAAAACACAATTCAACACCCCCTTCTTGTGTTTTTCACACCTTCAATTGGTATCAGAGCTCCGGTTCTGTTGCTAATCACCTAACAGTGAGACAGTAAAAGATCTGAAAAACACTTCATGTCTGCAGAGTCTACACCTTCTACAAACACCAACACCAACATTGATCTCTCTCAAGTTGCTTTTGACTACGACAACATGAACTCTACATCCAAACTTGATTCAAGCAACAAGAAAGTACTAGTATTGTGGAGATGCTTTGAGGTTTGAATGGTGGAAGGACATCATTTATCACTACATCAATGGGATTGATGATGAGCTATGGGATCTAATAGAAGAATGAGTTTCTATTGATGGAATAGGTCCTGATGGTAAGATCACTCTAGCTCAGAAGAGGGCTTTATCTACAGCAAATAAGAAGATCTTCTCCAAGCATAACAAGGTGAAGAACATCATGATGTCTGCTATCTCACATGATGAGTATACTAAGATAATGGATAGATTTGGAGCTAAAGCAATGTATGACTCTCTGTGTGCAACATATGATGGGAACAGACAAGTTCAGAACGTAAAAGCAAGACTCTTGGTTCAGCAGTATGAACTCTTTTCTATGAAACCTGATGAAGACATTGAGACTATGTTTTCAAGGTTTCAGACTCTGGTGTCTAACCTCGGGGTTCTGAAGAAGAGTTATACTACCTCTGATCATGTATGGAAGATTCTTAATAGCTTAACTGATAAGTGGAGACCTAAGGTCACAGCTATTGAGGAAACTAAAGATCTAGATAGCATAAGTCTTGAGTCACTCATCAACAATCTCAAGAACCATGAGTTGGTATTGAATGTTGATGTGGCTAAGAAGAATGAAAGGTCAATGGCTTTGTCTTCAACTAGAAAATCTTCTAAAGCACTCAAGGCCAAAGCTATCGAGACTGATGAAGAATCTTCCCTAGATGATCAAGAGGATGAACAAGATGATGTGGAGTTTGCAATGTTTACAAGAAACTTTCAGAATTGGGCAAAGATGAACAACAATAACTACAAGTGCAAGAAACCAGGACACTTTATTGCTGAATGTCCTGAAGCTTCATCAAAGGATAGAAATAAGAAGTCAAGTAGCAAGAAGGAAAGCTACAAAAGGAGATTCAAGAAGAGTTTAATGGAAACATTTGAAAACTTGGAAACGTCTTCTGATGATGATGATGAAGAAGCAAATGTGGCTCTGATGGCAAATGTTGATTCTGATGGTGACTCTGAACAAGACTCAGACTCTGAAGGATCAGATGCTGAAGAGTTAGAAAAGGTATTTCTAAACTATTCTAAAGAACAACTTGTGACTTATCTTGGCATGTCTTTGAGCAAATTTGCTAAATCATCTTCTGAACTCTTTATAAAAAGATGACCTAGCAAAGAAAGTTGATCACCTTCAAACTCTTTATAAAGACTCTTTGATTAAAATTCAAGAGCTTGAAAGTGGTTGCGCCAAGTGTAACATGTTGGAACAAAATATGTGTTAATACACACCCTTAGGTTTTGATGATAACAAAGTATTAAATGGACAATTGATGGTACTAATGTTTAAATTAAGAGTGCAGGAGAATCCAATGTTATATCGAGAGCACACTTAATTTAGACTCTGATGAAACCTATGGAAGTCTGAATCTTTACACTCTGAAGGAGTTCAGAAGCTACAACGTGGTCAGAAGCTAAAAAAAGTTCAGAAGCTCAAAGAGGATCAGAATGTCTGCAAGAGTTCAGAAGCTCAGAGAAGTTCAGAAGCTCAAGGATGTTCAGATGCCTACAAGAGTTCAGAAGCTATCTCCTAGTCATGAGTCATTCAGAGGATGAAGACGTTCAGAAGCTGAATTACGAAGGACTATCAGAGGTCAACCATTCAAGACCAATCAGACTCCAAGCTATCAAAGGTTCATCAGAAGCAAAGGAATTCCCCAAATCATCAGAAGGGCTACATCAACTACACTTATCAAGCCTGATGATTTATTCTAAGGTCAACTAATTACAACGGTCACAAAGGATGTGATCCTTCTCTCTCTAGGAGCTAGTTGTACCTTATTACTGTACTATGGACAAACAGTAAAGGAGAAGCTTCACTGCAAAGAAGACGTGGCTTTAAGTTGCTCTTCAAGAGTTTGTTCAACAAAATGTCAATAAAAGTAAAGTTGCTTCTATGATTTATAGCATTTGTAAAAATAGAGGTGAAGGAATTGGTTATTCATATGGTAGAACATATGGAAAACCAAATTCGTCTGTTTGTTTAAAGAAAACCCCTGATAATATTTATTCTACTTTTGTACCAATGAAAAGTAAAGGAAAAGTTGTAGTTGTATCAGATTCTGAAGGAACCTCTGGGGTCTGCAAAAACAAACTCTGAAGTCAATTCAGAGGTTGTCTCTCAGAACCTCAAAGTGAGTGACTCAGAACCTAAGGATTTAGAATCTGAGACTATCAAGTCTAAGACTCTAGAAACTTTGGGACTTAGAAGCTCAACCAATCAGAGTCTGGAACAAACTAAGTTGGTGATTAATAATCAAAATAAAACTCTAGTGTGCAAAGCTAATCCTAGATTAGAAGAGCACTCTGAGTCTTATAATGATCATAAATCAAAGCCTAGGATTCAAAAACAATGGACTAAGAAAACTATTTTTCAAAGACCAAACTTTCAAAGAAAATTCTATACTAGTCCAAAAAGCTTTTGAAAAGTACAAGATAGAACCAAGGATTATAGAACTAACCCACTTGGACCTAGAAAGCAATGGGTACCAAAGTGCAAAATTTTCTACCATTCAGATCTTCCTTGTAGGAAAAATTATTTCACATCAGATGAATGGAAGCTTGTGATCAGCAATGGAAGAAAAGCCTATGTTCCTAAACATTACTTTACTTCCAAAACTGCTGACTTGAAGAAAACAAATGAGTACTGGAGAGAGCTCCACAATGAGTGTGGAGAGTATTATTACAATGATTGACCTTGTTAATTCTACAGCTATCCAGTCTAAAAGAAAATAGTAATCAATCATGGTATCAGGATATTGGATGTTCAAGGCACATGACTGGTAATAAGAAGATGTTCACATCTCTAAAACTTGAAGATGGTGGAACAGTGGGCTTTAGAGGTAATCAAAAAGGGAAAATCAAAGGTACATGTAATGTAGGTAATTCTTCCCTTTTAATTAAAAATGTCTGGTATGTAGATGGACTTAAACACAACCTGTTTAGCATAAGTCAATTTTGTGACAATGGGTTTGTGGTAACTTTTCATAAGGATTCATGTATTGTAATCAAAGACTCTGACCAATCCATAGTATTCAAAGGAAAGAGGATAGGCAATGTTTATAAAATCAATCTATCTGATTTGGCAGAACAAGAGGTTAAATGTTTATTAACTCTGAGTGAAGAGAAGTGGGTATGACATAAGAGATTAGGTCATGCTAACTGGAGGTTAATCTCTAAGCTTAGCAAACTTGATCTTGTCAGAGGCTTGCCTAAGCTAAACTATCACTCAGATGCATTATGTGGTTCTTGCCAAAAAGGAAAGATTGTGAAAACATCTTTTAAACCAAAACATGTTGTCTCTACCTCTAAACGTTTAGAATTGCTTCACATTGATTTATTTGGTCCTTTTAGCACAACCTCTATCAATGGAAAGAAATATGGATTAGTTATTGGTGATGATTACAGTAGATGGCTTGGGTTAAATTTCTCAGAAATAAGGATGATGCATATGGTGTGTTTAGCAGTTTCTGCAGTCAGATACAAAAAGAAAAAGACTTGCATATTTTCAAAGTTAGAAGTGATCATGGTGGTGAATTTGAAAATGAACTTTTTGAAGAATTTTGTGAAAAATATGGCATCTTACTTGAGTTCTCTTCTCCTAGAACTCCACAACAAAATGGAGTTGTAGAAAGAAAGAATCGAACTCTGCAAGAAATGGCCAGAACCATGATGCATGAGACTAACATAGCAAAATATCTGTGGGCAGAGGCTATAAACACAACATGTTATGTTCAAAATAGAATCTATATTAGACCTATATTGAATAAAACTGCATATGAATTATTTAAAGGAAAGAAACCCAATGTATCATATTTTCATCAATTTGGTTGTACATGTTACATTCTAAATACTAAAGTTCATCTAAAGAAATTTGATGCTAAAGCTTATAAGGGTATCTTTATTGGATACTCTGAACGCTCAAAAGCATACAGAGTGTATAATTCTGAAACTCACATAGTTGAAGAAACTATGCACATCAAATTTCATGACAAACAGCCTGACAAAGTGTCAGAGCTAGTTGAGAACTTTTCAGACTTAAAGCTATCAGAGGATGATGACTCAGAACTGGAAGAAACATCAGAACCTCCTCAACCAATCTCAGAAGAAATCAATTCAACTCGTGATAGTTTGGACTCTGAAGATCATTCAGCACCTGAACTCATCAATAGTAGTCTAAGCAGGGTTGAACAACCAAAACATACTTTCAAATATAAATCCTCACATCCTGAAGAGCTAATCTTGGGAAACAAAGACAGTCCAAGAAAGACAAGATCAAGCTTCAGAAATGAAGACTCATTATTTGGATTGATATCTTTGGTAGAACCAAGTACTATAGATGAAGCACTAGATGATGATGCATGGATTGTTGCTATGCAAGAAGAACTCATTCAGTTTGAAAGAAATGAAGTATGGAGTTTAGTACCCAAACCTTCCCATAAGAACATTATTGGAACAAAATGGGTATACGGAAACAAGCTCAATGAACAAGGGGAAGTTGTTCGTAACAAGGCAAGACTAGTAGCTCAAGGGTATAGTCAACAAGAAGGAATTGACTATACAGAAACCTTTGCCCCAGTTGATAGACTTGAGGCAATTAGGTTACTTCTTTCTTACGCTCCTCATCACAATATTATTTTATATCAAATGGATGTTAAAAGTGCATTTTTAAATGGTTATATTACTGAAGAAGTATATATCAAACAACCTCCTGGTTTTGAGGATTCTTCAAATCCTGAACATGTTTTTAAATTAAAGAAATCACTTTATGGTCTGAAACAAGCTCCCAGAGCTTGGTATGAAAGACTAAGTAATTTCTTATTAGAAAAATGTTTTCAAAAAGGTCAAGTTGACAATACTATTTTCAGTAAATCCTTTAAAAATGACATTTTAATTATTCAAATTTATGTTGATGACATTATTTTTGGATCTGCTAATCCATCTTTGTGCAAGGAATTTACTAAGATTATGCAGGAAGAATTTGAAATGAGCATGATGGGAGAGCTGAAGTTCTTTCTGGGAATTCAAATCAACCAAAACAAAGATGGAACCTACATTCATCAGACCAAGTATACAAAGGAGCTGCTGAAGAAATTCAACATGGAAGACTGCAAACCAATGTCAACACCAATGCATCCAACAAGCAGTCTCAGCAAGGTTGAATCAGAAAGCAAAATAGATCAGAAGCTATATAGAGGTATGATAGGTTCTCTACTTTACCTAACTGCATCAAGGCCTGATATTTTATTCAGTGTCTGTTTGTGTGCTAGATTCCAATCAGATCCTAGAAAATCTCATCTTACTGCTGTAAAGAGAATCTTTAGATATCTGAAGGGAACCACAAATCTTGGCTTATTTTATAAGAAATCAAATGATTATAAGCTGGTAGGATTTTGTGATGACTTTGCTGGAGACAAGATAGAAAGGAAATCCACAAGTGGCAATTGTCAATTTGTTGGAGAGAATCTCATATCTTGGGCCAGCAAAAGACAAACTACTATAGTTTTGTCTACAGCAGAAGCAGAATACATATCAGCAGCCAAGTGCTGTACACAACTACTCTGGATGAAATATCAGTTAGAGGATTACAAAGTTAATAGTCACAATATTCCAGTTTTCTGTGATAACACTGCAGCTATTCAACTTTCTAAAAATCCAATTTTTCATTCAAGAGCTAAACACATTGAAATTAAACATCATTTTATAAGAGACCTCGTTCAGAAGGGTAGTGTAAACATTCGATACATTGAAACTGAAAGACAATGGGCTGATATATTTACAAAACCCTTAGCAGTTGAAAGACTAGATTTTATTAAAAAGCATCTGAACATGTCTTTAGTCTCTGAAGAAAACAAGCTCTGAAAACAAAATTGTGAATTCAGCTTCTGAACTCTTTATATTCTGAAAGGTTTTCAGAAACCGGAAGTTTTTAAAACTCTGAAGTGTTTCAGCCTAGTGGAGTACACGTGTCAATTACTTTGTCTTTACTCACAGTCTGTGATTGGTTAGAGTAAAGGCAGTTTATGACGAAATTCTTTAATGCAACGACTGTACTTCCTCATGATTATTTCAATTAGAGTTTTTCAAAATCACTTTACTCATTTTCACACAATTTCACTCCACATCCTACACTTTTCATTCTCTAAAACCCAGAACATATTCTTTCTCCCTCATATTAGCAAAACCCAGTTCTTAAACCTTAGAAATGGCAAGTTCATCTTCTCAATTAACATTTCCAGAGGACATCCCAATTAATATCTACGCTGAAGATTCTTATCTCAAGGATGCTACAATGGATCTTCGCTTTGAAGACATTAAATTGGTTATGGAAAAACCAGTAGACTTTGAAGCATTAAGAGTCAATGGGCATGACTATAAACAGTTCTTTGTTGAACAAGGCTGGGAGCACTACTCTGATATGCTAAATGGTCCTATCTATTCAAACTTAGTGTATGATTTCTGGAGAAAAAGTGAAGTAGTTACTTTGGTGGATGCAAATGTAGAACTTCAACGTGTAATTGATCAGAATCCAATGGAGAATAAAGGAAAATCAAGAGTTGAATTAGGTCTGAGAAAATTCACAGAAACAGAAATACGTTATAGTATTGGTGGGTTTCCAGTTATCTTAACAAGAAGCAATCTGGCTAAAATAATGGAACTTCCCAACTCTGGAATAGTCAGACTCTACACTGCAGCATCTGGAAGAAAGTCCGTATTTCTCAATGACATGGCCAGACTCTGCTTCAAGAATCAGACGATGTCAAATAGAGTTGGTCAATTGAATGATAGAGAAAAAGTTCTTGCAAAGATTGTTTTCTCATCAATTCTTCCTAGGAATACTGGTAATGACTCTCTGAATTGGGATCAGAGACACTTCATCTATTTCCTATCTGCAAAAAGGGCAATGAATCTACCTGCCTATATCTTTCAACACCTTTGTGAAACCATTTGTGAAGCTCAAAAGTTTGAAAATCCTTCCAAATTGATTTCACATCCAAGGCTCTTAAGCTACATTTTTGAGCAGCTTGGTATTCCAGATAGATTCATGGTGGCTGGGATTTCTGAAGATCTTGAACAAGTTAGAGCACCAATACTTGATGCTAGAGTCTTGGTGAGTCTACGTTTGAAGAGGTCAGAAAAGCTAATTTATCCTCAACAACCTCTCTTGAAAAATAGGGCTAAATTTCAACCAATGAGTGAAGCGTTTATCTTTGACAATGAACCTCCTGAAGTCCACTTAGAATTCATAAGGTTAATAAAGGAAGAAGGAGTTAGAGTCACTAATAAGGATATTGGAAGAGGTATTGGTCCTACGTTTGCACAAATTATGAGAGCTGTTAAGGGAGAGGTTTTCAGTGATTATGAAGAGGATATCATGGTTGATGAGCCAACAATGGAAGAACCTACATTTGATAAGCCAGAGGATGAACAACAAGAGGTTTAAGACACTGTGGCTGAAGAACAAGTTGGTACAAATCATGTGGATGCAGAACCTGTTGTTAAAGACTTGCTGCGTGCAAAGGTTATCAGAAGACCTCGTACAAAGCACTGCACCACTAGGGGAAAGAAGAGACAAAGGTCAGATGCATGTATTGACAATTCTTTTGATTATTGCAATAAAATATCTGAAGCATCAATCCTAGAAAATGTTCAACCCCTTAATACCATCTATCCCACAACCTCTGAACCTGAATATATCAATGTTTCAGACTCTGATTCAGACTCTTCTGACTCAATGTATAATGAAATCATGGCTGGTTTTGCACGTTTTAAATCCAAAGTTAAGCATATTCCTGAGGAGGAAATAGCTCAGCCATCCAATGTTGCAACCCCTCAACCATCACCCACAATTCTCACTGAGGAAGAGATTCTGACAGAGACATCTTTCAGAGTTTCTCCTATCCATCGAACCTCTGAACCACAAAATGTCACATCATCTGAACCACCCATATCAATTCCATCAGAATCTCCAAAACCTTCATCACCTATAAGACCACCTGAGATGCTTATAGATAATGATATTGCAATAAATGATAGAATTGATACTACAGATGATCATTTGACTCATTCACCTAGTGGTCCAAGTCAACCAGACTCTGCACCACATATGGAAAAGAAAGAGGAAGGGAATTCAGACAAGACGAAAAGGATTCTGAACTTACTAGACCATTCACTTGATCAACAAGATGACAAGCTTCTGGAGCTTGTGGCATATACAAGAGCATCTAAATCCAAGCTTCAACAGCTTCTCACTCTCTTCTTGTCCAAAAACCCTTAGGATTCTATTTATTGCACTTTCTGTTTATTACTTATCCTTTTGCTTTGTTTTTAATTTTTTTGATAATGACAAAAGGGGGAGTAATATGTTGTACAATTGTCAGTAGTATATTTTTTAATAACTACTCAATAAGAATCTGAAACTGTCATAAAAATAAGAATCAAATCTCTTTCATATATATGCTTAATGTTTATGAACTTAATTGATAAGGAGAGCAAATTAATAAACATAATTTTGTTTGCATAGATGAAAGTAGTTAAGATTGTGCTCTTAGTTATTTTTATCAGACTCAGGAGTTGAGCTTGCAAACCTCACACTCTGAGAGTTAAGTATGTAGATATAATCAAGTTTATCAAATTGTTTCTTATACTGATTTAACTTAATTATGGATAAAACTTAGGGGGAGCTTGCAAACCTAACCCTAATGATTTATCAGACTCAGGGGGAGCTTACAAACCTCAACAACCTGATGTTGACATAATTAAATTAATCAACAACAATTGTATTTAATACTATATATTTGTCATCATCAAAAAGGGGGAGATTGTTGGAACAAAATGAGTTTTAGTTATAAAACACCCTAAGTTTTGATGATAACAAGGTATTAAATGGACAATTGGTATTACTAATTAATGATCTAGTGTGTAGGAACAAAGTAAAAATCTTATTCACTCAGATCATCAATTGAGCCTCTGAAGGACACAGTCTGAAGCGTTTAGACTCTGAAAAGCAAGAAGCTTCAGAGCCTCTGAAGAAGTCCTCAAATGCCAAAGAGAGAAACATGTCCTGAAGCTTGTGTACACCATTCAGAAGATCAATGAAATGTTCTTACAAGATTCTGAATGACACTCTCTGAAGTAAGCCAGCTCATAACTAATGGAACAGTACAACAATCTTATCATCAAACGGAGCGTGCAGTACTCTGTACTATTTTACCTAATTTACTGAAGCGCCATTTGACAAAAGAGAAGTAGTGGAATTGATTTGCTCCTTTTGGAAGAAATAGTCAAATCCAGCTCAGCAAAAGAAGATTGTACTACCAACGGTCCTTTCTCAACGTCATTATACTTTGAGTATAAACAGAAGACATTCTACTTGAGAGAAGACTACTGAAAGCTACTGGAAGACTACTGAAACTCAGAGAAAGACTTACTTTGTATTCAAGCTGTGAATTGTTTATTTCTTGTGTAATTTCTAAGTCAAATATCTTTTGATATTGTTAGGCTCTAAACTGTTGTTAAGAGAGTCTAGCTTTGAACTTTCAGTCCTACTTAATCTGTGTATTAAGTTAGTGTGTGAAGTCTCTTATCTTGTGTGATTTGAGCAAGGAAGTCTATTTGTCTTGTGTGACTTAGAGCAAGGAAGTCTCTTTGTCTTGTGTGACTTAGAGCAAGGAAGTCTCTATGTCTTGTGTGACTTAGAGCATTAGATTTGTAATCTTGTGAGATTATAGTGAAATCCCTTGGAAGTGCAAGGGAACTGGAGTACTCTCGTTTTGTGAGAGGAACCAATATAAATTTTGTGTGTGCACTCTCTTATCTCTCTCTCTCACTGTCTTATTTGTGTTTTGCATTCTAACTAGCTTCTTTTATCCGCTGCTTTACAATCTGATAGCTAGAACAGAATTAATTTTTCAAAACACAATTCAACCCCCCTTCTTGTGTTTTTCACCTTCAATCAGTTCCTGTTTCTCTAGGTCGAATGGAAGAAAAGAGAATCTTAACCAATACTCTTTCTTGAATCTTAGCCAGATTATTTCTTGTTAGGATAACTTGAAATCCTCCAATACTAGACCTTATTTCTGTTTCCTTGAAATCTCTCAGACCCAATTCAGCTCTTGTTTTGTCCTTATTCTCAGTTGGGTTCTGATCAATTAACTTTTGAAGCTCCTCATTAGCATCTGCCCTTGTGAATACTTCATATTTTCTCCAAAAATCAAAAACTAAGTCAGGGTAAATAGGACCATTTAGCATACTGAAGTAGTTTTCCCAACCTAGTTCAACAAACAATTGTTTATAATCATGTCCATTGACTTTAAGTGCCTCAAAGTCCACTGATTTTTCCATAACCAAATGAATATCTTCAAAACGTAGATCCATAGAAGCATCTTTCAGATAAATATCTTCAGAGTAGATATTAATTGAAATGTCTTCTGGAAACCGATGTTGTGTGGATGAACTAGCCATTTTTCTGAGGTTTAGAACAGGGTTTTGCTAAAATTGGAGAGAAAGAGATCGTTCTGAGGTTTAGAAGAATTGAAAAGTGTGGGTGGTGAGAGTGATTTGTGTGAATGTGAATAAGTGAGTTTTGAAAACTTTGAATTAGACAAAAACGAGGGAGTACAATCGTTGTATTAAGAGAAGTTCGTCATTAACTGCCTTTACCAAAACCAATCAAAAGCTTTAAAGAGTAAAAAAGTTGTTGACGTGTGTAAAGCACTTATCAGTAACACTTTTGAGTCTGATTATTACCTATTCAAGTAACTTTCAGAAGCTATATAAAAATAATATTTAGCTTCTGACATCCTTTCAGAGGACAAGATGTTCAGATGCTAAATCCACAAAATTGATTTCAGAGCTAGTTTTCTTCAGAAACTAAAGACATGTTCAGATGCTTTTTAATAAAATCAAATCTTTCAACTGCTAAGGGTTTTCTAAATATATCAGCTCATTCTCTTTCAGTTTCAATGAATTGAATATTTACACTACCCTTGTGATCAAGGTCTCTTATAAAATGATGTTTAATTTCTATGTGCTTAGCTCTGGAATGCAAAATTGGGTTTTTAGAAAGTTGTATAGCTGCAGTGTTATCACAAAATAATGGAATATTGTGAATATTAACTTTGTAATCCTCTAACTGGTATTTCATCCAGAGTAGTTGTGTACAACACTTGGCTGCTGATATGTATTCTACTTCTGCTGTAGACAAAGCTATAGTAGTTTGTTTTTTGCTAGCCCAAGATATGAGATTTTCTCCAACAAATTGGCAATTGCCACTTGTGGATTTCCTATCAATCTTGTCTCCAGCATAGTCAGCATCACAGAATCCTATCAACTTATAATCATTTGATTTCTTATAAAATAAACCAAGATTTGCAGTTCCCTTCAGATATCTAAAGATTCTTTTTACAGCAGTAAAGTGAGATTCTCTAGGATCTGATTGGAATCTTGCTCTCAAGCATACACTGAATAAAATATCAAGCCTTGATGCAGTTAGGTAAAGAAGAGAACCTATCATACCTCTGTATATTTTCTGATGCACTTTGCCTTTTGATTCATCCTTGCTTAGGCTGCTGGTTGGATGCATTGGAGTAGACAATGGCTTGCTGTCTTCCATGTTGAATTTCTTCATAAGCTCTTTTGTATATTTTGTTTGATGAATATATGTTCCCTTTTTGTTCTGATTGATTTGAATTCCTAGAAAGAATTTCAGCTCTCCCATCATGCTCATTTCAAATTCATCCTGCATAACTTGAGAGAATTCCTTGCACAACGATGGATTAGCAGAACCAAAAATAATATCATCAACATAAATTTGAATAATTAAAATGTCATTTTTGAATGATTTGCTGAAAAGAGTATTGTCAACTTGTCCTTTTTGAAAACCTTTTTCTAATAAGAAATTACTTAGTCTTTCATACCAAGCTCTGGGAGCTTGTTTCAAACCATAAAGTGATTTCTTTAATTTAAAAACATGTTCAGGATTTGTAGAATCCTCAAAACCGGGAGGTTGTTTGACATATACTTCTTCAGTTATATAACCATTTAAAAATGCACTTTTAACATCCATTTGATACAAAATAATGTTATGATGAGCAGCATAAGAAAGAAGTAACCTAATTGCCTCAAGTCTAGAACCTGGGGCAAAGGTTTCTGTGTAGTCAATTCCTTCTTGTTGACTATACCCTTGAGCTACTAATCTTGCTTTGTTACGAACAACTTCCCCTTGTTCATTGAGCTTGTTTCTGTATACCCATTTTGTTCCAATAATGTTCTTATGGGAAGGTTTGGGTACTAAACTCCATACTTCATTTCTTTCAAATTGATTGAGTTCTTCTTGCATAGCAACAATCCATGCATCATCAGCTAGTGCTTCGTCTATGGTACTTGGTTCTACCAAAGATATCAATCCAAATAGTGAGTCTTCATTTCTGAAGCTTGATCTTGTCTTTCTTGAACTGTCTTTGTTTCCCAAAATTAGCTCTTAAGGATGCGATGATTTGTATTTGAAAGTATGTTTTGGTGGTTCAACTCTGCTTGGACTTGTAATGATACGTTCAGGTGCTGAATGGTCTTCAGAGTCCAAAGGTTCAGAAGTTGAATTAATTGCTTCTGAGTTAGGTTGAGAATGTTCTGAGAATTCTTCAGGTTCTGAGTCGTCATCTTCTGATAGTTGCAAGTCTGAAAAGTTCTCAACTAGCTGTAACACTTTGTCAGGCTGTTTGTCATCAAATTTGATGTGCATAGTTTCTTCAACTGTGTGAGTTTCAGAATTATACACTCTGTATGCTTTTGAGTATTTAGAGTATCCAATAATGATACCCTTATAAGCTTTAGCATCAAAGTTCTTTAGATGGACTTTAGTATTCAGAATGTAACAGGTACAACCAAATTGATGAAAATAAGATACATTGGGTTTCTTTCCTTTAAATAATTCATATGCTGTTTTATTCAATATAGGTCTAATATAGTTTCATGCATCATGGTTCTGGCCATTTCTTGCAGAGTTCTATTCTTTCTTTCTACAACTCCATTTTGTTGTGGAGTTCTAGGAGAAGAAAACTCATGTAAGATGCCATATTTTTCACAAAAATTTTCGAACAGTTCATTTTCAAATTCACCACCATGATCACTTCTAACTTTCAAAATATGCAAATTCTTTTCTTTTTGTATCTGAGTGCAGAAACTGCTAAACACATCATATGCATCATTCTTATTTCTAAGAAATTTAACCCAAGTCCATCTACTGTAATCATCAACAATGACTAATCCATATTTCTTTCCATTGATAGAGGTTGTGCAAACAGGACCAAATAAATCAATGTGAAGCAATTCTAAGGGTTTAGAAGTAGAGACAACATGTTTAGGTTTAAAAGAAGTTTTCACAATCTTTCCTTTTTGGCAAGAACCGCATAAAGCATCTGAGTGACCTCCAGTTAGCATGACCTAATCTCTTATGCCATACCCACTTCTCTTCACTGAGAGTCAATAAGCATTTAACCTCTTGTTCTGCCAAATCAGATAGATTAATTTTATAAACGTTGCATATCCTCTTTTCCTTGAATACTATAGATTGATTAGTATCTTTGATTACAATACATGAATCCTTATTAAATGTTACCACAAACCCATTGTCACAAAATTTACTTATGCTAAATAGGTTGTGTTTGAGTCCATCAAAATACCATACATTTTTAATTAGAAGGGAGGAATTACCTACATTACATGTACCTTTGATTTTCTCTTTCTGATTACCTCCAAAGCCAACTGTTCCACCATCCTCAAGTTTTAGAGATATGAACATCTTCTTATTACCAGTCATGTGCCTTGAACATCCACTATCCAGATACCATGAATGATTACTGTTTCCTTTAAGACTGGATAGCTGTAGAATAAATCAAGGTCAATCATTGTAGTAATATTCTCCACACTCATTGTGTAGCTCTTTCCAATACTCATTTGTTTTCTTCAAGTCAGCAGTTTTGGAAGTAAAGTAATGTTTAGGAACATAAGCTTTTCTTCCATTGCTGATCACAAGCTTCCATTCATCTAATTTGAAATAGTTTTTCCTACAAGGAAGATCTGAATGGTAGACAATTTTACACTTTGGTACCCATTGCTTTCTGGGTCCAGGTGGGTTAGTTATATAATCCTAATTTCTGTTTTGTACTTTTGAAAAACTATTTGGACTTGTAAAGAATTTTCTTTGAAAATTTGGTCTTTGAAAAACAGTTTTCCTAGTCCATTGTTTTTGAATTTTAGGCTTTGATTTATAATCATTATAAGACTTAGAGTGTTCTTCTAATCTAGGATTAACTTTGCACACCTGAGTTTTACTTTGATTATTAATCATCAGCTTGGTTTGTTTCAGACTCTGATTGGTTGAGCTTCTGAGTCCCAGAGTTTCTAGAGTCTTAGACATGATAATCTCAGATTCTGAAACTTTAGGTTCTGAGTTACTCACCTTGGGATTCTGAACTACAGCCTCTGAATTGACTTCAGAGTTTGTTTTGCAGACCCCAGAGGTTCTTTCAGATTCTGAAACAACCACTGCTTTGCCTTTGTTTTTCATTGGTACAAAAGTAGAATAGAGATTATCAGGAGTTTTCTTTAAACAAACAGAAGAATTTGGTTTTCCATACGTTCTACCATATAAATAATCAATTCCATCACCTCTATTTTTACAAACGCTATAAATTATAGAAGCAACTTTACTTTTATTTACATTCTGATGAACAAACTCTTGAAGAGCAACTTCATGCTTATCACTAGGTTTGTTACATTTGGCGCAACCATTTTCAAGCTCTTGAATTTTGATCAAAGAATATTTATACAGAGTTTGAAGATGATCAGCTTTCTTTACTAAGGCATGCTTCTGTGTTTTCAAAAGTTTTATTTCAGAAGATGATTTAGCAAATTTGCTCAAAGACATTCCTAGATAAGTTATAAGTTGTTCTTTGGAATAATTTAGAAATACCTGTTCTGACTCTTCAGAGTCTGATCCTTCAGAGTCTGAGTCTTGTTCAGAGTCACTATCAGAATCAGTGTTTTCCATCAGAGCCACATTTGCTTCTTCATCATCATCATCAGAAGATGTTTCTAGATTTTCAAATGTTGCCATTAAATTCTTCTTGAATCTTCTTTTGTAGCTTTCCTTCTTGCTGCTTGACTTTTTATTCTTGTCCTTTGATGATGCTTCAGAACATTCAGCAATAAAGTGTCCTGGTTTCTTGCACTTGAACCAACTCTTTTCTTCTTTACTTGAACTATTCCTTGAGTTGTTGCCTCTGAAGTTCTTGTTGTTCATTTTTGCCCATTTTGAAAGTTCTTTGTGAACATTGCAAATTCATCATCATCTTGTTCATCCTCTTGGTCATCTAGGGAAGATTCTCCATCAGATTCAGCAGCTTTAGCTTTGAGTGCTTTAGAAGACTTCTTGGTTGATGACAACACCACTGACCTTTCTTTCTTCTTAACCACAACAGCGTTCAATACCAACTCATGGCTCTTGAGAATGTTGATGAGTGACTCAAGACTGATGCTTTCTAAATCCTTATCCTCCTCAATAGCTGTGACCTTAGGTCTCCACTTATCAGTTAGACCGTTAAGAATCTTCCATACATGATCAGAGGTGGTATAACTCTTCTTCAGAACCCTAAGGTTGGACACCAGAGTCTGAAACCTTGAAAACATAGTCTCAATGTCTTCATCAGGCTTCATAGTGAAGAGTTCATACTGTTGAACTAGAAGTCTTGCTTTTGCGTTCTGAACTTGTTTATTCCCATCGTATGTTGCACATAAGGAATCATACATAGCCTTAGTTGTAGATCTATCCATTATTTTGGTATATTCATCATGTGAAATGGCAGACATCATGATGTTTTTCACTTTATTAGGCTTGGAAAAGATCTTCTTATCAGCTGTAGATAAAGCCCTCTTCTGAAATAACGAGATTTTTCCATCAGGACCTATTCCATCAATAGAAACTCCTTCTTCTATTAGATCCCATAGCTCATCATCAATTCCATTTATGTAGTGATAGATGTTGTCCTTCCACCATTCAAATCTCAAAGAATCTCCACTAAATACTGGTACTTTCTTGTTACTTGAATCATGTTTGGATGTAGAAGTCATGTTGTCGTAGTTATAAGCATCTTGAGAGAGATCAGTATTGGTGTTTGTGTTTGTAGGCTCAGCAGACATGAAGTGTTTTTCAGATCTTTTACTGTCTCACTGTTAGGTGATTAGCAACAGAACCAGGCTCTGATACCAATTAAAGGTGTGAAAAACACAAGAAGGGGGGTTGAATTGTGTTTTTAAAAGTTAAAACTTTTCTAGCTTTTGTAAGAGATAAATGCAGTGGAAATGAAGAAGCTAGATAAACACAATGCACAAATAAACAGAGAGAGGGAGAGAAGAGTGCACACATAGATTTATACCGGTTCCTCTCACAAAACGAGAGTAGTCCAGTCCCCTTGCACTTCCAAGGGATTTCACTATAATCACACAAGATTATACACTTGCTCCAGAACACACAGCATGAGACTTCACACTTGCTCAAGTCACACAAGACAAGAGACTTCAAAAACTAACTTAATACAAATTAAGTAGGACTGAAAGTTTCTAAGCTTATACTCACTAACACTTGATTTAATCCTAAGTGAATACAAAGAAATAAGCTCAGAGTCTAAATAAAACTCATTTAATTATGTTTGTCATCATCAAAAAGGGGGAGATTGTTGGAACAAAATGAGTTTTATTTATAAAACACCCTAAGTTTTGATGATAACAAAGTATTAAATGGATAATTGGAATTACTAATTATTGATCTAGTGTGCAGGAACAAAGTAAAAATTTAAACACTAAGATCATCATTTTGGGCCTCTGAAGAACACATTTTGAACGTTAAGACTCTGAACGTTAAAACCTTCAGAGCCTCTGAAAGAAGTCCTTCAGATGCAAAAAGTGTACATGTCCTGAAGCTTGCGTATTTCAATCAGAAGTTACCGAAACGTCATTACAAGCTTCCAAGCGACATTCTCTGATTGACAGCTCATGGCTATTAAAATAGTACAACAACCTTATCTTCAAATGGAGTGTGTAGTACTCTGTACTATTGTTACTCAAAATACTGAAGCGCCATTTGAAAAAGACAAAGTAGTGGAATTGGTTTACTTCATTTGGAAGGCACGATCAATTCCATATCAGCAACTGCAAAGTGTACTAACAACAGTCTTATCTCAACGTCTCAATCTACTGAACTATATATAGAAGACTCATCTCTTGACAGAAGAGTACTGAACGATTGAACAATTGAACATTGAGAGCAATTTTGAATTTCAAGCCATATAACTGTTCTTTCTTTGTAACTCTAAGCAACAATATCTTCTGATATTCTTTTAGACTATGAGCCTAATTCTTTGTATTCACTTAGGATTAAGTTTAAGTGTTAGTGAGTCTAGCTTAGAAATTTTAGTCACTACTTAATTTGTATTTAGTTAGTTTTGAAGTCTCTTGTCTTGTGTGACTTGAGCAGTGTGAAGTCTCCTGCTGTGTGTTCTGGAGCAATTGTATAATCTTGTGTGATTATAGTGAAATCCCTTGGAAGTGCAAGGGGACTGGACTACTCTCGATTTGTGGGAGGAACCACTATAAATCTTTGTGTGCACTCTCTTCTCTCTCTTTGTTTATTTGTGCATTGTGTTTATCTAGCTTTCTCTTATCCGCTGCATTTACTCTTACAAAGCTAGAAAAAGTTTTAACTTCTAAAAACACAATTCAACCCCCCTTCTTGTGTTTTTCACACCTTCATACTCTTTATTCACCAAGAAGACACATATTGGCTTCACAGCCATATTGGTTTATGTTGATGATTTGGTGTTAGGAGGAAAAAATATAGATGAAATCAACTCTCTTAAAGCACTTCTTGACAAGAAATTCAGTATTAAAGACTTAGGTGTATTGAAATATTTCTTGGGGTTTGAAGTTGCTAGATCAGACAAAGGGATTTGATTGTGTCAAAGAAAATATACTTTGGATCTCTTACAAGATACTGGTTTACTTGCAGCCAAACCTTGCTCCACTCCTATGCAGCCTCAATTACAACTGCATAAGAGCTTAGGTAAAGCTATTCCTGATCCCACAACTTATAGAATGATTGGAAAGTTGCTATACTTGACACATTCCAGACCAGAGATTTCTTATGCTGTAAGCAAGCTAAGCTAGTTCTTAGATTGTCCCATTGATGCACACATGCTAGCAGGATTACATGTTCTAAAGTTTTTGAAAAATAACCCAGGACAAGGCCTATTTTTTAGCTCTTCATCACCACTAACACTCAAAGGATTCTCTGATTCTGAATGGAGAGCATGTCCAGACACTAGGAGATCAACTACAGGCTTTTGTTTTTTCCTTGGCTCTTCACTAATCAGCTGGAAAAGCAAGAAGCAAACAGTGGTCTCTAGATCATCCTCTAAGGCCGAGTATCGCGCTCTAGCTCAAACTACATGTGAGGGACAATGGCTATTGTATCTACTGCAAGACTTTCTCATACCTCATGATTCTCTCATCCTCATCTATTGTGACAACAAGTCAGCTATGCATATAGCAGCCAACCCTGTGTTCCATGAAAGAACAAAGCATATAGAAATTGACTGCCATGTGGTCAGAGATAAGGTCCAAGCTAATGTGATTCATTTACTACCAGTTTCATCCAAGGAGTGGATTGTAGACATCTTCACAAAATCCTTGCATCCAGGTCCTTTTCACATGCTACAGACCAAGCTTGGAATCATTGATATGTATTCCAGTTTGAGGGGGAATGTTAACATTAGTCAAGTTTTGAGTTTATGCAGTTTCCTTTTAATACAAGCAACAAACCTATAGCTAGTTAGTTAGTTAGTTAGTTATAGGGGGTTATAGTTGTTACAGCTGTAATAAAGTTAGTTATACTTTAGATAGAGTATATAAACATGTAATAACAAGCTTGTATGATTCAAGTGAAATCAATGAAACAAATCTCTTGCTTCTGCAATTTTTCATTCTCTGGAGAAAGCTATTAAGCTTTGAGTTTCACAAAGCTTCATCAATGGCGTATTTCACTCGCAAGCTTCATTCTTCACAATATTGATAGCTATCCAATGTAATAGCCTTTTTTTCTTCTTCTTGCATGTTCTCATTTTAGGTTGTGCTTTTTATTTTGATTAGCCTAATCAACTTCTTTTATATTCTTTCCTTGAGAATAAATAAAATGATTATTTGCCACAAGAGAGATAAAAACATATGGTTTTATTATATTTCTTCTTTTTGATCAAATGAATTGGCAAAAGGAGTATTTGATGACATTGAAAGCCTTACAAATGAAAAACTTGGTGAAGTGCTTAGAGAGTTTCTTAAAGATTACAAAGAATGAGCATTTGGAAACAAAAAACTAGCCAACTTTTCTTTCTGGTTATACAGTGGTAAAAACAACTTTAAAATCTTACACAAGGTTGCTAGATATGAAGTTTCCTCATTTCCATGTAAATTCTTTATGTCCTGGCTAAATGTCTTGTAAAGCTAGCATTGTTGCCTGATGATGGTCCATCTGGTCTCTTTTTTTCAAAGGATTGAGTGATTTTCTTTTGAGTAATATCATCGATTAAGTTTCTAAATTATCGATTATTCTCTCTCTAATTTAGACTCTAAAATATGCAAATATAATGTAATAAATAAAGTTTCCAAAGTATATAAAATAAATAATTTCATATATATTATGAGACCTTATTAGTTTTAGAGACTAAATTGATGAGGTAATAATATATATGAGGGAACAAATGGATGATTTCCTTTTGGCTTATTGTATATATGTGTTGTTTCCAATACTACCAATGCTGAAAGTGTGATTGTATGATGTAATAATTTGTAAATTATAAATAAAAGTAATATTCTCTCTATAGTCACTATTATGAGTACTAGTGTGTATACCCGTGCGTTGCACGGGATAAATTTTGTTGTTAAAAAAATAATTTATAGTTAATATTTTAGAATTATTTCCTCTCATTCCGAAAGAATACAATAGAAAATGATTAGTAAAAAAAAACATAGCATAGGATTTCGAGCTCTTCCAATTCAGACAACATGAAATACAGTGAGTAAAATGGGAATTCATGCCAAAGGCATACCTCAACAAATAACAATAAAAAGGGTAGCAAATAAAATGAGGACAAATGAAAATCCAAAACGTTGAATCCATTAGCAAAAGTAGATAAAAAAAGTAGGTTGATTGTTGATTAGGGGAAAAAAAAAAAGATATTTTCCAACTACTTAACCTTTACATAATAGTATTGTAATCACAGATAATAAAAAGATTCACTTTTACTCTTCAATACATTATTTGAAATTTCACATCATTCTCCACAATATTTTGCTTTCATTTCACATATCCCAAATGTTCTTCTGGACTCTGCACCACAATTTCATTCATGTCTAACAATATTAATCAGTTTATTGAGCAATGACTTGAGATATGTCAATCAAAACCATGCAAATAACAAACCAAATTTTCTACTAAACAAATGGAGTATATCACATTGGACCTGGTATATAAGTATAAATTATAGATAAAATGAGAAAAAAAAAGAAAATTTCTTAAATCTTACTCTTCAAACTTTGAAATAAAACTCAACATGAAAAAATATAAGCATGTGTGATTAAAAAAAAAATGTGAAGAGATATACGAACCTAAAGCGTCGTTCATCATTAGGATGATCCAAACTTTTGATACTGTCCACATGTTTATAAATTTTCAAAAATCTCGTTGTAGACAACATTTGTAGTGTCTGCACACGGATTTCCTTCATCATCTAAAATAAGAATCTTCAATCCTTTTCGTGACTTTACCCTTGAAATAGCCACATAGAATTGACCATGAGTGAATACAGGGCGTTGTAAATATAAACCAACTTGAGAAAGAGATTGACCTTGGCTCTTATTTATGGTCATTGCAAAACACAGTGCAATTGGAAATTGTGTTCTCTGAAACTTAAATGGAAAGCTCGGATCAGAAGGAATCAAACTCGTCCTCGCTATGTAAATCTTATCACTAATATTTTTCCCTGTAATGACAGTGGCACCAATAATATTTGGACACAATTCATTTATGAGCAACCTTGTTCCATTGCAGAGCCCATTGGATTGATCTATGTTCCTCAAAAGCATGATTGGAACACCAATCTTCAACCTTAATCGGTGATTTGGCAATCCTGAACATTTCATGTCGTTCAAAAATTCAGGCGTGAACCAATCTGCATGCACTGAACAATTTTCATCAGAAAGAACTGTTGAGTCAGCACTCAAATATTCCTTTTCATCACCTGAAATTAATGATAGAACAAAATCATTAACAATATCTACAGAATCATGAGTTGGAGAAAGTAACGCCCTCTCTTCATAGTATTTCAAATTGTTCATGTTTTGCAAAAGCAATGGATATGTTAATTCAACCAAAGATAATAGAGGATTATGAGAATCTGTAACCAATAAATCTTCAGGAATATCAATTGTGCTCTCTCCACACTCATTTGATCCTTGTTTACCATTTCCAATATAAAGCATCCAATCTGCAAAATCTTTCACTTCATTAGAATCTTCATTGGAGTTTGGAGCGGCCAGCCGCATGTTCTTTGACAAAGTCAATACCTTGCAATAATTCCAAAGTTCAGATGAGTTTATTGAAGCTGACACAACGTCATGCCTACAACCCTTTCTAACAACAGGTAATATTTGTCTGAAATCTCCGCCAAAAACAACCACCTTACCACCAAATGGTTTATATTGGTTAGACTCGTCTACATCCCTCATAATGTCCTTCAAAGCACGATCAACAGCTTCAGCACATAATCTATTTAGCATTGGAGCTTCATCCCAGATAATAAGCTTAGCATGCAAGATAAGATTACATCTATCAGTGCGCTTTTTTATGGTGCACGTAGATGTTTCAGTTGTAACTAAAGGAATACAAAACATAGAATGAGCCGTCTTTCCTCCCAATAACAATAAAGCCGCAATCCCACTTGAAGCAACATTTAAAACAATTAAACCTTGAGATCTAAGAGCAGCTGACAAAGTTCTCCAAATAAAAGTTTTTCCTGTGCCTCCATATCCATGCAAGAAGTAAAATCCTCCAAAATCAGTTATGATAGAATTGAAAATTTGATCATATACTGACCTCTGCTCAGCAGTTAAGGTTGACATCAATGACATGTGGGTTGCAGCTAACTCTTCCTTGTCATAGTTTAATTCACCAGCCATTAAACTATTTCTAAATTGAGCCATTTCTGAATTTGAAGGTTGTGGCATGGACTCAATCTTATTAAGAGATTTACCATTCATGGAGAGCATTTTTTCAAACTCAATCAAACAAAGATTTTTCAAATCATCGTCGCCAATTTGAAGACCTACAGCAAGAGAATGATTTTAAACATATAACTCAGCTTGCAAATATAAGTAAAAGATATATTGATTATATAATTGAATACCTGGGTTGTTTAGCCTCTTCCTTGCGTCATACAAAATTCCATCACACAGAAGCTTCCATGTTGCTTCCCAAACGACAAAAGGATTTGCCATGGAATCCATAAACAATAACAGAACAAACAATCTCCGCATCTGATGACCAGAGGCCAAATGACTTGCTTCGATAATAGCATCCACGAACTCTTTGTCATTTCGCAACAATCGAAGTGCAGCACATGCTTCCTTAAAGGTTTTGTGTATTGTTCCAGCCACCGTCTTAATATCATTGTAACTCGTGCACCCCTTTTGTATAGTCAACAGGAGTCTCAAATAAAAAATATTACCACATCCGGGGGGAATATAAGTAAGTCTTCCAATAGAGTTACCTCGTTGTCTAGGATGCCATGATCTAACACTTTTATCATAAACAAACCTTGTAGGGAATTCACCATAAGTCAATTCCCTTCCATATGGATATTTTTTGTTTGCCTCAAACCAAGCCAAAAACATCGTGTCAATTTCTTCATTACGGGTCACAACAGACTCAACCGTAGTACTCTCATCAAACATTATAGACTGCTCATTTTCTAGGTGAAACGTAAGCCTTATAACAGGAGGCCACCTCTGATGTATGTCATACTCAAAAATCCTCCAGACAACCTCACACGGTGCCAAATATCTACATTCATAGTACTGTTTTATTTCATCCAAAACTCTACCATTTTCAGTTCGGTTTGAAATTTCAATTGTAGCTCTATCAGGGCCTTTATTAACATACTTGAACAAATACTTGATAGCGTTTCCCTTGTTGCAATACTCAACATTGATATGTGCTTGGTATCTAACCAACAATTGTGGATTGTAAGGAACTACATACCTATTGTCCAAACTTATTCCTTTTTTCATAACAGACAAACCAGTATCTCGGCGCCTGTACTTTGGATAGCCTTCATCGCCGACTATAGTGGAATTCCGGTAATCCTTTGGAAAATACTTTGAGCACTTGCCATCTTTCATGCACGGGGAATTTTTATTGGATTCTCCACAGGGACCTTGTATCATGAAACTCGAAACAACATTTGCAAGGTTTGGGTATAGATTACGATCAGGTAGTTCTGCAGAAATGAAATTGTCGATGTCCGTGCCTGTTTTCAATGAATTTGATGCTTCAAGCCATATCAAAATGTGTGCGTGTGGCAGGCCCCTCTTCTGAAACTCTATGGTATATGTCCCTAATTAACAAAGTTGTATATATTAATTTCTAATGTTGTTAAATCATAGATAAATAGTTAAATAACGCAAAAAATAGATAGTTACATTACCTGCAACAACTTCTCCAAAGATTTTTTCCTTTTTAAAATCATTCATCATGTGGTCGAGCTTTCCCTTAAAGATTCTACAAACAATGTCTGGACGATCACTGGCTGTAAGGCCTTTAATAGTAACAAAGTTTTTAATTTCTGGCCAATTAGCATTGCATGTGATGGTGATGAACAAATCAGGATACCCAAACTTTTTGCAAATTGGCATTGCATCCTGACAGTTGTTAAACATGTATCGTGGTCCTCCAGTAAAAGATGATGGTAGTACGACACGTGTTCCAACTGCAGATGGTTTATTTTCTCCACTGTGAACTGCTTCCTGTAAACCGCTTAATATATCACATCTAATTGATGATTGGTTCATGCGATACCAATATAACCTTTGTGACTCGATCATGGAGAAACTGTCCACAACGAACTGTTGAAATAGCCTGCCAGCATTTACAATACCTCCATGTTCAAATTCTCTCTCCTGTATGTGAAATGCAATAAAGTCTCTAAATGTAACTCGTATCCTCTTCCTTATTCCTGCTTTGATAACAGACTCTCTATAAGGAATTTTTTCATGATATTGGTCTTCACCGAATGGGAACAACAACGGATACTGAAGAGGTAGGAATGAAACATGAGTTTCTTTGATTTTTTCCAAATAACCAGACGTCTTCTTAACAATAATATCTCGACCAGGATCAAGGTTGTGAAAATCTCCTACAATTAATGCAGCAACCTCGTCACATGAGGGCAAATTATGTGTTCTTGGATCCTTTGTTCTATTTCTAAACAGCCTCAAACAAAAATTGGATGCAGAGTTCTGCTGTATGTGGTCGCGAACTTTTCTAAAAGACTTGGCTAACACATTGTGTTCGTCCACCATCTTCGTGATGTCTTCAACTAATGTTCTGTCCAGTCCTTTTTTTTGGTCGTTGGATCTGCATAACATTGCAATGAAAGAGTCATATACACAACAAATAAGTCAAAAATAGTAGAATATCATACCAAGTGGGAATATACCTGAAATGACCAAATCTATTAGATATCTCATTCTCTGTGTCATAAATATACAACTGGGCAAACTTGGGAGTTACTCCTTCCTCTGGAATCAAACTACCAATTCTGTGAAAATTTTGTCCACTAAGAATAAATTGGGGAGGACCACCTTTTGAGTTTGACTGGAGCTTCCCACCCATGGAAGTAAAACAGAACATACTAGTATATTCTCGGATATTTTCTTTGTAATGTTTACTCCTTGAATCTTGTCCATTCATTAAGTTAATTAGCAAATTAGGAGGTCTTATTTCGTATGGAAGCTCAACTATCCCTTTCAAGCAGCAAAGTGAAAACTTAAGATTTAGGGTTGTATTGTCACATTTGTCAGATCGCTCCTCATACCACATTTGGGCACCACAATCATAACAGATATACGATGGATCTCCAAAATCTATTATTCCTGTTGAAAATAACAAACTCAATTTTAGATGCCGCAGAAAATTCTGAAAGATATAATTTATGCGTTGTTCAGTTATAAGGGTTTTTAATGTGTGTTTACCTTCAGTTTCAGCCAGATCATATTTGTCATAATGGAAAAAATCCGTCTGCTCGTTTCTGCTTGTACTTGCTGAGTTAAAGACACGTAATATAACAACATGAATATTTAACAAACAAAACTTCATACAAAGGAAGGTACTTATTCGATAAATTAAATACCTTCAATGTTAACAGGTTCAGCTGTTGAATCTCCATCAAAATTTAATGCGAAGGAAGGTATCGATTCAAGAACATGGGTAGGTTGAGATACACGTTTTGTAACATGTATGGAAGTTGGATTTATTGCTTCTGACATAGGAGTGTCAGGTCTCACTTTAGAGCCACCTATACAAATAAAATTAGTCAAATATTAAATGTATATTCAAGTGTATTTGACGTGATAAAATGAATTGTTTGATTATGTTATTTGGAAAATAAGAAAGCGTATAATAGAAAAATATAAGACATACGAACCAGAAACATGTTTTGTTGGATGAGTCACCTTGTTTCTAATTAACATCATCCTACGCCTTCTAGATGTTGCTGAAGTAGAAATATAAAAGTGTCATGGATCACTTAAAATAAATAAATCAAAACTTATACAAAGAAAAAAATATCATTTTATTTTAATAATAGGGTCACGCCAAACCTGCATCAAATGTAAGGTCATGTGTGGATGAAGTCACACCAGCAGGATATTTACGTTTATTGCTAACACTACCAGAATCTTTGTCAAAAGATGACATGCCAATGGAATTGATATTTGTTGTTTCATTTGCAGCTGCAAAAAAAGTTGCAAGAAAAATAAAATGAAGATGTATTCAATGGAAAATAATTTCAGCAGAGTATTGAAACTTGAAAGTGATACGTGTTATGTAGTGTTACCAATTCTTAACGAAGAAAATGGAGTTCTAGGAACATTAGTCTGTCTACTGGTTGAAGCTCCCGATCGAGATGTATGCATAAGCGGTGTACAATTTTCATCTAACAAAGAATGAGAATAGTTTAGTCAACTTTGACATACAAAATTTATCTGCTAATGTGAACAACATGCAATAATTATAAGAGCATAAGTAAGAATTGGAAGAATGTGTTTTGCTTTGATATTGTTGGCGGATCAACAATCAGATATTTAATTAATAGATGGAGGCAAAAAAAGTATGTAAAGACCTGTGACTGTCTTCTTTTGTTTAGATGACTTGTCTTTCATTAATATTTTCCTCCTAGATCTGGCATTAGCTGAATTGTTTTCATCCATAGCTGATAGCTGAAATTTTCGCAGCAGTGCAACTTGTGTATACAATAATTATAAGAGCATAAGTAAGGATTGGTGAAATATGCAGTGATTAGAAAACCAAGTATAAGTGAACTTGTGTATGCTAGAAGTGAAATATGAAGCAATAGACATGAAATATGTTTTGAAAGTTTAAAGTAATAGGGATAGAGTAAAATCATACCTTTGCTTAATGTTTGGAAAGCTGATATGTAGATGTGTGTGTGGTAGAGACTGATATAATGTTTGGTGGTACTTATTGGTACTGTCAAAAAATGAAAAGGCAAAGGGGCATCAAAGTATTTGTGTAGTCTTTAATGTTGAAATTATCTATTTCTTGGTTAAATCATGTATAAACTATTCCCAAGAAAATTGGAGCACCCAAAATAATTAATATGACATGTGGAACTTGAATAATTATTTTTTATATTAACAAATGATTTATAGAAAGACTGTAAAAAAATCATCCATTAATATTAGTATATTAATAGGTTGCAAAGAAATACTAACAGTTTGCCAAAATTGAGAATAGTAAAAAATGAAATTAACCTCCATTAGCAGTAAAATAAATTTCGCAATAACTTTTTAACCTCAGCCAATAAAAATCATTATTAATTAACAAAAATTGTACCTTTTATCTTCAGAATTTGACCAAATGCAGTGACTTGTTCATTCAATTGTTCCATGTGCAGTACCTTTCATATGTATGAACCTGTGCAGCAACACAGTTAACCAAATGTAACTGTATAAAATCAGTAAGTTGGAAGTGGCTAGATTGGATATATAGTATTGCTAATAAACGTAAATGGTCCAGAAAGAAAACAAAGAGGAAAATAAAAAAGAACAGAGGAAAGAAGTTGTTAACATAAAATAAAAATCTGATTAATTGATGTTACTCAAATGAGTTTGATATTTCAATTACATCAAAATTCCCAAATTCATATATGTAGTACATCACAAAGACATGAAAACAATAAATACATAATCCTAATCACTATCACTAATTTTAAATAAGAGCTAAAAAATAAGAACTAATCCTCCATGCATCTTCTTCCAACCTTCACAAATGTTAATTGATTGCTGCAACATATTCCAACCTGAAATAACATTCAAAATAAATTAGTTAGACGAATGAACATAGCACTCAAGAAGTTTATAATGAAAAAATGTGATTTTTCATACCTTATGATTTTTTATACCTTTGTCATTTCATAGGTTTTTCATAAGGTTTCAAAAGTAAATAAAGAAATAAAAAACCAATATAAAAGTTAACATCCAAAATCCATTACCAAAAATGAAATCAAGTCCAAACAAAACATAAGACTTCACTACAAACCAAATCCAAAAACTCAAAATCGGGCCAAATACATGCCCCTAAAACCCAAATTAGACAAAGTTCAAGCCATGCAAAGTGTCTTAAATTTAAAAAAAAAACTTAAGCATAAATCGAAATAAAAGTGAAAAAGATGAAGCATGTCCATCAATCCTTCTCAATCTTTATGTTTTTCAGAATTCTTGAGCTGGCTCCATCATTTTCATAAGCAACTTCCACAAAACCCCTTTTAACAGGAGTGCAATCTGCAGGATCAACTTCGATAGGCTTGGACACCGAACCATTGTCTTCACATTTCTCCTCAGCAGCAACGTTCTCAAATTTGGAATTCAAATCCTGAACTACACCAGCAGCCAACTCACTCTGAACTACACCAGTAGCCAAATCATCCTCAACACCAGCAGAATTCTAAACAACATAAAGTAATAGTAATTAATTAAATGAACAGACATGACAGTTTTTCAAAAAGAAAAGAAAAAAGTAGAACATGCAAGAGAGTATAAACCACCTTCACAACAGATTTGAACCTAGTTACAATATCTTGGTTGGCACAAACTTTTTTGACACGAAATGACTGTTCAAATCCAGAGTTCACATCATTCTTGACATCTATCTTAAACAACAAAGTTTGTTCAACAAAATCACTGATAACTCTAGGCACAATGGTTGGCTCAAGATCCTAATATACACATTTTAATAATAAAGTTACTGTCAGCAATGAAGTTAATTTTGATATGATGTTAAATAATCATATTTAACAAATGAATATTTCAAAAGTACTCACACGATCCATTTCCTCAATCAAATCAGAACATGTCTTCTTTGTTAGCATACAACAATCGAGATCAAAAAGCACGAAAGTAGCAGAATCAGTTTCATCAATCACTCTAAGTTTGATACGGTACCTATATAATTAAGAAAGTAATGAAATTAGAAAATAAATACATAAATTATTCATGACCAATAGAAACATTTTAGGATAAACACTTTGGCACAATTGTCCAAACATGCTTGCTACATTTAGGGCAGAAAAATCTTTTGGAATCTGCAACAACTCCCTTGTTGCAGACACATGCAGCATACCACCAATCATTGCCACCAATAACATGTTTGATTGTTCCTAAAACAACACAATCCATGTTCTACACACACAAAAAGGAATAACAATGTTAACGAAACCAGAAAAAATATAAAGCATGTGATGTAAAAATATGTATTAATTAAATAGAAAGTTAATTAAGAGTACATTTTGACAGTCTTTAAGTTCCTCAATTGTTTTGCGTTAACTCAGATTTAAAAACTCTTCTTCTAAACTCAACTCAGAAGCATCTTTCATATAACTGAAGGGTTGAGTCGGTGAACCAATGTTATCACTGATAAGCAAGAAATAAAAGTAATCATCAATAATGAATGAAAAAAAATTATAAAACTAAATTGAACAAATATTTGGTAACTGCTTACTTCAGTTTGAAACTATTCGCCTCAGGTATTTCAGGGTTGAACAATAGCTTGGTACAGTTCATTGCATTCTGCAATTGGATCTTTCCATTGTACATTTTGACTTTCAGAAATTGGGCAAGCACAACAACATTTGATGTGTAGCCGGATTGGAGGTATGCATCAAGGTCATCAACATATGGTCCAAAGAGTGTACATTCAAGCTTCATACTACATGAAGGGAAAACAAATCAGTTAATATAAGTTATATATCAGTGGCATATAACAAATTAAAAGGTTTAAATCATATAAAATAGATTACCCATTGGACTCCAACTCAATCACTTTAAACTTGGTAGTCACACGATTCCTTTCATAGACCCTTTCACGTCCAACCATAGATAAAATTCCCACAACATCTATTAAAAAATATGACATTATCAGCCTAACTGAACAAAAAGAAAATATCAAGAATATACAAATTTCAAAAATGAGTTTTAAATCATTTTACCAATCAAGTAGTCCATGTCAATTTTCCCAACAATCTCTGGGAAAGATACAAATGAATACGGGGAGACTGTTATCAAACCAGTTCCAACTTCTGTAACCACTGTGCCATTCTGCAAATTCAACTTGAACTGGTGTTTTGTAGTCCTAAACGCTCCGGTATTAGCAGCAACACCAAAAGATTTCAAATTATACACAGCTCCCTCACGTATCTTGTTTTCAAATCGAGACAGCAGAGCTTTTCTAACTGAAGCTTGAATTTTGTCACCCTATCAATTTAAAAACACTAAATTAGAACAAAATCATAAAATATAGAGCAAGAATACTAAAAGGAAAAAAACAACAACAACCTTCTCATCCATTAGAACCATTTCCATAGCAAAAGATTTTTGTTTTGAATTAATATCTGGAACAAACCATGAGCGAACAACTTGAACAACAATGGTCCATGATTCCTTTGCAGGAGTGATTTCCTTAACAAAATCGGGTCTTCCAGCGGCCATTGCAAAAGTTTGATACAGAATTGAGAACCAGAGATGAACGATTCAAAAGAAGGGTGAATGAGAATCAGTGGATTTGATCTCTTTATATAGGTAAAAAATCATATAAATTGAAATAAATTACCTGGAAAATAGTAGTGACGATTCCATTGTACTATGAATTGGGAGAAGAAATTATATTGATTAGGAAGTGGGAGAAGAAAAAATAGCATTAAGGGTTGTATTGAGAAAGGGAATCGGAAGTGAAGCGGCCGCCTGTTTGCTTTCACGCGTATTGGTATTTTCCAAGTACTTGTGTAGGCTAAATCACGTTAAGATTAAATTGTTTAAGGTTAAATTGCTTTTTAGTTAAAATGTTTGTGTCAATCTGTTTGACTAAAAAAAATGTTTGTGTCAATCTCAATTAGTAAAAGACTAAAAACACATAAATATCCACTTTTCAAAAAAAAAACACAAATATTTCAAATAACAGAATTTTTTTAGTTAAATATTGATGTCTAATTAGTATAAAAAAATCATGTTTATCCCAAATAACATAATTTTTTTATAATCCAAATAACATTATTTATTTTTAATTAAAAGATAAGAAATATTATAAAAAAAATTAATAGATAACAAAAAAAAATAAACTTTTTCAATTCAATATTTGTGTCTATATAATAAAAACACACAAATATGAATTTTCAGTTTATAAAAAAAAGGAACTTGTATATCCCAAATTCCAAATAACATCATGATTTATTTTTAATTAAATTGAGAACATAAAAAATTGAACCATTTTTCATTTGTTTCTCCCAAGTTAATTATTCTCTTTAATAATTAACAATTAAAAAAATAGAGTACTTAAGAATTAACAAATTGAATAATTAAAAGATTAAAAATAATTAAAGATAGTTGTAGAAATATTACTATTAATAGAAATTTTTAAAATAGTAAGCATTATGATTAGATGACAAATGGCAAACTTGCCAAAATACTCATCTTGCTTTATTATTATCTATGATAATTGACTTTTTTCGTAAATTAAAAAGTGATGTATGTGATCAATATTATGAACTAAATGCATCATTTTTTAATGTACAAAAAAAATTATATATACTTATAATTGCTGTTAAAATATATTTAACTAACATAATATTGCAATTGGTCGTTCATATATTGAATGACTTGTTTTAATGCGATTTGGTACGGCGGAATTTAGTTAAGATGTTTAAATAAGTAATTAAATAGCTTTATGTCATTTTTAAAACAAACCATTGACACAATTAAATAACACATTTTTTTTTATAATAAATTAAATAACACATTTGATTCTTTTAAAAAACAAAATCATGAGTAAGCCAATAATTTTATTATGTATGTTAGATAAGCTAAATAGATGTATAATATATATTATATAAAAATGACAAAAATAACATTAGTTATCATATTTTGTAAGAAAATTATGTTTAATTATTTGTTAAAAGATATATATATATTATATTATAAGAACATCTCCGATAAAAATTTAGAATTTTTTAACATAAGTTGAATTATTTATGAATTTTTATGTGCAGAAAACTAAAAAATTCATATTTAATCCATCTCTTGTTAAAAAAATTTAAACTTTTGTAAGAGAGATTCATATAATGTACTAAACATGACCGCAGAAAAAAAATTAAAATTTCGAATAATATGCACGAGTTGAATGAAAAGTAGAGACTAAAACACTGACAGTGAAAACTTTAGGGACTAAAAAGTGCGAAAAACAAAATTCTGCGAAACTATAGGGACCAAAAACATATTTAACCCTATAAAATATGACATGACATTGAATTATGCGTACGGAATACCAGTATCCAACTAAATTCTAGGGTACCAGAATGTTCACGTTTATATTTATGTTTGCACTTTTTACACTTTTGAGTAAAAATTAAGGTTTTCATGTTTTTAGTCCCTCTAAAAAAATTATTCTACTTTTAGTCACTCTAAATTTTCAATTTTCACTTTTAGTCACTCATATTTTAACAAAAATGCACATAGCATGTTCCAAATAATTTTGTTTGTTAACATATCATCATTATTAAGACCTTAAAATATCATTAATTTAATAATTTAACTATTTAATTTTTGACTTTGCAATTTAATCTATAATTTATTTGTCAAAAAAAAATTAATCTATAAATTGCTAAAGAGAAATTAAAAAAGATTAAACTATTAAATTATTAAACTAATGATATTTTTGTAAAAAAGTAGAGATTAAGACCAAAATCCAAAGAAATTTTTTAAAAGGACTAAAAAACTAAATTTGTTTATTTAAAATATATCTCATATAATTCCACAAACAGACAAACCCAAATAATAAGCATACATCATGACTTACAAATAAAAATACATTATTAAAAGCAACATATAATTAATTGGATTAAATAAGTTTTTCGTCTCCAAAACATTATCAATTCTATTTTTCGTCCTTATAAAAAAAATGGCATATTTTTCGTCCTAAAATATTTTCGTACAAACAGTTTTAGTCCATGTTGTTAAGCCAATATTCATTTTTGAATGATTAGTTTAAAGACATTTTTGGTCGAGATTTTAATACTTTTATCTTGACCTTTTGAAATTTAAAAGTTGACCTCATTTTAAAAAATTCTATGTTTTTAAAAATAGTATGGACCAAAACTGCGTGTAAGAACATTTTGCAGATACAAAACATGCCACTTTTTTATGGTGATAAAAAATGAAATTTGATATATTTTAGGAACGAAAAATTGATTTAATTGTAATTAGTCTTCAACATAATTGTCAATGCAATCACAATATCCATGATTGCACTTCAGAGTAAAAGTAGGGAAGCAATGAGCTCTTGGACAATCGGAACTATTAATGCAGGGAACACGACCTGCGATTTCAAATATAAATAGAATAAATTTTCCTAAAAGGTGATGGAATATTGTATATAAGAAAAATTAGAAATTTAAAATTTGTGTGAAAAATGACTTACCGCCATAAGTTATCACGAGAAAAGTCGAAAGAAATATAATCAAAGCATAAAATAAACTTGGGATCCGAGCCATATTTTTCTTCTTTCTTTGATAAATTTATAAGAAAAAATTATATTGTTGTTTGTTAACGTTAGTTTTTAGCATACTTATAGATGGAAAATAGAATCATAAAATTTAACTTAATGTTTAATGACTTTAAGGAATATCAATGTGTCATGTTTATCCCTTTAACTCATTCAATTGATAACTTAACTGTGTTATTTAAAGAACTAATATAAAATTCTTAATGATCATCAAAGTTCATTCTTCTTTTGAATTGAAGAAGGATGGAAGCATTTTAATACACTTTTGGCAGTTTGATGAAGCATAAGAAATACGCTAAAGCAAAGGCATATAATTTGGTTAGCAACTATTTGGAATATATGACGTGCACCCAATAACATTATATTTATATTTAGAGGTGAAGTGGTTAATTTGTCTTTCATAGTGGATTAGATTATGTTTATTTTCTGGTTTTTGTTTATAGGTCGAACATAGAATACCTCTTCTTTTGTTTTTTTATTTTTATTGGTGTAATGATCCACTAGTTTGTATTCAAAGCATCTAATGCTATTTTTTATGAATTGTAATGTTTTAGTACACCTAGTACTCCTTATAATTCAATTTTTTTTATAAAAAAAAGTTCATTCTTCTTATTTTATTAAACTTCCAATATATACTTTTTATTTCTCTTTTAATCGTTAAATAAGCATGTTGTCACGCATTAATTCTACTTATAACTTATGTTTTTCCTAATTAATACTCCCTCCAGTCCTAAATATATATATAAGAGAAGATCTAGTTTTTAGATTTATTGATAGTTTAATGTAGTTGATTTATATTATAGGCTAGATACATTCAATTCTCAATGTCTCTAAAAAGTAGATTTTCTCTTATATTTAGGATCGGCGGGAGCATTAATTATGAAAAATAAGTTATAAAATTAATGCATTAAAGATGTGACAACATATTTATTCTTTATGTGACAAGATATTTATTTAACAATTAAAAGTATAATTGGATTATATTTTATTCTTAAAATAATAATAATAAAAAAGATAACACATAAAGGATGCCTTTTAAATCACTAAATATATAGACTAGTTTGAAACATTTACTCTCAATCGCCTTTACATACAGGGCCCGTTTGTTTCAGCTTTAAAAAAATAGATTTTTTCTTTGTATTTTTTAAAATAGTTTTTATAAAACCGTTTTTTAAAATATTACAAGTTTTTTTTTATATTTGTTTTTTCTAAATTCAAACAGTAATTTTGACATCATATAACATAGACGTATATTATTGAAGAACAAAAAATAGTCAAAATCTCAATTTTTAAAAATAGTTGTATTTCAAAAATGATTTTTACAAAAATCTATTTGAAATAGCTTCAAAAAAAGTGATTTTTTTTGAAATTTTGATATCCAATTTTTTTTTCAATAAAATGATGAAATACCTAAAATAAGATTTTAAGAATAACTATTCAAAGCAAAACCAGAATCTCTAGTGGTGGAAGTCTAATCAAATCACGATTCGACAAGTCATATGAAATCCGTCCATGACATGGTCACTACAACTACATTGATTGCAGGGGAATTCCGGAGGGTGTTCGGGAGGTACCGTCAGACAGGGCACCAAGCTTTTAGGGCACAAAATTAATTATTTTTTATATATATACATATATATGTTAAAAAATTGAATAAATAATATATATATATATATATATATATATATATATATATATATATATATATATATATTTTAGAATAAGCATAAACTCGTCTCATAAGTGTAGCTCAAATGGTAGCTACCGGGGACATTATTGGAGTCGTCGGGGTTCGAACCCCGGATTCCACATTTCTCCACATTTAAATGTGTGAGTTTCTAGCCACTAGGCTACTTTGACAAAAAAAAAAAAGAATAATTATAAACTCTAAAAGGAAAATGCTTACAATAACATACAATACAAAGGAGGATAAATTCCCTAGATATGACATGCGTATTTTTAAAAAAAAATATATAATTAACAAATTATAATTAAAAAAACAGAGCATCAATTTCATAATTCGAACAAGGCACCCAAAATCTCAGGGGCGGTCCTAATTGATCGGAAGAGTCGCCACAAAAATAGGGATAGGAGAAAGGGGAAGAATATGTTATGACACCATTACGGCCCCTTTTGTTATAGATTTTTTGAAAATAGATTCTTCTAGTGTAATATAATTTTGTGCAAAAAAAATTTACAAAGAAATTTTTTATAAAAGCTTCAAATGAAAATTTGGTTTGAATATTTATTCTTAAAATCTTATTTTAGGTATTTCATCATTTTATTGGAAAAAAATTTGCATATCAAAATTTCAAAAAAAATAACTTTTTTTGAAGCTATTTCAAATAGATTTTGATAAAAATCATTTTTGAAATACAACTTTTTATAAAAATTGAGATTTTAACTATTTTTTGTTCTTCAATAATGTACGTCTATGTTATATGATGTCAAAATTAGTGTTTGAATTTAGAAAAAACGAATATAAAAAAACTTGTAATATTTTGAAAAATATTTTATAAAATCTATTTTCAAAAATAAAAAGAAAAAATCTATTTTTTTAAAGCTGAAACAAACGGACCCTAGATGTATCCTCAATTGTTGGTTTCAACAAAACTCCAAAAGTGTCCAACCTCACTTCAAAAATCATGGTGAACAAAAACTCTATTTCTCCTCTTCATGACACTAAATTAAAGTGAACGGTCTACCCAACCACCAATGTCATCAAAACCACCACCACACACACATATAATGCCATAAAACCAATCATGTTATTTTTCGGTTTAGAAAAATCGTTTTAGAAAAACAACAATGAAGAACTTATTGGCCGAGTCGCGGTTCGATACGCTCTCTTTAAGACGTTTCACGGTACTACCCAAATTTATGCAAGGTAGACTAGCAACCGTGAAGTCCCCAGGATAAAACAGCCAAATCAATAATACTGTTATCTACTGCACTGTAGAGAACGGCCAGAAAGACACCCTCGATGGTTTTATAAACCAGTCAATAATTGATATACGAATATCAATTCGAATGATAAAAACCACTTTCTGAAACAAAAGAGAAACAATAAATATTTTCAGAGAAGAAAGAATTCGAAAAATCAATAATACCGTTATCTACTGCACTGTAGAGAACGGCCAGAAAGACACCCTCGATGGTTTTATAAACCAGTCAATAATTGATATACCAATATCAATTCGAGTGATAAAAACCACTTTCTGAAACAAAAGAGAAACAATAAATATTTTCTGAGAAGAAAGAATTCGAAAAATTAATATATCACCAAGCCCGAACCGAGGCAGACGGAGGCAGCGGCGCGTGATATTCAATATGGTGGGCGGTGTTCCCCGTTTAGAAAATTGGGTACCCCTTGGGGCATACCCCAAGTAATGAACTTTCAATATATAAACACTAACCCAAGATGTGTCCTTAGCAATGTGGGACTCAATGTGAACTTTTTTTAAATTGACACTCACATGTGTTTATTCTATACCAAGTTCTTCATACAAGTTATACTTGTTCCAACAATTTTGTTATGCACAACAACTTCCTTCATTACCGCAACAAAATATGTTTCGCTCAATGCCAAATAATCAGCCTTTGTCTACACCACTTAGCGTTTCAAATGCTCAACGCTTTACCGAGGCACAATACATCGCGCAGACTGCCCAAAATTTAATATTTGATGATGATAATGAAGAGCCTAACAATATTCCTCAAAATAATAGAGGAAATTCTTATGGTAATTAGTTGTTGTAATATTTAATCTTTAGTGTTTGTACTATTTGGTTTTATGTTAGTTGTAATATTAAGACATATATAAAATATTTGGTCGTATTTAAATTATCGTTTAATTTAATGTGTTGAAGATATATTATTTTGTGAAAATTAGTTTATTTAATGTTTAAGCGAAAAAAAAAAAAAACAGTTTTTTTAAAAAAATAATTAATTTAAATGGTTTTACTGTTTTTTTAGAAAAAATTATATTTTTTTAAAAACTTATTTTTTTTTTCAAAAAAAAAAATCGTTTCCGACGGCTTCAGTCCACCGCTACAGATTCTGGCCTTAATTTTTCCGGCAGTTTGGTACCGACGCAAGCTTGCGACGGAAAATGGCCGACGCAAATAACCGCCGCAAATTTCCGACGGCTTTGCATCAAAAGAAACCGCCGCAAAGGTTAGCAATGGTCTGTTTTGCAGCGGACCAAAAACCGCTGCAAATCCACTTTTCCGGCCGTCCCCCCCCCCCCCCCCCGCCCCCTTTCCGTGGGCTTTTGGCCGCCGTAAAACTCCAATTTCCTTGTTGTGAAAACAAATCAGAATTTCTCTTTATAATATCTTAAACTAATTGAGAGAGATTATGAATTAAAATAAATACAAGGTCGTCCATTATTTTATACAAATAGAGAGCTAGGAGTTGGAGAGAAAAGTAGGATTGCCAAACCTAAGGAGCGAAGGCATAATGAGAAAGAAACAATAACCTAAGGTAAGGGGTTTAACATTTCGATTAAGTTTTTGAATTTTTGTAGTGTGAGGTGGTTGTTTGTTTCTTTCCCTTCCTTTCGATGTTCTTGAGTTCTTTATAATTATTGCTTTTGAATATTATTCTCTGTTTTGTATGTATAATGATATGGACCTGATTTATAGTCTTCGGTTGGCGTGAAGTGTTTTTGCCAATGTGTAATTGTTAAAATTATGATGCATATTTCTAGACTTCTCTAGAAATCATTATTAAGTTATAGAATCACTCTTACATATTAAGTGATGTTGTAAACTTATAGAACTTTCTAGATTACTTGATCAGTAGTTAGTAGAATAAGTAACTACTAGATCATGTATTAGGAAAATGTCATGAAAAATCTAGAATGTGGTATCTAGAATATACCACTCACACCTATAAATAGGCAAACATATGTACAATTGTATTCAAGCCTTTGAAATGAAATGTCAATGATATTGAAGGCTTCACCACACTACTTGTCTCCTCATATACACTACTAATGTGTTACCTCTTAGCTCGATGTTTCTAAACACTCCAATAATAGCTCTCACACTACATTCTACTATCTTCCAACTATCAACTAAAACTATATACACTATCCAACTATTTCCTTAAACTATCACTATTACCCCATCTACTAACAGTAATTATTATTAACATGTTTATCGAATTTTAAAACTATGATCTGTTGATATGAAAAGTAATTCATGGAGCATATTAAAGAATGTTGTTTGTTTTTGAAACTTTCAGAATATGATAAATCTAGCATGATGTTGAAATTGTGTTTGGTTATTTCAACTTATTTGTATGTGCTCTTAACATTAGAGGATTAGCTTTGATCTCATATATATATTAGTTTTATTAAATATCAGTGAACTTTGTATAGCATATTGAGATAAAGTTAAGGCACTTGGTCAAGAGACATAGGAATGATGATTCGTATCTATAAGTTATGATTTTTATACAAATTAAATCAATTAACATGATACTTGTTTTAATTGATTTATTTAGGGTTGGTTTTGAATCTGTTCGTGAGATGCTGTAGTATTCTTAATTATTTATACTTACCTTAGTTAATTATATTAACAATTGATGTGTGTAAGCAGTTATTAATGTTGTTGCTTCGTTATTATTAATGATGCCGAGTGTATGTGTTAATGATGCCGTGATAAAAATGATGCCGTGATAAAAATCATGTCGTGATGAAAATGATGCCGTGATAAAAAATGATGCCGAAGTAAAAATGATGTCGTAATAATAATGATGCCGAGTAAAACAGATGCCGAGACTATTGGTACCTAGCGGGTCTAGGTTGCATCTCATACATTTCATTGAGTTGACTTTATTTATTTTTATTGAGTTGTATCTATTTAATTTGTTGGGTCGTTGTATTTTAATACTTGTGTTTATGTGTGTTTGACCATCCAAAGGCAATATTATATTTTGATTATTTCTTGTGTTCTTTTTAGTTGTGATTGTGTTACTCACCTTTACATTGTCCCCCTTTGACTTTGCCCTACGATTCACACACTACAAGAAAACAACAATTTAGTGGTCACTTTTAATGACCACAAAGTGAAAAAAAATGGCGAATTTAGTGGCCACCAGGATCGGCCGCAAAAACGCTCGCCGCAAAGACTTACCGGCGGCCTGGGCCGTCGCAAAATGAGGAATCTGTGCTGCACAGACTGACACAAGTCACCGGCGGGCTTGGCCGTCGCAAAATGGGGACACAGACCGAGTCAGTAGCTGCAGTCCACGTACCGGCGGCCTGGGCCATCGCAAAGTTAACATTTTTTTTTTCAAAAAAAAAATTTTCCAAATTTTTTTTTTTAAAACTTTTTTTTATTATTTAGTCCCATTAATGTCTACATTATACTCCCATGCACAATCAATGAACAATATTTTCTACATTAACATTAAAAATATAACTATTAATATAAGTATACAATAACTATGAAAAATAAAAAATTAAACCTTGACAAATATACAAACACTAAAACAAACTTACATGAGTTAAGAACAAATAGAGAGATGTTGGAGAAACAATTTAGAGTGAGAAAAAATTGGGGGAATGAAATGAGAAGGAAGGGAATGGATATATATCGATCTGGGAATGGGTATAAAGCTGGCAACGAATTAATTTTTTTTTGAAATCTGGGAACTTAGCGGCGGCCAAGGTGGCAGCAAAGTTTTGCCGTTTTTTCTAATTCTGCACAAATTTGCGACGGTTTTGACCGTCGGTAAATGGCGCCATTAAATTTGCGGCGGTTTTGGCCGTCGGTAACTCTAACGGGATTTAAAAAAATAATTTTTTTATTTAGTGGCCGTTTTTCCTTATTTTATGGCCGTTTAGGCCGCCATAAAGTTTGTGGGGGCTAAAGTGGCCAGTAAGTTGAAATTAAATTCCACACTAAATAGAGGTATTCTTGTAGTGACACCTGTAGATTTTCAGGTAGGCTGTGAGTCATAGCTGATGTGTTCAGGTTGTTGTTGTTTTGCTATTTATTTGGAGTCGCTCTGTTAGGATGTCATTTGGGGAGAACCTTTTATTAAATTATGCTAATAACTCTTTAGCAATTGGACTATGTTATTTTGATTCAGTAATTTTAATTCAAACTCTGAAACTTTTAATTTTTTTTAATTTTTTTTTCTGCAGCTTAATCATAGAATATAATAAAGTAAAATGAGTTCTTTGACAAGTTTGCCATTTGTCAGCAAATAAGAGTGGTTTCTTCTTTTAAATTTTCTAATCATGGTAATATTTCTTTAACTGTATTTTAATTATATTTTATGATTATTTTAAATTTTTACCGGTGTTTTTTAATGTTCATAGGGAACTCTGTTAACTTTCAAGCACCTGTGTAGTATGGTTCAAAGGAGTTGGAATCCTCTTCATTTCTTCAAAGAAATTGCAAATGCAAATACTATAGTTTTGATGTAAATCAAGAATATAAATGCATGTCTTTTGAGAATAATTGATATTATTTAAATATTTGTACATTTAAATTTTAGTACTTGTATTTGCCATTTCTTTTAGAGTGTGTTTGGATGGGGGAATGTTTTGAGGTAATGTAATGTTTCGAGGGAATTCAAATTATTTGAGGTAAATTCCATTGTTTGGATGATAATTTGAAGAATTTCAAAAATGATGGAATTTTATGAAGTATTTTGTTCAAGCCAAATTTATGGAATTTTAAATGACACATAACAGGAAGGAAATTCCTTCCTCTCTATAAACTGTAAAAAATTACAAATTGATTGAAAAACCTAAAATCAGCCGAAAAATCTAAAATCGACCTTAAACACGACCTAAACAACAAAATGGGTTAAAATACCTAAAATCGGCAATAAACACTAAAATCGGCCGAAAAATTTAAAATTGGTTGAAAACCAAAAAATCGACCCTAAACCTGACCAAAACCCAAAAATCGGCCGAAAAACCTAAAATCAGCTAAAAACTTTAAAATCGACCGAAAACCCAAAAATCGACCCTAAACCTGATCAGAACCCAAAAATCGGCCGAAAAACCTAAAATATGCTACAAACTCTAAAATCGACTGAAAACTCAAAAAAAACGACCTTAAACCTGACCAGAACCCAAAAATCGGCCGAAAAACAAAAAATATGCTATAAACCCCAAAATCAACCGACAACCGTTAAAATACGTAAAATCGGCTATAAACCCTAAAATCGGCCGAAAAACATAAAATCGACTAAAAACCTAAAATTGGCTGAAAACCCAAAAATCGACCCAAAACCTGATCAGAACCCTAAAATCGGCCGAAAAACCTAAAATCGACTATAAAACCCAAAATCAACCGAAAACCGTCAAAATACCTAAAATCGCCCGAAAACCCTAAAATCGGCAAAAAAATCTAAAATCAACTAAAAAACCTAAAATCGCCTAAAATCGGCTGAAAACCCAAAAAATCATCCGAAAAACCCAAAATTCGACCATAAACCCGACCAGAACACGAAAATCAGCAGAAAAACCTAAAATCGGTCGAAAACTCTAAAATCGGCTGAAAACCTGACCAGAACCCAAAAATTGCTGAAAAACCTAAAATCAGCCAAAAACCCAAAAATCAGTAGAAAACCTAAATCGTTCGATTTTAGGTTTTTCGGCTGATTTTTTGTGTTTAGGGGCGATTTTATGGTTTTTGCCTGATTTTAGTTTTTTCGGCCGATTTTATGGTTTATAGTCGATTTTTGGGTTTTCGGCTGATTTTAGGTTTTTCGGCCGATTTTTTGGGTTTTCGACCGATTTTTGGGGTTATAGTCGATTGTTGGTCAATTTTAGGTATTCTGCCGATTTTTTGGGTTTAGGGTCGATTTTATTAAGATAAATAAAATTAAATGAAGGAAATTCAATTATATTACTCAAACAAAGAATTTTACAATTGATGTTACAATTGATGGAATTTCTCCACTTTATCGAAACAATGGAATTTGAATATCAAAAGAATTCAATTGAATCAATTGAATTGCCTAGTATTTAAAATCCCTTGAATTTCTAGAATTCCCCGTACAAACACACTCTTAAAAGCACCTTTTTCGTTTACTTCATGTAATTAATTATATTTGAATCCTCGATTAAAGCATGATTCTTTCCCATCTCGAAGTTGTTGTTTTCTCTTCTTTATTAGTAATCTCTCGACGGAGTATTCGAAACAATGATTCACTTCTCTATGAATCCAGTGCCCCTTGACTCTTTCTCTTAAGCATGCAGAGTCTTGAATTAACCACATATTAAGTTTCTCTACTTTAGCGTTTGGAACCACTTCTGTGTTTGGAAAGATGGTTGAGTTTTGGTTTAGGCCTTTGTAGTTGGCTTCATTTGTGTTTTGTTGCCTTGTTGTTATTTCGCAGCTGCTATCTTTTAGGCTTTTTTGCTGCTTTCGGTTTTGTTTTTTTTCATTTAAGTGCCATTTGTACTGCTTATGCTTAATTTGTGCACTTTTTACCCAATAAAATTTGATTTTTTTTTTGAGAAGTTATAATTTTTTAAAGTAGCTTTTTCTCTCATTTGTTAGTTTAAGATTAGGATCAGTCTTGTGGAAGTAAAATTGGAAGAATGATATGGTGAACAGCTATTTTATTTTATATTTTTTCTTTACATTGATGATATATTTAGAATTTTTTTTTTATAATATGTATTTAGGATTTATATACATATATATATATACACACATATATATTCCCAATTTTTCTCCAATTTTGGTGTATTTCCCCATCCAATTTTTCTCTTAAACATTTCCGACGAATATTTGGTAGGAAATGTAATTAAAAAATAAATTGGCTGGAAAAATTCAAATTTTCAATTTTCTAAGCCCAAAAAGCAAAAAATTTCAAAATTGCGTCCAAAAATTGGAAATTTAAAATTTGCACCAAAAAATTATGTTTTTTACTAAAATTATAAATATGAAAAAATGCATTAAAAAGAAAGAAAAAATGTAAGAAAATAGAATGATGAAAGGAAAAATGAAGAAAGAAAAGAAAATAGAATGATGAAAAAATGTAAGAAGAAAGAAATTAGAATGATTTGAAAGAAAAAATGAAGAAAGAAAATAAAATAGAATGATGAAAAAAAAATGTAGGAAGAAAGGAAATAGCATGATGAAAGAAAAAATGAAGGAAAAAATGATGAAAAAAAATATAAGAAGATAGAATGATGAAAGATAGTGTTTTTGAATAAATGTTGAAAGAAAAAACATTGAATAGGTTGAAGAAAATAAAGAATGAATGTTAAAATATAAGTGTTTAAGATGTTTGAATTAAAGTGTTAAATGGAAAAAGTTGAATGTATTGAAAGAATATTAGAGTATGAGAAAGAGTTAATGAATGTGTTGAGGAAAAAAAATTGAAGCGGGAAAGATGAAAATGTTGAAAGGATAGGAGAAGAAAGTGAAGTGGGAAATATGAAATGAAAAGAATGAAAGTTGGAAGAATGAAAAGAAAAAAAAAGTGTAGTAGATAGTGTAACGCCCCGAAATTTAGAAATAATTTTTTTGTTAGTATTTATTTTATTTTTTTTCGGTAGATTACTATGAGAAATAAAATAGAATTAGATATGTTTGAAATTTTAAAAAATAAAACAAATCAGAATTTTTTTATAATATCTTAAACTAATTGTGAGAGAGATTAGGAATTAAAATAGATACATTTTTTATATAAATAGAGAGTAAGAGTTGGAGAGAAAATTAGGGTTCTAAAACCTAAGGAGCAAAGACATAGCAAAGAAATCTAAGGTAAGAGGTTTGTCCAACTCATTTAGGATTCTGAATGTGTATAGCATGAACATGGTCCTTTTCTTTTTTATGTTTTTGATTCTCTAGATAAAATAATCATGGTAAATTAGTATTCTCTACTTTAATTTGTTTTGCCGATATTGAATTTGGTTTTCGTATTGTAAAAGTTTATTCTTTTGTGCTTTGGTGTTAAATAAAGTTTGGAGATGAATGAAGGTAAATTTTAGTGTTAAATTGGATTGTGATTATCCCTTTAGATAGAAACTGCATAATTGTTTGTAAGTCCTAAACTGTGAGAAAAATAAATGTATCGTAGAAAAGGGTACTAGTTGTAGGTTTATGTTGATATCTAATTATTACATTGAAGTCTAATGACATGTTGTTCATTGATAGTTCAAATAAAAAAAAAGGGGTTGTTTGGTGAATCCTCTGGATTAATGCTTGAGTAAAACGTGGTTGGTTTCCAATTGAGTAATAAGAGCTTGTTGTTAGATAGATTTTGTACATGAGTGATATAAAAATCAGAGATTAAGAAAGTGTTGTTTTTGTCTCGGTACACTAGATATGGAACGTACAGACGTGGAAAATTAATTTAAAATATTTGATTTAAAATTTCTTTGAGATAATTGACGTTGATTAATTGTCGTTGTTTGATGTGTTGCTATGGTGGCCTCTGAATTACCGTTTGTCGTGTTGTCGGTGTTGTTTATAGTTGTTGAGTAATGATGTTGGAATATATTATTATTAATGATGTTGAATTATATATTAATATACTTTATTATTATAATGATGTAGCAATGAGTAGTGATGAGTAGCAATGAGTAGTAATGATGTAGCAATGAGAAGTTAAAGTTATTTTGGTTTTGAGTTGATTGTTGAATTGGATGAGTTGCGTGTGTTTATGTGTCGAATTTAGGAATCGTGTTTGCTTTTGTGTTCGGTCATTCCAAAGAATGTTACCGTGTTTGTTATTCCCTTATATGGTCGGCTTACATTGTGGATGAATCTGTTATTTAAGTGATGTTGTTACTTACCCTCTTCTGGCTTGGCCCTGCGGTTCACACCCGTAGATTTTCAGGTAACCAGTGACGCTTAGTTGAGAGTCTGGAGGTGGCATTAGGAGCTGCCTTTCTTTTCCAATTTCAATAATGGAGTCGCTCTGTTAGGAAGTTGTCGGGGAAAAACTATATTTACTTTCGCTAAAAAGTTTCTTTTGAAAAAGGAATTGGTCCATGTTATTTGTTCAGTATTTTTCTTATTATTATTGGAATTCAGATGAAAATTTATAAGTTCATTTTCCGCTGTGTTTTCTTTAAATGCTTATTAATTAGTCCCGTTGAAGATTAGTAACATTCTTTGTAAATAATTCAATCGACTTTTATAAATAAAATCAATGGGATTTTGAGGGTGTTACAATTGGTATCAGAGCAGGTCGGTCCATAGGACCAAGAGTCGTAGTGTCGTGTCATTGTAGATGATAATGTGCGAACATTGTCGATGCCTAGCCAGCGTCATATGTTGTTGTGTATCGGTCGCATCTAACTGACTGTTTTTGTGTTTTTCTATGTGCTAATTTTAATTTTATAGTCACATTTGCACATTAGCCACTACTTTACTTGTTCAAAATGCATGGTGAATATCTTGAAATGTTTTTCAGGTTTGTGATTCCTATATATTTTATTCGAATTATTGAAAATGCTGAATATTTTGAATTGCTATTTTGTTATGTTATTATGTGAATTAACTAGGGCCATAATCTTAGACAATTTTCGAGGACGAAAATTCTTAAAGGGGGGAGAGTTGTAACGCCCCGAAATTTAGAAATAATTTTTTTGTTAGTATTTATTTTATTTTTTTTTCGGTAGATTACTATGAGAAATAAAATAGAATTAGATATGTTTGAAATTTTAAAAAATAAAACAAATCAGAATTTTTTTATAATATCTTAAACTAATTGTGAGAGAGATTAGGAATTAAAATAGATACATTTTTTATATAAATAGAGAGTAAGAGTTGGAGAGAAAATTAGGGTTCTAAAACCTAAGGAGCAAAGACATAGCAAAGAAATCTAAGGTAAGAGGTTTGTCCAACTCATTTAGGATTCTGAATGTGTATAGCATGAACATGGTCCTTTTCTTATTTATGTTTTTGATTCTCTAGATAAAATAATCATGGTAAATTAGTATTCTCTACTTTAATTTGTTTTGCCGATATTGAATTTGTTTTTCGTATTGTAAAAGTTTGTTCTTTTGTGCTTTGGTGTTAAATAAAGTTTGGAGATGAATGAAGGTAAATTTTAGTGTTAAATTGGATTGTGATTATCCCTTTAGATAGAAATTGCATAATTGTTTGTAAGTCCTAAACTGTGAGAAAAATAAATGTATCGTAGAAAAGGGTACTAGTTGTAGGTTTATGTTGATATCTAATTATTACATTGAAGTCTAATGACATGTTGTTCATTGATAGTTCAAATAAAAAAAAAGGGGTTGTTTGGTGAATCCTCTGGATTAATGCTTGAGTAAAACGTGGTTGGTTTCCAATTGAGTAATAAGAGCTTGTTGTTAGATAGATTTTGTACATGAGTGATATAAAAATCAGAGATTAAGAAAGTATTGTTTTTGTCTCGGTACACTAGATATGGAACGTACAGATGTGGAAAATTAATTTAAAATATTTGATTTAAAATTTCTTTGAGATAATTGACGTTGATTAATTGTCGTTGTTTGATGTGTTGCTATGGTGGCCTCTGAATTACCGTTTGTCGTGTTGTCGGTGTTGTTTATAGTTGTTGAGTAATGATGTTGGAATATATTATTATTAATGATGTTGAATTATATATTAATATACTTTATTATTATAATGATGTAGCAATGAGTAGTGATGAGTAGCAATGAGTAGTAATGATGTAGCAATGAGAAGTTAAAGTTATTTTGGTTTTGAGTTGATTGTTGAATTGGATGAGTTGCGTGTGTTTATGTGTCGAATTTAGGAATCGTGTTTGCTTTTGTGTTCGGTCATTCCAAAGAATGTTACCGTGTTTGTTATTCCCTTATATGGTCGGCTTACATTGTGGATGAATCTGTTATTTAAGTGATGTTGTTACTTACCCTCTTCTGGTTTGGCCCTGCGGTTCACACCCGTAGATTTTCAGGTAACCAGTGACGCTTAGTTGAGAGTCTGGAGGTGGCATTAGGAGCTGCCTTTCTTTTCCAATTTCAATAATGGAGTCGCTCTGTTAGGAAGTTGTCGGGGAAAAACTATATTTACTTTCGCTAAAAAGTTTCTTTTGAAAAAGGAATTGGTCCATGTTATTTGTTCAGTATTTTTCTTATTATTATTGGAATTCAGATGAAAATTTATAAGTTCATTTTCCGCTGTGTTTTCTTTAAATGCTTATTAATTAGTCCCGTTGAAGATTAGTAACATTCTTTGTAAATAATTCAATCGACTTTTATAAATAAAATCAATGGGATTTTGAGGGTGTTACAATTGGTATCAGAGCAGGTCGGTCCATAGGACCAAGAGTCGTAGTGTCGTGTCATTGTAGATGATAATGTGCGAACATTGTCGATGCCTAGCCAGCGTCATATGTTGTTGTGTATCGGTCGCATCTAACTGACTGTTTTTGTGTTTTTCTATGTGCTAATTTTAATTTTATAGTCACATTTGCACATTAGCCACTACTTTACTTGTTCAAAATGCATGGTGAATATCTTGAAATGTTTTTCAGGTTTGTGATTCCTATATATTTTATTCGAATTATTGAAAATGCTGAATATTTTGAATTGCTATTTTGTTATGTTATTATGTGAATTAACTAGGGCCATAATCTTAGACAATTTTCGAGGACGAAAATTCTTAAAGGGGGGGAGAGTTGTAACGCCCCGAAATTTAGAAATAATTTTTTTGTTAGTATTTATTTTATTTTTTTTCGGTAGATTACTATGAGAAATAAAATAGAATTAGATATGTTTGAAATTTTAAAAAATAAAACAAATCAGAATTTTTTTATAATATCTTAAACTAATTGTGAGAGAGATTAGGAATTAAAATAGATACATTTTTTATATAAATAGAGAGTAAGAGTTGGAGAGAAAATTAGGGTTCTAAAACCTAAGGAGCAAAGACATAGCAAAGAAATCTAAGGTAAGAGGTTTGTCCAACTCATTTAGGATTCTGAATGTGTATAGCATGAACATGGTCCTTTTCTTATTTATGTTTTTGATTCTCTAGATAAAATAATCATGGTAAATTAGTATTCTCTACTTTAATTTGTTTTGCCGATATTGAATTTGGTTTTCGTATTGTAAAAGTTTATTCTTTTGTGCTTTGGTGTTAAATAAAGTTTGGAGATGAATGAAGGTAAATTTTAGTGTTAAATTGGATTGTGATTATCCCTTTAGATAGAAATTGCATAATTGTTTGTAAGTCCTAAACTGTGAGAAAAATAAATGTATCGTAGAAAAGGGTACTAGTTGTAGGTTTATGTTGATATCTAATTATTACATTGAAGTCTAATGACATGTTGTTCATTGATAGTTCAAATAAAAAAAAAGGGGTTGTTTGGTGAATCCTCTGGATTAATGCTTGAGTAAAACGTGGTTGGTTTCCAATTGAGTAATAAGAGCTTGTTGTTAGATAGATTTTGTACATGAGTGATATAAAAATCAGAGATTAAGAAAGTATTGTTTTTGTCTCGGTACACTAGATATGGAACGTACAGACGTGGAAAATTAATTTAAAATATTTGATTTAAAATTTCTTTGAGATAATTGACGTTGATTAATTGTCGTTGTTTGATGTGTTGCTATGGTGGCCTCTGAATTACCGTTTGTCGTGTTGTCGGTGTTGTTTATAGTTGTTGAGTAATGATGTTGGAATATATTATTATTAATGATGTTGAATTATATATTAATATACTTTATTATTATAATGATGTAGCAATGAGTAGTGATGAGTAGCAATGAGTAGTAATGATGTAGCAATGAGAAGTTAAAGTTATTTTGGTTTTGAGTTGATTGTTGAATTGGATGAGTTGCGTGTGTTTATGTGTCGAATTTAGGAATCGTGTTTGCTTTTGTGTTCGGTCATTCCAAAGAATGTTACCGTGTTTGTTATTCCCTTATATGGTCGGCTTACATTGTGGATGAATCTGTTATTTAAGTGATGTTGTTACTTACCCTCTTCTGGCTTGGCCCTGCGGTTCACACCCGTAGATTTTCAGGTAACCAGTGACGCTTAGTTGAGAGTCTGGAGGTGGCATTAGGAGCTGCCTTTCTTTTCCAATTTCAATAATGGAGTCGCTCTGTTAGGAAGTTGTCGGGGAAAAACTATATTTACTTTCGCTAAAAAGTTTCTTTTGAAAAAGGAATTGGTCCATGTTATTTGTTCAGTATTTTTCTTATTATTATTGGAATTCAGATGAAAATTTATAAGTTCATTTTCCGCTGTGTTTTCTTTAAATGCTTATTAATTAGTCCCGTTGAAGATTAGTAACATTCTTTGTAAATAATTCAATCGACTTTTATAAATAAAATCAATGGGATTTTGAGGGTGTTACAATTGGTATCAGAGCAGGTCGGTCCATAGGACCAAGAGTCGTAGTGTCGTGTCATTGTAGATGATAATGTGCGAACATTGTCGATGCCTAGCCAGCGTCATATGTTGTTGTGTATCGGTCGCATCTAACTGACTGTTTTTGTGTTTTTCTATGTGCTAATTTTAATTTTATAGTCACATTTGCACATTAGCCACTACTTTACTTGTTCAAAATGCATGGTGAATATCTTGAAATGTTTTTCAGGTTTGTGATTCCTATATATTTTATTCGAATTATTGAAAATGCTGAATATTTTGAATTGCTATTTTGTTATGTTATTATGTGACTTAACTAGGGCCAGAATCTTAGACAATTTTCGAGGACGAAAATTCTTAAAGGGGGGGAGAGTTGTAACGCCCCGAAATTTAGAAATAATTTTTTTGTTAGTATTTATTTTATTTTTTTTCGGTAGATTACTATGAGAAATAAAATAGAATTAGATATATTTGAAATTTTAAAAAATAAAACAAATCAGAATTTTTTTATAATATCTTAAACTAATTGTGAGAGAGATTAGGAATTAAAATAGATACATTTTTTATATAAATAGAGAGTAAGAGTTGGAGAGAAAATTAGGGTTCTAAAACCTAAGGAGCAAAGACATAGCAAAGAAATCTAAGGTAAGAGGTTTGTCCAACTCATTTAGGATTCTGAATGTGTATAGCATGAACATGGTCCTTTTCTTTTTTATGTTTTTGATTCTCTAGATAAAATAATCATGGTAAATTAGTATTCTCTACTTTAATTTGTTTTGCCGATATTGAATTTGGTTTTCGTATTGTAAAAGTTTATTCTTTTGTGCTTTGGTGTTAAATAAAGTTTGGAGATGAATGAAGGTAAATTTTAGTGTTAAATTGGATTGTGATTATCCCTTTAGATAGAAACTGCATAATTGTTTGTAAGTCCTAAACTGTGAGAAAAATAAATGTATCGTAGAAAAGGGTACTAGTTGTAGGTTTATGTTGATATCTAATTATTACATTGAAGTCTAATGACATGTTGTTCATTGATAGTTCAAATAAAAAAAAAAAGGGGTTGTTTGGTGAATCCTCTGGATTAATGCTTGAGTAAAACGTGGTTGGTTTCCAATTGAGTAATAAGAGCTTGTTGTTAGATAGATTTTGTACATGAGTGATATAAAAATCAGAGATTAAGAAAGTATTGTTTTTGTCTCGGTACACTAGATATGGAACGTACAGATGTGGAAAATTAATTTAAAATATTTGATTTAAAATTTCTTTGAGATAATTGACGTTGATTAATTGTCGTTGTTTGATGTGTTGCTATGGTGGCCTCTGAATTACCGTTTGTCGTGTTGTCGGTGTTGTTTATAGTTGTTGAGTAATGATGTTGGAATATATTATTATTAATGATGTTGAATTATATATTAATATACTTTATTATTATAATGATGTAGCAATGAGTAGTGATGAGTAGCAATGAGTAATAATGATGTAGCAATGAGAAGTTAAAGTTATTTTGGTTTTGAGTTGATTGTTGAATTGGATGAGTTGCGTGTGTTTATGTGTCGAATTTAGGAATCGTGTTTGCTTTTGTGTTCGGTCATTCCAAAGAATGTTACCGTGTTTGTTATTCCCTTATATGGTCGGCTTACATTGTGGATGAATCTGTTATTTAAGTGATGTTGTTACTTACCCTCTTCTGGCTTGGCCCTGCGGTTCACACCCGTAGATTTTCAGGTAACCAGTGACGCTTAGTTGAGAGTCTGGAGGTGGCATTAGGAGCTGCCTTTCTTTTCCAATTTCAATAATGGAGTCGCTCTGTTAGGAAGTTGTCGGGGAAAAACTATATTTACTTTCGCTAAAAAGTTTCTTTTGAAAAAGGAATTGGTCCATGTTATTTGTTCAGTATTTTTCTTATTATTATTGGAATTCAGATGAAAATTTATAAGTTCATTTTCCGCTGTGTTTTCTTTAAATGCTTATTAATTAGTCCCGTTGAAGATTAGTAACATTCTTTGTAAATAATTCAATCGACTTTTATAAATAAAATCAATGGGATTTTGAGGGTGTTACAATTGGTATCAGAGCAGGTCGGTCCATAGGACCAAGAGTCGTAGTGTCGTGTCATTGTAGATGATAATGTGCGAACATTGTCGATGCCTAGCCAGCGTCATATGTTGTTGTGTATCGGTCGCATCTAACTGACTGTTTTTGTGTTTTTCTATGTGCTAATTTTAATTTTATAGTCACATTTGCACATTAGCCACTACTTTACTTGTTCAAAATGCATGGTGAATATCTTGAAATGTTTTTCAGGTTTGTGATTCCTATATATTTTATTCGAATTATTGAAAATGCTGAATATTTTGAATTGCTATTTTGTTATGTTATTATGTGAATTAACTAGGGCCATAATCTTAGACAATTTTCGAGGACGAAAATTCTTAAAGGGGGGGAGAGTTGTAACGCCCCGAAATTTAGAAATAATTTTTTTGTTAGTATTTATTTTATTTTTTTTCGGTAGATTACTATGAGAAATAAAATAGAATTAGATATGTTTGAAATTTTAAAAAATAAAACAAATCAGAATTTTTTTATAATATCTTAAACTAATTGTGAGAGAGATTAGGAATTAAAATAGATACATTTTTTATATAAATAGAGAGTAAGAGTTGGAGAGAAAATTAGGGTTCTAAAACCTAAGGAGCAAAGACATAGCAAAGAAATCTAAGGTAAGAGGTTTGTCCAACTCATTTAGGATTCTGAATGTGTATAGCATGAACATGGTCCTTTTCTTATTTATGTTTTTGATTCTCTAGATAAAATAATCATGGTAAATTAGTATTCTCTACTTTAATTTGTTTTGCCGATATTGAATTTGGTTTTCGTATTGTAAAAGTTTATTCTTTTGTGCTTTGGTGTTAAATAAAGTTTGGAGATGAATGAAGGTAAATTTTAGTGTTAAATTGGATTGTGATTATCCCTTTAGATAGAAATTGCATAATTGTTTGTAAGTCCTAAACTGTGAGAAAAATAAATGTATCGTAGAAAAGGGTACTAGTTGTAGGTTTACGTTGATATCTAATTATTACATTGAAGTCTAATGACATGTTGTTCATTGATAGTTCAAATAAAAAAAAAAGGGTTGTTTGGTGAATCCTCTGGATTAATGCTTGAGTAAAACGTGGTTGGTTTCCAATTGAGTAATAAGAGCTTGTTGTTAGATAGATTTTGTACATGAGTGATATAAAAATCAGAGATTAAGAAAGTATTGTTTTTGTCTCGGTACACTAGATATGGAACGTACAGACGTGGAAAATTAATTTAAAATATTTGATTTAAAATTTCTTTGAGATAATTGACGTTGATTAATTGTCGTTGTTTGATGTGTTGCTATGGTGGCCTCTGAATTACCGTTTGTCGTGTTGTCGGTGTTGTTTATAGTTGTTGAGTAATGATGTTGGAATATATTATTATTAATGATGTTGAATTATATATTAATATACTTTATTATTATAATGATGTAGCAATGAGTAGTTATGAGTAGCAATGAGTAGTAATGATGTAGCAATGAGAAGTTAAAGTTATTTTGGTTTTGAGTTGATTGTTGAATTGGATGAGTTGCGTGTGTTTATGTGTCGAATTTAGGAATCGTGTTTGCTTTTGTGTTCGGTCATTCCAAAGAATGTTACCGTGTTTGTTATTCCCTTATATGGTCGGCTTACATTGTGGATGAATCTGTTATTTAAGTGATGTTGTTACTTACCCTCTTCTGGCTTGGCCCTGCGGTTCACACCCGTAGATTTTCAGGTAACCAGTGACGCTTAGTTGAGAGTCTGGAGGTGGCATTAGGAGCTGCCTTTCTTTTCCAATTTCAATAATGGAGTCGCTCTGTTAGGAAGTTGTCGGGGAAAAACTATATTTACTTTCGCTAAAAAGTTTCTTTTGAAAAAGGAATTGGTCCATGTTATTTGTTCAGTATTTTTCTTATTATTATTGGAATTCAGATGAAAATTTATAAGTTCATTTTCCGCTGTGTTTTCTTTAAATGCTTATTAATTAGTCCCGTTGAAGATTAGTAACATTCTTTGTAAATAATTCAATCGACTTTTATAAATAAAATCAATGGGATTTTGAGGGTGTTACAATTGGTATCAGAGCAGGTCGGTCCATAGGACCAAGAGTCGTAGTGTCGTGTCATTGTAGATGATAATGTGCGAACATTGTCGATGCCTAGCCAGCGTCATATGTTGTTGTGTATCGGTCGCATCTAACTGACTGTTTTTGTGTTTTTCTATGTGCTAATTTTAATTTTATAGTCACATTTGCACATTAGCCACTACTTTACTTGTTCAAAATGCATGGTGAATATCTTGAAATGTTTTTCAGGTTTGTGATTCCTATATATTTTATTCGAATTATTGAAAATGCTGAATATTTTGAATTGCTATTTTGTTATGTTATTATGTGAATTAACTAGGGCCATAATCTTAGACAATTTTCGAGGACGAAAATTCTTAAAGGGGGGGAGAGTTGTAACGCCCCGAAATTTAGAAATAATTTTTTTGTTAGTATTTATTTTATTTTTTTTCGGTAGATTACTATGAGAAATAAAATAGAATTAGATATGTTTGAAATTTTAAAAAATAAAACAAATCAGAATTTTTTTATAATATCTTAAACTAATTGTGAGAGAGATTAGGAATTAAAATAGATACATTTTTTATATAAATAGAGAGTAAGAGTTGGAGAGAAAATTAGGGTTCTAAAACCTAAGGAGCAAAGACATAGCAAAGAAATCTAAGGTAAGAGGTTTGTCCAACTCATTTAGGATTCTGAATGTGTATAGCATGAACATGGTCCTTTTCTTATTTATGTTTTTGATTCTCTAGATAAAATAATCATGGTAAATTAGTATTCTCTACTTTAATTTGTTTTGCCGATATTGAATTTGGTTTTCGTATTGTAAAAGTTTATTCTTTTGTGCTTTGGTGTTAAATAAAGTTTGGAGATGAATGAAGGTAAATTTTAGTGTTAAATTGGATTGTGATTATCCCTTTAGATAGAAATTGCATAATTGTTTGTAAGTCCTAAACTGTGAGAAAAATAAATGTATCGTAGAAAAGGGTACTAGTTGTAGGTTTATGTTGATATCTAATTATTACATTGAAGTCTAATGACATGTTGTTCATTGATAGTTCAAATAAAAAAAAAGGGGTTGTTTGGTGAATCCTCTGGATTAATGCTTGAGTAAAACGTGGTTGGTTTCCAATTGAGTAATAAGAGCTTGTTGTTAGATAGATTTTGTACATGAGTGATATAAAAATCAGAGATTAAGAAAGTATTGTTTTTGTCTCGGTACACTAGATATGGAACGTACAGACGTGGAAAATTAATTTAAAATATTTGATTTAAAATTTCTTTGAGATAATTGACGTTGATTAATTGTCGTTGTTTGATGTGTTGCTATGGTGGCCTCTGAATTACCGTTTGTCGTGTTGTCGGTGTTGTTTATAGTTGTTGAGTAATGATGTTGGAATATATTATTATTAATGATGTTGAATTATATATTAATATACTTTATTATTATAATGATGTAGCAATGAGTAGTTATGAGTAGCAATGAGTAGTAATGATGTAGCAATGAGAAGTTAAAGTTATTTTGGTTTTGAGTTGATTGTTGAATTGGATGAGTTGCGTGTGTTTATGTGTCGAATTTAGGAATCGTGTTTGCTTTTGTGTTCGGTCATTCCAAAGAATGTTACCGTGTTTGTTATTCCCTTATATGGTCGGCTTACATTGTGGATGAATCTGTTATTTAAGTGATGTTGTTACTTACCCTCTTCTGGCTTGGCCCTGCGGTTCACACCCGTAGATTTTCAGGTAACCAGTGACGCTTAGTTGAGAGTCTGGAGGTGGCATTAGGAGCTGCCTTTCTTTTCCAATTTCAATAATGGAGTCGCTCTGTTAGGAAGTTGTCGGGGAAAAACTATATTTACTTTCGCTAAAAAGTTTCTTTTGAAAAAGGAATTGGTCCATGTTATTTGTTCAGTATTTTTCTTATTATTATTGGAATTCAGATGAAAATTTATAAGTTCATTTTCCGCTGTGTTTTCTTTAAATGCTTATTAATTAGTCCCGTTGAAGATTAGTAACATTCTTTGTAAATAATTCAATCGACTTTTATAAATAAAATCAATGGGATTTTGAGGGTGTTACAATTGGTATCAGAGCAGGTCGGTCCATAGGACCAAGAGTCGTAGTGTCGTGTCATTGTAGATGATAATGTGCGAACATTGTCGATGCCTAGCCAGCGTCATATGTTGTTGTGTATCGGTCGCATCTAACTGACTGTTTTTGTGTTTTTCTATGTGCTAATTTTAATTTTATAGTCACATTTGCACATTAGCCACTACTTTACTTGTTCAAAATGCATGGTGAATATCTTGAAATGTTTTTCAGGTTTGTGATTCCTATATATTTTATTCGAATTATTGAAAATGCTGAATATTTTGAATTGCTATTTTGTTATGTTATTATGTGAATTAACTAGGGCCATAATCTTAGACAATTTTCGAGGACGAAAATTCTTAAAGGGGGGGAGAGTTGTAACGCCCCGAAATTTAGAAATAATTTTTTTGTTAGTATTTATTTTATTTTTTTTCGGTAGATTACTATGAGAAATAAAATAGAATTAGATATGTTTGAAATTTTAAAAAATAAAACAAATCAGAATTTTTTTATAATATCTTAAAATAATTGTGAGAGAGATTAGGAATTAAAATAGATACATTTTTTATATAAATAGAGAGTAAGAGTTGGAGAGAAAATTAGGGTTCTAAAACCTAAGGAGCAAAGACATAGCAAAGAAATCTAAGGTAAGAGGTTTGTCCAACTCATTTAGGATTCTGAATGTGTATAGCATGAACATGGTCCTTTTCTTTTTTATGTTTTTGATTCTCTAGATAAAATAATCATGGTAAATTAGTATTCTCTACTTTAATTTGTTTTGCCGATATTGAATTTGGTTTTCGTATTGTAAAAGTTTATTCTTTTGTGCTTTGGTGTTAAATAAAGTTTGGAGATGAATGAAGGTAAATTTTAGTGTTAAATTGGATTGTGATTATCCCTTTAGATAGAAACTGCATAATTGTTTGTAAGTCCTAAACTGTGAGAAAAATAAATGTATCGTAGAAAAGGGTACTAGTTGTAGGTTTATGTTGATATCTAATTATTACATTGAAGTCTAATGACATGTTGTTCATTGATAGTTCAAATAAAAAAAAAGGGGTTGTTTGGTGAATCCTCTGGATTAATGCTTGAGTAAAACGTGGTTGGTTTCCAATTGAGTAATAAGAGCTTGTTGTTAGATAGATTTTGTACATGAGTGATATAAAAATCAGAGATTAAGAAAGTATTGTTTTTGTCTCGGTACACTAGATATGGAACGTACAGACGTGGAAAATTAATTTAAAATATTTGATTTAAAATTTCTTTGAGATAATTGACGTTGATTAATTGTCGTTGTTTGATGTGTTGCTATGGTGGCCTCTGAATTACCGTTTGTCGTGTTGTCGGTGTTGTTTATAGTTGTTGAGTAATGATGTTGGAATATATTATTATTAATGATGTTGAATTATATATTAATATACTTTATTATTATAATGATGTAGCAATGAGTAGTGATGAGTAGCAATGAGTAGTAATGATGTAGCAATGAGAAGTTAAAGTTATTTTGGTTTTGAGTTGATTGTTGAATTGGATGAGTTGCGTGTGTTTATGTGTCGAATTTAGGAATCGTGTTTGCTTTTGTGTTCGGTCATTCCAAAGAATGTTACCGTGTTTGTTATTCCCTTATATGGTCGGCTTACATTGTGGATGAATCTGTTATTTAAGTGATGTTGTTACTTACCCTCTTCTGGCTTGGCCCTGCGGTTCACACCCGTAGATTTTCAGGTAACCAGTGACGCTTAGTTGAGAGTCTGGAGGTGGCATTAGGAGCTGCCTTTCTTTTCCAATTTCAATAATGGAGTCGCTCTGTTAGGAAGTTGTCGGGGAAAAACTATATTTACTTTCGCTAAAAAGTTTCTTTTGAAAAAGGAATTGGTCCATGTTATTTGTTCAGTATTTTTCTTATTATTATTGGAATTCAGATGAAAATTTATAAGTTCATTTTCCGCTGTGTTTTCTTTAAATGCTTATTAATTAGTCCCGTTGAAGATTAGTAACATTCTTTGTAAATAATTCAATCGACTTTTATAAATAAAATCAATGGGATTTTGAGGGTGTTACAATTGGTATCAGAGCAGGTCGGTCCATAGGACCAAGAGTCGTAGTGTCGTGTCATTGTAGATGATAATGTGCGAACATTGTCGATGCCTAGCCAGCGTCATATGTTGTTGTGTATCGGTCGCATCTAACTGACTGTTTTTGTGTTTTTCTATGTGCTAATTTTAATTTTATAGTCACATTTGCACATTAGCCACTACTTTACTTGTTCAAAATGCATGGTGAATATCTTGAAATGTTTTTCAGGTTTGTGATTCCTATATATTTTATTCGAATTATTGAAAATGCTGAATATTTTGAATTGCTATTTTGTTATGTTATTATGTGACTTAACTAGGGCCAGAATCTTAGACAATTTTCGAGGACGAAAATTCTTAAAGGGGGGGAGAGTTGTAACGCCCCGAAATTTAGAAATAATTTTTTTGTTAGTATTTATTTTATTTTTTTTCGGTAGATTACTATGAGAAATAAAATAGAATTAGATATATTTGAAATTTTAAAAAATAAAACAAATCAGAATTTTTTTATAATATCTTAAACTAATTGTGAGAGAGATTAGGAATTAAAATAGATACATTTTTTATATAAATAGAGAGTAAGAGTTGGAGAGAAAATTAGGGTTCTAAAACCTAAGGAGCAAAGACATAGCAAAGAAATCTAAGGTAAGAGGTTTGTCCAACTCATTTAGGATTCTGAATGTGTATAGCATGAACATGGTCCTTTTCTTTTTTATGTTTTTGATTCTCTAGATAAAATAATCATGGTAAATTAGTATTCTCTACTTTAATTTGTTTTGCCGATATTGAATTTGGTTTTCGTATTGTAAAAGTTTATTCTTTTGTGCTTTGGTGTTAAATAAAGTTTGGAGATGAATGAAGGTAAATTTTAGTGTTAAATTGGATTGTGATTATCCCTTTAGATAGAAACTGCATAATTGTTTGTAAGTCCTAAACTGTGAGAAAAATAAATGTATCGTAGAAAAGGGTACTAGTTGTAGGTTTATGTTGATATCTAATTATTACATTGAAGTCTAATGACATGTTGTTCATTGATAGTTCAAATAAAAAAAAAAAGGGGTTGTTTGGTGAATCCTCTGGATTAATGCTTGAGTAAAACGTGGTTGGTTTCCAATTGAGTAATAAGAGCTTGTTGTTAGATAGATTTTGTACATGAGTGATATAAAAATCAGAGATTAAGAAAGTATTGTTTTTGTCTCGGTACACTAGATATGGAACGTACAGATGTGGAAAATTAATTTAAAATATTTGATTTAAAATTTCTTTGAGATAATTGACGTTGATTAATTGTCGTTGTTTGATGTGTTGCTATGGTGGCCTCTGAATTACCGTTTGTCGTGTTGTCGGTGTTGTTTATAGTTGTTGAGTAATGATGTTGGAATATATTATTATTAATGATGTTGAATTATATATTAATATACTTTATTATTATAATGATGTAGCAATGAGTAGTGATGAGTAGCAATGAGTAATAATGATGTAGCAATGAGAAGTTAAAGTTATTTTGGTTTTGAGTTGATTGTTGAATTGGATGAGTTGCGTGTGTTTATGTGTCGAATTTAGGAATCGTGTTTGCTTTTGTGTTCGGTCATTCCAAAAATGTTACCGTGTTTGTTATTCCCTTATATGGTCGGCTTACATTGTGGATGAATCTGTTATTTAAGTGATGTTGTTACTTACCCTCTTCTGGCTTGGCCCTGCGGTTCACACCCGTAGATTTTCAGGTAACCAGTGACGCTTAGTTGAGAGTCTGGAGGTGGCATTAGGAGCTGCCTTTCTTTTCTAATTTCAATAATGGAGTCGCTCTGTTAGGAAGTTGTTAGGGAAAAACTATATTTACTTTCGCTAAAAAGTTTCTTTTGAAAAAGGAATTGGTCCATGTTATTTGTTCAGTATTTTTCTTATTATTATTGGAATTCAGATGAAAATTTATAAGTTCATTTTCCGCTGTGTTTTCTTTAAATGCTTATTAATTAGTCCCGTTGAAGATTAGTAACATTCTTTGTAAATAATTCAATCGACTTTTATAAATAAAATCAATGGGATTTTGAGGGTGTTACAGATAGTGATGTATATATAGAAAAATCCGAAATTCAAATATTTGGAATTCCCTCCGTGACATTTCCTACGAAACTTTTGTAGGAAACGTAAAAATTTGAAATTTTGGGTTTGCGTTTTCCCATGACATTTCCTACGAATATTTGGTAGGAAATGTATTGAATATTTCCAAATTTTCGTTTTGTTTTTCTCCGAATGTATAGACAGATCGTAATAGCAGTCTCATCGGAAACCTAGTCCTAATGAAAGGGTAATGAAGTTTGACTAAAATTATAGATTTTGACTAGATATTTCGAATTGTATCAATCCGACTGTTCAATATCACCTAATTGGACTAACATTCAAATGAGGAAAAAAAATTTGTTCACCGGACTCTATATGTATACAAATATCGTAATAACAGTCCCATTGGAAACCTAGTTTTAACGAAAGAGTCGTGAAGTTTGACTAAAATTACCGATTTTGACTGGAGATTTTGAATTTTATCAATCCGACCGTTCAATATCACATAATTCGACTAACAAACGACTGAGACAAAGAATTTTGATCATAGGACTTCGCATGTATATATAGATCGTAATGACAGTCTCATTGGGAACTTAGTTTTAATGAAAGGGTCATGAAGTTTGACTAAAACTACCGATTTTGACTGGAGATTTTGAATTTTTTCAATCTGACCGTTCAATATCACCTAATTGGACTAACAAACAAATGAGGAAAAAAATTTGATCATCGGACTCGGGATGTATAGACAGATCGTAATAACAGTCTCATTGAAAACCTCGTTTTAATGAAAGGGTCATGAAATTTGACTAAAACTACCGATTTTGACTGGAGATTTTGAATTTTATCAATCCGACCGTTCAATATCACCTAATTCGACTAACAAACGACTGAGAAAAAGAATTTTGATCATAGGACTCCGTATGTATAGACATATCGGGAATCCAGTCTCATTGGGAATCTAGTTTTAATGAAAGGGTCGTGAAGTTTGACTAAAACTACCAATTTTGACTGGAGATTTTGAATTTTGTCAATCCGACCGTTCAATATCACCTAATTGGACTAACAAAAAATGAGAAAAAAAATTTGATCATCGGACTCCGGATGTATAGACAGATCGTAATAACATTCTTTCATATATTGTTGACATTAATTCAAATGAGTTAGTTTCTATTTTTTATTTGTCACCGTGTAAAAATAAGTTTTTTATTAACTAATTTTTTTTATCAAAAACTATATAATATAATAACATTTATTTTAGATTATTGCTATTTAGTAAGAAATATTTACTAAAGAAAGAGAAGAATTCACAAATTTAGGAAATTTGACCAATCAAAAATTTGCTAACCATACATGAAAGAGAGAGTGATTAGAATTTGACCAATTAAAAATTGCCACATAAAATTCTTCTATTTCTTGCATCAAAAAATTCTTACTAAATAACATTTGCCTTTATTTTATGATACGTGTTCGCTGCAATTTTTTTTTTTTAAAATAAAACAATTCCGACGAATATATTTGTAGGAAATGTTTCTAGAAATTTGTGCTGCAAGACGCAGACATATATATTTTTATTTTAAAATAAAACATTTCCTACGAAAATGCTTGTATGAACCGTTCCTTGGGCCCACATGCCAAAATTCAACGGTCAAAATATAATTCCTACGAAGCTGCTCATAGGAAACGTACCTTGAAAGCTGCACCATGAGGCTGGCCCACCACAAAACTAGTATTGGTAGGATATGTTGGTAGGAAATGGAAGGAATTCTTGATTATAGGTTTGTTTGGTCTTACAAATAGTTCTTTATCCTTTACTTTAGGGATAGTTTTGAGGGAGATGATTATAAAACTCATCTATTGGTTTTCTATGTTTTTTTTGCTGCCATAACAAGTTCTTAAAGTTCTATTTTTCTTTCTATCTATGCGTTTCAATTTTTTAACTAATATATTAAGCACCTCAAAATTGATACTTGACCTGGTGGTGCTGTCAATAAAGAGGGGAAGGTTAATGCTTTTGTTACATAGGAGTGAAGGAAATAAGTGGATGAAAATGTTCTAATTAATCCTAAAATAAATTTGGCGCATGTCAATAGATATGTGGGAAATTTGTATAGGAACAGCTTTAGTATTTTACTTAGGTTTAAGAACATGTCACTAGATTTGCAAATTTGGAGCTTATATGTATTTCAAGAACACAATATATTATAAACTTTATATTCAGAGTAACTTAGACTCCACATTTTTAGACAAATTAATTAATTATCTTATTTATCATGACACTTATTATATTTATAAAAGATATTTTGAAAACAATACTGTACTATATATAAAATATTTTATAGTATAGTCTCAAATAATTTTATATATGAATTATAAAATGTTTTCTTTTTAATTTAATTAAGAAAAGATTTTTCCCGTGCAAAGGTATACCCACTAGTCCTTACTTAATTAAGTATTCGATTCAAAAGTAGGCGTGATATTCTTAATGAAATGAATTAAATTGACTTTTGTCTACAATAAAATCAATGGAAATTTGGGGTGTTACATAATCCTTACTCCATTTCAAATTTTCTCTCATAGTCTAACCTCTATGCTTCTCATTTTCATTATGCATGTACACTATTCAACCAAACTAAGCCCAAGTCATATGCTAAAGCTAGTAAATTCGACTGTTGGAATCAAGCTATGCAAGCTGAATTAACTGCCCTTGAAAATACTAGCTCTTGGGAAATTGTAGATCTCCCTCCCAATGTGAAACCAATTGGATGTAGGTGGGTGTATAAGATAAAACTGAAGGTGCGTGGGAGAAAAACACAAGAAGGGGTGGTTGAATTGTGTTTTAGATTTTACAAACTTTTCTAGATAATAGTATCTATCAGAGTCTTTACGCACAGCGGAATACATAACACAAACAACTTGAATCTAAGAGAATGATGGAAGATAAATAAGAGAGTGAGAGAGAGAGAGACACATAAGAATTTATACTGGTTCCCCTCACAAATCGAGAGTACTCCAGTCCCCTTGCACTTCCAAGGGATTTCACTATAATCACAAAGATTACAATTCTAGTGCTCAAGCACACAAGCAAGAGACTTCTTTGCTCAAGTCACACAAGACAAGAGACTTCTTTGCTCAAGTCACACAAGACAAGAGACTTCTTTGCTCAAAGTCCAAAGGACTAAGAGACTTCCTTGCTCAAGTCACACAAGACAAGAGACTTCTTTGCTCAAAGTCACATAAGACTAAGAGACTTTTTTTGCTCTAATCACTAAGATTGAGACTTTTCCAAATTACTCACACAGGAGTAATACTAACTTTTAAGCTTAAAACTATTACAAGATAATAACTTTAGAGGCTTTAGCTAGTTAACAAATTCTCACTTAATTCTGAGAGATGAATAATTGAAAATCAGTTGTCATCAATTCTTTCTTTCTGATATATATATGAGTGAAGAAAGATATTGAGACGTTGTAGAATCCCGTTGTAAGAGGACAGCTGTAACTTTTGAATTTACTCTAAGCAGAGCACTTCTTCTTCACAGTTAAGCTCACGTTTTACTGTCTTTCCAAATACAGTAATAAGGTACATCTGGCTCCTAGAGAGGATAGGATCACATCCTTTATGACCGTTGTAATTAGTTGTCCTTAAGAGATCATTAGGCTTAGTAAGACATGGTGATGTAGCCTTTCTGATGATCATTGGAATTCACTTTGCTTCTGATGAACCTTGATAACTTGAACTCTGGTTGGTCTTGATATTTGGCCTCTGATAGTTTGAATATTTGGCCTCTGATAGTCCTACGTAGTTCAGCTTCTGAACGTCTTCATCTTATGAACAACTCTTGACTAACACCAAATAGCTTCTGAACTTTGTAGGCATCTGAATGTCTCTGAGCTTCTGAACTTCTCTAAGCTTCTGAACTCTTGCAGACATCCTGATCCTTTTTGAGCTTCTGACCACTTTTTACCTTCTGAACTCTTTCAGAGTGTAAATACTTCAGACTTTCAATAGGTTCCTTCAGAGCATAAATCAAGTGTGCTCATGTATATTCTTAGGATTTTCCTGCACACTTAATTTAAACATTAGTAACATCAATTGTCCATTTAATACTTTGTTATCATCAAAACTAAGGGTGTGTACTAAAACACATTTTGTTCCAACAATCTCCCCCTTTTTGATGATGACAAATATAAGTATTAAATACAATTGTTGTTGATAAATTTAGCTATGTTGACATTAGGCTTCTGAGTTTTGCAAGCTCCCCCTAAGTCTGATAGTCCATAGGGTTAGGTTTGTAAGCTCCCCCTATTTTGTATCCATAGTTAATTTTAATCAGTTTAAGAATTACTTTATTATATGACTTAAATTATTCATATTTTACTATGCAGAGAACAAGGTTTATAAGCTTCTTCTTTTCATAGTTGTCGCGGTGATTTTTGGATATCGAGTTATTGATTAACTTCGAATCGCACTTTAATATTCCTCCACCGATCTTTAATTTAACCGAGGGAAAGGGAAAAAGTTCGAAAAAACCCTATTTTTTAGAGAACAAGGTTCGTGGGTTGGTTATATGAAGGGAAGGTATTAGCACCCTAAGTATCTATAGTACTCTATAGGAACCTCTTGTTTTTATTTCTAACTTCGCGCTTAATTTTATTTGCTTGTAAAAAAATGTATAAGTATGAGAATTAAAGTGATGATAAAAGAAGTTTAAAGTGACGAAAAAGAAAAAAAATGTTTTTGTTGATTTTATTGATTGGAGAGACAAGTCTCATGCCTACGTACCCGAGGGATCAAACCACCGTAGTTCGGGATAAAAAGACGAGTAAATTTGTTTGTTTGATTTTAAGGTTTTGAAAAATGGTTTTAAAGACCAAAAGCCAAAAGTGGCAAAATGTGAGTTTGATTGATGTTAATATGTGAAGAAAGTCTATATGGTTAAATTGATTGAAGTTTGATTATGAAAATAAGACGCGGACACTTGGTTTAAAATCCAAGGTTTGTTGAGAAAATGTTTTGAGTGATAAAAAACACTTGGTTTAAAATCCAAGGTTTATGCATGATTAAAGATGTATGAATGAGAAAAATGCACTTGGTTTAAAATCCAAGGTTTTTAGGCGAGAAAAAGGGACACTTGGGTTAAAGTCCAAGGTTTTAGCGATAAAAGAAGCCATTGGTTTAAAGTCGAAGGCACTCGGTTTAAAATTCAAGTTTGCGATAAAAAGACTCTTGGGTTAAAATCCAAGGTTTTCACGATAAAGAGAAACGTTTGGTTTAAAGTCCAAAGTTTTGAAAAATGCTTGATGACAAGATGTTTTTGATACTTTTTTATGTGTGAAAATGAATTGTGTTGATTTTTTGAGGAGGTGTTGACCTCATTTTTGAGAATAAAATGACTAATTATTTTTGAAGAGGTGTTGACCTCATTTTTGAGAATAAAGTGACTAATTATTTCAAATGGAATATTGAGTTCCAAATTACTAAAAAGAATAATAACGTCGCAATAAGCAAATTAAGCGCGAAGACAATCCGTAATGATATTTGATCAAAACGGCGTCTTTTCCCTCGGAATTAAATATGCTAACGATTTTGCGGAAAGCGATAAATAAATATGCATGAGATGCGATTTTTCATTTATAGTGTACATTTGTTCCTAATTACATTCTAGAGTATTTGCAAGGAAAAATAAATATGAAATGAATGCAAGAGTATGCTATGCAATTTATCTAAATTTACATCAAATCCTAAAAATACAATCTAATGTAAAAAAAAAAAAAAAAAATAAGGGGGTGCAAATAATAATAAAAACAGGAAGGGGGGTGCAAACAGCAACTCTGGGCCCAAGCCCAGCTGGGGGGCGTGGCCCAGAGGGGTGTGTGTGTAGAAAAATGTAAAGATCAGATCAGAGCCGTCTGATTGATCAGACAGCTCTGATTTGATCACAAAAATAAAGGACCAGGGACGTTGGATTGGATCTGAGGGACAATGGCGCGCAGGTGCACGATAAGGCTGTGCACCTGCGCGCACAAGATCAGGATGAGGGTATAAAAGCCAAGAAACCCTAGAAAATCACATAATCTTCTTCTTTCTCTCACCTCGCCGCCGGTGACCCTTCTTCTCTCTCGAACCTCTCTGTTTTTTTTCTCAATCCATTTTTCTTCCTTTCAAAACTTCACCACTCTTAAACAACTTACAAATTTAAACAAAATTAAACTCAAACCCAAACATATTCCCGAAAGAAAACCCTCACGTTTTAAACGAAAACAGATCGATAAAAGGAGAAAAAAGAAATGGAAATGGTTCAACCATTTGTTTTGTTTTTGTTCTGATTCTGATTCCCTTCTTCTCGTCTTTGTTCTCGGATTCGTTTTGTGTTTGATTCGAATCGATGGTTTTTTTTATTCGGATTTGGTGTTTTGATGACGGATTTTGAATGATTTGGGTTGATTTCTGTGTTTGAATCGGTTGTGATGAACAATGAAGATGATGGTGATGATATTATGGTTTCGTGTTTATGATGATGTTATTTCGTGATTACAGTTCTGGGTTTCTTATCTGTGATTCTGTTTTTGGTTTCGATTTTGGTATATGAGTTTCTGGGTTGATGATTATGCGATGAAGATGATGATTTATTTGCGTTTCTGGGTTCGTGTTTGTGATTTGGATTTTGAAATTCTGTTTTGGTTTTGGATGATGATGAACATATGAGGTTGTTTGATTTTTCTGGGTTTGATGAAGGTTGATGATGAATGATGTTTCTGATTTTCTGATTCTATTTGATTCTGCTTGTTTTTTTTGATTTTTTTGATTTGATATGGATTCAAAGAAAGCAGATGATTCTGCGGCTGATGATTATTGACCTAGGGTACTGTGCAATAAATGCAGTATTTATACTGTGTCAGGACCTAGGGTTTGCAGATGAATATTTCCCCATTTGGACAAAATTGCCCCTTTGGGCCTGGACAAAAGAACACATCTGGACTTCCATAAAAAATTGGCAAAAACACCAAAAAGGAAAAATACACAAGTAAACAATTAAAATAAAAAATAATAATATATTAATAATAATAAATGAAAACGAAAATGAATAATAATAATAAAATAAAAATCAGAAAATAATAAAAAAAAAATAATAAAAGGAAAATAAAATGTAACCAAATGAGGTATTTTAAAATACCTCTCTGCCGAAATTTCGTCAGAAGTGAACAAAGAAAAATCCGTCGTAAAAAGATGCATAAAAGCGATTGGTCAAAAAATGGGGTATGACAGATGCCCCTATTTAAGTTTCTTCCATCGAAGATAAAAAGAAAAAGATGATTTTTGATGATGTTTTTGTTTTGGTTTGACGATGGAAGAGACTTAAATACAGAGTACACCATTTTTTGACCGGATTGAACTATAAAATGCTATGATATGATGTTATGTTATGAATGTAATGCTTATGTGTGCTATGTTTATGAGTGCTATGTTTATGAGTGCTATATTCACAAAGTGTTTGAATGTAATGAAGATTATTTGACAGAGGTAATGAAGACAGAAAGTGATAAAGTCTTGTATGCGGACAAAAAGCGGTAAAGTCCTGTGTACGGACAGAAGTAAAGACAGAAAGCAGTAAAGTCCTGTGTGCGGACATAAGCAGATAAAGTCCTGTGTAGGGACAGAAGTAAAGACAGAAAGCAATAAAGTCTTGTGCGCGGACATAAGCAGATAAAGTCCTGTGTATGGACAGAAGTAAAGACAGAAAGCAATAAAGTCCTGTGTGCGGACATAAGCAGATAAAGTCCTGTGTGCGGATAGAAGTAAAGACTGAAAGCAATAAAGTCCTGTATACGGACAGAAGTAAAGACAGTGTCCACCAACATTGTGGGATGGTGAAGACAAGTAAAGGCAGTGTCCACCAACATTGTGGGATGGTGAGGACAAGTAAAGGTAGTGTCTACCAACATTGTGGGATGGTATGGACACAACAAGGGAATAAATTGTCTGTTATCATTGTGGGAGAGCGAGACATGACAAGAATATGTATTTGTCTGGACCAGACACACTGGAGATGACTTCTTTTGGGGAAATTAACTCTAAGTTTGCAGTTGATTGTTTGCAAAATCTGCTACTTTGAATATGTTCGATGGAGACATCTCTGGACCAGACTCACTGGGGATGACTTCTTTTTGTGATGTATGATTGATGGAGACATCTCTGGACCAGACTCACTGGGGATGACTCTTTTTTTGATGTATTGAAGCAAGACACATGATGGTCAATGTAATATGTGTGAATGATTTGTGTGCATGTTGTATGTAAATATGAATGTATGCGTACATGTATGTATGTATGTATGTATGTATGTATGTTATGAAGCTTGTATTTGTATGATTGAATGTTATTTGTACATGACTCGATGAGACAAAATATTTGATCAGAAAAGATGAACATCGGTCCGACGTATCCGTACAACCACTCCATAGTTCTCTGCTGGGGACAGCATCCTTATAGGTGACATAAATCAGATCCTCGGGGTAAAACCCGGTATGGCATGTCGATCCGTGGTAAGAACGATTGCTTCTTGGGGTAAAGCCCGTCGGTCAGAGGTCTGGCAGAAGTCGCCATTTTGTACACTGAAACTGAATACTTTCTCATGGTCTTGTTTCGACAGTCATGCTTTTTCTTTTTTCTTTTTTTTTTGAAATCCCTAACTTTTGCCTGGACCGCCCTTTCGGGTTTTCAATCCACCGGGAATATATATCTTTTTTTGTTTTGCCCCTAATTTTTGCCTGAACCGCCCTTTCGGGTTTTCAATCCACCGGGACGCTCATTTTTGCCTAAGCCGCCTTTTCAGGTTTTCGACTTAGCGAGCTGTTCTTTTTGCTATTTTTTTTTTTGATAGAAAGAAACAAGACTGATATGCTGATGCGCAAACTTCTCCAAGAGATGCCATTTACCGATGAATATGCAAACTTCTCAAAGATATGCCATTTGATGTTGGTATGCAAACTTCTCAAAGAGATGCCATTTGCTGATGAATGAGCCTCCCAAACGGGCCTCGACTTCTTCTTTTACTGGGGAAAAGAAAACCATACAAGCTACTTGAAGATAACCACTTGCTGGAGATTACTAGAGAACAACCAAGTTCAGTATTCAAAGGAGGAATATTGGACCACATGCTCAGCATATTATTGTAACACACATGTCCATAAGAACCCAAAATATCAACTTGATGATTATTGGCTTAAGGAGGAAGAAACATAACAACTATCTCGACATATCTGGATTGCCCCTGGAAACCACTTCAGGTGCCCCAAGTAAGTGAAACCTTGACTTCGAATCTTTGAAGGGTATGGCACTGTATGTAAAGACTTGCCCCGGATTGGCAGGTTCCTGAGGTGACTTGCCCCAAGTTAGGAGCGTTTTGAATTGATTCGTCCTTGATTAGGCCATTTGATTGAATTTCTTTGATGCCAAATATAGATTTACAAACAAAATTGTTTCTTTTGAAAAATGTTTCTGATGTAATGTACATGCAAGTTTTGGAATCGCAAAAATTTTATATAAAACATATGTGGTGTGTGTAAAAGATTGTTACTCAACAAACAGGTGGAGTCAGTTTTAACAATAATTTTGCTGATTATGCTTTCAAAGTAAACCTAGTTTCAATTAGGTCTTTTGAGGGTTATAACGTGGCCTGGTTCATGGTTTTGAAAAAAAGATTATCAGGCTCAAAATTCTGTTTTAACCTACCCACTCTTCTTTGATGTCCTTCATTCTTACACTCAACTAATTCATCAGACATGCTTTGGTTGACAAGAGGATTTATTTGACAATAATGTTTGAGGTTGACGCTTTGGTCGAAGCTTTGATGAGATTCTTGAAGTGACAGTCACTTTTTCATTCACAAGCTTGTTTGCATAATTTTGCTCTTAATCCCTTATTTTTGCATGGACCAATTCTTTTGGATTTTATGGACCATCGGGATGCCCTGAATTTTGCCTAAGTCATTTTACCTAGCGGGCTTTTTGTGGTTGTTTTTGTTTGTGTGTTTTTTTTTTTGTGTAGGATGTTTGTGACTGCCACATGCTATTGTGAGTTTTGTCTACTTAAGACTTCCTCTACCTCAACAGATTTATCCTCTTGTATTGGGATGTGTCATTAAATTATTGAAAGACTACCCTGCCTCTGGTCAAGATTAAGGGTTTTTTTTTTTTTATATATAGAAAGAACACCAACTTCTGGCTCAAAGGGGTTGACTGCGGATTATCTCTTTATTTCTCCAGTGTTTGGGAAGTGAAACAATGCCTTACATCATCAACCGGGTCTTACTAATGAAAGCACATATCAGTAATTTTAAACATTTAGTTCACATCATTCTCCCCTCAAGTTTGTTAATATGAAAAGTGAAAATAGAAAAACATTGCCATTTGTGATGGCACAAGAAAAGAGTGAATACGAATGGATGGATTCCAAAATATGCATGCTCATTGTTTAGAAATATTTATTAAAAGATACAACTTTAAAATGTAAATAAATGCTTGGCAAGAAAGAAATTGCAATTGAAAATAAAAGGCCTAGCGATCCTAGGGACAAACTTCTTGATAATCTTGAAAATGACGAAGGACCCATGATTAAGCAGAGGACGAACTTTCAACGTTAGGGTTCTCATCCTTGAAAGATAGCACATTGTTGCAGATTAAATCCTGAACAGCTTTCTTGAGATGATAGCAACGCTCTATATCATGGCCAGGGGCCCCTTGATGGAAGGCACAAGTTAAATCACTGCGGTACCAGGGAGGTAGTACTGCTGGCACAGGGGGAGGTGGTCTCGTCTGGACAAAATTTTTAGCAAGTAAAGCGGGGAGTAGGTTGGCATATTTCACGGGTATGGGGTCAAATGGTTGATTTTTCTGAGCACGCTTATGATTGAATGATTGTTGGGGAGATGGTAGGTGATGAGATTGTGGGTATTGTGGTGGTAGTGTTGTGGCTGCAATATGTTGATAAGCTGAGTTTCTCGAATGAGGTACTCCTTGAGCCACCATGCTAACTTCAGATTCTTTCCTCTCTGAAAAGTTGTTGCCATATCTCTTGCCAGTATTAGTCGGAGCTTTCTCTCTTGTCAACCGTCCCTGACGGACTCCTTCTTCTAAGCACATTCCCATTTCCACCATTTCGGTGAAGCTTCTTGATACAACACCAACCATTTTCTCATAGAAGAATGAGCTCAGAGTATGCAAAAACAACTTGCACAATTCTTTCTCTTCTACCGGAGGACGAATCTGAGCAGCAAGCTCCCTCCACCTTTGAGCATATTCCTTAAAAGATTCTCTCTCCTTTTGTGCCAATGCTCGTAGCTCATCCCTATCAGGGGCTAGATATGAATTGTAATTATACTGCCGAATGAAAGCACTAGCCAAATCATTAAAAGAACTAACGTTAGCCCTATCAAGGTCCATGTACCACCTCAGAGCTGCACCGGTTAGACTGTCTTGAAAATAATGTATCAACAACTTGTCATTACTGGTCTGAGTAGACATCTTTCTAGCATACATTATCAAGTGAGCTTTGGGGCAGGTGCTCCCCTTATATTTCTCAAAATCTGGGACCTTAAACTTATGTGGGACCACGACATCAGGGACCAAGCAGAGTTCATGCGCGTCTTGCCCGAATAAATCCTTTCCTCTAAGAGCCCTCATCTCTTTTTGCATCTCATCATACTTGATTTGTAAGTCATCCATCCTATCATAATCTCCCACACTTTCAGCATGAAAGATGGGCATCTGAGTTTGCGGGATAGTATGAACCAAAGGTGCAGAAACGGTTGCTGTGACCTGGGGAAGTGTATTAACAAACTGAGGAATAGGAACTGTCGACTGTACATGAGGGATTTCAGATACCACTGGACGTGACTCATCTCCGAGAAATCCAACAGGCATGCCCCACGGGTAACCTTCGGGCATAACATACTGAGAAGTGCTAAAAGGCGCAGACGGAACCGGAGGAGGTACAAAGGTACTGCTAGACTGAGGTACCGGAGCTGGCGCCTGATTCTGGGTAGCCATCAGAGATACCACCATGCTAGTCAACTTCTCAATTTCTGTCTGCATGGTCGTCACCTGTTCACGGAGCATATGGTTTTCTTCCTCAACATTGCTCATCTTGTTTCTTAACCTGAACCGGGTATTATAGACACGAGTTGGTTTGTACCGAATACGCCGAGCCACTTTTTTACTGAGGTAGAGAGAACAGGAAAATATGAGACTTGAGTTTGGAAACTTACGAATGTAGTATGATGCATGATGTGTTTATGCTAAAATATACAATGTTTTTTTTTTTTTTGGTTATCGAAGGACTTATCTCAAATTGGTTGTAAACATTTAGATATGGATTTTGTTAGGAGAAAAGAAAATGAAAAGAGAAAGATTTATTATGTGTCATTTGAAATGAATATTCTCTACAATGTTTACAAAAAATTTGTTTAAGTCCTTCGACATTGGATGAGTAAAAATTTATGAATGAGTGCATGCATGCATGATGCGGAAAACATGGTGGGGTTAAAGTAAAATGTTGGAGTCAAAGGTGAAATCCCCCCCACATGGTATGTACTAGGGTTCATATGTACCTGCATCACGGGTTCTAATAAGTTCCAAAAGTCATCAACCGTCTTTCGAACATCACCGGCTTACGGAACTAATTCCCGGTCCAATAATATTCTTAAAACAATCTCTTTTGAGTGTAGTCTCGCGTATCGACTAATTCCAAGACCATTCTTGGTTAGCCACCGCACTACGCTCTAAAAGGCCAAGATGGGTTAATGTGATTCTAAGGTTCTCAGCTTCTCGGGACACTCACATTGATAAGTAATAACGCCGACATGACTATTCATGTCAACAGAGTACTACTATCATGAGGCCTCCACTGAGCGGGATTGTATCACATGCATCGGGATCTAAGACTATTCCTAGCCCAATACTTTGATTATACCCCATCCTATCTTATTGTTTCTCTCAAGCCCGGGTTAGGACTTATCTCACCACTCAAAATCAAACCCAAGTATATATACAAATATTTACACAAATAAAAGAATAATAGCGCGAAGATAGAAAATAAAACAAGTTAGGTTCAACCCGCTTGGTTGTCCCCAGTGAAGTCGCCATTTCTGTCGCGGTGATTTTTGGATATCGAGTTATTGATTAACTTCGAATCGCAATTTAATATTCCACCACCGATCTTTAATTTAACCGAGGGAAAGGGAAAAAGTTTGAAAAAACCCTATTTTTTAGAGAACAAGGTTCGTGGGTTGGTTATATGAAGGGAAGGTATTAGCACCCTAAGTATCTATAGTACTCTATAGGAACCTCTTGTTTTTATTTCTAACTTCGCGCTTAATTTTATTTGCTTGTAAAAAAATGTATAAGTATGAGAATTAAAGTGATGATAAAAGAAGTTTAAAGTGACGAAAAAGAAAAAAAATGTTTTTGTTGATTTTATTGATTGGAGAGACAAGTCTCATGCCTACGTACCCGAGGGATCAAACCACCGTAGTTCGGGATAAAAAGACGAGTAAATTTGTTTGTTTGATTTTAAGGTTTTGAAAAATGGTTTTAAAGACCAAAAGCCAAAAGTGGCAAAATGTGAGTTTGATTGATGTTAATATGTGAAGAAAGTCTATATGGTTAAATTGATTGAAGTTTGATTATGAAAATAAGACGCGGACACTTGGTTTAAAATCCAAGGTTTGTTGAGAAAATGTTTTGAGTGATAAAAAACACTTGGTTTAAAATCCAAGGTTTATGCATGATTAAAGATGTATGAATGAGAAAAATGCACTTGGTTTAAAATCCAAGGTTTTTAGGCGAGAAAAAGGGACACTTGGGTTAAAGTCCAAGGTTTTAGCGATAAAAGAAGCCATTGGTTTAAAGTCCAAGGCACTCGGTTCAAAATCCAAGTTTGCGATATAAAGACTCTTGGGTTAAAATCCAAGGTTTTCACGATAAAGAGAAACGTTTGGTTTAAAGTCCAAAGTTTTGAAAAATGCTTGATGACAAGATGTTTTTGATACTTTTTTATGTGTGAAAATGAATTGTGTTGATTTTTTGAGGAGGTGTTGACCTCATTTTTGAGAATAAAATGACTAATTATTTTTGAAGAGGTGTTGACCTCATTTTTGAGAATAAAGTGACTAAATTGACCACTCTCCTACGTTCTCTTTCTGAAGCACTACAAAGCCCTAAAAAGCAAAGTAATTTCGTTTCTTCCAACAATTGATTTATCATTATTATTTCTCCCCCTTTTGTCATTATCAAAAAGGTAGTATAAGCAATTAATAACAATTGCAATGTCCAATGCAGTCAAGTCAGTTGTGGTTGAACGCATTTATGACATTAGCGTGTGAAATGAGCTTATAAAAAGGAGAGAAACCTAGTCATTTTATTCACACAGAATAATCTGAGGTTGTGATAAAGCAATTGAGAGAAAAAATGAAACGCTCAGAAAAGAAGAAGGTAGATTCAAAGAGAGTTAGTCAAGATAGGAGAAAACATACGAAGAAATCAAGAGAAACAAAGCCAGTGTCTGAACAAGAGAAACGCAGTTCAGAGTCTGAAGAAAAAGATTGGGACTCTGACTGGTTTGAGTTTCTGAAGACATATCCTCCTGAAGAAAAATAATCTGATATCCAAGGCTCTAGAGGGGCTAGTGTCTTCTCTTGAAGAAAAATAATTTGATGCATCAGAATAGGTTTCTTCATGAAAGACAACCAGTTGGATGACTCATCCAATTCCCCTCTTCAAAGATCATATTGAGGCTTGCTACCACAATATGTCCTTTGCAGCATCCAGAAAATAGTCTTTAGGAAAATTTATATATAATCAGTAACCCATGTTCTCAATGAAATAAAATTTTAATTGCTTTGGCTTGTTTAATTTGATATTCTTATTATGTTTCTTCTCTTTTTATGCAATTTGATTCTTTAAGAATAACTAAATGTTGCACTATTTGAAAAACAATTTTAAGAACAGAACCAAAAGAGTTTGAAAAACAATTGAGAAACTGTTTTTAAATAAAATAAACTTTAAAGAAAAAGTTTTGAAAGCCAATTGAAGAGTAAAAACAAAATCATACAAGATTAATTCTCAATGGACAAACACATCTATCAAAAGTTTAAGGAATCATAAAGAAAAGAGAAACATTCAGAATAACACATAGTGAATAAATATTTCAGATTAGCACAAAGAAGTCAAAAAATATACAAAGTATAGACTTAATCCTATCAATGTGCCTAGCAAAATATTAATCAGCAGATAAACAATTTAAACACTCAAAGAAATCCTACGGTTTTATTGAGGACGACTACAGAGAAGAGCTAGGGTTTTCATGATTTCCTTCTGGTTTCCATTGACTTGCTCCATCATCCCAATATACTTGTCCACTTTGGCTTCAATTCTTTCAATATCAGCCTCATAGACTGGATTCCTCATATGCTCTTGATTAGCTCCCAGATTGTCTAGGATAGGTTCATTCAGATCTTCCTCAAGTGAAGTTAACCTCTCCCTCAGGTTTTGTTCATAATTTGCTCTTACAGTAGAGGATTCAGGTGGATTCCTCTCTGTGTCCTCCTGAGTCTGAATGACCTCTTCAACAATTGCAGCTTTTCCCTTGTCAAATTTCTTCTGCTCTTCAACATCAGCCTCTTGAAGTCTATACAGCTTCTTTACCAATTCCTCAGTCAGACTAACCCATTGAGTGGCATACTCAGATGAAGGAAGATCAGATTGCCTTAGCTCATGAAGACCATGTATCTGACTGAACAAGCTGTTGCATTCACTCAAGATATCAGGGTTATTTGAGTTGGTTGGGTGAGGTTCAGAGTTTAAGGGTGTGATGGTGTGTGGAGGTGATGTTTGTGGTTGTGTTTTAGTTTGAAGTCTAAGGGAGGTTTGATCAAAGCTTTTGAGATGAAAATCATTCACATGAAGTTCTTTGACCATAGCATCAACATGGTTTGATGGTGGGGGATTCTGGGTTTCTTTTGAATCAACAAGTTCTGTATGTTTTGAAACATCAAAGTGATGTTCAAGTTCTTCAGTGTTTTGTCGTTCAGGATCTTGATGTTCAGAGGGTTGGTGTTCAGATGGTGTTTGAACAGGTTCTGGTGAGATGTGTGGTTGAGTATGAAATATCTCTGGTATGGGAGGTTCTGAATTGACAGGTTCTGAGATAAGTTGATTTAAGGTGAGATTGTCTTCAAGACTTGTCTGGGTAGTGTTTGGAATGGGATTCTGAATTTGTTCAGAGATTGGGTGGATGGATGGGTTCTGAACAAGATTTGTGGTTACAGTTTGGTTAGATAATTCACCAACTAAATGTTCTTCAAGGAATTGTAGAGGTGAATTTCTGGGTGGGGTTGATGATGGGATTGATTGAGTATCTTGAGTATTTACAACAGCAGGTTTAGACATAGATACATTACCTGAGTTGTCTTTGGTTGAGCTTTCAGCAGTCTTTTTCTTGAGTCTGACACTTAATGGTTCATCATCATCTTCACTTTCTTCATCTTGAATTACTACCACATTTGAACTTCCAGCTTTGGTCTTGGTCTTTCCTTTACTCTCTACCTTTGTAGCTTCATTATTTTCCACCTTTACTTTTACCAGCCTCTTCCTCTTCTTCTTCAATTCTTCCTTTTCAATCTCAAACCCTTCACCTTGACTTTCCAGCAGTTGTATGTATTGATTGACAATACCATTTGAGACAGCAGGTATGTCAATCTTATATTTCTTCACCATAGAATCTCCTGAGTGTGGTTGAGGTTCAAATGGATAAGAAAGTTGCACCTCTTGTCCTGCTAGCAAGTTCATGGTGGAGAGGGTGTGAGCAGAGATTGTAGAGGCTCTGGTCTCTCTTAGCAGATTGTTATGACCAGCAGTTTTGATTATGTCTATCACTCCACATTGATAGAAAATCTCACTAAGAATCCTTGGGTAGATGACATGAACATTTGGCTTGGTTTGCTTCAGAATAGCACACACGTCTTTACAGAGGTGATTGAAGATGTATCTAGCCCAATTGAAATCAAATTTCCTTGTGAGAAAATAGACAAAGTGTCTATGATCCCATGAAAGTTGGTCAGAACTTCCACTCCGTGGAAATATTGATCCCAAAACTATTCTGGCTAAAACTTTCTGAGTAGGCTTCAAATCACCTACCTTGTTGCTTTCACAGCGCTTCCCTTCAGCGTAGCATTGTTTGGTCATATTCACCAGAAACTCTGAGTTCTTTGCTTCACTTTGGCTATAGGTGTGGTAGATGCCTTCATTGGGGATAGATAAAACCTTAGCCAGGTTTGAAGCAGTGAGAATCACTTCAAAGCCACAAACAACCGAATGCACCTCAGTCTCTTCAACAACCCTTAATCCTAGTTCTTGAGGAGTCTTGTCCTTATTCTCAGGTTTCTCTTTCCTCTTTGCAGCCAGCTCCTTATTATAATCCTCTACCATCTTCAGTTTGCTTCTAATCCAAAAGTCTTTTACCAGCGTAGGGTAGATTGGACCATTCAATAACTTCATGTATCTAAAGCTCCCATCATGATCAATAAAGAACTTTAGAACATCAAAGTGATTCTTCCCCAAACTGTCGAAATCCACTGGTTGTTCCATAACCAGGTTTAATGATTTTCCCTCCATCTTGAGAGGCAAATCTGTAGAATACATCTCATCACATGCAGTAGTGTTGATTGGGAAGTTCTTAGGAAATGTAAACAAGGAATCAGAAGCTGATGAGGTAGATGCTGCCATTTCTGAAGTTAGGGTTTTGGGTTTTGCTAATTTGAGAGAGAAAGAAATTGCTCTGTGGTGTTGAAGAAGAAAGTGTATGTAGTGAATGTGTAAAGTGTGCAAGTGATTAAGTGATTTTGTTTAAAAGCAAAGTAAAACACACAATAAATAAAATCAAAAAGAAAAGAACCATCATCAACTGTTTCAAACCAATCAGAACGTTTAGCGCCAAAACGTTTCAGTAAAAAATACTTAAACGTTTGCAATTCATTTCCTCTTCAGAGGCTTAACCTTCAGAGGTTGAAAATTTCTCAGAGTCTGAACTACTTCAGATGCTGAAATCTAAAGTACTTCAGAGTCTAAAAATGAATTTTTTCAGGACATTTTAAAATATATGTTCAGACATTATTTTTCAAGGTTTTATTTCTGAACATTTTGTTTAATAAATCAAGTGTCCTAAAAAATATTTTAACCTTGAATGTTATTCCTCTGACTTGTCATTCAGGAGTTGAGAGTTACTTACCTGATTTTGTAGCTTTGTTTTTTTTATGACATTTTGGTTCAACTGTAAGCCTTTTATTTATGTACACTTTAGGCTTTTCTTGTCAATCTCTTTCAAGGTCAAATTCTGGGCATTCATCCCACCATAGAGAGTTGCTATCATCATATTCTTGTTCAAAACAACCTTCAAATTCTTCATACTCTCTCATGTAGCTTATGTACTCCATTTCATCTTTTTCTCCATCTGACTGATCAAAAATGTGCCTTTTATGCACAATTGCTCTCCTTCCATTCACACTCACATGCATCCATGTGATTGGAACATCCAGAGTCTTTGTTTGACTTGCATTTAAGTAAATAATTTTGTCTCTTGGTACCCACTTGTTTGAGGGTCCTAGACTGTTAGTTGCCAAATCTTTATCCTTCATTTGTTCCATCTGAGTACTATCAGATACAAATGTAGTGAAAAGATTAGGGAGTGAAGAGCTTCTAGCAATAGCTGATGAGCTTGGTTCCTCTAGTGTTTTATCACCAGAGTATCCAATCTCATTAGTATTGTTGGTTCTAATGTTGCAAAGCATAGAAACAATTTTATTTTGATCAGCATTTGTGTTGCAATACTCTTTGAAAGCAAGAGAGTGCTCATAGGGTTTGCAACACATAACATAACCTCTCTCAAGATCTCTTGTTTTGTTAAAATCTTTTTGTAAAAGATCTTCAGAGTGATTTGCTTGCTTACTTAAATTCTCATAGTCTGCTTTAAGCTTTTTATACTTCTGCTGACTATTAAAGGATTTAAGTAAAGCTTTTTCAAGATGCTTGATCAATTTGGCTTTGGAGAGACGAGAGTATACCTGATTTATTCTTCTTTTGATATGGTCTACGTTATCAGATTCTGACTCTCCTTCAGAGCTTGAATCTTCAGAGTCTGACCCATCTTCAGAGCTTGATTCTTCAACTCCTAGTGCTCTTTCAGATTCCAAATGCTCTTCAGGTCCTGAGAGCTTGATTTCCTTCTCTCCTTCAGATTCACCTTCAGAGAAGTTGTCTAGCTCATCCCAGGTCGTCATTCCTTTTGCCAGTTTTCCTACATTCTTCTTGAAGTTGTATCATCTTTGAGGTTTCCTTGAAAACCTTTCAAGATACTCTTCATCAGGTTCTTCATCAAGATCTTCATGTTCCATTACTTGCTTTCCTTTCCTTGCTGCTTCTGCTTCTTCACTTTTCAACTCTTCTTTATCCTTCAGAGCCAATTCATGGACTCTGAGTAATTCAATCAATGATTCAGGACTCATTGAATTGATGTCTTCAGTTTCCTCTATTGTATTTGAAATATCAATCCAATTCAGAGGCAAACTACTCAGCATCTTGCTTACAAGCTCTTTGTTGCTGAGTTTGTTGTTGAAGTCTTCAAGCTTGCTTGTGATAGCTTGAAATCTTAAGCTCATTTCTCCAATGTTCTCATTTTCTTCCATTCTAAACTCCTCATATTGATCTAACAGACCATTTACTTTTGCTCTCTGAATGCTTTCATTATCATCACTAATGAAGCACACAGTTGTGGTTGTAGATTCAATATTAGAAGTTTGTTCAGCCCCTGATGTGGAAGGAATTTGATTGTTGCTCAGATCTTCATTTATATTTAGTCCATCTTCAACTTCCTTGATAAGATCAGCAACTTGTTGATATAACTTCTGCTTCCAATCATCCAATAGTTGAGCCATGGTGTTTTTCTCATTAGGATCTTGACTGTCTCACTGTTAAGTGATTTCCAACAGAACCGGAGCTCTGATGCCAATTGAAGGTGTGTGGGAGAAAAACACAAGAAGCGGGGTTGAATTGTGTTTTAGATTTTAAAAACTTTTCTAGATAATAGTATCTATCAGAGTCTTTAAGCACAGCGGAATTCTTAACACAAACAACTTGAATCTAAGAGAATGATGGAAGAGTAAATAAGAGAGTGAGAGAGAGAGAGACACAAGAATTTATACTGGTTCCCCTCACAAATCGAGAGTACTCCAGTCCCCTTGCACTTCCAAGGGATTTCACTATAATCACAAAGATTACAATTCTAGTGCTCAAGCACACAAGCAAGAGACTTCGTTGTTCAAGTCACACAAGACAAGAGACTTCTTTGCTCAAGTCACACAAGACAAGAGACTTCTTTGCTCAAGTCACACAAGACAAGAGACTTCTTTGCTCAAAGTCACACATGACTAAGAGACTTCCTTGCTCAAGTCACACAAGACAAGAGACTTCTTTGCTCAAAGTCACACAAGACTAAAAGACTTCTTTTGCTCTAATCACTAAGATTGAGACTTTTCCAAATTACTCACACAGGAGTAATACTAACTTCTAAGCTTAAAACTATTACAAGATAATAACTTTAGAGGCTTTAACTAGTTAACAAATTCTCACTTAATTCTGAGAGATGAATAATTGAAAATCAGTTGTCATCAATTCTTTCTTTCTGATATATATATGAGTGAAGAAAGATATTGAGACGTTGTAGAATCCCGCTGTAAGAGGACAGCTGTAACTTTTGAATTTACTCTAAGCAGAGCACTTCTTCTTCACAGTTAAGCTCACGTTTTACTGTATGTCCAAATACAGTAATAAGGTACATCTAGCTCCTAGAGAGGATAGGATCACATCCTTTATGACCGTTGTAATTAGTTGTCCTTAAGAGATCATCAGGCTTAGTAAGACATGGTGATGTAGCCTTTCTGATGATCATTGGAATTCACTTTGCTTCTGATGATCCTTGATAACTTGAAGTCTGGTTGGTCTTGATATTTGGCCTCTGATAGTTTGAATATTTGGCCTCTGATAGTCCTTCGTAGTTCAGCTTCTGAACGTCATCATCTTCTGAACAACTCTTGACTAACACCAAATAGCTTCTGAACTTTGTAGGTATCTAAATGTCTCTAAGCTTCTGAACTTCTCTAAGCTTCTGAACTCTTGCAGACATCCTGATCCTTTTTCAGCTTCTGACCACGTTTTAGCTTCTGACCACGTTTTAGCTTCTGAACTCTTTTAGAGTGTAAATACTTCAGACTTTCAATAGGTTCCTTCAGAGCATAAATCAAGTGTGCTCATGTATATTCTTAGGATTTTCCTGCACACTTAATTTAAACATTAGTAACATCAATTGTCCATTTAATACTTTGTTATCATCAAAACTAAGAGTGTGTACTAAAACACATTTTGTTCCAACAAAAACATCATGTTGATGGATCCATAGAGAGATTCCAAGCTCGACTAGTGGATAAAGGATTTAATCAAGTTGAGGGACTTGATTATTTTGACACTTATTCTCCTATTGCTAAGCATACTACTGCGAGAGCTGTTATTGCTTTAGCTTCCATCAATCACTGGGTTATTCATCAGTTGGACGTGAATAACACCGTTCTCCATGGTGACTTGAAAGAGGATGTGTACATGACCATTCCACCTAGTATACACCTATATAAACCTAATCAAAATTGCAAGTTGGTCAAGTCCTTATATGGGCTCAAACAGGCAAGTCAATAGTGGAATGAAAAGCTTACTCATTTTCTTATAAACCTAATCTCGTAGTTCGGGGTAAAAATTACGAGTAAATTTGTTTGTTTAATTTTAAAGTTTTGAAAATGGTTTTAAAGACCAAAAGCCAAAAGTGGCAAAATGTGAGTTTGATTGATGTTAGTTTATGAAGAAAGTCTAAATGGTTAAATTGATTGAAGTTTGATTATGAAAGGAGATGTGAACACTTGATTGAAGTTTAAAATCCAAGGTTTATTGAGAAAAAGATTTGAGTGATAAAAGACACTTGGTTTAAAAGTCCAAGGTTTTTGCTTGATTAAAAATGCACTTGGTTTGAAGTCCAAGGTTTTTGCGAAAGGAACACTTGGTTTAAAATCCAAGGTTTTAGCGATAAAGGAAGCCATTGGTTTAAAGTCCAAGGCACTTGGTTTAAAATCCAAGTTTGCGATAAAAAAGAACTTTTGGGTTAAAATCCAAGGTTTTCACGATAAAAGGGGGTCATTGGTTTAAAGTCCAAGGCACATGGTTTAAAATCCAAGTTTGCGATAAAAAAGAACTCTTGGGTTAAAATCCAAGGTTTTCACGATAAAAGGGGCCATCGGTTTAAAGTCCAAGGCACTTGGTTTAAAATCCAAGTTTTGCGATGAAAAAGAACTCTTGGGTTGAAATTCAAGGTTTTCACGATAAAAAGAAACGTTTGGTTTAAAGTCCAAAGTTTTGAAAAATGCTTGATGACAAAAGTATTTTTATGCTTGGTGATGTTTGAAAATAAATTGCCTATGTATTTTTGAAAGAGGTTTTGACCTCATTTTTTGATAAAAAAGAATTGGGTAACGGTTGCGCGCGGAAAGAAATAATACTAACGTTATAACAAATAATTAAGCGCGAAGACAATTCGTAATGATATTTTGATCAAAACGATGTATTTTCCCTCGGAATTTGATATTCTAACGTTTTTGCGGAAAGCAATAAAAATAAATATGCATGAGATGCAAGGTTTCATTTATGGTGTACATTTGTTCCTAATTACATTCTAAAATATTTACGAGAAAATAAACATGAAATGATGCAAGAGAATGGATGCTATGCAATTCTTATTTATATTTACATTAAATCCTAAAATACATACTAAAGTCCTTGCAATGAAATAAATAGTTAATTAATAAGGCAATAAATAAATTGTTAGATTAGACCAATTATTAACAATAAGTAAAAATTGTTAAGTTAGTAAGTTAGTAACAGTAATTAAGAATAAAGAACATGAGTAATAAAATGTTAGATTAGTGAGCAAGATAAAAAACTAAGCAAAATAAATAAACATAAATTAGAGCAAAAATGAACACAAATAATCATGAAATAAATAAATAATAATAAAAAACAAAAGACCTCCAATTAGTGATTATTTTGGATTTAATAGCTCATTGAAGCACATTCCATAAGCACTTTTTATCATAGGTTTAAAAAAATAAAAATAAAAATAAATAAAAACAGAAGGGGTGCAAATAGCAATATGAAAACAAAGGGGGTTGCAAAAAGCACTACTGGGGGGCGTGACCCAAAGGGGGGTGTGCAAAGAAGATAAGCAAAACAGAATCAGAGCCGTCTGATTGATCAGACAACTCTGATTTGATCACATGCAAAATAGATCAGGAGCGTTAGATTAAAATCAGAAGGACAAAGGCGCGCAGGTGCATGATACGGGCATGGACCGTCACACACAAGATCGGGTCAGGGTATATATACCCCAAACCCTAAAAAAAACACATTTTGAAACAAAATCTTCTCTCTCTAGCGCCGTTCATCTCTCCTCTCTAATCTCTCTCTCCCAGCTCATGTTCTTCCTGTTGTTCTTCAAGATGAAGAACACGATGAAGATTCCGGCGAGAGCCCGCCGTGCCGGAGCGATTCCGACGGCAGCTCCGCCGTCCAAAACCCAAAAATTTCACAAAAAATCAAAACTTTTTTAAACAAAACCCTTCTTTAATCCTTTCTAAACCCAAATCCAAAATCAAAATCCCCTAAAGCCTAACCAAACGGCATAGATCGGAAAAAAATAAAAAAGGAAAAGAAAAGCTTCAACCTTTCGTATTGGATTCTGTTCTGATCGTTTTCTTTTCTTCTCTGTGTTTCTGTTATTTTGGGAAAATGGAAAGTTCTTTCGTTTTGTTTTTTTTTTGTTTCCGAAAAAAAGAAATGTTTTTATGGTTCTGAATCCGAAAGAAAGAATGAAATTCGTTGATTGTGTTCTGTGATTATTGAAATTGAATTTCTGAGTTTGGATTTTGTTGGTGATTTGCGTTCTGTTTGAGGGAAGAACAATGGAGGTTTGAATTTTTGTAGTGCTTACTGTTTGTTGATTTTTTTGATTATTTTATATTTTTTGGGTTTTTGTTTTCTGTATTGAATTTGATCAAGAAGAAAAATGGAAACTTTTTCTCTGTGTTTGTGTTTTCTGCGGCTGCTGGAAAAAAAGTCCCCTGGAAACTGTGCAATAAATGCTCTATTTATCCAGTGTCAGACCTAGGGTTTGGACAGATGAAATTTTTCCTTTTTGGACAAAATTGCCCCTTTGGACTTGGATGAGGACAAAACACACTTGGACCCAAAAAACTAAACAACAAAAACACACTAAAGAAAAAAAACGAAAATAATAAAATAAAAATAAAAATACATGATAAAAATATGACTTAAAATAAAATAATAATAAAAAAATAAATCAAATATATATAAAGAAATAAAAATAATAAATAAATAAAAAATGAAACCAATAAATGAGGTATTTTAAAATACCTCTCTGCCAAAATTTCGTCAGAAACGACAAAAGAAAAACACCAGTTTTAAAAGACGAACAAGAAAGATCGGTCAAAAAATGGGGTATGACAGATGCCCCTATTTAAATTTCTTCCATCGGAGATAAAAAGAAAAAGATGATTTTTGATGATGTTTTTGTTTTGGTTCGACGATGGAAGAGACTTAAATACAGAGTACACCATTTTTTGACCGGACTAAACTATAAAATGCTATGATATGATGTTATGAGTGTTATGCTTATGAGTGTTTGAATGTAATGATGATTATTTTGACAAAATTAATGAAGACAGAAAGCGATAAAGTCCTGTATGCGGACAGAAAACAGTAAAGTCCTGTGTATGGACAGAAGTAAAGACAGAAAGCAATAAAGTCCTGTGTTCGGACAGAAGTAAAGACAGAAAGCAATAAAGTCCTGTGTAGGGACAGAAGCGATAAAGTCCAATGTGAGGACAGAAGTAAAGACAGTGCCTACCAACATTGTGGGATGGTAAGGACACAACGAGGAAATAAATTGTCTGCTGTCATTGTGGGAGAGCGAGACATAACAAGAATATGTATTTGTCTGGACCAAACACACTGGAGATGACTTCTTTTGGGGAAATTAACCACAAGTTTGCAGTTGATTGTTTGCAAAACCTGCTACTTGAAATATGTTTGATGGAGACATCTCTAGACCAGACTCATTGGGGATGACCTTTTTTGTGAAATATGAATGATGGAGACATCTCTGGACCAGATACACTGGGGATGACCCCTTTTTTTGTGATGTATTGAAGCAAGACACATGATGGTCAATGCAGTATGTGTGAATGATTTTGTGTGCATGTTGCATGTGAATATGAATGTAGGTATGGATATGTAAATGATTGTATGTATGTATATGTGAACGATTGTATGTATGGATATGTGAATGATTGTATGTATGTATGAATGTATGTATGCAATTCAGCTTGTATTTGTACAGGACTGGATGAGATAAAAGTTTGATCAAGAAAGATGAGCATTGGGCCGACGTATCCGTACAACCACTCAATAGTTTTCCACTAGGGACAACATCCTTACATGTGAAATAAATCAGATTCTCGGGGTAAAACCCGGTATGGTATGTCGATCCATGGTTAGAATGATTGCTTCTTGGGGTAAAGCTCATCGGTCAGAGGTTTGGCAGAAGTCGCCATTTTGTACACTGAAACCGAATATTTTCTCATGGTCTTGTTTCGACAGTCATGCTTTTGCTTTTTTTGTTGAAATCCCTAACTTTTTCCTGAATCTCCCTTTCGGGGTTTCAATCCACCGGGAATATATATCTCTTTTTTTTATTTGCCCCTAATTTTTTCCTGGACCGCCCTTTCGGGTTTTCAACTTAGCGAGCTGTTCTTTTTTGCTAGAAAGAAACAAGATTGATATGCTGATATGCAAAATTCTCCAAGAGATGTCATTTGTTGTTGATATGCAAACTTCTCAAAGAGATGCTATTTGTTGTTGATATGCAAACTTCTCAAAGAGATGTCATTTGCTGCTGATATGCAAACTTCTCAAAGAGATGTCATTTGCTGTTGATATGCAAACTTCTCAAAGAGATGCCATTTGCTGCTGATATGCAAACTTCTCAAAGAGATGTCATTTGCTGTTGAATGAGCCTCCCAAAATGGGTCCCAGCTTCTTCTTTCACTGGGGAAAAGAAAACCATACAAGCTTCTTAAAGATAACCACTTGCTGGAGATTACCAGAGAACAGTCAAGTTCAGTATTCAATTGAGGAATATTGGATCACATGCTCAACATATTATAGTAACACACGTCCATAAAACCCAAAATATCAACTCGATGATTATTGACTCAAGGAGGAAGAAACATAACAACTATCTTGGCAGATCTGGATTGCCCCTGGAAACCACTTCAGGTGCCCCAAATGAGTGAAACATTGACTTTGAATCTTTGAAGGGTATGCCCCTGGATGTAAAGACTTGCCCCTGATTGGCAGGTTCCTGAGGTAATTTGCCCCAAGTAAGGAGCGTTTTGAGTTGATTCACCCTTGATTAGACCAATTGATTGAATTTCCTTGATGCCAAATATAAATTTGCAAACAAAATTGTTTCTTTTGAAAAATATTGCTGATGTAATGTACATGCAAATTTTGGAATCGAAATTTTTTAGAAAACAAATGTGGTGTGTGTAAAAGATAGTTACTCAACAAACAGGTGGAGTCAGTTTTAACAAAATTTTGCTGATTATGCTTTCAAAGTAAACCTAGCTTCAATTAGGTCTTTTGAGGGTTATAACGTGGTCTGGTTCATGGTTTTGAAAAAAAAGATAATTACGCTCAAAATTTTATTTTAACCCACCCACTCTTCTTTGATGTCCTTCATTCCTACGTTCAATTAATTCATCAGACCCGCTTTGGTTGACAAAATGATTTCTTTTGACAATGATGTTTGAGGTTGACGCTTTTGGTCGAAGCTTTGATGAGATTCTTGAAGTGGCAGTCACTTTTTCATTCGCAAGCTTGTTTTCATCATTTTTGCTCTTAATCCCTTATTTTTGCATGGACCAATTCTTTTGGATTTCGCGATCCATCGGGATGCCCTAAATTTTGCCTAAGTCTTTTTACCTAGCGGGCTTTTTGTTGTTGTTTTTGTTTGTGTTTTTTTTTTTTTTTGGTGTAGGACAATTGTGACTACCACATGCTATTGTGAGTTTTGTCTACTCATGACTTCCTCTATCTCAACAAATTTATCCTCTTGTATTGGGATGTATCATTGAATTAATTGAAAGACTAGCCTGCCCCGGGTTAAGATTAGAGGGTTTTTATTTTTATTTTTTTTATAGAAAGAACACCAACTTCTGGCTCAAAGGGGTTGACTACGGATTATATCCTTATTTCTCCGGTGTTTGGGAAGCGAAACAATGTCTTACATCGTCAACCGGGTATTACTAATGAAAGCATATATCAGCACATATCAGCAATTTTAAACATTTAGTTTACATTATCCTCCCCTCAAGTTTGAAAAGTGAAATAGAAAAACATCGCCGTTTATGATGGCACAAGAAAAGAGTGAATACGAATGGATGGATTCCAAAATATGCATGCTCATTGTTTAGAAATTTTAATTAAAAGATACAACTTTAAAATGCAAATAAAGGCTTGGCAAGAAAGAAATTGCAATTGGAAAATAAAAGGCCTAGTGATCCTAGGGACAAACTTCTTGATAATCTTGAAAATGACGGAGGACCCATGATTAGGCTGAGGATGAACTTTGAACATTAGGGTTCTCATCCTTGAAAGATAACACCTTGTTGCGGATTAAATCCTGAACAGCTTTCTTGAGAGGATAGCAACGTTCTACATCATGGCCAGGGGCCCCTTGATGGAAGACATAGGTTAGATCACTGCGGTACCAGAGAGGTAGTACTGCTGGCACAGGGGGAGGTTAGATCAAATGGAGATTTCTCTGGGTGCGGTTATGATTGAATGATTGTTGGGAAGATGGTGGGTGACTTTGTGGTTGATGTGGGTATGATTGTTGTGGAGATGTTTGTTGGAGATATGCTGGTTGATGAGATTGTGGGTATTGTGGTGATGGTGTTATGGCTGCAATATGTTGATAAGCTGGGTTTCTTGAATGAGGTCCTCCTTGAGCCACCATGTCAACTTCAGATTCTTTCTTCTCTGAAAAGTTGTTGCCATATCTCTTGGCAGTATTAGTCGGAGCTTTCTCTCTTGTCAACCGTCCCTGACGGACTCCTTCATCTAAGCACATTCCCATTTCCACCATTTCGGTGAAGCTTCTTGATACAACACCAACCATTTTCTCATAGAAGAATGGGCTCAGAGTATGCAAAAATAACTTACACAATTCTTTCTCTTCCACTGGAGGACGAATCTGAGCAGCAAGCTCGCTCCATCTTTGAGCATACTCCTTAAAAGACTCCCTCTCTTTTTGTGCCAAGACCCGTAACTCATCCCTATCAGGGGCCAGATATGAATTGTATTTGTACTACCTGATGAAAGCACTAGCCAAATCATTAAAGGAACTGACGTTAGCCCTATCGAGATCCATGTACCACCTCAAAGCCGCGCCTGTCAGACTGTCCTGAAAGTAATGGATCAACAACTTATCATTACTAGTTTGAGTTGACATTTTCCTGGCATACATTACCAAGTGAACCTTAGGGCAAGTACTCCCCTTATACTTCTCAAAATCCGGAACTTTAAACTTATGTGGGACCACAACATCAGGGACCAAGCAGAGTTCATGAGCATCCTGGCCGAACAAATCTTTCCCCCTAAGAGCCCTCATCTCCCTCAGTATCTCATTATACTTGATATGTAAGTCATCAACCCTGTCATAACCCCCTACACTTTCAGCATGAAAGATGGGCATCTGGTTTTGCTGGATAGTATGAACCACCGGTGCGGACACAGTTGCTGTAACTTGAGGAAGTGTGTTGCCAAGCTGAGGAATTGGCACTGCTGGTTGGACATGAGGAATCTCAGATACTACAGGTCGTGATTCCTCCCCGAGAAAGCCAACTGGCATGCCCCATAGGTAACCTTCGGGCATAACAAACTGAGGAGCGCTAAGAGGCGCAGATGAAATAGGATGAGGTACAAGAGTATTACTAGACTGAGGCACTAGTACTGGCACCTGATTCTGGGCAGCCATCAAAGAAGCCACCATACCAGTCAATTTCTCGATTTCTGTTTGCATGGTTGTCATCTGTTCACGGAGCATATGGTTTTCTTCCTCGAAATTTTTCATCTTGCTCTTCAACTTAGATCGAGTATTGTAGACACGGGTTGGTTTGTACCAAATACGCCGAGCCACTTTGTTTGACTGAGGTAGAGAGAAGAGGAAAAAATGAGACTCGAGTTTGGAAACTTATGAATGTAGTATGATGTATGACGTGTTTATGCTAAAATATGCAATGTTTTTTTTTTGGTTATCGAAGGATTTATCCCAAATTGATTGTAAACATTTAGATATGGGTTTTGTAAGGAGAAAAGAAGAAGAAAACATTTATTATGTGTCATTTGAAATGAATGTTCTCTACAATGTTTGCAGAAAATTTGTTTAAGTACTTCGATATCGGATGAGGAAAAAGAATTTATGAATGAGTGCACGCATTCATGATGCGGAAAACATGGTGGGGTTAAGGTATAGTGTTGGAGTCAAAGGTGAAACCCTCCCATATGGTATGTACTAGGGTTCATGTATACCTGCATCACGGGTTCTAGCAAGTTCCCAAAGTCATCAACCGTCTTTCGGATATCACCGGCTTACGGAACTAATTCCCGGTCCAATAATATTCTCAAGACAATCTCGTTTGAGTGTAGTCTCGCGTATCGACTAATTCCAAGACCATTCTTGGTTAGCCACCGCACTACGTCCTAACAGGCCAAGATGGGTTAATGTGATTCTAAGGTTCTCAGCTTCTTGGGACACTCACATTGATAAGTAATAACGCCGACATGACTATTCATGTCAACAGAGTACTACTATCATGAGGCCTCCACTGAGCGGGATTATATCACATGCATTGGGATCTAAGACTATTCTTAGCCCAATACTTTGATTATACCCCATCCTATCTTATTGTTTCTCTCAAGCCCGGGTTAGGACTTATCTCACCACTCAAAGTATTCCCAAGAATATATATACAAACATTCACACAAGCAAAAGAATAATAGCGCGAAGATAGAAAATAAAACAAGTTAGGCTCAACCCGCTTGGTTGATCCCCAGTGAAGTCGCCATTTCTGTCGCGGTGATTTTGGGATGTCGAGTTATTAATTAACTTCGAATCGCAATTTAATATTCCACCACCGATCTTTAATTTATCCGAGGGAAAGGGAAAAAGTTCGAAAAAACCCTATTTTTAGAGATCAAGGTCCGGGGGTTAGTTATACGAAGGGAAAGTACTAGCACCCTAAGTATCTATAGTACTCTATAGGAACCTCTTGTTTTTATTCTAACTTTGCGCTTAATTTTAATTGCTTGTAAAAATGTATAAGTGTAGGAATTAAAGTGATGATTGAAAAAAAAAGTTTAAAGTGATGAAAAAGAAGAAAAATGTTTTTGTTGATTTTATTTGATTCGCAAAGACAAGTCTCATGCCTACGTACCCGAAGGATCCAAATCTCGTAGTTCGGGATAAAAATTGCGAGTAAATTTGTTTGTTTAATTTTAAAGTTTTGAAAATGGTTTTAAAGATCAAAAAGCCAAAAGTGGCAAAATGTGAGTTTGATTGATGTTAGTTTATAAAGAAAGTCTATATGGTTAAATTGATTGAAGTTTGATTATGAAATAAGACGCGGACACTTGGTTTAAAATCCAAGGTTTATTGAGAAAAGTTTTGAGTGATAAAAGACACTTGGTTTAAAATCCAAGGTTTTTGCATGAATAAAGATGTTGATTGAAGAAAATGCACTTGGATTAAAATCCAAGGTTTTTGGCGAGAAAAAGGATCACTTGGTTTAAAATCCAAGGTTTTGGCGATAAAAGAGCATTTGGTTTAAAATCCAAGGCACTTGGTTTAAAATCCAAGTTTTGCGATAAAAAAGAACTCTTGGGTTAAAATCCAAGGTTTTCACGATAAAAAGCGCACTTGGGTTAAAATCCAATGCCACTTGGTTTAAAATCCAAGTTTGAGATAAAAAAGAACTCTTGGGTTAAAATCCAAGGTTTTCATGATAAAAGAAGCCATTGGTTTAAAGTCCAAGGCACTTGGTTTAAAATCCAAGTTTGCGATAAAAAAGAACTCTTGGGTTAAAATCCAAGGTTTTCATGATAAAAGAAGCCATTGGTTTAAAGTCCAAGGCACTTGGTTTAAAATCCAAGTTTGTGATAAAAAAGAACTCTTGGGTTAAAATTCAAGGTTTTCACGATAAAAGAAACGTTTGGTTTAAAGTCCAAAGTTTTGAAAATGTTTGATGACAAAGTATTTTTGTGCTTTTTTGAGAATAAATTGTTTTGATATTTTTGAAGAGGTGTTGACCTCATTTTTTTTTGATAAAAAGAAATGGATAACGGTTTCGCGCGGAAAGAAATAATACTAACGTTATAACAAATAATGAAGCGCGAAGACAATTCGTAATGATATTTTGATCAAAACGATGTCTTTTCCCTCGGAATTTAATATTCTAACGTTTTTGCGGAAAGCAATAAAAATAAATATGCATGAGATGCAAGTTTTCATTTATGGTGTACATTTGTTCCTAATTATATTCTAAAACATTTTGCGAGAAAAATAAACATGAAATGATGCAAGATAATGGATGATATGCAATTCTCATTTATATTTACATTAAATCCTAAAATACATACTAAAGTCCTTGCAATGAAATAAATAGTTAATTAATAAGGCAATAAATAAATTGTTAGATTAGATCAATTATTAACAATAAGTAAAAACTGTTAAGTTAGTAAGTTAGTAACACTAATAAAGAATGAAGAGAATGAGTAATAAAATGTTAGATTAGTGAGCAAGATAAAAAACTAAGCAAAATAGATAAACATAAATTGGAGCAAATAATAATAAAACAAAAAGGCCTCAAGTTAGTGCTTATTTTGGATTTAATAGCTCATTGAAGCACATTCCATAAACACTTTTATCATAGGCAAAAAAATAAAATAATATAAAAAATTAAAAAATAAAACAGAAGGGTGCAAATAGTAACATGAAGATTAAGGGGGTGCAAAAAGCACTGCTGGGTCCAAGCCCAACTGGGGGGCGTGGCCTAGTAGGGGGGGTGTGTGAAGAAAACAACTAAAACAGGCACAGAGCCGTCTGATTGATCAGACGGTTCTGATTTAATCAAAGAGGAAAGAAGATCAGGATCATTAGATTAAAAATAGAAGGCTAAGGCGCGCAGGTGCACCATAAGGCCGTGCACCTGCGCGCACAGGATCAGGAAAGGGTATAAAAGCCAAGAAACCCTAGAAAAATCACATTTCACAAAATATTTCTCTCTTCTCTCTCGCGGCTCCGCCGCTGTTCTTCCTCTCTCGACCGATTTCTTTTCTTTCTTCTCTGATTTTTCTCTCGATCTCAAATCTAAAGCTCAAAACCTTTTCGAAAAAAACAAAAACGAAATCAAAAGCAGAAAACCTTAGTGTGTTCTAGATTCAGATCGTGATTCTCTTCTTCTCCTCTTCGTTTTTGTTTTGGTTTTCGATTTGGAAAAAGGATTTGATTTTGGATTTGGATTCTGTTTATGATTTTTGCTTCTGGATTCGTTTTGATGATGATGATATTTGTGACTATTGTTCTGGGTTTGTTTGATTCGGATGGTTTTGTTTATGGGTTTTGATTTGTTGAATTGATGATGATTTTTGATTTTGGTTTCTTTCTGGGTTCGTTTTGAAGAACAGTGATGATGATATTTGGATTTCGGTTTTCTATTTTTTTGATTTTTTTTGTTATGATTGTGTTGATTTGATCCAAAAAAGAAGAAAAAGATAAATGTTTGGTGTTTCTGCGGCTACTGCATTTTTCTCTGACCTAGGGAACTGTGCAATAAATGCAGTATAAATACTGTGTCAGAGCTAGGGTTTTGGATAGATGAAAATTTCCCCTTTTGGACAAAAATGCCCCTTTGGGCTTGGATGAGGACAAAAACACACTTGGACCCAAAAAATATAAAAACTAAAAAACATCCTCAGCCAGAAAAACGAAAATAAAATACATAATAATAAAATAAAACAAAATTAAATAATAATGATAAAAAAATAAATCAATATACATGCAAAAAATAAAACAAATAATAATAAAAGGAAAGAAAATAAAAAAAGAAACCAAATAAATGAGGTATTTTAAAATACCTCTCTGCCGAAATTTCGTCAGAAACGACAAAGGAAAAAAAACCAGTTTTAACGCCGAACAAAAGTGATCGGTCAAAAAATGGGGTATGACATGCCTGTTAAAAAAACATTACATATAATGCATGAGATGTAATCCTCGATTCTACATGCATGTGGTACAATGAGTCAGAAGTCAAAGTTTTGTTATTGAACATTCTTCAACGGCGATTTATCAATGGCGATTTTGGAACGGCGGGGACTTGACTCATGAATGAATGCATGATCATATCAAGATTAAACAATTAACAACGGCGAAACAACGGCAAGACAATGACAAATACAACGGTACAAAATTCTCAAAGGATTGTTATATTAATTAAAAAAGGTGATTTAATTCTCAAATAATTATTATGTTAATTATTATGACAACAACAAACCCTACGACTTAAAAACAACAACACCAACAAAATCTAACTCCTTTAAATAACTGGCCTCGGATTTTAGAAAATTTATTTAAAAATCAACAACTATCAGACCTCTAAGTCTATTAATGTTTTATTTATATATCTTTATTCTTCAATTTAACAAATGATTTACTTTTCTTTTTATTAATTTCTTTTAATTAATTTATTCTAAAAGATAAAGGTCCTACTACTATCTCATAACACAGTCCCTATGTAGGAAAAAACCCTTATCTTAGGTTTGTAGAAAAAATTTCTTAAGGTTGGTAATGATGTTGTGATTTTTCTATTGTTCCTCCCTTCTCCTTAGTCTCAAGCTCTAAACCTTACACTCTAAAATTCTCATTCTTTGTGTGAATTGTAGTATAATACAAATTTTGAATTATATTAATTTGTACTTGGCGGCTTCCCTTATCGGATGGGCCCGCCCCAACCCAAGATCAGGTGGCCCGACAGACCTGCTCGGCCAATATTAGAGAAGATAGGGGTAGACTAAGTCCTAGCCACCTAGGATTCCAGGTTAATAGCCACGTGAGCTGGAGAGTCATCGAGAGCTCATCTTCCCCCTCCTATTATGAAGGCACAAGCGCCTCCTTTTCTAACCGGGGGGGGGGGGGGGGGGGGGGGGCTATATATACGATATACGAGATCACTTTACCCTCAAAGGACACATTCGAGATTATATGGAGTGGTATATGAGGATATTGTCACGCCCCATTTTTAGTATTTCATTTATTTGGGTTTATTTATTTATTTATTTTTCATGTTTGTTTTATTTCAATAACTTAGGTGGCATTAGAGGAGGAGGTGTATTGAATAGAGTAGTGTTTTTAGGAGGTGTAGTTAGAAACTAGAGTTGAGTTTAGTATGAGGAAGGGTAGTTTGGTAATTTAAGAAGGAGGGTTTAACCTAGGTATAAGGGTTAAATTAGAGAGAGAGTATTCATTTTATGAACTTTTTGGTGGAGGTAGAAAGAGAAACTTAGAGGAAGAGAAGAGGAGAAGAACATAGAAGAACAAAGTTAGAGAAAGAGGTAGAGATTAAGGATTCTTGAAGAACACAAGGTAAGAGAGTAGATTTATATAACTCATGAGTGATCAAGAGGGGGGAGAATGTCTCATTTCTCTTTACCCAAACCCTCTCACTAATTTTCTTTTGGGAAGGGATTTTTATGAATCAAAATGAGAACTTTTATGTTGATTTAGTTTCATATGAGTATTATGATTCTAAAAGTACAAATTGATGGTTTTAAAAATGGGAAATTGTAGATGTTTGTGTAGATTTACATGTTTTATGAGTTTTGTGAAAAAGCATGATAAATCTTTGATTATTGATGATTGAGGTGTTTTTATGTGTTGTAAACGGTACTTTTATGTGTATAAGTATGTTTATAACCTAAATGAACAATCATTTTATAACTGGAACTTAAATTGGGTGATTTGGGGTGATTTTCGTGAAAACCCGTGAACAGAGCACCCAGTTCTGGGTAATCTCATCGGGCAGAGAGTGGGCGAGGCAGCTCGCCAGTTCTCGCCGGAAAAACCCATTTCCTACTATTTTTGTGTCGCTAGAGGTCGCCGGGCGAGGGTCGGCAAGAGAGCTCGCCGGATCTCGCTAGAAAGTCTGGAACTTTCTCTTTTTGGTTCGCCAGAGGTCGCTAGGTCTCGCCGGGCGAAGATGTCTGAACTAGATTTTATTCTAAGTTGATTTTGATGATGATGATGATGATGACGGTTCAATACATGAGTGATGATGTTCTTATGTATGTATATGGTTAATGATGATGCTTATAACATGATTAATGAGTATGAATGGGTATGTGATGATGATGATGTGTTGAAATGCATACATATATATATATATATATATATATGAATGTGTTATATGTATATGTAATTGATAGATGCAATGATGATGGTGTATTTACATGTGATATGTTTATATACAATAGATGTCAAATCATTCTAAATATGTGATAATGATAGATGAGAATTCATTATGATGATGTGAGCATATTGGTGTATATGCATTCATGTATTCAATTATAGATGTGGTTGGGCTTGTCCCACAAATTATAGATGTGATCTTGGACTTGTTCCAAAAGAGATGTGAAATATAGATGGGAAATGGATTTTGTATCCAATATAGATGTGACCCAGTACCACATGCATGTAGAGGGAGTCTAGAGAACATTGCACGAATATGACATTAGTTGTATTAGGAAGGTGTACATTAATTGTGATATGTGCTAATTGTTGATAAATGACCTACATGTGCATTGAGTTGATATATATATATATATATATATATATTATCAATTGATGATGTTGATATATGTTGTATGTGAAGTAATTGAGTAGAATATATATGTTGGTTTGTGTTGAGTTTTGAAGATTGACTTCTTTTTTGGTAAAATAAGCCTGATGCCAAATGTGGGTTCCAATGCAGTAACAATGGGAACCACGGCCTGATAACGCGCTTTATCTTATCTTTGTCTAAAACGCGCGGATATATTTGAAGGATTGAAGAAACAAACTCGCGTTTCCTTATCCAACAAGGAACAAGTTTGTTAGCTGAAGATTGAAGATCTACAGCTGGAGTTTTGAAGGATAAAAACAAATCAAATATTATTTGTTTGGTAAAAGATAAAAATAAATCAAATATTATTTGTTTGTTAAAGGATAAAAACAAATTAAATATTATTTGTTTGGTCAAGTGTGTTATGTGAAGATTGAAGATCTACAGCAGAAAAATTAAAAAGATAAAACAAACAAATATTAATTTTTTGTGTAACAAATTATATATCTTTTGAATTATTTGATTGGTCAAACTGATTTCCTCATCTAAAGGAATTTAAATCAAAGGTTCAATTTTCAACAAATAATCCTATCCTTCATGAAGCCAAAGATATTCAAGACTCTATATAAAGAAGCAAGCTTCATTCGTTGAAGAGTACCTCAAACCATTGAAGATACAAACGCTATAGAGCGATTGAGAAGTTTTAGGCTTAGGATTTAGTTTAAATCCTTGTTATTCTTTTGAGTATCACGATTGATACTTGATTAAGAATAAGTTGTTCACTCTTAAGCTTTTAAGCACAGAGTGTGATTTGTTTATTAGAAACAGAATTAAAATCCACAGGTTGTGTGGTTGAGGGGAAGTGAGATGGGTCTCATACTTAGGACGTTCTTGATTATAAATCTATACGGGTAATTGCTAGGTGATAAGCTGTAAACGGGGCGTTTGCGGAGAGCTTTGAACTACTTTACCATAGTGGATTTCCTTCCTGGATTGGTATCCCTCAGAGTAGGTGAGTTGCACCGAACTGGGTTAACAATAACTTGTGTTATTTAAAATTCACTCTGTTTTGTGTGTTTGCGGATTGTTGGGTGATCCAGATTCTCAGGCGGAGGATATTGGACGTGATTAGGAGATCGTGCGCTTTGAATTTATCTACTCCTTTAGTTCTTGTAGGTTGTCTTTTGTTCTGATAGTGTAACACCTATGTCGGGGGATCGTTTGAACTTGTGTTATTCTATCATTATTTTCTATGACTTCTATTTAGAGATTTGTATGAGACTTGATGCTATGTTATGAGCTATTAGACATGTATGATCTTGAGACTTAGCTATTTATATCTACGATGATGTTGGATTATATCTTTGGTTGATAATCGCTTCCGTTTTGTTATCAATTAGTATATGCATGCATGAATATATTTTCGATGTATGTTTAATCAAGAAAAGTTTTACGAGTAATCGTAGCATTCTATTCTTTTTACTTGTTATTTTCGTGGTTTAGTTTCGAATTTTCGGGTAGAACGAATACGGTGTTACAGATATCACATCCTTATTTCATTCCATTGCCACAAGAAAATTGGCTTAGGCCAGCTGAGTTGAATGTTATTGTACATCAGGAGGAAGAGGCTCCACTGTAAACAAAAATTAAATTAAATTATACAATATTAAATTTAATTCAAGTAAAAAAATATTAAATTTAATGTCAAAACTTAATCGATAAGTTATTTCTTTGACTGATATTTATGACAAAATTTTATTTTGACTGAATTGATTACATATTAAATAGTACTTTTGAAATATTAAATAGTCATTACAATTTAAGATTATAAAGATGGAATAAAAATTTAAAGTGTCTAAAAGGGTCAGGAATTGGTCTTTATTCTAAGCAACCACTGAGGTTTTCACATATAAAATCCAATTACCCTAACATTGTCCATTCATCACATTTTTATTGTCAAGTTGTTTGAACATGAAATTCAAGCTTGTTTTTATCCTTTGCTTCCTTGTTTTCTTTTACATGATTATTTTCACTTTCTTAATGATGACTAGAAATATGCTCTACAATTAAGAAAATGAACATAATTGATAGAGGCAATACACATTTAAAGAAGTTGAGAATCGCTAGTTGCGATGACTTAGAAGAGATTGAAATTGATTCACTGACTTTTTGTTCCGTTTTTTATCATGAAAATTTTCCAATGGTTAGAATTTCTCAAGAGATGCAATTTTATGAAGCATTCTTTAACTTTACACCTTTCAAAAACCACATACAATTTACTCAACTTAATGCTCAAATCAATGATATCTTCTCATGTTTCTATTCTCATCACTACACATCAACTTATTAAGGTATCTTTATATATTATCGATTGATGATTTTTTGTTTTAACAATAAGTATAAATTATTAAATCTTGGAATTTAAGGGTCTAAGTGCAATTAAGGATTCATGATGGGGTATTACGAAAATCATAATTTTGTTTTTTAAATCTGAGGGAACTTTAACTTTTTATTGAATGGGAAATGTTTTACAATCCATACAATATGGTTAAGTTTGTTCATGCTTGCTTGGATAATGTTGGAGAATGATGGATATATCATATCGATTACAAAATATTCCCCAGTCCATAAACAATTTAAGCTCCCTCATATTCACAAAACATTATTGTGCTTCTCGTAATACTCCGTCATGAATTCTTGCCCTCATACCCTGAATTCCAAAGTTTAAAAATTTATGCATATTATTAAAAATATCATCAATTAGTATTATATATATATATATATATATATATATATATATATATATATATATTTCTAAATCAAAGTAGAATATATAATACATATATAGATATATCTCTAAATAAGTTAAGATGTAGTGGTTAGGATGGAGACATGAGAGATATCGTTGACTAGAGATTGCAGTTGAGTGGTTTCGACGTAGTTTTCGGAAGGTGTAAAGAAAAAATAACTTCATACAATTGCATCTCTTGAGAAATTTTAACTATTGGAAAATTTTCGTGGCAATAAATAGAACAAGAAGTAGGTGAATCAATTTCAATCTCTTCTAAGTCATCGCAGCTAGCAATTCTCAAGATTTTTAAATTTTATTTCTTATAGCAATTATGATAATTTTCTTCGAGTCTAAAGCAATAAAAAAACAATAATTTCAAGAATATTACATTACTTAATCAACTAATCAAACATCTATTTATTGAGATGGAGCTTCCCTAGAACCATTGTTTGCAATAATCGTAAACCACTCAAAATTGGATTCCACAATTAAATAGGTTTAGTGTTGCTGAGCATGCTCTAAGTGGGATGGAGAAGGATCTGATGGAGGATTCTGTTATTGTTGGCAAGGATGTGCAGATCAAGAGTCTTGACAACTCTATTAACGTTAGTACTGAAATATCCGAGTCCACTCTCCTTCAGGTATAACCTGTCATGGGATTTCAAATATCACGTGAGGAGGTTCATCATGGTCAGATAGTGAAGGATGGGAAGTCGGTCCCTGTTTGAGCCATGTGTTGCCATATTTTGTGGACTGGGCCGAAGTTTTAGGCTTGATGCCTTCAGTTGGACCACTCTGTCTAACCCGCTTAAAATACGGCACAAAGGCGGGGCGAGCTGGATTGGCCATCGGCCATTTCTAAAAAAAAAAATGTTCTTTTTCCTAGATTTGGATGAAAAAATTGAGAATTTTGTTTTAATTTCATGGGTGGATCAAGTCCTATTTTTTTCTCTGTTTTCTTTTCAATTCTAATTTATTTTAAACCTATTTTGATACTTGGATTTATTTTTTTAGACTTGTTTAATGTTGTTGAATTTTTATTGGGGTTTTGTTTTATTTTGAGACTTCTTTATGTTGAAGAATAACATTGATATTGTTATACACATGGCAAATTGAAATCAAAATAACTAGCAATAGGTTAAAGAAAGTAATTTGATTCCATGTTAAATTATTAATCATTATTATTTATTACATGATTTGAGTTTGTTAATCTTTTTAGTCATTTTTTATTATGCATTGTTAAAAAACATTTTTTGCTTAAAAAAATTGTAAATCAAGTAGTAAATCTATCACTAGAAAATATTTTTTTTAAAAACTTGGATTTTGATTCAGAACTCTTGAAACCTAAGTTGGCCTGCCACCATTTTTAGACGGCCTTAAACGGGGTGGGTCGCCCTCATTGCCAACCCTACTTTTGATGAACATTTCGATTTCATCCAGTCTTTCGTGTCATGAGTGTAGATTTGGTGGAACTTGAAATACTTTGATTTGTATGTGTGTGACGTCTCTCATACCTCCCTTAGGATCTAATCTATGCTTCCGTGAATTTGTTATTGTAGTAGTCTTGCAAAATTTTGTCCCTGGTTGTGATGAGTGGCATGTATTATATTAACTTGTGTTTTGGGGTCCTTTTTTCTCCTTCTCGTCATTGTTGCGTCCTTTCTCATCCCCGTATTTTTTGGAGGATTTATCTTTTTCCACTTCATCCGCTAGGAGCTTCTCTTCGTAGTTGATGTAGGGTTGTTCCCTTGTGAGAAACTTGGTCATATCACGCGGTTCTTTCACACTTAGTTTTTCACTGAACATGCAGTTCATCCTTCAACCTTTCTCGAGGATGTATAATTTGACAACCTCTATGGTGAATCGTTCGACGTATTCTCGAAGTGTTTCATTCTTACCTTAGACGTCGACGCTAAGGGAAGCCACAGTCTTTGGTTACTTCTTGCGGACAGTGAAATGAGAGGCGAACTCTTAACACAATGTCCTTCATGAGTCTATCGATCCCTCTAGAAAACCACGTCATGGAAACACCTTTGAGGGTGAGTACGAAGTGAAATTTTGGCACGCTAGTAACAGATTTCGTGTACGATGTTCATCGTACCAACATACAGTACGATAAAAAAGTTAACAATAAATAACAGAAAGTAAATAACACAGGATATTGTACCCAGTTCGGTGCAACGTCACCTACTCTAGGGGATACCAAGCCAGGAAGGATATCCACTAAATAGTATTAGTTTGAAGACTCCAGCAAACACTTCAGTTTACGTCTTCTCACCTAATCACTACCCATGCAATTTCTACCTAGGAACTCATAGATATGACACCCCTCTCAATTCCCCTTAATCAACACACTCGGTGTTTACAATGATGACAAACAAAATGAAGACACACTTCAATACACAACCTAACTCCGTGTTTAAAGTCTTAAGAGTAGATCACAATTACAACTCAACTAAACAAACCATCTATGTGCTTTGATAATTAGATGCAGCAAACAGAGAGGTATACAAAATAAAGCACAAGGCTTAACAACGAAACCCTAAAAGACTCAACTCAATAATATTGATTTTGTGAATGAAACAAGGGTCTGAGTCTTCCTTATATTGTCATGTGGTTCTGAATGAGCTTTTCTTCACACGGGATTCATAATGCTTCAGCTCCAAGAAATGTTCGAAAAGAAAAATATATTCATACCAAATATTCCTTCCATAAATATATTTGTTGTCCATAAATATATTTTTAGTAACAATCTTCTTGAAGCACAAAGATATATTTGAAACATATCTTTTATATTTTCTGAGCAATCTTCACAAAATATATTTTAAAACCAAATATTTTATTCCTTAATATTTTATGAAAATCTTAAGGAACAAGTAATAAATAAACTGTCTTCTGAAGATTCTAGAAACACATACGTCTTGGCACACAAGTTTACGTGAATTAATTCTTCAACCAAATCTTTCAGAGATCTCACGCGAAAATAAATCTTCCAAGAAATGCTTCAAGCACGCTGATGTCATACTCACATGTCGAGACATCTGGTCTAACATCTTCCTAGAACATTTTTTTAACAAAGGTAGCCAACATACAAAAACCCAAAACGAAGAGTTTACACTTGACTGCTCCTCTAGCAAAATGGTAATCTAGGGCGGTGTCTATATGCTCGATGTGCTCGTCGGGGTCCTCGGTTCCATCGTAAAACTCAAATTTTGGTGGTTTCTCTAAAGCTCTCGAGATTTCTGATTCTGACTCGATAATCCGTTGGGAAAATGGAGCGCAGCGATGACGCGCGTGTCTTCTTACCTGGGGACGCGACGTCCTGCCTCCTACGGTGACAATTCATGGTTATATTCTTCTTTTTTGGTAGATATCTCCCTCAAATTTTCCCGCCTGTTTTCTTGGTTTCCTTCATGTACAATAGTGTTACGCTGGAAGGAAGCGGTGTGTTAGTTATAGACGTAGAAATGCCAGTTGATGTGGCACTTGTTGGAGAGCAAATGCCGGTACACGGTTTTTGTGATGGATTGGTAGTGTTTAATGGTGATGCTTCTTGTACTACCGATGAAAGAATTGGTTCCAATATCGATTTCAATGCTTGTAACACTGATCTCTACATTGATGCAAGGCTCCTGCGAGTAGCCATTGATCTGGCCATAGGAGACGAAGTTATCAATGGAAAGGTAGAAAAATTAAATGAAATTGATCAATGATAAAAGTATAGGAAGTAGATTCGGAGAGGAATCTTTTCATAGACGGCGCCACTGTTCTGCTATGAATAAAACTAGATGATTCTGATGGCGAATCTTGCGGCTGTCACAATGGGGAAAGCACCTGCATAAAATGTTAGCATTTCAACACTCAAGTTAGTATGTGATCAAGAGAGAGTGAAGTGAAAAATGATTGAATTGTGTACATTGGCTCCAAAGCCTACCTTTATATAGAGGGAGACGGTTATAACCATCTATGCCAGTTGGAAAAAGGTGGCACTGGAGAGGATGAGGACCGTCGATATGGATCTAATGGTCCTAGGAGCATATTGGCTTGGATTTGGAGCGCTCGGGATGCGTATATTAGCTATAGCCCAGTCCAATACAAAAGGATTCCTTTCAAATGCTAAAAAATGGATACTTGTTTTGCTCCAAATGATTTCAAACATACTCATGTGTGACATTCCTTTTATCAATTCCTCTTTTGGACAATTTACTAATTTTCAAGAGGATTGTCTAAATTATGTTAAGTGTTTAGATTTCCTTGAAGAAAGAGAAATACTTAAAGTTGCATGCATTGATAAACTCCTTTCATGAAATATTGTTCTAAAAGATCATTCATTTTAAAGAAGAGAAATTGAAAGATATTTGATTACTGAAAGAGGGTCACTTGAAATTTTGAAGGTTGGCATCAAAGATTTGACTAATGTTGATCATCAGCACCTTATTATTTTATGGAAGTCGAAGAGTGGGGGAGATGGGTAATTGGTTGGATGAAGAGTGGCACTGCGTTTTTAGATGGAGGAGAGAACCCTTCTTTTTTAGGGGACTTTAATTCCTGGTCTTGGAGACACGATTCTACTGGGACCTTTTCGGTTAAATCGGCTTATTTACTACTTACGGCTGGTGTAGTTCCAAATGTTTTAGATTCTCTCTTATCTAAGGTGTGGAAATCATGGGCTCAGTCTAAAGTGATTGTTTTCTCTTGACAATTACTTCAGGATAGAGTGCCGACCAGACAAAACCTTCTCAAGCGTAGGGTGATTAGGTATCTTGGTGACGCCTTATGCACTTTTTGTGGGGCTTTAATGGAAGTAGTTGATCACATGCTAGTTACTTGTGTTGTTATTTCTCTAGTTTGGTACTCTATCTTTAGGTGGTTGGGATTTCGTTTTGTGTCTCCCATTAGTATTAGTAGTGTTTTCCAAGTTTTTCTAGGTTTTGGGTTGGGTAGGAAGAATAGGTTAGGGTGGTTGTTAATTTGGCATGCTACTGTTTGGGCGATCTGGAACTCTCGGAATGATGTTATCTTTGCGAGAGGAACTGTTTCTATCTAATATTTGGTGGATAAGGTGAAACTTTCATCTTGGAAGTGGTATCTAGCTAAAAATCCTGGTATCGCATGCTCCTTCTATGAGTGGGAGGTGCAACCGATCTTGTGTTGGAGCCGGTAGCGGTAGGTGGGCTGCTGGTTGTGGGTCTCGTTTGCTTCTTGGTTGTGATTGACCTGTTCTTTATCAGTCCTCTCTTCTTCTATTTTTCTCCCTTTGTCAGGTGTTTGTAGTTTTGTGTTTTTTTGTAGTTTTGGGTGGAGTGTATTACTAGTACACTGCCTTGTTTATTTTCTGGTGATGTTTCTTCTGGTTGTACTATTCTTTTTCGTTATCTTTATATATATATATATCTTTGCCATAAAAAATAAAATTTATAGAAGTCGAAGCCACTTTCAATCTTCCAGTGAACAAAAGTAAATTCTATAGTACTCCCAAGGAGTAGTCAGATATTTATATCTTGTATATACAAGAGATATCAGAGTGTTCACCTTTCAAAAAATCTCATTCATCAACTCCCTCTCAATTTTTACAAGGACCAAAATTACAAGCCCTCTCAACTACAATTTTTTCACGGAAATATTGCAAACACTTCTCTCAAGACTCACAATTACCCAAGTCCCAATACACCAAAAACACTGGAGATTTTGTGGTGAACAAAATTCAATATAATTCTCCATATTTATAATATCTTTCAACCTTTTTTTCCTTCCAACTACTCCATGTGGGACTTCTTTGATGAGTACCCACTTTAACACGACAACCTCCCTTCATCCAAACTCTCACATCTCTTTACTTTGTTATAAACTTCATCCTCACAAAGGAGAATATCATCATCATCATAATAATAACCAACAACATTTGTAGAAGGAACACTCGTCAACTTTTCTATTTTTTCCTTTAGGCTTCGCAAATCTTACATGATTTTTGGACATTTAATTTGAATGTGACCAAACTGTTCATAACAATGACATTGAAAGTACTCATATCACTTCATTAAACTCTTCTATCATATTGATCTCCATAATTTTTTCTTTTCCAACCTTTACTTACTAGTATTTGATTGTCTTCGGAAGATTTATCAACACCCACCATTTGTTGACTTTTTTTCAATGATTTCACCACCACATCGTTGTAGTGTACTCTTTCCTGCTAACATTGATTGCACAAGTGGTTTATAAGATTTAGATAGCGAAACCAACAAAAGTAATGTTTGTTCTTCATTTTTGATATCGTCTCCTGCATTCATAAATCTAGACATCAACTCATTAAACTTATTAATATAATCAAATACATTACCTTCATCTTCCATTTTCAGTGAGTCAAATTTATTTTCATCATCAATCGATTGGTTAATGTGGTTGATGCAAACTTAGATTCTAACAAATTTCATAATTTCTTTGGACAAGTTTCTTTCAATACAGTCACTTTAATCTGTGGGGAAAGTGCCAAACAAATTGTGCTCTCTGCCTTTTATTGAATTGTACTCCACTCTAAATTTTTCATCTCACTTGGTTTTTCTTTTTCTAAACCGCAATCAAGACTCTTGAATTGTGCATTTCCATAAGGAAAAGTTTATCCTCCCATCAAACATAGGAACATCCAATTTAAAACCACAAATAAGATAACAACTAATCTCTCTTCAAAAGTAATCGAGAAAAAAATCTCCATACAATAATAAATAAAATAAATAGAATCTTCAAACAATTATAACTCTCCATATTTATAATAATAATATTCTATTTCTTTTTCTTCCAATTACTCGATGTGGAACTTCTTAGATGAGTAGTCTCTTTGACACAACACATGGCCACCATGTAATAATAATTGTATAGTTAATGGGAAAATCATACAGTATTGATGAGAACATAAAGTGATAGAAGAGATCGGTTAACATGTGAATAAGCCAGGCACCCTGGATTTGGAAAGAATCACAAGAGGAAATTAGTTGTGGAAATTAGTGCAATCTCTTCAAAACTTTTTTTTGTCTTGCCTGTGAAATGTAATTTCTTTATTTTATTGTTTTTGTGTTGGAAATATTAGAAGTCAAGATGGTTGGTCCAGATAGTGGGGAGTTGATTTATATCTCACACGAGTGCGAGTTCAATTATAACTTTTAATATAAGAACTTTGTTAGTGGATAATCTATAATAATTACCTCTATTCTTTTCATTTCGATAAACATAATTGAGCTGGTAGAGACCTTGTATATAATATGACCGATCTTGATTATTTGGAGACCGATTTTAAATATTAAAAATATCCCTCTATTAAAAAGGATAATGCTTTATGGTGCCAATTAATGGCAACCAAAATCTACGAAATAAGGTACTACTCATTTTCAATACCAGCTATCCATGTATTCAATTAAATGGCATTGTTATAATATTATTATTTTAATATAAAGATACTTTTAACAATTCACTATCCATGTAGTATGTTACATAGAATTATTATATTATTGTTCATTTCAAAGTATAAATAACATAAGAAACATTAAGGAACAATAGAATGGTCCAAGTGACCGTAAAAAAAAATGCTCCAGGCGATAAGGGTTTTGGTCCCTTTAACTATGTTGTCAGAGTTTCGATTTCGTAGTTCATGCGTATGAAAAAAAAATTAGTTGGGGAGGAGAGAAAATTTCTAATCAAGAAAAGTCTAATTTTTTTTTTACTTGATTAGGATATTTTTTTACTAAACATATGATATTTTATGAACATTAGTAATATATAACTATTATTATAGAGCCTCAAAATTAATTTGTTGAATACATATATTTTATAAACATTAACAATAAATAACTATTATGATATGACCTCAAAATTTTGAATTGAGACCCATAAAATTTTGAGATTTGATGCCGCTGTTCACCCTGCACCCCCATTGGGGCCGACCCTTGTATATAATATGTAGATATTAGGATTCAAATCTTGATATGAAATTATAGCTCACTAGACAGCTTAACCAAACAAAAAAATTACCCTACTCTTTGAGAATTGAGATCTGTCGTGACTCATATTAACTCTCGAAATTCAACTCCTTAAAATCTTTTGGTGTCTCCTAGCTAGCTAGTTCACTAATTGAACTACCTACTCGAGGTTAATAAATGAACAAATGACAACAGTTATACTTGAATTTTATTATTAGTGTAATTTAATTTTACATTAGCATTCGATGAGAATTCATTGTTTTATCACGTCATCTAACTCTTTTACTATATATTCACAAATTGAAATAACAAATTTAAGTCAAAATATAAAATCTCAATTGTTCCCCCTAAAAACACAATTCCTTTTGCTACATCCTACAAACTTTTTCAAATTTTAGCACTCTCTATTTACACCAATTTCGAGTCACAATTATGATGAATTGTACGGTTATTAAGTTCTTTTGGATTTGGATCCTCCAATTTTCTCTCATGTTTTCTCTCCTTTTTCTTAATCTAATGGTTGAGAAAAACATGAGGAATAAAAAGGAGAAAAAATCAACACTTGAATTAAGAAAAAGGAGAGAAAACATGAGAGAAAATTGGAGATGATCCAATCCCAGTTCTTTTATGCTTTGTTTGGATAAAAAGAGAAAGTAAAAGGAAAGAAAGTAAAAGAAAAGAATGTGAAAGGAAAGAAAATGAATAGAAAGTGAGTGAAATGTGAGATGATTTTTTGATTGTTTGGAATGAATGAAAGTGAGAAGAAAGTGAAAGGAAAGAAAGTTTTATATTTAGTAAATGACACAAATACCACTATCTTATAATATAATAAATATAATATATAAAATTTTAATTTTAATTGAAAAAACTAGCCTGTTGGTTTAAAATAAAGAAAGAAAAGATAATAATATTATAAATATAAAATAAAAATGAATGTGGACTAGTGGACCCCACAAATGCAGGAAAAAAAAGTGTGTAAGGTGATCCCAAAAAATGCACAAAAGCAAGGATTAATTGGTCATTTTCTAAATTGGACGGCCATTCCATGCTTTCCTTCCCTCTTTGGACAGAATGGTTTTGAAGGTGGGGTCCGCTAAATATGGTGCTTTCTTTCCTCTCTCACAAGCAATGTTGTCAAAACCGGACCGGTTAGACCGAGAACCGGTGGTACAAGCGGTCTGGTTGGACCTGAAAAACGGGCAGCTCAAGAACCGGTGGAAAAGCGGTTGAACCAGCGCAGAACCGGTAAAAATTGGTGAACCGGCCGGTTCAAGCGGTTCGGCGGTTTTGCTTTTTCTTTTTTTTTATTACGGCAAAACGACGCCGTTTTGATTTTTTTTTTTTTTAATAAAATCAGAAAGAATTGGAAAGGTTGATTTTTTTTGTTAAATAAAAAAGATTGAAACTTGCAAAGAAAGAATTAGAAAGGTTTAGCCTAAAAAAAAATCGTAGCGCACTGTTTCTTTCTTTTTGTTTTTCACATTCCCTTCCCTCTTTGTTGTTCCCAGATTTATATTTAAAAACATATTCAAATACCATGAATATTTTTTTATTAGATAGATCATGAACTTTGACAACATCATATTTTGAAGATAAAGAAGTTTTGAAATAAACAAATAAAATAAAATAAAGAAATGAAAAAGCAAGAGAAAGATGTAGATGTGAACTTCAATCAATCTATAATAATAGAATGAAGGAGGAGGAGTGTTAGAATAAAAGGAGCGAAAGAGATGATGAGAGAAAATGAAGTCACACATAGTCAAATATGAGATAAAGAAAGAAAATTAATAAGGATTGCCTGAGGCATAGATAACAAGGAGAAAGGGAAAAAAAAGAGATGAAAATATGTGATTTGATGCTGCGGCGGCTCTTAGATTCATTTAGAATATTAGGGTTTCCATACAATACAAGTGGGTTGGGCCTTTTATGTCTTGACACTTGTGATAAATAATAATCTATAAATAAAATAAATAATTATTATATAACTATTATAAGAATTACAATACTTCAATTGTACTGTATGTGAATGCCTAATTGCACTTGAATCTTGTCTTTTTTCAAAAAAAATATTCTTAATTATTTATTATATTATAATAAAATATTCATTTTTATTGAAATATTGTAATAAAATAATAATAAAAGTTATATTTAATTAAAAACGGTCTGACCCGGTTGAACCCCGGTCCGACCAGTTGAACCTTGAACCAGTAAGCTCGCCGGTTCGATGACCGGTTCGGTTCTGACAACCTTACTGACAAGGAAACTAATCGAAGGAAACACACATTTCCATAAATTTTATATCCTCCCTACTATCAATCTATTCAATTTCTCTCGAAACAAACAAGGCCTTAAAGATTGAGTTCTAGTAGAAAAATTAAAGAAGTTATAAACTAGTACTAATTATAAATAAATTCTAGTCAACTTAGATATTAGAAAAGTGGAAGAGCTTTAAGAAAACAATATGAAACACCCAATAAGGAATTTGCATTTTTCTATCTTCCTATAAAAGATGGGCAGAAGTGGAGGGACATCTATTTTTGGTACAATTAGTGATGATGATGATGCCATATTGACTATGCCAACAGTGAAGACCATCCCCATAATATAAGAAGAAGAAAAATTTACACTTATTAAGAAAAATGTGATAATTTAAAGTATGACTTTTTCGTTTTTCTTGAAATAAGTTTCATGGAATGATATAAAAAGAAATTTTTTGGTTATTGATTATGGGGAAAAGAAGAGAGAGAGTAAATTAAATGTAATTTGCATTTAATTTTATGAGAATAAGTAAAAGTAAACCTTGAAAATGGTAAAAGTTGATTTTTTTTCCTTATAACTTGGGACAAGAAAAAGTGATTTTTTTGTTTATAATATGGGACGGGGGGAGTATATACTCTCTCTGACCTTATTTATAAGCAAAAGTTACTTTTTAAATTCATTGAAAAATTGATGTATTTACTCTATATTTAAGCTAGATAGATCAGTTGTTCAATGAATTTAAAAAGTAACTTTTACTTATAAATAAGGTCGGAGGGAATATATATATACACACACAGTATACTATACTATTTTTGATCCTTTTTATAAGGAACAATTTAAGAAAATCATACAGATTAAGGAAACTAATTGTAAATAATTATCTTTATTAAATACTATTATAAATTTGTATTTCTTGAATACTCCTATTTAATCACTCGGTCTCCTGACTTATTCATATATATATATATATATATAATCCATTTTTCCTTATTCAAAAAAAGTCTATAAAACAAAACACATCTTCTTAACAAATACAAAAAAAAGTCTATAAACTTGTATGATTAAAAATATTTGTTTGGTAGTGGACTTTTTCTCACGAGCTTATATTTTATAATGACTAGCTTATAGCTTATTTGATAAACTAACTCAGTTAACTTATATCTTATCATTTTTTTCCTAAATTTTACTATGTCATCTTACTTTCTTTTTTTTTTATAATACTATGTCATCTTTCTTTAAAAAATTAAATATTAATTAAACATATTTTTTATATCATTTTATATTTATAATTAGTTTAATTGTTTATCAAACATTACTAATTCAATCAAATAATCCATCCTTCATAACTTATAAACCAATTTATCTGCTATAGCCTATAAGTCAACTGCTATACTATTTTCGGTACAAGTTCATTCGTTATAAGTTAATTATAAGTCAATGGACACACATACAAGAAAACCAAAACCAATTGTTCAATGGTGATTGACGCTGAACTTAGTTAGTAGAACTACGGTTCGATTCTCTGCAACTACAATTTGGAGCACTTAATATCTGACCCTAAACCAAAGAGATGGTGAAAAAGAAAAACGAGAAAACCAAGTGATGTATAGAATTTGAGTAGCGGTGGAGAAAAAAAGCAGTGTTGAAGAGATGATAATTGAACTGTGATTAGGCACTATGGCACTAACTTTCATACACTTTTCATATTGGAAATGATTACACCAATGACTCAAACAACACACCATAAAATAATAAAAATAAAAATAAAAATCTCCCATAATGTTTATATTTTCCATATTGGTAGGCTCAGCAACAATGGCGGAAATTTTGTATGATCCTAACAAATCAACACGTCCTTATTCTCTCTCACCATTTAGTCAACTCCATCATGTGTCAAACACAAAATCATCATAGTATAATAGTAACAGTTCATGCAACAACAAAAAAAAAACCACACATTATGGTTCTAATTTTTCCATTGTCACACATCATAGGAACTAGTCTATGTTTCTGTTTAAGTTTATGACACTTTGCTGTAAAGTGTTGTATAATTGTGATCATTTCACGTTTTATCATAACTTTTTTCATGTCTTTTTTATTTTTCTCTCTCTTCATTATCTCTCTGTTATGTATTCATTGCTTTCATGGGTCTATTTAATTTTTCTATCTAATCAAAAGGGTCATTTTATTTTCTCATAATTTGGTTCTATTTTTCTTCTTCTCACCGCCAAAGTTAACTCTTTTTCTTTCACAACACGGTATCTTTTTTGTTTCTATTTCAATTTTCTATGTCATCTTCTGTTTTGTCATAAACTTTTTAATTGTCTCATGTTCACATTTTCTGTGTTTTTTGCTTCTGTTTTGTTAAGTTTTGATTTTTAAGATAACCCTTTATGTGTTTGTTGATTTGTCTCTGAGAAAATGGCATTGGAGTTAAGTTTCCATTCCAAAAATGTGTTTTTTTACTTTTACTTGATTCTATTGTTTAGTCTTGGAATCTTTCTTGTAAGTTCAATCAATGAAGAGGGTTCAAATCTTTTGAAGTTCAAAACTTCACTTTCGGATTCAAATGGTAATCTTGTTAACTGGAATGTTTCTGATTTAACTCCATGCAATTGGACTGGTGTTTTTTGTATTGATTCAATAGTAACTTCTGTTAATCTTTACCACCTTAATCTCTCTGGTAATTTGTCGTCTAAAATCTGTAATCTTCCTTGGTTAGTTGAGTTTAATGTCTCCAAAAACTTCATCTCTGGTCCAATTCCTGATGGTTTTGTTAACTGTCGTAAACTCGAGGTTTTAGACCTTTGTACAAATAGGTTTCATGGACCATTTTTGACTCCTATTTGGAAAATCAAAACACTTAGGAAGCTTTACGTTTGTGAAAACTACATGTATGGTGAAATACCAGAAGAGATTGGTAAATTAACATCACTTGAAGAGTTAGTGATTTATAGCAACAACTTAACCGGAAGCATTCCTGCATCGATCAGTAAGTTGAAACGGCTTAGAGTTATTCGGGCAGGTTTGAATGGTCTTTCAGGAAAATTACCTTCAGAAATCAGTGAGTGTGAAAGCTTAGAAACATTAGGGTTAGCACAGAATCAGTTAGTAGGTTCTATTCCAAAAGAGCTTCAAAAGCTTCAGAACCTTACTAATTTGATTCTATGGCAAAACTCTTTTTCTGGTGAGCTTCCTCCTGAGATTGGAAATATTAGTAGCATTGAATTAATTGCTTTGCATCAAAATTCATTAATCGGTGATGTCCCGAAAGAGCTCGGGAGGTTACCGCGGTTGAAGAGGTTGTACATGTACACAAACCAGTTGAATGGAACAATTCCACCTGAGTTAGGAAACTGTACTAATGCTATTGAGATTGATCTATCTGAAAACCATTTGATTGGTATCATTCCTAAAGAGTTAGGTCGAATCTCTAATCTTACCTTGCTTCACCTATTTGAAAACAATTTGCAGGGTCATATTCCAAAGGAGCTTGGAAATTTGAGGCTGCTGAGGAATTTAGATTTGTCGTTGAACAACTTAACAGGTATAATTCCGTTGGAGTTTCAAAATCTTAAACTCATGGAGGATTTGCAGCTATTTGATAATCAACTTGAAGGTGTGATTCCACCTCATCTTGGAGCTTTTAGAAACCTTACTATTCTTGATATATCTTCAAATTATCTTGTCGGTATGATACCAAACCGTCTTTGTGAATATCAGAAGCTTCAATTCCTTAGCCTTGGATCAAATAGGCTCTTTGGAAATATTCCTTATAGATTGAAAACTTGTAAGTCACTTGTGCAGTTAATGCTTGGGGATAATCTTTTGACAGGAAGTTTACCTGTTGAATTGTACGAACTTAATAATCTTACCGCGCTCGAGCTTCATCAGAACAAATTCTCTGGGCTGATTAGCCCTGGAATTGGTCAACTTAGGAATCTAGAGAGGCTTCGCTTGTCAGATAATTATTTTTCAGGTTATCTACCTTCTGAGATTGGAAATTTGTCACAGCTTGTAACATTCAATGTTTCGTCTAACCGTTTCGGTGGAAGTATTCCGCACGAGTTAGGAAACTGTGTGAAGCTGCAGAGACTTGATCTCAGAAGGAACAAGTTTACTGGTATGCTTCCAAATTCAATTGGAAATCTTGTGAATTTGGAGCTACTAAAAGTTTCTGATAATACGCTTTTTGGAGAAATACCGGGCACTTTGGGGGACCTTATTCGTCTAACCGATTTGGAGCTCGGTGGAAATCGGTTTTCAGGAAGCATCCCTTTTGGTTTTGGAAGACTCTCTGCTCTTCAGATAGCACTAAACTTGAGTCACAACAATCTTTCTGGTACAATTCCTGATAGCTTAGGGAGCTTGCAAATGCTAGAATCACTTTACTTAAATGATAATCAACTTGTCGGTGAAATTCCTTCATCAATTGGTGACTTGCTTAGTCTTTTGGTATGCAATGTATCTAACAATAAGTTGGTAGGAACTGTTCCTGACACAACTGCATTTAGAAAGATGGATTTAACAAATTTTGCCGGGAACAACGGTTTGTGCCGTGAAGATACTAATTGTCATCCATCTTTAACTTCATCTCATCATGCAAAGCCGATGAAAGACGGTTTATCAAGGGAAAAGATAGTGAGTATTGTCTCTGGTGTTGTTGGTTTCGTTTCTCTTATTTTCATAGCTTGTATATGTTGGACTATGATGAGGCGCCGCCGCAGCGATTCTTTTGTTTCGATTGAAGAACAACCAAAGCCTCATGTTCTAGATAATAGCTATTACTTTCCAAAAGAAGGCTTCACTTACAATGATCTCTTGGAAGCTACTGGGAATTTTTCAGAAAGTGAAGTTATAGGAAAAGGAGCTTGTGGAACTGTCTACAGAGCTGTTATGAATGATGGTGAAGTTATTGCTGTCAAGAAACTGAATACACGTGGCGGAGAAGGAACAAGCGTCGACCGAAGCTTCCTTGCAGAGATTTCAACTCTTGGAAAGATCAGGCACAGGAACATTGTGAAGCTGCATGGATTTTGTTATCATGAGGATTCAAATCTTCTATTGTATCAATACATGGAAAATGGAAGCCTTGGTGAAAAACTTCATAATTCAATTTCAAAAACATGTGAACTAGATTGGAACATTAGATATAGAATAGCTCTAGGAGCTGCAGAAGGCTTATGCTATCTTCATTATGATTGTAAACCTCAAATCATTCATCGCGATATCAAGTCGAACAATATTTTGCTTGATCAAAGTTTTCGGGCTCATGTTGGAGACTTTGGATTGGCAAAGTTGATTGATTTTTCATTATCAAAATCTATGTCTGCTGTGGCTGGATCATATGGCTACATTGCCCCAGGTATGAATAAGTTCAATATAAAGGTACTACAGCAATTGTAGTTTTACTAGTTATAATAATCGAGTCCCATTTTTAATCTTGTTATAATTTACTTCCAGATCTTCATTTTTATAATAAAGTGAGCTGAGAAACGAATAGCTTATATCTAGAAAGCATATCAAGAGATTGTATTAACAGAAAGATTATCATTCACTTAACGTTTAGTACAATATTATAGGTAGTTGATTTTAGTAATGGCCAAGTACATTTTTTGTCACACTTATTGAGTACATAATTCTAAATTGTACAACGCAACTGCAATTTTAGTCGCAATATCAAGATTTTAGAGATCACTGTCAAGTGCGAGTTAGAAGTCTCACATTGAATGGAAAAGTGAATGCTGAGCAACATATAAGTGAGAGAACCCATATATCTAATGCCTTAAGATTTTGGATTTAGATGTGGTTTGGTATCCAATTCACTTATGTGGTTGTTCAACTCCCAATGTGATGATCCTCCGGGACCCCCTCACGACAAACAACTGAAACCACAAGTACGGACGTTTGGGCGCATTTGCCTGCATTTTTCCACAATATCAAGGTTGTAATCATGGTTTTAAATTACGGTCCTCAACCGCAATTGCGGCCGCAATATAAAGGACTTTGAAGTCTGTGTAATGACATTGAAACTGCAACGACCACATATTACCGCAATATAGAGGTTTGCAGCGAAACTGCAAACGTGGTCACAAGCACAATTTAAAACCTTGGTTGTAAGCACAACTGCGGCTGCAAAAGCAATTTAGAACTATGATTGAGTCATTATATTGCTTCTGATTTCTAATCATTGCTTGATTTATTTATATTTTCAGAATATGCTTACACGATGAAGGTGACTGAAAAATGTGACATCTACAGTTTTGGGGTAGTTTTGCTGGAACTAGTTACTGGGAAGTCACCAGTTCAACCATTGGAACAAGGTGGTGATTTAGTTAACTGGGTGAGAAGATCAATTCAAGCATCAGTACCTACATCTGAATTATTTGATAAGAGATTGGATTTGAGTGAACAAAAAACTGTTGAAGAAATGTCTCTTATTCTTAAAATTGCACTGTTTTGCACCAGCTCATCTCCACTTAATAGGCCTACAATGAGAGAGGTAATTGCAATGTTGATTGATGCTAGGGAATATGTCAACCAATCACCAACCTCTCCTTCATCTGAATCTCCACTTGATGAAGATAAAAGTTCTTCTTCCAAAGGTTAGAATGCTCAAATGTTCAATAATAATTTTTATAACTCATATAAGGGAATTGATACTCTACTATACTATGTGTATGTTTAGTATCACGTGATTTTCCAAAAGTTACAGAATATAGCTTCTACAAAATTACGGTAGATCACCATGATTCTGATACATCTACCGTGATACCAAACATAGACTATGAAATTTTAACTTCACAAGAGTAAGCAATTATTTTGTTTATCTATAAATTTGTATTCCCTCCTATCAAATCTCAATCGATGGATTCATTTAACGATTACTTAATCGTCAGAGAGATAGGAGGGGCCTATAATTATACCAAAATTCCGCATAATATTGCATCAAAAAAATATTACATATGAGAATATATTTAGTTCCCTAATAATATCATAGAGTGTGGCCATAGAGGATAAATCCACAAACATTTTGGTATAAACAATGAGTGACAAACATATTGATTTATCATTGTTTGTGCATGCAGATGGTGGTCTTGAGTTGTGAATTACAAGAAGCTTCACTATGTCCTCAAAAGAGAGTTCATTGAATAAGTAACTTTAGCAAAAAGAAAGTCACAATATCACTTTCTAAGAAGCAAATGCAATGCTTTAACACAACCAAGTATACTTCATGTGCAAGTCATTAATGTCCAATAACTATCTTTATGATTTTACAGAAGTTGGTGAAAAAATACACAGACCAAGGAACATGTCACTCTAATTGTAATATAGGGTATATGTCACTCTAATTAATGCATAACTTTGGAATGGATTAATTTCATACAATTTAATAAGGGTAGAAATGGAATTGTAAGAATAAAGTTAATCATTGTTTCTTATAAAAAGGACCAATTTTTTTCTCCAAATTGTTCCTTATAAAAAGGATCAGAGGAGTAATTACATAAAACTCAATTTTTTTGATAATGTGGGAGTATTTTAGGGGTACAATTTGCTATTTATTAAAAGAGAAATGTTATTTAAACATCAAAAAAGGGGACATCTCAACAACATCAAGAGGGAGTCACGTGTATATAACTGGGGAGTTCTTCAACACATTTGGTTAATGAGGCATTAACCAAATGTGTTGAAGAACTCCCCGGTTATATACACGTGACTCCCCTTGATGTTGTAGGCATAAAATCTTTCAAACTTGAACTTTTAACTTTGTTTTAACTTTATCATCCGCAAAAAATCAAAATGTGTCTCATATACAATTTCTCGTAAACAAATAGTTGAGGAATTGGAGATCAAATTTGGTTAATATCAGTTAACCAAATGTGTTGAAGAACTCCCCAATTATATACATGTAACTCCCCTTGATGTTGTTGAGATGTCCCCTTTTGATGTTTAAATAACACCCCTCTTATTAAAATGTGGGTGTGGGAGGACCAATGTAGGCGTCTAAAAAACATCACCCAAAATGTATTTTATGAGTACTTTTTCCTATTTGTTAAAATGTGGGTGTGTGTAGTAAGCTCGCTGAATTTTTAACATTTTTAACGTATATCAGATCCATGATCCATTGGTCTGGTGAGACTCAAATTGGCGAACCAAAAAATGAGAGAAAAAATTTCCTTCCTAACCCGCCATTCTTTTATACTCCCCAATATTCTAATATTGTCCCTGCAGGAAATTTCGATTCATAGAAACCGAATTTTTTTAGTGCAAATTAAGAGAAATTTCGATTTTTAAAAATCGAATGTTTTGTTTCAAGACAAAAAAAAACTTTGGTTCTTAAAAACCAAAGTTTTTTGCATGGGCAAAATTTGATATTCAATAGGTAAAAACGAAATACGGGGGTCGGTTGAGAAACTTTCTAAATGAGATGTGATCTCTGAGACTAATAACATAGATGTAATGTGTTAAGATTTTCATGGTTTGGAGAAAATGAAGAATTAGAGCTTAGAAAGTTTGAAAGATAGTAAAAATCATAAGATTTCATATTGATAAAAGATAGTGAAAATAGTACAATAGTAGCTCTTATATAGGGATTTGGATCCTCTCCAATTTTTTATCTCCAATTTCCTCTCCAATTATTTTTATGTGTCTTTATCTCTCATCATTTTTTCTCTCTCATCATTACTTGTTTATTTTTATTATTAATTTATCTCTCTTCACATGAGAGAGAAAGACACATAAAAATAATTGGAGAGGGAATTGGAGAGAAAAAATTGAAGAGGATCCAAATCCCTTATATAGAGCAATTTTGGACATTAACCAACTCTAACAAACTAATCAAAACTCTAACTAAAATCAATATTCTTTAACATAATGAGTCAAAAAGTCATTTGATTTAAAGATAAAATGACGTGTAGTTTAATTTGATTTTGAATGACTGATTTAGAAAATCTGATCTAGTTGAACTTAAATGTGTTTTATGTTTAGAGTATTTATGTTGTTCTTTGCATTGAAAAAGAAAGTTTCTAATAGTGATAATAAAATTAACAATATTTTGACATAAACATGCATCAATTAAATAAATTTTAGTATGTATTTTTTTTTGTCAAAGTAGTCTGGTGGCTCGAAATTTCACTCTTAAGAATAAGTGGGATGACCGGGTTCGAATCTCTGCCCTGCATAATAATACAATGTCCCTACCAACTGAGCTAAGCTCATGGGACAATTTTTAGTATGTGTTATACCAATTCATTGATAAAATATGGTAAATGAGTACATGAGTAATATTTTTGTCGTCGACGAACTTACAAATTAAACCTTAACTAATAAATAGTATAAGAAACTTTGATTGTCAAAATTCTTAATATGGTCATAAATCGTTTGTTTTGTATAGGGTTTTGTTTTGGTACACTAGTGAGGACAACAACAATTACTTCACTTCCCATTTGAGATTTTATCATCTGCATTCAAAAATTTACATAGTAGTCGAAATTCTTAATATGGTCATAAAAATTTCCAACCATCTCCATTTTAAGTTGGTGCAATTTCATCTTCAAAAAAAGGAGATTAGTTAGCTAATTCAGTGCATAAACACTCTTGAGCTTCTCCCACAAGGCATTCGGTGATGCCACTTTCAACATTTGTATTTCATCTGGAAAGCAAGAGCCGGTCAAATCTCGCGCACTCATGGACTTCCTCTAAATTCTCCTCAAATCACTTGATACTAAAGGTCATATATGAATTTTTTTCATCAAATAATGAAATTTGTTGTGATTGTGACTTAAAATCTGTAGTCTTTTAGGCTCTGGAGGTGTTGATTCGAATCAATGTCAAAATTGTGTTCTTAGTGTGTTCGTTCATCTTCTATTATGTTGTTGCACTTGCTTGGACTAATTGTAAATGGTTTTTCTATATACATAGGTTGCTACATTTTATCTAGGATGAATTTAGTTTTGTTTGGACTGTTTACTTTGATTGTCATTGTCATTAGTTTCATTTTGTCTTGTTGGATTCACATCAAGTGGCGTCGTTTGTGGGGGGTCAAAACAAATTTTCATGTGAGCACCATGGCTACTAAATGAAATATTGAAATTTTTTCTTGAGACTACAATTTTGGATCGTGTAAAATGAAGATGAAAATCTTGATTGAATAAAAATGTATACAATTTCATTTTTAAATAGTCGTGAGAGATATATATTAAGGCAGTGAAATGAATTAGCTAGTTTTTATCAATGTGATTGATCACTGATTCTTCACTCATATACAAACTGTGGATCTGTATGGTAAACATGAAAAACTACACACCCAAAATTGAAAACTATGGTCACACTATTGACTATCCTATATGTTGTTGATTGTACTAGTTTGTAACACCATTCAAAACAAAAATTGAACCAATGCTCAATTGCATTTACCTAACCTTACTATTATTAACATAACAATAATGATTATTATTACTATAGTTTGAAAGTAAATCAAATCTAGCTCCTTTATTTTTTAATGCACATCCAAGCTTCTTCCACCATCCTCTCTTCTTTTTACTAGTCACATGACTCAAATGTGAATCGGATTTTTTCCTCCTCAATAGTCCCTTCACTTCAGGTGGCTTATAGGTCCTAATCAAAGGCCACTTAATTCCATCGAAAAAAGGGTGTTGTTTAACATCGGTCGCGCCTCTAACGCACCCTAGTCTCTTCTTAGGATCTTTAACTAACAACTTCTCTATCAAATCCCTCGCTTCTATCATCCCTACCTCTTCACTCTCCGCCACGTGGAACATCACGTCCTTATTAGATGCTATATTGCGCAGCGTGCCCTCCTTGCTACATCCTTTAAATGGTGTCGTTCCATATAACAACTCATAAATAAAAACCCCAAAAGCCCACCAATCCACACCATTACCATGACCGTTACCCGAAACAAGCTCTGGCGCTAAATACTCATGGGTCCCAACACACGACCGTGAAAACGCCATAGTTGGTTCAGCAACAAACTCTGCCACAACCCGCCTACAAGAATCGCGAGATCTTGATCCATTATAACCGAAACAACCGTAAGTGGAACCTACACGAGTTTTTTGAACATTACAACACTCAAAAGTAGGTGCCACATCAGCTTTAAAGCAAAGATCAAAATCAGAAAGCATGACGTGTCCATCTTCGCGCAGAAGAACATTCTCAGGTTTCAAGTCACGGTACACAACGCCGAGCGCGTGAAGATACTCGAGCGCAACAAGAATCTCGGCAGCGAAAAAACGCGCTGCCGAGATCGTGAGTCGGTTTCCCGGCTGTTTTCGGAGGAGCGAGTGGAGATCACCACCAGGACAATAATCTATAAGAAGACACGTGTAATGAGAGACATCAATACGCGCGTATAGCGTAGGTAGAAAAGGATGATCAAGCGCGTGAAGAATCTCCGCCTCCGTTTCCGCGTGAGAGAATTTCTTAGGAGTAAGAAGATCTTTATCAACAACTTTAAGTGCAAAATTAGCGCCGTCGTAATCACGGAGGCGACAGAGAAAAACACGGCCGAGATCACCGGAGCCAAGATGACGGAGAAGTTTTAAATGACGGAGATGAAGTCGTCCGTCAGAAGAGAGATTTGTAGCAGCCTTAATAGCAGTCCAGTTTGGATCAGAACTACGGTGAGGACGGCGGATGATGGCAGAGGAAACAGTGTCTGTTGCAGCGGCGGAAGCGGTTGAGAGACGGTCGTTGAAACTGAGAGCAAGACTGCTTGTGCGAGCTAAACTGGTGCGAGCGGAGGAGGAGGTGAAAGTGCGGTCGGTGGTTGTGCTGGTGAAACTGAGGTCTAAGTCGGAATCGGGGGGTGGGAATAGAAATGTTGGTTCTTCCATTGTGAAGGGTGAATGAAATGTATTGTTATGTTATGTTACTACGTTGGTGTTTGGTTTTGGTTTTTCGCATATAAAGGGATAGAAAGAGAGTGAAGGTCGGTTAGAAGGTTCAATAAGTTGACCCATATTATTGATGGTGATGGAGACAGTAGATAGATAGATGCAGAGGTTAGGTTGACCAACTAGAGGTTCATTAGATTATAATTTAGATGTTTAAGTTATTAAATGAATTAATTTATATTTTTGGTACATAGCTTGAGTTACTTATTAGGAAAGATAAGTAATTTTTAGATTTATAATAGTTTTAATATTTGGTGCTTTTTTATTGAACCAAACAAACTTACTTCATTTCATTAAAAATTATATTTGGTGCTTTTTTAGAACATGTCAAGTATATAAGGTTGGCACCTGAATTTTTTTCATAGGCATAAATCAAGTGAAGGCCTAGGAAAATAAAGGAGTTTGGTGTTAAATAATTTCCATAAAATTCATGGGGTTGGGATTTTATGCAACAATATTTTCTCTAAATTCAAATTTCAGTCACTCATTATACTTACTATTCACACTCATACTCAATTGAAAGAAAATTATATGGTTAAGATTAAATCGGAACAATTTGTAGTAAATTTCCACCGGATGATAATGGCTAGTGATAGATAAAAAAGCCTAGTTTATTAAATAATTGATATAATTGATTTATATTATAAATCATATATATGTTATTCAGTAAATTTAAAAAATAGATTTTTACTTATAATTGTATTAGGAGAGAGTAACAATTAAGAATATAATATTGTACTCATTTGCTGAAATATGTTATCCCATAAAAGATAACTCATATATTTCATTGTCTAAAAGATATTCATCAATTAATCACTATATATGTATCTATGATGCCGAGTATATGATCACTACATATAATCAAGGCATAATTATTCAAATAGTTTTTTAATTTAATTTCAGATAATATTTTAGTTTTTATCATTTTTTTCACATCATTTTTAACATTTTTTGTTTTCTATCCGCGTTGGTATATATTTTTCAACTTCAATTTACAATTTTCTTTTAGGACATAACATATGTATTTATTGGAAATACGAAAAAAAGGTAAATTTGAAATTATTACCCAAACATCTTAAAATATCATTTTTGAAGCAAATCTTAAAATATCATGAATATAAAGGGGTGAATATTATTTTTTACTTTTTTTGCATAAGGGGTGAATATTATTTAGTACCATAAGGTAGTAGAAGTAGAAAAATGGGTGACGATACTGGTCCCATGTGATACATATGGTGGGGCAATATACAAGAGTTTTAAGCTCTTGAAGGGTTGGGACCTACGTGGGAGGAAAGGGATTAGTGATGCTGTCTGCCACGTGGTCAACATTGGACCTACATTGTCGCTTATACACAATTCAATATTCCATTTTTTTCCTTAATTTCTTAATAAATTATTACTTGAGAGTGGGCTATAATACACAGTTCATTAATAAATAATGGAGCTCACCTTCCTTAGGTAGCAATATTATTAAAATTGCTGCTAATAATAATAACTAGACTCCAACCCGTGCGTTGCACGGATTTTATGTTGAATCAAAGATACGATTTAAATTCTTACAATTTACAAGTAAAAAAATAAAATGAAATCAAAATACAAAAATCTAGCCACCATAAAATAAATAAAAAAAAACCTAGCCACCATCAAAATCAAAGCTTTAGAACCCAATACCATAAAAATCAAATTTTTAAAGCATCTCAAAAAACTCAGCCAATATCAAAATCAAAGCTTTAGAACCCACCACCATCAAAATCAAAGCTTTAAAGCATCTTCTTTTTAAGAGAAAGATAAAAAGAGAATAAAGAACAACAAAATAAAAAAAATTAGGGTTAAGTGGCTGCATAACCTAAACCATAACTCCTCCCAATACCATAAAAATCAAATTTTTAAAGCATCCAAAAAAACTCGGCCAATATCAAAATCAAAGCTTTAGAACCCACCACTATCAAAATCAAAGCTTTAAAGCATCTTCTTTTTAAGAGAAAGATGAAAAAGAGAATAAAGAACAACAAAATAAAAAAAAAAATCCTCAAATCATAAATAATGAATATTTGGAGATGTGGAAAAATAAAAAAATCACGTGTGAAGAGTAGAGAAGAATTGCAAAATATTAGAAAAAAAGATGCAGAGAGAAAGATGAACAAAAAATAAAAAATAACGTGAATAGAAAAAATTGGAGAAAGAAGAGAAAAAATATTTAGAGAGAAAGTGAGAGATTTGGAGAGAGATTAAGGAGAGAAGAGAGGCCAAATTTTTAGGGAATAGAAAAGTTTTTTTATATATATATTATTATTAAATAGTGGCAAACAATGTGTATTTGAAATTCAAATTTAGGTGGTAGTTGGGTGGTCATTAAGGTAGAGTTTAGGAAGGAAAAAATTAGAGTAAGTGGTTGCATAACCTAAACCCTTACTCTCCTTTTATAATAATAAAGATAATGGAGAGACTACAAAAATTATTTGTCTATAGGAACATTATTATACATAAGAGTTGAGTTCGAATTCAAGACATTTCACTTATTTAATTTAAATTTAAAATTAAAATTTTAATTACTATATTTTAAAATATATATATATATATATAGGGAGTGTATCAGGTGAGAACTGATAATTATTGTGAGAAACGAGAACTATTAATAATAACCATCAGATTTAATTAACGCATCAAATTAAAATTCTCCCTCTCACTTCAAATCTCATGTGATTAAATTAAAAAAATCTCCCTATATATGTTTTTTTCTAATTTATTGTAACTCTCTTCAAAACTTACCAAAATAGTTTTTTACCTCTCTCTCCAACTTTTAATACAACAATATTATATATCGTGATACAATTTTCTCGTGAATTTCTGAATGTAGTTTTTTTTTAAAAAAAATCAAAAACATTAAGTTATTATATACTACTGGTTTTTTACCAAAAATTATTTTAAAAAATAGAACTACTGTCACGCACTGGTTCTTCTACGATTATAAATATACCATTGTTGTCTTTATAAGTTTCACTTAGTTTATCCACTTTAAAAGGGGAATATTTAGTTATTAGACTATCGATCTGACAAAATATCATCGTTAATCTTATCCATTACTCACTAATACTCATAAGTCCTAACCAAAAAGATATTTGTGTTAATGTTGTGTCATAAAACATGAAATTAAGCAATTGTTGAATTGTACGTAATCTTTCAAAAAGTTTTTGTTCAACAATGAAGCATTTCTTTATGCAAAATAAAAATATCTTTGGATATTTTCAATTGTATGTTAAATAATTACACTCTTTTGAATTTCTTATTTTACTTGAAACTGAAAGACATGAAATTGAATATATATTTGTTTTTCTCACATGATAATTTCAATAAACATACAGTTGAAAAAAAAAAAAATATATATATACTAATCGTAATAATGCTTTTAGTTTTTAAAAAAACTACATTAAAAAATTCATGAAAAAATTGTATCATATATAATATTGTTGTATTAAAAGTTGAAGAGGGAGGTAAAAATTAGGAAAAATTATATATAAGAAGATTTTTTAATTGTTCAAATAAAATAACATGAGATTTACAATAAATTAGGAAAAGTTATATATAGGAAGATTTTTCAATTTTACAAATAGAATCACATGAGATTTGAAGTGTATGGGAGAATTTTAATCTGATGCGTTAATTAAATCTGATGGTTATTATTAATAGTTCTCGTTTCTCACAATAATTATCAGTTCTCACCAGATACACTCCCTATATATATATATATTCTATTTTTTGTTGCACATTTGAAGAGCTAAAATTGATTTTAGATGTCGAATTAATTTTTATGTACATTTGGTTAGTGGACTAAATTATGTCTTTAGCTTGTTCAAAAAAAATTATGTCTTTAGAAATAAGCATATCTAAAATTAAATCATAGATTGTTTAGGGGATCAACAAGAAGTTCTCATCAATTGTTGGATAAGATTAAACTTTTTTCTTTTAGGTGGTTAAAGACGACGAGCTACTTTAGATTGTATAGTCATATGCTTTGTTTGGTTCTTGTATGATTTGTTTATGATTTTCTTCCTATGATTCTTTGTAAACTTTGGTAGTCTTCTCTGGTACATCTTGTGCTGAGGAGACTGTGTTTATTAATATATATCTCATTTTTGCTTATTCCAAAAAAAAATTGTGGCTTCTAAAAATTGAACTTTATATTTAAGTTTATTCTTCAGCTCACTTTTACATAAATATATTCACACATAAATTATTTTGTCTTCTACTTAATTTTTGCTATAATTAATTTTAAAGAATTATGAACCGCCATCCCTAGTGATAAGATCCAACTGCTCTTCTTTAATGAGGGTTGTGTTAAATTTAAGAAATGTTAATATTTAATTGCAAACAAAATTGAATTGAAGGAATGGGTGGTGTTACCTTGCCTGACTAGCACATTATAGTCAACTCCCATTTATTTAGGGAATCTGATATCCTCTAAAATGTCGAAAAAACAATAAATTATTTGTAAAAATTAATGTATATATATACACAATATATTTAATTATGAATTTATGAGGAAAAAAAATGTTGAACATAGTATATGGCAAAAAGAAATTATAGATATCACATTCAACAATTACATTGTAGTATATTCCAATATATATAGTTATGTGTGGAAAGTTACTTATGTGAAATGTACTTTCACATTTCAAAATAGGATACCAATTGGTCAGAATCTATAAAAGTGTAGAATTATCGCAGATTTTAGTGTTATTTCGTGTGTGTTAGTTATGTGGTGAGTAAAGATGGAATTGATCGATATGTCACTTGTTCGTTTTGTGCGATTTATGCGTAGTATTTCGTTTTTATAGATGGTTATTAGGGTGGCATTCAATGGTGTCCTATTTGTTGTTTTATTTGTTTGAGTTACTTTTAGGGCTAGGTCTTAGGGTTAGAGTTAGGTTAAGTCTTTTATTGTTTTATTGGTTTGACATTATGTTTTGTGGTCAGTTTAGAAAGTTACAAATCATACTATTCTTTAAATAGACAATAAATCAACTTTTGGAGAAAGTTAATCTCTCCCTATGGAAATAATTCCTAAGTAACCTCTAGTTATAATTGTACCATTTTCAAGTAGAAGATAGAACATGTGCTTTGTTGGGGCCAGTAAAGTGGCTAGTGAGTGGATCGAGTTAGGTCATAATGAGTCTGGTTGCTAAGTTCTTCTGCTCCGCTTGTGGTAGAGTTTCTACTGACCAACTGCCTTACTTGGTTTGTGGTGGAGTCTTTGGCTGATGCTCTAGTGCTCTTTCAGTTGTTGGCTAACCTTTTTGTTGTAGTTTTGTTTTGGTTTGCAGGTGGACGGTTGCTTTAGTATTTTCCTTTCTTTTCTTTGTTTTTCTACTATTATGTTTCTTTGTCGCCTGTAACTTCTAACTCTTTCTGTGTTTTATTTATTTATATTTGTCATTCAAAAATAAAATAAACAAATTATTTGATAAGGATGAAATTTATAGTAGATAGGAAATAAACCAGCAGGTAAGTCAAAGTGGATATATATATATATAAGCTAGTATATATTTATATTAAATTTTAATTGTTTAATAAAATTAGCAGTTAAGATAATAGAAAAATATTTTAAATTAAACTTTCAGTTTTTCAATAAAATTCTTAAGAAGATATAATATATAATACTATATATAAATTATAATAAAAATTCCGTAAATTATATTTTTTTATAAGAAAAAGAATTAAATTACTGAAACTTCCCCAAATTATATGAAATGTGTTAATTTTTTTTTTTTTGAATGAATGAATGAAATAGGAGTGTGATAGTTCAAACACTAAATTGATATTAAAATAATTATCTAACATGTGTTTAGAAACTAAACAACCTTGTATTCTTTTTCTTGAATCCAATTGATGTTTTGTGAAGATGACATCGGATTCTTTTTATACAAAGTCTTCTGGATATCGATCTGTAGTTCTGACTTTTGTTCAATAGTTAGAACATTGCATATGCTACTTATAAATTGTGCTTAAGCACGTGGATTGGCATGACTTATGGTAATATGAAATTAAGAGCATAATTAATGGCTCAACAACTTGCTTGCAAGTGTTTAGTGATATCCAATGCTATTTATAATCCTTAAAAAAATAATCGTTTGAAAGAATTCGAATTCAATTTTTAAATGAAATATTTTCGCCGTTAAGAAAAATTAATTATATTTTATTTAATTTGCGGTCGAATTTCAAATTACAAAAACCGAAGGTTAACGCAAATTGTGATCCATACACAGATACACTATACATTTATTATTTTTTTGAACCGTGATCAATACATAATTGATATTATATATTAGTATATTCCAAAGCCATCTATATCAAATTTCATCTCATAAACACAAATTTGCTTATAACAAACTTATTCCTGAAGAAAATCCTATAATTAACTTCAATTGGCTTCATCCTAGATGACTCATTTTTTCCTTAATTTGTTTTGTCATATATAGTAATGCAATGCAACCATTTATTCAGCATGACATAATGTATGTTTATATTGGGATGGCCCAAAGACATGTGGCTTGATGGGTTATATATTAACCTAAATCCCAAGTAAAAGTTGCTCCAATATTATTAAGAGTTTTTTTACTATAGATTATTCTTAGAACATGTATTAAGGAATCAGAACGAATCTTCCATGCCATGATGTCACTAATTCATTAAGATTTAACCTTCTTGTATCTAGCTCAGTCAATTAATTATGATTGTTATAATATTTCAAAAACTATAATGGAATACTTTAATTTCTATTCTTTTCTTTTTTTTAACTCTACTTTTAAGAAAAATTGATCTAATAATTCAAAAATATAGTTGTGAGATGACAAAAATTTGATAAAAAATGGTCCATTCAAAAATTATATTTTGATTCTTGTGACCAATTTCTCCTTTAGTGGTAGTATTATATGTAAAATTTTGTAAGGATTCAAAAATCAGCAGAGATTCAAATTTCAGATGGCTCGAAAAATGAGTTTGAAATACATCAAAGACAATTCCAAAGACAAAGTACAAGCATGCTAAAAGAGTAATGTTTTCGCTATAATTCAAATTCAAGCAGCATATAAAGATTGCAGCGAATAGTTTTCGATGCACAGTACGTTGTCCTGCATGTGACGTACATGCATAAATCAAAGACGTACATGCATAAAAGTGTGCGTAAAAAAAAAGACTCTTATAAATAGAGAATCTTCGACTGTTTTAGGGATTTTATTTCTAACAGAGAAAATACAGTGCCTGAAACAGAAACATTTCTGCAAACCAACACACAAAATGCACAAAGATAAACTTCGTAAAAAATGTTCGTTCTTAAAATATATATTTCATTCTAATTAAGTTCAAATATATATATATATATATATATATATATATATATATATGTTCGTTCTTAAAAATTGGATTTAATAATTTTAGTTGAATGGAAAAATCAAATATAAATTTTTTAGTATAAAGAGACTCAAACTCATTGCAAGATAAAAAAAACATACAAGACAAAACCCAAAAATGAAATGGAAAAGATACTCCAATGATTTGTCCTAGAGGAAACTTATAAACAACTACTATTTAAACTCAATGTTTTAAATTCTAAAATCAGACTTAACCAGTTTAACCAGTTGAGCTATTTATCTCACCTCAAGAAGATCAGGCTTTAATAATATGAAATTCCACTAGAAAATGTGTCAAGCTTGTTGGCCAAGGTATACAGATCATTTGCTTCATATGTTATATTGAATACTTAAGCAAAACAATATTTTCTATTATTCTATTCGAGTTTAACTGTTGTGTCACATCATTTAATGAATGTGATACATAATGTATTTTTAAACACAATACACGATGTATTAGTATATTATTAGATATATGTGTAAAATAATTTTACCTTGACAGTATATATAAATTAAATTCTATTCATTATAGGAAAATTAAATATCCATGGGATTTTTCTTAAAAAAAAATATCGATGTGATTTACGTGTTTAATTCCGATCATATAGCTAGAATATTATATTCTTACAAATTTGAACTTAATTTTTTATCATTCTAGGATTCGTATGTAGTCATATATATATATATATATATATATATCGTTGTTAATTTCCGACATTGGAGAAAAAGTAAAAAAGCACATGCATCCCATAGACACAACAAACACAAGAAAAGGATGAAAAGAATTATAAAAAAAAAAAAAAAAACTACAAGAAAAAGAAAAGAAAACAATTAAGTTAACTTGAGAAGTATAATTATCACAAATTTTACATTAGGTGTATTTGGCCAATGAAAAGTTCAACCTAAGACAAACATGTTGGCCTTTCTAGCTATACAAGGGTTTTTTTTTGTTTGTTGTAAATAGCTTTATAAAGATTTTTTATATATAATTAGCTTTAATTACAAGGAAGGAATGATACATTGTATTTGGCTGTATTATCATTTTCATAATTTCCAATTATAATTATTGTTAGTTCATAATTTTAAACATAACGATAACACCTGACCTTTCTCTTAATTTTTTAATGCTTTCAATTCGTCTTCTCTCTACACAATCACATGCATCAACTTCCTTTGTCTATATATCATGCACACTTTGAATATTAGCTTTCAATCATTAACTTAGATCCCTTTGTATTATTTAATATATCATTATTTAAAAAATAATTAAAGAGGGTTTCAATCATGGATCTCAACTAATTAAGGATGCCCCATTTGAAGTTCATATATAATTAAAAAAATGAGAATTTTAGATGACCTTAAACCTTTTTTTTTTTTTCATATTACAGTTGGCTGCTCCTCTTGTTTGGTGAACCCATTTGGTGTTATTATAGGGAGGAAAAATATATTATTTTCATGAGCAAAAAGAATATGCTCAAAGTTGTCAAAGTTAAAATAAGTGCAATGATTTCATTGATCCTTAACCTACAAGTTGTTTGTAGCTAGTTATTTCAGTTAGAATAGAAACTATTGATTTTGGATAAAGAAATATACATCATAAATTATTAATATTAAAAAACAAAAGATAAACTTATGGTAGTCGTCTACTTTATTTAGGTAAGTGAATTTTGTCAATTTATGTGGAAGACAAAAAAAAAAAAGTTATGATAAGGGAAGTTGCTTATATTATAACTTGGGATACATACATATTTGTTGTTGTGTTACTTTGATTTTGAAATTATCAGTAATAATGAGTTGGAAATATATAGGAGTGAAAAATCATTGCACCAACAACTCCATTTATAGCACCGATTCCAATTTTAACATTGTGCAATTCACTCTTAAGATGAATAGGGTGTCTAGCATTTGAATTTTGGTCCTTCCCGATGGGGAATTAACACAATAATAATAATAACGAGCAATACACAGCGGAAATAAAATTCCCCAAACTTGTAAGAACCATGAGGATCAGCAACAAATAGTATGGCAGACAATAAAGCAAAATAAAGACACCGGAATTTTAACTTGGAAAATCCTCGATGTGAGAGTAAAAAACCACGGGTCGTCCAGACCAAAGAAATAGCTCCACTATAATCAAATATGGGTACAAAAGAGTCTCCAAGTGATGCACAAAAAGTGCTAACAACTAATTACACAACAAACCACAAAAGCTTTCAAAACAAGAACAAGAAGATGAAACAATCCCCAAAACTACTGATGCACTGCGATCAAAATATCTCACGAACCAGACCTAATTTCGACGATCCGAACGGTGAAAGTGTAGCCCCTGAAGCTGCGAATATGCCCTCCAAATTTGAGCCAAATACAACGGTTAACGAATCGGGAATCGCAGTTTTAATGAGACTGCTGTGTCAAAAACGGGAATTGGTTTCTCTCCTCTTTTCTCTCTTTTTGAAGGTTGTTCTTTCACAAATTTTACTCTCTTGATAACCCTAGTATGACAAATCTCCACTTATATAAGTGAGACATAATGGACTAATAAAATTGGACTTTTCTCCACATAGGAAGGGAGCCCAAAACCCAACAAATCTCCCCCTCACAACTATGTGGAGGAAATCGCCAAACCGGCGATATCACAACATGCTTCAAATTTTCCCCTTGGTAGCGCCTTGGTCATCATATCTGATCCATTATCATCCTATGAACCTTAGCTAGTTCCAAAAACTTAGCATCCAAAACATCACGTATCCAATGATACCTCACATCAATATGTTTTGACCTATTATGAAAAGTCGGATTCTTACCAAGATGGATAGCACTTTGGCAATCAACAAATAACACATATTTGTCTTGAACAAAACCAAGCTCCTGCAAGAATTTCTTCAACCATAACAATTCTTTGCATGCTTCGGTAATGGCAATAAACTCTGCCTCTGTAGTAGACAATGCTACACACTTTTGCAATCTGGACTGCCAAGCTACAGCTCCCCCTGCAAATTTAATCATGTAGCCCAAAGTAGACTTCCTACAATCAATGTCTCCAGCTATATCTAAGTCAGAGTACCCTTCTAAAGTAGGCTTATCTCCCCCAAAGCAAAGCCTCATACAAGTAGTACCACGAAGATACCTTAAAACTCATTTTACAGCATTACAATGCTCTCTACCTGGATTTGACAAAAATCTACTGACTGTACCAACATCATATGATATATCTGGTCTTGTACACACCATTGCATACATCAAACTACCCACAACAGACGCATAAGGATCACGTTTCATATCAAATGTTTCATCTTCACTTGAAGGACTTTGTTGAGAACTCAACTTGAAATGAGTTGCAAGGGGAGTGCTTACCGCCTTAGAATTTTCCATCTGGAATCTCTGCAGCACTCTTTTGATATAGTGTTCTTGTGACATCCAAAGTTTTTTCTCCTTTCTATGATTCTTATGCCAAGAATCTGTTTAGTTGCTCTCATGTCTTTCATGGCAAATGACTCGCCCAACTGCTAGCTTCTTTAACCTGTCAATGTTAGAAATATTTTTCCCTACAATAAGCATATCATCAACGTATAACAAAAGGATAATGAAGTCATCGTTAGAAAATTTTCTAACAAAGACGCAATGATCTGAAGTAGTTTTCTTGTATCCTTGTTCAGACATAACAGACTCAAACTTCTTGTACCACTGCCTTGTGTAACATCCCGGATTTTTGTCCAAGATATTATCTAAAATTTTGCTTAGTTAGAAAATGTGCAGCTATTTTTTCTTCTTTTTCATTTCACCAATAAAATAGTTATAGAAGTAAATGGAATAAAATTTGTAGAAATATAAACTTAATTTAAAATGAACAATTGTTTGAAAATTCTCAGCGGAAGAAAATATCGCAATTAAAAATCTATTTAATACATAAAATTCTCAATTTACAAAACCCTTTTCTCCCCCGGGCATATGCGCTTCAAGCATCACATTCAATCACAGCTTTTTCCTTGAGTACCTAAAATGTTGGTTGTAAGGGGTCATTTCCATATCCATATTGAATCATACTCACCACAAGAATATGTAATAAAACAATAACAAAACACTTCGCCTTACGAAAAATATAATTATTAGTTTTCTAAAAAAAAAAAAAAACACTTTGGTGATCATAGTACAAACTTAAAAAGTACCATTGTTAAGGCAGAAAATAAACAAAGCAATAAACTGTCACCTTTCAACACAACAAACACAACCAGGTTCACCATTAAAAATATATCACAAATTAACCAGCAAGGTCAAATGAAAAGGAGAAGGTAACAATCTCAGATTTGCTACAGACCAACTGTCTTTATATTTTTATTCTTTCTTTAATATTGACTGTTTTATGACTAAAATAATTATTTACTATTGTTATGGTTATTTTCCCTTCTCATATGAAATGCAATGTGACTAAGACAACTCTATATGAGACTCCTGCCACACAGGCACTAATGATCCGGATAATAAATTTCATACCAATGGAAACCAGCCACACAGGCTCCTGCCACACAGGCCCTAAAACATACCACACAGGCTCTAAAATATTAATCTTGCCACACAGGCTCTAAAACTTGCCACACAGGCACTAGAGAACTCTTCTCTACAAATATATATGATGCATGTATCAATAGTGTAAGAAAATCAATTTCTTAGGAAGGCCAACGATCACAGACATAAACTAGTCCTCTCTATACTTTTATTTATATCCTATAAATTTATACCAAACCAGTAGAGAAACAAGTGCACTAGCTAATTTAATTTGATCCTCCCACAAAAATCAAACAACATAGTTATACTTCATGAGTTCATAAAATAATCAAATTTTACTTGGCTTATATACCGACCAGAATGGAGCTTATACACATAAATAAACATAGGCGTGGATTTGTAAATTAACACACTTGAAACAAACACACAATATATACACAACAATCAATAGAAGCTTAAACCAGGTCACAGAACAAAGATGCATGCCAACTGATCATAACCAATACATAACAAACTTTACACAAGTAAATTTACTGAATCAATTGATATAATGTATGAACCGAAACCAGATTAATTTCTTAATGATTTAAATAAAATTTATTGTTTTATATACCGTTGATTCCTTTGGTTTATTTTAAGTAACAAAGGCTCTACTATCATCTCACGACACAGTCCTATGTAGCATGAATGTATGGGGAAGCCCTTACCTGGAGGATTTCCTTTCAACGATTCTGACTCTAGATTTTTCTACGATTAACCGCACGATCGGTGCTTAACGTTTCTAAAAGAGTAATTATTTTAAAGATTAGAAAGAGTATGAACTATGAAAAAAATAAAGGAATTGAAGGGAAGATTGATACCTTTGAGACTAAGAATTGCACACAGAATGGATGTTGATAGAGAGAGTTAATTACTTGAGGGACTTAGAAAATATTTCTTGATGGAAGAAAATAAAGACGACAATGAACATGTGTAAGGAATCAAAATATATTTATGGGGACGATGAGCCGTGTAGGTTTTATTAGGGTTAGATCATGTATATAGTTTTAGGGTTTTTATTTTATTTTCCTTGGCCAACAAGTTGGGCTCATAGGATTAGGCCAGGAGTAAGTAATTTGGCAAGTAGGAGACTGCATAACGGAAATATTTCTTAAAGAAATAAACCGATAGTCATTACTCTTAATTATAGCATTTATGGTTAATGTAATCGTGGAGTATCCATTTGCTAACTGCCGTGCATAGTACGATTGAGTGAACCTGACTTAGTCAACTAATATTGGTTTGGTCACTCTCCATAATAGAGTTAATCCCTACAATATCTAATTAATTGAATAAAATAAACTATTAAAATGGATAACCCACTTAATTAGGAGTGATTTGGTAAGTTACAAAGTAAATAGAAATGAAGAGTTTGACTCTGGCAAAAGAAGAAACGTGAATAAATTAGGAGTGATTAACCAAATCCAAAAGGTAAAATAAGAATTATATTTAATTAAATAATAAATCAATAAAATTATTAACAATGACATATGTAATCTATATAAAATATCGGGTTGTTACATTATTATCCCCTTAAAAATAGTTTCGTCCTCGAAACTAGAAAATAAAAGATTACATAAAGTTCTCTCATTAAATAAAATCATACGTTGTAAAACCACTTTTTATACAAGATGAAGTTGAAACATTTTGACATGTAGTTATCTATATATTAAAATAAATTTTCGGGTCTTACACCTTGGAGCTTGCTTCAACCCATATAGGCTCTTTCTCAATCTACACACATAGTCTTCTTTGACTTTAACTTGAAAACCATCGGGTTGCTTCATGTAGATCTCTTCCTCCAAGTCACCATGAAGGAAATCCGTTTTCACATCCATTTGCTCAACCTCTAGATCAAGAGTAGCAGCCAAACCCAACACGGTTCTAATTGACGACATCTTTACAACAGGTGAGAAAATCTCGTTAAAATCAACACCATTTCTTTGATGGAAACCTTTCACCACCAATCTGGCTTTATACCTTGGAGACTCAGAGTTACTCTCATGTTTGACTCTATATATCCACCTATTTTCCAAAGCCCTTTTGCCTTTAGGAAACTTCACTAAATCATAAGTGTGATTAGCATGCAAGGATTTCATCTCATCATTCATTGCATCCAACCACTTTTGATTTTCATCACTTTCCACGGCTTCTTGAAAATACTCAGGTTCACCCTCATCAGTCAAAGGCACATACTCATCAGAATTATACATTGTAGAAGGTTGTCTCTGTCTATTGGACCTCCTAAGTTGAACTTGAGATGATTCTGGAGCTTCACCAAGATTCTCATCCTGTGACATATCATTCTCCTCATCATTATCAGCTGGAATATATACATCTTCTCCAAGTTGTTGACCATCAACATACTTATGTGGCTCACCATTCTGAACATCACCTCCAATAGTATCCAGATTATGAACAGGAAACCAAACTGGATCAATATTAGACAAACTAACATCTTTCTCGGGTGTAGTTATCTCCACCTTATCAATGTCTTCAATAGTTTGGTCTTCCATGAACACAACATCGCGGCTTCTGATAAGTTTCTTCACTATAGGATCATAAAACTTGTAACCAAACTCATCCTGCCCATAGCCGATGAAGATACATTGTTTTGACTTTGCATCCAACTTGGATCTTTCATCCTTTCGAACATGCACAAAAGCCTTACAACCAAAGACTCTCAAATGATCATATTTGACATTCTTACCAAACCAAATTTTGTCTGGAACTTCACTGTTCAAAACAATAGTATGAGTGAGATTAATAACATGTACTACCGTGTACGGTGCTTCACCCCAATAATGTTAAGGCAACTTAGCTTCAGAGAGCATACATCTAACTCTCTCAACAAGTGTTCGATTCATCCTCTCTGCTAAACCATTCAACTGAGGAGTTTTAGGAGGAGTCTTTTCATGTGCATGCCCTGCTGCTTGTAATAGATATCAAAGGGTCCACAATATTCATCACCATTATCAGAAAGAACACATTTAAGCTTCTTACCAGTTTGCCTCTCAACCAAAGCATGGAATTCTTTAAACTTCTCCAACACTTGGTCTTTTGTCTTTATAGCATATACCCATAGTTTCCTGGAACAATCATCAATAAAAGTAACAAAATAAAGTGCACCACTAAAAGATTTTACCTTTAATGGACCACAAACATCAGAATGCACCAATTGAAGCAACTCTGACTTTCTTGAGGGAGGATGCTTCTTGAAGGATACTCTAGTCTGTTTACCAGTCATGCAATGAGAACACTTCTCCAAATCTGCATTCTTTAATCCCGTAAGGACATCATCATTTTTGGCTAAAACATTCAGCCCATTTTCACTAATATGACTAAGCCTTCGGTGCCACAAAAATGCTTTCATGTCGATAGCATTCACACTGTCTCTAGCAACCAAAGCTTTTGACCAATACAGTTTAGAATTTTTCTCCCCTCTAGCCACAACCAAGTTACCTTTACTGAGTTTCCACTTTCCAGAACCAAAGTGATTATCATAACCACAATCATCAAGCATATGCACAGAGATCAAATTAAAACGGACATCTGGAGCATGTTTGACATCTCTAAGCAACAATTACATTCTCATGTTGGTTTGCAAGCAAATATCACCAACACCAATTACATTAGCTACACCATCATTACCCATCTTCAACACTCCAAAGTCATCGGAAGTATAAGATGTGAAGAACTCCTTCCTCGGTGTAACATGCAATGTAGCACCACTGTCAACAATCCATGTGCTCTCATCTGATACAAGATTAACAGACTCATAATCAAGGAGAATAACAAGATCATCATTGATAGTAGTAGTAACACGATCATCATCATGATCTTCACGATTTCTTTGTTTCTACTTACCCTTCTTGCCTTTGTTATCTTTTCTCCACTGATAATAGTACTTTTGTATGTGCCCTGATTTATGACAATAATTACACTCGATATTCTTGTATCGCCCTTTGGACTTGCTTCTACTATTCTCTCTACCACCCTTCGGTTCTTTCTTCTGAGTTCTCCCCCTATTTTCAGTTACAAGTACCTCGGATTGAGATGAAGTACCTTGTGCCTTCCTTCTCATCTCCTCATTAAGAATACCACCCTTAGCCATTTCCAAAGAAACAACACATTTAGGAGCAAAACTTGTAATAGAAACCCGAAACGTCTCCCAAGACTCTAGTAAAGATAGCAATATAAATAGTCACAAAAGTTCATCTTCAAATTTAATACCCATTCCTGACATCTGATCAAGGAACCCCTGAAATTCACTCAAGTGATCTGAAATAGAAGTCCCCTCCTTATACTTCAAACTTATGAAGCTATTCAACAAGAACAATTTATTATTCCCTGATTTAGAGGCATACAAGGACTCTAACTTCTCCCACAAAGTTTTTGCATGTGTCTCATGAGCAATATGATTATAAATATTATCTTCTACATATTGCCTAATAAAACCACATACCTATAAGTGTTCAAACTCCCATTCTTCATCGGACATAGAATCCGGCTTTGTGGAACTAAATACCGGTAAGTGCTATTTCTTCACAAATAACAAGTCTTTCATATTGCCCTTCCACAAATGGTAATTAGAACCATTCAACAATACCATCTTCATATTTGTATTTGACTCCATCGTTAAAACAAGTAAAATTGCCCTTAACCAAAGAGCTCTGATGCCACTTTGGTCATCACGAGGGGGCAGCCAGGGGGATCATCCACATTGGGTCTAAGAACAACTCTACAAGTGAGTTGGACACCACACTCTTACCCAAAACCATAAGGCATTAGGTTTATGGGTCCTCTCACTTATAAAGTGTTCAACCTCCACTCTTCTAAGCAATGTGAGACTTAACACTCACACTTGCCACAACAATCTGATGGGGAATTAACACAATAATAATAATAACGAGCAATACGCAGCGGAAATAAAATTCCCCAAACTTGTAAGAACCTTGAGGATCAACAACAAATAATATGGCAGACAATAAAGCAAAATAAAGACACCAGAATTTTAACGTGGAAAACCCTCGATGTGAGAGTAAAAAACTACGGGTCGTCCAGACCAAAGAAATAGCTCACTATAATCAAATATGGGTACAAAAGAGCCCCGAGTGATGCACAAAAAGTGCTAACAACCAATTACACAACAAACCACAAAAGCGTTCAAAACAAGATGAAAAAATCCCCAAAAATACTAATTCACTGCGATCAAAGTATCTCACGAACCAGACCTAATTTCGATGATCCGAACGGTGAAAGTGTAGCCCCTGAAGCTGCGAATATGCCCTCCAAATTTAGGCCAAATCCAACGGTTAACGAATCGGGAATCACAGGTTTAGTGAGACTGCTGTGTCAAAAACGGGAATTGGTTTCTCTCCTCTTTTCTCTCTTTTTGAAGGTTGTTCTCTCACAAATTTTACCCTCTTGATAACTCTAGTATGAACAATCTCCACTTATATAAGTGAGACATAATGAACTAATAAAATTGAACTTTTCTCCACATAGGAAGGGAGCCCAAAACCCAACAAATCTCCCCCTTGAGGGGGAGCATATCCTAGTATGGATGGACTCACACTTGAGGGGGAGATTGTTGTGGCAAGTGTGAGTGTTAAGTTCCACATTGCTAAGAAGAGTGGAGGTTGAACACTTTATAAGTGAGAGGACCCATAAACCTAACGCCTTAAGGTTTTGGGTAAGAGTGTGGTGTCAAACTCACTTGTAGAGTTGTTCTTAGACCCAATGTGGATGATCCCCCTAGCTGCCCCCTCGTGATGACCAACACCTGCATATATAATAAAATGTCTCTACTATCAACCAAGTTAAGTTCACAAGAACAAATTTAACTATTCCTTTAAGTAAGAAAAAAAATGAAATGTGTTAATTGGTATTTTGATTTGGAGGTTGGTATGTAGTCTTGCCTATGTTCTTTGGTCTATGTTGGAGTTTGCCTTGAAAATTGAAGAAGAAGCAGTGCAGGTCTGGGTCTGGTGATGGCGCGTCGCGCCATTGATCCTTGCGCGTCGCGCAATGCTGCGTGCTGTTGCTGTTGCTTCTTCTGCTGTTGGCGCGTCGCGCGCCAGTCTCCTGCGCGCCGCGCATATGCGCGAGCCTATATATAGGCTGTGCGTTTTCTGATATTTTAAGTGTGTTTTTAGGGTTTCTGAGGCCAACAAAAGACTAGGGTTAATAGAGTAACATCTTGGGAAGACTCTAGGGTTGGAGAAACATTCTATCACCTTGGGAAACACTTCTTGATTGAATTTCTTGGTCACGGGAAGAAATTCGGGACTTGGGTAGAATTAGGGAATTGTCTAATTCTTGTAACCCAATTGGGATTTCATTGTAATCAAGTATTCTATTGATAGTGGAACGGAGAGGGTTGCCCTCCCCCCAGAGTAGGTTCATTAACACCGAACTGGGTAAACAATATCTCGTGTTCTTTACGTTTTCGCGGTTTATTGTTGTTTATTGTTATTATTGTCAATCCTACTTATTTGATTACTTTAATCGTATTGCTCCACACATCAAAAGGTATTGGTGTGAGTTACCCGAATTCACAACAATTGGCGCCCACCGTGGGGCATGGGTCAAAACGATTAAGGTATCATGGGTTCTAAGTTTGAGATTGAGAAATTCACCGGGAGTAACGACTTTGGGTTGTGGAAGGTGAAGGTTAGAGCAATACTAACTCAACAGAAGTGCGATGAGGCGTTGAAAGGAGTGGCGGGTATGCCGGATAATCTCTCAGACGATGAGAAGGCAGAGATGGATGGAAAAGCAAGGAGTGCCATTATCTTGTGTCTTGCGGACAAGGTGCTGAGGGAGGTGGCCAAGGAGAAAAGTGCAGCTGTTATGTGGGCCAAACTTGACAAGTTATACATGACTAAGTCCCTGGCACAGAAACAGTTATTGAAGCAACAGTTGTACTTCTTTCGTATGGTTGAGAACAAGTCTGTGGTGGAACAACTAACGGAGTTCAATAAGATTATTGATGATCTGGCGAACATTAATGTGAAGATAGAAGATGAGGACCAAGCTTTTCATTTGTTGTGTGCTTTACCCAAATCACTAGAAAACCTTAAGGATGCATTGCTCTATGGCAAGGAAGGCACCATCACTCTAGATGAGGTTCAATCGGCTTTGAGAACTAAGGAGTTGACAAAGTTGAGAGACTTGAGAGTTGATGATAGTGGAGAAGGTTTGAGTGTGGCGAGGGGTGGAAGCGAGAACGACGGAAGATGGAAGGGGAAGAAGAACTGGTCCAAGTCTAGGACAACGGGTGAGGGTGGTGGCAAGTTCAAATGTCACTATTGCCAAGAACCTGGTCACTTCAGGAGGGACTGTCCTCGGAGAGGGGGCGGTGGTAATTCATCAGCTCAGATTGCCGTTGGTGATGAAGCTTATGAGGAAGGCTATGAGAGTGCTGGAGCACTCATAGTCACAAGCTGGGAACCATAGATGATTGTTCGGCCTGGAGAGGCGGTGGAATAATACTCAACATCAGCCTGGAGAGGCGGTGATAAGAATACTCAGGCTCGGCCTGGAGAGGCGGTGGAATAATACTCAGGTTACTGCTGAAACAACAACGATATTATGAGGTGTGAAGATGCTAGTGGAAGTTGGGAATCGGTGGAGCTTTGAGTCATGGACTTTGGATGCTCCTGTCACATGTGTTTGAAGAATGAATATTTTGAAGTCCTAGAGCTAGTTGAAGGTGGAGACGTTCATCTTGAAGACGGAAAAGCCTGTGAGGTTCAAGGTATGATGAGGTTCTTTTACATGATGTGAGATATATTCCTAACCTTAATGTGGTCATGCGTTTTGTTACTAGTGGAAATTCTCATGATATGGTAAAGTTGTGAAGCTTCGGGTGAAAATTGTTAGTGACATGAGTTTTAGGTGGCAGAACTAAACGGGAAGTTTTGGAGACTAACAATGTCTTGAAGTGTGTTTCAAAGTAGTGGAAATTTTTGCGTTACAAGGTGAGAGTCATAGTGGAAATACCGGTTTGAATCTTTGGCGGAGGAATCTCGGTTTGAGGTGGAGTTTGTTACTAGTGGGACTAGAGGAAGACAAACAATCAACAATAGCTCTTGGCTATCTAGGAGATAGGGAGGAGAGTGGTATTGTTGGACCAAAGAAGTGTATAGCTATGGAGACCTTGTAGGTGGCTTGTGGAACTTACCTAAAATTCCAAGGTTAAGTTGAGAGGCAAGCAATTTCTTCAGGAGTATGGACATGAACAATCCAGGGGCTGAAGAGTGTATGGTGGAGCTTGTGGAATTGTCTTAAAATTCCAAGGACAATTGGAGGCAAGCATTTCTTCGAGAGTACGGAGCGGTTCACTTCGGGGGTCGAAGATGGTGTGGTGTTTAATCATGTGGAGAAGCATGGTGGTTGGTGGGAAGTTGGCACCAACATCAATTTTAAAGGCAAGGTGGAGATTGTTGGAGTTTGCCTTGAAAATTGAAGAAGAAGCAGTGCAGGTCTGGGTCTGGTGATGGCGCGTCACGCCATTGATCCTTGCGCGTCGCGCAATGCTGCGTGCTGTTGTTGTTGCTTCTTCTGCTGTTGGCGCGTCGCGCGCCAGTCTCCTGCGCGCCGCGCAGATGCGCGAGCCTATATATAGGCTGTGCGTTTTCTGATATTTTAAGTGTGTTTTTAGGGTTTCTGAGGCCAACAAAAGACTAGGGTTAATAGAGTAACATCTTAGGAAGACTCTAGGGTTGGAGAAACATTCTATCACCTTAGGAAACACTTCTTGATTGAATTTCTTGGTCACGGGAAGAAATTCGGGACTTGGGTAGAATTAGGGAATTGTCTAATTCTTGTAACCCAATTGGGATTTCATTGTAATCAAGTATTCTATTGATAGTGGAAGGGAGAGGGTTGCCCTCCCCCCAGAGTAGGTTCATTAACACCGAACTGGGTAAACAATATCTCGTGTTCTTTACGTTTTCGCGGTTTATTCTTGTTTATTGTTATTATTGCCAATCCTACTTATTTGATTACTTTAATCGTATTGCTCCACACATCAAAAGGTATTGGTGTGAGTTACCCGAATTCACAACAGTCTATTTATTCAAATTCTATAAATATTGAAAATTGATCTTCTTGGCACTCTCAATTGCTCTTACGCCATCCAAACTTATGAAAATACTCTTAAGGACATTTTTGGAAGTTAGCTTCGAAATCAGATCAATTTTGGATCGTACTTTCCGAAATATTTGAAAGTGAATTTGTTTTTATTTTTAAACATTTTTTTATATTTCGGAAGTTATTTTAAAACACGCTATATTTTGGAACGTTATTTTTGAACTTTTTTATATGACAGCTGTTTAGAATTGTACTTTCATTTCCTCTCCCACACTCCATTTCCATTGTTACGAGCTAGGATCATGGTTTTGGCATTTTTGAGGCATCAAAGCAACATTGCTTCACTTATAGAGGATTTCTACACTCATTTGCCTTCAAAGAATAGGTAATGTGTGATTTGACCGTTTATTTTTTGAATTTTTTAAGCATTTATTTCAAGCTTGATTTTCGGCTGTAAGTTCTGAAATCTCATCGGAAGCTAGAATCTAAATTGGTTTCGAAATGTACGTTCCGACCCGGACTGGTATGTGATACACTACAATTTTCTGACTTTTAATATTTATATTGGTTCATATAGGTAGTTGTAGACATAGTTGAACCCCCGATATTGATTTGAAATCAGACATTGATAAACCTAACATTGTTGAGTCCGTTCAACCCGCCCGTGATTTTTAACACGGCCAATTATTAGTTTTACAAATGAAAAATATAAGGTTCAAGATGATTTGATCAATATTGGGTTTGCGTTGAGACTGCAAAAGTTGGATTTACTGTTGTGATAGAGAAATCTGATAGCAGTTTTGGGCGAAGGAAACAATTTTATTTTGAGTTGCGAAAGAGGCGATATGTACAAAGAAAGCAAAAAGAACTTCAAGAAAGAAGACACAACAATGAGGAAATGTGAGTATCCGTTTGGGTTGCGTGGTAACTTTTTGACATCATAGAAATGGAGTCTAGGTGTTGCGTGTGGTGAACATTACCATAAGTTGGATAAAAAGTATAAAGTCATATTCTTGGCAGACATTTAAAAATGGAAGAAAAGGAATTTGTCCATGATATGACAAGGAATTTGTTGCCACCTAGAAATATTTTGTCTACAATGAACGTCAAAAATACAAACATTATGTTAGGGGTTCAAGGTATGAAATGTAACAACTCTTGAAATATCTTAAAGTTCACAAATATGTTTACAAGTTTAGAACTCTTTGTGAGTCTACAACTGTACAAGATATTTTGTGGGCACATCTGGATAGTATGAAATTGTTTAACACTTTTTCTATTGTTTTGTTGATGGATTCGATGTACAAAACAACCAATACAAAATGCCCTATTTGAGATAGTCGTCGTCACTTCGACTGAGATGTCGTATTCTGTTGGATTTGCTTTTATCGCCAATAAAAAAGAAGATAGTTTCACTTGGGTTCTTGAGATGTGTCTGACTCTTTCGAAGTATAGAGACATCGTTCGAAGGTAATTGTCACTAGCTAACATGGATACAACACTGATGAATGTTGTTGCCAAAGTGTTTCCAAATTCAACTACTTTAGTGTGTCAGCAGTGGTGGATCCAGAAATTTTGCCGGTGGGGGCTAAAAATAGTGCATATATTTTAACTAATGAAATACATTACGAATTTTTGCAAAATACACAAATATAGTGACAAAAAAAAACTCAAAATACATAAAATTTTATATACATTACAATTAGTTTCTATGAGATTTTAATATAAACTCTATTCATGTATCTAATCGATCATTCAAAGAAAGTAAAATCAAGAGAAAGAGACAAAAAAAAGTTGGGAGAGAAGAAATTGGTCCTTAGATGAATTAAGTGAGAAGAAGAGTATAGTTAAGAGAGAGAAAGTGTGTGAAAATTGAGAATTTGAAATAGTTAATTTTTTTTTTGTTATTATGATATTGGTATGAAGTTTTCATAACCGTTAATAATGACTAATCTCACTTGGGTTCTTGAGATGTGTCTGACTCTTTCGAAGTATAAAGACATCGTTCCGAAGGTAATTGTCACTAACAAGGATACAACAATGATGAATGTTGTTGCCAAAGTGTTTCCAAATTCAACTACTTTAGTGTGTCAACAGTGGCGGATCCAGAAATTTTGCCGGTGGGGGCTAAAAATAGTGCATATATTTTAACTAATGAAATACATTACGAATTTTTACAAAATACACAAATATAGTGACAAAAAAAAACTCAAAATATATAAAAGTGTATATACATTACAATTAGTTTCTATGAGATTTTAATATAAACTCTATTCATGTATCTAATCGATCATTCAAAGAAAGTAAAAGCAAGAGAAAGAGACCAAAAAAAAAGTTGGGAGAGAAGAAATTGGTCCTTAGATGAATTAAGTGAGAAGAAGAGTATAGTTAAGAGAGAGAAAGTGTGTGGAAATTGAGAAGTTGAAAAAGTTAATTTTTTTTGTTATTATGATATTGATATGAAGTTTTCATAACCGTTAATAATAACTAATCTCCGTCAGAAAATATGTGAGGCACACAAGGTGAGTTTTCTCCTCCCAACCTAATTTTCTCCAAATGTGAGCTAAAATTTGAATCTATGACTACATGCTTAACGAGACTAATACTCTTAGCATTTGGAAAAATTCATTGTTGGTAGAGTAGTGAAAAATTAAAAAATAAAAAGATAAATTTGTGGTGAGTGGGTATGAGACTTAGTCATGACTAATGGGGGCTTAAAAATAATATTACTACTAGTATTATTATAAAATTATTATGTTTGGTGGAGGCTTGAGCCCCCAATGGGTTCTATTTGCATCTGCCCCTGTGTGTCAGTATCATATTTCTAAAAATGTGAGAATTAAGTGTTAGATTTAAATTGCTACTTAAAGATTAATTACATATACATGTTAAACATATTATGACATATACTATATTGCGGAAACAAAACAGTCATAGAAGCATGTATAAAATCATAGGATCGACAAGTTGATCTTTAGGAATACTTGGATCCATGGAGATAAGTCTTTTGCAGTGATCCTGAAACACAAAGAAATGACGACTAGTTTGATTCTTCCTCAACCGGTACCCTAATGCCCTGATTCTCTTCAGATGAGGAGAAGAGTGTATTGTGCCAACGTACGATGTATTGGGGACCACAGCCTTATATAGGGTGATGGCCCATTAGGGTTCCCATTATCCCGAAATGAGTCATCCTGACATCCACCCATATGAGCCCATATCAAATTAATCAATTAATTAATTAATAAATTTCTAAATAGAAATCCAATTTAGCCTTTTAACTTTATTTGATCACTTAATCAATTTAGGCTCTTAAAAAATGATAAATAGCTAATATAATTAATACAAATATATATGCTACATAATAATTATTGAAATATAATAATTAAATAATATTCCAACAATCTCCCACTTGGGCAATATATGTTAATAATTATATCTTTGTTCTTTAGGCGCGCATCCGAATGTTATTTATCTTTAGATTTCAACTTTACAATCTGGTCCACCTCATACATCAATAATGGGACCACTGCGGCTGTCGTCACTGACGTATAGCGTGACGGAACCTCGACGACCAACATATCAATACACTTGATGACATAGATCGATATGGATGAGTGGCATGGAAATTTCATGCAATGTGATCTCTAAATCATGCCTATTTCCAACTGGCCAACTGAAATATTTATTGAGATCAAACTGAATTTCTTTAGGTGCAAATCAAATTTAAAATATTTGCTCACAACCAAAACTTTAATATTTTTATAACAATAATACTTGATAAGTTTTTATTTTTGCAGAAAATCAAACATAACACAAAGTTTGTACCAAAATTGAAACCAAAATATAGAACATAAGACAAATAAGGAAAAGACTCCCACTAATCTAAGGCAATCTCAAAACCAAGACCCATATGAGCAACATGCCCATGAAAAGCCTTAGGTGTTAAACCTTTGGTTAGTGGATCAGCTAGCATTAAATTTGTCCCTATATGTTCTATCAAAAGTTGTTTCTCCTGAACTCTCTCATTTACAACAAGATACTTGATATTTGTAAATTTAGACTTTGTAGAACTCATGTTGTTGTTGGAGTAGAGCACAACTGCACTATTGTCACAATAAATCTTCAAGGGCCTCTCGATGCTCCCAACAATGTGTAGGCCTGTGACAAAGTTTCAAAGCCAAGTTGCATGATTTGATGCCTCAAAGCAAGCCACAAACTCTGCTACCATGGTAGAGGGAGCCACTAAAGTCTGTTTGGCAGACTTCCAAGAGATGGCTCCTCCAGCCAAGAAGAAGATGTAACCAGATGTGGAACGTCTGCTGTCAGGGCATCCTGCAAAATCGGAGTCAGAATACCCAATGATCTCCAATTTATCTGACTTTCCATAAGTGAGCACGAAGTCTCTAGTTCTTTTCAGGTAGCGCATTACACGATTTACTACTATCCAGTGCTGCATACCAGGGTAGCTCAGATATCTGCTAAGAACTCCTACAATGAATGCTAAGTCGGGACGAGTGCAAACTTGAGCATACATAAGACTCCCCACAGCCGAAGCATAAGGAACCTTATGCATCTCTTCCTTTTCAAGATCCGTAGTGGGGCACCGTTTGAGACTAAATTTGTCCCCTTTAGCAACGGGTGTGTCTCCTGGTTTACTATCTTTCATGGAGAATCTATCCAAAACTGTATCCATATAGCTCCTCTGCGACAATCCTAAAATACCTCGAGAGCGATCTCTAAGTATCTGAATTCCTAAGACAAAGGAGGAGTCCCCAAGATCTTTCATCTAAAAATTCTTTGTGAGAAATCTCTTGGTTTCATGCAATAAGCCTATATTGTTGCTTGCCAAAATGATATCGTCCACATATAATACCAAGAAAACGAATTTACTCCCACTGAACTTTTGGTATATGCAATCATCAACTGGATTAGCCTCAAAACCAAATGAGGATATAACTTGATTAAATTTGTAATACCATTGACGGGAAGCCTGTTTCAGGCCATAGATGGATTTCTTGAGTTTGCACACCATAGACTTTGGGTCTCCCGACACAAAGTTTTCTGGTTGCACCATATATATTGTTTCTTCAACGTTTCCATTTAGAAACACAGTCTTTACAACCATCTGATGCAACTCTAAATCAAAATGAGCTACTAATGCCATTATGATCCTAAAAGAGTCTTTCGATGAAACCGGAGAGAAAGTCTCTATAATCAACGCCTTCTTTTTGAGTAAAACCTTTGGCGACAAGACGAGCTTTATATCTCTCAATGTTACCCTTTGAATCCCTTTTGGTTTTAAATATCCATTTACAACCAATGGGTTTCTTTCCTTCAGGTAATTTGACGAGATCCCAAACATCATTGTCAGCCATCGATTTCATCTCATCCTTCATGGCATCAACCAACTTAAGAGAGTTTTGACTTCGCATAGCTTGACTAAAGTTGATAGGATCTTCCTCAGTCAAACCAATGCCATCCTCATGTTCTTGAAGGAATAAAACATAATCATCCGAAATTGGACACTTCCTCTCTCTAATGGATCTTCTTAATGGTTGTTCTTGAGGTTGTTGAGTTTGGATTAAAGGCGATGCTTGAGGAAGAAACTCAACGTTGTCTTGTTCTTGAGGGATGTTAGGAATAACATCATTATTTATTTCAGGATCTGTTTCTGGGACAATGATAGGTATAAAGACTTGATCATTGTCAGTAACAGTTTCTTCATTAAAGACAACACTCCTTATGCTTCCTTCCCCTCCAAACTCTACATCCTCAAGGAATCTTGCATTTCCCGTTTCAAAAATTGTTCTAGTGATGGGGTTGTAAAACTTGTACCCGTAAGAGCATTCGGTGTACCCTATAAAATAGCAGGTAACTGTCTTTGCGTCCAACTTACCTTCATAAGGCCTATAAAGCCTTGCTTCAGCTGGACATCCCCAAATATGCAGGTGCCTAATGTTGGGCTTTTTCCCAGTCCATCGCTCATAAGGGGTCTTAGCTACTGCTTTACTAGGTACTCTATTAAGGATATATATATGAAGGTGCGTGGAGAAAACACAAGAAGGGGGGTTGAATTGTGTTTTGGATATTTAAAAACTTTCCAAGATGTTTAAATCTTTTCAGAGTCTTTAAAGCACAGCGGATTATTTACACAATTAACTTATGGCGTTATGAATGATGAAGGAGTAAATGAGAGAGTGAGAGAGAGAAGAACACACAACAATTTATACTGGTTCCCCTCACAAATTGAGAGTACTCCAGTCCCCTTGTTTCCAAGAGAGTTCCACTATAATCACACGGATTACAATAGTTGCTCAAGCACACAAGCTCAAGACTTCCTGCTCTTAGTCACACAAGACATAGAGACTTCCTTGCTTTGATCACACAAGATCAAAGACTTCCTTGCTCAAGCACACAAGCTTGAGACTTCCTACTCTAAGTCACACAAGACAGAGAGACTTCCTTGCTCTGATCACACAAGATCAGAGACTTCCTTGCTCAAGCACTCAGGCTCAAGACTTCACTGCTCTAATCACTAAGACTGAGACTTACGTGCTTCTACACTAAGCAGAAGACTTTCTTGCTTCTACACTAAGCAGAAGACTTACTACTAACTTAAGAGCTTAAAACTTATTACAAACATAATAACTTCAGAGGCTCTAAGCTAGTTTCTATGCTCACTTCATTTGAGAGATATTATCTATTACAATTCAAATGCTCACTTTTTTGAGAGATTTTATCTAATGTTGAGCGCTAGTCTTCAATTCTTTCTTTGGCATATATATATGAATTGAGAAAGACATTGAGACGTTGGAGAAATTCCCGTTGCAACTTGGACAGCTGTAGACATGAAGGATCCGTTGAGTAAACCCACGTCTTCCTTTGCAGAGAAGCTTCACCTTTGTTGTCTGTCCAATGGTACAGTTATAAGGTACAACTAGCTCCTAGAGAGAGGGATCACATCCTTTGTGACCGTTTCATTTTAGTTGACCTTAGAACAAGTCATCAGGCTTGATAAGTTGTAGTTGAAGTAGCCCTCTGATGACTGGGAATTCCCTTTGCTTCTGATGAACCTTTGATAACTTGGAGTCTGATTGGTCTTTGAATAGTTGGCCTCTGATAGTCCTTCGTAATTCAGCTTTTGAATGCCTTCATCCTCTGAATGACTTATGACTATCAGACAGCCTCTGAACTCTTGTAGGCCTCTGAACATCCTTGAGCTTCTGAACTCCTCTAAGTCCCTGAACAGCTTTCAGACGTTCTGATCTACTTTGAGCTTCTGAACTTTGTATAGCTTCTGACCACGTTGTAGCATCTGAACTCTTTCAGAGTCTTAAATATTCAGACTTCCATTGGTTTCATCAGAGTTTAAATTAAGTGTGCTCTTGATTAAACGTTGAATTCTCCTGCACTTAATTTAAACATTAGTACCATCAATTGTCCATTTAATACTTTGTTATCATCAAAACTTAAGGGTGTGTATTAACACATATTTTGTTCCAACAATATATTGCGGGTCTTTAATGCCTCTCCCCAAAATGACTCTGGTAGAGAAGAATGACTAATCATACTCCTTACCATATCCTTAAGAGTCTGATTTCATCGTTCTGCAACTCCATTCATGCTAGGTTTTCCCAGCATTGTGTATTGCGGAACAATTCCACACTCGTCGAGGAAAAGCACGAAAGGCCCTAGACGTTGTTCCCCTGATCCATCATACCGACCATAGTATTCGCCACCACGGTCGAACTTGACAGCCTTTATTTTCTTTCCAAGTTGAAGTTCGACTTCAGCTTTGAATGACTTGAACACGACTAGAGATTGAGATTTCTCGTGAATCAAATATAGGTAGTCGTACCTCGAGTAATCGTCTATGAACGTAATAAAATACCGTTGTCCATTCCAAGAACCTGTAGGAAAGGACCACATATATCTGTATGAATTAGTTCGAAGACATCCTTAGCTCTTTCGGCATGAAAATTCCTTTTGTTTGTTTGCTTACCCTTGATACACTGAATGCGGACTTGAAAGTCCGAAAAATCAAGGGATCCAAGAATATCGTCTGACATAAGCCGCTGAATTCTTTGTTTAGAGATATGTCCTAATCGCTTATGCCATAAAGTGGCAGTATTCTCCTTTAATTTTCGTTTTGTACCATGTGACTCTATTTGCATTATTTTGTTATAAGGACATTCAATGTCAAGCATATAAAGATTATCGTTCAAAGAACCGTAACCGACAACATTTGAATCATATGATAGGCTGAATTTATTATTTCCAAATGAACAAGTATAACCATATTTGTCCAAAATAGAAATAGAAATTAAGTTTTGTCTAATAGACGGAGCAACAAATGTCTCAACCAAATCCAAATGAAAATTAGTCTTTAACAATAATCTAAAAGTCCATATAGCCTCAACCGCAACTTTATTGTCATCGCCCACATAGATGAATCTTTCAGCATCACTTGGCGGATGGCTCCATAGGCAGCCTTGCATGGACATACTAATGTGAGTAGTAGCACCAGAATCTACCCACCAAGTATCCTTAGGTACATAAACTAAATTAATTTCAGAACAAACAAAAGTGAGAAAATTACCCTTCTTTTCTCGCCATGCGGCGTACTTGGAACAATCCTTCTTCATGTGTCCGACCTTCTTGCAGAAGAAGCAGGTTGACTCTTTAGGTTGTTTCCTTGTTTTCTTGTTCTGGAAAATATTTCCCGCAGCTTTCTTTAGGCTATTAAAGTTCGTCCCACTTAGCACAGGGATAGAGTTAATTTGAGCAACATAATTAGGAGCGGTGATAGCAGCAACTGAGAATGAAAGAGAACAACAAACATACAATAACATTAATAGGCATCTCATCAAATGACCATATGGACATGCACAATATTCTTTATATGCAAATTAAATAAGACCCAAACAGGATACCAAACACAACATTAATTCCCAATCTTTGATTGTAAGAATTAACTGTAAGTGGTACTCTCACGCAACGATCAAATATGGGTAATAAGTCCTGTCAGATAATGGATGCCTTTGACACTGAACCTTGCCCACATGGAAAAATACTTAATAATTACCACATATTTATCATCGCAGGTATACAATTGTCCGGCCAAACTGTGTCTTCCTTTTGGCAGACTAAAATAGCTCGCATGAACAATTACACACTACATCTTTTGTAATTTTAATTGAATCAAATTTACGCAACTGAAGTTACTTTTGCAACGTGTTGTTTCAACCAATTCAACCAAAATTACTAGACAATTTTAATTTAATAAATCAAATGGGAAGGTCTTAAAATTCACATAAACATTACCTACAAATGCAATGTCAAAAAATTGTATGTTTATCTAGTGGCTTAATAATCACACGACTATCAAAACTAAGAATCTAAACACAGAATTGTGTTTATCTCAAGTACATACCAGCAAACATTGGTAGTACTCATGGGGTATGAAACAAGTAACTAATTAGAATTAATAAGCACATAAAGATGTGCTCATAAGCAGTACGTGGGGGAAGGAAATGTGATTTTTTTTTTCAAAATATCCCTGTTTTCCTTAAAAAGCACCAAAATATCCCCTTTTACACAAAAAACACCAAAATATCCCTGTGGGACGCCCTTCTGCGCATAAGGGGATATGGCTCCCGTTTGACGGGAGTCATCCACATGTGTATGGCGCCCACCCTAAGTGAGCCATCCATTTCTTTTTTTTTTTCTTTCGTAAATTTTTTTTTTTTGAAAGGGTTAGGATTTGGGGTTTTATGGTTATGAGTATTTGGGGTTTGTTTTTTTATTTGTGAAATAATTCTTATTGAAGAATAAATACATATTATTAAATAATAATTGCATTACATAAAAAAAAACATTGAAATATTTACATTACAAAATTATAAAATTAAAAAAAAATTGAAAACATTAAATATTTACATTACAAAATTATGACTATTTTTTTATTCTCTATTGTCGTCGTTGAAGATGAAAAACACAAGAAGGGGGGTTGAATTGTGTTTTGAAAAATTAATTTTTTTCTAGCTATCAGATTGTAAAGCAGCAGATAAAAGAAGCTAGTCAGAATGCAAAACACGAATAGACAGTGAGAGAGAGAGAGAGAGAGAGAAGAGAGTGCACACACAAAATTTATACTGGTTCTCTCTTTGGCATCTGAGGACTTCTTCAGAGGCTCTGAAGCTTCTTGCTTCTCAGAGTCTAAACGCTTCAGACTGTGTCCTTCAGAAGCTCAATTGATGATCTGAGTGAATAAGATTTTTACTTTGTGTGTGGCGAGCTACCAGTAGCAAGGAGCAAGTCAGGAGTTGCACGAAGCGAATGCACTCAACTGATGGTAGCATGTTTAAGGATGCGAAGAAATATGGGAATGGATAACCCCGTATAAAAGTATGCGTTGAATGGAGTAGAGCCGAGACGGAATTTTGAGGTACGATAACCAGACGATGGTAGTAAGTCTACTGGATGCAGTAATGCGGATAATGGAATTACAAGTACGAAGAGTAGTGTATAATGAAGCGGGGTACACCAGTAGACACTCACCCTTGGGAATCATATTAACTGAAGTGCGGTAGTTCAACTACAGTTTATCAGAGGTCAGGAAACCAAATTCTTTTAGATTCGTTTCATCTTCGTTCTAGCCGAGTTATTTTCCTCCCTAATGACGTAGGCCAATTAACTACCCTATCAAAGAAGAATGAAACTAGAATTGTGCCTTCTCTTAACTTCTAAATGTCAGCCTATTGCACCATTTTCGTAGAATGAAACCCCAAGTGTTTTCAGTAAAGTAAATTCAGCCTCTCAGTTCGAACTAATACCTTGGCCAGACATATAGCAGCCAAGTTTCGTCTAGAGTATTTCAATTCCGTAACTACATCAACCAATCGACAAATAAATTCCGTATTCCAAACCTCTTAGCTAGTAACCCGATATTTTGGTTAAACCTTCGTGAGAGTTCAACAGTTAAGTTCTCATGAGAATCGAGTATGTCCCCAACCCATAGAATAGTTAGTTATGAGAAAGCATGAGATGTCAGCCTGGAGCAATATAACTGAGATCTTTAGTTACCTACTCCTTTGTGCAAGCTTTAATTCACCCAAATTCATGGAATCAATGTGATACGTGAAAAGTAACTAGTAAGCCTTGTTAAGACATGACCATATGTTCCCCGTATCTACCTGAGTCTAGTAATGAGATAAATTCTTCGATACCAAGAGACCTATCACCTACAGTTAATGTAAGAATCCAGTTAAGTTGAGAACCTTCCAAATTCCTTATTATCAGTGAAGTCAACTCACTAGGAGAGTGTCATTCCTAGGTAACCCTGACAAGATGTTTTTAGCTTTTCAGCTTTGTTAAGCGTAAGCAACTCGTGTATATGCAATTTGAATTTCTTGCTAAGAGTACTAAGTCACGTCTCCTTGAGGACTAACAAGTATTCGTGTTTACCTTTAGAGCAACACTCTTACGTTCACTACCAAGAAATTCTTCAAACTTTTAGTTTCTTTACCAATGACCGATTCAAAATTGCCTAAGCCTATCTAGCCATTTAAGGTCATAGTAGTTTCAGTTTAAGTTCTTCCGGACCTTGTTAACCCATCAAACAACGTCATAAGACAGCCCAAACGTCGGAGACGTTGACATAGTCAGTTCAGTTTCATTCTCTATAACAATGTTAGACCGGTGTTAACTCTGAGTATCTTTACCACAGTGGCCCAGCTCTATAATTTGTTACCGATAATCAGTTCAGTCTTAAAATAAGAAGTTCAAACCTCATGTGTTTGACTAGCCAAATTCTATCATATTAGCTTACCATTTAAATTTTCAAGCAAGTCAAGCCCTTACCCTTACGAGAAAATTCGAAACCCAAGTTCATCTGCATGTTGAATGTACAACTTGTTCGCTGTGTTGTACTAGGATGGATTGAAATGGTAGGTGGAAATTTACCTAAAGGACTATGTATTCGTTTGCAGATGAGTTTAACTTATTAGCAAAAGAATATGTAGTATTTAGGCACTCTTTCACTCGTTTTATATTTCAATCGATTCTAGAGTGTTTAAACAACGTAGTTGACGTAGTAGTACATATGACATGTTGAGAGAATGAAGATCCTTGAAACTATCAGTATTACCTTTCAAGCCCTTCAGATAACCTTGTAACCCCAACCAGTGTTCCGTGTTACGAAATGTAACCAACCAGGCCAGATACCGACTTGATGAACTTGTTGAGTAGTAGGACCATTGTCTGGGAAATAAAGAGAGCAGATGCTAAAAAGGATTAAATGCAGTTGAGATCGATGAAATGATAAGTTAAGTCGGAACCGAATGTGAAGGGTAATAAGAGACGAACGGTAGGAGTGAAACCGGATAAGGTGAGATGATGCATGTCAGTGTTTGCGAAGTTGAAAACCGAAGTTGTAGTGACACGGTCTGAAGAAGATGGTAAGTAGTCGGATCAGAGTGCGCAGCCGGGTAGTAGTTGAGAATGTGGTCGACGGATTGGCTTACACGCCAACAACTCTTCGAAAGAGGAAAGTTTTATTCCAAGAAATTGGATGTGGTAGACGATAAAATGATTAAGGATCGTAGGATGAGTACGTTACACATGTGTTCATGTTTGGAACTGAGATTTTAAGTAAAGCAATACCCTTGAGAGCAAAGATTATGAAGAGAAAACAGTTCAATTGAGAAATTTGGCGCGATGAACAAGTAAGGTCAAGTATGCTTCGGTGTGAATTTAAAGAGTAGAGCTGGAGATGTTAATGTGTTCGAAGCAATTGGAATAAGAAGTAACGAAATTGGACTATTATAAGACGAACGCATACCCAAGGATTGTATTAATAGACTGAAGTTGTAGGTTCATGAGATACATAAGTAAAGGTTCTTGGCAGTAATCACACGAAAAATGTAGTAAGGTATGATGAGTGGTGACCTTTTGAACCCCGACCCGTAACCAATGGCGAGCTAAAGTAGAAAACTTGAAGGATTACCTTTCCGGCGAATGAAGAAGTTCCGAATTTCGAGGACGAAATTCTTTTAAGGAGGGTAGATTGTAATATCCCGACTTTAATTAATAGAAGAATATTAATTAGAATAGCCATGAATATAATTTTGGAGATTTTATTATTGGATATTTCGAATTAAATGGAGAAAATATAACCATAGTGGCAGAAGTGTAATTAAGTGGAAGATGGAGCCAAGTATATAAGCTCTAGACCAACCCTCTCCATTCATTTTCTCTTCATTCTGCAGAATTTATAACCCTAAGTCTCTCTTCTTTTCTCACACAAACCACCCTCACCATGACTCTATTCAAGAAATTCATTTCTCATAGATTGAAATTGCATGCACCAAGATTCATCTTTCTTCACTACTTCATGACCCAAGCCAATTTCATGTTCTCTTTCCCTCCTCCATAAACACCATGGCCGAAAATGCTTTCACCATGGGAAGGTATTGTCTTCTCAAATCTGAACTTGATTGTATGAATTGAGATGAGTTGAAGCTTAGAGGTGTTGATAAATCAAGGTATAATCATGGTTCATAGTTTCCCTTTTCTAGATTTAATTCAAAGCCCACTCCTTACCATTACTATGTTATTGCTGCATGTGATGAAAGTGAAACCTTGCTCATGAGTGACTTGAAGTTGGAGAGATTAAGTGAAACTAGAGAATCAAGAAGTTTGGAATTTTGAGATGGAAACCCGTATTCAAGGACAGGCCTGTACTAAAAAGGTGATTGCTCTCTCCTAGTAACTCCGTTTTCAATTCCGTTTGATCCTGTAGTTAGCTAATGCATTTCCGGTCAATTGGGAACCAGTTTCATAATATTCGGATAACAATTATGGCCTGGGCGAATTTTTGAAGTTAAGGGATCAACTCAGGATTTCTGCAGAATTGAGGTTTGACAGTGCTGCACTAAAATGGTATGAACTCCCTCTCTATAACTTCAAATTGAACGAGGCTGGTTTCATTGGAAAGCTAACTCAATTCTCGATTTCGTGGTTTTGGTTTCGTGGAAATTGGATGAGAAATGAGGTCGCTAGGATTTTCTGAAGTTGGACGTATAAAGCAGAATTATGCAGAAAAATCTGAATTGGAGTTCGAAGTATTTCTATTGCAAATTCCACTGTTCGACGAGCTCTAGAGATGGCGATGGGTTTGATCAAGCATCTATCTCAGGTGGGTTTCTTTAAGTAGACCTTGCAGAAGTTCCAAGAGTAGGAAGTTATTTAATTGCAAAGTTAGTAACATTGATGACATAGTTAGAATTGTTATAAATTGAAATGCTTGAGTATATTACCTTCTTCCCCATGATCAAATTGTGCTGTGAATGTGTTTAATTAATTGTAGATTCATGTGGTATAAGTTAGGAGTCAATGGGCATTGTTAAGGATGGATTAAGAACTTGGTTTTCATGAAAAACATCATTTTATGCAAATCCAATCGATTGAAACTGAACCACTTCTGTCCCAATCGATTGACTCTGTAAAATGGGAAAAATTATGTTGTTTTAAAGCCCGGATGACTCCCGACTCGTACGGTAACAGTTCTCGATTAATAAACATGTTCACACACCATTTCAACATCAATGGTTAGAGTGAAATAATGATAATTTAGAGGTTTATGACTTGTGCAAATTTATCCATAGCTTGGATACATTAACATCATATTCGATTATGGTTTATATTGTGGTAATCATTTGGAGTTGACTGAACTTTGTAACTTATAACCTATTCGTGAACTCTAAGTGCTTAGCACAATATAAGTAAATCCTAAATTGTCTAAATGTGTGTTAACATGTACTGACGAATGAGAGCATAAGTTATTTAGTTTCCCCGGGATGGGTTGCTAAGTTAAGAACATTAAGAATTTGAATAGTTGATCAAGTTAGTGGTTAATCCCAAACCATAGTTCAGTATAGCTTAAGCTATAAGAGGATTTCCGTATATTATTAGAAATCCATTTAAAATAAGTTAAGTATTGTGAGCTGAGGTAATCGTCTGATTACATTTAATATCAGAGATTACAGTCCGGCCTTCGAGACCCGCTCACCTCGAAGTGTCCGTGAGTTATAAAATCAACCAAGATAATTTGTGTGATACACCTTTATTTATGTTATGCTATTCTTTAATGAATATGAGTTTATTAGTGATCAGCTATTTCAGGACCCCGGTGTTAGCACACCAAGTAGAGGGTAGTAAGCAACTCACTGAGGCTTAGTAGTCTCACCCCGCAACTATTTTGATTACAGATAAACAGGTTTCTGAGCAGAGAGCTATGGATTGGTCGAAGTGAGGTGGCATTGGATGTTATTGTCATTGTTTATCTGATTTCTATTAAATTGTTGTATAAGTTAGTGTCATAGAATATTGTATCGACTGGCTTTTGGTGGCTCCGATGTAAGTTTTAAGTTACGTTATGACAGGAATGTCAACATTCAGTTAGTCAATACGTGTATAATGACAATGCCTTTATGTTTTATGAGCATATACAACGAGTTTACTTAAGTAATTTTAATGTATCCCGATCCTTTTATTTATGTCTAGGATAATATTCTAGATAAATTAGATGGGGTATTATAAGTAACATATTAAAAAAATCCATAATGATAATTTAAAAATCCTGTAATTACCGAATTGTCATTGGGCGTTCACGAACAGATTTAACTCTTTCACGTTTGGCACAATTCAATCGACAATGTGCCCATGCATGAAGAAGTACACAACATCCACTAAGACCCTCTTTTTTATTTGAGTACACAGTTGCGCCACACATACCTCTATACAATTGTGCCAATAACGCTGAACCCCAATTGTAACTCTTTATTGTGTCCATATCTTCCAAGAGTGGAAGATACATATTGTGTATACGATTGCCAGATGTGTCGGACACTATAATTTTTCCTAAAAGATATAGAACATATGCCCTAAAGTATTGAAAAAGTTGTTCTTGAGTTAGTTCATTAGGCATATCTTTTAGATGATCTTCTAGCCATGTTAACTCGACCTTATTGTCATGCTTTTGTATCCGTGGAGGCATGGCTCCAATTAACCGCGGCCAATAATTTGTCCAAACTCCATCACTTTTTCCAGTAACAGGTCGCCCATAAATTTTTAAATCTAACAACATTGAAACATCTTGTAATGTTATTGTGCACTCTCTGGTTGGTAAATGAAATGTGTGCGTCTCCGGTTTCCATCTCTCAACCATAACAGTGCACAAATGACGATCAACATTAACATTCCGTAATTTTATAAGTGGACCAAAACCTGCTTCCTTTACAAGTAAGTGGCTTTAATAATGCATAAGGTTTTATAAAATGGTGGTTGCGCGTTTTCAAAACAAGTCTATGTGGCGATCTCTGCACATAATTAAATATAAAGCATACTATTATAAATAATTATAAACAAATATAAATAAAAATAATAAATATGAATTAGATAAATATAAAGCATAGTATTATAAATAATTATAGACAAATATAATGATATATACCGATTGTTCTCTATCTTTAATCTTTGTGATATATGATCTTCACCAATCCGTAGACTCATTTTTTAAGGAAGTAGTACAATGAGTAGAAAAATTTGAGGAAGTAGTGGAAAAGTGTAGAGATATAGTAGAATGAGTTGAGAGATGGATGTGAAAAATGTGTTTGGGTAGAGTGGTATTTATAGTGGGTGAATTGAGTGGTGGTAATAAATAAGGTCGGTAGTAGTAAATAAGTTGGTTTAATAATATGTATTTATTCCGAAAGGGAAATTTGCTCCGGATCCATTATGGATCAAAATAAACAACTATTAATAAGGGTGGGATGGGTAGTTCAACTGGTTAAGTCAATCGAGCGGGGTTAAGGAGTATGAGGTCCAGGGTTCGAATCCTGGCAAAAAATTAATCTAACATTGCTTATCAAAAAAAAAAAAAAAAAACAACCATTAATAAATTAAAAAATAAATTAATGTCCAATCTTGACAATTAAAGAAAATAATTGACAATAAAAGGTGACAAAAAATTGATCTGAAACTTTAAGGAAAGAAATTTATGACAAAATAATAACCAATACTTATATTTGGAAACCAAATCAAATAGGTTACTCCCTCTTTTTTGTTTTTTTTTAAAAAAAAACAACTTTAGTTTTTCAAATATATAAAAAACAATTTATTGAAAAAGATAAGTGTAATTAAAAAAAGGGTACAATTGACAAATCGTACTCTTAAAACACAAAATGGACAGTTAAATAGAAATGCTAAATCCGACAAAACTGGACACTTAATTAAATAAAAAAAGGAGGGAGTAATTTGTTTCAAAAACTAAAGAGTTTAATTGTTGTGTACCGTCGGTGTAAAAAAATTTTACACATGTATCCAATTATGTGTTGCCACATCATTTAATAAATGTGACACATCATGTGTTTTTAAACACAATACATAATGTGTTGGTATATTGTTGGATGCATGTGTAAAACTACTTTACACTGACGGTGCATATAAATTAAATCCCAAAACCAAAAGAAACAAATTAGACTTATATCAATTTATTATTTTTAATTGAAAATATGTCAACAACAAAAAAATCACTCGGTGAAAAATAAAAACTAAAAAAGGAGAAAATAACTTCAACCAGGATCCACCAAAATTTTCACGTTTACATATGATCAATTGGAAAAGCCAGACAAAAGTAATCACATATATGCCATAACCTTGAACCATAATTTGAATTATTTTAATTCAAATTAAACATAACTGAAGGATATATTATATTAAGGCCATATACAGGGAACTCAAGAATATGCATATATATCATCATATATATACCAGAATATCAAAGACTGCCAAAAAAAAAAATTTGCTACTTACAATCTCATAATAGTAACGATAAAAAAAATAAAAATGGCAGATACGATAAACCATGCATGAAGGCAATCATATCGTATCTTGGAATTGATCACCAATTACAATCAATTTTTCACATAAGAATTGATATACACAATTGAGATTCAGTGATGAATCTTCAGACACACACACACACTGTATTTCTTGAAGAAGAAGATAGAGAGAAAGAGGGAATTTATTCTTCCACTAATGGGCCAAAATTAAGAGTACAAGTACTGATGAAACACACTTGTGTTTATATACACATTTGCTTGACACTTAAGCAAATAGAGTTAGTTGCACAAACTAACTCTAACAAACACTAACTAACTCTCCTAAGACTCTCTAAATGTCAAACTAGCACTAACTGCAAGTAGGGATGTCAATTTGCATCCTTCAAAGCGGATCCCCGCGGAGATTGCCCCGCACGGAGATCCGAAAACGGGGATTTTTTCCCCGTGGGGATGGGGATGGAGGCAAAACTTCCCCCGGAGGCAGTTCGGGACGGGAAACAGAGATTAAGCATCCGTCCCCGCGGATTCCCCGAATCCGTCTATATATATATATATATATATATACTACTATTATTATTCTATGTTTATTTATATTTGACAATTCTAAGTTTCTATTTTCCTATGAATTATGATATATTTTGGTTATGAATTTTTATATGATTATGCATATGTTGTTGTGTATTGTTTTTTGGTTATGAAAAATATTTATTTATTTATTAATAAAAAATGAAAAAATAATGTCATAATTTAGTGCGTAAAATATAGAAATTTTCTAATATTCGATCTCCGTGGATCCCCGTGAGTACTGTGGAGATCCGTGGGGATTGGGATGGAGGCAAAAATTCCCCCGTAGGGATGGGTATGGAGGTAAAAATTCCCCCGCGGATATTTCGGGGCGGGGAACGGGGATGCTTCCTCCGCACATTCCCCGCCCCGTTGACATCCCTAACTGCAAGCAATTAATACTAACTACACATAGCCTAACTGCAACAACAGTTTGCAGAGCCCGTGGTTTTCGCCCGGCCAGAAATGGCTCGCTGGGCTAGAAAACCCAGATTTTGAATTCTTCAAAATCTGTCTTGCTTGCAGAGCAAGTAAGTCCATAATCACTTTGCTACTTTGAATTATCACTTTAACATCGTATACACAAAAAAACAATATCAGCCAAATGTGATTGAAATGATACATATTCTTAAAGATCAAAACATCTCCTGCTCTGATACCATTTGTTAGATTTAAATTGCTACTTAAAGATTAATTACATATACATGTTAAACATATTATGACATATACTTTATTGCGGAAACAAAACAGTCATAGAAGCATGTATAAAATCATAGGATCGACAAGTTGATCTTTAGGAATACCTGGATCCATGGAGATAAGTCTTTTGCAGTGATCCTGATACACAAAGAAATGACGGCTAGTTTGGTTCTTCCTCAACCGATACCCTAATGCCCTGATTCTCTTCAGATGGGGAGAAGAGTGTATTGTGCCAACGTACGGTTATTGGGGACCACAACCTTATATAGGGTGATGACCCATTAGGGTTCTCATTATCCCGAAATGGGCCATCCTGACATCAACCCATATGAGCTCATATCAAATTAATCAATTAATTAATCAATCTCTAAATAGAAATCCAATTTAGCCTTTTAACTTTATTTGATCACTTAATCAATTTAGGCTCTTAAAAAATGATAAATAGCTAATATAATTAATACAAATATATATATGCCCACATAATAATTATTGGAATATAATAATTAAATAATATTCCAACATTAAGTTTAAGAATATTTGCGCCTCAAAAGAGCAAAAAATGTCACAGTTATTGAAAACTCTCACAAGGGCTTGGGAAGCAGTTGTGGAGCCTCATTCTAAAGAATCGTATGTAGAAGCAGTTGTAGAGTTTAGAACGGTGTGAGAAATTTCTAAAGTTTGTCAAATATGTTGAAACTACAATTTTAAATTCGTTGAAGAAAAAACTTGTGAGGGCATGGACAATCCATATTATGCATATTGACAACACAATCACAAATAGAGTTAGTCTCAACATGGTATTTTGAAAAAACATTTGATGAATAGTAAGAGTGATTTGGTAATGGGTTGGGAAGCGATGGACATGGTTTTGAAAGTGCAGCTGACTAAGATACATACATCATTTGGTTCAAGCTAAGTAATACAGTTGTAGAACATTTTAAAAATCACTTTATGTACTCGAAGTTGATGTATAACATTTCTAGGCATATATTGAGGTTTATTCGCAGTGAAGAAGCGCGATCACACGAATGTGGTAGGAATCAGAAAAAATGTGGTTGTGTGATAAGGAGAACTAATGGGTTGTCATGTGCTTATTTAATTGCTTTGAAGATTGAGCACAAGCTACCTATTAGACGGGATAAAATGGCAACAAAAAAAAAAAACATAATTTAACTCCATGTGGCACGTAAGGAGATTGACACAATCAGTTGTGTTATATACCTAAGGTCCAAAAGCATGGAATCCTCATGTTGCGGAGGTGAAACAAAAAAAATATTTACAGGGGGTAAAACAAAACCCGCCCCCTTTACAGGAAAAAAACACTATTAACCCTTTAAAATATTAAAAAAAAATTATCTTAAATTGTGATATATATTTTTATGTGAAATATTTATTATTTATATAATACTTAAAAGTATGGTTGTCATATTTTTAAGAATGGTTGAAATAGGTGGATTATTGTATATCAGGGAGGCACTAGTAGTAATTCAAGAAAGCTGCTTTTAGCCTTTTACCACCAAAAAACTTTTCTTTAAAACTGACTGAAATAACATCAATTTTCTCCGCATTCACTCGTTTGAAGGTGAGAAAAAATTGCATTTTTTCCCATCATCATATACCAACTTGCAAGCCGGTCCACCAATATAATAGCAATTCAATTAGCCTGCATCCCTCTAAGAAGGATTATTCATTGTTAAAGAGCTCTAAATTGAATATGATATGGCTTGAAAAATGTTTATAAACAAAAGATATTCCTTATCTTATAAATAATTTTTTTGTAAAGTCGAATTAAAATCTAGTTAAATTTCAAATTGATATCATAATTTATATAAAATTTATCGGCCACCCATTATTTTGTCCCACTTCAAATGCCTAGTTTTAAATGTGAAATGTGTTAAGAGTTCTACATTCAAAGTAATATGATTTGAAAAAAAATGTTTTTAAATGAGAGAGATCTCCAAATATTTCTATAAATTGAGTTAAATTCAATCAAAAATTTGAAAATCCTACGAGATAGATTTTAGTAATTTAGGCATGCGACAATGTTAAAGCGCACGGAGGATGTCTGATTTTTGTAACAACAAAAATTAAAAGAAACTTAATTGCAAAATACCATCTCAAAAGTAAAACTTACCAACAAAATCCCAATTAATTCCCATTCCAATTTCAGCTTCTTCCCCCTTTTCCCTTCCCAACGTGATCTCCTAAACCACACCATGCTTTGTGTAGTTGCATTTGGGTTATGATTTTTTTAGTACACCAACAATTATTAAAAGTGGAATATAATGTAGAGATGTCCATTGGACGGGAAATGGTCTGAGGATGCTCTTTCATTTTCCGCCGCTCCTATCAATATGTTCTTTGTTTCCATCCCCATTCCCTACTACAAAGAGATATTTTCCTCCATCTCCATTCTTATTGATCCCCACGGTATTCAAGAAGATCTATAAATATCGAAAAATAACAAAAAATATTATATTTTTCGACAAAAAATCTAACACTAGTATTTCAATATATAGGTCTTCTTCTATTTCTTTTTGAAAAAGAAGAGGCACATATATATTGCATATTTTTTTATTTTTCTAAACAAAATCTTGCTTCAGTAACAATAAATATGAAAATTTCTTGGTGCAACAATATTAACATAAAAAAATCCTGGACAAAAACTCAACATATATAATTATAGAAAAATTATGATAAAGGCAATTATAGAATTGTATAACCCAACATGCATAAATATCAAAGCAATTATCCAACAAAAGTAGACAAATAAGTGATATAGTTCCGGGTTGGGGAATCCGCATGGCAGAGGGTCCTTCCCTGATCCCCACCCCCATCCCAAAGTATCTTCGGGGAACATTTCCCACCATCTCCACGGGGGAAAAATCCCCAAACTCGGAATCCCGAACAAATAATCCTCACGGGGATCCCTAAGCTTTTCAACTAAGCTTTCCTACTAACTCTCTCTAAGTAGGAGCTTGCCCTGACTTAGTCTTCTCGATAGGAATGAGAGAAAAGGCCAGTCCTTCTCCTGTGAGAGACTCCAAAGTGGGCTGCTTTCAAGGGCTAGAATTTTCCTGTTTCGACGTGAGATTGGCTTAGCTTGGTCTTTCTGTGTACCTAGAGTCAGTCTTCCCATAGAGCTTCAAAGATTCTGGTTTGGTTCGAGAAGCCTTATAAAGTATGATCCTTTTTTTAGTAAAGTACCCGTGAGATTCGATTTGCCAACTGATCCGGGGGTCAGGAACGGGAAAAGAATAATAAGTAGGACAGGCTCGAGGTCAATTCTTTCTTTTAGGAGAGATCCCACCCCTACTTTAGCGCTTGTTCGTAATAATAGACTTCTTTCTCGTTCTCGGTGAAGGAATCGAAGCAACTATATAATCAGCATCTTACTCTTTAATGGCAAGCTCAGCAACGATAAGTTTTCCTCTGTTGGAAAGCAGTCCTTCACGGATATGAGAGCTTACTCCGCAGTTGCTGGTTTAGTAAGCATTTCCTTCCCTAATGATTTTGAAAAAGGAATGGATAGAGAGGAAGGCTCCAGGGTTTCTTTCTCTTGGTGTCAACATAGGAATGGGAGCTGTTTGAATGGATGCCTTTTTCCCTTGTTGAATCAGCCAAGTCAGTAGCCTTTCTACTATGCGGGATCGTCTGTTGATGCAAGGAATAAGGGCTGGCTTGATGCCAAAAAGAAGCTGGTGGAGGAATAACTGCAGCTAAATCATCTGCAGTTAAATCATCTGCAGCATAGTAGTACGTATTAGGCAAATGGGGTCTTTGGTGCGTGAATGCTTTACTTAGAGCTTGAACTAGGGGCAGCAACCATTTCAACTGGATACCATAAAGAGGGCAAGAGAGGAGGAGCCGATGAAATTATTTCGGAGTTCTCCCCCGCTGACGTCTAAGCTCTCAAGGACTCGGATTAGTCAACAGGAAAGCTGGTAGCTCGAGCGAGGAGCGGATCCTAGCCATATAGCTATATATAGGCTATATAATATTCTATTTCCTCTGATTTGAATAGTTATAATCAAACTCATTGCTCATTCATTCAGAGGGTAAAGTAGAGAGAGAGAGAGAGAGAGAGAGAGAGAGAGAGAGAGAGAGAGAGAGAGAGAGAGAGAGAGAGAGAGAGAGAGAGAGAGAGAGAGAGAGAGAGAGAGAGAGAGAGAGAGAGAGAGAGAGAGAGAGAGAGAGAGAGAGAGAGAGAGAGAGAGAGAGAGAGAGAGAGAGAGAGAGAGAGAGAGAGAGAGAGAGAGAGAGAGAGAATTGGCTTCTCGAGAATTTGCTTGAGTCATATCAGTAGGGGAGTTCACACCGGGACTTTATTAATAGAGAAAGAACCGAACCGGGGAAAAGTGATAAAGACCCAGGAAATGGTGAAGTACATGAATCGACTCCCTCTTCGAGTAATTTAACATAAAAGAAATAAGAAGGGACTGACTTCTTTCTTGACAAGGATCCTGAAAAAATCGCACATGCTCCAAGGACTTCACGGAATTAGGAGGCACACTAGTAGGTATACCAAGAGAAATGCGGGTAAGCGACGAGGGAAATAACCCCTCCATAAAAGCATGCATTTCTAGACAAGAAGATTGATTGTGGAGGAATTGTCCACATGATGAACCAAACGGAGCGGGCAGAGTGAAGTTACTATTTTAGGAGCAGATGTCCCGGCTGGTAAGGGAAATGAATGAAAAAAGCTTCTCCAATAGGAGGCATGTGTTGAGCATTTGTTTCATTCCTTTGGTGAAGTTCCAGTTCCATTTCTAGTTTAGGTTATGGTTCGAGTGGAGAAGCAGAGAGGGCATACCTTCCCTTGGTTAGATCGCCCGAACGAAGCTGTCTTGTCTCGCAATGGCAGGCAGAAGAAAGAGATATCATAGCCAATCGGGAGGAAAGGAAGCGAAGTAAGCATCTGATCCTGATCTTTTCACTTTCGAGATCGAAGAATCATAGCTATCAGTGTATTAGCAAAGCAGACCCGGAGAGTTCTTCTTTTGCAAGAATGGGCATTACCGCAACTTTGACTTGCAGGTATGAAGTGCCATGAAAAATGGAAATAAATGGCTATCAGTTCTGACTCTCCTGACCCGAGGTAAGTAGTTTTTTTGGTTGGTTAATTGGTGACTTCCTGAAACGGCTTGAATTGACATTCTATTAGCTCTAATTATCCTTTCGGTAAACTACACTCTAGTACTATACTTTGTGCGTGCGTATTACACTCGCTCGGTAGCTATTCACGCCCCTAAACAAACTCTAACTTTGGGAAGAACAAATCTTAAAAAACTACATATGCGATAACCCGCTTAACTTCTACCATCTCTAATATAATGTGATCATCATTCGCTCTAGCCTCTAATTATAATTATCTTACTCGTCTTTGAGACGTAGTTCAAATAGTTGAGTTGTAACACTCCAAAAAATTTGAGGGGATTCAAGTTCAAACATTGACTCACATTGTTGAACCCAAAATTGCCTGCAGTTGAAATAACAGGCAACTACTAATTAGATATCGAAGGGTTCATATTACTTTCTAGCAAACTAAATTGAAAATGATAAAAACTGTTGATTCAAAATTGGACGACTAAGATGAGTAACTGTGTTCATCAAATCCAAATCCCACATTGCATTCCTAGTGTTTTTGGTCACAATTTAAAATTAAAGAAAAACTAAACACCACCATGCAGAATTTACAAAAAATTAATCCATTGTCCCATTTAATTTGAAAAATGATACATTTTTCATACCTTAAAAACACACAAATCAACGTTATCTATCCACACATTGCAAAAAAAATTAAGATTTAAAAAAACAAATCTAGATCAACTCATCTTTTATATCCATGCCCTTTCCTTGTCCTTATGACTATTCTTCTGTTGAATCTCTTTAGCACCCCCACCTCTTCTCCCATTTCCAACTTGCACCCCTCTTTGTGCCAATTTCCCTCTACTTCCAATAGAAACTCTCACATTTACACCACCAACTTTTCTCATGTGTTGTTGTAATGGAGACCTCACTTGACCTTTCTTATGTATGCTTCTTCTTAGTATGCTACCTATCTTCTTAACACCACTTTTAACTTCTTTAGGACTCTCTTGTAAGGTTTCTGATTCCTCATTTACTTCTTGGTTTGTTAACTTTGGTACGAATGGTGATGATTGAAAATGTGTTAAGCTTGGGAGTGGAATCAAAGAGTTTCTCCTTGAAATAGCTGCCGAAGGAACACCACGTGGTGTCATTGAGCATAATGAAGCTCTTGATGTCTTTTTTGGAAGTAGTGATTTGTTATCAGCCATGTTGGGGTTGTTTTCTTTCTCATTGTGATCAATACACTCGATGGAGCTTTCTATTGTAGAAAAGGGTATGTTATAAGGTTTTAAGATGTTGTTCTCAGTTAAAGGTTTAGCTGGATCATTAAAATTCTTGAGAGTTGCTAATGGTCGATTTGCAAGTGGTGTTGCTCTCCAAATTGGATTGTTTTGCTCTTCTTGATGCTTCATTTGATGTTGCTCAGCTATCTTTGAGTCTACATGTTGACGTGCTAGCTTTCTCTCAATCATAAGTTGTGATTCCAGTTCCTTGACCTTCAAGTTTTTGCAAGGATAAACAATTGTGAGGATAAAAATTGCAATATGTGTAAGATAAAGCACCCTCAATCATAAGTTGTAGTGTTTGGATTGGCTTATTTGAGCTTATCTACTGACAAACATTTATGGGACTATTTGGAAGAGCTTGTGAAAATAGCTTATGACATGTCTATAAGCTGTTTTAAGCTTATTTCTATAAGCTCTTCAGGATAGCTTGTTATGAAAACAACTTATAGCTTATATGAAAACATTTTAACTTTATTTTATATGAAAAGTGTGTATGCTATAAGCACCTAATTAAGTTGTTTATCCAGATAGGGACTTAATAATAATATGATACCTTATCTTGAAGAGCTTTGTTTTTATGATCTTTTTCCTTCATTTTGGACTCGAAGCCATGGATTGTTTCCTCCATCTTCTTGATTTGAAAGTCCTTCAGCTTTAGCTCTTGTTTAGTTTTCTCAGCCTAAACAAAGAGTGGACATAAATTGAAAACCAAATTCACAGTGAAACAAACTATATATCACAGTTAAGAAGTAATCATAATAATCAAAATATTACATCAATCATACCATCTGTTTATGTTTCAGAAGTTCAATAGTATCCCACTGTTTTTTTGGAGGGCCTAATTCTATTCCCCTTACTCTGCTAGCAAAGTTTAGAGAACAAATTGTCTCGCCCAAATCGTTTTCATTAGGACTGATCTGTACAAACATGAGTGTCTTTGAGTCTCCTCCTAGAAAAACAAATTTGTTCATCAAATTCTATAATCACATCACATTTGCATACTTGCAGAGCTAGAATTCAAACATACAAAGGTTCTTTAATCTTTAAGCAAATGGAGAAATATGTACCTAATGAGTCTTGTAACAAGTGTGTAAGCTTAGAGTTCCTGCATAATGAAGAATAATAGAATCAATGCTTGTTTGGATAAACAACTTAATCAAGTGCTTATAACATAAGCTATACACACTTATCGTATAAGTGCTTTAGGTATAAACTATTTTTATGGCAAAAGATAAAATAAAGTCCAATTGTTTTCATATAAGGTATTCTCATAAGTGCTTATGTCAGGGGATAAGCTCAAATAAGCCAATCCAAATTTATGATTGAAAAATAAAAAGGATAATAACCTGAAAGGGATGTGAGAACTTTTAGTTGCAAGAGCTGAAATGACATCACCAAGTGCAGAAAGAGATCTATTAATATTTTGTGTCTCCTTCAATCTATCACCTTGAACTTCTGTCTTTGCAACTCTTTCACTTCCTGCTAAGTCCACAAGCCATAACTTGCTTCTAGTGTGTTCTCCATTCAACAGATTTTCTCCCTTAACCATGACACAGTGAATGCAGTGAGATCGGCTACTGTGCTCGTTCGCATTGGTTGAGCTTACAGCCCTTGCATTGCTACCAGTTTGTAGGACTTCCCACACTTCATTCATGTTGTTCACATGTGCCTCGACCAACCCCGGAATATGCATTCCTTCACCAGATTGCCTTATCTCCAATCTACAATTAACCACATTTAGTTACTATTATGAAAAACTGCAACAATAAGCCAATCAATCATAGTTGCCTTAAAAGTCATACAAAAGATTACTTGTGATTGATTGACGGTCTAAATTTTTTTACACTGACAGGTGCGCCCAAACCAATCTCGTAAATATTTCATTGAAAATAGGATATGATAACCAAATGGTTTTGTTAGTTTACCTTTTTCCAGACATTCCTGGATGATTTCCTGAAACCAGCAAATCTCTTATTTGTTCATTGTACACTTCTAAGACACTTACGGAAATATCATAACGATTGAGGGATTGTCTTTCCTTGATAATATCAAACATTTTCTCGAGAGTCCTGAAATTAACTCCGCGAGCATCTTCTGTGCCTTCCATTGTGAAGGTTTTTCCTGTACCAGTCTGTCCGTATGCAAAAATGCATACATTGTATCCATCTAAAACCGAGGTTGCAAATGGTACAGTGTCCTCAAAGATATCAGCTGTAAAGAAAGTAAATGAAAATCTGTCAAAATGAGCATTTAACTTGAATTTCGAACCAAATTAAAACGACACTTTTGTCATTAAAATGCTTAATTACCTTGTTCAACTTGAGGGCCAAACACAGCATCAAACTTAAAAGTCTTTTTTGGAGATCCATTTGACATTACAGTAAGCTCGCCCTCTCTAGCAGAATCAAAATCTAAGGCCATTGCAGCTCCTCCTTTTATCTCTTCGGCATTGAGCGGCCTACACCGGCAAAAGACCCTTATGTTTCCTCTCAACTCCAATACCTTATTATAAAGCTCTTTTTGAACCTTAGCCCCTTCAATATATTTGGATTTGAGATCTTCATGTGATGCTAGTTGTTCATTCACTATAAAAACAGGAATAAAATAAAATGTGTAGGTACAAAAGCAAAAGGAAAAACAAATAACACATAAGATTGAGATTCATAATGCAACAATGTGTACTTACTTTTAGACTTGATGATGAGTCCCAATTCACTTATATCTGCTTCATATTTCTTGTATGCTTCTGCTTCCTCTAATAGCTTCATGTGTTCCATTTTCATAATCTAGCCAATGAAATTCACTACCAAATTATAAATATCATTTTACTTTTTAAATTTTCTTGTCAAACATTCAACGTTTTTAGGATATCAGTACCTTCAATTTCCTCGTCAAGTCTCTTAGTGATATAAACCACTTGCTTTTCTCTTTCACTTGCCCCTCAATAGCAAATGCTGCAAAGCCAAAAATATCAGTGGATATTAAATTAACATAACGTTAACTAAATGGATTCAATTCATATACATTATTAGTGTAAAGAATTTTTACACAATCAATCATAATCGTCAAATCATTAAAAATGTTTGCCTCTAATCACAATAGCTTTTAAAGTCACACATATGTTGATAGTACGAAACCATTTACACTGTCAGTAGATCAAAATCAAACTTTAAGTGTATATTAACCTCATAAAGGTAAATACTTACCTAAAGATCCTACGTGCATCGACTTGCGCATTAGCTCATTCTGAAGCTCCTTTAAGGACTTCAAAGCTTCTTGACATTCACTACTTTTCTGTTGATTCTCCCTCTTGAGCTCCCCCAACTCCCTCCTAGTCACTGCCAGCTCTTTTCTCTGACACTCAAAATCTCTTTTCAGCTTCAGAAACTTCTCTTCTACCCCAATATCCTCAACATCCTACAACATTATCAATTTATGAGATCATATGTTAAGTTTTCTACCAAGTAAGAAAAATTAACTCTATTCGTATAAAGAACCGTACTTCTGAGCATTCCAATTCTGCCTCTTGAGACACTCTAGCATCTTCTAGCATTTCATTGTCTCCTGAATTTAATGAAAAATTTGTTGGTGAACAACAATTTAGACTATATAGAGCTTATGTTCAAATTTCGAAACCAATGTTAACAATTAGAGATACCAAGAATTAAACTCACTAAGAGAGTAATCTCGAGGCGACTCGTCATTTGTTATCGGCGGTGGATGAAGCTCGAATGAGGCTTCAGGTGATATTAACTCTTCCTCCGGCTCAATAGTTTGACACAAATTGGAAAATTTAACAGTTGGAGTCTTATGAACATTGCAAACTTCAACTTCAGATGCATTGATTCCATTCTCAAGAGAAAGCTCCATAGATGCATTGAAGCAATTTTTGCTCTTCGAAATCTCAGGAGAATCACAATAAGTCATTCCAGCAATATCTGGTGAGCCACCACAGATCACCAAATCCGGCGAATTCATAGAATACCCTAATATCGATCGTCCTAAAACAAAATCAGATCTTTAGACACACACACAAATACAATAAAAAAATTCATGAATTGTGCAAGAAATCCCCCAAAAAAATTTACCATCAACTAAATTTTTCACAATTGGGTCATCAAATTGTAAACTGTTCCTTTCAAAGCTTTCATTTTCCGGAGACAATCCTACATCAACAACAGCACAAAATTGTTAATAACCCATCAAAATCAATAAAATGGGGTTCATCAAAAACAAGAAAAGATTCAATTTTTATAATTTTTTTCATCCTAACCATAACTAGGGTTTCCACCACAAGATTGGGAATCTGCCTCCATAGCTGAATTCAGAGAACTAAGAGATAATTGTGATACACCTAAATGAAATTAAAGCAAAAGGGTACACGAATTTAATCATCAAATTAAGAATTTTGAAATAAAAATTCAATTTTTATTTTTTGTCAAAAAAAAAAAATGAATGAATAGTTAAATGGTCTTACTAGTGGAAATGGTTTGATGTTGTTGAAAAGAAACGTCAGTGAGAAGAAGAGGATCATAGTTATTCCATTCATTATCTTCCATTGATAAAATAAAGGTTACAAACGGTTTGAACTTTTGAAAACTGAAATAATAAAAATAATAATAATAATATTAATGATGATGATTAAATAAAAAGAAATAAAGGGTTGTTGTTTTTGCTTTTTAAGAAGGTTATGATTATGATGAAAAAGGAGAAAATTTTGCTGTGAAATGGGTTTGATTTGATTTTGGAAACTTGGCTTACTGAGAAAATTTGACCGTTGGAAGGTTTGAAATTTGAATGGTGACAAGCGGAATTTGCATGTAGTACTTGTGCTTTAGATTCGGACTTTGGATAGTACTAAGTTATTGGAGTGCAAATTACACGTGACGTTACACTTTTTTTATATAACTTTGGATTTGGTTTGATTTGAGTGGGTAGCTAGTAATAATTTCGATTGACTAACTCAAGAGAGAAAGTGTCATTTGTCCTTTGGTGCAAAATATATATTCGCAACTGGGATCGGAAGGTTGAAATTATGAAGAATTGACTCTCAAATGATATTAAATGGTCCAGTGAATCGGATGTTGTTGGTGAAAATCAAAAATAAAAAATCTATACTTTTTTCTGTCACTATTATTAGTAAAATTAACTTTTTGATAAATTAAAAAATTGATGTATTTAGTTTCGTGGTATAGTATAGTTGACATTGAATATAATATATTGAATCCAGGTTAGAGTCCAAGTACACTTATTTATTTTTAGATGAAATTCTAGTCACTAAATTAAATTGATGGGAAAAAATAAATAAATATGGGTTTGAGAGAAAGTATTGTGTGATCACAAAGTCACATAATTTGAACAAATATTTTCATTTTGATAAGATTTGGACACAAACATAAAAAAAATCGAAGAATAAAGAATTAAATAATTTGTATTTTTAAAATAATGAAATGAATTATTATGAAAAAAAAAATATATGTAATTTCTTTTTTGTGCTCAAATAATTTCTCATCAAAAATCATTTCATGGTTCAATTAAGATGCGATTTCATGGTGTGTTTTTTGTCAATTAAATGGTTTTTTTAGACGAAATGGCAAAGTTATTGAAAACTCACATACACAAAGTGGAGTGACCAAGGATCGAACCCCGGTCATGGCGTCCGACACTAACAATTTCGGTATTTCTACCATTTGAGTTAGGATTTGTGGACTTTTTATAAAACACTAGCGGGCCAGGAAGCGTCTGCCTGTGTTTAACTTATGTAAAAAAAAAAAGACATGTCTTATATTATTGTGAGTTTGTTAATAAAAAAATTTGCACCAAAACGCAGTTATGTTTTTTTATTGTTATAGTTGAATGAAAAAAATTTAAAGGGCAAATTTTGAGTTGTAAGAGAGGTAGTTTTAGGTAGTTATGATTTATTTAGTGTTGATACATAATACAAAAGGGTAGAATTATCAAAGAAAAAGCCAACACAAAAAGGATAAAATAGGGATTATAAAAAGTCTACACCAAAAATTGGTGTATCCTTTTTATATATAGTATAGATAAAAAAGTAAATCTATTTATTTATTTATATTGGATAGGATGTAAAATGTAAATGGATATCTATGGAAACGCATAATATGATATTTGTATATGTCCCGTTAAATAAATATGATATTAAGTCACTAGATTTGCTCTAGTAACGAGGGGTTTAAGTAGTATGCTAGAAGTCGTAGGTTCGATACTCAGCTCTATTGTAAACCAAAAAAAAAAATATGATATTCATATTTGTCTCATATCTTACGGGTATCTATAAAGTGGTAAACGTCCATAAATCATAGCTCAAATGGTAGAAATATCGAAATTGCTAGTGTCGGATGCCATGATCGGGATTCTATCGAGTTTTGTGATATTTGCATATATTTATACATACTTGTGGATAACAATATATTTTTGTGTGAAGTTTTTTTTACTTGCCTAAAATTTATTCAGCTTCTTTTAACATTTAACAATAAAAGAATAGCACATAATATTCATACATTTTTGCTTAAATTTAACAAAAAAAAGTCAACACAACTATTTTCTTTCTTTTTTACCAAAACATAACAATATCTATTCATTTTCTAATAAAAGAAGGTGGGGCAAAAGGTCTATGAGAAGTTCTCAAATGGACACCACTTATACCGTTTTGTCACGGTTGTTTTCGCGGTATCGGACTATTTTTTGAAAGGAAAATGTTAAATAGTGTCCCGGTGTATTGGTTAAACATATAAATAAGGAAATTCTGTCTTGAAAATTGTGCATTCAATGCATTGAAAGTATAAAAAGTCATTTTATCAACATTAACTTTATGTTTTAGTATTTCTATTTTGAGTATGCTTAGCAAGTGCCCCAGAGATACTGTTTAGCATGACCCTTTTTTAAAAGCTTCCTAAATAATATGATCAATTATTTGTTCCGGCAGGTTGAAGTAAAAAGTTTGAACTCATTTGCATCAATGAGCCGAAGTAAGTAATACAAACATGATAAACTTATGTGTCTGTCTTTCTAGGTGTTTCTGCATTTCTTATGTGCTGCATTAGCTTGAGAAAGGACCCAGGAACTAGATTTTCCCCCTTAAAATGTTGATTTCAGTTTGGAGAAGAGGATATTAGTACCAAGGCATTATTCACATTCACTTTCATGACCAACAACGGCATAAAGTGACTGCGGCTGTACTGCAAATACTATATGATGGCCATGATTTCCGTCTCATGGATACGCGGATTTTTATTTTACCTTGTTAGAAAAAACTCGTCTTATAAACGAATGCCAAGGGTCTGCCATGCTGCATACAAACAGCACCTAAAAGGGTCTGCCATGCTTACAACTTTGTTACCATCCTTATCTTAAAACTTAAGACTTTTTATTAATGGGCAAACCATCGTTTTGATCCTTAGAAGTATATCTCGTGGTCACAGCAGTCTCTGAATATATTAAAATTGCAAACACATTCACAAATGTCTCTCCTATTAATCATTTTAGTCCTCGGATCTATTTTTTAAGAAGTAAATTTAGTTCTCAAATTTGTTTTTCATTAGTTAGTTTGTTTTTTCGTTGGTCAGTATATCCAGGAACAAAATACAGAAACACAAATTTTCAGAACTCACTGTAAAATGATGCATCCATTTTTTTCCTTTTATCAAAAATAAGATGATGCATCCATTAATGAAGAGCATCATACAAAAAATGAAGAAGAAAATAAACAATACAGTTCTTTTCTTTCCTTGTCTTATATGTGGTAGTGTTACAAGTATTTCTAGGTCAAGGCATGTAAACTTTTTTCCCTCTTTACAAAAGAGCTGAAACTAATTTACTTTGTTATATACATTTCTACAACAAACAATGGAACATATCATTTTGAACTCGAAGATCTTCAGCTACCCCAACTTCAATAAAAATATTATGATGTGGTAATTTTTGTTACCTTCTTTTCCTAAGATAGGAACCATTTTTATCATATTTTGTCACATCATTGTTGTTCATTCTATGATTAAGATCCTACTCCCTCCACGGCAGCTGCCATTGATGCTGAGGCTTCTTCAAGGGTTCTTCTCTTCTCAATTGTGTTGAAGGCTTCAAGAATATCACCCTCTTGCCAATCATCGTAGTCTTCTAACGCAATTCCACACTCAAGACCGGCATTTACCTGTTCATGTGCAAGAGATAATTAATGTGTGTTCAGGCGGTAACTACAATAGTATGGAGAAGCAACACAGACACAGACACAGCTATTAGTAAGGGTTTATTTGGATTCGCTTATTTGAGTTTATCTACTGACATAAGCACTCGTGAGAATGTTCATGAGAGATTATAGGAACAACTTATAGTATGTCCATAAGCTTTTTCAACTTATTTTCTAACCTCTTCAATATATTCTTTGATTTGAGAACCCCACATTGGATAATGATAGGACTTGAACAGTAGATATAAGTGCGAGGCAACTCTCACATTACAAATAGTTATGTAAGGTTGATTTCGGCTCAACCCAAATTCTAATATGACATCATAGCCTATCCAAGATTAGTAAAGTCACTCGCTATTTGGCCGTTATCAGGTCACTTGACTGACACTTCATATGTCTGATACTAGGCGTGAGCATGGTATGCTGAAAGCCGCACATTAGACTCAAATTCTAAGACCTTAAAAAATGTCTATTTATCATTTTCATTAAAAACCAATAAAACTAGAGAACCTATCCCCACTACATTACATAGTGAAAATGGACAATAACTAGCTTCACGTCTAGTAAATTCTTGCAAATTAATCACCAATTTTTTTCATGCTAGCACCATCCAATTGTTGAAGAGATAGATGTCCTTTTATATGAATAGTAAATATGGGAAGTAAAACTAAAAGCACAGCCATACCTCTTTAACAATCTCTTTCACTCGTTTCAACGAATCAAGAACACCAACATGAACTATTTTTCCCTTCCGAACGACTCGAATACCACATCCTTTTGTAACCTTTCCCTCTGTGACCATACATCCAGCAACACGACTACTACGACTGCTGAATACGGCCCGTATTTCTGCTGAGCCAATTGGTACTTGTTCCTGCAAAAAGATAGCATTAAGGATTCCAGCATAACCATGAGTAACTTATATAAGTTCATAGATAACACAAACGTATTCATCAAGTGCACCTACACAAGTCTAAATATGCATAATCTATGCTAATAGGTTACAAATTAAAAGATGTGTTTGTTTACCTCAACAGAATCCAAGAGCCCTTCCATTGCTTGCCGCACATCATCGATTAATTCATAAATAACTTTATATAATCTTATCTCAACGGCTTTATTATCGGCATAGCTTTTCACAGAGCCTGGTGCTTTGACATTAAATCCAAAAATGATCGCTTTGCTTGCATACGCGAGATCAATGTCACTTGTGCTTACATCACCTGTTGTTTCCATCAAAAACTTCAGTGTGACATTATCTTGTGGTAGCACCTGCAGGGCTTGTTTGACGGCTTCAATGGATCCCTAGTCATGACCAAGAATAATGAAATTTAATACCAGGCGAAGTAATAATTACAGTGATGATTTATGAAACATGTAGTAGTAGATAGTAGATATTTAGCAAAATATAGAATACAAATGTACAATGCAGAAAATGCCAACTCATAGTTACCTAGTTTGTGGTGGTACTATTTGCTATAAATGTGGTAGGAAATACTATCAATATTTATTTTGGAAAAACAAAAAAATACTTCTTTTTTTTCATTTGATTAATAATGTAAAAATTATGTGTATCATTTATTTAGTTTATTATTTATATATTCATTTACTAACTATTTTTTCCTTCTATATAACTTAATAAGCTTAAAAGGGTCTTTTTGCTATGCTAAATTCATTGTTAAATATTTTAAATTGCATTTACTATTTCCTTCACACTGTCACGTGAATTATGATCTTACCTCGGTGATCAAATATATATAAAATCACCACCACAATATCACCAGCAAAGTCGTCAATAAGTTAAACCATGTATTTAACATCAACAAAATGATGTACAAATTCAAATAACACTAGTAGAAGTGAACATACCTGAAGATCAACCTTCAAAATAATATTCAATTGGTGCAAGTCTAATCCGGAAAGCTTTCCTGACGAAACTGCAGAAGCTAATGAAGAAAGGGTGACCTTGCCATCTCCTGCCTTTGCTGAAATACGCTCATCTCGCAATGACATAACACGGGATTCTGCCTTTTCACGCGCAGTATCAAGGGAATCAACAACCTCAAATACATCACCAGCTACTGGAACATTATTCAATCCAATAACCTGCATTAATGCACAGAAAAACAATCAGAAAATTTTGTATGAGGACAACTTTTAGCATCTATTCAGAACATTAAAACGTGCAGGGCTTTTAAAATGACAGAAGATGGTAACTATGAAAATTCAAAGTCTATAAATGTTTTACTTTTCACCATTGCATAATGCTCAACGAAACAACGAAACAACGAAATAGTAATGTTTTATGCTGGAAATTTACAAACCTGTACAGGTATCGAAGGTGTAGCTTCATCCACACGCTTTCCACCATCATCGAATAAAGCTCGCACCTGAAGGAAGTAATAAAAATATGTTAATCAATTCAGGGGAAAGCAAAAGCAGATTGCTCAGAAGTCAATAACCAAAAGCTAAGATCATTAAATTTTAAACTTTAAGCTTATGTATATACACCAACCTTTCCAAAAGATCCTCCACAAACTACTACATCACCCCTTTTAAGTGTTCCATTCTGCACAATAAATGTAGCAAATGGTCCTTTTGATTTATCCAAACCTGCCTCAATGACTGTTCCCTTTGCACTTCTATCAGGATTAGCTTTCAGTTCTTGCAACTAAACAATAAATTATTATGTCAGAGTCCATAGAAGGAAGATAAAGAAATCCGAAAAGTGGAATTTAAACCGAGTACTGCCAGATAATCAATAATCTTCTCTCGTCGCGACAGAAGAACCGAAAATTAATGGTTTTGTCTGCTATATGTTAATTTGATGATGATTTATTTCTAGCTATCTATCACATGTTTTCATCAATATACTGTTATAACATAAGAACATTAGAAATTTGATAATCAGATGAAGCAAATAAATTACCTCGGCAACAAGCATAATTGTTTCCAAAAGATCATCTACATTCTGTCCTTGAAGAGCACTTATCTGTTGATGAGAGAGAACGAAAGTGAAATATAACTTCCTATTAGTTACAGAAGCATAAACAAAATATGACCATGAACAAGAAAATGAGAAATATAAACCTGAACCATCGGGACGTCACCCCCCCAGTCTTCTGGCATCAGACCAATTGAAGAAAGCTCTTGCATAACTCGATCTGGATTTGCTCCATCTTTATCTATCTATTTCAAATAAATAAATCATTGTGTCAACAATTCCTCATTCCATCACCAAGTAAATCATAACAGTGTTGTCAAATAGAGGCTACAGCAGCAGCAACGCGGAATTTAAACAAATGACTATTGTTTCGCAATATGTTGTTTAGTACAATGTGTTGTCAAATAGTCACTATTGGGGCCTTATAGCATAACGGAATTCAAACAACCACTATTTGATAGCACTGAATCATAAGCATTGAAAATTGATGTTGGAGACATATGTTGGCCTACCTTGTTTATAGCAATTATAAGGGGTACTCCTGCTGCGTTGGCATGAGCTATAGCTTCACTTGTTTGAGGACGAATACCATCATCAGCAGCAACAACAATAATAGCAATGTCTGTTACGCTTGCTCCACGAGCTCTCATTGCCCCAAATGCCTTACAGGAACATATACATATTAGATATGGAAAATTATTATTAATAAAGTGACACCAATTATCATTTTACAACCGTCCCCGACGGGATGTGAACTCCATTCATGAGGTTACAAAGGTCAAACTCTTATCACTACCTCATAGACAATATCAGATATTGGAAAGAAAAATGCAATTATTTAGCTAAAAACTATACACTAACATAAATGAGAAGTTCGTCCCAATGGATTAAGGTCCCAATAGGGTTCGGCAGAGTAAAATGTACAACCAGTTTTGCATATTTATAAGGAAATAAATTAGAAATGAGTTTTTTTTCATCAAAACCAAGCATACCTCATGCCCAGGAGTGTCGAGAAAAACACACGGCAACGTTTTTCCATCAACAGGTACTTGCACTTTATAAGCCCCAATTCCTTGTGTGATCCCACCAGCTTCAGAAGCAGCTACCTGTTAACAATTGGTGCATCAGGTATAAATTGAATGTGAGTGCCATATGAGCCAAGATGAAGCCTAAAATATAACATAATTCACCATATACCTTGGTCTTCCTTATATGATCCAACAGAGTTGTCTGCCAAACGATAACACCAACAAATATCAGAAAATGGAGGAATGTAAAAGAGAAAAGTATAGAGACAAAGGAAGAATACATAGTGATATCACTTACTTTGCCGTGATCTACATGGCCCATGATAGTAATAACAGGAGGTCTGTCTTTAAGTTTGTCGAAGTCATCTTCCTCGAGAATTTCCCTTCTATTCACTAATCCTTCAACTTTGAAAGGATCGGCATCGATGACTTCCACTTCATATTCTTTACAAATCATCTTCACCATATCCTTGTCTAGAGTTTGCACCCCATCTGGTTTAATTCCTTTGGAGTACAGAGAACCGAGGATTTCACCTTCAGTGGTCGCCAAATTATATGCCAACTCCTCCACCAGCATACCTTTGTCACTGACCTCTAGAATTTCAACTTTTACAGGAGCAGCTTCCCTGGCAGCCTGAAGTCGTACGGCTCTACGACTAGCTTTACTCCATTTCCTTCCTTTTCTTGTAGCACTGGGTCTATCATCATCATTCACCGCCATTCGTCTTCTTGGTCCTGCCCCTGATGAAGCACCTTTCCTCCGGTAATCATCTTTAAACCTTCCTTGGGGAGGGGCCTTCCCTGGTTTTGGAGGAGCAGGAGCCCTAACAGATCGAGCAACCACAGTTTCATCTTCCGGTTTCTTTGAAGCAAACTTATCAATCAAGATAGGTCCCTTCCTTTCCTTAGACACAACAGGTGTTTCACCTTCCCCTTTATCATCCTTCAAGATAACAGTCTTTTTAACAGGTGTTTCACCTTGCCCTCTATCATCCTTCAAGATAACAGGCTTTTTAACGAGTGGCGGGGGTGGTGGAGGTGGCGGGGCTATAGAAGGCCTAGACAGTAATGTCGGTTGAGGTCTCGAAGGAGGCTGAGGATCACTAGACTGAGATGTTACCTTCTCCCCTCCCACTATATGTGATTCCCCCACTTCACTTCTCTGGATATTAGGCTTAGGTACGTCCTTCACAACTTTCTGCACATTTGAAATCGAGTCCCCTTTACGCCATATACTCTTCAATGTCTTAGATTTCTGTTTTTGTAACGAATTATCATCCTTAGGTTTAACATTTATATCCGCTTTAACATTCGTCTCGGGTCTTGCCGGTTTACTTACCGAACCGTTACTTCTTTCACTATCCAACTTAGGTTTTTCAAGCTTTTCAGCCTTCTCCAAAACATCTCCAAGTGATTCAATCACCTTAGTCCTGTCATCCACACCATTACTAGAGGACTTCAAAACAGGCCTAGGAGGAGGTTTAAGAACAAAACCACCACCACCAACACCAACACCGCCACTATCACCACCTTTATTATCATCATCAATGTTAGTAGAATCAAGAGAAACTGAATTTCCTTGGTTAGCAATAAAATCAGTTGTAGTAACTGAATATCTACAAACAGACAAAGAAACACAATGCCATCTTTTTTTCCCTTTATTAGAATTCCCTCTAGAAACAGAAATTCTTCTAACAACAGAATGTGACATTCTAGTTGAACTACTCACACCATTGAAACTACCTAAACTCACTGGTGAAGCAAGATAACTCATTGTTCCTTGAACGTTTCCAACTAATATCAGCATATTAAGACCAACCCCATAAAACAAAAACAACTAAAAAAACTGTCTTTCTAGCTAAACTTCAACAATTCCTCATTAAACAATACATCAAAGTTATGAACTGAACATACCCAGAAACCAAATTGTGATGAAAATGAAAAAACAATGGTACCTTTGGTTTAAAGACAGGAATTTTATGTTTGAGATTGAGGTAGGATATGCATAAGGGTTCTTGGTATTGAAATTCAATGAAGATAAAGGTTAGTTTTTTTGTTTTTTGTTGTGATGATAGAATATAGAAGAGATGAAAAAGAAGAAGAGAAGAAGAAAGAGTGGAAGAAGTGATTTTGTGGATATGAAAATTGGTTGAGATAACTTTATGGCATTTTTCGATTGAATTGTGTGGATGGTTATGTGCCTGTCAAATTTTTGTGTTTCTTTTCCGATAATGCTTTTTTTCTATTTTTCGGGTTTTTTGATGTTTTCTTTTTTGTCTTTTTTTTTTCTTTTTCCTCACTAATATATTTTTTGAATTACAATAAATTTTTATCGAGTAAACTACCAATTTAGTCTCTAACTTTGTAAGACTCTCTCAAATAGGTCCCTGACTTTACAAATATCTTAAAAAGGTCTATGACTTTATTAATCTGTTAAGTCAGTCCTAGTATTTAACCACTTACTATTAAATAAATCCTTATATTTTAATAACGTACTATCAATTTGGTCCCTAATTTTATCTGCATACTATCAATTTAGTCCTTAACCTACATTCAGAAGGACTAATTTAAAAAAAAAATCACAGAGGCAGGGACCTTTTTGAAATATTCATAAAGTCAAGACCTTTTTGAGAGTGTTCTACAAACTCAATGACCAATTTGGTGGTTTACTCAATTTTTATTGTCGTTATCAATGACTAATCTCCATCAACGAACTTGTGGAGCACTGAGTTTTCTTCCTTTCAACCAAATTTTCTTCATAAACATGAGTTGGATTGAGCTTTTGAGTTTTGACCATATGCTCAAAGGAGTCAATACTCTTACCACTTTGACCAATTTATTATTAGTTTTTCTCGACATTGTTATTGTTACGAGAATATTTTATTTTATATTTTGTGGTTATAGGTATGAAGTTTTTATTTTACCTAACCATCATTTTTTTGAGGCATGTAAACTGATTATTTTTAGTTTGATTGAAGTGTAACTACTTATTTAAGTTGTTCAAATCTCTTATTATTATTTATTGTAAGAAAAAAATTATTTGACAAATTGATTGTTGGCAAGAAAAATTTTCTATAATGAGAAAAAGAAAGTGTTGATTGACAAAATAGTAAATATCACTAAACTCATACACACTACAAGGTTGAGTTTAAATTCAGTGAAAATATTCAACCAAATAATATTGACATTGTCAGTTGAATTTTAACTTATAAATGCGAGAAAATTTATTTTTTGTATTAAAGGAAAAAGAAAAAAGAATGTAAATTTATTTTTATTATTATATTATTATTATTATAAATTATAATATGTTAGTCAAAAAAAAATATATAATGGTTTGGGTAAGAACACGTTAGCAATTCATGGCCTTAACTATACCAAATATATTTAGAGGTGTGAATATTCCAATTTTTATTTTTGACGTCAGCATTCCAATATTATTGTTGTGACTTTGTGATATTGAGTAGATTTAATGAATGGAAAATGCACCCAAAGTGATGTAAACAAAGTAACAAACAGTGTACTTTGAACGGGAGAACGGCATAGCTTCTTTGGTGGGGTTTTTGTTTTTTTGAATGGCAAGCTTCTTTCTTTGGTGAGGTTAATGTGTTTTTTACGGTGGCTACAAACTTTACGCTCTGTTTCAATTGATGGAATATAATGAAATGGAGCGGAATAGAGATGAGTGGAATGAGATGGAGCGGAATGGAATAAATCTTTCATTCCATTGTTTGGATATTTTAAAAAGAAGATGAACAAAATTGATGGTAACTGGTGGTATTGGATGGAATCCATTCCATCTTATTTCATTCTACTCCATTATTATTTTTCAAATCCAAACAATGAAACATTATTTTATTCCATTTCGCTCCGCTCAATTCCATTATGTTCCATCAATCCAAACGGAGCCTTAGGTACGAGAAAAATTTTATTGCAAGAATGTTAGCATTATAATGCTTAAGTCATTATAATGTTTCCGTAAATGAGTGTGAATTGGATGAAAATATGTGTACCTTAAGATCGAGTATGCACGCGTATTTATAGGCAAAACCTTACACAAATATGTATGAAGAATGATTATTTCTGTTGTTATCGGAGTTAAAAAATCATTAAAAATAATTTTCAGCCACCGAAGAGATTACTGGGTTGAGTCGCGGACTAGGTCGCTCTCTTTAAGACGTTTCGCGGCACTGCCCAAAATTGTGCAAGCAGACTATCAACCACGAAGTCCCCAGGATAAAACAGTTCAGTTACAACTGTATACCGATTTGCTACTGCACGGTAGAAATCGGTCAAAGAATACACCTTCATGAATGATACTACGATACCACTCGAATTGATACTACAATATCAATCTATGACTAAGTGGTACTACGATACCACACGTATTGATACTACAATATCAATTTATGAGTCAACGGTACTACGATACCACTAGTATTGATACTACAATATCAATCAATATAATGACATTGATGTCATTCTAATATGGTACTAAGACCATTCAGGGATTATGGTACTATGATCATTCTTAATTTGATGGAACTAGTGATACTTTTATCACTCATAATATAAACCAAATTAACAGTAATAAGATTTCTCTTTTATTCAAAGCTTCAACTTATGAATTATTCTAATACACATCAAGTAATTTTGTTAGAATTAACAATCTAACAACCCAATAGAACAAATTCAATATAGACATCTTAAAATCTACAAATAAAACTCATATTTAGAATCAATAACTTTCTAAATTATCTATATCGATTAGTTGTCATATATGGCAAGTAGTAGTAGGTTAATCACCTTAAGTAACTTTTATCAAGGAAATAGTTCTAACTTGTTTAGTATTAAAATCTAAACCATGACAATTTCAACGAAATTAAAAGAATGGGTTTGATCAATGATACCTCTTTTTTCTTGACCGTGTGACTCAAAATCTCCACACATAGAGGCTTCTATAGAATTCAATGATACATCTTTTTATCTGACCGTGTGACTCACAAAATCTCCACACACATAGGCTTCTATGGAATACAAATACCTTGCTTGAAGTTGGAAGTAGTCAGCTACGATAATAGACCTTAGAACATAGGTTATTCACAATAACATACAAAAGCTATGAAAAGGAAAGTAACAACTTTCCAGTGACATATAGGGGAAACTGCTTGGCTACTTAGGAAGAGCTATGTCGGGTTTTTTTCTATTGGCAACTGTCTTATGGTGTTGTTAGTAACTAGGATTTTACTCCTAAAGACTTGAGGGTTTCAAATTGATGGAAAATAAATTACCATAAATTAAATTAATAAAATTGTGTGTAATTTAATCAATGTGGGACTAAACATTTTTATCAAATTATATATACACACTTAAAAGCTACACACACAAGTGTGTTCAATGAATCAATTACCCGAAGTGGGACTCAAATTTTATTTTCAATTCACACACCAATGTGAACTTTGTTCCAACAATCCTCCACTTGAATTTAAAAAGAAAATTCCAAAATATCGTAGGACGTTTTTATAAGATTGTGCATAAGCAAATGTGTGTCTATGACTTGAACCTTTAAATAGCAAGTAAGAGCCCGATTTAGCAAGAGTGACACTTGTCTTGAACTCTATCTCAGATTTTTCTAAAACCCGCACACAACCTTATCTTAAGGTGTATCTTCATATCCTGTGCTTTAAAGGCCCTGCTCGTGTATCCCAGTTTCATGAACGCTCTAGGAATTCGCCTCTAAATCCCATAAGAACCGGCCTCAGTTCCACATTCATATAGGTGAGTCTATCAAGAGTACTCCTGAAGCTCGGTACTCCACTCATACAGAGTATAGATCTCATTAAGAGTTTTATTATCTCATCCTTTCGCTTTCAGGAATCATGTTTTTTCTTATTTTTACTTGCATGAACATCATTAACTCCTCACAACTTGTTATTACCCATTGAACCTATTTCTTGGGATCTCCAGTCATTTAGGTTGGGTTTCCATCATGAGAAATTCATTTAGGTATTAGTCTCATCTTCTTTGATGTATTAAGGACTTCCTCTTTAGCTATTCCTTTCGTCAAAGGATCTGAATTTTGAATTGTCATCGAGTCCCTCCGGACCTCCCCTTCCAGAAATAGATGGTTAACACCAAAATAAAACAAAAATTAACTTAAAAGATTTGGTGATTACTGTATGATGACATTAAATAAGGCACATAACATGTTTGTCACTAACAACAACAATAGAAACTAATACCCAAAATTTGTCTATATGCAGGCAACACTTGTCTAATTATTATGAGTATTGAAAAAGAAAATTTCGAGTATCTTGTACAACATTCTGACGTCTCATTATTTGTTAACTTAAGTGATGCACATAAATGATATTAGTACAAGTAACTTTGATCATCTAGAAAACATCCAGAAGAATTCTAGAATATTTTGGTACCAAGGGTAAAAAATCATTTTATTGGTCCATTGCATGTTAACCAAAGTGAAGCACGGTACAATGAAGCCTTCAGAATTTGGTACAAAGCATTGATCAATCATCTTATCAAAGTTGAAACTCATTGTCAAATACAATGCAAAAGCAGTTCACATTAGTTTATAGAAGGAAGAGTCACTGAAATAAAGTCATTATAGTACGAAGTTTGAGCGCAAAAATGAAGAAAACATTTTTGAATCTCATAACTTCGTACATGACAACCTATTAAGTAGCAATCATACGTTGCTCAAAGTTTCTTACCCTACAATGTCTACAACATCAATAATTATTTTCTCTTACACTCTCAACGACTATTTCCTCAATATCTATAAAAGTAACTTCTACATAACAGTTGAATTTGACGAGGATTCACAGTCTGAATCAACGAGTGCCCGATCCCGAGAGAGCTTTAAAAACCCCAAGGACTGGAAAACTATTATGGACTCACCGACCCTAACGACCACATAGAGACGGTATACACTATGTTGTCGTTCTGTAATGTCAGGGGTTCAGTGAAGTGAATTTTTTTTTTGTCCTTACCCTCAAAGAAGGATCTATATCTTGGTTCAAAGGCTTACGACCACATTTTATCCACTCTTCTAAAGAATGAGAAGAAGATTCTCAACCCACTTCACAACCTTCAGAAGGCAGCCCAAGCTAGTAGACACACCACGGTCCATAAGGCAGAAGAAGGAAGAGTCCTTGAGAGATCATACCAAAAGGTCTAATGATGAAGTCATACTAGTCAAAGACGCATACGACAAAATGAAGAGGTACCTGCTCTGACAAGGCCTATAGAAGGGATCCAAAATGGCCAAAAGTGTTTGACTGGAAGAACCATCCAGCTTCAACGTTCTTTTAAAAAGGGCCAAAGAGTACATCCAATACGAAGTGATTTTGGAGACCAACAAAATTTTGCAAGGCAGCCAAGAGAAGGATACCAGAGAAAAGAAGAAATATGACAAAGGCAGGAAAATAAATAATTAAGCAAGATACAAGGATACTCCCCTGAACACTATCATGGAGTGTATTTGCAGGAATGCGCCAATGCCGAATTTCAAGAAGGAGGAAGTTGAGTTCTCGAGGATGTGAAAGGAAAGGTTCAAGACTAACATGACTAAATATTGTCAGTTCCGCAAAGGATATGGCCACAATACAAAAGAATGCATCCAACTAAAGGACATCATTGAAGATTAATCCATAAGAGGAAGCTTAAAAAGTATACATCTCAGAGCCGACAAGGTGGAAGAGACATACGTTCTTCTCAACGATTACCCCCTAGGAAGAAGCAAGAAATCGACAAGGTGGCCAAAGAAGAGGATGAGACAGACAATGAAGAGAAAGATCTCACGGTAGCATTCACAATCAACGCTATCATGTGGGAGCATGATAAGGAGATCCTTAAGCACACATTTCACCAGCTTCGACCGATATAAAGCTGAGACTCGACGAAGACAATGAGGATAATGGGACAACTCCTTTTGAAGCAGTGGTGATCAGGGGATTCCCCGTAGCAGAACAAGCATAATGCAAATCAGTGAAAAGAATGCTCAAAGAGATGATATCCCCTACAGACGCAGCCAACTGATGCATGTGGCTGAAGCAAGTCTCTCTCTCTCTCTCTCTCTTGCAGTCTCGCTCTTCCATGACATTCGAGTAATTGTTGCCAAAGAGCTCTTGCAATAGCTCATGCACTTGGTATATATTAATCATATATTTGTATGACAACATATGACCACACATGGACAAATGGAGTAGGCTAATGATGTCCATTGTGATTGTCATATCACCCTCGATAAATACATATGGGAGACCCTCGTCCACCTCATGTAATTGTACTCTTGAGGGACGCCAACCCAAATCTCATAATGATATCTCACAAATATTAAAAGTGGAAATACATTGGGCTAAGTAAAGATTTGTTTAAATAAGCTTGACTTGTAGGCAATAAATTAAATGTCCAAGTTCGACAATTTTTAGTTGCGATAAATGGATATCTCATTCATCTTGTGGACGTGGTTAACCACCTTGAGTATGTCTTAAAGATGTTCCGCAACTAATAAAAGTGATTAAAATCATACTTTAATTATGCACGCAATACTATGGAAAACAAAAGAGGGGAGACATATCCTCGACCTTTTATAGTAGTGCTGACAGATAATCTCTTGAGGAGGTAGTGATATTTGTGTGAACTATTTTCGTAGCCGCATATCTCTAGTGGGGGTTGTACTATTACTTGCAATGCTAGTACCTTTGATGTCATGAAAGGTTGAGCCTAAGCTTGGTTTGACTATTGATCAATGTATGCGGACAAAATGTCGTGGAATTTCAATACATATCAACAAAGAATGACGGGATTTGACACACAAGAAGAGTGAAAAGGATAATAACTAACATGTCAACCATGTGATCAATAGAATAAGGGAATTCAAAGACTAAAACATCTATGATCAACTTCTCAATCACAACTTACATGAAGCACTCACCCTGTAATCCACCATATTAAAGCCACATTAAAATGTTTTAATCAACTTTCACACCCAATTGTTAAATAAAGTTACTCAACTTTTTGTAGTACACACTACTCGTGTTTTTAACAGAAATGAACTTATGGTCCGTTTGGATTGACTTATTTTTAAGCATATGCGAAACAACTTATGCAAATAAATAAGCTTTTATATATTATTTTAAGCTTTTGAAGCTAGTTTATGAGAAAATAGTTTATAAAGATACAATTTTTGTTAGTTAAAACTTATGAATTAATACAAACGTTTATTTATTTGCATCAGCTAAAAAATAAGCCAAATCCAAACGTGCCCTTAGTTAATTCAAAATAAATTTAAGAACTAAAAACACACAATTCACCACTACAATCACTGTCTACTCCATTTACCGCCAATCACCACTTCAACCACCGTCAATCACCTCTAATCACTATCAAACCATCAATCACCTTGAACTATCTAACACTTCCCCGACTTCGTCCAACCATCACTCTAACCACCATGAGTCATCACTTCAACCACCGTTAATCACATAATCACTATCAACCATCACTCCGAACTATCTAACCTTCACCGATTACCTCAAACTATCACTCTAATTAGCATCGATCACCAATTCAAACACCACTAATCATTATGAACCATAACTCTAAACTAAAAAGAAAAAATTTCAACTCAACTCAGAACCAACATTCAAAATTAAAATAAAACTGAAAATTTCTTTAACATAAAAAAAAAAAAACTCCAAATAAAGGTGCGCATATGCCAAAAAAAATAGGTAGATCACGCGTACGCAAACCCAACACTATAGCATAGAAGTAGAAGAAGAAGCTTTCGAAATTAAAAGCTCTGAAACAAAGAGATGAAAGATGATGGTGGTGTAACATCCGCAAATCACAAACCTCATTCCGTTTCATCTCCTCCAACTGCTGCTGCTAGGTACCTCTCTCTCTCTCTAGGGTTTCTCTCTCTACCTTTTTTCACAATTCAATTTCGAATTCATCCATTTCTCAATTCTCTCTAATCAATTTCCCCTATTTTTATTCTCTCAGTTCCGCCGGAGCTTCGTCGCCGGCGTTCGATGCCACCGGAGAAGGTAGTCGCCGAGATAAATCGAGCGCGGATTCGTATTTGGTAATCGGTTCGGCACTGCGAGGTGTTTCAAATCCTTCTTGCAGACCCTGGGAACGATGCGATTTGCTTCGTCGTCTTTCCACTTTCAAGCTCGCCGGAAAATTGCCTAAGGTTTGCTTCGTTTTGGTTCTTCATTTTTGTGTTATGCGCATGTAGTGAACAAATTAATTTTTTTGAGAAGTGGAAATTGTGCTCTAAGAAATTAGGTTAAGATAATTGTAGTTTGGAAAGCTTCGATACTCTAAAATTGCCCGACACCGTGAATCCGATACATCGATAGGGATACGACTAGGACGGTTAGTTAAAAATAGAATAAACCATCAATTTGGTCCCTAAACTATCAATCTCTCTTCAATTTAGTCTTTGAACTATTTAAATAGTCCCTAAATTATTGTTAATATATCAATCTAGTCCCTCAATTCTTTTAAGAACATGAGAGAAAGTGATAGTTCAGGACCAAATTGATGGATTATTAATAGTTGGGGGACTATTTAGTATATTTCTATAGTTTAAGGACCAAATTGAAGAGAGATTGATAGTTCATGGACCAAATTGAAGGTTTATTCTTAATAATATATAAGATGTGTAACTGTCACTTTTTTTATAATTTTAGTAATGTGAATGTTTCTCTATTATCAATTCTAGTTATGTTTATACATTGTGAATTTATATATTTAATTTTAAATTTGAGTTTTTATTAAAGTATCTTGCCCGTATCATATCTTAAATTTTAAAATTTTCCTCTATCTCCGTATCTATATACGTATCGTATCAAGTATATGGGTTTCATAGATTATAGTGAAATTGGGGTAAATTGTATTGAGGTTTGTTTGGCCGATTTTGCAGGTTGCTGGTCCTTTGGCTTGTGCTAAAAGAGGGTGGGTGAATGTTGATGTTGCTAAGATTGAGTGTGAGTTATGTGGTGCTAAGTTAGATTTTGCGTTGCCCTCGGATTCCTCCGTTGAAGGTGAGGATATTATTATTGTAATGACTTTTTTTTACTTGTTGGGTGATTTGCTGGTTCTGCTAGGTTTCAAATTTCAATCAACTCTGTCAAATATATGTGATATAGAGGAGAACTGATGTAACTTTTTATGTTTGTTTCGTGTTTGGGCTGTGGGATAGGGTGCTTTCCTTAACTACTTGCAGTTTATATTGTTTTTAGTTTTTAGCTCAAATCAATGTAGTCCTACCTTACCCCAAAACCTATCCCTTCTCGGGGATTCAAATTTGTCACTCATCTAAAATTGCGTAATTTTCGTAAGTGCATGGATAAGCTTCAATTAATAAACATGCTGGATTTGGGATTTGCCTTGGGAGGTATTAGGAAGGAGCTGAAATGGAAGAATATTGATTCGTAGAGAGGAAGAAAGAGTTAACTATTGACTCAAAATCTATAACTGAGAGACTGGGAAAGGGATAGAGGAAGAGGAAAAACCAAACACATCACAGTACTTTTGATCATGAAATCAATCTGATTTATTTTGTACCTTTCAAAAGGAGGGAGCTGAAGGTGATTCTATCGCATTACTTTTCTAGTTTTCTACAACTGTTACTAGGAAGTCTGTTTGACATTAGAATGCCGACTGCACGGAATTTATTAGATTTTTTGGTTTAACAGATTGTTGCTACATTATGGTTAGGGCTGAAAATGAGTCGAGTCGAAGTCGCTTAAGCTCGACTCGACTCATTTATTTAACGAGCTTAATTTTCAACTCAAGTTCGGCTCATTTGGTTCATGAACCAAGTTCAACGAGTTAATTATCGAATCGAGTCTCGAACTATTTTTGAGTTGGTTCAGTTCATTGTCAACCCTAGTATAAACTTACTATCATATATAAAATAGTGGTTTAATACTTAGATCAACCATGCTATAACCAATGTTTTCATTTTGTATGATAAAATTGTAGTGTTATATTGTGTTTCATCCAGATAATATTGGAATGTGGACTTGAATTGTCCACATATATTAACACATATGATACTCACTAATCACTATGAAAGTAACAGATACATTGTGTATATCACTATCATTTATAAGAGTTTTTATTGGTCCCATGTACAAAAAATGCTTACTATTATATATATCGAGTTGCTCATGAACCAAACGAGTCGAACTATATATAGTTCAAGTTCAACTAATTTATTTAACGAGCTTAATTTTCAACTCAAGTTCGACTCATTTGGTTCATGAACCAAGTTCAACGAGTTAATTATCGAATCGAGTCTCGAACTATTTTCGAGTTGGTTCGGTTCATTTCCAGCCCTAATTATGGTTTTCACGATGGGTATTTTAAATCTATTGATCCAGTTAGTATTCAATAAAAAATATTTTATCATCCTATGCTCTTTTCTATGAACCATTTCTTTTCTTATGTTTTGGTTCTAGATCACTATTCCCCTTATCTTGACTTTTATATCACTTGATTTGTTGCTGCTGTCTGTGCCTTGATTGTTTTTTCTCATGTATTTGGTGAAGCTGATGCTTCCAGTGAAGAGCTTTCTAAACAGCTTGATAGAGGACACAGAATCAACTGTCCTTGGAGAGGTAATAGTTGTCCAGAAAGCTTGGTGCAGTTCCCTCCTACTTCACCTTCAGCTCTTATTGGAGGATTTAAGGACCGCAGTGATGGACTCTTGCAGTTCTACTCTCTTCCCATTGTATCTACGTCTGCAGTTGAGCAGATGCGGGTTACACATGGCCCTCAAATCAATAGCTTTATTGCTCAATTGCAAATTCAGACAGCTGGAGAATTGGGGTACAGAGCAGAAACCAGTTTTACTGGAGAACAGGCTCCTCATTCATACTCATATGTAAGGTTTTCTCAGATGCAGTATTTATCTTAATTATTTATTTGTGTATTTTATTCCAATTTGATTTTTGTTGTTATTATCTCCATCCTTACATTAACATACCACTTCAATAATAGGCTCAAAAGATTATAAGTCTCTGTGGATGGGAGCCACGGTGGCTTCCTAATGTGCTTGACCGTGAAGAACAGTCGGCCGAATCTGCTAAAAATGATTACAACTCTGATCCAGCCAAAGACTCTGCACCAGACCCGGCTCCAAGTAAGAAGGAGTTTTCAACTTCGTCCAGGAAAGATACTGGGGATAATGATGTACTGTGTTCAGAATTTAATTGTGAATCTAGGTCACCTTTGTTAGATTGTAGCTTATGTGGAGCCACAGTTAGAATATGGGATTTCTTGACTGCCCCCCGTCCAGTTCATTTGGCTCCCTGTGGGGCTGATACCCCTCAAACGAGCAAGAAAATAGCATCAACACGAGGAATAAGTGCAGCTAGTGGTATAAATGAATGGGCTGCTGCTGATGGTGCTGAAAAAGAGAGGACCGGAGACCGTGATGAGGTGGCAACATCCGAAAGAAGGAAATTAGCATCCTATAAAGGCTTGGATTTAAATCTTAAAATGGCTAGTGGGCCATGTCGTTCACTAACAAATGTGGCTTCGACCAGCAATTTAAGAAACAGAAGGCCTTCTGGAAGTGATGTTGGTGATCTGGAAGCTTCTTATGAATCACAAGGCCCCAATATACGCAAGCGCAAGTTGGATGATGGTGCAATCAGAGCTGACAAGCCACCTTTAAGCACGCAACAGGCTGATAGTGCTGAAAGAGCTGTAGTTAACCATGATAATAATGAAATCAGTGGTAGTCAGCAGTTTTCAGCTGGCCCGTCAAAGCGTGCCCGTGATACTAATCATTTGGAAACATCCCAGTTTTCATTAAGAAATCCTTCTGGTGCTGTACCCAGCTATTCAATGGATATTCAAACAGAAGCAGAGGAAAATGCAGTTAACCAGTTGAACCCAGAAAAGAATCATGTCATCAGCATGCCATCTACTAGAGACTCTGCTCATGAATCTTCTGTAATTGCGATGAATATGGCTTATCACAGTTCAGATGATGAATCAATGGAAAGTGTGGAAAACTCTCCCGCAGATGTTAATGATATCAATTTCCCTTCTGCTGATTTGAATGAAACATCAGAGATGAATAGCAGCTTACAAGCGCAACAGAGTGCTTGTATCGTACCACCTTTAGAAAGAACAGGAGGGGAAACAGGTCGTAGCAGTTCAAATGCTTGCGGGGAAGTTTTGAACACAGAGATATTGACTGCACATGCTAGGGATGGTCCTAGTTTTGGTATTAGTGGCGGAAGTGTTGGCATGGGTGCAAGTCACGAGGCTGAAATCCATGGGACTGATGTCTCAGTCCATCGAGGTGATATTTTGGGTGATGCTGAGCCAATCGCTGAAGTGATTGAAAATCAGGGCCAAGTTAGCGAATTTGCACATATTGGTGATTTTGTGCCAGCGGAAATGAGTCGAGAAGATCCTCAAGGGGATAGTCAGGCTGTGGTAACTCAGTCTACAGCAAGGGCTGATAGTGACACAAAAACTATAGCTTCAACCAAGGTTGAGTCTGTTGAAAGTGGTGAAAAGACCAGTTGTAGCATAGAGATGCTCGGCCTTGACAATGGTGCTCATCCATCACTTTCTTGCAATGCTGTTGTATGTTCTGCCTATGAAGTGTCCAAGGAAGAAGTTACTCAGACAGAGAAGGCATCTTATATTGATGATAGTGCACATCATGAATCAGGCAACTTAGATGCCGATGCTTTGGGTACGCCTGCTTATATATATATATATTTCATACAGTTCTTTCTTTCTCAATTAACTTTTGACATGCTCTTCCAGTCTTCCCCCTTCATCCTATCACTTACCCTGATGCTCAACGTAACTAGTATAAGCTGTTTTGATGTATGAATAATTTTCTTAATTTGACTGCCAATCTCTATTCTAACAATATCATTATATGTAGTGTTCAGTTATACAAAGGTATTTAGCGATTAAAATATGTAAATGCCAATGACAAGCATGAGAAGTAATATCAGAAGGTGTTATAAAGATGGCTTGATTATTGGAGTAGAGGGAACAGTTTATAGATACAGAGGGAAGAGAGGGGAATATAGCTTCTTGTTTGGATGCTCAGTGAGGAAGGGGAAAGCATGCATCCATTTCTTGTTTGGGAATCAAATCATCTGTCAAAGAGATTTGCCAAATGAATTGAGTTTTTGGTTTTTGGCAATTGAAATAAAACTGTGTGAAGAGAGAAGATTTTGCCAAATGAATTGAGTTTTTGGTTTTTGTCAATTGTCAAAACTAAATTAGGAGCAGGGACATGGAATTGAAAAAAAAGATGCAAGTCTTCTTGTTTGAGTCTTAAAATGAAGGAGAAAGGAAGTAAAGAGATACTTATAAAATTTTATAAACATTATGAAAATATTTCTTAGGGTTTGTAAAAAACAATTATACTGTTTTGAAAGAAATGAGTTAAAATTAATTTGCTGTTATTTTGCTTTGGTTTAAATACTTTGTTTTTGGGTTAATTGTTTAGAGAAAGTGAAAGTAGCACATCAGAAAGCAAAGAAACCAATAAGGGTAATGTTGCAGATTGTAATTCCCAAAATTGCAACTTGCAATTAGTGGTATAATATTTAAATTTTATGAATATCCTCCTTTACCTGTCCTTGCCTCCAATTTGGATTGTGAGAATTCCTGTTTCTCTCCCTCGACCCCTTTTAGAGCATCTTTCTTTTTTGCCATCCAAACACTTCCGTTTGATCACACATGTAGTAACAATGTTTACGTAACTGTTATTATGAGTATATTATGTGTATAGATATTGATTGTATATGCATAATCATAGTTCAATGGTCCAATTGTTGTCACGTTCTTATATTATTATGTATGAATTATGAAACTTATACCAGATAATATTTTCAATTTTATGACTTAAACCAGTTTCATGGTGGGTACATCAATCAGTCACATAAAAATCTCTTATCTTATGCTGAATGCAATTACTGCTGATGAATTTTACCCAAAATCTTCTGCCCATTATGTAGAAATTTTCTTTCGTGATAAATGTTTCATATTATGCTGATTAATTTATTTAGTTTAAGAAAATGCGTGCACCATTGTCTGCTACCTTATTCGCACATCTGTTTATCGTGCATTAACTATTGGGCTTGGTTCTACTAATTAGGGACTCCTTTCAGAGACAACATTAGTGGACGTGTTGAATTTGATCCAATCAAATTACATAATGACTACTGTCCTTGGGTGAATGGAGATGTTGCAGCTGCTGGCTGTGATAGTCCTTGTTCCACTTCAGATGCGAGTACTGCAGCTCGTTGTGGCTGGCAGCTGACTTTAGAAGCCCTGGATTCTTTCCACTCACTTGGGCATCTTCCAGTGCAAACTCTGGAATCTGAGTCGGCAGCATCCATGTGCAAGGTTTGTTCTGGTTTTCTCAGTCTTGTTTTATCCCTGATAAAAGTTGACACTTTATTTTCATGTTGACGTTTTTTCAGCATTCCTCGTTTTCAAACACTTTTCTTTGAACTGTGATAATAATGGTTTTACAAGCTATAGACTATTCTATTAAAGATAAGGAGTTAGCACCGACAACAGATGTAAGAAGGAACGACAAAACATGTAGCAAGTTATTGTATTAAAAGTTGGAATTAGCACAGACAACCTATGATGCCCTGATATGATACGGATATGGTGATACAGGAAAATTTGAAAATTCAAGATGAGATACATCCAAGATACTTCAATAAAAAATTAAATTTGAAATAAAATATATAAATGCACAATATATGAACATAACTAAAAATGATAATACAGAACATCCACATTACTGAAAATGATCAAAATAAGTGACAATTACATATCTTTTCCGCACCATTTAGAATATAACAAAAAGAGCATCATCATTAGTACTATCAAAAAGAAATTTGGGTTCCACAAAATATTCTAATGTTCACTACTTAATAGTTAACACTAATTTTGTCAATGTCTTCTCCCCCATATTCCTATCATCAAGGAACAATGCAGCTTCGAACTTTGGTTCACTTACATTTTTTATTTTAAACAATATAAAAAAAACCTTGAATCCTGGCTTTTGATTAAAAAATTAAAAAAAGTCCTGGTTTTTTGGAGTTTGTAGTATCCCGTGATGTATTTGCGTCATTCAGCCGTATCTTGTGCAGTATCTGTGTCATTCAACTGTATCTTGTTATGTATATGTTCCATTCAGCTATATCCCAAACATGTAATTTTTTTATAAAAAGTAAAATTTAATTGCCAGATACTTCCCCGGTATGTATCGGGCCGTATTGGACATGTATCGGTGTCGGATACGTGTCAGACACGGATACTTTGGCAGTTTTAGAGTATTGAGGCTTCAGAGCAGACAACAAATGTAAGAAGTGAAGAACAACAAAAACATGTAAGCATGTATGCAACATTTTGAAAATATAAACAAGTTAATACATTTTTCAGTTGTTAAATACTCCCTCCGGTCTCTCATATATAAGAAAAAATAACCAACTTCACACCCCTTAAAAAAAGTAGCGTGTCATTTAATTATCTCAAAGAAATGAAACAAGAAATTGTATTTTTCAAATTTCCTCTTCGATTAAATTTCCTCTCAGATTAAAAGGTTTATTGGAAAATAAAATATAAATTAATGGTAGGGTAATTTAGAAATAATAGCATTTAATTTTAATATGAAAGAAGTACTAGTTGAAAGGGTACTCAGGACTCAGGAGTATTAGTTGTTTGTTGGCTTGAAATTTGGTTTTTTTTCTTTCTATTATTTAAGACATAATTTGCAGTTTCTTCTGATATCTAGTAGTAGAAAGGGCTATCAATGTCATCTTAAAGAAAACCTATTAGACTTGCACATGTATTTGCTGTTGGATGTGAATATTCTTGCTGCTTGACATGTATCTTGCAGGGTGACTGGTTCGCTTCCAGCCAGAAATTGTTAGCGCGCAACTCCTATGTAAGAAACCGAGGAAGAAAATAAGACCTTCAGAAAGTTGTCACAAGTTTCATTTCAGTCAAACTGTTCTCCAGAATGAGTAATATTCCCAGATCCCAATTAAGGTTTTGTTTTTTAATTGAATGTCTGTCCAATTTTAAAAGTTATTTTTCTTGCCGTAATATTTTTTATTATTCTATTGGATTTAGTTTTGTATTACCAGTTTAATAAATTTATCATTGGATCAAAAATCTTATTGACATATGTACAAATTGTCATCGGATGATAGAAAATGTTAGTGAGTGATTAAGTAACTTCATTATTGCAACTTCAATATATAAGTCTGCTTGAAATGGATATACTGTGTTTTATTTTGGAGCCTGATGCCTTTAATCCCAAATAGCAGAAATTTTCAATTAAGACTATTCATGCCAGAAATACGAGATTTATAATTTTTCTCATCATATAACATGAGTTTTGCATAATCCTGTGATCTTGGTTACCAATCCTCAGTTTGGATGTGGGATCAGTCTAAGCATGTATTTATTTGTTTCTATATTGGGTATCACTGTATATTCACTTGAATTTACAAATTGTTGCTTCGGTAAATTCACAGATAAGGATAATTGGGACTTGAGAAAGATATTCAGGATTTGATTTTTTCCCCATGTATTATTATATATTATGGATATGTGTGTACACTATCGATTATGGCGTACGTGTAGTGGTCAAACATAGTCTTATAATTAGGGATGGAGTACATTTGACATGAAAACAAAACTATATAAATGAATATCATAGTTGAAAAAAAAAAAAATCAGTTTTTCCCTCCTGCAGTACTGTGCCAATTGATTGGCAGGATCAGTTGACACTTGTCAATCGATTAGTCTTTAACTAAAATAGGTTTTCTGCACTTTCAAGGTATACCAATCGATTGACAAGACCAGAAAGGGTACACCAATCAATCGGTGCAGTAGAAAAATCAGTTTTTGCTGCATTTTTGAGTCTCAAACGAAATTACCATCCCAGTCCATCACAGTCATAAAATGCAACTTTTATACAGATTCTAACATAATAGTGAGATTTGGATAGTGGAGGCTCATCGTACACCATTCATACATAATTTGAATTAATATTTCAACAATTATTTGATAATTAGGGAAAAACTAGGATTATCATGCATGTAATATTGTTCATCAAAATAACACCCAATCAACATTAGGAGTACCATGGGAACCTCTTACTCTCAAATTATTTTGTATCTAAACCCATAGTGAATAATTAATTCTAAGTTGGTTAAAACTTGCTAAAATGGTAAGACTAACCTAGGGAACCTACCCTAGCTATTGGTGAGGAGATTGGACATTTACACAATCATATTACTCCCTTCGTCCCAAAATAACTGACATAGTTGACCACTGTCACGTTTGCCAATGTACAACTTTAATTGTTAATGTCTTAAATTATATTTTATTAAAAATTATAAAAATTATGTATTTTGAAAATATTCATCGAGACGAATCAAACATCTCATACGATAATATTTGCATATATATATATATTAATAGAAAAATATAGTCAAAGTATATCATATAAATAGTACTCAAAGTCAAAAATAGGTCAGTTATTTTGGGACAGAGGGAGTAAAATGGAAAATGATGTTTTGTGCGATGGTTTCTAGTAAAGAAAGGCAAGAATTATTTTTAACCATTGAGGGCACTGCTATTTCTTACAAAAATTATAAGCAAGAAAAGCAATTGTAAAAAAAATAAACAAAAACAAAAAAACAGGATGGGGTAGAAAACATGGAGCGGATGAGATAAATAAAAGGGTAAGATTGATTCTTCTCTTTCGTCTCGCAATAACAAGCAATTCCCTTTATACAATAACCTCCCATGTTTTCCATTAGATCTACTTGTAACCGTTTTAGCATTTTATACTGCAATGAATCATGTATAATTCTTGCCTTTCGTGTGTAGTGTCTTCGTACTATTTAGCAATTCTCTATTAAAATAACGTGTTAAAAAGTAGACATGCTAATATTTTTGGAATTACATTTGGAAACGTGTAACCCTTTAATCCGGTGTTTAACAATAATCGACTTAAACATTTCTGTTAATATTATTCCATTTATATTGCTAATTTATATTTCAAGTCGGTCTCACTGAAGAAAAATCTCCAATTTAAAATGAAGCACACTTTTTCTTCCCACCAATCGTCATGATCCTAAGATAAGTTAACTTTAAATATCAATAGCCATTTTACGGTAAAAGTAACAATACTAAATTAAATATTAATTAAACACAAATCAAATTAAAAAATAATGTTAAATATTATTGGAAAATTATAATATATTAAATAATATTAAATGTCCCGTGAGTTTAGCTCGTTTGTAGGACATTGCATTATATATGCAGGGGGCGCGGTTCGAACCCCGGTCATCCACTTATCTACTTAAATGTGGAATTTTTAGCCACTAGATTACTTGACAAAAAAAATAAAATAATATTAAATTATTTTATTTAAATTCGTTGAACGTATATAAAAATCTTATGATTACTTAATGTTTTAAATTTGTCCCTCAAAAATGTTACTCCCTCCGTTTTTTTATAAATGTCCATTTAGAATAGTAACAACAAATTAAAAAAAGTGTATTTTTGCACCTTATCTTCCTATTATACCCTAATTTTAATTCACCAATAAATTCTTATTTTTTGCAAACATTTTCTCTTTCCAATAAATTTAATATATTATGTACAAAAAAAATATTTAATATGTTATGCACAAAAAAAAAATTAAAAAAAACTTTAGTTTTCTAAATATATAGCATTAATTAGTTTTATTGAAAAAATAAGAGTAATTGACAAAAGGTACAATTGACAAATCGTATCCTTCAAACACTAAATGGACAATTAATTAGAAACGCTAAATATGACGAAAATGGACAATTTAAAAAAAAAAACTGAGGGAGTATATTGTAGTATAACATGGTAAATTTTTTTTGACAGTAATATAACATGGTAATCTTAAACAATAATAATACCTTAAACTTCCGAAAAATAATTATCACTCTTCTTAGTAAAAAAAATTACCACTCTTCATTAAATTTTCCAATTTTTATGTCAAACAAATTAAATTTTAGATATTTCTTACACATAAATTTGATCGACAAACAAAGACAATTTATACGTTAAAAGTAGATTGTGAGAATAATATTTTATTTTATATATATGTTCAAAGCATGAATATTTTTTTTATTTTTTTTGGTCAAAGTTCAAAACATAATTATATGTTATATCGAGTAAAAAATAATTATAAAATCTTTTTACTATATTTATATTTAATAATTATATGTTATATCGAGTAAAAAATAAATAAATCTTGAATAGAGGTCAAACAATGCTTAGAAAGAAGAAAAGAATCCCAATAAATGAATCAAAAATTGAAAAAATATTCATACAATAAAAATTAGCAAACAATTATATGTTATATTGAGTAAAAAATAAATAAATGTTGAATAGAGGTCAAACAAACATTAGAAAGAAGAAAAGAAACCCAATAAATGAATCAAAAATTGAAAAACATATTCATACAAAAAAAAATTAGCAAACAATTTTGCTTTCACCTCACAACGTTTTCAATTTCATTATTCTTCAAAAAGGGGTTACCTGAATGTGAAGAATTTGAATATGAATATGAATGTTGTGAATGAGAATGGTGCTGTTGGAAATTGGTACACTTCAATTATTCATCAAATTTCAATATATGGTGTTGCTGCTGGTTACTGTTTATCTGCATCTTTACTGTCAATTATCAACAAATGGGCTGTTATGAAGTTTCCTTATCCGGGCACGCTCACAGCCTTGCAGTACTTTACTAGTGCCGCCGGAGTTTTACTCTGTGGATGGCTCAAGGTTGTCGAACACGACAAGCTTCATTTGACCACAATGTGGCGGTTTTTACCGGCTGCTATTATTTTTTATTTGTCACTGTTTACCAATAGTGAGTTGTTGTTACATGCCAATGTGGATACTTTCATTGTGTTCCGATCGGCTGTTCCGATTTTTGTTGCTGTAGGGGAGTCTGTGTTTTTGCATAGGCCATGGCCATCTTTGAAGACGTGGGCTTCGTTGGGTACTATATTTGCCGGTGGTGTGCTTTATGTTGCTACTGATTATCAGTTTACGTTTACAGCTTATATGTGGGCGGTGGCGTATTTGGTTAGTATGACGATAGATTTTGTATACATTAAGCATGTGGTTACGACAATTGAATTGAATACTTGGGGTCTTGTGTTGTATAATAATATCGAGGCTCTTCTGCTTTTTCCGTTGGAATTGTTGATAATGGGTGAGTTGAAGAAGATACAACATGAGATCACTGATGAATATGTCTGGCTTTCTTTTCCAGTGATTTTGCCTGTGGCGTTGTCGTGCTTGTTTGGTCTTGCGATCTCTTTCTTTGGATTTTCGTGTCGCAAGGCTATTTCTGCAACTGGGTTTACTGTTCTTGGTATAGTGAACAAGTTGTTGACAGTTATGATTAATTTGGTGGTATGGGATAAGCACTCGACGTGGGTGGGTACGTTGGGACTTTTAATTTGTATGCTAGGTGGGGTTATGTATCAACAATCAACAAGTAAACCAAAAGATGCAAAACAGGTCACTGCAGAAGAAAAGGAGGAGGAACAACTAAAATTGCTTGAAATGAAAGCCAAGTTTTGAGACCGACATTAGTGATATTGAAGTTAATAAATCAAGGGAAGGAAATTGAAATTATGTTCATGTAACGAAATATCCATACTTCCTTTAAAGTGTATTTTTCACTTGTATTCGATTTAAAATATTATCATTTTTTCATAACCTTCTATCCTTTATTTGATTACCAATGATATCTCAGGGAATATCAAGCTCATCAGATTTCATTATGTAGCGCTGTTTACTCAAGTAGTAGATAAAAAAAAATTGACCAACATATATATTGTAAAACACACACACACACACACATAATTAATTAATTAAAATATTGATTAAAATTTGCACCCGCTAGACCAAGGTCCGAACACCATCACCGAACACACACACACACACACACACATAATTAAAATATTGATTAAAATTTGCACCCGTTAGACCAAGGTCCAAAAACCATCACCGAACACAATTCACCAAAGTCAGCATAATTAGGTGCTATTGATGGTGTAACACCCAATATACCCCTTTGTTTTATTAAATAAAATAAAATCCTCTTCAATTTATTTAATAGTTGAGTGTTACATACTCAAAACAACCTGTTAATGAAATCAAATCGTGAAATCTAAAGTCTCGTAACCTGATTTAAGAAAATAAAAACATAATCTTTTAAAAAAATAGACTGAAGGTAAATCTAGAGTTTTTTCCCCCAATAGAACTTCCTAACAGAGCGACTCATTTTTGAAAGCGAGAAGGAAAGACAACTCCTAATGCTATCCCCGGACTCTCGGCTAAGCATCATCATTTACCTGAAAAGTCTACGATGGTAAGTCGTAGGGTCAAACCATAAGAGGTGAGTAACTCAATCACAAGGAATATCGACACAATATCGAAAAAAAAATTAAAGTACACATCGTCTTTGGATTATTGATATCAACACACGACAATTCAACAATTTAAAAGAAACACACACGAGAGATTAACAAAGTACAACTTCAATAATATAAATAAAACACATTACTATTAAAATAAAGAACAACTTCAATTCGTTAATATAAAATGCAACATCATCAATTAAATTATGTGCAATGCACCTAGACTCGCTAAATGCATGTGGTACCAAGCTCAACATCAATTCCATTTTTACATCATGTAGGATCAACATCAATAATTCGGCATCAATAAACAACATCATTACGGCATCATTACAACCAGGGACGGAGCCAGAAAATTAGTTTAGGGGGGGCCGGATTTGAAAGTCCAATTCACTAAAGAAAAATTTAAAATTTAAAAGTATAACATATACAAGAAATTATAAAATAAATCAAAAGTTATTATAGTGAATATTCATTTTATAGGCACTTTTTTTAAGTCAAACTTTTAGGCCCTTTTATTTTCACATTTATTATAATTTTAGTCTCAACTCATGTGTTTTACCATAAGAATTAAGATTTTTTGTGTATAAAAAATGTGAATTTTAGTCTAAAAAGAGATATTTAATCATTAAATTCAATATTAAGGCAATAAGGCATTTTATTTTAGGGGAAAACAGTCACTAAGATCAAATTTACAACAAATTTATAATAGTGCTCAAAATATTGGATTAATAAAGAAGGACCATATGCATAAGTTTAATAAAATAAGTGAGACTAAACCTGAAATTGAAACAATAGTATAACAAAATACTAGTATAAAAAAATTTATAAAAAATTTAGGGGGGACCGTGGCCCCTGCTGGTCCCCCTATTAGCTCCGTCCCTGAATTTACAACATCATTAGGACTTTAGCATCATTTGACTCATGAATGAATGCATGTTCATATATATAATCAGCACCAATAAACAACACGACAATATCATTGATATAACGATCAACATTATTATAACACCATCAAATAGACAACATGGTTCAACATCATTAATAACATCCATCAATAACAACGGCTTATAACAACGTCAATAGCAACGGTTATTCAACACCAATCAAATCAACACTCGATAGGTTCAACGTCAAATAAACTCACACTTGTCATTACCACTCCAATAGAGTTTTACTTCATGTCACTCACTCGGTTAATTAATTATCAATAGCCTCATATACTAACTTAGTTTAATTAGTAATCTCTGGAAGCAAGGAAAAGGTATAATTATCGATTTTAATCCAAAAATAGCAACATTGTATTTTTCCTGAAGTCAACAGCCTTATTTTAAAAATTATGTGACAGAGCGGATGGGTTCACAGAGTTACCGGGACATGTTGGTAAGTGCTAAAATTACGAAATTAAATATACATAAACTACTATATGTCCTCTTTCAAATGCAACTGGTCCCATTCGAAAAGGAGTTTCCTAGCTTGAGATATTAATTTTTGAAGCAAACTGACGCAGATGAGTTTATAAAACAGAACTGTCATCTTCATATATAATATCACAAAGCCATGCACAAGTATTATTAAACTACAAAACCTTCCAATAATATACTACTATACATATTAGCTTTCAAATCATATATAATTGATACATAATGTCACAACTAAGTTTACGGTTTCAAATTCCAAAGTTATTCTACCACCCCTTTATGAAATTGATTTGTTTTATGAAATAATTCAGTTTCCAATCTTTTTAATTCCAAAATTAAAAGTGAATCAATTGTTTCTATGACATCGATTATCATGTATTAGGGGCTGATCAAAACTTGCTAAACTTTTCTACCCACTCATGACTTTTAGAAAAACTGAAATCTGCTAAACTTTAACAAAGACAACTCTTGAGTCAAAGATTAAACTAAATATCCTATGTTTATGAAATTCAAAACCACCAAGGAAATCACGTACATCAACATCGAATAACCAATTCCAAACTAAAGTCAGTTTGATTAGCATGTAATATCACAAAAGAGAATTAGAAGCAGGACGCACAAGAACAACTTTAGTCAAATTCAAATATGGACACATGACATCGAACCAAATAGAAACAAAAGAAGGAAGAAAAGCACTACACTCATTATTACTAAAAATTCACAAACTTAAAAGTAAATTCGTTAGATGCCCCACTCTACAAATTTAGAGTTTTAAATGAGTTTGACAAACTCCTTGATGAACTCAGAGATTCATCTATTACTCAACAACAATTACGAATTAATTTGACAACACCACAGACAATACAACATCATTGATCATGAAAGATAAAAATCACGGCAACACTGGCAACCATAACAACAACATGCAAGGCAAAAGAAACAATAAACTCACACAATTCAAAGTTTGTAATTTTAAACGAAAGAATTAAACCCCCTTGTTAAATTTGAGGTATTTAGGTGAAAGAATGTAAGAAAATAATAAGAAATAAGAATATTTTTGATAATGACCTAAAATAATATGTTTACATTATTTACATAATAAAATAGTACTACTACCTTGGTATTTATAACCAAGTGAATAAAATTTAAATCTAAACTAAATCTTAAATAAATAAACTTAATCATAAAAATATTTTCTCAACAAATATAATATAAACCTAATATTTTATATTCTAACACTCCCCCTCCAAAATAAACCCTGAGAATAAATTAAATCGCCAACGAGAGCAGCAACCAAGTAATCAGTAGAGCAGCGACCGAAGCATGAATCCATAACAAATTATATAAAAATACCCGCGGATTTAAATATCACAAACGGGGACCCACGGATTAAAGTATCACAAACGTTGACCCGCGGATTAAAGTATCACAAACGGGACCGCGGATTAAAGAATCACAAACGGGTAATGGTGGTTAAAGGTAACGGGGACCTGCGGATTAAATAATCACAAACGGGGAGCCGCGGATTAAAGAATCACAAACGGGTAACGGTGGTTAAATGTAATGGGGATTCTTGAAAAAGTGGCATGTGTGCTGCATGGGTCAGGGTAACAAAAGGGTAAATAAAAGTTAAGTAAAGTAGTAATTAGTAAGAACGAAAAGGGGTGACAAAATAAAAAGAAATTTCAATGACGGCTAGGGTTTATATGGGAAAAAAAGTTAAGTAAAGCATATATGAACAAAAAGGTAAGTAAAGCGAAGAATAATCGAGAGTTAAATCTCGGAGAAAATTGCAGCGGAATTATGTTTCAAGGTGGATACCATGACTCTGATACCATGTTAAATTTGAGGTATTTAGGTAAAGGAAGGGAAGAAAATAATAAGAAACATAATATTATTGATAATGACCTAAAATAATATGTTTACATTATTTACGTAATAAAATAGTACTACTACCTTGGTATTTATAACCAAGTGAATAAATTTAAATCTAAACTAAATATTAAATAAACAAACTTAATCATAAAAATATTTTCTCAACAAATATAATATAAACCTAATCTCTTATATTATAAGCTTGTTCCGTTTTGCTATTCTTAACCCTAATTTTTTCCCGCTCATTTTACCCTAACATTAATTCAAATAAAATGTTAAAAAATACATCACCAAGATTCGAACCCACAACATTTAACTCACGATGTTAAATATTTATTATTATTATTAGCTTCTTATTATTATTATTATTATTATTAACTCAAATAAAATGTTAAAAAATACCCCACCAAGAATCAAACCCACAACCTTTAACTCACCATGTTAAATATTTATTATTATTATTATTATTATTATTATTATCTCTTATATTCTAAACTTGCTCCGAAATGCTAACCCAAAACCTATTTTTTTTCTCTTTCCTTTCTTTTTCATGTGGTCCATTATATTATAAAAAAAAATACAAATTTGTCTAGCATGAGAATCGAACCCGCATCACTTTAATTTTTTCTTTTGCGATGACTATATTAATAAGAGTCAGGTACAATCTCTTAAGCATGTTGAGATATATCTTTTGTCGACAGTTGATGAAGTATTAAAGTAAGTATGTAAATTATCGTATCCACAGGGATTGTTCCGAATCAAATGCGAGTAATTGGTATCATACGAAAGTAAACTTGCAATAAAATAAATTGGGGGGAGTTTTTAGGTTTCAGACTTAAGAAAATAAACGGCAAGAAAATATTGTTTCCTTTCAAGATGCGAAGGCGATTGGACCTTTTCGGTTCATCTAATTACTATTGTCTTGGTATTCCTTGCATGTTAACAAACTACAAACTTAGTTTCATGATTCGATTAAATTAAATAACTATGTCCAATGTCTTGGTACATAGTCCTCTAACTTGATTATCAATCCCTAATGTCTTAGGATGACCTATAATCAATTTAGGTTTTTGCCCTTTAATCCTTGAATTCTCAATTAACAAACCAATATGTCTAAAGTACAAGTTAATTGAACAATTATCCCTAGGTCAATCAATTTGTTTCTAATGTCTTAGTAAACAAACAATTATAATCATCATACAATTCGCGACTTTGTATAAAACATTAAGATTAAGAGACAATTGAATGAATACTAACTTCGTAATTCGATTAACAAATCATATGAAATACATAGTTCAAGACATTAATAATTAGAATCCCCTAGGATCCAATCAAAGAGTTTAGTTACTCATAATCAAAGCATAAACAATAATAAGAGTGAAAGAATTCATTACAAGAAGGAAAACTAGCTCTGGGACTTGATCTCAAAAGTTGCCTTTTTTCGCCGTCAAATTCTGTAATCCTAATTGTGAAGAAAAAATCAATTTATAGACCTAGGTTATGCAGTGGCGCCGCGCGCCTTCCCGTTCGCGCCGCGCGCGACTAGTCAGAATCGACAGCTCTTTCCAGCCTCTTCTAGGCGCCGCGCGCCATGCTGCCTGCGCCGGTGCGCCAACTTCCGTCTTTCATCTTGTTTTCTCTTCAAATCTTCGTGCTTAGAGCCAACTTGTCATGATTCTTTTTGTCCTTATTTCTTACGGAAAGCATAGCAAATACTAACTAAAATAAACTGTAATGTGGTTAAAAACATAGTAATGACGTGAAGTCATCAACAGTGTTTTTACATGGTCAGTTGTATGTTGCAACTTCAACTCCTCAAGAGTTATTTAAAGAGAATGATTAAAAATATAGATTATCGACAAAGACGGTGAAAATACGAATAAAACTTCCAATGTAGTCTATAAAGAAATATTTTGTAATATACCATAATTTATGTTGTATGAACATTTATCAAAATTTATTGTCGAACTAATATTTAATGATACTCGACTTTTTTATATACGTTTTAGTGTTAATAATTTTATATCTTATTTTTTCATATTACGGCTAATTAGACCCGTGCACCGCACGGGTCAAAGTTCTAGTATTTTATATTCTAACACCCCTTACTATTAAAATTCATAAATTTAGACGAAAGGTTAAACCCCCTCACCTCGATCGAAGAATCCATCTAATGAACTGCAACGACTTCTTTTTAACATATCTCATCTTTGTCGAGTGTCGCGTCATTTCATTATTGTCCACTCCAATAGATAGCATCAGAGGCAGTAGAAGTAACATAATTACCATCCATATCAATTTGTGGAACAATGTAAATTGCCACTATATTCCACCATTTTAATCAATATACCAGTTCCCAATAAACACAAATTGCAGCGCCTAATAGAGTTCTCCAAATACCTCATGTGATTGAATTGATGAGTTGTGGGGCCATGCGATGTACTTAAGCATGTTGTTACTATCTATCTTGAATTCATACTTAGAAGTTGTGATTAGATCAATAGCATTGTTCTGGACTGAGCCAAGAGCTGGCCTAAATCCGCTTCTGCTCGGGTTGTAGGACAGGTCCAACAAAAACTTACCCCTGCCCGACAGTCAGGCACATCACGTGCTCCTCGACACGTATCAGCAGAGCATATCCACTCCTCCTAGGATCGTGGAACAGCTCAAGCAGGATAACAGCTGACAACAACTCTCCCCTTCATTCAAGGAGCTATCCTGTCAGTCACTCTTATTGGGCTGCTCATCACGGCCCATTAAGAGGACCTTTGACCCAGCGCTGGGGGCAAATATATAAGCTCTCTCCTTGACAGGAGAGCAAAATATTCTATTCTTTACACTCTCTCTCTTCACTCTCTCATTCTCTATATCTCTTGCATTCTCTGACTTTAGCATCGGAGCGCCTGCAGGTACAACCCCCTCCGGTGGACGATTGTTGCTTGACGCTACAGTACGACGGTTCTCTGGCCATCCTCCTCTTCTGATCAACAAGTTAGATCAAGCATCTGAAGTAGCAAAGTTTTTTCGCAAGAAAGGGAGGTGTTGAATTGTGAACCTTTAAAACATGCCTATAAAAATTATCACAAACAATATACTCAAGGAGTATTCTTAGATTGTTAGTTAAATTAAATATTTAAAATGTGTTGCAGACTGGAATGAGCTTCTTCCTTTTAGTGAAGAGGAGCTGAAGTGAGTAAGGACCAGCTGTATTGGATAAGATCAACAACTGTATCTTGTACTTGATGTCTCAAAAGGTCCTTATTGCAAGTACAAATGTCATAGAGAAAAGTGTGGCTCCATTGGAGAATGATCTTTCTTTATTCTTTTGCAAGTACACTCTATTTCATAGATAGATGTGTGTTGTCTATTTTCCATTTGAAACCAGCTAATGACAGTCAACTTATGTATAAAAAAGTATCCTTGTGTCATTTGGTTATTTGCACATGTTTGATCATTGAACTTGGTAAAAGTAGTAAGTTCTCTATTCATGAAGAAATTCCTTTCCTTAAATGAACTTATGGACGGTAGAGAACTTGTGAGTTAGACCCAAGATAAAATTGTTCATTTGTCTTGTACATGGTTGACTTATGCATAAATGTCTTTGCATTGATTGTGTGAACATGGATGTTGCACAAGGTTCAGAGAGCGATCTGTGACTGATCTTGAAGCTTTTATTCTTAACAAAATAAAAGCATGATATTTGATCTAAAAGCTCAATTTTTCATAGCTTAATTAAAAACACACAAGAGCACTTGTTAAATACCAAATAGACCAGAATTACACTTAAAATATAATTAAGAGGTTTGTTATCTTTAAAACATCAAATTGGTATTTTGCCTCAACAGCATCATCATCCGATTTCTATCCTTTGATTTAGTTGGAGTGAGATGATTTTCTTCTAGTCTGTGGCAAATCCTATTTTGCTTCTGCTTAGCCTATTTATAGTATATAATTAGGTCACATTCTCTCCAAGTAAAGGAAAAATTCTATTTTAGTATTAACCTGATTTCTCTACAAATTTTCTATTCACACTCTTCATCTCTATCTCACCACTAGGCCCAATTCCACCAATTCCAATTCTTATATTATTTTACTTATTCTCACGCACCGATTAATATTCGCACGCCATGCTCCGTTTTCTTCTCTTTTCCTTTTTTTTTTATATTATAATTTACCAACATCATTATACTCATCTATTTCCTCAAGGATTGATTATTTAACACATTAAAATAATTAAATAACCACACAAAAATCAACACAAGCAACTCTAAATAAATAAAGAATATTAATCGATCAATTCTAAAATTTGGGCGTTACATATGGAACATGGTAAGCATATTTTTCTCCATATGGAAGTGTTGGGCACATAGATATGTGGGTAAAAAAAGTCAATAAAGTATGCTAATTTTCTATCTCAACTTGGAAACAATGTCCTATTTTGTCTTAGCTTTTAATCTTTACTACTTGTAACCGATGGCGTTTAGTCTAGACAAATGAAAGATTTTCCCCCATGGAAAAGTTAGATTTTGACCCCCTATAGCCAGTTACAACATGTTCCTGTAGATATATTTATTTTTAATTAATACTATAAACCATTAAAATAGTATTATATTCACTTATGCTAACACACCACCTTGCACTAATATAAATTCACCTCTAATCTCACCCAATAAATTTTTGTATATATATATATATATACTCAGGAAATAAAGAATAATAAACTGAATCTATAAATTTTAATTCAATTTAAAATTTTAATATTATTATACAAAATATATTCACTCATGTTCAAACCCTCTCAATAGTATTTTCACTCGTACATATTAAAAAGAATTGAATTGCAAGCACCTTAACGTAACACTATAAAGATTAGACAATTAGCCATAACAAATTAACAGTAATGTATATTTGTTAAAAAAAATACTTCGTCCGTTTCAAATTACTTGTCGTTTTAGAAAAAATAAGAAATTAAGAAAGTGTTTTTTTTGTACCTTATTTTCCTATTATACACTTATTTTAATTCACAAATAAATTTCTTTTTTTTTCATACCCAATTTCTCTTTCCAATAAATTTAATATGTTATGTACCAATTTTTTTTTTTAAAAAAAGAAACAAACTTTCTTTCAATAAACATGCAAGGAAAAAAAAGCAAAAAAAAAAAAACAATAAAAAAATTATAAGAAGTTTAGTAAAAAAATAACAATAAAACGATTATATAAAATTTAGTCAATAAAAAAATTTAGGAATGAGGGTATAACAGACAAAATATAACCTTAAATTATCAAAACAACAAAGTAATTTGAAACAATTATTTTCTAAAACAACAAGTAATTTGAAATGAAGTGAGTAATATATTTTCCATAAATAAACTACAATTTGACCAACAAATTGGTAAATGATAAGGATTTTAGGCCCCCGTTAAAGAATTCATGGATATTCGCATGTTTGTTCAACTTCTGCATTCTTCAACGATATGGATCCGCTTAATTACAACTTTGATTTTTTACAATAGCCTAATTAAACAATTAGGGCTAGAAATATACACCATGTCTCTGCAGTCCTGAATAGATGTTGATCCATATAAGTCTAACATACTTATATTTTCTATAGTTCATATAGTCCCGTAATGGAGATGGTTGTCGCCGCGATGGTTTTCGATTACGATGTCAGATCTTGAAATAAACTAGTTGAACTCAAAGTTCAAGACAAGAAGATCACATATCCATTGCTCAATTTCACTTATGAGATCAGAGGTGGTCGAAAACGAACATTTATAGATGGAGTTCGCTTTTATGTGTTCCAGCGCCTTGGAGGGATGGGATGAAGATATGTTGCGGATAGGGTTTGAAGAATGGAGAAGAGAGAGTGTGTCTCTTTTAATTGATGAGGTTTTTATGGTGAAGAGAGGTCTACCTCGCCGGTGGGTGGCGAAGGTAAGTTTGTGGCGGCGTATGAGGAGGGATAGCGTATCATTGGTTGCGAGATGACATGAATATTTGTTTACAAGTGTGAGGCAATCCTAACCTTATAAGCTAGTTTTGTAAGGATGAGTTAGGCTTAACTTCTAATTATAAGATGGTATCAGAGCCTCCTCCACAATTCGCTGGACCGCCTGCTATCAGGTTTCTAATCAGGCCATCCACCATTTATATCCGCGCCCCAAGCCTAATAGCGCTTGGCGCGAGGGGGTGTGTTAAAGAACTCCTACATCGGTTGCGAGATGGCCTGAAAACTTGTTTACAAGTGTGAGACAATCATCACCTTACAAGCTGGTTTTGTAAGGATTAGTTAGGCCCAACTCTCAATCCTAAGAGCCTTTTTAATTAGTTGAAAGGGAGAAAATCCACCTTAGAAGTCCCTATAAATATGCCGACAAAAATTGGTTTTTTTATATAATAAAAGACCTAAATTAACAAACTAAACGAGGGATAATAACACCTGTACAATCTAAAACTAAAAGAACATGTAAAAAATTACAATCAGAATTAATTTAAATTGGAGAAAAAGGAGCATCAAAATCCTTTTTGGCTAGGAAATCCGACACATTAGTTGACCTCTCTGAAACAATGTTGAATAGTAACAATCCAATCTGAAAGATTTAGTATATTCATAACCTCTTCTAGGAGAGGTTTGAGATAAAATATGGTGGTAGAATGACTGAGAACAACAACTGCAACAAGGGTAGAGTCTGTTTCAAAAATGACATGGACAAGATGAAGGTGACGAGCAATAAGCATAGCATGAACTAAACTCCACATCTCAGCACCCTGGAAATTATTGCGGCCAAGGTTGCAATAAAAACCCTGAATAAGACCACGTAACCCTGAGAGTCTCTAAGCAATCCGCCACAAGCTAATAAACCATTTCTTTTTCTATGTGCACCATCTAAAATAAACTTAAGAGTATCTATAGGAGGGGGCTCCCATCTAATAGGAATGATGGACCTAGAGCTCTCTATATAAGCCGCAGGTTTAATAATATTGTTAACTACCATTTGCATTTGGTTAGCTATACGAAGAAGCCAATTTTGCTAAAGGTTGGGGTACTGATTAAATACTAATTCCTTACGATCCTTTCACAAAACATTGATAGAGACGCAAAAAAAAGTCACCCAACTCCAAGGTGTATTTCCAATATCTTCATTATCAAGATTCCATTCAAGCCAAGACATGAGACCCAGACTAAAGAATTTCACCCAATTATCTAGTTTGATGATTGGGGACCAAAATTTCATTGCTTCTTCACAGTCCCTTAATACATGCATAAAGGACTCACGTCCTTGTTGGCACTGCAGACAACTATTGCCATATGTCATATTGATTTTGTATCTCTCTTCATTAGTTATAAGTCTATCATCATGAACTACTTTAAAAAAAAAAGAAAAAGGATTCTATTGGAACTTTTCCATTTCCAAACCAACTTTTTTTTTTATGCAATTTCAAAATCAACTTGAACAAGTGTAAATCAGTTTTCTTGATAGATCTTTTATCCACGAGTAGTGAGAAGGCCGAAAAATTAGTATTCGTTAATAACAATAAAAAATTCATATCTATATTACTTCAATAAACTAAATACATTAGTTTTTCAATGAATTTAAAAAGTAGATAGTTTCTTAGATTAAGGACCGAATGAAGTATACTAATAATTAAGAAAATAAGGCACGGTTTTGCTAAAACAAAAAAGAGAGAGAAATGAAATGAAAAAATAATACTGCATCCGTCCCAAATCTTTGGTCGTTTTAGCTTTTTAGTTTTGTCTCAAATCTTTGTCATTTTTAAGAAACCAATACATAATTAGTGATATTTTACTATTTGTACTCTTACTAAAGTTAAATATATTTTATCTTTCTTAATAAAGTAAGGGTAAAAATGATTTAATTTATCGATCTTTATAATTTCTTAATCTTCGTGCAAAACCTTGAAAGGACTAAAGTTTTGGGACGGAGGAAGTACTAATAAGTAATAATTGAACGTAAAAAAGCATGGGATCCGAGACTGAGACAACACGGAAATAGCAGACAGACAGATAGACTGAACACCGACTGGACGTTCGGTGCTCCGCTCATCACGGTTGTGGCCCCCACCCCCTCCGGTCAGTTCTTACTTCCTCCATTTTCCTTCAACTTGATCTTCATATTTCTTTTTCATTTCTTATAAATTTTCAATTTTTTTGGGTTAATTCTTGCTAAATACCCATATGCCAATTTAGCGATTAAGATTAATTTTTTTAGTTTTTTGGGATTAAGCTTAAAAAAATATCTGCTTTTTTCAATGCCTAGATGTGTGTTTGTGACTGTATTCCTATGCATAGAATTCTTAAATTTGGTTGATTTGATTAGTGTAGTAGTGATTTTGCATATCAATTTTGCTACTTTATTCTATAAATGTAATGAATCTTATGTTTTTGACTTTTTTTGCTTGTGCCCAATTAGTTATTGTAACTTGGAAGAACACTTAATCATGTTCTCTTTTGATAGTGATTATTAATCAATCATTTATACTATTTACTAGAATATAGCTTGACAGGAAAAAACAGTTCTTGTAGTTTCCACCATAAAACTGAACATTGTCGTAGTTGATCACTCGTAAGATAGACAATGTTTAGCATTGTGTTGGGTCACAAGGGGGCAGCCGGGGATCATTTACATTGGACTCAGAGCAACCATACAAGTGAGTTTGATACCACACATTTACCCAAAACCTTAAGGCATTATGTTTATCAGTCCTCTCACTTATAACGTGTTCAACCTCCACATTTCTCAGTAATGTGAGACTTAACTCACCTCATACTTGCCACAACACATTGTTCATTGGAAAGTCATTTACTTTTGGTTAGGGTAGTTTTCTGCATTTGCTGCTCCAATACTTGACATGGGGAAGCAAAGTTTGGTAAAATGAAATGATAGGAAAATTATTAGCAAGTTCGTTTAAACTTCCATTCGACGAAATTTCATATTCAGAGGTACTTTTGCTTGAAGATAGAATTTAGGGCATCCAATAAAGTTTGAGAAGTCTCAAATGGGATTTCAGTGGTAGCAAGAAAAACTTCTCCAAGTTAAAAGTGCATTGGGGTGTATTTTTTTCCCATTTGCTTCCACCGGAAGTTTTTCAGTTTCCGAGTAAACTCGGATTGATTTATCTTATTTCTTATTCATTATATCGTGTGATTGCATATATATGACTGCACAATGTTATTTTTTGAAATACCTATCTCCAATTGATCACAATGTAAGCAGTACAATATTTTTGTCGAATCAATAAAATTTTCAGCTGAAGTTTCTGTTGTATCTCTTTTACCCTGCAAACCAAAATTCTGATCAGATGTTGAAAGGCATTAATTGATTTACAGAATTTCTGCTGAAGTTTCTGTTTTCATTGCTAGATTTTGATGTTTTCTTCACTTCAAATTCTAAAGAGCTTTCTAAATTCTAATTATTGCTAGAGTCTATTATTTATTCACGGACATTGTAGTTTGTGTGGTTAGAATTTTCTGCTAACATGGGATATTGTTGCATCGTCAGTATTTTAAACTCTAAAGGACCGCATGTAAAACATAGAGGATAAGAAAGAACTTGGACAGATGGACGTGGATGCATCTGAGGGGTCGGTTAACACGCCATCGTCCCAGCAGCAGGTTGTGTTCAGATCTCGCTCTCTTGCATGCTTAAATTTGATTACGAATGAGATATTATGTTTACAATAGATCTGATTTTATTTTATTTTTTTTGTATAGATTTTATATTGATATTAACATTGAATAATTTTGTTCTTTATTCAGATGTCAAAAAAGAATTTTGTGGAAAAAAGCTCTACCAGTAATAATCTTCAGAAAGGGGTTACTGTCAATGTGAAGAATTTGAATATGAATGCTGTGAATGAGAATGGTGTTGTTGGAAATTGGTACACTTCAATTGTTCATCAAATTTCAGTTTATGGTGTTGCTGCTGGTTACTGTTTATCTGCATCTTTACTGTCAATTATCAACAAATGGGCTGTCATGAAATTCCCTTATCCGGGCGCGCTTACCGCCTTGCAATACTTTACTAGTGCCGCCGGAGTTTTACTTTGTGGAAGGCTCAAGGTTGTCGAACACGACAAGCTTGATTTGATCACAATGTGGCGATTTTTACCGGCTGCTATTATTTTTTATCTGTCACTATTTACCAATAGTGAGTTGTTGTTACATGCCAATGTGGATACTTTCATTGTGTTTCGATCGGCTGTTCCGATTTTTGTTGCTGTTGGGGAGTCGGTGTTTTTGCATCGGCCATGGCCGTCTTTGAAGACGTGGGCTTCATTGGGTACTATATTCGCTGGTAGTGTGCTTTATGTTGCTACTGATTATCAGTTTACGTTTGCGGCTTATATGTGGGCGGTGGCGTATTTGGTTAGTATGACGATAGATTTTGTTTACATTAAGCATGTGGTTACGACGATTGAATTGAATACTTGGGGTCTTGTGTTGTATAATAATATTGAGGCTCTTCTGCTGTTTCCGGTGGAATTGTTGATAATGGGTGAGTTGAAGAAGATAAAGCATGAGATCACCGATGAGTCTGATTGGTATTCTTTTCCAGTGGTTTTGCCTGTGGCGTTGTCGTGCTTGTTTGGTCTTGCGATCTCTTTCTTTGGATTTTCGTGTCGCAGAGCTATTTCTGCAACTGGGTTTACTGTTCTTGGTATAGTGAACAAGTTGTTGACAGTTATGATTAATTTGGTGATATGGGATAAGCACTCGACGTGGATTGGTACAGTGGGACTTTTGATTTGTATGCTAGGTGGGGTTATGTATCAGCAATCAACAAGTAAACCGAAAGATGCAAAACAGGTCACTGTAGAAGAAAACGAGGAGGAACAACTGAAATTGCTTGAAATGCAAGCCACTTCTGAGACCGACATTAGTGATATTGAAGTTAATAAATCAAGGGAAGGAAATTGAAATTATGTTCATGTAACAAAATTTCCATACTTCCTTTAAAGTGTATTTTTCACTGGTATCCGATTTAAAATATATTATCATTTTGTCAGAACCTTCAATCCATTATTTGATTACCAATTATATCTCAGTGAATATCAAGATTATTGGATTTCTGTATGTAGCGTTTTGTTTACATTATAGTGGCTGTTATGGATCTCAGTGAATATCAAGCTCATTGATTTGTATTAGATGAAATTCCTTCTTCTCTACAATGCCAAGATTTTTCCTTCCTAGATATGTAGTTCTACCGAATCTGATTGTAGAGTTTGGTATTTTAATTAATTTGTCTTCACCTGGAACTGACTAGTTTCGTATGCTCCCCATTTTGAGAGCTTCTTTGACACGAAGGATTAATTGGAGGGAAGAAGATGGAAGATTTTTAGCTCGATTGAACAGTAAGTTTGAATATTGATAAACTATATATGTTGTTTTGTTTGAGTTGGTCCTCATTGTTGATCAACCATTCTCTTTTCTTACGATTCTTTTCGACCCTCTATCTTTACAACAATAGCTAACTTAATTCCATGTATATCTTTTGTTTGAAATTTCATTTCACTTTATTTAATTTGTACTTTGAATTGTTGTATATATAATATTAGTCTTGCAAGTAAACTGAGGGGATGAACAGGTTCCTAAAAGTGTGTGTGTGTATATACATATATTGGAAAGTATCGATATAAGATTTTTTTCTTGATTTTATTTTGTGTCCACATTGACAGGTTGAATTGCACACATGCATTGCCTCAAGGAAGATATTATTTGTCTTCTTAAAATGTTGAGTATTACGAGGGACAATGTGGTGATCACAATTCATGGAATTGTTTATTTTAAACTCCAAATTTTATGGATTGTGACGATCACATTGCCTGCGTGATTCTCTAAAATGTAAGAAGAAAAATAATGTGTATGTTAAAAGGAAGATGACATTTGTGCAATCTAATTTATCAATGGAATCGAAGAAAAGTGTCTTCTAATGTCGAAAACATCACTAGTTCAAAGTTGATATACATGAAAAGAGTTGTTCAAAATAAACCTACTTAGAATGAACTAATTAGGTTTGTGGCTGCGAGTTGTGACAAAGATTACAGATTGAGGTGAATTCAAGGAAGCAAGAATAGTTTGTTGATGGCAAGCAAGACTGGATCAAATTTTTCTGTGTGAAACCTTTGTTTTTGTGTTCTTACTTTATATGCTCTAGTTAGCTAAACCCTTCTTTCTTATTCTTCTTTTCAATCAATATATATATATATATACATATAATTTTCTTTAGGATGAACAATTTTAAAATTATAGTAGTCCATTATTATGTATAGATGTAAACATGACCAACCCTGACTATTTGGATCAGGAAAATATCATTCAAGATCATGCTTGGTTGCTGCATTGTATAAGATATGTCTCACTCTGACAATGGATGCAGATTGAGTGCGGTCGACTGCCTTGACTGCTACATGCAGTCGGCGATATCTGGACTGTCCAATTCAGATCGGACAGTTAGATTTTAAAGTCATTTTTTAATGTTTAAAAAAATTAAAACTGCAACAAAATTTGTGCCGTCGAATTTCAATCAAATGGCTACAGGCTGCCGACTGCAGCTTGACTGCATGATTACTAACTGCATTGGATCCAATTTCCTCTGACAAAATTTGTTCGTACGGGGCGCGTGGGATACAAGTGGCATTATAATACAGGGAGTCTGATGTGACTTGTTAAACAAATACAAAACACTTGAAGTTGGCAGTTAATAACTTTTGGTTTGGTTAGGCTAATTGATTAAGTCCTCTTTGCCTGTTATGATGAGGCAAAACTCTTTGAAACGAGAGGACTAGATGTAGCAACATTCTTGTGGACTAGTATAAGTTATGTATAACTATGTTGGTAGGTTGAATTGCACACATGCATTGCAAGAAATATGTGCAATCTAGTATATTAGTAGAATCAAAATACGCTTGAAGTTTTGTCAACTATAGAAATTGTAGAAATTGTCAAAATAAGATTCATAAAATAATATTTTATTATTTATAGTTGGTTCCCTCGTAAAATTTGGGCTAGCTTCGCCACTGTATTCAGTTGCAGTTAGTTTGTTGTTTCGGATGTTTTGTTCGATTTAGCGGCATGTCTTCAGTTTGCTTGCTGCAGTTTTCTTAGCCATGTTTTGGAGCTAGTTTTCTGGTGTGTCTGCAGCAGTGTGTGGTTTTCTTCTGTCCTAGCGATCCTTATATGTGGATGTGTTGCAGCAATTTTTGTTGTGTTATCTTGCCTTTAGTTGTATTTATTTTTAATATAGGTTAATTAATGTGTTTTTTTTCTAAACTATAACATGTATATCACTAGTATAGTAACCAAAAAAAATATCACTAGTACTCTTCAATTTTTTGTATCACGGCTTGATGTATTGTTTTTGTGTTTGTATTTCTTGTCTTGGTTAGTTCCCCTTGTATTATACTCCCTCTGTCTCTAATTATAAACATCATTTCAAACATAAAATTTGTCCCTAAATATAAGCCCCTTTTTAAATCTCTATACACATTTATTAATATTTTTCCAAACATAACCCTACTTTACATTGGAATCCGAAAAGTCAACTACAAATACATCTTTTCACCAAGGACAATTTAGTAATTGTAATACCTAAAAAGTACATTTAATTACACTATCAATTTTTCTTAATATGCGTAAAAAAAATCAAAATGTGCTTATAATAAGGGACGGAGGGAGTACTTAACCTCATATAGACTATAGATGATCTCTAACATGACTAATTCAGCCACATGTTGACAAGTCATTTGTCCTACTTAGAATATGGTACCAATGAAGAGTTATTCTCAAACATTTATTAAACACAGTATAATCTATAAAACAAACTAAAAATAACACCAAAAAACAACAAAGAAACATTAAATCTCAAATCGCACAATCTCAAATTGGTCATTCATGGAATGCCAAAACACAGATGTTGTGGTGGCTTTGAAGGGGGTTGCTTCGAAGTTGATTCTGCAAATAAGGTTGCAACCATAGGGGCGAGATTAGAGGTGCTGAATGAGGTGTGATACGATAAACAGGAGGGGCTTGAAACAATAAGGATTGAAAGTTGATAAACGGTTAGTGATTTGGTAGCATAATAGAAATACGAAAAGAAAGAACTCGTCTCTAGTGTAAATTGTCATAGCCTCAACAATAGAAACAAAGCACAACATATACAACGATGGTGACACACAGCATAACAAGCGAGGAAACACATCGTGGACAGAAGCAAGTCGCAAGGATTCTGATTCTGTTCATATACATTCAATCCCTCAAGAATCTTCATAACAAATTTAAAAACAAAAGGCTTGCCAAATTGCAATTACATTTTCTTGAAAATAAAAGCCTTCTATTGACATAAGTAAATTACATGCACATACTTTTTCAAGTGTCAAATTGCCAATACTACTATACTAAATGATTTAAGTTAATATTTTTAATTTTCACTTTTAATGATACAAAAATATCATAAACATTTAACCTTGTCGTTTGGTTTTCAAACATTGTCCAGATAACATTAAGAATTACTTTTTATTGTTTTCACTATGTACTAAACAAATCTATGAAGCCAAGAAACAAAGTGAAAACAACATGACCTTCATGTAATTGAAGGTAAAAACAAAAATTATGATCCAAAACCAAACAGATCAACAGCATTTGTGTTTTAATCTTGTCCAATAGTTGCATACTCTATTTTTACATCATGGCCACTTTCGATCATTAATTTCGTATTGCATTGTTTCTTTTCAAAACTATGAAACAAAGAGTATTGAAGGGAGGGGGAAGAAGAGTAAAACACAAAAATCATAAAGTGTCTACAGCATAGCTGCAGGTCAAATAATTTGTCTTCTGCTAATATGAATACATAATAATAAACTTCTTTTATTGTTGAAAACAACAAAAAGTTATACCTACTGAGGTATACCAGAACAATAATCAGCACATCGTCGAAAGACTTATTGCTGCGTTTACTCATTGGAAGGTGCATCCTCAGATGGAAGACTTCCACCTTCTATAAAAAGATGAATTTAGTTAGTTCATTGTGAAGATGCTGAGAAACAGTAGTAATGAGATGGGAAATAAAATATACCTTCACCCGAAGGAGCGTAAGGAGATTTCCGGTAACGTGTTTGTTGTTGTGTTGGCTGTAAAACAGAAAATCCAAGCAGATCTTTGTCAAGCACATTATATTAACAATGAAGGTATGAGTATGATTGTATTAAATGCGCATAAGTATATTTGCCAGAAGGAAAATGTACGATATAGCTTTCTTTTTATGATACTCTTTCTAGTCTCTAAGAAATGCAAAACCTTTTTTCGCTGCTTTTGAAACATAATTATCAACTCATAAATTTTTTACTTATAATTAAAAAAGTACTTTTTTCTAAGAAACCTTTAGACGAACAAGCCCTTAATTCTACGAATGTAGGATGGAATGATTAAATATTTGAAGCTTTCACTTTGCAGAAACTGCGAGGAAGTGAAAGGCAGGAGGCTATGGATGATCAACATTAGTAAACATAAAAAAATAGTGAAGAAGGAAAGCACCAACCAGTTTATCAAACAGACGCACAAAATATTTTGCTAAGCACGCTATAATTATAAACTTTTTTTATAAGCTTTTTCGCATGGTTAATCTAACACTAGCTATGAGTTAACTATTTAAAAAGAAAAGTCAAAGACCATCAGCCATCAGGTAAACAAGCAATTCACCTAGAAGAATTATTATCAAGCCATAGAAAAGAAAGCAATGCAGCCATATCTGAATCAGATGTTGAAATATTGGTTAAATTAAATACCTGTAGTTTAGGCCGAAGAGCCTCAAGTGGTCCCTTGGGCTTCTGACCACCTTGCTGTTTCACACGAGGACACAGAAGAGTGTGAGATAGTTCAATATAAGCAACAATTACAAAGGTGTGTTTTCTAGAAGTACCTTTCCCAATGCCCAATCAGCGGAGTCGAAGTAAGCACGTTCATGGTCCTGGCACAAAAGTTAAATGTCAAATGAAATGAGAAACAATTGAAACATGACCTAGAGGTCTCACTAGTTCGATCTCCAGTTCGGTTTTTGAAACAGTGATTCTATCACCTAATATCCATGGACATTGCAATGCCTATCTTGATTTCATAAACACCTTTAGAAACAAATGCACAAACAGAAATCTGCATGCATGTACCTTAGAAATAAGTGGTGGCTTTTTTGGCACAATTCCTCCATATTTTTTCTTCAAAGTTGCCTCCTACACAGTTTATGAACACGAGTTACAAAATAAAGAAACTCATTCAGCAGTAACAACTCCATAATAAACATAATATCTCATTGGAAGTCAAATTTAAGCATGTAAGAAGGCGAGATCTGAAAACAACCTGCTGCTGGGACGATGGCATATTAACGGACCCCTCAGATGCATCCACGTCCATCTGTCCAAGTTCTTTGTTATCCTCTATGTTTGACATGGGGTCCTTTAGAGCGTAAAATACTGCAGATGCAACAACAGCCCATGTTAGCAGAAAATTCTCAACTACACAAACTACAATCGGTGAATAAGTAATAGACTCTAGTAATAATTAGAATTTATAAATCTCTTTAGAATTTGAAGTGAAGGAAACATCAAAATCTAGCAATGAAAAAGTGACAACAGAAACTTCAGCAGAAATTCTGTAAATCAATTAAAGCCCTTCAACATCTGATCAGAGTTTTTGTTTGCAGGGTAAAAGAGATACAACAGAAACTTCAACTGAAAATTTTATTGATTCGACAAAAATATTGTACTGCTTACATTGAGATCAATTGGAGATAAGTCAGAAAATAACATTGTGCAGTTATATCTATATGTAGTCATGCGATATAATGAATAAGAAATAAGATAAATCAATCCGAGTTTACTCGGAAACTGCAAAACTTCCAGTGGAAGCAAATGGGAAAAAAAATACATCCCAATGCACTTTTAACTTGGAGAAGTTTTTCTTGCTACCACTGAAATCCCATTTGAGACTTCTCAAAATTTAGGGGATGCTCTAAATTCTATCTTCAAGCAAAAGTACCTCTGAATATGAAATTTTGCCGAATGGAAGTTTAAACGAACTTGCTAATAATTTTCTATCATTTCATTTTATCAAAAGTAAAGGACTTTCCAATTTACAATGCTACCTCATAGAAACTTTATCTAGCTTACAACTGATCTACTACGACAATGTTCAATTTTCTGGCGGAAACTATAAGAACTGCTTTTTTCTGTCAAGCTATATTCGAGTAAATACAAATGATTGATTAATGATTACCGTCAGGCAAAACTTTATGTACAAACCTCGGTTTGACTAGAGGTGATAAAAAGTTTGCTTTCGAATTAGTAGATTAAAAATCTCAGGCTAAAATTTTTCTGCTAAGCTAAATTCTAGTAAATGATTGATTAATGATTATGCTGAGGCAAAACTTATTTTACATCCAAACCTCAGTTTGACTAAAAGGGATAAAAAGCAGCTTTTGCATTAAATTAGTAAATTTAAGCCAAGCTTCACATAAATCACTTTACTTTAAGCTCAATATTAACCAAATCAATTTTACAAAAGCACTTTTGACAATTTGACAAAAGAAGATCATGATTTTGTGTTGTTCCAAGTTCAAATAACTAATTGGGCACAAGCAAAAAAAGTCAAAAACATAAGATTCATTACATTTATAGAATAAAGTAGCAAAATTGATATGCAAAATCACTACCACACTAATCAAATCAAAGTTAAGAATTCTATACATTGAAAAAAGTAGATATTTTTTAAACTCAATCCAAAAAAAAAACTAAAAAATTAATCTTAATTGCTAAATTGACTTATGGGTATTTAGCAAAACACAAAAAAAAATTGAAAATTTAGAATAAATGAAAAGAGAAAAGCAGAAATTTGATATAATTAAGTGGAATTAATAAAAGAAAAATGAAGATCAAGTTGAATGAAGAAGAAGAATGAAGTAAGAACTGACCGGAGGAAGTGGGGTCCACAACCGTGATGAGCGGAGCACCGAACGTCAGGTCGGTCGGTGTTCACCTCTCAATCAATCTATCTGTTTCTATGCTATTTGCGTGTTGTCTCGGTCTTAGATCCCATGCTTTTGTTTTTTACATTTATTCAATCAATTATTATTTTTATTTTTTTATTGCTAAAAGAAAAATGTGATGGTAATGAGTGCCCAAGAATTCTTTAAGCATTTCATTTAAAGAAAATTTTTATTCAAAAAATTAAACATTACAATTTTTAATGTGTTGACTTTATAAATTCTCGTAAGAATTTTTTAAAAACTTACTATTTAAAGTGCTTAAAGAGTATTCGGGGTACTGTTTAGCATTTTCTAAAATATAAGTAAAAAAAACGTGAGATAATTTAAAGAAGATAAGTGGAAAGAAAAAATCCGTAAAAAAACAAGAAGATATATTTAAGATTGATTCAAAAAATAAATTCAAAAAAATATGTTAATATTGTGTAAAATGGAGCAGGCGAGATTCGAAGCGGAAACCTTTTTCATAAGCTTCATGTGAAGCCCAACGATAAGCATATTAATGTAAGCCCAACGATAAACTTATTTTTGAACTTATACAAATAAATAAATAAACTTTTGTGTAAATTTAAAAGTTTCGTCGACAAAAATTGTATTTTTATAAGTTGTTTTCTCATAAATTGCCATCAAAAGCTCATAATAATACATAAAAATTTATTTATTTGCATAAGTTGTTTCGCATAAGTTAAAAATAAGTCAATTCAAACGCCCTTAGTGGCATATGAAATTGTGATAATCACTTTTTGTTAATTTATCCAAACACTAATATAACAACTTATATCGATAGATAAGCCCACATAAACTTAAATTAAACCAATCCAAACACCGCGCAATTTGTATGAGGAGTGCGTTCTCTAATCTAAATTAGACTTAACTAAATTGCATATAAATACCGCGCAATATTAAACTTTGTCAAGAAAAACAATTAATATTAAATAACTTCTTAAAAACATATTTTTTGCAACATCAAATTAACCTAGTGTTCTCTAGTGAGTGCTACGATATAGTTAAAATTTGACTACTCTAATGTGAATAGTTAGTAAAAAAAAACTAAGAATTAATATATAAGTTAGTAAAAAGAACTAAGAATTAATGTATATTTAGTAAACTTTGTTTGGTATAGACATATGTACATAATAGCTATCAATAATTAATTGAATTATGTTCATCATCGGTTAATATAGTATAGTTTACATAAATTTGAGATTATTTTTTCTTGTATTAAACTTTTAATGATTAATAAAATGCAATAAGTTTGTATGTGAATTCCTAGCGACTAGGCTGCTTGACAAAAAAAAAATTAAAAAAGAAAGTAGTTTAAAGGAAAAGTAAAACATGTGTAACTACAAAATGAATGCTGATGATCAAATTTGAAGGCAAATGAGAATTTTTTTTTTTTTTATTAGCATGTATATACAAAGAACCAAAAGTAGTACAGTACTTAGTAACAATTGAAAATAGCACTTTCTAATTCTAATATAAGAACAAGGATACAATAGGCCATAGATCAATGTCAACCAACTCATGTTTCAGTTCTGAAAACCTTAAGGAGACCATATGAGCAATGTGAGAAACTTCTAGAAACTAAGATTTTTGGCTATCAATATAGCTTAGTGTATAAATATATTTATGGATACGAAATGTGGTGAATTATAAAAGCCAACCTTAGCTCTTATAATTCACCACAATGCTTTCTCATGACTCACCTATCTTGTTCTTAGTGTTGCTAACCATTTCTTCTAGTTTTGATCTCAGCAATCCATTTCGGTTTTCTTCTACAACATGTGTAACTCCATCCAATCCCTTAGGGATAGGCAATGAACTATGAATTTTCCCTATTGAGCTTTTCAGCACGACGTTCTTCGCCATTGTTTTTTCTCTTTCTTTTGAGGCAATTTGAATGGACTCCAACTCTTCCTGCGTTTCGAGGTCTCGCAAAAGAGACCAGATGCTAAGGCCTGCTGAAGCCACAGGTTGAATGCCTCTTCATCTTCGTCCATCATCATTTCGGCATCCAAATCCCAAGGGAATCTACTGGAGTTGCAGCGTTGGCTTTTCTCTAAGCCAACCATGTTTACATGGAAGCTCGGTCGATGAGTGTTAGGCCTACAAGCCATTCCCTGCATGAAATAAATTAAGTTGTCAGGTACAGAAAGCGGAGCACATTCACTTATAACCGAACTTCTACATCAATGCAAGTCCAATCAGTTGGAACACTGTCTCTAGAGTAGACTGAGCACCAAATCAGGTCTAGTGTTGTCAATAGCGGAAAATAGCAACTTGTTCAAATTCCAATACGCCTACAGTGCTATAGTGTCGCTATAGCCACTATTTAACAATACTTTGTACTAAATAGTGTATCACAGAACAAGTGACATGTTCGAATTCCACTACGTTGTAGTACTGATATAGTCGCTATTTGACAAAACTGATCAGGTCAAGATGAATTATGTGTACCAAGAATATTGCTTATAGAATACACTGACCTGACATATAGCCCATTCTGATACGTCAAATATTTTGCTCTCCGCACAAACAAAAGCACGGGGAATCTCCACCTATAAAGACAAGATTAAAGTTCAGAAACTCAATGCAAACAATGAAATGAAGTGGGGCGAAATCATTTGCTATGAAGAATCTACTTTTTGAGGCCTGTCGAAAACCAAAGACCCTTTATATTCGACCCATCCATCTCCATCCTTCGCTTGATGAAACTGACAGCAGTCCTGCTTCCAATGAAGACGTGAAATTCAGAATTACGATAAAGTGCAAATGCGATTGAGACAATTCAATATCCAGATGTAAGAAGGAAACGAAATCAGACCTGACACCATCTTGCTTTGGCCTTAGTTCTGTTGGTGCATACCCAAATATGTGAATTTCCACACTTTGTACATTGTATACGTCTCGATTCTTCAGAACGATATTCAGTATTATCCTGAGGAGAAAACATGTACCATCACTATTTTTTTAATACAGATCATCAATCAGGAAAGTGATTCAGAAACACAAACTCAAAGTCTCGTACATATAATAGCAGGCCTTCACTACAGATCATGAAAATATTTGAAAGAATCATATTTCTAAACAAACCAAGGAACTACCAACACATTACATACAAAGGAGTAATTTATAAGATTCTTCAGACTCATATGCACAGAACTCGAGTAGAATATGTCGGTCATTTACAAGAATATTGCCAGATTTACCTGATGTGAGCTACTGTGGGATTTCTGGCAGACACTTTTAGCCATGGATTCTTCTTTTCTTAATTGTTCATCATAGTCTCGCTTCTTCACAGAATCAGAAAGAACCTAGAAAAAGTTTCATACATGTTAAAGAGGAAAAAGTATTAATGTATGCATATTACAATATCAAACTAATATGCATTAAATGCCTATATATCAATTATAAGATAGCCTCTGCTGCTTTTAGATAGAACTTTACCTCGTATGCACATTGAAGCTTCTTAAATGACTCACTTGCCAAAGCACTGCCCATGTTTTTATCAGGATGCACAAGCATAGCCTACATGATCAAATAAAATGATAACAAGCCGGTTATTATCTTGACACTTTTGTAATTATTAGCAACTCAAACGAAAAACGACAACAGAAATAAACCAAATATTTCAATGTGGTACTAAGTCTGACAATAAATACAACACTATACCATAAGTCAAAAGTTGATTCTGCAATATTGCAATGCGGTACTAATAATACTTAAGGAAATGTGCAACAGCCCAAATAAATATTTCAATAGCAATAAAGCAAAACAAAATATTTCGGTAACAAATACCTTTTTCCGGTATTCCTTTTTCAAAATTGCTGCATCAATCTTTTTGTTGCGAATAAATCCAAGGGCTTCATAATGATTAAGACTCTTCAATATCCTTTTCATTTCATCAATTGAATTTGTTTCCTCTTTAACAACTTTGTTAACCAAAAGTTCTTTCTTCTTATCAACAACTGATGTGGTGACAGCAGGTGGTTTACTGGATGATTTGCATGAATGCAAATTCTCCGATTCAACTGGTGGGATCGGATATTCACACTCTTCAGAGAAGTCGTCTTCAACAACTGTTTCGGATTGCTTCTGCTCTTCAGAATGCGAACTTTCACTCACATTATCAAACCATTGGAGCAGAAAATTCAAAATGTCGTTTGAAAGAAACGCAAGGTTTATGGCAAGGAAAACACCTAGCCATCCCACTGTTATTTGAACAGAATACATAGCATATGCGGTTCCAATTAATACCAGAAAGCGTGCATGATTTAGGGAGACAAAACAGCCTGCATTCGTGATTGAAAAACAAAATTTCAGGATTATAGGAAGAGAAAATGAGTAGAGAAAGAGACGTGAGAACACTGTAATAGAATGTACCACAATGTGTAGTGACTATCATATTTATATTAGTATATTATATAAATTGGGTTAAGAGAATAGTAGATAAGAAAGAAATTGTAATGGCATTATGTAGCACCCATACTTTGGATCATGGGCATGTCTCCTTGTTTGACACATGTGGTTACATTCAATTACTATCATTGTTTCAAATTATTACTGGTGTCAACATGTTAGTGTCGTATCCGTGTTTGTGCTTCATAGATAATAACTCTTAACAAGGATGAAACAACGGATAAATATTCAATTAAGCCAAAAAAATAGAGATGTGTCTTCTCCCTCAGAGAACATCAACTGAACAAGGTTTCATGATGATGAAAGCTGATAACCAACTTCAGAGTCATATAGACATTAAATAGAAGCCAAGCCTATTGGTTGCAGGAAAATAGTCGAATTAGAAAATGTCAAAAACCATTACAATGGAAAAATATTGCCTTAAGTATGAACATATTTACTGTATCAATGTTGCAAAATTCAAAATCCTACCTAGGATGGGGAGGAAAAGAGAAATATCGTAACTTAAGGATTGTAGCACATATCATAATATCCTACCTAGATTACAAGTCAGGGCAATGGGCCAAGCCCAAGCAAAATAAACCAACTGGACTGAGCCTAAATACGAACAAAAATAAAACAAATTGACACGGTTAAGGGGCAAAAATATAGCAATTGCAATTCCAAATTGATCCCAACAGCTCCCAAGCCCATAGGTAATCAAGAACGTGTTGGATGCAAAATCTCAGAGGGCTGTGCGATCCTATGGGTGGCTCAGAAATTTTAACAGAGTGTATACAGTACAACATACGATAAAACAATAGGTATATCCTCTCTTGTTTTATCATGGTCACTAACAGACATCTGAAAACGTGAACGGTAATAAGAGTACCATACCTCCAACTACGAGTAATAATCCTGTGATCCAGAAGTTAGCATACATCCACAAAATAAGGATACCAAAGAGCCCTACAATAAAAATCCCAGGAGTATAACCCAAGTATTGGACAGCAACCCCAGCAGCAACCTGAAGCATTCAATTGAAGCCTTGTAAAATGGAGTGTGTAATAAGTGTTCAAATCCATATATATAAAATAAAAATGTACCATGATAGTTTGAACTCAAATTACGATAATTACTATTACTAGACAATACAAATTATAAAATACCAAGATAAATAAACCTCTAAATGGAAATAAGAATAATCCTCAGAGAGAAATTAAAATCATTGCAACCAAATTAAACGTAGAACTCAATGCCATGACATTAACATCAAGATAACCACCTGAAGCTAACTTTGCTACAGATAATACTGATTGATACATCAACAACTACTCTCCCAAACTTTAAAGGTAAGAGTCTAATTTTCATAAAACTTTGCATCATTATTAATGCTTGAAACTTATCTCTATCAAAAAATTCGTATAATGTATTTCCAATTTTAAAATACTAATCATAAATGGAATAAAGACATAAAGACAGAGATCAAAACCAAGAACAGCAACAAGAATAAAGATTCGGACAGATTGAAAAGTGAATACATACCATACTAACAAGCACGTAAACCACGCAATACATCGAAGTGAGACTAAGAAAGCAGCTCCACATTGTAAGCAGGAGCATGACTGCACCAAACCTAATGAAAGACTGAAACCCCCTTATAGCAGAATCCTTCCAAAAAATCAATGATAACTTAAGTAAGCTCCCCAATTTTGAGCAACCCTTACACACCATAGGCCAATGGCGTTCAATAAACATCGAAGTTTTGTCTCTACAACAAACCACCACAGTTCGAGCACGCCAACAGGCATCTTTTCTCGACCTAACCCATTGCCAAACTTGATTAAACAACCCTATATCCTCCATCACCATTACCTCTTCAGATTCCACCCCCAAAAACTTGATGAAAGTGAAACCTCACTAAAATAACTAAAACTAAAACATCATCAAAAGCTATTGATAACCATCACCATAAATCCAACAACCCTTATAAGGTATAACTAAACATTTGTGATTCCAAATCATCAATGCTACTACCCATAAAAATAAATTAACTTGATCTACCAAATATAACTAAATTAATAAAACCAACTACTCCAACATCATAAATAAAAGACACAAAGATCACGGATTTCACAAGTAAAAATAACTCAAACTCCAAAAAGATGCAAAAATGGATCAAAAGAGAACATTGTGTAAGTCCATGATAACACTAAATACTATCACGTTCAAAAGTGAAGTAAATTGCTTCCAAAATAAGCTTCCAAAGAAAAAAGTAACAACTGTTCACAAAAGCCTTAAAAACCAAACAAAACAAAGTTACATCTTATAACAAGTAGATAAAAACCCTTTCTTTTTCACAAAACACAATGTGATTCTTCAACTTTTTCAACGACCCCACTTAAAACAAAAATCTAGCACTATAATCATTGACCCTTTAACGAGTTTAAGACAAAGCAATGAAAAAAAGAAGAAAAACCCATCAAAGGAATGAACTTGAAGGTGACCTAGTAACAATGAAAACCCTAAAATCTGAAGAAAAAGGGTATAAATTTGGGTGATGAAGATCAAGGTTGAAACTTTGAGCAGAATGAGGAAAAGGGTTTTCAAAAAGGGGAAGAAAATGAAGAAGAATATTGGATTTGGATTGAAGGAAAAAACTTGGATTTTGTTTTATATTTAGTATGTTTTTATTTATTTTATATTTTATTTTGCTATGAGGGATTGCTTGTGAAAAAGTGTAGAAAAGTTTTTGTGAAGAGAAGAGTGAGAGAGTTGTTTTTTTTTGTTGCAGAAGAGGATGAGAGAGAGAGAGAGAATGAAATTGACATCATATTTTTTATTTTAAATTAATATTTATTTTTAATTAATATTATTATTTTGTTTGCTTTGTGGATTAGGGCTGGTGAGTTGTGTAATAATGAGGCAATGGGGTCCATGCCTAAACATTGTTTTCTCATTGTTATTATTTTTCAATTAATTTAATTTTTTAGGATTTGAAACTTCTCTGTATTTTATTATAAGAAAAAAATTACTAGTAATGAAGTATTCTCTCAGAAAAAGAAATGAGGTTTTTTCGTTAAGGAAAAAAAAATTACTATAAGAAGATCTTAATCTTAATCTTAGTTTTTTTTTTCCTTTGACAATGTTAAATTTTGCGTTTATGCCTTAAAAAAAACTAGTTTTAGTAAGAAATTGTTTTGCAACTTTTTTTGGTAGAAAATTGTTTTTGTAAGAAAGAGAATAATTTACATGCCAACATTTTACTTTCGTCAAAAAAAAAAATAACATTTTACTGTACAAATTATAATCAATCTCTCCTCTCTATTAGATTTTTATATTTAGCAATGATGTTTTAACATATTTTAAATAATGTGACATACAACATGTTCCTGTAATGTATTTAACGGTACTCCATCATGGTTGGGTGGATCTACTACCATGGATCTGTCTAGTCTTCGTGGTATGACTGAGAATTGCTATGTTGTAGCCCCACTGTGGGCGCCAAATGTTTTTGCAGAGATTTTAAGGTATGAGTATTTAGCTATAGATGTTTCTAGGTCTAAGTCATAGAGTATGTGAGTATGTAAAACATGATGGATCTCTCAAGATATATACACATATGTATATATGCCAAGATATAACGACCTTGAGCAAAATACCCTCACCCGTATTGATGGAGCCATTAACTCCCTTATTCTAGGGATAGCTATCCCACGTGAGCTACGATTCTGCTCCCGTTGGTTCGCACCAAGTCCATTCCTTTCTTCCCCATCTTATAGGAGGAACTATCTTAAACGAGAATATTTCGCTCATGGGTCTGCTTTCGTCGTGGGCGTTAGGCTTTAGGCGACTTGACCCAATAGTATCCTAGAATTTTGTCCGATCCACATCTTGATGATAATAAATGATCAAAAGTCATGAAATGACAAGAAAACACAATCAAAACTTCGATTTCAATTTCATAAGTTATGCATTTTTTAAATTTAATCAATAGAATGTAAATAATTATAATCCACTTGAATAAATCTACATTATTAGATCATATGTAATATCATTTAAAATGTATTAAATCAAAATTTTTAAGTATAAATATAAAACTCCTAACCAAACATAAAACTTTGATATTGAAGTGATTATACTTTTAGTTAAAAAAAGAAAAGTTTATACTTGCCAGGAAAAAAACAATCTAATTTCAGCAACCAAATCACATAATTTTCCATTGTTTCTTGTGACACTTGTGGTAGGGTTAGTGTCATAGTCATTGCTAGCATTCACATGAAATTAGTCATGTACAAAATCATACACATTTACACAAATATATATAATTCTATTACAATAAAAAAAAAAATCACTTTCATACAATTTAATAATAATTCTATTATTTTACTATTGATGCAGGTCTATGAAGCCCGGATACGTGACACGATACCGATACGGCGATACGGAAAAAATTTCAAAATCCCCGATACGATACTGCCGCGATACGTTATTTAAAAATTAAATTTAAACTTAAATATATAAATGCACAATATATAAACATAACAAAAATCGAAAATGATAATAAATTAAAATTACTCGAACTGAGCAAACAATTGACGATTACATATTGAGCAAACAATTGACGATTACATATCTTAAGTTAAGTAAGTACTAACAAAAAATAACATAACTAATACTATCCAAAAAAAACATCAAAAGTATCACACAAAGAACATCATCCCCTAACATTCACTATTTAAGAGGAAACACAGATTGTATCAGTATGATGTTCTCTAATTCTATCATCATAGGACATTAGTTGTCCGATACTTCTCTGATACGTGTATCCAGAAGTATCCGACACGTATCGGTAATTTTTTCTTTAAAAAAATAATATTAATTGTCCGATACTCTCCGATACGAGTATCGAAGAATATCGGGCGAGTATCGGATACGTATCGGACACGATATTTTGCCATTTTTAGAGTATCGGGGTTTCATAGATGCAGGTTTATTAAATTTTTCACAAAATTTGATAAAATAAAATATATAACTCATCTCAGTTTGTCATCATCTTCAAAGTAGTTCATACTTGGAATCTTTGGTTTAATCGCTTTCACTTTGTAAAGTAACTTTCAGCAAATGGTATGGTTACAAATTTACATACACATATCCTTACCACTAAAGTGCATAATTCTTGTGTAATTTAGAAACAATTGATTTTTTCAAGTAATCTTGTAACTTGAATCATATCAATGTCTTTGTAGTTAAACCTGAGTTGTATTTTTTTACAAAGAACCAACTTACTTGTATTTATTGTATAAATTGTGTTTTTGTTTTTGTTTGTAGACAAAATAACAACACCACTAAAATTGGATTTGGATTGCATGCAATCATGCATTCATGAGAGATCTGATCATCCGATTAAGATCGGACAGTTCAGATTTAAAATACTTATGCGGTCTGATCAAAACTGCTTTAAATTTGGACCGTCAAATCTCTCATGACTACATGCAATTCAAACCCCTAAAATTTACATAGTGTTGTAAAGTTTCAGATGAATGTATTCGGTCTAACAATATATATGTATTGTCGATAGACCTAATCCTCATGTATTGTGTGTTTGTTCTATATATATATATATATATACATTATTTTTTTTACTAATTTTATCAAATCATCTAGTAGTTCTAGTCAAAATTTACCAAAATTCAACAAATTTTTCATTATAATAAAAACAAACACAAATAGTGTTGTTTGTTGTATAATAACAAAATTTCGTATAATGTTTCAAAATCATCTAGTTTTGATCAAGAATTTCTAAAAACAATTGTGTTTTATTTACTTTTGAAAATCAACTTAACTTGAAACCCATAATAGGTGGAGGAATTTATTCTCACGTAGTTTGTTTGTCAGTATCCTATAATTGAAACTTAACAAAATTGTCCTTGTCACCCATGTGACCATAAAGCAAACATATTTCATTCCCCAAATGATAACATTTTTTTACTTGTAGATTTGGCTAAGAGCAGCTTAATTTAGTTATATGAAAACCAAATTAGCAGACATAATTAATTTTGTATATTCTTTGTTTTTCTCAATTATCTATAAATTAATTATAATATTAATGTTCCTTACTAAACTTTATGATCTCCACATATTTTAAAGTAATTCATTAGAATCATTCAAAAAAAAACAAGTTAAAAAGTGATTTTTTTTGTTAAGTGAATCATTCGATAAGCAAATTTTATTTTGTCAAGTAGTCTAATGACTATGAATTTCACTCTTAAAATAGATAAGTGGGTGTCCGGGGTTCGAACTTCGACCTCCTACATATATAATACAATATCCCTATCAAACTAAACTCACCAGACGGTATACTTAAGTTGTCAAAAAATTTGTAAAAAAAAGTCGTCAAAAACTAACATAACACCTAACTTACTAATATTTGCTTATTAAAAAATGTAGACTTTATGAAGGAGTTTATCTGTATAAGTAACATTTTTCATAAAACAAACAAAAGAACAAGAACAAAAACAAGACCTGTTGGCATTCCATCTTTGATTTCATTAATTATATGCTCTTAAGATCCAAATTAGGAGGCACATGTCTAATTATCTATCCAAGTCAAACAGCCCTCTTTCTTATTTTAGATAGGTTGTTACAGCTGGAAATTTTTATGACATTGAACAAAATTTGTCTAATCATACTAAAATTTCATATAAATAACTCCTACTTGGTGGTAACTTAATTATTTTCTACTTTGAATGCCTCAAAAACTTTACCAAACAAAAGTTATATGCTGATTGTCAGGTTAAATTAGTTATTTTGATAACTATTAGAGATATTATTGTAGAGGTCAGAGTTCGAATTTCAGATTTTCCACTTCATGATACTTAAAGTGTGAGTCTGACTACTATCAATCATTAGTTGATTTAGTGGTGATTGACGCTGAACTTGGTAGAGAGAACTACAATTCAATCCCCCGCAACTACGATTTGGAGGGAATTGAAACCATTTAATGTCAAAACTAACTTTTAAACGAAATTAAACTGGTGGTGAAAAAAAAAATATCCCAGCCTAACCATAAAAGGGTAATTTTTTTTTAAGAAACTGAGCTTTTGACCCTTCCAAAATCAACATCTACTAGTGTTGGCAAATAGTATTTATAGGGGAGTGTGACCCTTTCTTTTGTCAGGAAAATGACCTATTGACAAAGGGAGGTTGAAACATAGGGTATGTATGGTCACCAACAGTCACAGGCTTACAAACAAACAACTTGAGATCAAGTTCCATCCTACTACAGTTGGCCAATTCAACTTCAACTTACATTTTAAACTAAGATTCTTAATTTAGTTTTATTTTTTGCTTTAAGTAATTAACTTTCTTGAGCTAGAAGAAAATTATGGTAAGTTGTGACATTATTGCTCCAACCTCATGCATGCTATGTATAACTTTTTTTTGAAAAAAGTGACTTTAAGATTGAACACATTTTTATTATGAAAAGCATAAACTATTTTTTATCTGATTACAATTATAAAGATCACTTTTTATTTTAAAAAAAGTTGTTATAGTTACAGCTTTTTTCACAAATTTATGTAAGTAGATTCTCAAAAGAGTCCAAAATATGTATTCTTTTCAAATTCCATCTTTGTTTAAAAGTTTAGACAAAATCCCTATAAGATTTTGAAACTACTATTTTTAAAATAAAAAGAACTTTTTTCCATAAAAAATTAATTGAGCTAATATTAGATGATGAATGCTAAGAGCACATTCTCTAAAACTATTTTTCAATATTGTCTTCAATATTGAATATTTAATAGGTTATTTTTAGAACAATGAGGAGAGAAACAAGAAACAAAACACAACAAAAAGCAAAAAACATATCTTCAAAATTATTTATGAATACAAGCCTTGTCCATATTTACACAACAGAACATTTAGCGACCGGGAGGAACTTTTCGCACCCCCAAAACTACTCCGTATGTACACCTCCGGAAAAAAACACAGTTTTTGTGCCGTATGGATGTATACTTTCGTACAAAAATACAATTTTTATCCCGTCCAGAAATGCATTTCCGGAGGTTTTTTAGCACTATGAGGGGTGTGCAAAGTTGTTTTCTTCGCAACTTCCTAAACATGAGGCCTTACACGGAAAATAAACAAAAAAATAAAAAGTATGGAAAGCCTGCAAAATTTACATGAGATACAAGCTAATAAAATGAAATAATTTTTCAAACCAAAGGATGATAAAGCATTGTGAATTGATGATGTTTACATGCTGTGATCATGTTGTGTAGTGAAGGTTGAAGTTGCAGCTGATATAACAGTAGTGTCCTGATGTTCTGAGGTAGACGATGATGTATTATATGAAGATGAATTCCTCGTATCGATTATACTTTCTTGTTTATGTCTAACTTTGAGGTCCATGAAATCAGAAATTAAGGCAGGTTTTGTCATCTTACTGTCATCAACTTCCATCTCTCCTGTAAGCATCTTGACCACAGTAGACATGGATGGCCGGCACTTCGGAGATTCCTGAGTGCAAAGAAGGCCAATCTTCAGAAACTTACAGGCCTGCTCGGCGTCGAAGTCCCCGTTTAGTGATGTATCTACCAGCGCAACTAATTCCTTTCGCTCATAAAGTTCCCATGTCTGTAAGATCAAACGATTAGGTAAGAATGTAGGGCTAGAAATTTCATATCATGCTTTAGAATATGATCAAACTTATCAAATGAAATGCCGAAGCCTATTAAAAAAAGGATTTAATTCATATATACCGTCAGCCTAAAGATTTTTTATACTGTCAATCAATAATAATCGCGATAAGATGAAAAACATTTGACTTCAATTATTAACTGTTTTTAAAATCATACCCTCTCTAGAATGAATTGTTCTTCTATTGGAAGTCGCGAATTTGTGTTGCATCTCCCACTGACTATCTCGATAAGGAGGACACCGAAACTGTAAATGTCTGCTTTTCGTGTAAGCCTCCCTCCTATCGCATACTCTGGAGCCAAATAACCTCTGAAACAGACCATGTATCAGTAAATTTCTAACACAAAATAATTCATTAGAGACTGTGAATTAGAATACTTACAGTGTTCCTGCTACACGTGTGCTGACATGAGTCGCATTTGCTGGCAATAGCTTTGCAAGACCGAAATCGGATATCTTGGGTGTAAGGTCTTTGTCAAGGAGAATATTGCTTGCTTTTATATCCCTATGAATGATAAGAGGCCTGACTTCTTCGTGTAGAAAGGCAAGCCCGCGTGCAACCCCAACACCTATTCTACATCGCGTTCGCCAATCAAAGTATATACTATCATGACTTCCACCTGAAGAGAAGAGGAAAAAATCGATGAAAAAGTGATTTGAGTAATGTTGAGCATCAAAGACTAGTTGATAAAACTAATCCATGAAGTAAGTCGAAAAGGTTTTACCAACAGTTTTCTCCAATAATATTTAGAAGAAAGAAACGCGACTACTTTCCGTCTTTCCGTGTCTCAAAAGGAGCATCGATAAATAAATCACACAGTTATGTAAATACGATATATAAAAAAGTGAATTTACCTAGAAGAGTTCGTGAAAGGCTGTTATTTTCAAGGTAATTGTAGACTAAAATCCTGCTATTTTTTTCCACGCAACAACCATATAACTTGACCAAATTTTCGTGCTCTATTTCGGAGATCACATTGATCTCTGTCAAGAACTCCTTCACACCTTGTTTTGATTCAGCTGAAAGAACTTTTATAGCAGCAAGTTTTCCATCTTTAAGTCTACCCTGATCATCCAAACCATAATAAAGTTCAGGTTTCTAGTCATTGATAAGAAAAGGAACAAAACAATAACGATCATGTAGTAGTTGAGTTTACCATGTAGACAGAACCAAAACCACCCTCTCCAATTTTATTGGCCGCGCTAAAGTTATCAGTGGCATTCCTTAGTTCTTTGTAGGTATAGATCTTAACATTTTGAATGCTTGAAATATCATCTGTTCAAAGTATACTCAATTAAAATCTCATATTGTAAGTAGAATTTTCAATCTATTATTTCATAGATATCCTAATTCAAGAATACAATCACATCCCTACAAAATTCGTCACATTTAAAAAGTTGCAACAATACCGATGTTCGGAAAATAGCTGTTTTCGAATTTTGGTATGCAGCAGTGCTACTGTTATTCGACAATATATTGTACTGAATAGCATATCGCATAACAATAGGGATTTGTTTGAATTCCTCTATACTATAGCACTATAGCCGCTATTTGACAACACTGAACAATACAATCATGGTATTATCTATTGTAATTTGTTAGTTTCTGTACCTTCATCATTGTCTAGATTCGGTCTTCTAGAAGGCAATGAAGAAGATGATTTCTTGCTGAACGAGAAAGGGAAACAGGTCATGGCGGATAAGTATGTTTTAATGATAATCAATTTGCTTCAAAAGAAATCACTTCCAATGTCACCTGGTTGAACCATAAAAAAGTATCAGTATTGTTGTGAAGAATAATAAAGTGCAATCTCATGAAAGTAATTGAAAATGATAATGATGATGCAAAATACAAAAGCCTTAAGAAAAACATAAATAAAAAATGCTTTTATGTTTTGTCCAACATCCCTATGAAATTGAAAATTTGGAACAATAGGCTCCTTTCATATGAGGCTATTAAGAGTCTCACACTGGATGAGAGATGACCTAAACATATGTTTATACTTTATAAATGGGAGCAATCTTCACCCATTTTTACAAGGGTCGAATTAAGTCCAACTCAAATTTCGCTAAGATCCATTGGGCAACCTACTATCAGACTTCCGCTATCAGGTCACCCGCAATTTATATCCACGCACCAAGTCCAAAGTGTTGGGCGTGAGGGTGTGTGTTAAGAGTCTCTCATTGGATGAGAGATTGTATGTTTATAAGTGAGAAAAATCTTCACTTTACAAACCCGTTTTATAAGATTGAGTTAGGTCCAACTCGGCAACTCAAAATTCTAAGAGAGGGTCAATTGCAAAGTAAATGAAGATGGGTTAAACTACAATGAAGCTAAGATATTACCATAACAAAATCTAAAGAATTTATTTATGCAAATTCAACGGATTTATCCAATGTGTAACTTTGAAAACACTTTGCTCCATTGTTCCCAAGTGCATTACTTTAAATCTAAACAATTCTTTTGACTATATTCTATAATTTCTTTTGGTCTAGTCTAAGCATCATGCGTTTATCACAAGCTATGTTCAAAAGTCAAAGTCTTCCATTATCTTAATAGTGGTTCAGTTTGTGATGTTTTTCACATCTCAAAGAAAATTAAGAACAATAAAAAAATACTAAACTACCCTTAATCTGAACTGAACAAACACAAAACACACAATTAAGTATATGTTTGGTATATGCCAGAATCACGGTAAACCACCCTGATTTTCCAAAAGTTAAAGATTGTAGCTTCTGCAAAATCATTGTAGGTCACTGTGATTCTGATAGATCACTGTGACACTAAACATAGGCTAAGAGCAAGAACATCCCAAAAAAGAATGTTGAGAAAAAGCATCAGACCCATCAACCAAAATGAAAAAAGATTGCAACTTTCATGAAGAAAACATAGAAATATAAAAAAAAACACAAACTTATACATAAAAGGGTATACATAAAAATCAAGATTGAAATGAAAAAAAATGTTAAAGTACCTGAGAAGAAGATGAAGTAAAGAAGAAGATGAAGAAGGGGTTAGAGAGAAGAGAAAATGGTGAAGTGATGAAAAAGGGGTGGAAATTAAATGTGATACTAATAAAGGACAATGAAACGATGTAATAGTGTATGTACACGCGTACGTTAAGGTTTGAATTTTCTCATTTTCTTTGTTTTTGTTTTTTTCGTTTTCACATTACATATGACCCAAGTGTCTGCTTGAATTTTTTTTTAACGAGTTCCTTGATTTTTTTTGTCTGCTTGAAATATTCTGTGTCACCTTTGTTTCTTTGTAGTATTTTTTACCATTAATTAAATTAAATTAATCAACAAAATAATTACATTTGGTAATCTTCTTAAATAGTGGTAAGATATAAGGCTCGTTTGATCAGTAAAATGTTAGTACTGGACAGAACAGTACAGAATAATACAAGACAAAACAACACAGTACAAACGTTTAAGGTATTAAATAAATTTTGTGTTTGTACCATGTTTGGTGGACAAAGGGTTATTTTGGTATTTTAGATAACTTGTGTAGAGGACAAAAAATTGTCCCGTGGTTCAGTGACGGACAAGAATTTCAGTTTTTATCCTATACCTTGACCCCCGGTTTGTCCAGTACCAGGAACAGTTTTAAAATCAAATACAGTACAACTGAAGTTGTCCTGTCCCTTATTTTTTAGCGGATCAAACATACAGTAGTTTTAAGATTTTAGTTAAAGAACTCATTATAATAAAATTATCTTGAAATTGTGTAGTTAAAGTTTAAAATTATAGAAAACATATTATTGCTTCAAAAAAATTATGTTACAAAAATTACTTTTTTTTCTTCTTAATTAATACTTCAGGGATACTAATTAGCATGACCTTAAATTAAATTAATCATATTTTTCAATTAATCATCCAAAACCAAACTTAACCTGTGTTATTTTATATTTTGAATCACATTATTAATATTTTATATTGCAAACAATGTATAAGGATTTTGTTTGTTTTTTTTTAAAAAAAAATATACTCAAAACAAAATCTCATTAAGAATAATTTCAAAAAAAAAATTCATTTGTCTTTGTTGAAACTTTTAGATTTTTTTTTTCTCATTAAATTCTCATTTTCTTAAAATTTAAGTCAAGTGCATTCTGAGTCATTTAAGTTCAACGTTTGTAATCGATTGTTCCTATTAGCTTTTTAAGTTTCAGATGATTCTTTTAGCTTTGTAAGTGACGTGACATTTTACGTAACTGTTACAAAATTGTTTACTTGGTTGTTAGCTGAAAGAATCTATATGTGTCTTAAAGACCGTGAATAGAGTTTATTAAAATATAGATCATTCATTGAGCTTGATGAATACTTTCTAAAAGGGTATTATGGTGGTATATGATACTTGAAAATGATCAAATACTACCAATATTATTAGCCGTTGTTGAAGAATAACGACAACATAAACATTTTTGTAGTAGAGGGTCATTAAAAGTGTAACGATGTAATATGTTACAAAACTAAAAGACCAATTTGGTGTTTGAGACACTGTTTAACATTTTCCTTTAAAATATTGATAATTGGAATGATTAGTTGATAAATTCGTAACTAAAAGAATTGAAATAATAATCACAAAAAAAAAAATTAATGGAGATGCACGCTGACTATGTAAAATAGTTTTACACAATCGTCTAATAAAAAATTATCAATTTGTCACGTCATATTAAGAAAGTGGAGTGACATGGCGGAAAACATGATTGATATTAGTTAATAGTGTAAAATTATTTTACACTGTCGGTGCATATTATTTTTCTAAAAAAAAAAAAAAGAAATAGTAGATAGTAGAAAAAAAACATACCAAAATTTGATATTCATTCCTTTTACACGGTAGAGTATAAATATAGAAATCTGGAGAAATAATACCTCCTCGCTTTGCAAAATAGCGTCAGTCAAAATCAAAACAGCCATGCTTGATAATCCAAATTGTTGACAATGCAAATCGTTGATTAGTGATTGTTTAACATTTGTTAATTAGATCAACAAACCCATCTTGTTGCTGATGCCATATATATTGTCAAACTTGACATTCTACTTTTGCCTTTCATGAATTTGAAAATGTAACATAAAATAAAGTCAATATATCAACACACGATTGATTGATTAAATAATAAGGACTTTTTTTTTTTTTTGAATGGCGATTAAATAATAAGGACTATAAAGTTTTCCTTAACAACATGTATATTACATGTTCTTGACTTCTTGTCATACCACTAATCTACAATTAATATATCATTTATAATAGTAATACGTAATGGTATAATATTATATATATTATCTTTATAAAAACCTTTATTATAATTATTTGGATTTAAACATACAAGATAATTTTTTAGTGTATGAATTTTCAGGTGATACTAACTACGCCGTCTACAAACAAAATTAGCTTTTCTTAATTGGGGTTAATATCATAAAATGGTATGGTTTTACATTAGCATGTGTGGAGCTTGGACCTACCATTAGGAGAGAAAATGTGTCACAGTTGACGCAACAACGACCTCTTTTTTTTTTTTTTTTTTTTTTTTTATATAATGTAGTTTTTTTTTAATATTTCATTGGTTAAGTCTCTGATTTTTTGGGAAGAAAGTTTCAGTAATTTAGAGTTCGGCTGGGCGGTAAGTAAAAAATTGTTCCCACTAAAAATCGAACTCAATTCTTCTAAATAATTTGTCCCAGTGAGAGTTTATTAATCACTTAAGTTCAATGCCTTGATTTTATAGCGTAGTTTCGCTATATGCAATTAATGTATTTTCTTTTATACTAAAATAATTATATATTTTGATAGTACAAAAATATATTGCAATTTAATGGATGCTTTCTTTTATGAACATTCATGGTGTATGATTTGCAACTTGCACGTACGAACACATTACAATGTTCGTAAAAAATGGATCAAATTAATTAAAGAACTCTAAAAAAAAAAGGCACAACCATCAACCACATTCAATAATTAGGTCATGATTTGAATCATTCACCACACCAACTGCATAGTACTTATTTTTAGTATTACTTTAGGACATTGAGACATCGTACGTATTGTAGTAATATTGTTGGGTGAAAGGTTGTTCACTAGCTTTGAATGTTTTGCATATTAGATTAAAAAGTCTTTTTTTTTTTTTTTGACAAAAGATTAAAAAGTCTTTGAGAAGTCAACTATTTTAGAAGTCAAGGTAGTCGCATCATTGAATGTGAGTGTATCGGAGTAGCTAGAAGTTAATTAATGATTAAAATTTAAGAGACATTGTTTTATACTCCATATTATTCTCTTGGGTTGGTTAATTATAAGTGAAATTTTATTTTTGAGATTTATTAAATAATTTACATAGTTGATCAATGTATAAAAACTAAGTGGGTGTACGTTATCAACTCTTATAAATATTTGCTATAATACACTTAATTACTTATTTTTTAGAAGATGTATGTGTTAGTAAATGATAACTAAAAAATAATGAAGTACACTCTAAGATGTACGTTGCTAATACACACATTTATAAAAAATATTAGATGTGCGTTAACAAATCACTCACACACACACACACACTAATATATACACGAGTTATAGAACTAACCACTTACACTTAAATTTTAACATCTTTAAATATTATCTTATTACATTATACTTGCATCGTCATTAATTACCAATGTCCACCAATGTCGTAAAGACTTTCAATACAATAATTTATCACACTTGAATTCATTCATGGTCATGCATGCTCCCCATGTCGGGAGGGCCGTATTTGAGACAGGGTGACCGTCCTAGATTCATATGAAAATAAATAAAAAATTTGTACCCTAAAATAATCTTTTTAGGGCACTATTAAACCCAACCAAAAATAGATACCAAAACTCTTATATATTTTTGTTTGTCACTTCTTATTCTCTCTCTGGACGTATAATTGTATCAAGTATTAAATTAGAATTTTGGTGCAATGATACTTGATATATAATTGATGAGTTGATACAATAATACACAAGTATCATGATTACATTTTCTTTCTGCATATGTACCCCTTACTCATATCAAATATCAAATTCTCTGTCAGACTGTCTTCGTACTACTTTCTCATCACTCTTTTCGCAATATCACTGCATATCAACACACATCTCTTGTCTTTTTTTTATTTTTTTATTTTTCTCTCTACAAATCTGCAAATCATCAGTCATCCCTAGTTTTCTCATATATAAAATATGGATGTAAACACAATTATTAGTGACTTTGCATGATTGCATATAGAAATGCACGTAAGAATTGTTTTATTATTATTATTATTTGAATTTTAAATATTTTTTTTAATGTTTTTTGAGAATTCAATTTTTTTATACTAGTTGTCAATTAGGGCCCAAATTATAGATTTGCCCTTAGGCCACCGAAATCTTAGAAACGGCCCCGCATGTCGGACCATAGTTGTGATAACACTTTGTTGGAGAGTCTAGTGAGGATTAGACAACAACGTTAGCGCGTTAATGATTTGGACCACTATGAGACCTTTATTTCTACAAATAATTTTAAGCATAAACATAGTTTTTTCCCTTTATTTTTATTTCCTCACATAATTGACCATCTATTTTAAAATTACTCAAGTCCTTCCCCTAAAAAAATTTAACTTAAAAATTGTGATATAACATTTTTAAATTTAAATTGATGTTTTTAGGGGAGTTTCTTCTAATTGATGAGTGTTGATTGTTCACATAATCAGGTTGCACGACATGCTATTTAAAAAACATATCAACCAATTTTTAGCAAGACCCTTAAAAATAGGCTTAATTAGTCTATTGATCCCTTAAAGACATTTTAAGTTTCACATTAGTCCCTTAAAGAAAAAAAGGTCCGGATTGGTCCCTTATTGATATCACTGTTTGCCATATTGGTCCATTCCGTCCATTTTTTCCAGAAAACGTTAAATAGGTACAGGTGGCACTGTGGATGTGTATGGTGAACTAATACAAATAGTGGTATACCGTAGACCTTAATATTATTTTAAACTCTAACTATTCGATTTTTTGACAAAAATAAAACCATTAAATTTTGTTGGTCTACTATATCTAATAGTGAACCACCAACATATAATTTTTTTTCTTTATTCATCTTCAACATATCTTCCTCTCTGACCCAGAACAAACAACTTGACAAAAAAAAAATTAACAAACAACAACCTAATCCCATTGTGGTGTTGTTGTTTTGGCTTGAATCTGATTTTACCTAGAAAAACAAACAACAACAAAAAAAGGATTTTACCCAAAATTTGATTTGGTTGTACCAGATGTGTTGTTGTTGTGTTTGTTATAAGATAGTGTTTGATTCAATTAATTTGTGAAAGTTTGTAGGGAGTGTTGTGTTGGTAGCTTTGGATTGATTTGAATGTTTTAAGATTTGCAATTTTTTAGAACAAAATGAGATTTGGGTGTTTTAAGATTTGGGTGTTTTGTGTTGGTAGTCATGAGTTTCATAATAAGTTTGAGATTTTCTAGATTTTGATATGAATGAGTTGTTGAAGATCAATTGTGAATTTTGATATGAATGAGTTTTTTTTTTTCACTAGAATTTCTAACATGTATGAAGGTTATTGGTTGGATGACATCAAGCATGACACAAGCCACTAGGGTTTCAAGAAGTTAGGGTTTTCTAATTGCAATTAGGGTTTGCAAACCCAACTTTTATTATAATAGAAGATAGAAGATAACCTAAAATAGGTGGACCAAAACTTTTTTTTTTTTTTTTTTGATAACTAAAAAAATTGAATTATAAGGAGTACAAGGGGTACTCGGCCCTTACAATTCAAACAAAATCACTTTAGATGTTTCTATTATTAGTAGGGATGTCAACGGAACGAGGATTGACGGGATGGTATTTTACAACTCCTTGTCCCACCATCTAAAATATTTCCCATCATTGTCCTCATTCCCCGCTTCGGAGAGTATTCTTCCTACATCCTCATTCATGTGGATCCCCACATTTTCCGCAGAGATCCATCAACCTTAAAAAAAATATCAAAATTCTATTATTTTTTAGCAAACTAGTTGGAAAGAATAAGTAAAGTTTATTTATAAAACAAATAAAAAAATTAAAATATTATTGTGAATTTTGTGACGGTAATAAACATCATATATATATATATATATATGAATCTAAGGGCCACAAATACATACCACTTTCTGCATTACTGTAAAAGGGCTTCCAACCTGCACAGGACTGGAAAATGAAGCAGCAAAAATTAGCCCTCTTGGGATCTCGCTCCTAGTCACTTACGTGAATCTGATTATCTAAGAGAAGTTAATTGCCACAAGATCTTCATTTCCATACAACAACTGGACTAGGATTTTGAGATCAACCAAGATGTCACTACAATAGAGCAACTCCTTCAATCGCTTAAGCAGATAACCATATAGAGCCACTAGCTGTTGCCTCCACTCCTTCATTTGATGATCCCTGTGCTTCTAACTAAGAAAGCAATTTGTCAACTTCAAAAACACCGATGAGAACAACGCATAAACATGTTTCTATACTGAAAAATCAGCAACTGAAATTAAATGATGATGCCTTATGACCTCTCACCAATGCCGCTATTCCAACCTGAGCCGATCCGGACAAGGCCTATTGAGATACGACCAAAACACCAGTCCAGTAAAGAACTGCACCGGCACAGATAATGCACGCAAAACACGACCTGCAAACAATACAACAGCAACAGTCCAAAACACCTATGATGCTCTCTCCAATACCAAATCACCCCTAACATATCCTTTATTTTCTTCCCGCCTACAACTAACCCCTTAAATGTTTTAAGATGTTCAACACCCCCTTATTTATTTGCATAAACTGTTTTGCATAAGCTCAAAAATAAGCTAATCCAAATGGACCTTAAGTATTGTAATATTAATCATTATTTCTACTTACGACAGTATCACCATACAATAAAAAAAACCACGACAACACCATGACCTGTGCATATGCATAAATATTATACTAGTAAAGACATTAAGCCATTAACATTCAAAATAGGATCCAAAAGATATTAAGTCATTAACATAGAAAATAACAACTAAAAGACATTAAGCTATTAACATTCAAAATACGATCCATAAGGCACAAAGCCATTACCATCCAAAATAAGATCTAAAAGGCATTAAGTCATTACCATCCAAAATAACAACTAAAATAAAACAAAATAAAATTTTCATTTTAAGGTCCTATCAACTATCAACGCTGAGATTAGCTGGAGGACATAGACCCGACTGATTCAGTGCTAAATGACTCCGTCTTTTTTTATTCAATGTGATACATTATACATATGTCAATAAATACACTGACGATGTGTGTCATTTAAACTCCTAAAGTAAAATAATAAAAATACTATTTTTTTCCTAGAATGAATAATTAATCAACAATACTACAAAATGATAAGTAGACATTGTTAAGTACATCATCTTTGAGCATCTCACACATGAATTTAATTCCATTTCTAACACAATTATCATCATCATCAGAACCCATGTTCCATATTCCAGCACCAACATAGAATTTACCACAAGGCTTGAAAGCGATTTTCTTAAGAGAAGAATTTGAACTCATATTTTTCCAAAGGTGTCTAGCTAACAGATTTTGATCTGTGTTGCCTGCGGCACAGCCACGAAACTCAACATATTTCAACTTGTTATGAGAAAATCTTTCAGGTTCTTTTCTAAGCCTCTGACCGGAGAACAAAAGTGGATCTCTAATCTGAAAAAAGAATGAGAATAATGACAATGGGAACACATATATTAAATTTAAAAACTCAATTAGACATATTGTATTACATAATTACATTTGCTAAACACTTTGTAATTAAAAATAGTTAGAGTTAGTTGCATCCAAACTGAAGTTAGTTATTGACTCTTAGTAGCTCTATATAACTCTGCATTTACAGTTGATCATAAGACATACATAAACAAAGGTTTTAGAATGAAATGAACGACTTATTGTGATATGAAGTTCTTGGAGATGCGGCGAAGCCATAACAAAATCTAAAATCCTGAAGAAATCGCAGTAAGGGTCTAATAAATCTCCACTGATAAACAATTCCAGTTTTTTAAGAGATTGAAATGGACCCAAGATCCTTGGAAGCATGACTATCTGTTACACGAAAAGAAGTAACGATTAATTAACATCAATAAGAGCAATCTATATACTATAATTAGGCATAATTAATTAAAAGAAAAAATGGACTAACCTGTGAATGACTCAAGTTGATAGATAAATTCTGAAGCTGATGCAAACTTGCAATGATATCAAAGGAATGCGGGATTTCATCGTTATTGGTTGTGTTCCAAAAAAGATTCAATAATTTAGGAGCATTAATAGAACGTATCCTCAGCTGACCTCTATATTCGAAGGATGATAGATTCAATGCATCAATGTTTAAGATCCAAGCAATGTTACCAAAGTCAATTAAGATCAGACGACATAACGTTGGACTGATAATATTGATGGGAAATTCGAATATGCATCCCCAAAAGGTTAGTTCCTCAAGTTGGTGACAATTAGAAAACAAACTAGTCAGGATACCGTTTGGTGGTAGAACGACTTCAACCAACACGATTTTTGTCAAATTTCCCATTCCACAACACACGTCAGGTGGCATTAGTAGATCATTGCAGTTAAACTTTGATAACTTATGAGTCGTGATACTGTTAACTGTAAATGCAGAACCACTACTACTATATTCAAAGGTTGAGAGATTCGGTGCAAATATATCTACATCCCAATACGTAAGTGTAGGAGGCCTATTCAGATGGCACCTATGATCGACTATTTTCAAATGAGAGAGTGTCGGACTAGTTATGTTCAAGTCAGAATCAAATTCACAGTTTTGAAGTGTGAGGTCTACAAGATTGATGCAACTAGAAAATAGACCCAAAAGCATATAATTATGTATAACAACTAGATGCAACACAAGAGTTGTTAATTTGTTTAGTCTAGAAAAATGCATAGGTGGTAATAGAAGACAGTTTTGTAGGTGTAGATGTTTCAAAGAATCATACTGATGAGTCTCAGGCGGTAACGAAAACGTGTACGGTTTGAGTCTCCCACGATAATTATAAACTATATATTTGTGTGAGAAAAGGAGTTCAATCTTTTGGGCACCCTTAGAAAGTCCTTGAAAAACCAATCGGTCAATTACATGACTATAAGTATCAACCATTGGATAATTAACTTTTATAGAATGAATACTGGAACCTTGATACTTGGAGATGAATTGATCAACTCTGTTGACAAATTCAGATCTAGCCAATTCATATAATTGAGAGAATTCTGGTTCTCTACAAATAATTATGGTATACATGTTATCTAGATCAAAGTTGAGGTCTTTTCTTGATTCCCATTCATGATTCCATGTTTTTGACAATATGCTTGTTTTCACCAAATCAATCATACTTAACTTTGAAAATATATAAGACATGACACAATCAGGTAACTCTTCCCTAGTATTCTCACTTTTGTGTATCTTCATCGTCACCTAAATCACAAAACTAATCCACCACCACCTGTGTACTCTTGGTCTTCTTCTTTCTCTCAAGTTCATATTTAATTTGGATCTGGACCCAAATCTTTTTCTAGCAAAAATAGCATTCAAAGAAACGAAAACGGCAACGTCGATTCAATATTATAAATTGCAAAATCAGATTTAAATTAAGTGGATAACGGATCAGCTTCTTCAACCATCACAGATGCAACGCCGGTGGTCGGACTAATGATGGTGACGGTGGTGTGAGTCAACTATGGTAGAATGATGGAGAGATTGAAAATTGGAAATCGTGTGGGTGAGCAGTCATAAAAAATCACCTGTTTTGAGTCAAAGGATAAGTACACGTGGCGTACTTTAGCTTACTCGATTGATCAAACGGATGAGGTTTGTCCAAAGTCACATGACTTTGCCGCGTTAAAGTCATGTAATCCCAACCCGGGGTGTATATATCTCTCGACAAAATCTTATGTTATGTTAGTACAAAGATTTCGTCAAAAAAACAACCGTAACAAAAACAGTAACATCCACAAAATCAAGTACAATTTTCTTTTTTTAGCTAATTTCAGTGCTCTTTCTCTATATATAAATAATATAAAATAATTACACATTAACAAAAGTGGACGGACAATGTTAAACAGTGCTTCCAGGACACTGGTTATGCATATTAAAATAGAAATTTTATCTTGAAATTCGTGCATTCAATACCTCAAAAGTATCAAAAATTGTTTTTTCAATATTAATTTTATTTTTTATTTCCTTTTTCAATATGTTTAACAAGTGCCATTCCGGGGCACTGTTTAGCATTCAATATTAGTTTTATTTTATCTTGTACTAGTTGATCGGAGAAGAGAGAACATTGCCTTTGTGCTTGGATCCATTCTCATAGTTTAATATTTTATTTCCGTTTTTCCGGCATTGTACGGAGTTTTATTCAGGTTCTTACTTTCTTATTTTCCTTATTGTTTTCTTTATTGTTTTTATTTATTGCTTTTATTTATTTTATGATTTATTTATTTATTTATTTGCTTTATGTTTATTTTTTCCGCTTATTTATTTATTTCGTTTTTAGTTTTAGTTATGTCTAGCTAATTTAATATTGCTAGGATGTGTAATTAGGAGCTAGTAGGAGTTCGGTAGTTAGTTTGCGCGCCCGCTTTTAATGAGTTTTCTAAAAGCAATTTTTAGTTAAACGTTGATTATAATATGTCACAAGAGTGAGAATTAATTAAAGTAAAAATCAATATAGCGAGAGCGTGAGATTTCTACTAGATAGTAAATACTGAACATTGACTTTAATTTGCAACGAGAGTTGGGGTTGGGGTTAATTAAATTATATTTGGTTTTCAAAAAGTACTTTATTAGCGGATTTGAGGACAGGAGTTAAACATCACCTTTATAATCTACAACACTAGTCAAGATTTGCGAGAGCTGAAACTGGTGTTTTTAAATCAATATAGTTTCGAAAACTATTCATTTTATCAAAGCGCGAATTAAGTATTGAACCCTGCGAAGCAACTAAGAGCTCATCCTAGTAATACGCTTTCTTATTAATTTAAAATCTAAAAATACTTTCTTCTTTATTTTAAAAATCCAAAAAAAAAAATTTTACAATCAAAAGCCCTCTTATTTAATATTTAGCCTTAGATTTACAACGCAACATTAGATAGACGGTATTCGACTTGATCCCTGTGGGATCGATAATCTTTTATAACTACACGCGACAAGGCTGTATACTTGCAGCACACGCCATCGTCGCATCATTGAATCAGATACCATCGACCCGAATTGAGAGAGTCCTATAGCTGCCATGCTTAGAGCATAAAATACCTGCACATTAGAAGCAACAAATAACTAAATGCTAGAAAAATTGGCTCTAATAGCTGCCATGTTTATAGCTACAAAAAACTACAATACAGAACATTTTGACCTAAAACCTTTAAGTTAATAAGTATATTATGGAGAATAACTTACACGAAAAACGACCGAGAATGAAGATTTTCCATCCTCAACGAGACGCGCTCCAACATAAAAATTCCATGTATAAACTGCATACCCAAAACCAAATCCGCTGACTATCCCTCACCTTATGCCTGTCTTAATTGGTCCCTCGCATTTTTGCTTATATAGGCCCATCACCTTCTCTTCAGAACAGAAAGAAGCAACTGTTCTTATACTTCTCACTGCATCGCTCGCCACTTGACTTGCTTCCTCATATAATTTCTGTTCATTGAAAGGTATATCAGTATTCACAACATAAAGCTAAGTCAAAAATGCATATAGAGATCATGCTTGTATTGTAACAATGTTCTTACATCTTACATCTTAATGATGCCAACAATTGTAAGAAATAGTGATCTGATTACTATTGATTCAGTTGAAAACACATTTTCATATGAATCCATTCACAATATTAATTGTTTGGATAATGGAAATCAAGATCAAGAAAAAAAAACCTTTGAATCATTGCTGAACCCTTTCAAGAACTTCACTTGCAAAAATCCATCAAGTGCTAGTAGAGGCACCATAGCAAGGATTACAAGAGCAAGCTGCCAGCTGGCTACAAAAGCAATTACCAAGCCAGCTATAGCTGTAGCAATATTTTCAACGAGTAAAAGCAATTTGAGAGATTGGTTTGCTAATGTGGTTTGTCCTCAACTTCATATCAATCCACCTCCAGAAATTGCCACACCTCACTTTGATCATTTTCCTGTGCCTGATAATTCCACCATGGATGAAGAAACTAGTCCTACTACTTCACCTGCTTCTGATGGAGCAAATGAATAAACTTTGCTTGCTTTTACTGCTCCTGGATTAACCCTTTTCAATGATGACAAAGGGGGAGAATGAATTGAGAAATCAAGGGGGAGCCTAATGATGTTTTGGAAAGCAAGCTTGTCTGATGCAATGCTCTGATAATTATGTTGCTCTGATAATTATGTTGTTTTCTCCTACTATGTACTAATGATCTAAACTAGGATTTGATGCTTTAACTTGCTTTTGATGCTTGTTTGAATCTTTTTGATATTAATCATGTACGTGTTGTACAATGTGTTTGAATGCTCACATATGTGATATTGGTGATTAATGTACTTTGATTGATTCAAATTTAATATGTGTTACTCAATTCTTCTATGTCATAAGCATGATCATTTTGGAAATTGTATGCTTGAATTGAGGGGGAGCTTACAAATTAAAAACATTAGCAATTTTATTTCAAGCACTTTTGAATTTTGATTAAAATTAGAATTCCATCTCAAAACATAATTCAAGAAGTTTGTCATCATGAAAAGGGGGGAGATTGTTGAGGCAAAATCTCAATTTGATGTTTTAAAGATAACAAACCTCTTAATTATATTTTAAGTGTAATTCTGATCTCTTTGGTATCTAACAAGTGCTCTTAAGTGTTTTTAATTAAGCTAGGAACAATTGAGCTTTTAGATCAAATATCACGCTTTTATTTTGTTAAAAATAAAAGTTTCAAGATCAGTCTCAGAACGCTCTCTGAACCTTGCGCAACATCCAAGTTTACACAATCAATTAAAAAGCACTTATGAAATAAGTCAACCATGTACAAGACAAATGAACACTTTTATCTTGGGCTTAACTCACAAGATCCCTACAGTCCAAGAGTTCATTTAAGGCAAGAAATTTTTTCTATGAATAAAGAACTTACTATTTTTACCAAGTTCAAGGATCAAGCACATGCAAATAAACAAATATCTAAAGGGACATTGTCACATATTGGTTGGACTGAATATTTGTGAACCATGGAGATTTAGACAACACTGCATCTTTTTTTAGTCGACTTATACTTGGAATGAATAAAGAAAAGAACATTCTCCAAAGTAATCTCACCTTCTCCCATGACAAGTGTACTTGCAAAAGTACTTTGTGGAACATCAAATACAACCTCCAGCTGCTGTTATTATCCATTACAGCTGGCTATTGCTTGCTTCAGCTTCTTTACATCAAAAGGAAAATTGCTCTTTCACGTCCAGTTCATGGAGAACGATCTCAGACCAATGCTGGAAAGAGAATGTACTTATTTGGAAAGATACTAGCTCACATACAGCTGTTCAAAACGTGCCTAAAAGTTGCACAACGGTTTTACTTGTTTGCATAAGCAACATACAACAATTATACAGCTCAACACCAGCTCACCATATGCTCCTCATTCAAAAGTCAGAAGAAGAAACTTTGGAGAACGATATCAGAGTGATCAGTTTCTTCAAATATCATGAGCTGTCATTTGTAAAGATACTAGCCGTTATTTTCAAAGCTTCTAACGGACATACTTCGTGGCCAAGACTCTCAGATCATCATTCAACTATAAATAGAGGTCTTTGGCAACATTGAAAAGCAAGAGTTTTCACTACAACATTCCTACACTTGTCTTTGTAATACAAGTTTCATCAAGAGCTCTTCTTTATCTCTCTCACTCAGATCTGTAATTTAATTATCTAGGATAAGAATATCCATTGAGTGTATTGAGAGTTTTTGATCCATTTTCAAAGCTTCTCAATATTGTCTTGAGTGAATAGCCATTGATAACCAATTTTCCATCATTGTAACCTTGGCTCAAGTTAGTACGTAACTACTAATTGAGTGACACCTTCATAGTCAGTGTGACTTAGATAGATTAAGCTTGTAGGCTTAGAAGAATTTTTGGTCTTGGATGTAGATCAAAAGGAAGTGTAACTTGAGATCATTAACATCTCTTAGTGGACAATCTCACAAGGAGTGTGGGAACTGGACTAGCCCAAGCTTTTGGGTGAACTAGGATAAATTGTTTGTGTGCTTTCTCTTCTACTTACTCTTATTTACTTTACTCAAACACTTATCACACAAATCACAAGATATCATTTTTATATACTGTCAGAGAGTGTTGGGAGAACGTTCTCCAGTCTGCAACATATTGTGAATATTTAATTTAACTAACAATCTAAAAATACTCTTTGAGTATATTGTTTGTGATAATTTTTATATGCATATTTTAAAGGTTCACAATTCAAACCCCCCCTTTCTTGTGAAAAACTTTGCTACTTCAATTGGCATCAAAGCATTGGCTCTAAGGATAAGCATCTATCAAGTGCTCGAGGAAAAGATTCAGGAAGGAAGTAATGGCTAAAAGCGCAAAGTTTATATCTGAAGGAGGATCATCAAACAGACCACCTCTATTTGATGGTGACAACTACTATTATTGGTAGGACGAAATGAAGCTCTTTCTTAGATCCCAAGACAACAACATGTGGCATGTTGTGGAAGTTGCAGAATATGTTCCATTGGCTAAAGATTCAACAAATCCTAAACCACAAGCTGAATGGACAACTCAAGAAGCTGATAGGGTACTCCTAAATACTAAAGCTAAATTGTTTATTAAAAGTGCTTTATGCAGGGAAGAATATGACAGACTAATGGAGTGCAAAACAGCAAAAGAAATATGGGAAACTTTACAAACTCATCATGAAGGAACTAATAGTGTCAAAGAAACAAGAATAGATATTGGAGTTAGAAAGTTTGAACTGTTTGAAATGAAGGAAGAATAAACCATAGATAAAATGTATGGTAGATTTACAAGCAATATAAATGAACTCAACTCTTAGATGTTTGCCAAAGACTTGGAGACCTATAGTCACAACTATCACAGTGGCAAAAGATCTCACTAAAGTATCACTAGAAGATCTCATTGGTTCATTAAAAGCTCATGAATCTATTCTTCAAGAAGACAAGCCTAAAAAGAAGATGATTGCTCTAGAAACTCAATTTGGAGAATGCTCTCAGAAAGATGAAACATCATGTGAGAATGAGGAATCACTTCAAGAAGATGATGAAGAAGAATTAGCATTTCTGTTAAGAAGAATTCAGAGATTAATGACAAGAAGAAATCAACTCAAGAAGAATTTTCAACCTAAAAGGAATGGAGCAAAACCATAAGTGGACATTGTGAATATGTGCCTTGACAGGATTATTATATTTTGATGATGGACAAAGAAAAAATATTATACGCAAAAAGCGGTCAAAAGATTCCCGGCGCTTAAAGACGTGGACTATAAAATTAGTTCTATGATCCATACATTTTTAGGGACTTTGTGTAAGTAGAAAAAGCTCTCATTAAAATAAATCACACACTCACAAAACTGTTTTTACTAATACTATTTTCTATTGAAATATTTTTGAAAAAGTGGTGAGAAAATTATTTTAAAGTTATAGTGGATAACTTTATTTTAACATGTCAAAAAGAAAGGAGGTTTTCTAGCATAACTTGATTCCATCAGTATTATCACGTTTTGGAAATTAACTATGAACTTGTAATATGTATATTTCTTAATGGGCCTCATATAACTTACTAGAGCATATTTCCGTAATATTCCTATTTTCAAATTTCAAAAGTCAAACTCTTGAATATGATAGAAGATTATATCCGTTTCTAATAAATATTTTTGATACTATGTCGTGACAAGAAAGGAATATGCATACCGTGAATTCATTACACTTCCAAAATAATTTCGCACACCAGCCCTATAAATAGGACATATTTTTTCACTTTTCAAAACCACCGAAAATTTTCTAAAAACTCTTGCTTTCTCACACTCATATTTTGTCTCACTGATATTGCTGAGTTCACGTTAATTTATTTTATTTGAGAGCTTTTACTACATAGTTTCAATTGTATTATTTTTGTGCTTCAAATTGTTTTAATCTACACTTTGGTGTAATATTTTTTGTAATCTCCTTTTAAATTGTATTGGGTGTGATCCCAAGTATTTCAAGAGAGGTGATATCTCTTGTTTTAGAGGCTCTTGCACAAGGGAGGTGATATCCCATTATTTGTGTTGAGAGTTCTCGGTTGTAAAGGTTTTAAGCTAATCCTGTTTTAAAAGCTTTGTTCTTTTTAGTGAAATCTCAAGGTACTTTCCTTGGGGACTGGAGTAGGCCCATAGTTAGTTTTTTGGCCGAACCAGGATAATTCTCTTGTGTCTTTTTCTTTTCCTTTCGTCTCTTTATTTTCCGCAATTTACTTTTTCTCTTTATCCTTTTGCACCTTTAATTATTGTCTTGCATTTTATTTACTTTTAAAATTCAAGTAATTCAGTTTTATTTTGCTAAACCTTTTTAAAGTGCTTTTTTAATTAAATTTTTAAACACTCAATTCACCCCCCTCTTGTGTGTTTGGAGTCACTTGTGTAACAAGTGGCATTAGAGCTTGAACTCTTGTTTATAGACTAATCGTCTCAAGAGCCAAGATGACTTCAAACCACGATTCCTTAAACAAACCCCCACATTTCGATGGTGATGGGTATGGTTATTGGAAAGAGAAGATGAAAATTTTCATCGAGGGAATTGATTGTGATGTTTGGGATGCTATTGTTAATGGTCCATTTGTTCCCACACATCTCGTTAATGATGTAGTGGTAAACAAACCTAGAAATCTTTGGACCAAAGAAGATAAAGAAAAGGTACAACACAATTTGAAGGCTAAAACAATCATAAGTATTGCTTTAAGCATAGATGAGTTTTACCGAGTTTCAAATTGTACTACCGCCAAGGAAATGTGGGACACCCTTCAATTGACCCATGAAGGAACTCCCGAGGTCAAGAGGGCAAGAATGAACACATTAACTCGTGACTATGAACTATTTAGGATGAAATCGGAAGAAAATATAAAAGATATGCAAAAACGATTCATTTACATAGTTAATCATCTCCGAGCACTTGGAAAAACTTTCAATAATGAGGATTTAATTAACAAAGTTCTTGGATGTCTAAATCGGAGTTGGCAACCCAAAGTGACTGCCATTTCAGAATCCAGAGATTTAGCATCTATGGACTTGGCTACTCTTTTTGGAAAACTGCAGGAACACGAGATGCAACTAAATCGACTCATAGAAAGTGAAGAAGGAGAAAAGAAAAAGAAAGGGCTTGCTTTAGCTGCAACTACAAAAAATAGTGACTTTGAAGGAAGTGATAGTTCCGATGAAGATGATGAGGACATGGCCTTAATGGTTCGAAATTTCAAAAAATTCATGCGACACCAAGGTAAACCAAAACAATTTCGAAATTCCCAAAAGAAAAGTGACGAAGGAACCTCTTTCAATCCAACATGCTATAATTGCGGTAAGAAAGGTCATATAAAACCGGATTGTCCACAATATCAAAAGAAACACGAGAAATCGGACAAAAGATCACAAATGGATTCAAAAGGAAGAAGGGCATTCATTGCTTGGGATGACAATGACATGGATTCATCCGACGAAAATGAGGAAGCAAACTTATGTCTCATGGCTCATCATGAAGAAAATGAGGTAAATATCGTTGAAACCAAACCCGACTTTACTTATGATGAGTTGCTCTTTATTTGTCAAGAATTAAATACTGAGTCTAGGAAGTTTAAAAAAATTGTTTCTACCTCTAAGAAAACTATTTCCAATCTTGAATCAAAGATAAATGTTTTAACTAAGGAAATAAAGGTTCTTAAAGAGCAACAAGTTTTTGTAAGCGAGATATGCACAAACACTCCTTGTGAAAGCAAGAAAGAAAATGTTGAATGTAACGAATGCAACATTTTGAAAATAAAGTTGAAGATTTGAATAATGTTCTTGCTAAATTCACAATGGGTAGAGACAAACTAGACATGATTTTGGGCAATCAAAAGGGAAGCTATAATAAAGCCGGTTTGGGCTATCAACCAAAAAGACACACTTTACCTTTTAAAAGAAATTTTGTCCCAAACAAGACTTCTAGTAACCCTTTTGTTAAATGCTTCTATTGCAATAAAAACGGTCATACTTCCTCTATTTGTAATTTGAGAAAGAACCAATATTTAAATAATAGATGGGAAGGAGTTTCAAATGATACTTTTCCTATAACTAACACAAAAGGACCCAAAATGATTTGGGTACCAAAAATTAAGACTTGATCTTGTGATGTAGGTGTGCTTGAAAGCCAAGAACTCAAATTGGTATCTTGATAGTGGCTGTTCAAAGCACATGACAGGAGACAAAAGCAAGTTCTCCTCATTAACTCCCAAAAATGGTGGGTATGTTTCCTATGGTGATAATAATAAAGGTAAAATTATTGGCATTGGCACAATTGGTAAGAGTCCTAATCCTATTATTGAAAATGTCTTGCTTGTTGAAGGATTAAAACATAATTTGCTAAGTATTAGTCAATTGTGTGACAAAGGTAACGAAATTGTATTTGATTCTTCTATATGCAGGGTCATGAGCTCTTTTAACAAACAAACTATTTTTATTGGTCAAAGAATTGGAAACACCTATATTGTTGATCTAAATGATCTACCTTCAAATGATGTATGCTGTCTTATTAGTAAAGAGGATGAAACATGGCTATGGCATAGGAGAGTAGCTCACATCCACATGGATCTTTTAAATAAACTAAATCGTAAGGAATTAGTAATTGGTCTACCAAATATCCATTTTGAAAAAAATAAATTATGCGATGCTTGTCAAAAAGGAAAACAAGTAAAGGCCTCTTTTAAATCTAAAAATATTATTTCCACAAACCGGCCTTTACAACTTTTACACATGGATTTATTTGGTCCATCTAGAACTAAAAGCTTTGGTGGCAATTACTATGCACTTGTTATTGTGGATGACTACTCTCGCTATACATGGACATTGTTTATTTCTCATAAAAATGATGCTTTTGTTGCCTTTCGAAAACTTGCCAAAATTATTCAAAACGAAAAAGGTTTAAATATAGCATCTATCCGAAGTGATCATGGCGGTGAGTTCCAAAATGCAGCTTTTGAAAACTTTTGTAATGAAAATGGAATTGAGCATACTTTTTCCTCACCACGAACTCCACAACAAAATGGAGTAGTGGAAAGGAAAAATAGGTCTCTTGAAGAGCTAGCGAGGACGATGCTAAATGAGACCAACCTTCCTAAGTATTTCTGGGCGGACGCGGTAAGCACCGCATGCCATGTTATGAATAGAGTTCTTATAAGACCTATTCTAGAACAAACGCCCTATGAAATTTACAAGGGAAGGAAGCCCAATATATCTTACTTTCATGTATTCGGATGTAAATGTTTTGTTTTGAATAACGGTAAAGATAATCTTGGTAAGTTTGATGCTAAAGCTGATGAAGGTATTTTTCTTGGTTATTCCTCTTCTAGTAAAGCTTTTCGAATCTATAATAAAAGAACCATGACCATAGAAGAATCTGTACATGTTACCTTTGATGAAACTAACCCCAAAAATGTTGTAGAAAATGTTGATGATATTGTAGAAATTTGGGGAAATAGTCTTCAAGAAGATAAAGGTGAGGAAGAAGAAATTCAAACACCTGTTCATGATCTACCAAAAGAATGCAGAACCTCAAAGAACCACCCACTTGACAACATCATAGGTGATATATCAAAAGGGGTAACTACTCGAAACTCTTTAAATCAAGTATGCAATCATATGGCTTTTGTCTCTCAAATTGAACCCAATAACATCAAAGAAGCTATCATTGATGAACATTGGACTCTTGCTATGCAAGAGGAGTTAAATCAATTTGAAAGAAATTGTGTTTGGGAACTTGTTCCTAAACCCAAAGATAATCTAGTGATTGGAACCAAATGGGTCTTTCGTAACAAGCTTGATGAAAATGGTGTTATTATAAGAAATAAAGCAAGACTTGTTGCAAAAGGTTACAATCAACAAGAGGGCATATATTTTGATGAAACTTATGCTCCTGTAGCTAGATTAGAAGCCATTCGAATGCTTCTTGCTTTTTCTTGCATCATGGATTTTAAACTATTTCAAATGGATGTCAAAAGTGCCTTTCTTAACGGTTATATTCAAGAAGAGGTGTATGTTGATCAACCCCCCGGTTTCACAAATTTTGAATTTCCAAATCATGTTTATAAATTAAAAAAGGCTTTATATGGATTGAAACAAGCACCTCGAGCTTGGTATGACCGCTTAAGCAAATTTTTACTTGAAAACAGTTTTGAAAGAGGAAATGTTGATACAACTCTTTTTATTAAAAAATCAAAGCATGACATTTTACTTGTTCAAATCTATGTTGATGATATTATATTTGGTGCAACTAATGAGTCTTTGTGTAAGGATTTCTCTAATATTATGCAAAGTGAATTTGAAATGTCTATGATGGGTGAGCTTCGCTACTTCCTTGGTCTACAAATTCATCAATCAAAGGAAGGGATCTTCATAAATCAATCCAAATATTGTAAGGAGCTACTCAAAAAATTTGGTATGCAAAATGCCAAAGAAATTTCAACACCAATGAGCACCTCATGCTATCTCGACAAAGATGAGGGAGGTAAGTCGGTAGATGAAAGTAAGTATAGAGGTATGATCGGATCTCTTCTCTATCTCACTGCTAGCCGCCCCGATATTATGTTTAGTGTTTGCATGTGTGCTAGGTTTCAAGCTAATCCCAAAGAATCACATCTCTCTGCGGTCAAACGCATAATGAGATATCTCATTGGCACACAAAATATGGGTTTATGGTATCCTAAAGGTACGGATTGCACTTTAGTTGGGTACTCGGACTCTGATTTTGCAGGCTGCAAAATGGACCGAAAAAGTACCAGTGGAACATGCCACTTGCTTGGAAACTCCCTAGTTTCTTGGCACAGCAAAAAACAAGCAAGTGTAGCATTGTCCACTACCGAAGCGGAATATGTAGCTGCAGGTAGTTGTTGCGCTCAAATTATTTGGATGAAACAACAATTAAGTGATTTTGGAATTAATTTAAAAATTGTCCCAATAAAATGTGACAACACTAGCGCCATAAACCTCACAAAAAATCCGATTCTTCACTCTCGGACTAAACATATTGAGATTAGGCACCATTTTATTAGGGATCATGTTCAAAAAGGAGATTGCTTGATTGAGTTTGTAGAAACATCTAAACAACTGGCAGATATTTTTACTAAACCATTGCCTAAAGAAAATTTCTTCTTCATAAGAACTGAATTAGAAATATTAAACCAGTCATGCATGGAGTAATTGCAATTTCTTATTGAATTATTACTAATACCTTTTGTGGAGTGTGCTAACAAGTTTATGTAGGTTCTAGTTTCAAATGAAATACAAGTCAATACTCAATTATAAATGTTACAGGCGTTGCAAAATACTGTGCAATAGCATTCTCCCATATTTCAAACATAAAGAAATTGGTTACAGGGCCTTACATAATTCTCTTTAATTTGAAAAACAAGGCTTTATATAATTGATCATGTGCACCCATTTATAATTGATTATGATCATGTACAAAATGTCAGGTACGACTACTTTTCTTTACATTTTCTCATCTATGTTGTGTTGACTTATATATGTGCAGCAAACACTCTTTATGCATCATGTTCATTTACACTACTCTTGAATATTTCTTTTGGTATGTACATGAGTTTAATCTATGTGCCTTGAATATTCTCTATCTATAAATCATGTGACTCATATCAGACTTGTATTATATATGCCTTATGTTTTTTCCGCTTTTTGATAATGCCAAAAGGGGGAGATATTTTATGATTGCATAAATTCAGGGGGAGTAATTTTATTTGTTTGCAAATAGTGAGGGGGAGTTTTACGTGCTTAACTCTGATTATATTATTTTTACTCTAACCTTCTATTTAAGCACAATTTCTCCTTGAGATGTTTGTCATCATCAAAAAGGGGGAGAATGTGAATATGTGCCTTGACAGGATTATTATATTTTGATGATGGACAAAGAAAAAATATTATACGCAAAAAGCGGTCAAAAGATTCCCGGCGCTTAAAGACGTGGACTATAAAATTAGTTCTATGATCCATACATTTTTAGGGACTTTGTGTAAGTAGAAAAAGCTCTCATTAAAATAAATCACACACTCACAAAACTGTTTTTACTAATACTATTTTCTATTGAAATATTTTTGAAAAAGTGGTGAGAAAATTATTTTAAAGTTATAGTGGATAACTTTATTTTAACATGTCAAAAAGAAAGGAGGTTTTCTAGCATAACTTGATTCCATCAGTATTATCACGTTTTGGAAATTAACTATGAACTTGTAATATGCATATTTCTTAATGGGCCTCATATAATTTACTAGAGCATATTTCCGTAATATTCCTATTTTCAAATTTCAAAAGTCAAACTCTTGAATATGATAGAAGATTATATCCGTTTCTAATAAATATTTTTGATACTATGTCGTGACAAGAAAGGAATATGCATACCGTGAATTCATTACACTTCCAAAATAATTTCGCACACCAGCCCTATAAATAGGACATATTTTTTCACTTTTCAAAACCACCGAAAATTTTCTAAAAACTCTTGCTTTCTCACACTCATATTTTGTCTCACTGATATTGCTGAGTTCACGTTAATTTATTTTATTTGAGAGCTTTTACTACATAGTTTCAATTGTATTATTTTTGTGCTTCAAATTGTTTTAATCTACACTTTGGTGTAATATTTTTTGTAATCTCCTTTTAAATTGTATTGGGTGTGATCCCAAGTATTTCAAGAGAGGTGATATCTCTTGTTTTAGAGGCTCTTGCACAAGGGAGGTGATATCCCATTATTTGTGTTGAGAGTTCTCGGTTGTAAAGGTTTTAAGCTAATCCTGTTTTAAAAGCTTTGTTCTTTTTAGTGAAATCTCAAGGTACTTTCCTTGGGGACTGGAGTAGGCCCATAGTTAGTTTTTTGGCCGAACCAGGATAATTCTCATGTGTCTTTTTCTTTTCCTTTCGTCTCTTTATTTTCCGCAATTTACTTTTTCTCTTTATCCTTTTGCACCTTTAATTATTGTCTTGCATTTTATTTACTTTTAAAATTCAAGTAATTCAGTTTTATTTTGCTAAACCTTTTTAAAGTGCTTTTTTAATTAAATTTTTAAACACTCAATTCACCCCCCTCTTGTGTGTTTGGAGTCACTTGTGTAACAGACATGAGCAAAATACAATGTTATGGATGCAATCAATATGGTCACTACAAAAATGATTGTCCAAAGAACAAACAGAAGAAACCTTTTTTTAAAAAGAAATCCATGATGGCTACTTGGAATGATCTAGAAGAAGCACAATTAGAAGATGAAGAACAAGAAGCAAATGTTTGTCTCATGACACATTCAAACACATAAGAGGTAACACTTGATCCTTGTTCATCTTGTCAAAAAACTGAACATATATTTGATAATCTACTATATGACACTCAAGTTCTAAATCAAAAAAATGTTAAACTCAAAGATGAAATTACTGTGTTAACCAAAGAAGGAGATGAATATAAGAAAGAGAGTAGTCTTAAAGGAGATGTTATCAAAGGAATGCAAACTGCTCATACTGAACTTTCTAAGAGATTTGAAATTCTTAGAAAAGATCAAAAGGAATGTTCTGAGGTACTAAAAGAAAATGCTATTTTAAAAAGAAACATTTCTAAATTAGAAAATGATTTGACAAAATTTATTAGCACTACTACAACGTTTGAAAATATTTTGGGATCACAAGCTGGATTTTTTGATAAATCTGGTATAGGACATAATCCTTATCAGAACAGAAAGCTATATGAAAAATGTCTTATTCCAAATAAAGAAAAGAATTTTCAAAAATATAAATGTGATTTTTGTCACAAGGATTGACATCTTGAAGCCTTCTGTTTCAAAAAGAAAGCAAGAAAACAAGTTTTCTATAGAACACCAGAACATTCTCAGAACAGTCTCAGAAACAACATGTTTAGAAGACCTTCATATAGACATTCTCAGAACACTCTCAGAAAAGATGTCTATAGAAGAACCCCTTATAAGAGATCATCTTATTCTCAGAAGATCCCTTATAAGAATATTGAAACTAGCATTCAAGGACCCAAGAAATTATGGGTACCTAAAAATTTATTAAACTCAAATGTAGGAATGTCTTCTAACAATCAAGAGAAGGCCTTGATACTTGGACAGTGGATGCTCAAGACATATGACAGGAGATAGAAACAACTTTTTATCATTTGAAACAAGAAAAGATGGATCAATCACCTTTGGAAACAATGAGAAAGCTAGCATCAAAGGTATAGGTACTATTGGTAAGTCTAACTCTGCTAAGATTGAAAATGTTCATTTTGTTGATGGCTTAAAACATAACTTAATAAGCATAAGTCAATTGTGTGACAATGGCTTTGAAGTTGGTTTTAAATCTGACTCATGTGAAATAAAACAATCTTCATCTAACAAAGTCTTATTTAATGGATCAAGGATAAAGAATGTTTATGTTTTATACTTAGATGAATTGCCTCCTGAATCATGCTTTGTCTCACTTGAAAAAGACAAATGGATTTGGCACAAGAGGGTGGTCATGTAAGTATGAAGACTATGTCAAAACTTTCCAAACTTGATCTAGTTAGAGGTTTGCCTAAGATTAGTTTTGATCTAGATAAAGTATGTGAATCATGCACAAGAGGGAAACAAGTTAAAAGTAGTTTTAAACCAAAAGAATTTATTTCCACAAAAAGACCTCTTGAGTTACTTCACATAGAATTATTTGGACCTGTCAAAACTACAAGTCTTGGTGGCAAAAATTATGGCTATGTCATTGTAGATGATTTTTCAAGGTTTACATGGGTGCTATTTTTAAAACATAAAGATGACTCTTTGGAAGCTTTTAAAACCTTTTGCTTAAAAGTTCAAAATGAGAAAGGCATCAATATTATCTCTATAAGAAGTGATCATGGAGGAGAATTTGAAAACTCTCTCTTTGAACCATTCCTTGATAATAATGGAATCTCTCATAATTTTTCTTGTCCAAGAACTCCCCAACAAAATGGAGTTGTGAAAGGAAAAATAGAACTTTGCAAGAAATGGCAAGAACAATGATAAATGAATCAAATGTTGAAAAATACTTCTGGGCTAAGGCTATTAACACTTCTTGCTATATTTTAAACAGAGTCACCATTAGAAAAGTTTTAAACAAAACACCCTATGAACTTTGGAAAGGCAGAAAACCTAGTATTTCTTACTTTCATATATTTGGTTGTTTCTGTTACATTTTGAATATCAAAGACAATTTGGGTAAGTTTGATTCAAAGTCAGATAAAAGAATATTCTTAGGATACTCTCTGATATCAAAAGCATATAGAATCTACAATCTGAGAACTCAAACTTTGGAGGAAAACATGCATGTTAAATTTGATTAATTTGAAGATCAACCAATCATACATGCCACTGATGATGAAGAAGATAAGCCTATCAATGCACAAAATCATGATTCAAATGAGAACCTTACATCTCAAGGACCACCAAAGACCTGGAGAATTGTTGGCTATCATCCTCCTGATCAAATAATAGGCAATACTGAAGATGGTGTAAGAACCAGAAAAGCCTTGCAGGATGTGGAGAACAATCTGGGAATGATCTCCCAAATTGAGCCAAGATCCATAAATGAAGCTATCATTGATGAATCCTGGATTGAGGCTATGAAAGAAGAATTACATCAATTTGAGAAGAATGAAGTTTGGAATTTAGTACCATTTCCAAAAGATCATTCAATCATTGGAACAAGATGGGTCTTTAGAAACAAACTTGATGAAAATGGTAAGGTTGTCAGAAATAAGGCAAGACTTGTAGCACAAGGTTATAATCAACAAGAAGGGATTGATTATGATGAAACATTTGCTCCTGTAGCCAGATTAGAAGCTATTAGAATCTTGCTTGCATATGCATCACATAAATGTATCAAACTTTTTCAAATGGATGTAAAAAATGATTTTTTAAATGGATTTTTAAATGAGGAAGTTTATGTACATCAACCTCCTGATTTTGTTGATAAGCATAAACCAAATCATGTTTATAAACTTACCAAAGCCCTTTATGGACTTAAACAAGCCCCAAGAGCTTGGTATGATAGATTAAACACTTTCTTACTTGAAAATGGTTTTTCTAGAGGAAAAATTGATACTACACTTTTTACAAAAAATGAAAAGCATAATTTACTTATTGTACAAGTGTATGTTGATGATATTATTTTTGGTGCTACTAATGAAAAAATGTGTGAAGATTTTTCTAACCTTATGCAAAGTGAGTTTCAGATGAGCATGATGGGAGAACTTGGTTTCTTTCTTGGCTTACAAATCAAGGAACAAGAAGATGGCATTTTCATCAGTCAAGAAAAGTACATAAATGATCTTCTCAAGAAGTACAAGATGAATGAAGCCAAAATCATGTCAACACCAATGCATCCATCTACAAGTTTGGACAAAGATGAGAAAGGAAAAGATGTATATGAAAAGGAGTATAGAGGAATGATTAGATCTCTTCTATACTTAACTGCAAGTAGACCTGACATTGTGTTTGCAGTTGGTCTTTGTGCTAGATTTCAAACTTCCCCAAAAGAATCACACTCAACTGCAGTTAAAAGAATCTTTAGATACTTGGTTGGAACACCTGATGTAGGTTTATGGTACAAAAAGGGATCACACTTTAATTTACAAGAATATTGTGATGCTGACTATGCTGGTGACAAAATTGAAAGAAAAAGCACAAGTGGAGCATGTCAATTCCTTGGAGAAGTATTGGTAAGTTGGTGTTGTAGAAAACAAAACACCATTGCACTATCAACCACTGAAGCAGAATATGTTGCTGCATCAAATTGTTGCTCTCGAGTCATTTGGATCAAAAATCAACTTGAGGATTTCTCACTAAGGTACACATGTATCAAAATTTTATGTGATAATACTAGTGCTATTAATTTGTCTAAAACCCCTATTCAGCATTCAAGATCAAAACACATTGAAATCAAGCATTATTTTATTCGTGATCATGTTAACAAAAAGGATGTGGAATTAGTTTTTGTTGATACTGAAAATCAGTTTGCTGACATTTTCACTAAACCATTGGTTGAGGATCGTTTTAATTTTATCAAAGAAAAATTGAAAATCATCAAAAATCCCAATTCTACTTGATTTGTGCTTACATATATATATTTGCCAGAACGTTCTGAGAACGTTCTCTGGATTTACGCTGAAGCATGATAAAATATGATAACCGTTTTTTGCTTTAAATGGGCCATGAGACAAGGCTTTTATGGCAAAGTTGATTTGGGCTTCCCTCTCTCCTCTCTCATTGGCAAACGGTTATGCTTCCCTTTCTCTCTCCCACTTTTTGCCAAAACCAAGTACTCACAATCACTATTCCCTTTTCCCATTAAAGTACACCTAGCTACTATCTCCCTCTTCCCAAGCTTCCATTTTTCGTTTTTATAATCACTGAAATCTTCTCATCTTCCACCACCAAACTCAAACTTCAGATCTCACTCTAAACACAACAATGGCTCGAACAAAAAATGCTGGATGAAGAAAGGTTCCTAGAACCAAAAATCCATTGTTTCATCATCACCACCATGTTCTCCATCACCTCCTAAACCACCAATCCCAAAATCATCATCATCACCATCTTTTGAAACTGTTTCTGAGTCTCTCAAATCACTCTCAGAACGTGAAGCCTCTCCAGAGATTCAATCCACACCATTACCCACCAACATGCAAACTACTGTAGAAAATCCCCAAAACTCTCCAAACAGTGTTTTTCAACCATCACAATCTGAAACTCCGGAAAACTCTCCCATTCAACTCACACAAAATCAACCACAAGCTTCACCTACCATTGAATCGCCTCAACCCACTCAAAATCAAAATGTTGAAGTTTCTCCACCTCCAAATGCCACTATACCAAATCAAGCCGAGACACCACCTGCCATGGCTAAGATCAAGAAATCCAAATCATTTGACTCCGCAAAAATTAGGAGATCTTCAAGAATCATGTATGGTGCTGGAAAGAAACCTGTAATAGACACTATTGTTCATGTGTTAGATCAATCTGACTCTGAGAACACTCTCCTAGAAAAGTAGATTGATGAATTTGAGCTGGAACCTGTAACCTCTACAAAGTTATAACCTGTCAAAGCCAAGAAAACTCCAATTCCAAAGAAAAAGGTTGTTGAAACTGCTGTCAAGGCTCCTCGAACCAAGAAGAAAGTTACTTTGAAGAAATCAAAAGAATTTTTTTTGGATATTCCACTCATACTCCCTGAAGATGAAGAAGTTTTTGAGCAATATTGGAAGACCAAGCCTGTTGCTCCCTCAAGATTGTATAATTTTGGAGAATTATCTCAAGGAGGAGTTGACATTGTTAAGTATGTTGAACCATTTGAATGGAAAAGCTTCTTTCACATCAAGGAGATTATTTACCCCTTACTTGTCCAATCATTTTACTATAATGCTAAAGTTTATCCTGACAGAGATTTACTTACATCACACATTAAAGATGTTGAACTGGTTGTTGATCCTTTTGTCATTGGAGATTTAATTGGTATTAAGAGTGAAGGAGTGGAAGTCTATGGAAATGACTGGTATGATCAAGTCAGGGTAAACAAAGAAGATCTTAAGAAAATGATGTTTACTGAAGAAGGTGCAAAACTGAACAAACCTCCATCATCCATGCTGAAAAAGGAATTCAAACTCCTTCACAATATGTGTCAACATTCATTTTTTCCCAGAACTGGAAGCAAGGACAAGGTAAATGATCTTGATCTCATGTTAATGTATCATCTGTCAAAAGGTATCAAACTGAACTTACCCTATATTATTCTCCACCATATGATCTATGCTGCAAGTTCTGGTTTCAAGAAAATAGCCTTACCATATGGAATGATCTTGACAAGAATCTTTAGGCTTTACTATGCTGATATGAATGACACACCTTATGATAATCACTATTTTACTTTCAACCTTAAGAATGTTAGTCATATGAAAAAGGAACTTGAAACCCCTGTTGCTGAAGTTGGTGTGAAAAGAAAAAGAGAAATGTTTGAGAAAAACTTGAATTTGCTGGCTGATGTATCTGGAGAACGTCCTCAGAACACTCTCCAGAATGATGGAAATAATTTTAACTCCACTCCTGCTCATGTGAATGATGATCCCATTGTCTTTGCTGCTGCTACTTTACAAGGATTCAATCCTATTTCTGCTCCACCTAACACCACTATGTTTTCACCTTTAATGACCTCCAATCAAGGAAGCCTTTCTTCCTTCTGCACTTCTGATTCAATCAGAAATATCATGACCTCTGATACACCTGAGTTTTCCACTATGCCTGTACCAAACCCTACAGATAGCACACTTCCATCTATCCCATCATCATTTACTACATTTGACTCATTTTGTTCATCTGTTAATGCTGCTAATGCTGGAACCAAACAATTAGTGTTTGAGGGAAATATCAATTTTGATTTTCCTGGCCCTTCTAGGCCTGCCAAACGCTCAAGACTTGAAACAGATATGGAACAAATGAAAAAAGATTTGGACAATGTAATCAAGGGAATGACTGTACAACACTCTATGATGAACCATCTGATTTTGGAATCCAAGAATTTGAGAGATTGGTTTGCTAATGTGGTTTGTCCTCAGCTTCATATCAATCCACCTCCAGAAATTGCCACACCTCACTTTGATCATTTTCCTGTGCCTGATAATTCCACCATGGATGAAGAAACTAGCCCTGCTACTTCACCTGCTCCTGGTGGAGCAAATGAATAAATTTTGCTTGCTTTTACTGCTCCTAGATTAACCCTTTTCAATGATGACAAAGGGGGAGAATGAATTGAGAAATCAAGGGGGAGCCTAATGATGTTTTGGAAATCAAGCTTGTCTGATGCAATGCTCTGATAATTATGTTGCTCTGATAATTATGTTGTTTTTAATTTATGAACTCATGCTTTAATCATCATGTTTAGTGGATAGATATTTTGGGAAGTTTCTTTGGATGTTATTTTAAACTTCTCCTACTATGTACTAATGATCTAAACTAGGATTTGATGCTTTAACTTGCTTTTGATGCTTGTTTGAATCTTTTTGAAAATAATCATGTGTTGTACACTATGTTTGAATGCTCACATATGTGAGATTGGTGATTAATGTACTTTGATTGATTCAAATTTAATATGTGTTACTCAATTCTTCTATGTCATAAGCATGATCATTTTGGAAATTGTATGCTTGAATTGAGGGGGAGCTTACAAATTAAAAACATTAGCAATTTTATTTCAAGCACTTTCGAATTTTGATTAAAATTAGAATTTCATCTCAAAACATAATTCAAAAAGTTTGTCATCATCAAAAAGGGGGAGATTGTTGAGGCAAAATCCCAATTTGATGTTTTAAAGATAACAAACCTCTTAATTATATTTTAAGTGTAATTCTGATCTCTTTGGTATCTAACAAGTGTTCTTGAGTGTTTTTAATTAAGCTAGGAATAATTGAGCTTTTAGATCAAATATCACGCTTTTATTTTGTTAAAAATAAAAGTTTTAGGATCAGTCTCATAACGCTCTCTGAACCTTGCGCAACATCCAAGTTTACACAATCAATGCAAAAGCACTTATGAAATAAGTCAACCATGTACAAGACAAATGAACACTTATCTTGGGCTTAACTCACAAGATCCCTACAGTCCAAGAGTTCATTTAAGGCAAAAAAAAATTTCTATGAATAGAGAACTTACTATTTTTACCAAGTTCAAGGATCAAGCACATGTAAATAAACAAATATCTAAAGGGACATTGTCACATATTGGTTGGACTGATTATTTGTGAACCATGGAGATTTATACAGCACTACATCTTTTTTGAGTTGACTTGTACTTGGAATGAATAAATAAAAGAACATTCTCCAAAGTAATCTCACCTTCTCCCATGACAAGAGTACTTGCAAAAGTACTTTGTGGAACATCAAGTACAACCTCTAGCTACTGTTATTATCCATGACAGCTGGCTATTGCTTGCTTCAGCTTCTTTACATCAAAAGGAAAATTGCTCTTTCACGCCCAGTTCCTAGAGAACGATCTCAGACCAATGCTGGAAAGAGAATGTACTTGTTTGGAAAGATACTAGCTCACATATAGCTATTCAAAACGTGCCTAAAAGCTACACAACGGCTTTACTTGTTTGATAAGCAACATACAACAATTATACAGCTCAACACCAGCTCACCATACGCTCCTCTTTCAAAAATCAGAAGAAGAAACTTTGGAGAACGATCTCAGAGTGATCAGTTTCTTCAAATATCATGAGCTGTCATTTGTAAAGATACTAGCCGTTATTTTCAAAGCTTTTAACAGACATACTTTGTGGCCAAGACTCCCAGATCATCATTCAACTATAAATAGCAATGTTTTAAAAACCGGACCGGAGATCAAACCGTTGCGACCTCCGGTTCATGGTTCAACCGCGATTGAACAGTCGTTGAACCGGATTAAATAAATTATATATAAAAATAAAATGTAGTACTTAAGTGTATTGATAATTACTTAATTTTTTTTACAAATGATAATTAATTAAAATTATACATTATTAAGTAAAGATTAAAATAGTAATTTTAAAATTACAAAATAAATGCATCAAAATGACAATGGAATAAATAATAGTTTTAAAAAATTATAGCTAATAAAACTATGGAGTAGTTTTTTTTAAAAAGAAGGTATGGGCCATAAGTGTATGTTAGGCCCAATAAGTAGACTAACCCTAATCCAATATAAACACAACATTTCCCTCTTTTCATATGTGCCGCCGCTGCTTTTGTTTATGCAGTATCAAATACAGTGAAAAAAATTCATTCTTTATGCATATCATTTTTTCCTTTTCTTCAAGCTCAATATTCGTCCCTCTTCTTCCTTACTCTTTTCTTTTTATTTCCAAGCTGCACCAGTAGAAAGAAACTCGGAGTTGCCTCTACTCTTCATGTGAATGACATCAATCAACACCTTCGAGTCACTTTCAAATTGAACTCGAACCAATCCTCTATGTCTATCTTCTTTCATAGCTAAAAGTAAAACTCATGCTTCTCCCTCTATAGTTGAAATCACTGACTGTTGTCATTGTATCATACAAAAAAAAAAGAACTACAATATATTAACATTCCTAGGCATACAAGCCCCAAATAAATCATCAAAAAGGAGATTCTGAAGTTTTCTAGGAGGAATTTCCAAAAAATTTACATCAAACCAACTTTGGATAAGACTAAAATTAGCCAACCAATATGCGCATCTATTTCCCTCACACCAAGTGTGCTTAAAAATAATGTGCCATTGTAGGTTAGCGAAATCACCCATACGCACCAACAATCTAAATATTGTTTTTTTTTACTAAAAAATAAATGATATTGATTCATTCAAATTGATAGAGTACATCGATGTAATACAAATTCAAATTCGCTAAAAACAAAAAGGATATATCTGCAAACAACTCACATTATCCATGTTAATAGCATAAAACGGAAAATTGCATAATCCTACAAATATGACTATATTAAAGTGTCCGGAATGTTCATGCCTCAGGATCTGTAGCATTGATGACACCAAAGTCGACATTGATTAGATCTGCACTAGATGGAAATAAATCCTTCAACTTGAAACAAATGAAACGACACAAAGATGGGACAATAAAATACTCCACACAAAGACGGGTACTCCACACAAAGACGGGACAACACAATACTCCGTACAAAGACGAGACAACAAGATATACCATATGAAGACGGAAAATTAAAACAAACAAATATGTGAAAACCACACTTATTTACTATTGCGAAAAAGAAAAAACAATTTGGAGGAGTGATTTCAGACCAAAATTGACCTTAAATCAACCCCTCCACCCGTAGTATCGGGTGTCACCCGAACCCAAACCCAAACCCAGTCAACTCGGGTTTCGCCCATTGACTTGAGTTTGAGTTCGGGTGGATCTACCGGGTTTTAGTTTTCTTGCCATCCCTAAATCTCAGCAGTCTATACAAAGAGATCAAGTAGATAGTTAAGGACTTGGTCGTAGAAGGGTGGATACAGCCGGAATTATAGGCCATGTGGGACACCTCACTCGGGGAAGGCAGAGCTAACCGCTTCTACGGTGCCCACGAGCTATTGTCGACAGGGCAGGTATCTGTCGGCCTATATATATACCTCCGTCCCATATTATAAGCAAAAAAACTAATTTTTCTTGTCCCAAATTATAAGGGGAAAAAAAAACCAACTTTTATCATTTCCAAGGTTTACTTTTACTTATTCTCATAAAATTTATTCTCTCTCTTCTTTTTCCCATAATCAATAACCAATCAAAATTATTTTTACATCTTCCAATGAAAATTATTTCAAGAAAAACACAAAAAGTCATACTTCAAAGTTCAAACTATCACATTTTACTTTTCTTAATAAATGTGAAATTTATTTTTTTTGCTTATATTATGAGAGGGAGAGAGTATATGAAACGCTAGAGCATTGAAGAGATCAACACTTTTTACATACTCACCTATTTTTATTTTTTATTTTATAAAACATTTTCACCTATTCTAAGATTAGTAATAAACTATTAATAAATGTGAATGTAATACAGTATATGTTAAAAAATTATATAGATTTAATATATTATGTATTATCATGCATACAATTACATACAAATTGTATTATTAATTATTTTATTTTTTGGACTAATTAATTATTTTTTTTTAAAATAGCTAAAATTAGTAATTCATTTTTAATGTTAGTGTTTTCAATTTCTCCAGAACAAACTGCTTCTTTAACCCTTTAATGTCACAACATGTTTTCAATAACCACCCAATTTTGTGAATGTTAATTTTGCTGGTAATCTAAATACCGAGATTAGTATACCATTAGGAAGTTAAGAAATTTTGTATGATAATGACCCATTAGAAAGAGTGTTGTGTAGTCCACCCTTACAGTCAGAGTTCCAAGCCACCACCATGAATATTTCTACAGTTACAACTACTTTCCATTTCCAACACAACCCCTTCTCTCTCCTCACTTAGTTTCTTTGTTTCAGAATCCATTATCAACAACAACAACAACCAAACAACAATGAGTAGCACAGCCTTTAAGGTTGCTGTGTTGGGTGGTGGAAGTAAGCATCATTTTTCACCCTCTCTCTACCCATTTCATTATTTATTTTTGTATTAGGTTTTTTTTGGTAGATAGAGGAAATGACAAACCATTGAAAACTCACATACACAAAGTGGAGCACGGGATTCGAACCCCGGTCATGGTATCCGACACCGGCAATTTCGGCATTTCTGTCAATTGTGCTAGGATTTGTGGACTTATTAGTTGTTTTTTATTGATGTAATGTTTTTATATAATTATGATTATGAAATTGTGGCAGTTACAGGAGCAGTTTGTGCATCAACTCTTGCTAAAAATGGGATTTCTGTTACACTCTTTGAGTCAGCTAGAGGCCCTGGTGGACGCATGTCCCAAAGAAGGTTTCTTTATTTTAGAATTTGGGTTTTCATTTTTCCCCTTTTGTTTATTTAATGGGTTCTCTTTGATTATTGTTATATTCAATTGGATTGGTATTTTGAAGCTGTTAAGTTAGTGTTGTCAATCGCAGATCGCGGAAAATAGTTGTTTGTTCAAATTCTTTTATGTAACAACTAACAATGTTATAGTGTCGCTTGCTTTAGCTGCTACAGGTACTCCATTTTAGGGAACGTACCAGTACCGGGTACGTACCCGTACCAGTACCGGGCACATATTTGTACCTTAATTTATGTCCATTCACGAATATTAGTTTTTATGAAAATGCCGTACCCCGTACCGGTACCCGTATTGGGTACCGGTACCGTACCCGCACCTAGGCAACGTATGCTATTGATACTACTTGTGGTCTTTCATATAAGAAAAAATTTACTTTTTATATTCATCGATATAAACCAGATACATTGGTTACTCGATGAATCTAAAATGTACTGTAATCGTATTCTTACATTAAGGAGTATAGGGAGTAATACTTTATACTATACTGTGGAACAATAGCGATTTGTTCAAATTATTCCACTATGCAATAGTACTACTGCTATTGCTATATGACATCATTATATGCTTAGGGTCCGTTTGGTTTTGTTTATTTTTCAGCTTATATAAAATAACTCATACAAATAAGTAAGGTTTTATATATTCTTTATACACTTTTTTTTTTGAGAAAATATTTTTTATAAACTTGTCAAGGTTGTTTATGAAAAAACAACTTATGACAATACAATTTTTGTTAGTGAGAGCTTATGACTTCATATAAAAATTGATTTATTACAAGTTATTTTTCATAAGCTAAAAAATAAGTCAATTCAAACGGGCTCTTAATAGTGTATCGCTTCAGAGATCATTTTTATATTATATATCATTGGAATATAATTTGATTATTGCTATATCTGAAGACTTATTGCTCTGCTGGCTTAAGTATTGCAATTTCTCAGTTTAATAGCATGTAGCTTAATCTCAATTTTAATGTTCAATCTTTTAGTATCCATTCTTGAAGCCTTGTTTTAAAGCTAGTATATTTTTTACTTTATAGATTGTCATTGTTGAGTCAAAGAAACAGTGCTTGTGTATAGAGTGAAGTACTTTTGTTTAGAGCAGCATAACCCATGAAGCATGCACACTCTTTGGATTAGGCGTGTCCCGATGTCGGACGCATGTTGGTGTCCGACACCGACACTTATGATTACATTGTGTTATGTTATTTTCACAAATTATTATCGGTGTCGATGTGTCAGTTTCTGTGTCGTGTCCGATGTTCGTGCTTCATAGAGCATAACACAGTTAAAGTTGATATTTCCTTCTGAATGTTACTGGAATTACTTGTCATCGGCTTATTGGTAAAACGAAGGAGGGTCCTAAGTTTTCTTAATTTCTTGAAATCCAGAGAGAAAACTGAAGATGGAAAGGAGCTGCATTTCGACCACGGTGCTCCATTTTTCTCAGTTAGCAATCCTGAAGTGGTGCGTCTAGTTCATGAATGGGAGTCAAGGGGTCTCGTGGCAGAATGGAAAGAAAAGTTTGGCTCATTTGATTTTCAAACCCGTAAATTTGACAGCATAGAGCAGGTTAACAAATATTCTTAACGTGTTGATGTAGTGCTGTGTATGTGTTTGTGCTTCTGCTTCGTAGTATAGCTTAGCTGCTCCTTAAATATTATTAAAAAAGAGATTTTCTCGGAAAGTCATTAAGGTGCAGCTTTAAAGAAGATATGACTTTTAACAAAATCCAAGTGCATTTGAGATCAAATTTACAGAATGTTATTTTGTCTGACTGGCATATTGTTTAGGAAGGATTAAGCAAGAGATTTGTGGGTGTTCCAGGCATGAATTCTATATGCAAAGCATTGTGCAATGAAAGTGGTATCTACATAATTAATTTTATTAATCACTTTTGTTATTCAGACTTAACCGTGAATCCAATGACAAAGCTTATCATTATTTCGTATTGTTAGGTGTTGAAAGCAAGTTTGGTGTTGGTATTGGAAGAGTTGAATGGTTGGATGATGAGAAATTGTGGTCATTGATAGGCGTGGACGGACAAAATCTTGGTCAGTTTAAGGGTCTTGTTGCATCAGATAAGAATATAGTTTCTACTAGGGTTGCCGAAGTTACAGGACGGGTGCCACCACTTGGTATGGATAAGCTTTCTATCATCGAATTTCTTTTTTATTTTTCGCTTACGATCCCTGACTCATTTATCTTTTAAGGAGACAATGTTTTGAACTTTCTTAGAAGGTTCTTTTTATTAGAAAATTAGTTTTACCGAGAGTCATCTATGCCAATAATATATTTTGAATGATTTATACTTATTGAATTTGTGAGAACGCAGATTTGAAGTTGCTGCCTGAGTTGTCAGAAAAGTTGCACAATCTTCCTGTCAGGCCATGTTTCGCAGTAATGCTGGCATTTGCGGAGCCTCTGTCAACGGTATGATGAAGCTATACAATTCCCGAACTGTCATATTCTATAGTTTGCTAATAAATGATTTTACACGGTTCATTTGATCTTGGAACCATTTCATATCATGCATGGTTTTCGCGGGGTGATCCTTTATTTCCTTTTCTATTGTGAAGCTTGATGTCTTATTCCTTCTTCCTTTTTTCACTCATAAAGTTATGGAGCTCGATATCGTGTATGTCACAACTAAAAGTTAGATTGGCAGGAATAAGTTTGTGGTAATTTTTGTAACCCAAAAGTTCAAAATAGTATAATGCGATTGCGGAACAACTATTACAATGTAAAACATGGGATGCTTGTCCTAATTATTTATGTGCATAACAGTATTGTATTTATGTTTGGATTGACTTATTTATGCTTATCTACTGACATAAGCAGTTGTGTAACTTGTGAGACTGTTTGGGAGAACTTATGAAAATAACTTATGACATGTCCATAAGCATTTTCAGCTTATTTGAATAAGTTTTCCAAATAACTTATGAAAACAACTTATAGCTTATATGAAAACAGTTTGACTTATTTTACCTTTTATGATAAAAAACAGCTTATACATAAGCAGTTATATGAGTAATTACCTTTGTAAGTGCTCTAAGAGCCCTAAGATCTTCTCTGCCTTGTAGAAATAGGACCAATTTTGGGATGTAAAATCAAGAATCTTAATCTACAAAATTCAATTTTATGTTCAGATTCCAGTTAAAGGCTTCTCTATTAAAAATTCTAAAGTTTTAAGCTGGGCTTACTGTGATAGCAGCAAGCCAGGCCGTTCTACTACAAGGTATTCGCTTAATGTCGCATTACACCATCATATATATATTGTTAGTTCAGTTTTCATTGCTTACAAGGTGGCATCCTTACTTTACAGTGAAAGATGGGTTCTTCATTCAACAGCAGAATATGCAGAGAATATAATCGCTCAAACGGGACTCAAGAAGCCATCAGACATTACATTGAATAAAGTGGCTGAAGAGCTTTTCCAAGAATTTCAAAGTACAGGCGCTAATGTATCACAGCCCTTTTTCAAGAAGGCCCATAGATGGTATGTAAATCTGACTTTTCTCCAATTTCACATGTCATGGACATATATAAATAATATTGCTAGCGTTACATTTGATCGTTCGATAGAGCCTTGAGACCTGAGAGAGCTATCTCAAATTCTAGATGATAGGTTATGTAGCACCGACACCTCATTGGATATTGAATGCTGATTTATCTGTAAGTTTTCCATATCATCGTAATTTATGCACCTGGTCCAAAACATGAACCTCTTTGTTGATCCTGCTACAGCAAGTTAAGTAACGAGCTAACCAAAACTAAAAAGTTACTAGGTTATTGTTGAGCCGATGAAACAAGTGTTTTGCTCAGGATTTTGGCTTTATATTAACTGAGCACAAGCTGAAAGGATTTTGGAGTAAATTCAGTCGTCGTCATTTTGTGAAAAGGAGAGATATCAGTTCCTGTTAAACCATTCTGGGCATAACCTGAAATCACAGTGTTCCGAAGAGAGAAGTTGGTGGAATCAAGCCAACATCTGTTCTTGAACTGACTTTCTCACCAAAAACAACTAGCTCTCTTAAAAGCTTTACAGAACATTCAATCTCACCGCTGAAAGTAAATCCCGATATCATAGCATTTAAGCTATCAAATCTGGATTACTAATCATAACCATGCTGTGTTGCAGGTTAGTTTTCGTTATTCGGCTGTTGTAGCAGGTTAAACAAAGAGGTCCATGTTTTAGACTAGGAGCATGTTAAGATAAGCATAAATAATTAACCCTTTTTCTTTTTACAATGTTTCGATCGATTCTTGCTTGTATTTGAGGCAACACCTGTGATTGAGAAGTGATGATGTTTATTTTCTTTTGAAATCAGATTATTTGATGCATATTTAGGCCTTGTTGTATGAACCACATAATTAAGCGCTTATCATATCATATAAGTAATTATGTTTAAGCATTTCTATAACAAAAAATAAAATAAAGCCAAACTGGTTTCATAGAGCTATAAGCTATTTTCATAAACTATCCTCAAGAGCTTGTGAAAATAGTCATAAGTTGTTTCCATAAGTTCTTCAAAACTGTCTCAAAGTGCCTGTCAGTAAACAAGTACAAATAAACCAATCCAAACGTGCCCTATAATGAGAAGTCAAGAACTTTTTTAATACTAATTTTGAATGGTTTTGTAGGGGGAGTGCATTTCCAGCTGCTAGTATTGCTCAAGAGGAAAAATGTCTTTGGGACAGAAACAAGAGACTAGCCATATGTGGTGACTTCTGTGTTAGTCCAAATGTTGAAGGTGCCATAGATAGCGGATTGGCAGCGGCTTTAAGGCTTCGAGATATTAGTTCCAGTTGTTTATAGTTGAAGGATTGGAGCCTTTCAACATTATCACTCCCATGTTTTTAAAAAACCACAGTGTTTTGGAAATGTACTTTCAGACGGTGTGATTTGCTCAAAAATGTGCTTTTGAACGACACAAAATTTAAATGTTTTTCGGATGTATGTACATTTGAAGTCATGTTGAACCTGTAATTATGATGTTGAATCAAAATTGCGGTTGCAACTCAAGTCCATTGTTGTGATTTATTCGATAATAAGTTCATTAGTCATACAGGCTCCCGCCTTTCCCACCCACGAGCAGTTGATTTGGCTGAGATTTACCAGAAAATGGAAAAAGGAAAGAAAAAAAAATCACATACACCTTGTACAAATCTCAACATTGTAGTGGTTGTTTAGAAAAAGCATTTTACAAATCAGTATTTGTTGCTATAAATCTTATTCATCAAAATAGTTTGACTTTAAACACAACAACCTTAAAAGTCATATATAGGATGATTTGTATTCACAATGTAAAAATTTGTTAATTGACAGTACAACAAAATTTGTGTGTATCAAATAAAATTGTTAACTTTATTCTGTTAATATGAAAAACAACAGATGTAAACCGTACCACTATATACTAGACCTTTGAAGTTAAAAATAAATTTGTAAATATATTTTTTTTGGTCAGTAGACGAAATGACAAAGTCATTTAAAACTGACACACAAAGTGGAGTGACCAGAGATCGAACCCCGGTCATGGTGTCCGATACTAGAAATTTCGGTATTTCTACGATTTGAGCTAGAATTTGTAAATATCTATTAAAATTTGTTATAACTTTTTCTCTATAGAATTTCTTCATATTTAATTTAATATATAAAATTGACAATTTTTGGCCTTTTTTTTATTATATATCATCCGTCAACTTAGTGCCGTGATAAACAAGAATTGTAAAACATTATTTGCGATCCAAAAAATTCTATTTCACATATTATTATTTGTAGGGGACAATTAATAGAAGGAATATCCACGTCAGCATGCATCTAGATGAGTTTTCAGATTTTCTTTGTTTTCATCTACCAAAAAAAATAAAAGGTGAAAAATTAATTTCAATAATTTAAGATAATGTATACAATACCATATCCTCATTTCTACCACATATTCCATGCCACGTGGCAAAAGCAAAATCACTAATCCATATTGAATACTCTTCATTAATAACACATAGAGTAACTTGTTTTGTTCCAACAATCAGAAAAAAATTGTAATGGCTTCTTCAGTTATGGCTTCAGTGAGTTTGAAACCAATTCCTTTCACTGTTGAGAAATCATCAGTTAGAGGACTTCCTAACCTTTCAAGGCCATTTAGAGTTGTTGCTAGTGGTGTCAAGAAGATTAAGACTGACACACCTTATGGTTAATTAATTAATATTTAGCACCCTTTTAATTTGATCAATTATATGTATATAAATATATTATATGATTATGGTTATTTTATATTACTATATATGAACTTTTTTTAGTTTCTAATTTTGTTAATATGAATTATGATTTTAGGAACTGGAGGTGGCATGGACTTGCCTAATGGACTTGATGCTTCTGGCAGGAAACAAAAGGTTAGCAATTGTGTTTAATTTTTGCTAATAGAAGTATGCGGCCCACTAGTTTAGGGTTCAATCTGGTTCGGGGTCAGTTCTGGTATCAAGTGGTTTCAGCCTCTTACCGATCGCAATTGCACGGGATAAACTTTATCCATTAGTTATTCAACGAATCTGGGAAAAAATTATTTGCTTATAATTAGACCAGAGGGAGTATATAGTAATTTTTTTTGTGAAAAATTCGGGGAGGGAAATTTTTATTAATTTAAGTGATATTAATGGTCATTTTACAACTGTTTGTGATGAGATTCAAACTCAACACTTTGATGTTACATGTTTAAACTCTTATTACCACTGATCTAACATCTCAAATATTTGTGTTAAGGTTGAATTGTATAGGAGAGTCTGAGTTCGTGTGATAATCATTGATAAACCACATAGTTAAAAACCAAAAATATATCGTTGACAAACCACATAGATTAAGTAGAGTGATTATTAAGAAATTAAGAGTTCATGATTTAAGTTAAACCATTTATTAATAGGTGTATTTAGATAAATACGATATTGAGTGATTTGCTTAAAAAAAAAATATTGGTGATTATTTTTATATCCAAACATGTAAAGAGTTTTTTTTAGCTTTCAACACCAGTTTAATTTAGTTCGAGAGTCAGTTCTGACATCCAGCCCCCTCCCGATCGCATCAAACATGTAAAGAGTGTCACAAGATAAAGTGTAGTAAATTTTATATAAGATTTAATGAACAAAATTAAAGGAAAATACAATATTGAGTTAAATTAACTTCCATGTTTATCATAATCAGTTCAACATGAGCAACTCTTATCTTAATATTGCTTGAGTTACATCTCATCTTCTAACTAACTTATGAACTTCAATATAATTCAGGGAAAGGGTGTTTACCAGTTTGTGGACAAATATGGTGCTAATGTTGATGGATACAGGTAACTTATATTTTTTTTTTCTACGAATTTTTATAAATTATTAGTCTTGTTTTATTCATACTATTTAAATTTGTTGAGTATTGATTTTTACTTATTAATTATTTTCGTCGAATTATATATACTTTGACCTACTTATTGAAATTTATATTCATCTGATTTATTACGCAGTCCTATCTACGAGCCCAAGGACTGGTCACCAACTGGCGATGTCTACACCGGAGGTAAGAAACTTCTTTTTTTGGTAACTTTGATGTCTTAAAATTGACTCGAAGAAACAATAGCATGATTTGCAGGGATTTTATTTTACTAGTTTAAATAGAAATCAATCGATTTGTCTGTTGGTTCGATTCTTTTGTGACGGTATTCTAATTGAACCAGATTTGGAGTTGGTTCGACCACATTATTTAATACGTTTTTACTTTCTTTTTATTTATTTATTAGTCATTTGGTTCATCGTGATTGAATTGATAAAACAAATTAAACAAAGATTGTCACGCTGATTTGATCTTCAGTCAGGTTTTTAAAACATTGCTCTAAATGAAGGAAGCTATACACTTTAAATGATAAACTACGTAAATTGATGAATATACCAATAGTTAATGTTATATGCAAACCTAATATGGATCATGAATGTTTTAGAATATCAATCACTGATTCTCTCATTAATGAGTCAAATTATTTTCTTATCTTATAAAGTGAATTGTTCGAGGACGAAAATTAATAATCTTAGAGAGAAGAGTTTAGTTATGGTTTTATGTGAAAATCGTTTTCGTTCTTTATACTTATTTGAGAGTCGTGTGTTATCAACTCTTTCAATATCGTCTGTAAAAGAATAATTTTTTTTCCTATTAATAATATGATAACAAAATTTATAAATCGCAGGTACGACCGGTTTGGCTATTTGGGCAGTAACTCTAGCTGGTCTTCTAGCTGGTGGTGCACTTCTTGTCTACAACACAAGTGCTCTATCACAATAGATTATGCTAAGTTCATATTTTAAGTTGTAACAATATTCCATGTAGCTTTAAAAATGAAGGATATACTCATCAATTAATTGTGGACATAGTTCCTTCTGTTCTATAAATGTTGTGTGGATTTGAAGAAAAAGAAACTTTGTTTATATAAAACCATGCTTCTTTATGGGATTGCCGAAACGTTTCTGTTTGGTTTAGCCATAGCATTGACAAAATCACAACAGGTTACTTCGATTTTGGCTAAAGCTACATTTTATAACTTCTACGTAATTTCTATGCTATTGTGATTTCATCAAACTCATCTCATAATAACATATCAAAAATGTTAATCTTATGAATAGAAAACATGCATTGTCTATTTCCTATGCTATTGTGATTTCATCAAACTCAGTTACGATTATTTGATATGCTAGACATGCATTTGGTAAAGAAATGAATATTTTTTTTTAAAAAAATTAACAAGGAATTGTTGATAAAGTTTGAACCCCGCTTACAAAAGAACAAGGAATATAGCTATTGGTAATGTGACATTCTACAATTTTTGTGAAATGTATTAGGCTTAATTGCAATTTCAGTCCCCCTATTTTAACAAATTTTGAATTTTGGTCCCTCTATTTTTAAATAAGCAATTTTGGTCCCCCTATTTTATCAAATTTTGAAATTAGATTCATCATTTTTCTCTTATTGTCTGTTTGGTTGGGGGTTTTTGGAGGGGAGGGGAGGGGAGGTGAGGTGATATTTTAAATTTTTATGTTTGGTTCAATTTTTTGTGAGGGGGAGGGGAGGTAATATAGCTCAATTTTTGCTTCCCCCAATTTGGGGGTATTTGGAGGGGAGGGGAGGGGAGGGAAACTAAAATCTAATTTCTTATATTGACAAAATTACACTCAATTAATTTGTTAAAATCCTAAATTATCCTTGTTGAAATATTAAAAGTTTATATTGACAAAATTATCTTTGTTAAAACACCTCCCCTCTCCCTCCTCTCCCCTCCCCTTCCATCCATTAAAATCCTTCCCCTCCCCTCCTCTCCGTTGAACCAAACAGACCCTTAAGGTGATGGGGCACAATTTTAATATGATGTGGCATTTATAAATTTAAAAAAAATAATTTTTATAAAAATAATAATACTTATTTTATTACATTATTTTTATATGTCGTGGATTAATTTTTCACATTGAAGAATGCTACATCATATTAAAATGTGAAAAATCACCTTGAGAGAAAACAGAGGAGCTTAATTTCAAAAATTTACAAAATAAGGGGACCAAAATTGCTTATAGAAATAGGGGGATCAAACTCCAAAATTTGTTAAAATAGGGGGATCAAAATTACTTATTTAAAAATAGGGGGACAAAAATCCAAAATTTGTTAAAATAAGGGGACTAAAATTGCAATTAAGCCAATGTATTATTTGCAGCTGTTGACTATGGGTTTTGGATTTTTTTTAAAATAGATTTTGTAGTGTTAGAAAATTTTATATAAAAAAAATTTACAAAGATTTTTTTTTATAAAAGTTTCAAACGAAAATTTTGTTTGAATAGTTATTCTTAAAATGTTATTTTATTTATTTCATCATTTTATTGAAAAAAAATTGGATATCAAAATTTCAAAAAATCACTTAATTTTGAAGCTATTTCAAATAAATTTTCACCAAAATCATTTTTTAAATACAACTTATTGAAAAAATTGAGATTTTAACTATGTTTTGAACTTCAATAATGTACATTTATGTTATATGATGTCAAAATTAGTGTTTCAATTTAGAAAAAACGAATACAAAAAACTTGTAATATTTTAAAAAACGGGTTTTACAAAATCTATTTTAAAAAATACAAAGAAAAAATCTATTTTTTTAAAACTGAAACAAACATAACCCTTTGATGCATTGTTGAGATTGCAAAATCTGATTAATCTTGAGTCATTGTAAAAAAGCTGTTTTTTTGTTTTTGTTTTTTTAAGTAATAAAGTGCATGTATACAATGATAGTTATTAATATTATCTAAGTCACGTACAGGATTCCAGGGCATGGAAAATTCTCTGATTTAATTAAAGAGAAATTTCATCTAATTTATTTCTTTTTGGCTTATGAAAAATCTGCCATGTAAACCACAAAACAATACTATGTAGTATGTAGATTTGAGATTTAAAACTATGCAACGTATTGTTGCAATAAATCCAAACCGCTAGTAAAATATTTTTCAACTTTTTTTAATAAATGGATGTTACATTGCACACCAATTTGAAAACACAATTCAATCGGTGACCACGTGCTAACAACATTCTCTCTAACATTCATCCTCTAATTTGTTGAAATTAATGTAAGTCTATCATTTTAAAAATAAATTCACATAAGATTGTGAGATTCACGTGTATTCATTCCATTAAACAATGAGTGTTAGAGAAAATATTAAAAAGAGAGTATTCCTAAAACTCCTCGCCCACATTGATGCATAAAATACAAATCTACATTTAAACACAAATTCCTAAAACAACTGGTCAATCTCACTGTAATTTCGTAGAAGTTCACAAATATACTCTTATGTTTATTTACCTAAATGAAAATTGTATACCATATGTAGATCTACGGCTCTGATGCATTGACTGCACCTTAACCGCATCAAAACCGACTGCTCCTAATCATTTCCTCATGTATCTGTAAGCAGGTAAGGGGTAAGGTGTTTAATTACCAGTGAACCGGTGCAGTATAGGTTCAATCACAATTGTCTCTGTTGAAGTGGTTTAATAAGTTAAATATGATTCAAACGTATCTCTAGTTCGTGTCTAATTTGATTTTTAGAATATTATTGCCCTAAGAGATTTTTATCATGTTAAAAAAATATTCGTATACATTCAAAAAAAATAAATCATATATATGATAAAATAACATCTTGAATTTCAAAGGATCCAACGAATACTATTATAGCTACATTCCTTGCTCATTCATTCATATATTATTATTATATTATCAAATCAATGAATGAAAACATTATTTCTAAATGCTATAATCATATATCATGTAGATTCTAAATTTTAGTGCAAATGTTGTATAAAAATGATAACAGGTAAAGTGTCTAGTGCAAAAACACACATGTTACAATGAAAGAGAACAATTTTGTTTGAGAAAAAAAAATACTAAATATATTCAACAACTCATTTAACTATTTGTGCAATATTACTACAAGCTGGGGGCAATGGACATTCATAAATCATATTGGTAACTCAAACATTCGCAACCGATTTTCAACTTTCAATAAGTTTATGCAGATGATCACAACAAAAATTAGATGGTTAAGAAAAAGGGTAGCTTTGATATCAACTTGTGTGTTTATCTTTCAAGTTGGGAAAATTGGATAAACAAATTGCAATACAAACATCTGTACAATACAACTACATAAAGCTAAGTTCAGCAGGTCTCCAAAACCATATAAAAGCATGTATGGTGACATAATAACGAGTTCTCCATGATCCCAAATTGGAAATTTTTAAGGAGTCAATCATTTGATGACGATCGACACCATTAATCAGCTAAAGAAAATGAACAAAAATGTTCCAGTGTTACAGTTTTCCAAAATCAGTCTACAGTGTTACATCCTTATGCTATTTCTAGCTGCAGTTACTTCTTAACCTGCCACAATGTTAAGGCATGTAATTAGTATTAGTACTGAATACTCTATAATCAGAGTAAACTTGTAAACTTTTAAATAAGAATAAGTATAGTATTTACCAGAACCAAATAAAAACTTCAGCATGGAAGTATTATCCTTTTCTCATTTGCAGCTTTCATGAAACTGTAAAGGACAAACATTTCATTAATTCCAGAACCAGCAAGCATAGTGTAATTTAAAATGCAGCATTTTGATTGTCAGAGAAATAGATAAATTAAACATACTAGTATATGTTACAATTACAAAAAGCACTAAACATTGAACATATTGCAGATCTAGGCAAAAAAAACTTAAACTAAAGAATCAGAAAAATTACTTTTTCATTCATCATCACCATCTGCTTCCTTAACATCAAGGGTGAAACCATACTCCTGATCACAACCCATGTAAGAATCGCACATGAAGTAGAGGACATAGGATTTCTTTCCAGCATCAGCAGGAGCAGCAAACTCCAGTTTGGCTTTCAACTTACGCTGCAACGACACACGTTTAATTGCAAGCAACATGTTGGTTTTGGTATCACCAACAACAAGCCACCACCCTTCTTCCTTGGCTTTTGGATACCTAGGAGCATCAACGGGTCCTACTTCAGTTTTGCCCTCGAGATCCCGCTCCAGAGTAACCTGTAGTGTTATATCATCTCCAGCTTGCACGTTGTCATTGTCCAAGATCTCGTATGTCAAATCAATATTAGGAAAACGGTTGCAAAATCGAGCAATATCCAAAAGCTGTGAATCTGTCATGTTCAACAATTCCCGTCTCTCATCATCTTCCATCTCTAATAAATCAAAGACAGTTTCTACACTCCTCCCTGGGTTCTCCTGGCATTTCTTGGCCAAATCCTTTGTGAAGTGTGGGAGTTGTAGCAGCATAGAATCTCGCTCCCACATTCCTTGTGTTACCATTTGACTTACTTCCATAGCAAGAAGAGCCATGCTCAGCCAACCATTGCTCGATATTACATCAACCATTGCCTGCAGCAGTCTGTTTGCAGAAAGCAGTACCTCCCTCTGGTCCAGAGATAGATTGCCACCAACAAATTGCCTAGAGAAATGGGCCTGCAGCAAAGCATTTGCTTTAACGTGTGGATCAGTGACTTTCGGGTTTTCAAAGGAAAACCTTTGGTGGTTGATTAACCTACGAACCACCTCTTCTTCCCCAGGTCGAATTGGAAGGTGAGCATACTCTGATGCAGATGACAGAACCTCCAACAGACCCTTCATTTTTGTTTTTGAGGACAATGATGATGAAAACCTTTCAATTGTTGTGTAACTGATGTAATAATATGATGCAATCATTCCAAGGTTAAGAGGAGAAAGATCCATATCATCCTCAATAGCAACACACTTGCTTGCTTCTAATTCACTCAATGTATTTTCCACCATCTCTGAGAGGTGGTCAGAAAGATGTCTATGACTAACTCCTTGTAAATTGTAGTAATTAGGATTCTGGGTGAGCCTCCTGTACATAAATGTCCATGTAAGATAATCTACAGCATCTTGCTTGTTTTCAATAATCCCAGCAACAATTTCAGCATTTAAGTTGTCATGCAAGAAGTGATGAAGATGGCTTTCAACTGGGAATGCTTCATAAAGAAACTTCTTGTAGTACTCTTTACGTGGTGCATGGCATAAGATGACGCATTTTCCAGAGTTGTCCACCAAAGGACGGCTAGCATGACCCATCATTTGTAGCAAATCAGTAACTGGGTAATCTGTCTGGGCATTCTCCCGCCCATCATAGTACTGTGTGCCCATTACAACCACCAAATGAGCAGACAGTGTCACTCCCCAACACATGGAACTGCTTAAAACGCAGACCTGAATCCAGCCAGCTTCAAACAGTTGTGCTACGATGTCATGGTCAAGACTATTTAAGCCTTCGTGCAAGTAGCCAACACCTTCACGTAAGGTGACTTTCAACATTTCATCGCTAATCTTGTTGATAAAAGGTTCAAGCTCTTCTATAGATCGCAGCAAAAAAGGCTTCTCACCACTGTCCGCACCTGAATATGTAATCAAATCCACAGCTGTCAATCGAACATGCTTTCTTGTAGGGACAAATACAATAGCCGGTTTCCCATTCTTAGCATGTTGGGCAATAGAAGTGTAAGTTGGTTTTGTCATTGCCTGCATCCTAGCCTCAAAATTAGCAATATCTACACCTTGAATGTGAATTTCCAATGGAACAGGACGAACACCAGGGGGGAAATTGAAAAGGCCATGGGAGGTAGCTCCAATCCATTCTCCCAGATCCTTTGCATTTGCAAGTGAAGTTGACAACGCCACAATACGAATCTTGTTTTCAACCTGACTAGCTATATATCTCATCCTGGATACAATAACCTCTAAAATAGGACCTCCTTGACCTCCAATTAAGTGGAGCTCATCAATGATGAAAAGACTAACTTGCTGAACATGTTTCCTCTGTTTCCAGCGGCGGGACAAAGCATCCCATTTCTCTGGAGTACTAATAATAACCTGACCTTTCTCAAGCAGTTTTAGATCAGTAGCAGTTTCTCCTGTTAACATCACTACCTTCAACTTGAGACCACCCCCAAACTTCTTCTCCCAATCACGATACCGTTCCTTGGCAAGAGCTTCGATGGGTGCAACATAAACAACACGCAGGACACTATCAGGTAATTTTTGATGATTCCTCAAAATTGCAAATTCTGCACATATAGTCTTGCCGCTCCCAGTTGGAGCAGCAACTAAGACATTGTCGTCAGAATTATACAACACTGTGAAGACCTGTGTTTGTACCGGATTGAAATGCTTAAACTCCTGATAAAGAGCTTCATAGGATGGATTTCTCAAGGCAGTAACCGGCAGTGGTTGCAGATCCAATAGTTCAGTTGGTGGAGGATACTTTTCAGGTAATATTAGATGCCTGAAAGAAACTGGCAGAACAGTTTGGGACCCCAGCCATTTATCAGAAACAACACGGATGAAGTATTGAGGAGGAAGAGGCTCATATATTGGCACTGTGAAATTTAAAGTGTGATCCTCCTCAATATACTGTTTTTTCAGCAAAAAATACTCGTGATGAAGGATATATTCACCATCATTATCCTCCACAATCACCCAGAACGGCTCAACATATCCATGTATTCTGTCATCCCATGCAAAATCTGGAGTAATTGTGAGCTCAACCCCCAAAACTGAGCGAGTAATGGGCTGCACATGTGCTGCAAGATTCAGCTTTGGAAATTGATGGATAAATTTATGAAGGGTCCTCCCCATCTTCTGTACATTAATAAGTTCACCTATCTCTTGTGATGACAGGTCATAATACCTTTCCCAAGCCAAATCCTTCTTCTCCAATTTTCTTAATATATCACCTGGAATTCCATTGAACTGACGAAGAGGAGTTTGGACACTCCACATCCTCTTCGTCACCATCTTGCATAAGTTCAAAGCCTTCTCAGCCAATTGTGCCCAGCCGCGTTTCAGAACAATCTCAAAAAGAGCCCGCAAAAGACGTCCAGCACTCTGAAAGAAATAAAATACATGAATCAGCTAAAAGTAATAAATGACGAACACCACTTCCAATAACTTCTCGAAGATAAGAAACAGAGACATAAAAGAAATATAATATCACTTCCAATAGCTTTCAGAGGTAAGAAACAAACCTGGGTTATAAAAACCATATCAGATGTCATTGAGAGCCCTTCAAGCTTTAACTGTGAGATGTAAGCTTGCAGTAAAACATTGATCTTGGCACTTGGCTCTTCCAGACTTTCCTTGATGGGAATGGGAACGCGATCTAAAAGCTTTGCGAGCTCCATCTTCTCATCTTGCCTTACGGTTACATACTTGAACTCTTCACTCAATGAGAACAACCGACAAAGCTCTATATCCCCCATAGTAGGCTTCAAATGCTCATTATATGTGGATATGGTTCCGTGTGTTATATAGTAGTAACTTGCAATCCGACCCAAGTCGGTGACCTGAAAATATCCACTCTTCCTATCATACTTCACCAAATTATTTCTATCTAAGATAGTTGCAGCCGTGTGAATCTGCAAAATTTAAATAGATCGAGGTTAGACAATAGAATGACAATACATAAGACAGCATGAATAAGCAATATATCTCCCAAAAAAATTGCATTAAACATCATATGAAACCCATCCAATAAAATATTCAAAGGATAAAAATCATACTTCAAAAACAGTGGAAGAGACACTACCGCCAAAAAGGAAGATTTGGTTCCCATTTCATGCAAATCTACATAAATTATACCAATGGCAAGCACAGACACTAACAAAAAGCAACCTAGTAAATAAACCACAATTAAAGAGGGTAATACACAAAGCCATGAAAATCTGGTTCCCTTCACATGCAACTCTACATAAATCAAACCGATGACAACGACAATCACCAACAGAAATCCAATAAAATATTCAAAGAAAAAAATCAAACTTCAAAAAAGTTAGAGTCTATGTCTTACTAGAGTCCATGTCTTATTAGAGTCTATGTCTATGCGAATCAATGGCAAGCACAGACACTACCAAAAAGGAACCTGGTAAATAAACCAAAATTAAAGCAGGTAATTCTCAAACCCATAAAATCAGGTTCCCTTCTCATGCAACTTCACACAAATTAAACCAATGACAACAATCACCAACAGAAAGGAACCGAGTAAAATATCAAATAATGACAGTAAAATATCAAATAATGACAATGACACAGGAGTTGGTTTAATTCAGAGAAAAATCAAACTTCAGAAAAAGTTAGAGCCTGTGTCTTAAATATTTGAAGGACAAAAATAACATAAAAAGTTGAAGAGACTATGTGTTACTAGTGTCCACAAACTTGGTTCACTTCACATGTAATTCTATATAAATTATTATGCCAATGACAAGAACAGACACTACCAAAAAGGAACCTAGTAAATAAACTACAACAAAAGTGGGTGACGCTAGAGCCAATGCTATAGCGGGTGACTCTCAAAGCCATGAAGATATGGTTCCTATCTCATACAATTCTACACAGATCAAACTGATGACAGCAACAATCAAACAGAAAGAAACCTAGAATAAGAACAAAATAATGACACAGGAATTGCTCTAGTTCAGAGGAGAAGAATCAAACTTCAGAAAAAAATTATAGAGCCTGTCTTAAATATTCAAAGGAGAAAAATCAAAACAAAAAAATGTCAAACTGTCTTACTAGAGTCCATGATGGTTTGGTTCCTTACTAAAACGGGTAATTCTCAATCCCAAAACTAAAGTGGGCAGTTCACAAAGCAATGAATATCAGGTTCCCTTCTTAAGCAACTCCACACAAATCAAACCAATGACAATAACAATCACTATCAGAAAGGAACCTAGTAAAAAACCAAACAATGACACAGGGATTGGTTTAGTTCAGAGGAGAAAAATCAAACTTCAAATTAAGTTAAAGAACCCGTGTCTTAAACAATCGAAGGAGAAAAATCAAACATCAAAAAAAGTTAAAGAGCCCACGCGTTACTAATAACTATAGAATCCACAATGGTTTAGTTCCCTTTTCATGCAATCCTACATAAATTACTAAATTATACCAATTACGAGAACAAACACCATAAAAAGGGAACCAAGTAAAATAAAGCAAGACTAATGCAGATAATTCTCAAAGCCATAAGATCTGGTTCCCTTCTCATGCAACTCTACTACATAAATCAAATCAATGACAACAACAATAACTAACAGCAAGGAATGAACCTAGTAAACAACCAAATAATGACACATAAACTGGTTTAGTTCAGGTAATAAAAACCAATAGATAAAATAGAGAGTTTACTTACCAAATCAGCCCTCCTCTCCTCCAATGTTATATCTCTCGTTAGGGCATCCGGTGCTAAACCATATAGAGAAGGATTCCTTAACATACGGACATACAAGTAAGTGTATCCAAGCCAATGACAGGCTTCCTTCGCATTTTGAACAGTACCGAGAACAATCTCTGCATTCAGCTGATCGGCCAGCTTGGAAATAAACTGGCTCTCAATAGGAAGTTGCTGGTTCATCAGAGAGAGATAATACTGCAGCTCACTGTGTCCAGTAACAATTATTCCCTCACCATAAGAGTCATATTGGGGCCTTCCGGCACGACCCAACATCTGCATGACGTCAAGAGGACTCAGTTCAGTCCAGGCCCCCTTTTCAGGGTTGTAAATCTGTGTCCCTTTGATAATAACTGTATGGGCTGGAAGATTCACACCCCAGGCAAGGGTAGCAGTAGATACCAAAACTTGTGCATGTCCATCAGCAAACAGATCCTCAACAAGTTGCCGATCTGTCCTCGTCATACCAGCATGATGAATAGCAAAACCATACGGCAGAAGGTCTTTAAGGTCACTACTCTTCACAAGATCAGTATGAGTTTGAAGAATCTCACGGCTTGCACTATCTTCTTTGAGGAATCTACCAAGAGTATCATTTGCAAGTGCAGCATCTCTTATGGCTCTGGCAGTTTTAGCAGTTTCTTTCCTTGAATGTACAAAGATAAGAACCTGATGCTTACCAGCTACACCCATAACTTTTTCATAACAGATGTCGTTCATCAATTGGAACCTCTGAAGCGGCTTCTTTACTGTGATTCCCACATATTGTTGAGAAAGAGGCACAGGTCTGTAACTGTTATCGAAATAAAACAATCCCTTGTTCAGATCAACACGCAAGAATAGTGCCACATCTTCATAGTTAGGGAGAGTTGCCGACAATCCCACCAAACGGATAAAATCTTTTGTTGTTTCTATCTGCCTGACTGTTCTAGCAACAATACTCTCAAGAACAGGCCCTCTGTTATCGTGAAGGAGATGAATCTCATCAATGATGAGAAGCTTCACAAGCTGTGTATAAGTTCGGTCTCCTGACTTTCGTGTGATAATATCCCACTTCTCAGGAGTTGTCACAATGATCTGAGTCTCTTCTATCTGCTGCCTTGTTAGTGACTGATCTCCACTGAGCTCCCTAACCTTAATATTATAATCTTGCAACCGGTTAGATAGATTCCCAACAACCTCAGCCACAAGAGCTTTCATTGGTGCAACATAAACAATTTTATATGCACTGTGGTCAATAGAACCATCCTCGGGATTCCTGTGTCGCGCAATCTGCTGAAGGATAGTAAGAACAGCAACGTTGGTTTTTCCAGCACCAGTTGGAGCACAAAGCAAAAGATTATCTGGTTTAAAGAGAGCAGTTTCATAAACTTTGCTCTGCACTCTATTCAACTGTGTCATTCCTTTGAAAGCTGGTTGTGCCCAATCTGGCATTGCAGAAATCTTCAAAAGCTTCTCATTAGGATCGAGGGGTTTAGCTTTCAATGCCGGAACATGAATTTCTTCATAACCTTTGTTAAGATGCCTATAAGACCCATCAGGAAGATCACATTTTTTCTTCGCCATAAACAAACCACCTTGTTCAAAAGCAAGGTTATCTAAATCGAGCATCTGACGTTGACCCTTCAACCAACCACTCTCGCCATCTCTATCAACACCCCTCCTAGTTCTATCTCTATCCCTTTCTCTATCCTTGTCTCCATCTCCAACAGTATCATCTTTCAACCTTCTAGCCTCTTCTCTTATACTCTTCTCCAAATTCTTCTGTCTCTCCTTAGCAGATGCCCTAGTAGCATGCAACTGCTCCAAAATCGGCTGCAACAAATCAGAACCCTTCATCTCTTCCTCAATCTTCTCCCTCTCCTCCTGATCTTGTGCCCTCGCCAAACGAGTACACCACACAATCTTCAACCTATTTCGCAACAAAAACTTAATAAGACTAAACTTATCAAACTCCAAATGAAACAAAAGTTTGTTCTCAACCTCCCTATCATCGGGCTCAGCCAAAATATTCAACACTTCCCCAGCAAGCTTCTGACATTGTTGCGGATCAATCTGCTGCTCAAAAGCATGAGAAATTTTCCTCTGTAACCAATAAGCATCAATATCCTGCACATTCAAATTCATCCCTTCATTAGCATCCTCCATATCCTCATCATCAATACCACCACCCATTTGCATACCACCTGAACCATTAGCTTCAGGAATATCATCATCTTCCTCTTCATCCTCTTGAACAACATCAAGATCACTCTCTTCATCCTCATCATCTTCGTTCTCTTCAAACTCAACTGCAACACCGACATCATCATCAAGACCACCATCCACATCACCGCCAGCAGCAGACCCATTAACAGCCTCCCCAATCTCCTGAAAATCAGTTATCAACTTCCCAATCGAAACAAGCTGATCAAACACAGGACCAGGAATCGGATTCAAAAGCTTCTCAATATCCTTCTTCTTTTCAGGATTCTTAATAGTATCATTCTTCAAAACAGCAAGAATCTCATCCGCCGCACCGCTAACAATACTCAACGGCTGACCACCAAGCTGCTGTTGAATAACACTCAACATAGCTTCATAAGCAGCACGAGTCTCCTTCGTCTTTGGCTGATAAACACCGTCATCAGTAGCAGTTAAAACACTCTCTTCCTGAAGACGACGGCGCTTACTACGCCTCGTCGAAACAGAATCAATCGGATCTCGTTCCCTTTCCTTCTTCTTTTTCTTCGCTGCGTTGATTTTATCGTTGAGTTCCGGTGGACGGTCGTGAGCAACACGGTCACCGAAGTTTTTTGGATCGATTCTTCCCCAAAGTGATTCTGGTTCTCCGGTTGGTTCGTGAGTGTCACGTGGACGAGAATCGGTGGTTAGAACTAGACTGGAATTTGCTCTGTATTCGTATTGTTTGAACCGTGCGTGGGCTTCAGCGCCACCGCCGAGATGCGCCATTGTTGAAACTTGAAACCCTAATTCAGAGAATGAAAGTTATTAAGAAACAAAACCCTAATAAGAGAACGAACGAGCAATGTGAATGAAAAATGAAATAATAGAATATTTATTTACCTTTGGTTTTTTACCTTATGAATAAGATATTAAGATGTTATATTGAGAGAGGGAAAAGAAGAAGAAAAATGTTGAATAGGGTTTTTGGTTTTGGGAGTGAAGGTGAATGAAGAGAGTGATATATACTGCGAAAGAAAAAATAAGGCGGTGTGGTGTGTGGGTTACACATACATGGTCCAAAACGTCTCATTAATATAGTAAGGCCTGTTTGATTAACTTATTTTTTAATTTATGTAAATAGTTTATGTAATTTTTATAAAATAGCTTATAAAAATATAATTTTCACTAATATGAACTTATAAAATAATATAAAATTTAATTTATATTGCATAAGTTATTTGCATAAGCTGAAAAATAAGATAATTCAAACGGACCCTAAATAATTATAATCATTTTTTTGTAAAATAAAATTAGGGATATTGAAAATTTAATTTATATACGGTGTTAGTGTAAAATTATTTTGTTCATGTGTTCAATAATATATCAACACATCATATATTGTATTTAAAAACATATGATGTGTCACATTCATAAAATAATATGGTAATACATTATTGGATGCATGTGTAGAAAAACTTTTACACTGACAGTTCATAACAATTAAACTATTATCTTAATATTAAAAAATATTAGGGATATTATCTAGAAATATAATTAGGGAGGTTTATGACTATTGTTATACAATGATGTGGTTTTTCAATTTTGTTTGAGTTAATAGAAATTTAGGTAATTGTAATATTGAGTGAATCTAGTTTTAGTCCCGGTAAAAAAAATTGATTCTACCTTTATAATAATTAGATTCTCTTTTTTAGTTTCACATTTAACTTTGTACATGTGACTAAGTTAATGTGGCACGCAGAGTTGGATGATTGTACTGACATGGTTCAATAAATTAGATTATATATATATAAAATCTAATTTTTAATATATTTATTATAAAAAAAATCTTAATATATTCTAATTTCATGTGTCATTTTAATAAACCTAATACTAACTTAATAAACATATATTAAAAAATAAAACTAAAATTAGACTAAACCTTGGTGTATTAATTTAAGAAAAGAAGTTTGTGAGGAACAACACTAAAACGTTGTATTGTGTAACAAACAAAGAAAATTAAACCCACAAATAAGAACATAAGCAATGAAAGAGGAAGAGAAAAAGTAAGGACATTGAGATCGATGACAAAAGAATAGAGAAAGAGGAAATCAAACCCTAAATTGGAGATAGAAAACTAAATCAAATTGTACGGAGGAGTAGGACATTGAGATCGAAGTGAACAACAGAGGACGAAGAAACGAGTTGAAGAACGGATTGCTTGTCACTTGAATTGAGTGTGACGAACGAGGAAGGTAAGAATCTTTATTGTTGTTGTTTGTTTCTATATGCTCTGTCGTGGTCCTTTCTCAATTCTTTTTAGAAAAAAGCAAAAATTATTGTTCTTGTTTTGTTCTTTATTGTTTGTGTATTGATGGTGGATATCAAATCAGGGTTTCTTTTTATGTGGTTGTGAGTTTCTATGTGAGATAAAAATGGAAGTTTACTGACACAACTTTATAAAATTGTGTTTATTTCAAAAATGGGCTTCTTTGATCTTGTTTTTCACCATGGTGGTGAGTTTGTGCGAGACAACTAATTGTTTTATCGAGGAGGGGTTGAAACCATTGTATTTGATCAAGACAATGATACATGAAGTTTTTCTACAGTTGTTAGTTTAGCGAAGGATTGGGCTTATGATAAAGGTAATTTTAGATTGTGGAGGAAAATTGACGGGGTGGATAAATGTTTCATGCCAATGTTTCTACACTATAAGAAACACTCAAATTATTGACGAATAAAAGCCCTCAATAATGTCTTGAGGGATTATTGAGGGTTAAAATCCGTCAATAATGCATAAATTGGTTCAGAAATTAATTATAAAAAAAACAAATAAAATAAACATTACTGACGGCTCAGGGCCGTCAATAATGCACCTCGAAAACGCGCCTCTGCGACGAACTGCAAAAGCTGGTCCAAAGCCTGTCACATGGTTTTGTGACGGCCTTTATCCATCAATAATGCATGCAATACTGACGCAATTGTTCCGTCAATAATGTTAAGACATTTGTGACAGATCTTGTCCGTCAATAATGTCATTGATTTGTGCAAAATTTTCAAAATGTAACCGCTAGCAACTTCCATTCACCATATATTCTCACTTCATCTCATTTCTACACACTTACACCTCTAACTTCTCTCTAAAAATCTCCAACTTCTCTCTAATTTTTTTTCTATCTTTCATATATTTTTCACTTATCAGTTTTTATTACATTTCTCATTTTAAAAACTGTAAGTATTTATCTTTTAATTTAATATATGTCTTTGTTATTTGAATTAAATATGTATATATGTTCTAATTTATTTATTTTTTTGCATTTTTATTTAGCAAGTGTCGATATAAATATTCTCGTGGTCATCCAAGTGTGTGGGTTGGAAGCGCGTCAAGTCAGAGTCTACTCGGCGCTCCAAGTAAGTAATATCATTTTCATTTATAATACTTCGTAATGTTAAAAGTTTATATTTTTGTCAAAAAAAATGAAAAAGCTACTATTTTTTCAAATAATAAATAAACTACTGCATATTAATTATATTTAATATTTTTTAATTATTTAAGAAAATACTTTTTTAATTATTTAAGAAAATAATTTATATTATGTTTTAATTATATTTAATATTTTTTAATTATTTAAGAAAATTCTAATTTTTTAAAATATTCTTTTAGTTATTTTAAAAAAATAATTTAATTATTTATTTAATTAAAAATCAGAATTAATTTAATTCTGATTTTTAATTAATTAAATAATTAAATTATTTTTTTATTTAATCGATGCACATTATTGACGGGTCCAGTCCGTCAATAATGCTGTCCTTGTTATGCATTGTTGACAGTTGCAGTCCGTCAAGAACGTATGGCAGAGTTTGCAGACTTTCTGCAGTACTTTATGCATTATTGACGGCCACAGTATGTCAGTAGTGTACTTGACGGTACTTGCCCGTCAATAACCACTACCGTCGACCCTTTTTTTGACGAGTTTTGGCCGTCAATAATGCTTGCATTATTTACCAAATTTTGACATTATTGAGGGATAAAATCCCTCAATAATGTCATGTTTTCTTGTAGTGCTAGATGCACATGCCACAGATATTGGTGAACATTCTTTTGCTAACAAAGTTGATGGACACATTTATGTTGAGCACAATGTGGTAGACATTTTAAAGAAGGTTTCAGAACCTCGGTGTATTAATTCAAGGCAAGAAGTTCGTGGGGAACAAAGTGATTACAACAATGATGATGAGGCTAGAGGATTAGCATTTAATGATAGTGAAGAAGAGAGAACCCGGGCTATTAATGAGGAGTTTGAGGAAGTGGACAAGCCTCTAGAAGGTTCTTCAAGAAGGGTTGTTAGTGGTTATAAAAGAATGGTTGATTTTGAAAAATGTGATGATGAGTATGCTAGTGATGATTTGGGCAGTTCGGACACGGATGACTTTGATAACGAAAGTGGTCCTAAATATGAGAAGATTAGAAAAGAGCAGGCGAACAAGGATTATGAGTTTAAATTAGGTATGAAATTTAATCCTCTAGTTGAATTTAAAGATGCAATTAGAGAGTGTCAGTTTTGAATGGTAGAGAAATTAAGTTTGTCAAAAACGATAAGCTTAGGGTGAGTGTAGTGTGTATGGTCAATTACGACTTTTTAGCTCATGCGAGTAAAGTTGGTGACAAACACACTTACCAATTGAAGACTTGGGTGGGTACCCATACATGTGCTAGAGTTTTAAATAACAAATCAGCCAACTCTCAGTGGGTGGGCAAGGCTGTAGCCTGTTGCTGACAAACGTCATTCAGTTGAGAAGGTGAGAGTGTCTAAAATCATGAGTGACATGAGAAGGAAACACTCGGTAGGGATTACTAAAGGAAGAGCTTGGAAGACAAAAGAAATTGCAGAACAAATAGTTAAAGGAGATGTGGCTAGACAATATGTTGTGTTGTGGAGCTATGTTGCATAGCTCAAGAGAGTTAGTGTTGGGAATACCTGTAAGATAAATGTTGAGAGACCGGTCCCTACACTCCGGCCACGGTTTGAAAGATTTTACTTTTATTTTGAGGGATGTAAAAAGGGATTCTCTAAGGCATGTAGGCCTTTTATTGGGGTGGATGGTTGTCACCTTAGGACAAAATATGGGGGGCAACTATTGGTGGCAGTAGGGAGAGACCCTAATGACCAATACTTTTTCCTTAACCTTTGGAGTTGTTGAAACATAAACATATGGGTCTTGGAGATGGTTTCTTCAATTACTACTTGAAGACATTGATCAAGATAGAAGATATGTTTTCATATCAGATCAACAAAAGGTAATAACTCATAATTTTATATTATGTTATGCATATGCATAGTCATATTATGAACTAATCATTTGTTGTATGCAGGGACTAATTCTTGTATTTGAGGAAATGTTATAAAGCTTGGGAAAAAGAAAATGAATGAAGCAGCAGGACAAAAAAAGCTGGGGAGTGGTTGATAGGTGTGCCTACTAAGGATGGTGTAAGCATGCATTTAGTTTTTATCCCAAATGTGATGTTTTGATGAATAATATGAATGAATATTTTAATAGCACAATCTCAGTTGCTAGGGATAAACCAATTCTAACAATGTGTGAGTGGATTAGAAACTACTTAATGAATATAATTGCAGTAAGTGTCACTAAGCTTGATAAGTGGCAACACAATATGATGTCTATGCTTAGGAGAAGGTTACATAAGAAAGTTATTTTTAAGTGGACAATGGTTTCCAACTTGGAGTGGAGAACAAACTTGGCAAATAAACCATGCTTACAGTGGACAATAATTCGTTGTTGACCCAAAAGGACATGCACTTGTTGATTTTGGGTTCTAGTTAGGATTCCTTGTAGGCATGTTGTAGCCAGAATGAGTTACAAAAAAAATCACCCGAATCTTATGTAGATAGTTGTTATACGAGGGAAGCTTATATGTTTTGCTATAACTTTAGTGTCAGTCCTATAAATGGGATGAATACGTGGCCAATTGTTGAGGTTGATGAATGTTGCTTGATTTAGTGTGTGCAATGTGCAAGTATACACAATTGTAATTGCAGCAAGTAATAAGAAAAAGTATTGATCCTATAGGGTATGCTTAGGGCAAATTCATTTCATTCATCATACAATTAATATTTAACTTATGAGTAAAAAGGTAACCAAATAACATTTTAGGGTTTCAAATAAGAAAATATTAAAAAGGGTTTTGAAACACAAGTTTGGAAGGTAGTTGAAATAATGATCCATTTAATATAATGTTATGTTAGTGATAAGTGTTGTCAAGACTTCTGTGAGCGATTTTTGAAGATGTGAAAACACAAGAGGGGGGGGGGGGGGGGGGGGGTTGAATTGTGTTTTGACAATTTAAAATTGCTTCTAGATTCACGAATCTATCAGAGTCTATTTTGCAGCGGAGGAATCAAAACAACAATCAACAAAACAGAGAGAGTAAGGAAGAGATGAACACACATAATTTATACTGGTTCCCCTCACAAAACGAGAGTACTTCAGTCCCCTTGTACTTACAAGAGAGTTCACTATAATCACACAAGATTACACAATTGTTCAAGCGCACAAGCAAGAGACTTCATAATGCTCAAGCACACAAGCAAGAGACTTCCAATTTGCTCAAGCACGCAGGCAAGAGACTTCCAATTTGCTCAAGCACTAAAGCGAGAGGCTAGCTTAAATTACACCTATTGACTAAACTCTATGACAAATGTAATCAAAACTCAAATTCTTGATTTTGGAATTCAAACAATTCAGAGTTGTAGTCTTTGTGCAGATTTCTTCTTTTAAGCTCTTGGTGAGAACACTTCTTTGTTCAGTTGATAGGAGCTTTTGTGTTCAACGAATTTTTCTATCTTTCTTTTCTTTTTCTGCACTGGTTCGTTCTCGACACTTTGTCCATTCAAAGAGGTCTTCAATTTATAGACAGTTTGAATAGAGACGTTTGAAATGTGACCGTTGAAAGTACAACATTTTGCTTGGAAATTTATCTTTGTCTTTTTCCCAAAATAGGCAAACAGCTTCTGCTCCTTTGTTCCTCGAAGGTAGATGTTTGCACAGAGGAGGTAATATTTTACCGTTGTCTTCAACTCCCTTTTTGACTGATTTAGATGACATGAATTTGCCTTTGCATTGGTCATCTCGTCATATCTTTAAGCGTAACGGGAATATCTTGAGACGTGGCCTTATCAGGGTTGTTGATATTAAGATCGTTTTAGCTTCTGAGTGCATACTGTATGGCTTCTGATAGGCTCTTCTGGCTTCTGAGAGTCTTTGTCCTCTGAAAGGTTGTAAAGCCCTTCTTGGTAAACTCAAACCTTCTGAGTCATTCAGATGCTTATATTATATTCTTGACTTCTCAGATTCTATCTTCTTTCTTTCTGCACACTCAAGTAAATTATTAGTGTTCTCCATCTTAGCAATAATACTTTGTTATCATCAAAACCTCATTAAGTTCATAGGGTTTGTTTGGAAAACCTTTCTTGTTCCAATAATCTCCCCCTTTTTGATGATGACAAACATAAATATTAATTACTAATTTGTTGTTGTAATAATTTATCATGTTCTCCTCAGATTTGGAGTTTTGCAAGCTCCCACTGATTCAAATGCACTATAGGGTTAGGTTTGTAAGCTCCCCCTACGTTTATCCATGATTAATTAAAATAGTTTAAGAACTAATCATTATATCTTTAGATCATATCTTCATACTTTGACACTCAGAGGCTAGGTTTGCAAGCTCTCCCCCTATGTCATGTAAGACTAAGACAAGTTCGCAAGTTGTCTTAAGTTTTACGTATGATTTTCCAATCATAATATTACAATTAGATCTCCTTCAGTTTGTAGGTCAATTTTAATTAATAAAAACGAATTAACATATGCTGAAACATAAATGCTGAATTTAAATAGAATTCAATTTCTTGTTAAGCAGTTTCAGTTACATGGAATTCATTTAAACGTGAGCGCAAAAAACTTTCCCTTTGTTTGAAAATGAATGCAAAAACAAATGCAGTTGTAAGTTTTTCTCCCTTCTTGAAAATGAAACATTTTCTTACCCTTTAAGAAATATTTGCTCACCAATTCTCCCCCTTTCTCAAAAGAGAAAAACGAATTTATGCTTTCTGTTACTCTGGCAATTAATTATCCAACAACTTTTAGGTTTCTCTAATCTTAACTTATTACTTTGCCACTTAATTACTCCAATTAGAAATTAGTTACCCCTAAGTTTTTCTCCCCCTTTCGTCATCAGTCAAAAAGGATGGTACAAACATAGATGGTAAGCGTGCAAACCAATGTGGTCAAGTTGAAACAGTTGTGGACAACCATAAAGCAATAAATGGGAGAACAAATATCTAGTATGACTTAACTAGGGTTAGAAGGCTATAAAAAAGCATTATTCTTTGTCATTTCATTCACACTAAACAATCCAAAGAACAAAATTTTTAGAGAGAAAAACATTTGAAGTACAATGAGAAGATCATCACGTAGGATTGCAGAGTCCCAAAAGAAAGTTCAGTCAGATGCTGCTAAGGAGAAACATCCAAAGCAAGGTTCTAAGCCTGAAATCATAGAGATTTCTTCTGATTCTGAGAAGACAGATTCAGATTATGCACAATACTTAGAGACGTATACTGAGGACACCAGTACCATGAGTTTGTCTACTAGTGAGGAAGAATCTCATATGACCGTAGAGTCCAAGGTTGAGAGTTCTAAAACACCAGAGGAAGAACCTAAGTCTAGTTTACCAAAAACAGAACCTGGTTCTGTTTAGATTTCAATATTATGTATCCAAGCATTTTGGGCTTTTAATAAGATTTCTTTCTTTTGATTCTCTTTGCTATCGTACATTATATGTTTTATCATTGTCCTTTTAGAAGATATGATAAACATTATAAGGAATAAATATGCCAAATGATATAACATAAAGATCAAACATATTTAAGCAGAAATGTTTTATCATAGACAAAAATATTTATGAACAGCAAAAACATGGTTGAAAAGAAGAAACACTAGAGAAAGTTCAAAAAGATCCTAGGGTAAAGAATCTATTTTGTTTGAAAGATTCCTTTGCATAGAATTTTCAAGATTGACAATCTTTTCTCTGATAATCTGTGAGTCTTCCTCTTGAGCACTCATTCTTTCTACAAGCTGAAGCAATACATCTCTTGGAATGGAATCCTTTGATTCGCTTGCAGACATCCCCTGTATGCTGCCCTGAACTGCCACAAGATCCTTTCTTAATCCATCAGTTTCATACTCCTTCTGATGGAGTGCTTCCTTTAAATGCTGCAGCTCTTCTTCTCTATTCTCCAGCAACTGCTCTTGAGTACCACTGCCTTCTCCAACCACCAGTTCCATTTCCACAAACTCTTCAATCACTTCTGGTGTTGGATAGGTTAGCCTAGGAGGATCCACTCTCTGCACAATATCCATTAAATAGTGGAAATCGTCTTTTGCTTGCTGAGATACCTTCTCCCTCATTGTTTCAACATAGCAATCCAAGGCATATCCAAATCTGGCCTTGATTTCTCTAGCTTCAGCTTCTAGATCAGAGGGAAAAGTCATGAAGTTCTCATGCCTTGTAAAGAGACTTTTGAGATCATAATGTAATTCATTCTCCAGTTTGGTAAGGTTTGGTCTAGGTCTAAGAATGAAGTTGTATGGGCAGTTTTTCAAGAAATGGGATTTGACTAGTTTTTGTTTGTATGAATACCTGCGTTCAATGAGTTCGTACAATTTGGCTTTTGAGATTGGGTAGAGGGAGTCACCTATGATAGAATCCTATGAGAATTCTAATGACTTTTGAAATGTAGTTTCAAATTTTTGTTCCAAAAAGTCATTGGTGATTGGGTCAAGGGTGATTTGAGATGGTAGGTTAAGAGTGAAGAGGTCTGTTATAGCTTCATCAGAGTCTGAATCATCACTCTCAATTAGTGGTGGATCTAATTCTAATGAGTGTGACTGAGAGGTTGAGATGACAAGACTCTGATTAGGTTGGTATGTTTCTGGTTAAGTTTGAGGATGTTGGTCATTTATGTCTTGGTGTGATGATGAAGGTTCAGACTGGGATGGTGGAGGTACTTGATGGCCATGTATGGGGTTCTGGGTAGGCTCATCTAGAAAGTCAAGATTTCTAGTGACATCTAATTCTGAGAACATTATTTTAGCCATGTTCTCAGCAGATGGAGTGTCTGGGTTTGTTGTGGAATCAGATTTTGGAGATGTTTCTCTGGGAGATAAGGGTTTTGGAGAATGAACTAAATTAGATTCAGTGATCTTACCTTTATCAGAAGAAGACTCCTTCTCAGAAGCTTCTGATTTCTCCTCTTCTTGATTGATCGCTTCTGAATCATCAATTGTGGCCTTCTTGGCGGACTTGGAACACTCAGCTGTAGATTCCATATTCCTTTTCTTGGATTCTTGTCTTTCTTTTAGTGCTTGCTGACACCTTAAAAGAGTTGGAGTGATTTCAGCTACAGTCACGCGTGGAAAGTGATTTAGCAATTTTGGATTCTTCTTAGACATGGGTATAGGATCCTTGGGATAGATACCTTGCTTGATGAACCTATGTTTTTCCAGAAATTTTCCAATGAAACAACTAGGAGAATACACATCGTCAACTAAGGCTGGTACATGCTTCTGTAGACCTTCGAAGATTCCAATTTTAAAGAAGAGTTCTGACAGTAGTCTCGGGTGTCTGACAATTTTCAAATTATCCCCGATGCTTTCATTAATATTTTTGCAAAGATCATAAAAAATAAAGTCTGGCATATTCACAGGTTTATTCTTTGCAAAATATATGAACATCTCATGTTCCTAAGATAACTTTTCAGAAATTCTCTTTGCTGGTATAATTGAAGCCCTTAGAATTTCAAGATGGGTTCTTCCAATAGCGTTTAACCTATAAGTTTCCTTATCAATCATTTCCTTCTCAAAGCATCTCTTGTACTCGTTGCTTTCTGCAAATTCTCTGAGTTTGATTCCAGATTGTTTCAATTCACAAACTCTGGCAACGTGATCAATCGTAAAGGCAATTTCTAACCCAGCAATGTTAGACCTTATCTCCGTTGAAGTGAATTCTCTGAGACCAAGTTCCTTTCTTGATCGTCCGGCTAGTTCAAGGTTCTTTTCTACTAACTCAATTTCCTCTCTTGCAGCATCTTCTTCATTGTAGATGTAGGCCCTCAAGCAAAAGTGATTCACTAAATCTGGGTAAGTTGGTCCATTTAACATTTCAAAGTAATGAAGCATTCCAAGAGGGAACCAATAGTTGTATGACACTATTTGACCATTTGTCTTGAGATTTTCAAAATCAACTACTTTTTCTCTGAGTAGTTCAATATTGTTTCCCTTGAACTTCATAGTGTGATGGGTTTTGCAAAGATCATAAAAAATAAAGTCTGCCACATTCACAGGTTTATTCTTTGCAAAATATATGAACATCTCATGTTCCCAAGATAATTTTTCAGAAACTCTCTTTGCTGGTATGATTGAAGCCCTTAGAATTTCAAGATGGGTTCTTCCAGTAGCGTTTAACCTATAAGTTTCCTTATCAATCATTTCCTTCTCAAAGCATCTCTTGTACTCGTTGCTTTCTGCAAATTCTCTGAGTTTGATTCCAGATTGTTTCAATTCACAAACTCTGGCAACATGATCAATCGTAAAGACAATTTCTAACCCAGCAACGTTAGACCTTATCTCCGTTGAAGTGAATTCTCTGAGACCAAGTTCCTTTCTTGATCGTCCGGCTAATTCAAGATTCTTTTCTACTAACTCAATTTCCACTCTTGCAGCATCTTCTTCATTGTAGATGTAGGCCCTCAACCAAAAGTGATTCACTAAATCTGGGTAAGTTTGTCCATTTAACATTTCAAAGTAATGAAGCATTCCAAGAGGGAACCAATAGTTGTATGACACTATTTGACCATTTGTCTTGAGATTTTCAAAATCAACTACTTTTTCTATGAGTAGTTCAATGTTGTTTCCCTTGAACTTCATTGTGTGACGGAATGCTCCTGGGATATTTTCTCCAATAATAATTGAAGGAAGACTTTTGAGTTGTCTGGATGATGAGGATGATGATGCCATTTGAGGAGGATTTTTGATTATCAGAGCCACACACAAAAAATTGTAACTAGAGAAAGAAAGATTGAATCTTGTTCTTGGAAACCGAAACAATTTAGGTATAGGAGGTGAGAGAAAGTAAAGTGTGTGATCTGATGTGACTATTTATTGAAAAAAAAAATCATGCATACGGTTTTGATAAAAATGGCGGGAAAGCCTTAACGTTTAGAATTCAGAAGTTTTTCATCATTAGCTGCATTATCATCCAATTAAAATAGACACGTGGTGAATCACGTATTTAGTAACTGTCACTTAGGCGAAGAATAGTCAAATTTAAAAGAAACTTAACCTTTTCTGCTTCCGTGTCAGAGCCACTTATAGCATTGGAATACTAAACATCTCAGAGTCTGATTGCTTCTCAGAGGCACAGTTGTCTATCAGAGGATCTTGGACAGCTGCTTCTGATATCATTTAGAGGTTGAGATTTTTCTAGGTAATAGTTGTGGCAACAACAAAATTGCTTACTTAAGTACAATGATCACACATCTTAATTTCTTTTGGCAATTGATTGAATTCTCACGTACATGTTATTCTGAGCCTTGAGGACACTGAGGCACCTTTGAATTTTTGACATTTAAGATTATGCCTCTTGGTTGATTTCCATTCAAATTCTGATGAAGTTCTTTGTCTTGATGATTCTGAATGGTTGTGTCCTTCACTCCGAGTCTTCTCTACCAATGAGGGTTGAATTCATCCCACCAAGATGTGTCACAGTCTTCTTGAGTGTAGTAAGGCAAGTATTCATCATTCCTTGAGTCACTTTGATATGTGTTTCCTAAGAGATCTTTAGGCTCTGACTCATCTTCAAGCTCTTCATCATCTTCTATATAGTATATGCACTCTTCATAGTCAATGAATTCTTTTGAGATGATAGCTTTTTGTCCTCTACATGTGATATGTCTCTAGGAACTAGGAATTTTATGATCTCTATATGACTGCCCTGAAATAAACACAATCTTATTCTTTGGTACCCATTTACTGATGGGTCCTTTTGGGTTAGTCTTATAGCTTTCTATCATGTGTACATCTTATGAGTCTTCTTGATTCTTACCACTTGAATCATAAGAAGTTTGAGCCTTATTTCTAAGACTTTGTAGCTTTATTATTTCAGAGGTTGATGGTCCTGAAATATTTTGATTCTCTGATTTTTCAATCTTAGATTCTGACTCTTTCCAGCCTAACCCTCTGAAATTTTGATAGCACTCAAAAGATGTAGTTGGTTCCTTTGCTCTTTTAGATATGAAGGAGGAATAAAGATGTGGAAGTATGACATTGAATCTAGTTTGCTCAGTGTACTTATCACAAACCTCTTGGTAAACACTTTTGTGTTTCATATGAGATTTATCACAAGTAGCACAATGTTCTTCTAGTTCCCTAAATTTTACTTAAGGAATCTATATATAATTTTTCAAAGTTATTTGATTGTTCACTGAGCAACTTGTTATCTTCTTCTAACTTTTTGCAGTTTTGTGAGACTGTAGAAAGCTTAGATAACATTCTAAAACATACTCCACGAAGCTGATTAGCAGATAGAAAGTTGATTACCTGTTCAAATTCTTCTGATTCTAGTTCTGAATTATCTTCTGAGTCTGAGAGGTCATCATTTGCCATTAGTGCCAGATTACCTTCATCTTCTGATTCATCACTAGAGAATCTGCTAATTTCTTCACAGGTTGAGCTTTGACCATCTATTTCTTTCCTTTCTCTTCCGAGAGCTTCCACCTTTGAAATTTTCTTGTGAATTTTTCAAGGTAGTCGTCATTCTGATCTTCTAGGATAAGTTCTGGTAGACATCTTTCTCCTTCTTGCTTTGGCTCTTTGAGACTTTCCTTTTGTGTGAGGTTGCATTCCACCTATTCTATCAGTTGACAAAGATCTTCTTCATTTCCAGATTCACAGCTTTGCTCTTCTGATGCTCCTTTTTCTTCTTTGACAATATTGTCTTTCTTATCACTTCTATCTTTTAAAACCACTTCATGATTTTTAAGATAACTTATCAGTGATTCAAGACACATTTTGTCAATGTCTTCTTTTTCTACAATTCTTGTAGACACATGTTCCCATTCACGCGGCAAGCTTCGTAGGATTTTCAAAATCTAATCAGTCTTGTTGTAGTGTCTTTTTACTGCTTTTAGACCATTTATAAGGTTTTGAAACCTTATGAACATTTCTTCAATGTTTTCATCTTCTTCCATGATGAATAGCTCATATTGTTGAATCAAGGTTTCTGCCTTGATTTGTTCTTCATACTTGGAGCTTTCTTCATTTGTCCAACAGAGGTTGTAAATCCCTTTGACTTGATTTATCATTCCATTATTAAAGCTTTCTTCGTTGTTAGCATTGGATGATCTTTCTTCATGAAGTTCTTCATGAAGTTTTTCTTCCTTTCTTCAATTGTTGGAAGAAGTGAAATTACTTAGCTTTTTAGGGCTTTGAAGTGCTTCAGAGAGAGAACGTAGGAGAGTGGTCAAAATAGTAGCATGAGGCACATGCTTTGATATGACAATATGATCTTTGAGAATTTCAAAATATTGTACTAAAGAGCTCTGAACTGTTTTCAAATTTTTGTTCAGACTCTGAGCTATTTTCTTTGAAAAGATTTTTTTTAAGCTCTGAACTGTTTGAAAATATTTTGAACTCTAAAACTGTTAATGATAACCATAAGAACCAAGTATGTGTGTAGACGTTTCTAGTGCCTCTGATCCTATTGTCATTTAATTTAAATATTGCTTCATCTTGCATCTGCATTAAGAGCTTAATTTCAAGGAGAATACATTTATTAATTGAAGTTTATTATTCATAGTTAGTTCTTGAGTAAGGGTGCAACTTTATTCAAAGATTATCACACTATGAAAAGAAGAAGCTTGCAAACCTTGTTCTTTATATAGTGAAATATGAATAAATTAAGTCATATAATAAAGTAATTCTGAAACTGATTAAAATTAACTATGGATACAAAATAGGGGGAGCTTACAAACCTAACCCTATGGGATATCAGACTTAGGGGGAGCTTGCGAAACTCAGAAGCCTAATGTCAACATAGCTGATTTTTATCAACAACAATTGTATTTAATACTTATGTTTGTCATCATCAAAAATGGGGAGATTGTTGGAACAAAATATGTGTTAATACACACCCTTAGGTTTTGATGATAACAAAGTATTAAATGGACAATTGATGGTACTAATGTTTAAATTAAGAGTGCAGGAGAATCCAACGTTATATCGAAAGCACACTTAATTTAGACTCTGATGAAACCTATGGAAGTCTGAATCTTTACACTCTGAAAGATTTCAGAAGTTACAACGTGGTCAGGAGCTAAACAAAGTTCAGAAGCTCAAAGAGGATCAGAATGTCTGCAAGAGTTCAGAAGCTCAGAGAAGTTCAGAAGCTCAAAGATGTTCAGATGCCTACAAGAGTTCAGAAGCTATCTGCTAGTCATGAGTCATTCAGAGGATGAACACGTTCAGAAGCTGAATTACGAAGGACTATCAGAGGCCATACATTCAAGACCAATCAGACTCCATGTTTTCAAAGGTTCATCAGAAGCAAAAGAATTCCCCAAATCATCAGAAGGGCTACATCAACTACTCTTATCAAGCCTGATGATTTGTTCTAAGGTCAACTAATTACAACGGTCACAAAGGATGTGATCCTTCTCTCTCTAGGAGCTAGTTGTACCTTATTACTGTACTTTGGACAAACAGTAAAGGTGAAGCTTCACTGCAAAAGAAGACATGGCTTTACTCAACGGATCTTCAAAGACTACAGCTGTCCATTTTACAACGGGAATTTCTCCAACGTCTCAATGTCTTTCTCAACTCATATAAATATGCCAAAGAAAGAATTGATGACTAACGATCTTCATTAGAAAACATCTCTCAGAATAAAGTGAGAATTTGAATTGTAATAGAAAACATCTCTCAAATGAAGTGAGAATAGAAACTAGCTTAAGCCTCTGAAGTTATTATGTTTGTAATAAGTTTAAGCTTATAAGTTAGTAGTAAGTCTTCTGCTTAGTGTAGAAGCAAGAAAGTCTTCTGCTTAGTGTAGAAGCAAGTAAGTCTTCTGCTTAGTGTAGAAGCAAGAAAGCCTTCTGCTTAGTGTAGAAGCACATAAGTCTCAATCTTAGTGATTAGAGCAAAGAAGTCTTCTGCTGAGTGTAGGAGCAAGGAAGTCTCTCTGTCTTGTGTGACTTAGAGCAGGAAGTCTTGAGCTTGTGTGCTTGAGCAAGGAAGTCTCTGATCTTGTGTGATCGGAGCAAGGAAGTCTCTCTTCTTGTGTGACTTAGAGCAGGAAGTCTTAAGTCTTGTGTGACTTGAGCAAGGAAGTCTTGAGCTTGTGTGCTTGAGCATCTGATTGTAATCTTAGTGATTATAGTGAACTCTCTTGGAAACAAGGGGACTGGAGTACTCTCAATTTGTGAGGGGAACCAGTATAAATTGTTGTGTGTTCTTCTCTCTCTCACTCTCTCATTTACTCCTTCATCATTCACTTAGCCGTAAGTTAATTGTGTGAACAATTCCGCTGTGCTTAAAGACTCTGATAGATTTAAATATCTAGAAAAGTTTTTAAATATCCAAAACACAATTCAACCCCCTTCTTGTGTTTTCTCTACGCACCTTCACCTCTCTCTTGTTCATTGTTACCATAGAACGTTTGCTTCCACCAACTAAGGTTGGTAAAATCTTCATTTGAAGGATGTGGTAACTTAGACATAGTGTTTTTCAGGATCTACTGTCTCACTGTAAAGTGATTAGTAACAGAACCGGAGCTCTGATATCAATTGAAAAAAACACAAGAAGGGGGGGGGGGGGGTTGAATTGTGTTTGACAATTTAAAATTTCTTCTAGATTCACGAATTTTTCAGAGTCTATTTTGCAGCGGAGGTATCAAAACAACAATCAGCAAAACATAGAGAGTAAGGAAGAGATGAACACACATAATTTATACTAGTTCCCCTCACAAAACGAGAGTACTCCAGTCCCCTTATGCTTACAAGAGAGTTCACTATAATCACACAAGATTACACAATTGCTCAAGCACAAAAGCAAGAGACTTCACAATGCTCAAGCACATCAGCAAGAGACTTCCAAATGCTCAAGCACACAAGCAAGAGACTTCCAATTTGCTCAAGCACACAAGCAAGAGACTTCTCAAGCACTAAAGCGAGAGGCTAGCTTAAATTACACCTATTGACTAAACTCTATTACAAATGTAATCAAAACTCAAATTCTTGATTTTAGAATTCAAATAATTCAGAGTTGTAGTCTTTGTGCAGATATCTTCTTTTAAGCTAATGGTGAGAACACTTCTTTGTTCAGTTGATAGGAGCTTTTGTGTTCAACGAATTTTTCTATCTTTCTTTTCTTTTTCTGCACTGGTTCGTTCTTGACACTTTGTCCATTCAAAGAGGTCTTCAAATTATAGACAGTTTGAATAGATACGTTTGAAATGTGACCGTTGAAAGTACATCAATTTGCCTGGAAAGTTATCTTTGTCTTTTTCCCAAAATAGGCAAACAACTTCTGCTCCTTTGTTCCTCGAAGGTAGATGTTTGCACAGAAGAGGTAATATTTTACCGTTGTCTTCAACTCCCTTTTTGACTGATTTAGATGACATGGATTTGCCTTTGCTTTGGTCATCTCGTCGTATCTTTAAGCGTAACGGGAATATCTTGAGACGTGGCCTTATCAGAGTTGTTGATATTAAGATCGCTGTAGCTTCTGAGTGCATACTGTATGGCTTCTAATAGGCTCTTCTGACTTCTGAGAGTCTTTGTCCTCTCAAAGGTAGTCAAGCGCCTCTTGGTGAACTTAGACCTTATGAGTCATTCAGATGCTTATATTCTATTATTGACTTCTCAGATTCTATCTTCTTTCTTTCTTTCTGCACACTCAAGTAAATTATTAGTGTCTCCATCTTAGGAATAATACTTTGTTAGCATCAAAACCTCATTAAGTTCATAGGGTTTGTTTGGAAAACCTTTCTTGTTCCAACAAGTTTGCCTTGTGGTGTATGTCTACAACGTTAGATATAAAACGGCGGATAAGGTGTTCCTATGTCTAGGTCACGCTTAATTCATTTTAGTTCAGAAAACATTGCTTGTTAATTTCCACTATCGCCTTAAAGTTTATGTCTAAGTTATTAAGTAAGAAGTATGTGTCCATCCTCTACTTAACCATATTAACTCTTTATTTCCATTTATTATTAGATGTCTCATAGTAATAAACTAGTGTCTAGATCTAAGTTGACCAGGCCAAGATATAAACATATTGCATAACAATAAAAGGATTAACGAAGCATAACAATACTCATCACATCGCATGAATAACATCATATTTTATTAAACTTCACATATTCCAACTATTAAGAGTTTAGCTCATGGTGAGCATACAAACACAAACAACCAAAAAGATATATTCATACATCACAAAATATATGAGATATAAACCTACAAGCAACGCCACCAAAGGATGATGTCTCAACCTCCGATGAATAAGCGGCTTGCCTCCGGTTATCATAATAGTATAATGGTGTTTCTTCTCTCAACTCTTGTGTGACGGCTACTCTTGATCTTCAATGACGAGAGATACCTAAAATTAGCTAGGATCTTGGGCTTTGGCTTTAATTGGCAAAATGATAGCCCAATGGAATAAGGCCTATTCATTTTAGTAGATAGTATCATGATAGTACAATACTTGACTCTTTGTAATAACCAGTTGTCTTTCCTTTGGTAAGCAGCGCGTCCTTCTTTTATAGCCTACGTGGCTTCTTTGATCAACGTCTAATTAACCGATCTTCTGGGTTGTACGGAACCGGGGTGTCTTGACTGTGAATATTGAAGGTGTGAAAAACACAAGAAAGGGGGGGGGGGGGTTGAATTGTGTTTTGAGGATTTAAAATTTTCTTCAAGATTACAAAATCTATCAGAGTTTATAATGGCAGCGGATAACTCAAACATACAATTAAATTAGAAGCAAGACTGAGAGAATGAAGGAGAAGGAGAGAACACACAAATATTTTATACTGGTTCCCCTCACAACTTGAGAGTACTCTAGTCCCCTTGTCTTTGAACAAGAGAGTTCACTATAATCACCAAGATTATACAATTGCTCAAGCACACAAGCAAGATACTTCAACACAACTCAAGCACACAAGCAAGAGACTTCCAAATGCTAAAGCACAAAAGCAAGAGACTTCACAAAATGCTCCAGATCACACCGCAGCAGACTTCCAAATGCTCAAGCACAAAAGCAAGAGACTTATAAATCTTATACAATAAGATTGTTTACAATGATACACCTATGACTAACTCTTACAACTATTATCAAAACTGAAGGCTTTGACTTTGAATGAAGATCTTAAGTTAAGTCTTGTGTAGATATTTGCTATTACGATCTTTGGCTTGAATGAACACTTTCTTTCTTTCTGTTGTGTGCAACTCTTGAGTTTAAGCTCTTTTGAGAAGTTTTTTTCATTCAGCAACCACTATGTCAATTCAAGGAGGTCTTGTATTTATAGACTTTAGAAATAGAGACGTTTGAATATGACCGTTGTGAGAGATTAGTTTGCCCGTTTGAAAGGTACTCAAACCATGTTTTAACTTATTCCAAGAATGGCAAACTGCTTCTTCTTTTCTGGTTCTCGAAGATAGTTCCTTTGCACAGAAGAGGTAACAATAATATCGTTGTCTTGAAGTTCCCTTTCTTGACTTGTTGGACTGGCATACAACAGCATCTATTTCGTCCTTGAGTAGTTTATAGCTTGAGGGAAATATTCTTAGACTTTATTCCATCAGAATTATATGTTTTAGTTATTCTTGTGCAGCTTCTGAGAGCACACTTAAATTGCTTCTGACAGATTCTTCATGCTTCTTGATCATTCCATTGCTTCTGAGACTTTTGTAGCTTCTGACAATCTTTCTTCAGATTTGGTTCATTCAGAACTTATGAATGCTTTATTCAATTCACTTTTGAGCTTCTCAGATTCTATCTTCGTTGTTAACTTCATACTTTCTTTTCTGAGACACTTGTAGCTTCTGATTGGCTTTCTTCAGAATTGGTTCTCTCAAAACTTCTGAATGCTTCAGATGCATATACTCTTCTTTGAGCTTCTCAGAATCTATTTTCTTAGTTAACTGCACAATTTCATTTAAGATCATTAGTGTTCTTCAATTGCTTATTGATACTTTGTTATCATCAAAACTTTATCAAGTTCTTGGGGTTTGTTCTAAGAACCATTTTTGTTCTAACAATCTACCCCTTTTTGATGATGACAAACATAAGTATTAATTGCCAATTGTTGTTGAATTAATTTATCATGTTTTCATTAGGTTTATGAGTTTTGCAAGCTCCCCTTGAGTCAGACACACTGTAGGGTTAGGTTTGTAAGCTCCCCCTAAGTTTGTCCATGATTAATTAAGACAGTTTAAGAAATAATCATTATATCTTGAGATCAAACTATCATACTTGACACTCAGAAGAGAGGTTTGCAAGCTCTCCCCCTATGTCATAAAAATACAAGACAAGTTCGCAAGTTGTATCAGAATCTACATATGAGAGTTTGTTCTATAAGATTATAATTATTTCCCCTTTTCAATATAAGCGCAAAAGGTACTGAAATATATATATATATATATATATATATATATAGAATTAAACGAGAATAATTTCCTAGAATGCAGTTTCAGTCATTGTATTCCATAAATAAAGTTGCAAACAATTTTCCCTTTTTGTCAATAAATGCTTTGATAAAAACTGAAAAAGATGATAAATTCATTTGATTAACACATGTGATCTTAACTACTTGTTATGTAACAACCTGACTTATGCTCTTGTATTATCCCCAAGAAAGATGCCAATATTCTTTCTTTCTTCCGTAATTAAACTTTTTCTCTTTCTCCCCCTTTGGTCATCAGTCAAAAAGAGTTGTATGGGAAAGATAAGATTTACGTTACCAAGTTGTTGTAGTTCAAAGTAGTCAAACCAAAAACAGTGAAATGCCATGCGTCAATAAAGCAAATGTTATTAACGCCCGTGATAGAATACAAACACGTGAAAAGGGCTATAAAAGGCAATATTCTTCTTCACTTTACTCATAGAAGAGTTATCTAAAGCATAAGGTTTTTACAAGGAAAGTTATAAAGATGAGGAGATCAGCTCGTAAATTTGCAGAAACACAGAGAAAAACTCTAGAAGAGGCAGCTAAGTCCAAGCAGCCCAGGGTTAAACCAGAGACTGTAGAAATCTCCTCACACTCGGAGAAGGCTGACTCTGATTATGCAACATTTTTAGAGACTTATACTGAAGAAACACAATCTGAGGAAGTGGAATCTAAGGTCACTTGTGAGGTGGTTGATAGTTCCAAGTCACCAGATCCACAGCCAGATTCAACATCAACAGAGTCTGAATAATTTGCTGTGGTGTTTTCAGTTTTGTACTCTTTTAAGTTTGCATTAGTAAAAATTTGCCTTTCTTTGTGTTTCCTTAATTTTGATAGTTTTCTCTTCAAAGTAATTTTATGCAAAAGTTTAAGCAATCAGTGGTTAAACAGATTAAAAACAAACTATCATGCACGAACATATCAGCCAAAAAAATGTTTATATCATAAATACATTTAAAAAACAGAGGATAGAATGATAAGAAACTACATAAAAACTACTTTAAAGAAAATCAAGATCATCAGATAAGCTTGCGAAGCGTCTCTCAGATCTGTTTTTGAGTTTCTTGAAAACTTGCAATCTGGGCACTCATCTCATTCAATCTTTTATCTTGAGCATACATCCTTCTTAACCATTCTTGACGTTCAGCAGTCATATCTTGATCTCTTGAAGATTCTCCTATACACACTGTTTGAGGATCTATTTCCATTGTAGATACCTCCTTGTTTGTAACAACATCTTCAATAGAAGCTTCTTTTCCTTTTTCTTGCTCTGAAGTCATCACCATTTGATGATCTTCAACAATGTCTATATCTTTAGCTTCTTCTTCAGTAGGTGTAGGAGTAGGAAACATTAACCTTGGTAGATTTGCTCTCTCAATAGATTGTATCAAAGCAGTAAAATCTTCCCTAGATTTTCTAACAACATCTTCCTTGATGTGTTCTAGATAACAGTCAAGAGTTTGACTAAATCTTGCTTTGATTTCTCTAGCTTCAGCTTTAAGATCGGATTGAAAGACCATGAAATTTTCATGTCTTTTGAAAAATCTCTAAAGATCATAATGTATTTCATTCTCCAATTTGGTGAGGTTTGGGCCTGTTTTTAGAATGAAGTTATATGGTTGGATGCAAGTTTTGATTGGGTTGACTCTCTTTGCTTTGTAGGTATGATTTTGTTGTAATATCTCAAAGAGGTTTAATTTAGGTAAGGGGTAAATGGGTTGTTCTTGGATAGGTTCCAGTAACTCAACATCCTCAGAGTACTCTAATGAATTCTGCAAAGATGTTTCTAACTTTGGTTGAAGAATTCATTAGTAAGAGGATCACGAGTTATAGGGAAAGGTAGGTTTAGTTCAGAAAGGTTAATGATTTGGTTGTCAGATTCTGAGTAGTCAGTGATGATTGGAGGAGAGTTATTAGAATCTGATTGGAGTGATTGGTTTAATGAAGTGGAAGGTAGTTGAGTTTGTAGCATCTCAGAAGTTGGGGCTTCTGGGTAGGTTGTCTGAGATGTTTGTGAGATTGGGGTGTTTTCTAGGAGTAAAGGTTCTTGGTGTAGAGGTGTTATGGGGCTGGCTGGAATAGAAGAGGTTTGATGTTGGTCTGCAGCTAAGTTCTGGATGATAGGCTGGCTAGGGATTTCATCTAGAAATTCTAAGTTTATGGATGCATTGGATTCTGAGAACATCATTTGAGCAATGTCACTAGTAAAAATATGACATATTACATAAGGATTTTACATCTGTCTAAGATATGTCAGATGTGAAATGCTATATGGAGTGATGTTTACATCTGGTTACAATAGCCACAGGAGTGAAAATTATATGTACAACACATTTTACATCTGATATCAATATACCAGATAATAAACTGAACGCGGTGGCAGTATTGTAAATATGACGAAAAGTTTCTAAAATAAATTTACATCTGGCATATATATCCCCAGATGTAACAAGTTAGGTTGAGTAAAAAAAAAATTATATTTTTTTGGAATCAAATAAGCCATCCCACTCTCAGAAGAACAAAACACGCGAATTGAAGAACAAACAAACTGAGAAGAAACACTCACGCGAAGAACAAACAAACCGCCGTCATCTCTCTCAATCAATCGAACTCTCAGCCGTCGTCTCTCACTCTCAGCCGTCCTCTCTCTCACTCTCAGTCGTCGTCTCTCTCTGACCCGTTCTCTTGAATCGTCAAATCGAAGCTTCTCTCTTGAACCCTAGGCTCCAAATATAAGGGAAACAAATCGAAGCCCTTTCTCGAACCCTAGGCTCCAAATCGAAGCCCTTTCTCTTTCTCTCACCGGCCTCTGCTCTCACCATTATCACGAACCTTCATCTACGCAGGTACTGTTATTTCTTTTTTATTCCTTTTTTATATTTTTCCTTTTCTGTATATTTTTCCCTTATCACGAACCTTTATTTGATTTCTTTGTGTTTGTGGTTTGTCACTTGGTTTTACCTCTTAGAATTGTTTCTACATCAATTGATTTAGGTTTTTTTTTTTGCTTGTATTATTTTTTGTTATTGTTTTGTTGATTTAGTTTTCTGTTAAATTATTTTCCCATTTTTTTTAATTTCATTTAAAGTTTCAATGATTTTTTGTGTGGTATATATGGTGGAAATCTGTTGTTGTTTATAATTTGTCTGGTATAGTTTTTATTTCATTTGAAGTTTCAGTGATTTTTTGTCTGCTATAAAGTGGTAAAGTTAACACAATATAAGATTAGGATATATTCCCATCGGGTACGAAACCAATACTTTAATTGGTGTTACAATGCTTTAACTTAATTTCAGAACATAGGTATGGATCGTAGTTGGATGAAAGCTAGTCGATTAAGTGACGAGTACGAACAGGGCAGTGAGAGATATCATTTGTCTATGCCCAATATCTGTACCATATTTATGGCATGCCTTTGTGCAGAAAGATGGTTGCTAATTGTTTAGTTTTTCTCATAATTTCTTTTCTATCCATGTATTTTTGTATATGAATTGAAGGGAACCATTTTGAAACAGAATGTTCAACAAAAAGTTCATATCTCCATGTATAGATTTTCATGGTTATAGTAGTAGATGCTTGACTGCTTGCTTTGAAGTGATTCCTTTCTGTTTTACTGTTCTTTTTAATCTCTCTTTAGCAGGGACGAAACTAGGTAGAACTAAAAAGGGGTGGTCGCCATACCTTCACACATTTATATCTGTTATGATGATTATTATTAGTATGCTGCTGACTAAGAAATACAGTTTATTATTAGAACAAGAAAGGCATTCCCATTGATGCTGCATCCTGAAATTTCAGGATTGAGCAAATTGATTTGGGTTAAGTAGCATTACTTAGCAAACAACTTCAAATATTAAACATGGTGAGTCTATATGTTTTGGTATTGTTTATGCATGTGTTGCGTATTGGACTTTCAGTCTATATGTTTTGATAAGTTTAATTGGAATTTTGATAGAGTGATGATGAGTATTTTAATAACATTGATGATGATTATGTGGAATTGGCTACAAACCATTTGGTTGATGACTTTGAAACAAATGCTCACATGTCCGAGTAGATTAATAGAGATTCATGAGCCTTATGTATCTGACATCGTCAATTACTTTCAAATATGCAGAAAGTATGAAGAAATCACCCCACCAAAGGCAGTAGGTTTCTGCCAAATTACTGATAACATATATGACCTGGCAGAGGTAAATATCCTATTCTTTTCGCCGGTCCTGTATCAAATTTTGTTCTTCGTTGAATAGCTTTTATGTTTTCGCATTTCACTTCACTGTCAGAATAATTGAATTCGATCAGTTTGTATTTTTGACCTCAGATCATAGTGGCTTACTTGAAATTTGGATTTTCATTGTCTTCTCAGGGACTTGTCATTCAGCGAAATACGGGGGGATATACCATTTTCGATATCTAAGCTGAAACAACTGGAACGTCTGAGTGTCTGATATCAAATTTTTTGAAATTTTTGTTTGCCGACCCTCGAGGAGATCATGACAGATCTTTTTTTGTATACTCTTTCTTAGGATTTTGAAAAATAATCAATTAATTGGACCGATTCCTTCAACATTGTCTCAGATTCCAAACTTGAAGATATTGTAAGTTATTTCTAGTATTTTTCATTACTCTCTTCACAATACTTTTTGTAGATTCTATTACCAACATTCTTACTGGAATGAAGTTTTGCAGTATCTGTAAGTATAAACAATGTGTATGAACTTATTATAATAATTTCTATGTAGTATTTATTTAGTTTTTTATCATATATATATAATAGGGGCTTGTGAGGAAACAACTTGGCCAGTTCACTATCTCCGGACATGTGCCAATTAACTAGCTTGTGGTATTTGTAAGTCACACAATCACTTTCATTTCTTTATGTGAATATTTCATCGTAGTGATATGATTTGTAGTAGTGATATGATTCTAGGTTATCCATTAATATTGGTGTTATCCTTGATTTTTATGTTTTAATCTTGAGATTTGAATTGTTATAGACATATACCCTTTGAATCTTAGAACTAGGATAATATCTATTAAACTCTAAACTCTAGACATAGATTTAGGTTTAATATTCACTTAAAGTGTCGAAGTTTAGTGCTATTTATTTTATTTTTCATATGTACGATCTCATCATGGGTATTTTCTTTAGTTACACATATTCTTAAAAATATGCAGGGAGTGCTAATAATATTTATTTCACGTGTTCTGTTTGATTCTATAGCGATTTTTTATTTCATTATAATTTGGTACATAGCTAGGATATATGAAGTTCCTCTGTTAGATATTTTTAGAAAGAGATTGATAAAGTTTAATTTTACTGCACTGCTGTGCTCTGTTTGTATTTTATGTGATACAGGTTTAAACTGACAGAAATATCCGCTGATGCATTACTAGTTTGTTGCATATTATCTGCTTCAGCAGTTTCTGGTTTGTGTGATTTCAATTTTCTGCATAAAGTGTGATTTTTGTTGTACATTAGTGCTGTCAAAAGAGTGAATCTATTGATAGATTTGTTGTGATTTCAAAATTTAATTTTATGTGTTTTGTATGTGGAAAATAGTAAAGCTATTGATAGATTTGTTGTGTTAGTTCAGTTCGGTAACAATTTATTTTGTGGTAGGGTATATAATATGTATTTGATTGCATTTGTAGGGTAATATTTGTTTGCTGCTATTTCCTTTTTTTCCTTTCATTGTTTTGGTTCTGTTTTTTGTACATGGGACTTTTGTTTGTTTATCGTCTGTTCGGGTGCTGGTTTTGATGCTTGTAGTAGTATGGTTTTTATCCTAGAAAAGGTGCTGGTTGGTTTATGATAGTAGTAGTCGTTTTGGTTTTATAAGACTTATGGTTTTCTTTTGTAGTTTTGTTGGTTTATTGCTAGTGCAATGTTCATGTAATCTATTGCAGTCATCTGGTTACATCTTCTGAATAGAGTTAGGCATAACTAGTAGTATAACTAGTAGGTCTTTATTATGTTTTTGTTTAACTGATTAAGTTGGTGTAGCAGGTTTTACATTGGAGCAATACGGAGAAAAGAGATTATGATCAAAGAAAGGTTTTGGAATTGACAATGATCTTGAAAGAAAGTAATAGAAGGCATGTTATAGGTGCTTCTTCATATGATTTACGTTCATAACACATGATTGATTTTTATTTTGTTTTCCAAATATATGTATTAACTAAATGCCGTTTATATGTAGACAAGGGTGCAGCCTAACGGCAATGACTGTGGATATTATGTAATGAAGAATATGCTTGACATTGTCTCTGCTAGTATTACAAAGAATTGGATGGAGGTATTATATATTTCATTAACCTCTCTTTTTTTTGGTTTCTGGTGTTACTATAGGGATTGTGTACTCCTATAAGTTTTGTTTTTCCTGTTTCTGGGTATAAGTTTTTATATTTTATCATTCAAGCTTTCGTCTGGACAAATTTGGTTTTTTAATGGTGTAGACCATACCGTAGACACTAGTTCCCCACCATCAATCAAAGAATCAATTATTTACATTAGATAAGATTATGTTCCACCGGCTTTTGCATTCATAAAAATAAAAGGAAGAAAAAGAAATAGAAAACATGGTGAACCCAAAAGCTGCTTTTTGGATGGTCCTATACCATTATGATGGTCCTACACATTTGGGTTTTTCTAATGATTTCGATGGTTGGGCTCACCACCTTGTGCATCCAAATGGCTGGACCATCTATAAACACGATCGTGCATGCACACACAAAGATATGAACTTTTAAATTATGTATTAGGAACCTGATTACGCGAAAAGCCTTGGCCATGAAACATGCATGCCATGTCCTTATCACACATAATACAGAAAATTAAATAACTCAATCTGTTAGGTTTTTCAAATTGGCTTAATTTTACAAAAACAACAGTTAGCCAGATGTAGTGGCAGATGTGGTGACATATGAATTAACATCCTACAGCCTGAAGACATGGAGAGTTTGTTATAAGGATATTACGCGCGCCATCCCTCATACATATCCTCTTAGCGCTCAGTAGCGCAGTGCTGTTCCACGATACATGGAACTCGCCTGTCCATGGAACTTATCCGATAAGCAAATATTCTCTAAAATATATTCCTATATTTTAGGAGACTGTTGGATTTGATTTGCAAAAGGTTTTTGTATCGGATATGCGATATGTTCAATAATAATCTGAAGACCAAAAATCAAGGAACAAACATGTTTCTACGAGCTATATATATTGAAGCCAAATAACGTTTGTTAGTAACGGAAACTATTGTGGAGAAATATATATTTGTGTCTAGGTTTTCTTTGGTTGTCTCGTGTGTATTTTTGTGAGCCTATCTTGTATCTCTTTGATACTTGCTTAGGACTGTGGTCTTGAGTTGTAAGGGTGTTAGTCTACTCCTAAGCTTTTAAGCACGGAGATAGGTTATTGTTTTGAAGTGTGACTTCACTGTGTTCAAGGTTAGATCAATCACACTGACTGTGTGGTTAAGAGGAGGAGAGATAGGTGTCTCTAATCTAGGTGGTCCTAGGTTGAAGAAAGCACGGGTAGAAACTAGGTGACGAAGTGTAAACGGGTCGTTTGCTGAAGACTTCTAACTAGTTTTATCATAGTGAATTCACTCCTGGATTGGTATCCCCCAGAGTAGGTCGTGTTATACGCCGAACTGGGTTAACAAACTCCTGCGTTCATTTAATTTCCAGTTACTTATTATATTGCATACTGTTTACTTCGTTGTGCACACTGTAGTTGCAAAGGTAGGCACATCCTGTACCCCATTGCTACGCCAGAATTTCAATTGGCATCAGAGCAGGCACCCTGTTCTGCTACTAGGGTGAGCTTCAGGGAACGATTCTGGTTGCTATGGAAAAGGAAGGAGGAGCTGTGAGTAGGCCACCCTTGTTGGATGGTACGAATTATGACTACTGGAAATCACGCATGGAAGCCTTCTTAAGGTCTGTGGACAGTAAGACTTGGAAGTCTGTGGTTACTGGCTGGGAACATCCTACAGTTATAGATAAAGATAATGTTGTCTCTTTGAAACCTGAGGGAGAGTGGTCAAAGACTGAAGATGAACTTGCTCTTGGAAATCATAAAGCCTTGAACGCCTTATACAATGGTGTTGATAAGAACATGTTTAGACTGATAAAGAGATGCACTCAGGCTAAAGAAGCTTGGGAGATCTTGAGAACTACTCAGGAAGGGACAGCAAAAGTAAAGAATTCCAGACTTCAGATGCTGACTACGAAATTTGAGAACCTCAAAATGAAAGAAGATGAGACGGTACATGACTTTTATATGACTGTTTTAGATTTTGCTAACACCTTTGATTCTCTAGGTGAAAAACTTTCTGAAGAAAAAATGGTGAGAAAAATGCTGAGGTCTTTACCCAAGAGGTTTGACATGAAGGTCACATGTATAGAAGAGTTTAGGGACTTGTCTGAAATAAGGCTGGATGATCTGGTTGGGTCTCTACAAACCTATGAACTTTCTGCTAATGAACGATCTGGAAGTAAAAACAAAAACATAGCCTTTGTCTCAAATGCTGATACTGATGAGGCACAAGATGAGGCAGATACTGATGAAAGCTTATCTGAGGCTATGGCTCTCCTAGGAAGACAATTCAATAAAGTACTTAGAAGAATGGATAGGAGAGGTAAACAGAATGTAAAGCAGACGGTGTCCCCCATTTCACTCGACATCAATAAGAACTCTAGTTTTCAAAAGAAACCTAAAGCTGAAGAAAAAGTGAGTCAAGTCAGAGGAATACAGTGTCATGAATGCAGTGGATATGGACACATCAGGTATGAATGCCCTAATTACTTGAAGAAGCAACAAAAGGGAATGACCGCTACATGGTCTGAGGATGAAGACTCAGAGGATGACACATCTGGTGAAACTACAAAGCACATTACTGCCTTAACTGGACTGTGCAGTTCTGACACTGAATCAAATCATGGGGATGTATCTTATGAAGAATTGGCTGAATCCTATAGAGCTCTATGCAAGAGAAGTGAAGAAATTTGTAGAAGCCAAGAAAATCAAAAAAGGCTTATATTGGAACTACAATCTGAGAAGAACAAGCACCTGGCTCAGATTTCTGAACTGAATAATGAGGTAACACAACTGAATTCCTCACTTGACAAGCTTAAAAAGGAAGCTTCTATGAACAATGGCACTGTCGTTCTAGAAAAACTAATTAAATCGCAGGAAGAAGGAAACTGGGTAAAAGGTATTGGGTATGAATATGAGGATCTGAACAAGCCCAAGGAGTATGATCCCGAGCTGAAGTTTTTGCCTTCCGGTAGAAACAAAAGGTCTCCAATACGGAAACCAAGGCTGCCCCATGTTCAACCTCATCTGGGATTCAGAAATATGAGATCACAACCCTGGTTTTGTCATTATTGTGGAAGAAGAGGACATATAAGACCTTTTTGTTATAGATTATATGGGTTCCCAAAGAGAAGTCAGAAGGTAGTACCAGAGAAGGTAGAGATTAACCAAGCAAAAGAATGGAAGCCAAAAGGTAATATTGCTGGCCTAATTGCTCATACATCCCTTCGAGCTACTTCTAGAGAAGACTGGTACTTTGACAGTGGGTGCTCCAGACATATGACTGGAATAGAGAAGTTTCTGGTGGATCTTAAGTCCTACTCCACTAGTTTTGTTACATTCGGTGATGGTGCTAAAGGTGAGATTAAAGGTATTGGAAGACTAGCTAATGTTGGTCAACCTGATCTTGATGATGTTCTTCTTGTGAAAGGGTTAACAGCTAATCTAATCAGCATAAGCCAACTCTGTGATCAAGGAATGAAGGTTAACTTTACCAAAGGTGAATGTCTAGTAACAAATGAAGAAGGAAAAGTGACAATGAAAGGTACAAGGTCAAAGGATAACTGTTATTTATGGGTAGCTCCAGAAGAAACTAACTTATCCTCTTGCCTGATAACTAAAGAAGATGAGGTTAATGTATGGCACAGGAAACTTGGTCATCTCAATCTTAAGAGCATGAAGAAAATTATCACTGAAGAAGCTGTCAGAGGAATTCCCAAATTAAAGATAGAAGAAGGGAAGATATGTGGAGAGTGTCAGGTTGGAAAGCAAATTAAGATGTCGCACCCTACAGTGCCCCATTTAACCACATCCAGAGTTCTTGAACTACTGCACATGGACTTGATGGGTCCTATGCAAGTGGAAAGTCTAGGAGGAAAGAAATATGCCTTTGTGGTAGTGGACGATTACTCAAGATATACCTGGATTAGCTTTCTTAGAGAAAAATCTGATACCTTTCTTGTGTTCAAAGACTTGTGTGTTCAACTACAAAGAGAAAAGGATGAAGGTATTATTAGAATCAGAAGTGATCACGGAAGGGAGTTTGAAAATTCCAGCTTTGCTGATTTCTGTGCTTCAGAAGGTATTGGACATGAGTTCTCATCCCCCATTACACCTCAACAGAATGGTGTTGTGGAAAGGAAAAACAGGACTCTGCAGGAATGTGCCAGAGTAATGCTGCATGCTAAGAAACTACCTTATCACTTTTGGGCTGAAGCTATGAGTACTGCTTGTTATATTCACAACAGAGTCACATTGAGAACTGGAACGTCAAATACTCTATATGAACTCTGGAAAGGGAGGAAGCCTACTGTAAAATACTTTCATATCTTTGGAAGTAAATGTTACATTCTTGCAGATAGAGAACCTAGAAGAAAATTGGATCCTAAAAGTGAGGAAGGAATCTTTCTAGGATATTCTACAAACAGTAGAGCGTTTAGAGTGTTTAACTCCAGAACTAGCACTGTGATGGAATCTATTAATGTCGTAATTGAAGACACCTATTCTGTAAGTGAAACTGATGCTGATCCTCATGCTGACTCTACTCCTGCCCCATCTGATGTTCTGGAAGAAGAAGTTTACATAGATAAAGTTGAAAAATCAGGAAGAGAGACTGATTTATCCAATGCTCCAGTGAACAAAGGTCCTTCAGTTAGAGTTCAAAAGAATCATCCCATTGATTTGATAATTGGTAATCCTGATCAAGGAATTGCTACTAGAAGATCACAGGACGTTGTGTCAAATGCATGCTTTGTGTCGAAGATTGAGCCAAAGAATGTTAAAGAAGCTTTGACTGATGATTTTTGGATTGAAGCTATGCAAGAGGAATTAAATCAATTCAAGAGATGTGAAGTATGGGATCTAGTACCAAGACCTACAGACACTAATATCATTGGTACCAAATGGGTATATAAAAATAAATCTGATTCACAAGGAGTGGTTACAAGAAATAAAGCCAGGCTGGTGGCTCAGGGCTATACTCAGATAGAAGGTGTTGACTTTGAAGAGACATTTGCACCAGTAGCTCGCTTAGAATCTATAAGGTTACTCCTCGGTGTGGCATGCTTCCTAAAATTCAAGCTCTACCAAATGGATGTGAAAAGTGCTTTTCTAAATGGATACTTGAATGAAGATGTATATGTTGAACAACCAAAAGGATTTGCTGATCCAAATCACCCTGATCATGTGTACAAGTTAAAGAAGGCATTATACGGCCTCAAGCAAGCACCTAGAGCTTGGTATGAGAGACTTACAGAGTACTTAATAAAGCAAGGCTACAGGAAGGGAGGTAATGATAAAACCTTGTTTATTAAGGCAGAAGAAAAGGAGCTGTTAATCGCTCAGATCTATGTAGATGACATCGTGTTTGGAGGAATGTCTGACAGAATGGTGCAACATTTTGTACAACAAATGCAATCTGAGTTTGAAATGAGTATGGTTGGTGAGTTGACATTTTTTCTTGGGCTGCAAGTGAAACAGATGGAAGACACTATTTTCATCTCTCAAAGCAAGTATGCTAAGAACATTGTGAAGAAGTTTGGTATGGAAAGTGCAAGTCACAAGAGAACTCCTGCTCCTACGCATTTAAAACTATCTAAAGATGAGAAGGGAGTAAAGGTTGACCAAAGTCTTTATAGAAGCATGATTGGAAGCCTGCTATATCTCACTGCAAGTAGACCAGATATCACATTTGCAGTTGGAGTATGTGCAAGATACCAGGCTGAACCTAAGGTAAGTCACCTCACTCAAGTCAAAAGAATTTTAAAATATGTGAGTGGTACTAGTGATTATGGAATGTTATATACACATAGTGATAATGCAATGTTAATTGGCTATTGTGATGCTGACTGGGCTGGAAGTGCAGATGACAGAAAAAGTACATCTGGTGGATGTTTCTTCTTAGGAAACAACTTAATATCCTGGTTTAGTAAGAAACAGAACTGTGTATCACTATCTACAGCTGAAGCTGAGTATATTGCAGCTGGTAGCAGTTGTTCTCAGTTAGTTTGGATGAAACAAATGCTCAGTGAATATAATATTCATCAGGAAACTATGAAATTATACTGCGACAATATGAGTGCTATTAATATCTCCAAGAATCCAATCCAGCACAGCAGAACCAAGCATATTGATATCAGACATCATTTTATCAGAGAACTAGTTGAAGAAAAAATAGTGATGTTAGAACATGTTATCACAGGTGAACAACTGGCTGATATTTTTACGAAGGCGCTAGATCATAATCAATTTGAAAAACTCAGGGGCAAGCTAGGAATTTGCCTATTTGAAAGTTTATAGCAATTAGTACCTCACGCGTGTGCAGTAAAGACTAACTTCTCATATACTGAGCACGTTGTCCAAGGAAGTGGGAAAATTAATACTCCACTATATTGTGAGCTTTATTTCTCATTCATTTGTCAGTTAAACTCTTCATATCTCCATCTGTTCAACTTCTCTCCCTGCTACTCACTGTTACAACTTTTCACAACCTTTTGTGATTCTGTTTCATCTCTTTGCAATCGCTACTCCATCATGTCTGGAAATTCTCAAAACTCAATCGAAAAGGATATGTCTGATCACGATGAGATTTCTACACCACTTGCATGTGATTCCAACGCTCCGGATTTGCCTGTCAACTCGGAAGAAGATCCATCGAAGAAGGATTCTCGTTCGTCCAAGAAACACAAGTCTTCTTCCCGTCATTCTAAGTCAAAGAAACATCGCAAGAAGAAAATTTCGCCTTCGTCAGCTTCGATTAAAATCAAGAAGAGTAAAAAGAAGAAACCCTCCAAGAAAGGTGAAACGTCTCGAGCTTTGTCTATGACTGATCTTTATCTGGATACGAATCAATCTAAGAATGACAATGATGATGTTGGTACTAAAGATTCCATGGATGAAAGTCCAAATTTGAGTCCTGTTACTGTTAACAAAAGCCCCAATTTCATTATTGATGAGAATGTTGATAACCCTAGGGCTGACAGGGATGTAGAGGTTCAACCCCCAGAAATCACTGTTCAATCAGATGATGTTTCTAATGAAAAAGGAAAAAATTTGACATCTGTTGCTGCTGCGATTACAACTTCTTCACCACCAACTAATGTGGTTAAAGAGGCTGGACCATTGGAGGATGCATCTGGGATTTTGCAAAATAACTCTGTTGCTGATAAGGTAGAAGAAGCTGATAAGGCTGTTGATGACTCCACTGTCTCTGCTGCGAAACAGGGAACCAGTTCTAAAGTTGATGAAGATGAAGATGATTCTGGGGAAGAAGATTTGGTCATTACTCATGAAACTACAGTGCATTCCACTCCCACTCAGAGTGTGGCTGGACGAACTCGACAGAGGTCTGTAAGGCAAGGTGTTGCTCCTGTTACTGCATTGACTGCCCCATCCAAGACTGTCATCAAACCTGGTTGCAAACCAGTTTTATATGGTCCCCCAAGGACTTGGAGCAAAGGTACCCCTCCAAATGAAAAGAAGAAGCAAGGTTTGAAAAGGAAGGAAGTGAGTTCTAGTGATTCTGAGTATGATGCTGACAAAGATGCTGCTGCTTTGACAACTACATCCAGAAAACAGGTTAGAACCAGATCCATAACTACTGAGTCCAATCTACATGCACCCCTGGATAATGTGTCATTTCATGATTCCTCCTTTGTAAGTCAGTGGAAATATGTGTATCATAGACGTTTAGCTGTTGAGAGAAGTTTGAGTCCTGAAATGCTAGAATGTTCTGACCTCATGGATCTTATTAATTTTGCTGGCTTAGAAAAAACTGTGACTAACCTGGGTATGTGTTATGAAATGCTGGTTAAAGAATTTCTGGTCAACATAGGACCTGATTGTGATGATCCTTTTAGTTCTGAGTATAGAAGAGTTTATGTTCGTGGACAGTGTATAGATTTCTCTCCTTCTGTGATTAATCAATTCCTAGGAAGGAATGATGTTGCTGAACCAGCTATCACAGTCACTGATAATGAGGTGTGTAAAACTCTCACTGGAGGAAAGGTTCTGAGATGGCCTAGGAAGGTTAAGTTGTCTACAACCAATCTGACTGTTAAGTATGCCTTACTAAACAAGATTGCTGCTGCTAACTGGGTTCCTACCTCTCACAATTACTCTGTTGCTACTGGACTTGGTAAGTTCATTTATGCCCTGGGCACCAAGACTCCTTTTAATGTTGGCAATTATATCTTTGATCAAACTCTAGTGCATGCTAAGTCTACTGCAACTAGGTTACCTATAGCATTTCCTACTGTTCTGTGTGGTATCATTCTTTCCCAGCAGCCAAACATACTCAGGAACTCTGATGTTCCATGCAAGAGAGAGACTGCTCTTACTTTTGACTGCAGATTACTTGAAGGCCCACATGAGGTGGATCTGGATGTCCCATTCGCCACCCCATCCAATGTTACCATGACTAGGAAACAAATGATTGCAGACCTGAAGGATGTGAGCAAAGCTCTTGGAGATAAGAAGCTGAAGCTGGATAAAGTCATAGAGGCCTTGGAGTCTGAGGAGAGAGCTGGCACTGCTGGACCCTCCACTGTACCTGCTGGAGGAAATGTGGACGGAGATGGTGGAAATGTTACTGTACCAGACTCTGATGAAAGTCTTGGTTTTTGATGCTGTGTTCCTAGCTGATGTTTTACTGAGAAGTTTTTTTTCCTTCTTTTGCTTTATGGGCTATGCCCTGGATTTCTGATGCACCCCTGTGTGCTGCTGGCCTGTAATATTTACTTTGCCAAATTTCATGACTAAAAAGGGGGAGATGTTTTGATATGTTTTGATAATCTTAATGACTAGTGTTCTGTGTTATGCATGTTGTTAGATATGTTTGGTTGAAGTTGCATCTGTGTGTGTGGTTTAAATATGCATACTGAGAGGGGGAGAAAAAGAAAATATAATATGTATGAATTGAGGGGGAGCATATGAGATGTTGCTGACAATGTTGCCTCACCCTGGATACCATCCAGAGAGTCTGAATGGAGAATTTATTTTTCTCTATTTGACTGAGGGTTCTGTTGTGTTTGTCTTCTGTTGTGAATTTTTCCTAATCAAGTTTGTGAATCCATATTGAAGAAGTTCCTATATCTTGATGTTGTTGTGTTGTCCGCTGTGCCAAGCTCTGTTGTTTGTTATACAGTTAAATTCACTAGAAGTATAGAAGGTATAGTATCTCTATTGTGGTCTATCCACATTCTTTGATAATCTGCCTAATATTGTTTTAGTCAAAATTTGCCAAAGGGGGAGTTTGTTAGGTTTTTCAAATTGGCTTAATTTTACAAAAACAACAGTTAGCCAGATGTAGTGGCAGATGTGGTGACATATGAATTAACATCCTACAGCCTGAAGACATGGAGAGTTTGTTATAAGGATATTACGCGCGCCATCCCTCATACATATCCTCTTAGCGCTCAGTAGCGCAGTGCTGTTCCACGATACATGGAACTCGCCTGTCCATGGAACTTATCCGATAAGCAAATATTCTCTAAAATATATTCCTATATTTTAGGAGACTGTTGGATTTGATTTGCAAAAGGTTTTTGTATCGGATATGCGATATGTTCAATAATAATCTGAAGACCAAAAATCAAGGAACAAACATGTTTCTACGAGCTATATATATTGAAGCCAAATAACGTTTGTTAGTTACGGAAACTATTGTGGAGAAATATATATTTGTGTCTAGGTTTTCTTTGGTTGTCTCGTGTGTATTTTTGTGAGCCTATCTTGTATCTCTTTGATACTTGCTTAGGACTGTGGTCTTGAGTTGTAAGGGTGTTAGTCTACTCCTAAGCTTTTAAGCACGGAGATAGGTTATTGTTTTGAAGTGTGACTTCACTGTGTTCAAGGTTAGATCAATCACACTGACTGTGTGGTTAAGAGGAGGAGAGATAGGTGTCTCTAATCTAGGTGGTCCTAGGTTGAAGAAAGCACGGGTAGAAACTAGGTGACGAAGTGTAAACGGGTCGTTTGCTGAAGACTTCTAACTAGTTTTATCATAGTGAATTCACTCCTGGATTGGTATCCCCCAGAGTAGGTCGTGTTATACGCCGAACTGGGTTAACAAACTCCTGCGTTCATTTAATTTCCAGTTACTTATTATATTGCATACTGTTTACTTCGTTGTGCACACTGTAGTTGCAAAGGTAGGCACATCCTGTACCCCATTGCTACGCCAGAATTTCACAATCATTTTATCTTATAATTTGGAAATGATATGTTTAGATTTAATTTTTGTCAGTGTCTGATTTTTGAATGACAAAGTTTCAGATTTTCATATTAAATTACATAATGAATTGCAGCTCATTTACTGTATGAAATGTATAGACCTTAAATAAAAATCCCCCTTCATTTTAATTACTTTGACTCAGGAACAAGGTTGCGGCTTGTGCTAAGCACTTTGTGGGAGATACCAAATTCTTTATATATTTCAAGTATTCGATCAGATTTAGTAGAGAATAATAGATCATCATAAGTATAATAACAAAACAGGACATTTTTTATATATTTCATTGACCGAAATAGCGCAGACGCGCCATCTGATTAATGCACAGGATTAACATTGTTGTCAATTGTGTGGAATATTATGTTACTCACTTGTGTGGATTTTTTTTAGTAATAATTAATTGTATATTTATATATTGTAGGTGTTCAATGATCCCACGTCATTAACAGATGACGAGATGTATGATTTGCGAAACCGCTGGGCAACTTGTTTTCTTGATCTATTTGACCCTACGGTAGATTATGATGAAGCCGATGAGGAAGCTTATTACTTAGGAGCTAATTATGTTTGTGTTTTGATTAGTATTAATTATGATGATACAATAGATTACTATTAATTGTGACGATGTTTAGATTTGTATTTTGGTATTTGATATTTTGGTTAAGTTGAATTGTAATGATATTTGATATTATAATGACATTTAAGATGTGTTTGTTTAATATTGAAACATTTTATGATATGTTGTAAGGTTGAATGTTGAATTGTAGTGATATTTTGATATTTTATTAAAAAAAATGGATTTAAAAAAAAAAAAACGCAGGATTTTAAAAAAAAAAAATTAAATAAAGTAAATATTTCACATCTGGTGGACTTGGTCAGATGTAAAATGTAAAATTTAATTAAAAAAAAAATTCAAATGTGTATACTTATTACATCTGGTGGACTTAAGTCAGAAGTAAAAGGCGTTGTTTTTACATCTGACGCGAGTCAGATGTAAAAAGTGTATACTTACTATATCTCGTGCGTTTGCATCCGTTTTACCGTCAGATGTAAAAAGTGTTTTTGGGCAGATGTAAAAAGTGTTTTTTCTACTAGTGTGTTCTCAGCACTGAGTGTGTTGTGGTATAAGGATTTTGATGAGGATGAAGTTGGAGAAGTTAGAGAATGAAGCACATTAGATTCAGAACATTTTGCATTATCAGAAGCAGAAATTACCTTTTGCTTATCCTTCTGCAGCCCTTCTTCTTGATTCTCAGCAAACATGACCTCTTCCTGAGACTTGGCTATATTAACCATAACAGCCTTATCCTTCTCTTGAGGATTTTCTCCCTTGTTCTCAGATATCTTCAATTTCTTTTCATCTGGTTGAGCATCAGAGGTATTTTCACCTGGTCGCTTCATTGAAACACTGGCTGATTCTTCCCTTTTGTTATCCAGTTCTTCCATTTGGATTGAATCTGCATAGTTTCACAATGTGATCAACATTGAATGCAATATCTAGACCAACAATGTTTGATCTAATCTCCGTAGTTGTGAAATCCTTTAATCCCATTTCTCTTCGAGACTTCCCATTCAGATCTGGATATCTTTCTATTAACAACCTTTCTTCTTCTTCTGCAGCAGTTATGTCATAAACATATGCTCTTATCCAGAAAAACTTCACCATATTTGGATAAGTTAGACCGTTTATAAGATCAAAGTATCTTTGCATCTGCAAAGAGAACCAGTAATTTTGTCGCCAATCTTGTCCGTTACACTTGAGTTCCCTAAAGTCAACAGCTTGTTCAATCATAAGTCTCAACTTTCTTTCGCTGAATTGTACAGTGTTTTGAAATCCTCCAGGAATTCGTTCGCCCACTACAATAGATGGAATCTGCTTTGGTTGACTTGATGAAGACGATGCCATTTCTTATGGATGATCAAGGTTGATTAAATTGAATTTGATTGAGATGAGAAGAGTGACTTTTAAGGGTTTGTAAAAGAAGAAAGTTAAAAGATTATGATGTGACTTTTTTTAAAAACACAAATGAAGAGTTTAATAAAAAGAGAGGGAAGACAGTTTTTGATCTTTGGAATTCACAATTTTCTTCATTAACTTTATTTTTAACCAATTAGCTTCAACACACGTGGTGAATAAGAAACATAGTAACTGACACGTAAGAGATCAACTGTAAAAAGTAAAAATCACTAAAATGTTTCCTCTTTCGTGTTAAACACTTCTGACTGCTAGAATACAAAACGTCACCAGAGTCTGATTGTCCCAATAGTAGTCATGCCTTCAGACGATCCAGAGCGTCTGCTTCTGATATATATCAGATTCTGACTTTCTCATAAGTGCTTTGATCCTTAAGGCAATCAATATTTACTAGTTTATTTTCCAACACAATGTTTTTGACTCTAATTAGTAAGGAAAAGATTTATACTTACCTTGATGATTGAATGTGAGGACACTGAGTCTCCCTTTTTGGGCTTAGTCCAATACTTGCTGGCCTCTTTATTATTCACCATTCAGACTTTAGTGGAGTTTTTAGAAGAGTAAAGATTCTGAATGGTTGTGCCCTCTTCCCTGAGCATTCCTACCATTCATGATTGAAATCATCATCCCACCAAGATGTGTCACAATCTTCTTTAGTATAGTAAGGCATACACTCGTCATCTCTTGAGTCACTTTCACATAGATTTTCTAAATAATCTTTGTCTTCAGGTTCTGACTCATTTTCAAGCTCTTCATCATCTCTTATATAATGTATGCATTCTTCATAGTCAATGAATTCTTTTGAGATAACAGCTCTTTGTCCTTTGCATATTATATGCCTCCAAGAGCTGGAAAATTCATGATCTCTTGATGGATGTCCTGAAATAAACACAATTTTATATTTTGGTACCCATTTTCTGATGGGTCATATTGGGTTAGTTTCAGAACCTTCTACATCTTGTGAACTTCTAAGATTTCAAAACTCTTATAGCAAACACAGGGCTTACATAGGAGTTTAGTTTGATTTTTAAGAAAATTATGTTCCATAACCCTAGAAGTTGAGGGTTCTGAAAGATTCAGATTCGTTGAGTTTTCAAACTTAGATTCTGACCCTTTCCAACCTAAACCTCTGGAGTCACTATTTATCTCAGAAGGTTTTACAGCAACATGAGTTCTTTCCGGTATGAAAGTAGAATAGAGATGAGGAAGCTTAAAAGAAAATTTTCTTTACTCAGTTTTCTTGATATCAATCCTTTTAGAGACACTCTCATGTTCTTTGAAGGATTCATAACAATCAGCACAATCATTTTTACAATTCTTTGTTTTGCTTAAAGATTCTTCATACAAAGATTCAAATCTTTTTGATTGCTCACTGAGTTGATTAAAATCATCTTTCAATTTCTTATACTTCTGTGAAATTGCAAGATATTTGGACAGAATTCTAGTGCAGACTCCACGAAGTTGATTTATGGATAAATAATTGATTACCTGTCCAGTTTCTTCTGACTCTAGTTCTGGCTCATCTCCAGAGTCTGAATGTTCTTCATTTGCCATAAATGCACACTCATCCTCTTCATCTTCTTTAGATTCTTTGTCAGAGAATATATCAAATTCTTCTCAAGTAGTCATTTGACTTTTCACCATTTTTCCTTTAAGCTTTGCTCTTTTCCAATTTTCAAGCTTCTTGGTGAACCTTTCAAGATATCTTCTAATTCTTCTTATGGTTCTTCTTTAGCTTGAGAGGATGTGCTTGAAAATGTTGATGATTCTGACTTGGAGCTTTCCACTTTGTTCTCTATATTCATCTTGACCATTTGATATAGTATCTAATGTAAGTAAGTGATTATCGTATCCACAGGGACTAGCTTGACATCAATCGTTGTTTCACAATCACCATTGGTTCTAAGTTTGAGTTTATAATGACTTTCAATTGCATAAGTTATAAATTACGATTAAATAAAAGTTTGATTTCAGAGAAAAAGAATTGCCGGGATTAAACTTCACTAAATCATTCCTATGTACCAATTCAACCAAGTGTATATATGTTTTAGCTATTGATTAATACTTTCACATATTGCTCGTCGAATGTTTCCGTGTCCGAAATACATCGCGAAATCTATTGTATTGATTAACCTCCGATCTCTCGGTTTATCAATCTATACAATAGCATTAAGCTCCAATCTTCAACCAAATCTTTCTAGGATCTCACACGAAAATAAATCTTCCAAGAAACGCGAAAAGGGCGTACACTGTGATGTTGTACACAATGTTACCACATCTAGTTCAACATCTTGCTATAACATTGTTTTAACAAAATGATGCCAAAAACCCAACAAATTTGATAACAACATCAACAAATCAAAGTGATATAGGGATGTACACTATATAAAGAACCAAAATCACATTCTTTATAAGAGTTAAAGGGTATTTTTTTCAGATTTACAAAAGTTATAACAACACATATTTTCTTTGTGTTGAAAGTACAATTCAAACCTTTTAATCTTGCAGTAAGATTTTCATGCTAAATTGCAAATTGTTTGAATAAATCATGAGCTAAAATTATATATGAAAAGAGAAGTTTCAATAAAAACTCCTTGTATATCAAACGAATTTAATAAAAAAATTATAAGATTAATGATTTGCAACTTACAAATGTTTGCTTGATGTCATGGGAATGAAGGAATTGGTTGCTCCTCTATGAAAACAAACGTTCCTGGTGTGTGGCGGCTGCAAATGATAACAAAACCCTAAGCTGATCAAAAACAAAACCTTATTAGTCCGGGTCAGGAAAAGAATAATGGGCCTGAAGTTGCTGGAAATAAAGTTCTCATTATTCTTATTTGACACCAATAAAATATGTACACCCCATTAATTTTTTGTGCTAAAAATATTATGTTGATTATTTTTTGTGCTATTAATTTTGTACTAATAAAAGTAAGAATAAATTTTACTTTTAGTATATATCATATTTGATACTAAAAACCCTACGACATTTTAAACCTTACATGAGTATTGATATGTCCCAAAAGTTTTAACCTTTCCAATTTTATATTTATCATCCAAAAGTATAAGCATGAGTGATGACCTCACATGAGTAATGAATTTAAAGGTATTTTATTCTCTATTCTCCATGTTTAGGTTTTTATTTGTGTTTTTGCGTGATTTCTAAAAGGAATAGTGAAAGTGCATTCATGAAGAACATAACAACATAATAATTTTGGTGTGGGTGTTATGTAATTGGAATTCATTGCATTTTTATATTTATCATTTTATTTTTTTGCTACTAATAATATGATTAATATTTTTAGTGATTTCGGAGAGAAAAAATATTAAACAAATTCAAAGCAAAGTACAAAGATGAAATAATTAAACAAAACGAAAAATAAACTATTGTATTGAAATTTCATTGAGATATTTAATATACATAAAAGTGAATAATTACATTGAAAATCACTTAAGGATTTCATAGAGGAAACTGCAATGATTTATAAAGTATATTGTACTACATAAGGTATGACTTGTTCTTTCCAAAAAGTTTCTTAACTATGCTCTGACTTGGGCCTTCCAACAAAGTTCTTAGCTATGAATAGACTTGGGCCTTCACCACAAAAAATTCTGAAACAAAAAAACATAAAAAATTAAGAAAAAAAGAAAAAGAAACAAAGTTAGTATCAAGTGATAAAATAAAAGTATATTGAGTAATTTATTAAAGTGTCAGAAATCACCTTACGATGTAGAAAAAAATATTAGTCAATCTCAATGATGAAAAAAAGTTAGTAACAAAATGCTTAAATATCAAAGAAAACTCATCCAACAAAAACAATCACAAATAAAAATAGTTCAAAGTTATAACTAATTAGATATTACAGACCAAGTTCAATATGCCAAAATAAAAGTATGAGATCATTCTCATCATTAGCTATTACAGACCAAGTTCAATATGCCAAAATAAAAGTATGAGATCATTCTCATCATTGTTGGAACAAAATATGTGTTAGTACACACCCTTAAGTTTTGATGATAACAAAGTATTAAATGGACAATTGATGTTACTAATGTTTAAATTAAGTGTGCAGGAGAATCCAACGTTATATCAAGAGCACATTTAATTTAGACTCTGATGAAACCTATGGAAGTCTGAATCTTTACACTCTGAAAGAGTTCAGAAGCTACAACGTGGTCAGAAGCTAAACAAAGTTCAAAAGCTCAAAGATGATCAGAATGTCTGCAAGAGTTCAGAAGCTCAGAGAAGTTCAGAAGCTCAAAGATGTTCAGATGTCTACAAGAGTTCAGAAGCTATCTGCTAGTCATGAGTTATTCAGAAGATGAAGACGTTCAGAAGCTGAATTACGAAGGACTATCAGAGGCCATTCATTCAAGACCAATCAGACTCCAAGTTATCAAAGGTCCATCAGAAGCAAAGTGAAATTCTGGCACCTACTGGGGACAAATGTTCAGACAGAAGCTATAGCAATTGTCGTACGTAGTCAGTTGTAATGCTAAGACAAATGCTCTAGCGTATGTCCACAGTAGAATATAATCAACAAGTAAAAGCAACAGACAATAAAGTAAACAACACAGAGAATTGTTAACCTAGTTCGGCGTTCACAACGACCTACTCTGGGGGCTACCAAGCCAGGAAGGAATCCACTATAATAGATCTAGTTCTAAGCCCACAGCAAACATCCAAGTTTACGACTTATCTCCTAGACTCTACCCATGCTAACTCAACCTAGGAACTCCTAAGTTTGAGACCCCGTCTCACTTCCTTTCTATCACAAACCTTGTGATTATAACAGTTCAACAAACGATGAGGTTTCACTAACCAAACAAACAAACAATCTCCGTGCTTAAAAGCTTGAGAGAAGTTTCACAAAAATCCAAACCAAAACAGGCCTAAGCTTGTGTTATAGAATCCACAAGAAAGGCTTACAATAAACAAGACTCAAACCCTAAAACTATGTTCTTGAAATACGGCTTCAGTACCCTTTTAGGTTTTAGTCTTCACATATTTATATGACCTGAGTTAGCATGGGCTAGGTCTTCATATTGGGCTTTAATATTCAGCTGTCCTTTTGCAAAGTCCAGCACACATGTAATGGAAAGAATCACTTGTTTCCATAAATGGCGTAGCATCTTCTGGAAAGTATATCTTGGTCCAACCACCTAATAAACCCTTGTTTAAAGGCGTGCGTCTTGATAAGCAAGTAAGGCGAAAATAGTGGTTCAGATAATCTTCAAAGATATGGCGCGCAAATAGAGCATTAAATACCGGCAAGACAGATGTTGTACCCACATGCTACGGCATCTGGTCCAACATCTTGCTTGAACATGTTTTTGCAAAATGAGGCCAACATACAAAACACCAACAATCTCCCCCTTTGGCAAATTTTGGCTAAAACAAACTAAGACCAGTTCTGGAGAGATGCAGTACATACCTTCCTTCAAGTCAACGCAAACACACAGCTAAGAAAGAAGATAATACATTGTCACATTATTTTCAAAAGAGATCTTCAAGTGAGAAATAATGAACAGTCAGCATCAGAGGCATGCAACAGCGGAAATACACAACTTAGCCTCATAGGGTACAAGATAGGAGAGAAATAAACTCTCACACATAAGCGCCATACGGTTAAACCAGGGAAAAATAAATTCCCACAAATATGAATCACCATAGGAAAAATAAATTCCTACACCACTGAGAAAAATAAATTCTCCGGTAACAAGTAAAAGTGGATTCCTTTGAGACAGACAAGATGCCTTAGCATTTGGAAGGGCATCTGTCACACACAACATGCATCACAACAAAAGTAGATTGCTCCCCCTGAGTTCATGCATATATCACAGTAGAGAATGCTCCCCCTCAACAGAACAAGCATACAGATACAGATAAATCATATTTGCTCCCCCCCAATCATAGCACACGCATAGACAGACAAATGTTGTATCATATGTCACAACATCATCACGAACAGAACAGATACATACTTACTACTACTCCCCCTTTTTAGCCATAATTTTGACAAACATAATGCGTCATGCATTGACAAACAGAAGGAGCAACACATCATAGTAGCATAATTACAGACCAGCAGCACATGGGAGTGCACAAGATATCCTGGGCGTAGCCCTCTAGGTCCAGACAGACACTTTGTCAACCTACTTGCCACCTACACTTTGTCTGCCAACATAAGCTTCACCAGATGCTTCATCTTTAGACACTTTTTCCTCAAAGACAGAGTCACTCTCTACAGCATTTCTCTTCAACTGTTTCTTCTGGACAACAGGAGTATCAACACCAGCACCAAATGTCTTCACCAGGGGTGGAGACTTATCAGTATCATCACTACTAAAACCAGTATCAGAACATACGTCAGCTACAATATTAGGACGAGGAACCTGTTGGTCCAAAGATGCTTCAGCATCTGGCACAATGTCAGATTGAGGAACAGGGTCCTTGATGAGATTCAGACCATTGTCAACCATGGTGTCACCAGTTGCAGTAAACTTTGCTACAGGATCAATATCCACTTCCATGTCATCAGTACTAGGAGCAGCCTCAGGATCCTTAACAGTATTCACATCAACAATATCTCGGGTTTCAACCTGATCAGATTTCCCTAAATGCTCCAACTCAACATTCTTTTCAACTTCTTCAACAACAAGCCTAGTCTTCTCAGTCTCATAACTAGAGTGATGCTGAACAACAGTATCAGAAATTATCACACTAATGTAGCGTGTGATGAAGTAGGTAAGGGAAGTTTTTAAGACTTTCCCTAAATTAGCGTGCGCAACATAAGAGTAGAGAGAGAGAATAACTGCTGCACGCTTCAAACACATTAACTGCTACAATTCCTCATGCAGGCAAATTCCCAATTTGCCCCTTAGCTTCTCAAATTGATTAGCATCTAGTGCTTTTGTGAATATATCAGCGAGCTGTTCTTCAGTAGCAACATGTTTCAAAACCACCACATTCTCTTCTACTAAATCTCTGATAAAATGATGACGAATGTCTATGTGCTTTGTCCTACTGTGTTGTATAGGATTTTTTGAAATATTGATTGCATTCAGATTATCGCAATACAAAGCCATAGCATCTTGCTCAACATTATACTCCCTCAGCATCTGTCTCATCCAGACAAGTTGTGAACAACTACTCCCAGCTGCAATGTATTCAGCTTCAGCAGTTGAAAGAGACACACAGTTCTGTTTCTTACTAAACCATGATATCAAATTTTCTCCCAAGAAGAAACAACCACCAGAAGTGCTTTTTCTGTCATCAGCACTGCCAGCCCAATCTGCATCACAATACCCAATGAGTTGAGAATTGTCACTTTGTGAGTACATCATGCCGTAGTCACATGTGCCGTTCACATACTTGAGGATTCTTTTCACTTGAGTTAAATGACTCATCTTAGGATCAACTTGATATCTTGCACATACACCCACTGCGAAGCTAATATCAGGTCTACTAGCTGTAAGATATAGGAGACTCCCTATCATACTTCTGTAGAGACTCTGATCAACACTAACACCCTTCTCATCTTTTGTCAACTTTAAATGAGTAGGTGCTGGAGTCCTTTTGTGAGTAGCGGTATCCATACCAAACTTCTTGACAATATTTTTTGCATACTTACTCTGAGAGATAAATATTGTCTCATCCATTTGCTTCACTTGAAGTCCAAGAAAAAATGTTAATTCCCCAACTAAACTCATCTCAAACTCTGACTGCATCTGTTTGATAAAATGCTCCACCATCTGACTTGACATCCCGCCAAATAGTATGTCATCAACATAAATTTGTGCTATCATTAGTTTACCATGTTCTTCTTTTACAAACAGAGTTTTATCATGTCCTCCTTTCCTGTATCCATGATTGACAAGAAATTCAGTCAATCTCTCATACCAAGCCCTAGGGGCTTGTTTCAATCCATATAAAGCTTTCTTCAACTTGTAGACATGATCAGGAAGATCTGGATTCACAAAGCCTTTTGGTTGTTCCACATACACCTCCTCATTTAAGTATCCATTGAGGAAAGCACTCTTAACATCCATCTGGAAAAGTTTAAATTTCAGAATGCATGCTACACCAACCAACAACCGTATAGACTCTAATCTAGCAACTGGGGCAAAAGTCTCATCAAAGTCTAATCCTTCCACTATAGTGTATCCCTGTGCCACAAGCCTCGCCTTGTTTCTTGTAATAGTTCCATTTTCATCAGATTTATTTTTATAAACCCATTTAGTACCTATTACATTCAACCCTTTTGGTCTAGGAACTAGATCCCAAACCTCACTTCTTTCAAACTGATTCAACTCTTCTTGCATAGCAGTAATCCAATAATTGTCCATGAGAGCCTCTTTGACATTTTTTGGCTCTATTTTTGACACAAAGCAAGAGTTAGAGATTATATCTTGATTTCTTCTTGTGGTAATACCTTCATCAGGATTCCCTATGATCAGATCCTTGGGATGATTTTTCTGGACTCTGATAGATGGTCCTTTACTAACTGGAGCAGTAGTATCATCAGTGGTAGGACTATCAGGCGTTACCTCAAAATCCTCTATACTAGCAGTTTCTTCAGGCTGGAATTCAAATGCTTCAGCATCTGGACTTTCATCTGTCTTAGCGTCAGATGGTACATCATCTATCACAACATTCATTGATTCCATCATTACTTGAGTTCTGGAGTTATACACTCTGTAGGCTCTGCTGTTTGTTGAGTATCCCAAGAATATACCTTCATCACTCTTTGGATCCATCTTCCTCCTTTGTTCTCTATCTATCAGAATGTAACACTTACTTCCAAATACATGAAAATACTTGATAGTAGGTTTTCTACCTTTCCACAATTCATATAAGGTCTTAGTGGTTCCAGCTCTTAAAGTGACACGATTGAGAATGTAACATGTTGTATTCATAGCTTCAGCCCAAAAGTGTTGAGGCAGTTTCTTTGAGTGTAGCATGACACGAGCACATTCTTGTATAGTTCTGTTCTTTCTTTCAACTACACCATTTTGTTGAGGTGTAATAGGTGAAGAAAATTCATGTCCTATTCCTTCAGCAGTGCAAAACTCAGAGAATCTTGAGTTTTCAAATTCTCTACCGTGGTCACTCCTTATTCTGACAATGACACTATCTTTTTCTCTTTGAAGTTGTTTACACAAATCCTTGAAAGCACAAAAGGTGTCTGACTTTTCTCTGAGAAAGTTGATCCAAGTGAATCTTGAGTAGTCATCTACAACAACAAAAGCATATCTCTTTCCTCCTAGACTTTCAACCTGCATAGGCCCCATCAAGTCCATATGAAGTAATTCAAGCACCTTTGATGTAGTCAGATGCTGCAGCTTTGGGTGTGGCATCTTTGTCTGCTTCCCAATTTGACATTCACCACATATGCTTCCTTCTTCTATCTTCAGTTTAGGTACTCCTTTTACTGCATCTTCAGCTATGACTTTCTTCATACTCCTTAGATTAAGATGACCCATCTTTTGATGCCATAACTTGACTTCATCTTCTCTAGTGATGAGACAGGAAGAAATTTGAGCACTTTCTTCAGGAATCCATAAATAACAGTTATCTTTAGACCTGACTCCTTTCATAACAGATTCACCATCTTTAGTTGAGACAATGCATTCAGACTTCGTGAAGTTCACTTTCATTCCTTGATCACACAATTGACTGATGCTTATGAGATTTGCAGTCAATCCTTCCACTAAAAGAACATTCTCAAGCTTAGGCAACCCATTTGCAATGAGACTTCCAATGCCTTTGATCTGACCTTTGGCCCCATCACCAAAAGTAACATAACTGGTAGTGTAAGCTTTAACATTGGTTAGATAATTTTTAACACCAGTCATATGTCTTGAGCAACCACTATCAAAATACCAATCATTTCTGGATGAAACTCTCAGAGATGTATGAGCTATGTGAGCAACATCATTTGCCTTTGGTTTCCATTCTTTCTTTGTATTGCTTGAATCAGATTCATACCTGGGATTATTATACCATCTTGGAAATCCATACAATCTAAAACAGAAAGGTCTGATGTGACCTCTTCTACCACAGTAATGACAGATCCATCCCTTAGGTTTAGGAATGATTTTGGCAGGCTGATGTTGTTGAACATGCTGTGGCATCTGTCTGGTTTTAGTGGGATCATAAGTGTCTTTAGCAGGAACAAATGTACTAGTAGAAGTAACATTTTTCTTTTTAGGATAGTTATATTCTACTCCAATACCCTTAGGTTTCCCAGCAACTTGACCCTCAACCAGTATATCTAATCTTTCAGTTCCATTATTTAGCAGTCTAAGCTGTTTATTTAAACTAGTCAGCTGATAGTTCAATGTGGTTACCTCATCTCTAAGAGCAGAAGCCTCGGACAGATGCTTTGCCTTCTCAGATTGTAGCTGCTTTGTGAGTTGAGATATTTGAGTCTGATGCTTCAGCTTCTCATCTTGCAATTTACTTATAACGTTTTGTTGCTACTGACAAACCTTTTCACTCTTCTGACTCAGTGCTTTATAGGACGCAACTAGTTCATCAAAGGTCAATTCTTCATCATCTGATTCAGATTCAATAAATCCAGTAAGTGCAGTAATGTGATTTGCAGACTCAGAGTAGTCATCATCCTCAGAGTCATCTTCATCAGACCAAGTGACAGCCATAACCTTCTTCTGTTTCTTCAGGAATGTTGGACATTCAGCTCTAATATGTCCATGGCCTTCACATTCATGACATTGAACACCTTTTCCAGTACTGGCCTTTTCCTCAGGTCTGTATTTTCTTTCACCATTAAACTTTCTGTTATTATCAGAGAAATTGCCTTTAGCATTTGTCCTGCCTCTTCCATCCATCTTCTTTAATATTCTGTTGAACTGCCTGCCTAGATGTGCCATGGTTTCAGATAAATTTTTATCAGTTTCTAAACCATTTTCTACTTCCTCACTTTCAGTGGTGTTGGTTACAAGAGCTATACTCTTCTTCCTCTTCTCGGTTTTCTCTTTAGCAGCCAGCTCATAGGTTTGTAATGAACCCACCAAATTTTCAAGTTTCATCACTCCTATATCATGTACTTCTTCTATGGTAGTGACTTTCATATCAAACATCTTAGGAAGAGATCTAAGCATTTTTCTTACCATTCTTTCCTCGCTTAGCTTTTCTCCTAGAGCATCAAAGTTGTTTGCAAAATCTAGAATGGTCATGTGGAAGTCATGAACAGATTGACCTTCACCCATCATTAGATTCTCAAACTTTACAGTAAGAAGCTGTAGCCTTGAATTCTTCACCTTAGCGGTGCCTTCATGTGTAGTCATTAGAATTTCCCATGCTTACTTAGCCACTGAGCACTGTTTGATCATCCTGAAAATGTTGTTGTCCACAGCATTGAATAAGGCATTTAGCGCGTTGGAGTTACCATGTGCAAGCTCATCCTCTTCCTTGGTCCAATCCGCTTCTGGTTTTAGTTCACCTGTAGTTTTACCATCTTTGTCACGTATCAATGGATGCTCCCATCCCGTTAGGATAACCTTCCAAGATTTGCTATCAAGTGATTTAATAAATGCCACCATTTTGGCTTTCCAGTAATCATAGTTTGATCCATCCAGAAGTGGAGGTCTGTTGACATAGCCACCATCCTTGTTCATTATGCCAGAAAGTAACTTCCCTGGTCCTCACCCACGCAGAACAGGGTGCCTGCTCTGATGCCAATTGAAATTCTGGCACCTACTGGGGACAAATGTTCAGACAGAAGCTATAGCAATTGTCGTACGTAGTCAGTTGTAATGCTAAGACAAATGCTCTAGCGTATGTCCACAGTAGAATATAATCAACAAGTAAAAGCAACAGACAATAAAGTAAACAACACAGAGAATTGTTAACCCAGTTCGGCGTTCACAACGACCTACTCTGGGGGCTACCAAGCCAGGAAGGAATCCACTATAATAGATCTAGTTCTAAGCCCACAGCAAACATCCAAGTTTACGACTTATCTCCTAGACTCTACCCGTGCTAACTCAACCTAGGAACTCCTAAGTTTGAGACCCCGTCTCACTTCCTTTCTATCACAAACCTTGTGATTATAACAGTTCAACAAACGATGAGGTTTCACTAACCAAACAAACAATCTCCGTGCTTAAAAGCTTGAGAGAAGTTTCACAAAAATCCAAACCAAAACAGGCCTAAGCTTGTGTTATAGAATCCACAAGAAAGGCTTACAATAAACAAGACTCAAACCCTAAAACTATGTTCTTGAAATACGGCTTCAGTACCCTTTTAGGTTTTAGTCTTCACATATTTATATGACCTGAGTTAGCATGGGCTAGGTCTTCATATTGGGCTTTAATATTCAGCTGTCCTTTTGCAAAGTCCAGCACACATGTAATGGAAAGAATCACTTGTTTCCATAAATGGCGTAGCATCTTCTGGAAAGTATATCTTGGTCCAGCCACCTAATAAACCCTTGTTTAAAGGCGTGCGTCTTGATAAGCAAGTAAGGCGAAAATAGTGGTTCAGATAATCTTCAAAGATATGGCGCGCAAATAGAGCATTAAATACCGGCAAGACATATGTTGTACCCACATACTACGGCATCTGGTCCAACATCTTGCTTGAACATGTTTTTGCTACGGTCACAAAGGATGTGATCCTACTCTCTCTAGGAGCTAGTTGTACCTTATTACTGTACTTTGGACAAACAGTAAAGGTGAAGCTTCACTGCAAAAGAAGACGTGGCTTTACTCAACGGATATTCAAAGACTACAGCTGTCCATTTTACAACGAGAATTTCTCCAACGTCTCAATGTGTTTCTCAACTCATATAAATATGCAAAAAAAAGAATTGATGACTAACGATCTTCATTAGAAAACATCTCTCAGAATAAAGTGAGAATTTGAATTGCAATAGAAAACATCTCTCAAATGAAGTGAGAATAGAAACTAGCTTAAGCCTCTGAAGTTATTATGTTTGTAATAATTTTAAGCTTAGAAGTTAGTATTACTCCTGCGTGAGTAATTGTATGTCTTCTGCTTAGTGTAGAAGCAAGAAAGTCTTTTGCTTAGTGTAGAAGCAAGTAAGTGTCAATCTTAGTGATTAGAGCAAAGAAGTCTTCTGCTGAGTGTAGAAGCAAGGAAATCTCTTGTCTTGTGTGACTTGAGCAAGGAAGTCTTAAGCTTGTGTGCTTGAGCAAGGAAGTCTCTGATCTTGTGTGATTAGAGCAAGGAAGTCTCTCTGTCTTGTGTGACTTAGAGTAGGAAGTCTTAAGTCTTGTGTGACTTGAGCAAGGAAGTCTCATGCTTGTGTGCTTGAGCATCTGATTGTAATCTTAGTGATTATAGTGAACTCCCTTGGAAGCAAGGGGACTGGAGTACTCTCAATTTGTGAGGGGAACCAGTATAAATTGTTGTGTGTCTTTCTCTCTCTCACTCTCTCTTTTACTCCTTCATCATTCACTTAGCCTTAAGTTAATTGTGTGAACAATTCCGCTGTGCTTAAAGACTCTGATAGATTTAAATATCTTGAAAAGTTTTTAAATATCTAAAACACAATTCAACCCCCCCTTCTTGTGTTTTCTCCACGCACCTTCAATCATTAGCTATTACAGACCAAGTTCCATTATGCAAAATAGAGTATAGATCCATCAAGAGGGATCTCAAATGAACATACTACAACAATTGTTCAAGCACCATAATGATGATACAAAACATAAGTTAAAATAAATCCAAAACATAAGTCAAGCTTGTATCCAAAGATTCAGAAAAACCCCTAGAGTTTTTCAATCTTAATACTTCTTTTTAGCAATTTCAATGGCAAATCCATATCATCATCATTTAGGTTAACCGGGGAAGTCCTCTTAGCTTGAAAATCACTTGGTGATTTTTCATCACAACTTACAACAGCCTCACCAAATTTTGGCATCAAATCCTATAAAGTAAATAATAAAAAAATAATTAACAATTATTACATATGAACAATAAAAATGAAGAATGATATAGATGTTGAAGTGAAAAATAAAATTAAATATGTACCTCTTTAATAACTGCAGCATGCTCACCAACTTTGTCTTTAAGCTTAAGATTTGGTGAAGAGAGACAAATAATATCTTGTGATATGCCAACAGAAGATCCTTCCAACAAAAGTGTTTTCCCTTTGTCCATCAAAGTACTCAAAGAAGCATTCTCCTTTTGGCAAAAATAAAATAACACACAAACATTTAAAAGTGGGAAGATGTTGTGAAAATAAAAATATACTTAAACTAAATAATATAAGGTAAAACAAAAAAAGAATAGGGCGTACATTTTTCGATTTAGAGAATGAAGCATCTTCTTTGTCCCACTTCATTTTAAACTAACTGATAACATTAGCATATGCACAGATTTTTCTAACACGGAATGATTGTTCAAACTTGGTATTAAACTTGGCTTTGGTCTCTACTTTGAAGAGCAAGGTCTGACCAACCAAACCAGCAATTTCATTTGGCAGAAAGCCATCAGCAACACCCTATAATAATGTATATTTGTTAGTAAAATTCAAAGTAAAAAAATTTTCCAAATAATTTTGATAAGGTATAATTGTGTTACTCTAGGAATGGAATCCAGGACAGCTTGGCAAGACTTGTGAATGAGAAGAGACGCATCATTGTCAAATATAACCATAGTCCCACAATCGGTATTGTCTAACACCCTCACTTTGATGCAAAACCTAAGTTAAATGTTTTGGATGAAATGCAAAGAGTTGGAAAATAAGTCAGAAAGTTGTCTTATTTATTATATAAAGCATAAGTGTAAAACAATGTTGATTATATAAGATTGAAATAAGTTATATAATTACCTAGGGGTAACCCTCATGACATGTTTATCACACTTTTCACAAAACCACATTTGTGAATCAGGGATTACAACTTTGGAGCATGAGCAAGAAGTGTAAGAATAACTATCAGGGTCCAAGATCTTTTTTATAGTTCCAAGAACTACAAACAATGAATCCTACATAGTAGTTTTGTATTAAAATCATTAGAGATGTTCCTATAAAAAATTGATAAGTTACAGATTTTGCTTAATATTAAAATTCACAGTGGTAGCATCCTTAAGCCCTTGAATAGTTGACATTGGAGTATTGTATAGGAACTCATCTAAGGGCTGACCCTAACCTCAGAAGTAAGTTGGGTTAAGGTCATTGGAGATGGTGTATTCTCATCGTCAGCAAACCTGAGTAAATAAATAAAAGGTAAAAAGTTAGTGACAACAAATTAATGCATATTAGAGGTGAAAAAAAGCAAAATATGTTAAGTAGATTACCTGCTCTTCAAAGCCCTAGCTTCTTCACATTCAGGATTAAACACCAAGCGGGTGCAGTTCATGCAATTCTAAAGTGCACCTTATCTACACATACCATATCAATCACTCCAGCAAAAGAAGAAGGAAAAATAAGCCTTAATCAGCACTATAAATAAGAGATTATTATTTAAAATAAGAAATAATAAAGTCTACTACCTTGAAAAGTTTTTGCTTTCGCAAGTTGAATAATGAAAACTGCATTATGGACATCTCCAGTAGCAATGAAACTATTGAGGTCATCACAATAGCTCCCAAACAATGTACACTGGATTTTGTAGCTGAAAAATATGATATGATACATATCAACCTTTAAACAAATAAGGTAAAAAACAATGAAAGTAAAAAACAAAACTGTAAGCTAATGATCTTACCCATCAACCTCAAGAGCAATAACATTGAGCCTAGTAGTTCCACCATTCTTCTCAATCTCTCTTTCACTCCCAACACCAGTTAAGACACCAATAACATCTAATACATGAAAGTAAATATACATTAAAACATTGGAAAAAACAGGATTTATGAAAGATATTATTTGATATATTGAAACAATATATAATTTATGTCTAACAAAAAGAACTAACCGGGCAAATAATCGGTGTCATAACCCCCACCAACAATGTCAGAGATCGGAACAAATTTGTAAGGTGATGTTGTGATTCTCAAGTTAGGCAAATGTTGAACAACAGAAGAGTATTGAAAGTTCAGTTTGAAAGGGTGTGTAGTGGTTCTATAACCACCACCATTAGAAGTGACACCCATTTTTTCAAAAGCATAAGTCTTACCTTCTAAAACATCATTTTTAAATTTATAAAGCAAAGTTTTTCTGATGGTGGCATGGATTCTTCCGCCATCGGAATCCATCAAAATCATTTCAACAGAAAAAGGAACTCTAGGGTTATTGAAATCAGTTACTTGCCATAGTCTAATTATTTTTGCCTTAATGTTCCAAAATATTTTGTCAGTGTTAATTTCTTGTATTTGATTGAACTCAGTAACAATAGTCATAGCCATTCTTTTTAAAACTTAAAAAAATTAAACTAAAAGGAAGAAAAGAAATAATTTAAAGAAGAAAAGAAGATTCAGAACATAATGAGAAGGAAAGAAAGCAAGCAATGAGCGCTTTGCTGGGGTGAGTTGCAATGAATACAAACCTACCCTTTTATAGCCAACAAATCAGGGTTTCATAGAATATAATAATAATAAAAATTTAGGGTTTCAAAGGATATTGGGGGGAAATTTCAAAGCCAAGAGGATAAGGATGAATTGTTTACCTGAATTTTTCACCTTCTGCAGCGAATTGACCAAAACTCAGATCCTTTGGCAGCATATGGATTGATTAAAGCAACAACATTTGAAAATACATTCACTGATTTGGAAAAAATTGGGAGATGAGGATTTGAGATAGTGACTTGATGAAAAATTGATGGTTTATTTTGGTTGATGGGTGCAGAAGATAGGTTTTGGCTTCATCTATAGGTTGAGAGACTTGCATCAATTGGGGTTAAGCTTTTTCTTACTTGCTTGAGGGAGAGAAAAAAATTTCCAGATACGGTGACGGAGAAAAAGTGACTTTGCGTTTTGGCACTTTTTTAGCTTGCGATGCCTTATCTCACGCGTATCACATCCCTTTTTATTTGCGTTTTTTTATTTTTATTTTTTTGAAAACTCGGTATCCGGCCCTAGGACCGACTAATCCGAGGGGACCAATCCCACCGCCCACTTGCGGGGGCCCCATTTAAAGCCAGAGTTTTTTTGCTCTGTATGGACTAGCCCACCGAAATTGGCACCAGAGGGAATCGAACCTGAGACCTTGAGAGGAGCATACTCCAAGGACCCAAGCCAACACCACTAGGTCAACCCAAGTGGGTTTTTGCGTTTTTTTATTATTTTTTGTTTGTAAGCAAATGGGCCTTATGTTACATTGGGTCAGTCCGAATATGGTTTATCTATTTCCTTAAATAAGAATCAAATGATAACAAATTAAGAGGGAAATTCAAACTTTTGAATTATACTTCCGACTCAAGAAACTAAGATCAACTCACAAATTTAGAATGGAAAAAAAATTCAAATTTGGATTTCTAAAGAAAAAGTAACTTAATTATTTACTTAAAAAGAGTGAATCATCATCCAAGTCATGTATCCAACATGGCAACCAAAACTAATTTTGGTATGAAAATAATAATAAAAAATGATGATTTGGCATTGATATAATTAGGTGAAGACAATTAAGATTTCTTTCCCTAACATTGGTTTGGGTTTGTATATTATTAAGATGTAATTTGTCGTTTTATGCTATTAACATGGATGCTGTGAGTTTGTTTGCAGATTTATCCTTTTTGTTTTTAGCGAATTTGAATTTGTATTACATCAATTTGAATGAATGAATATCCTTTATTTTTAGTCAAAAAAAAAAAACCATTATTGTTTGGGGTGGCAACAACAATTTTTTTGAAAATATTCAATTAAAAGTAAACATATAGATGGTCGCAACATAACAATTTTTTTGAAAAAATCCAATTAAAAGTAAAAATTGCACCCTATTATTCTTGAGTTACTAGCATTATTGTTTGTGGTGGCAATAACAAAGTTTTTTAAAAAAAATTAATTAAAAGTAAAACTGTAGCCAGACAGATTCAAACACAGAGTACTTCAAATCACAAGCAGCATCACAATCCAATAGGGTGAGCGCAACAATTTGATTACAAACAATGTTAATATATATATTGAAATTCTGGCACGTGAGGTACCAATGTGATGCACGATGTTGCAACACTGGTCCTCCTGGACACACAATAATAAAACGACAGAATTTTAAATAACACAAGTTATTGTTAACCCAGTTCGGTGCAACTCACCTACTCTGGGGGATACCAATCCAGGAAGGAAAGCCACTATGGTAAAGTAGTTCAAAGATCTCCGCAAACGCCCCGTTTACAGCTTATCACCTAGCAACTACCCGTATAGATTTCTACTCAAGAACGTCCTAAGTATGAGATCCCTCTCACTTCCCCTCAACCACACAACCTGTGGATTTTAATTCTGTTCCTAATAAACAAATCAAAACTCTGTGCTTACAAGCTTAAGAGTGATTTGCGATTACAACAATTCTTAATCAAGTATCAATCGTGATACTCAAAAGAATAACTAGGATCACACTAAATCCTAGGCCTAAAACTTCTCAATCGCTCTATAGCGTTTGTATCTTCAATGGTTTCAGGTACTCTTCAACGAATGAAGCTTGCTTCTTTATATAGAGTCTTGAATCTTCTTGGCTTCATGAAGGATAGGATCGGTTGTTGCAAACTAATCTTTGATTTAAATCCGTTTGCCTAAAAAGATAATTTGTTACACAAACAATTAATATTTGTTTGTTTTATCTTTTTAAATCTTCCGCTTTAGATCAACGATCCTCCTGACCAAACAAATAATATTTAGTTTGTTTTTATCTTTTAACAAACAAATAATATTTGAATTGTTTTTATCCTTTAAAAACTCCAGCTGTAGATCTTCAATCTTCAGCCAACAAACTTGTTCCTTGTTGAATAAGGAAGCGCAAGTTTGTTTCTTCAATCCTTCAAACATATCCGCGTGCTAGATCAAGATAAGATAAGGCGCGTTATCAGGCCGTGGTTCCCAATGTTACTGCATTGGTACCCACATTTGGCCTTAGGCTTATTTTACAAAAAATGAAGCCAATCTTCAAAACTCAACAATCTCTCCCTTTGGCAAATTTTTGGGCTAAAATAATCTAGCGCCTAGCCACTTGTTCTGGGAAGATAAAATCATCAGAGGCATGCAGCGGATTCTTGTAGTCTTGGCCTCACACACACATGAGAGAAATAAACTCTCACAAATCAATCTCTTAGGAAGAAATAAACTTCCTCAGTCTGAGAACATAAGTTCTCTTAGAGATCAATCAAGGAAAAATAAATTCCTTTAACTGTTGAGAAAAATAAATTCTCTAGTGAAGTTCGAAGTTACATTGCAGGATGTTTTGACATTTGACTTCACATTCAGTATGCATCTTCATTTGAGAAAAATAAATTCTCACATGCATACACAACATCTTCAGATATATATATATATATATATATATATATATATATATTCTACTCCCCCTGTATTGTTGCCCTCTCCATGCATATATATATCTCACTCCCCTAAATATCAGATCAGATACTTTAGGTATATAAACAACCACACATAAATATACTACTCCTATTTGCCTTATCAGAGTAATATTGGTCTTCATGTGGTTTCAAAGCTGATCAGAGCTGCTTTTCATATGTCATGTTTCATAGACATATTATCTATGCTACTTCAGGTGGCATCAGATGTGCAACACATTGTGCCCACCAGACCAAAATAGCTAGGATGTTACTCCCCCTTTTTAGCCATAAAATTTTGACAAAGAAAGTCAAATATCCTGTGAAATTCTGGCACGTGAGGGACCAATGTGGTGCACGATGTTGCAACACTGGTCCTCCTGGACACACAATAATAAAATGACCGAATTTTAAATAACACAATTTATTGTTAACCCAGTTCGGTGCAACTCACCTACTTTGGGGGATACCAATCCAGGAAGGAAATCCACTTTGGTAAAGTAGTACAAAACTCTCCGTAAACGCCCCGTTTACAACTTATCACCTAGCAACTACCCGTATAGATTTCTACTCAAGAACGTCCTAAGTATGAGACCCCTCTCACTTCCCCTCAACCATACAACCTGTGGATTTTGAATTATGTTCCTAATAAACAAATCACACTCTGTGCTAAAAATGCTTAAGAGTGAACAACTATCCTCAATCAAGTATCAATCGTGATACTCAAAAGAATCACAAGGATTAAACTAAATCCTAGGCCTAAAACTTCTCAATCACTCTATAGCGTTTGTATCTTCAATGGTTTTAGGTGCTCTTCAACGAATGAAGCTTGCTTCTTTATATAGAGTCTTGAATCTTCTTTGGCTTCATGAAGGATATGATCGTTTGTTGCAAACTAATCTTTTGATTTTAATTCGTTTGCACAAAAAGATAATTTGTTACACAAACAATTAATATTTGTTTGTTTTATCTTTTTAAATCTTCTGCTTTAGATCAACGATCCTCTTGACCAAACAAATAATATTTAGTTTGTTTTTATCTTTTAACAAACAAATAATATTTGAATTGTTTTTATCCTTTAAAAACTCTAGCTGTAGATCTTCAATTTTCAGCTAACAAACTCGTTCCTTGTTGAATAAGGATGTGCAAGTTTGTTTCTTCAATCCTTCAAACATATCCGCGCGCTAGATCAAGATAAGGATAAGGCGCATTCTCAGGCCGTGGTTCCCAATGTTACTGCAATGGAACCCACATTTGGCCTCAGGCTTATTTTAACAAAAATGAAGCCAATCTTCAAAACTCAACAATCTCCCCCTTTGGCAAATTTTTGGGCTAAAATAATCTAGCGCCTAGCCACTTGTTCTGGGAAGATAAACTCATTAGAGGCCTGCAGCGGGTTCTTGTAGTCTTGGCCTCACACACACATGAGAGAAATAAACTCTCACAAATCAATCTCTTAGGAAGAAATAAACTTCCTCAGACTGAGAACATAGTTCTCTCAGAGATCAATCAAGGAAAAATAAATTCCTTTATCAGTTGAGAAAAATAAATTCTCTTAGTGAAGTTCAAAGTCACATTACAGGATGTGGTTGAAGTAGCAAAGTTTTTCACAAGAAAGGGTGGTTTGAATTGTGAACCTTTAAAATATTCCCTATAAAAATTATCAAACACGATATACTTGAAGAAAATGATTAGATTGTTAGTTAAACCAAATAACCAAAAGTGTTGCAGTCTGGAGATCGTTCTCCCAATCACTCTCTGACAGTATATATATAACTATTAAATTGTGATGTGTGTGATTAGTGATTGCACAAATTAAATCAGAGTAAGGAAAGAGAATGCACACAATAATTTATCCTGGTTCACCCAAAATGCTTGGGCTAGTCCAGTCCCCACACTCCTTGTGAGATTGTCCACTAAGAGATGCTAATGATCTCAAGTTACACTTCCTTTGATCTAGATCCAAGATCAAATAATCTTCTAAGCCCTACAAGCTTAATCTACCTCAGTCACACTGACTATGAAGGTGTCACTCAATTAGTAGTTACGTACTAACTTGAGCCAATGGTTACAATGATGAAGGATTTTGGAATCAAAGCCTATTCACTCAATACACTTATGAGAAGCTTTGAAAATGGATGGATAAACTCTCAAAACACTCACTGGATATTCTGATCCTATATATATGAATTACAAATCTGAGTGAGAGAGAAAAGAAGAGCTCGTGATAAAAACTTGTAATGTAAAAACAAGTGTTGAAGTTGTAGTGGAGACTCTTGCTCTTCAAATTTGCCAAAGACCTCAATATATAGATGAGTGATGATTAGGGAGTCTTGGCCACGAAGTATATCCGTTGGAAGCTTGAAAATAACGGCTAGTAGCTCTGCATGATGACAGCTTATGTATTTTGAAGAAAACAGATCAGTCTGAGATTGATCTCCAAAGTTTCTTCTTCTGACTTTTAAGAGAGGAGCGTATGAATAGCTGTTGTTGAGCTGTAATGTTGCTGTACGTTGCTTAACAAACAAGTATAGCCGTTGTGCAGCTTTTGGATAACCTTTAAACAGCTGTAGCAAGCTGGTGTCACTCCAAGTGATGATTTTCTCTTTCCAGCATTGGTCTGAGATCGATCTCCCAATTCTGGCGTGAATGACTTTCTTCTTTTTGGAGCAAAGAAGCTAGAGCACGAAAAGTCCAGCTGTTATGGATAAAAACAGCAGCTGGATGTTGTACTTGATGTTCCATAGTGTCCTTGTTGCAAGTACAATTGTCATATAGAAAGAGAAACATCATTGGAGAATGTTCCTTCTTTATTCTTTAAAGTACAAGTCAATTTCCAAGACCAGGTTGTGCTGTCTAATTCTCCATGGTCCATACAAGCTCAGTTCCATTAATTGAGAATAAAAATATCCTTATGTCATATGCTCAATCTTCACATGTTTAAATCATAGAACTTGGTAAAAGAAGTAAGTTCTCTATTCATGAGAGAAACCTTTGCCTTAAATGATCTCTTGGATGTGTAGATAATTCGTGAGAGAGACCCAAGAGAAAAGTGATCATTTGTCTTGTACATGGTTGACTTATCCATAAGTCCTTTTGCATTGATTGTGTGAAAATGATGTTTGCGCAGGTCTCAGATATCAATCAGAGACCGTTCTCCAAGCTTTTGTTTTTACCACAATAAAAACATGATATTTGATCTAAATAGCTCAATTGTTCCTAGCTTGATTAAAACACTCAAGAGCACTTGTTAGATACCAAAAAGATTAGAATTACATTAAAAAATAATTAAGAGGTTTGTTATCTTTAAAACATCAATTAGGGATTTTGCCTCAATAGTGGTGACATTTGACTTCACATTCAGTATGCATCTTCATAAACAGATTTGAGAAAAATAAATTCTCACATGCATACACACTTATATATATATATATATATATATATATATATATATATATATATATATATATATATATATATATATATATATATTCTACTCCCCCTGTGTTGCTTCCCACTCCATGCATATATATATCTCACTCCCCCTAAATATCAGATTAGATACTTTAGGTGTATAAACAAACACACATTGATATTCTTCTCCTATTTGCCTTATCAGAGTAATATCAGTCTTCATGTGGTTTCAAAGTTGATCAGAGCTGCTTTTCATATGCCATTTTTATAGACATATTTTCTATGCTACTGCAGGTGGCACTAGATGTGCAACACATTGTTCCCACCATTCATATCCGACCAAAAGAGCTAGGATGTTACTCCTCCTTTTTAGCCATAAAATTTTGACAAATAAAGTCAAATATCCTGCATAGTTAGAATTAACTAGATAATAGCAGTAGATATAGCAGAGTGCATATTACAGACCATAGCACAGATAGTGCATCAAATCTGGGGCGTAGCCCACAAAATACATAAAAAGGTCTGTAAAAAATCCAGGGAGAGTCTTCAAAAGCCTTCACTGTCTGTTTCCACCACTGCATCAGTGTCATTATCCTCTTCCTGATAAGTGTCTTCATCATTGCCAGCATTCAAATCAGCTCCAATATCCTCCTCAGCTTGACTTTCCTCAAGTTCTAGTGCCTCAATGATAGCATCTAGCTTGGACCTGTTTTCTTTCAGCTGGACAATCATCTGCTTCCTAGTCATCTTCCATGTCTCAGCAGTAGTCCTGGATGTCCCAACACCAGCTACCACATTCAATCCCTCCAGCATCTTTGCACTGATGATGAGAGGAGAGTTCCTCTTGCAGGCAATGTCATCTCTAATGACCTCAGGGTGTTGGTTCAATATAATTCCACATATCAAACTAGGAAGCGGTATATGCCACTTGGCAGCAAAGGTCTTGGCTTCCTTCATAATCTTTTCAAAGATATAGGTCCCAAAATCATATGACAATTTATTACCAATGATATAAATAAACCTAGCCAAACCTGTAGCCACATCAGAAGTGTTGAAGTAGGTACCCAGTTTGCAGCTCCAATTCTGTTAAGAATGGCATACATTGGTGTCAACTTTGTTGCGGACAACTTCCCTTTCCTGGGCCAAACCTTCACTTGATTTCCTGTGATGACCTTGCACACTTCATTATCAGACACCTCCAGCTCTGGTTGAGGGTCTTCACTTCTTCCAAGGTACTTGTTGATCACAGTGGGGGAGAAATTCACACACTTGCCTCAGACATAAACCTTCAAATACTCCTTGCTTATAGGATTATCACAATCTTCAGGAATATTTGCAAGAAATTCCTTCACCAGCTTCTCAAAACAGTCACCAAAGTCTGTCACAATCCTCCTCAGTCCAGGCTTCTTGATCAGGTTCATCACATCCCTGTTTTTCAAGGCATCCTTGCTCAACTCTCTCTCAAGACCTAGCCTTCTGTTGTAGAAATAAGGCCATCTTTGCACACCAGTAACAGAGTGGAATGATATGTTATCCATTGGTTCTTCACCAACATTTTGAGGGATCTTCTTCCCTTTGAACTTCTTTCTCCCAGAGGTTGCAAGGGTAAGCGTATTCTGACTCACCTTAGGACTTGCCTCTTCTTCTGAGTCACCAATGTTAGTGACATTGTGCTCCACATTGTAGTTAGAGTCAGACTCAGATGGGGGTGCCTTTCTCTTGAGTGTAGGCTTCTTTTGCGGTGTACTCTTGGGCCTGGTTGGTAGATAACTTGCTGGTTTCTTCACAACCTTTTTCACTGGAGTGTTCTCTTTGCTTGGTGTGCTTGTAGTCACCACAGCTCTAGCACTCCTTGTCCTCTTAACAACGCTCAGAGGAACTGTCTTCTCGGATGGTCGATTTTTTGCATAGGTTTCCACATCCACAAGGTTAGGGTTGTCACCTTCATCCTTGTTTCCAGCATCTTCTCTTTCCTTGGGCTCTTCACTCTTTTCAGACTGAGTGTCACCCTTAGAGTCTTCATCAGCAGTCATTTGCTTATCACCAGGCGCAGTGGTGTTCTCTGGTGTATCTGGAACAGTGTCATGTACCTATTCTTCTTCTGGAATCAATGTGCCAACATTCGGTTCCACATCTGGTCCAGTTGCTTGATTGTTCAGATCCTCAAGCACTTGGTCCACAGCCTTCTCAGAATCAACATTCTCACTCACCTTTGGTGAATCTCCAGAGTCTTTAGGGTTTGACTCTTTGTTGACTTGGTCAGAGCCTTCTTTCTCATGGGTTCACCTTTCAAGTTCTTCTTCCACCTATTCAGTTTCATCAACTTCCATTTTCTCTGAAGTCTCGACATCAGGTCCTGCATGTTCGTCTCCAAGTGGATCGATGTACAAACTGGTCATTGTGTGAGCAGTTCTTGATCCAGAGGTCTTCGACTTCGATTTCTTCTTCTCTCTCTTCGATCTTTAGACCGAACCAGAAGACTTTCCTTCTTTCTTCGATGATCTCTTCTTCTTCTTGGATTTCTTTACCTTCTCTTCCGATGGATGAACAGTGTTGAGGGGTTGATTCTCAACTTCCATCATTAAAGAGCTTTGCTCGTTTGTATCGTTCTGTATGTTAGGGTTTTTCGATATAGAAGGTGAATTGGATGTTTGGCTTTTGCTTGGTGTAGCTTCAGTAGAGTTAGTCATGGTGATGATGTTGGTATGAAGGTTTCGGGTTGGAGAGATGAAGTGGATGCGAAAGGGTTTTGCGAAGGTGAGAGGTTTCTGGAAAAGTTTGATGAGTGGGAGATGATGGGTATTTATAGGCGAGGGTTGTTGGCTGACGGGGGATGTATTGAAGGTGAAAGGTTTTGGTAGGTGGCGTGTTTTGGGTAGTGGAGGTAATGATGGTGGGTTTGAATTTGCGTGCAACAATAAATGGAGGGAAAGTGGATTTGTTGCACACATCACCAACTGTAATTGCTACAGGTCTTCACAAAGGCAAATTCCAAGTTTGCCCCTAAGCCTTTCAAATTGAGTTGCATCCAATGACTTGGTAAATATATCTGCAATTTGACCTTCAGTGGTCACATGTTCCAAGGTCACAATATTTTCTTCCACCAAATCCCTAATGAAGTGATACCTTATATCAATGTGCTTTGTCCTACTATGCTGAATAGGATTTTTGGAGATATTTATAGCACTCAAGTTATCGCAGTACAATGTTATCACATCTTGCCCCACATTGTACTCACTTAGCATCTGCTTCATCCATAGGATCTGAGAGCAACTACTACCAGCTGCGATATACTCTGCCTCAACTGTGGATAGTGATACACTATTTTGTTTCTTGCTGAACCAGGAGATTAAGTTATTCCCCAAAAAGAAACATCCACCTAGGGTACTCTTCCTATCATCTGCACTTCCTGCCCAATCTGCATCACAATACCCAACCAACTTTGAGTCTTCACCATGGAGTACATGATGCCATAGTTGCATGTTCCACTCACATACTTGAGAATTCTCTTGACTTGTGTGAGGTGGCTCATCTTTGGTGCTGCTTGATATCTAGCACACACTCCAACTGCAAAGGCAATGTCTGGCCTACTAGCAGTGAGATATAGAAGGCTTCCTATCATGCTTCTATACTGACTTTGATCTACATCAACACCTTTCTCATCTTTGGTGAGTTTTAAGTGTGTTGCTGCAGGAGTCCTTTTGTGACTAGCATTCTCCATCCCAAACTTCTTCACAATATTCTTGGCATATTTGCTTTGAGAGATGAATATTGTGTCTTCCATTTGCTTGACTTGAAGCCTAAGGAAGTAGGTCAGCTCTCCTACTAAGCTCATCTCAAATTCAGACTGCATCTGATGGACAAAATGTCTAACCATTGTGTCTGACATTCCTCCAAAGACAATATCGTTCACATAAATTTGTGCAATCATGAGCTTTCCTTTCTCTTCTTTGACAAACAAGGTTTTGTCTGTCTCTCCCTTCCTGTAGCCATTCTTCACCAGGTATGTTGTCAACCTTTCATACCATGCCCTTGGAGCTTGCTTTAGGCCATAAAGCGCCTTCTTTAGTTTGTATACATGATCTGATAGGTGGGGATCTACAAACCCTTTAGGCTACTCCACATATACTTCTTCCTTAAGGTACCCATTTAGGAAGGCACTCTTTACATCCATCTGTAACAATTTGAACCTCAGAATACAAGCAACTCCTAATAGTAACCTTATTGACTCAAGGCGTGCTACTGGAGCAAATGTTTCATCAAAGTCTACTCCTTCAATCTGAGTATAACCTTGATCAACTAGTCTTGCTTTGTTTCTGGTGATAGTTCCCTTTTCATCAGACTTGTTCTTGTAAACCCACTTAGTGCCAATGATATTTACACCTTTGGGTCTAGGAACTAAGTCCCATACTTCATTCCTCTTGAACTCATTCAGCTCCTCTTGCATTGCATTGATCCAAAATTCAACTGTGAGAGCTTCTTTCACATTCTTTGGTTCAATTTTGGATACAAAACATGAGTTGGCCACTAGCTCATTAGATCTCCTTGTAGTGATGCCTTGATCTGGATTTCCAATGATGAGTTCTTTAGGATGATTCTTCTGAACTCTGATAGATGGACCTTTCTTGGATGGTTGACCTTCTGTTTCTAAGTCAGTTCATTCTTGAGTCTCTTGATCTTCAGTGTTGTCGATCAGGGGACCTGATGTGTCAACATTTGGGACGACATCTGATACCTTTACTTCAGGAGAGTCATCAATAATAACATTTATGGATTCAATCATGGTCCGGGTTCTGTTGTTAAAGACTCTATATGCCTTGTTGTTTGTTGAGTAGCCAAGAAAGATACCTTCATCACTCTTGGGGTCCGTCTTTCTCCTTTGTTCTCTATCAACTAGTATGTAGCATTTACTTCCAAAGACATGAAAGTATTTGACTGTTGGCTTTCTTCCTTTCCAGAGTTCATAGATAGTGGTAGTGGTACCTTTTCTGAGTTTGATACGATTGTGAACGTAGCATGCAGTGTTCATGGCTTCTGCCCAGAGGTTTTGAGGGAGATCCTTGGCATGTAACATCACACGAGCTGATTCTTGCAAGGTTCTATTCTTCATTTCTACCACACCATTTTGTTGAGGTGTGATTGGTGCTGAGAATTCGTGACTTATTCCTTCAGAGGAACAAAAATCAGAGAACTTAGAATTTTCAAACTCCTTTCCATGATCACTTCTGATTTTGACAATTCCAAATCCCTTTTGTCTTTGTATTTTTAGGCATAATTCTTTGAACACTTCAAATGTATCTAACTTTTCTCTAATGAAGTTTATCCAAGTTTACCTAGAGAAATCATCCACTATCACAAAGGCATACCTCTTGCCTCCAAGACTTTCAACTTGCATTGGCCCCATCAAGTCCATATGGAGTAGTTCAAGTACTTTAGTTGTGGCCTGATGTTCCAACCTTGGGTGCGACATTTTGGTCTGCTTCCCTACTTGACACTCTCCACATATGCTTCCTTCTTCAATACTAAGCTTGGGGTATTCCTCTTATGGCATCTTCAGCTATAATCCTCTTCATTCCTTTGAGGCGCAAATGCCCAAGCTTTTGGTGCCACAACCTTACTTCATCCTCCTTACTAAGTAAATTAGTGATAGATGAGTGTGCTGTTTCCTAAGGAATCCATAGGTAGCAATTATCCTTGGATCTTGCTCCCTTCATGATCACTGTATTTTTGTCATTAGTGATCAAACATTCACTCTTGGTGAAGTTCACCTTTAGCCCTTGGTCACATAACTGACTTATACTTATCAGGTTAGCAGTCAGTCCTTTTACCAATAGTACATCATTGAGCTTTGGTAATCCTTTGTTGATTAGATTTCCAATCCCCTTGATTTCTCCTTTTGCTCCATCTCCAAAGGTCACAAAACTGGTGGTGTATGGATTTATTTCATTGAGGTATTTCTTTTCACTAGTCATGTGTCTAGAACATCCACTATCAAAGTACCAATCTTCTTTTGAAGAGACATTGAAGGATGTGTGAGCAATAAGGGCTTTGACTTCAACATTGGATTTGGTCTTCCAAGGAGGTAGCTACAATTTCCATGATGTCATACAACCAATAAGATGAATGTGAATGGAGTTATTCATTGGCCATAGATGGAAAGATAAGCACACATACATGATTAGAAAGGTAGTGCATTCTATGATTGGTCAATACATAAGAATCATTGTGCACATGCATGGAGACACATGAGACCATACACACATGCATACATGAAAGAGTGATGGATGGTAGATAGCCACTTGCTAGCTTGCCACTTGTTAGTCCATCATTGACATAATGGATTAGGGTTAGGGTTTTGGGGGAAAATTAGGGCAAGCAAACCTTGCCTTTAGAAAGATAGAAAGATTTGAACTTTTGACCCCCTATTTTAAATGTCAACTTTTTTATCCCTCCATTTTAGTTTTTCTTAAATTTTAGTCCCCCAATTCAATTTGATCAAATTGTTGCTGATGTGAAGATCAATGATTGGTGTCAAACCTATATAAATTTTGCATTGATAGGCTATTTGTGCATTAATATTATGCTTTATTATTTAGAATTGATATGCCAAATGAATAAATGTTGCTCTGTATTGCATATCTTTTATAGCATGTTCTTAGTTTATATGTTGTATTTACCCTCTACATTACCTTTGATCTGGTGCTAGGCGTCCAAGTTCTTTTTAGATTTGTGAGCTTTACGTGTATCGTGGCGACCTTGGAGTCATAGTAAGAAGGTGATAAGTTCGGCGTTGATAACTGGTGAGACATAATATCGTCTACAGATTTTGTTACACGATCATATATATTTAAGTACAATATCAGCTTAGGGCTTCTTGTTATGAGTATTGTTTATTCTTCCATACTATTTTTTTGTAATATGTATTGTGATAGACTATGTTATTTATTTATGATGAAGAATTAATGAGACTATGTTCCTTTAGACATAGTGTTTAAGTTTATATTCTTAAATATTTTATTAAGAATTTTTTTTTTTGAACAAGCCAAAATGAGATATATATTATAAACAAGGAGTCTCCTCAGCACAAGGTGTACCAAGGAAACCAAAGTAAAGATACAAGTAAGTCATCGTACAGACCAAAAATGCTAATACAGGCCCAAACAAAGCATAGGACTAGACCACCAACTATGGTAGTTTAAAGCTAAAGTACAACTCTTCGTTGTCAACCACCTAAAGGAAAAAGTCTTGATCTTGTCCAACATATGAAGTGAAGAATTTGCTGAGCCTCTGAACAACCTGTGATTTCGCTCTGTCCACACAACCCACACGCAGGCAAGCCATAAGAGCTGCATAAACGAACGACGCACTCGAGTATCACCTGCTGAAGACGAGAATTGGATAAAGTGATCTGATAGTGTCTGAGCTGTCACCGAAGCTGCACCAACCCAAGAGCTAACAAGAGACCAAAGAGAGCTAAACGTACTACACGAGAGAAACACATGTTGTGCCGACTCCACCGCACCACAACCCGAAACACAATGGCTCTCCCCCACTGGTAAAATACCTCGATAGGACAGGTTTACTTTGGTAGGTTACCTATCCCGCAGAAGACGCCATGCGAGAATAGAAACCTTCAAAGGAACCCGAGGATGGCAAATGAGGTCTGTCGCCGCATCTAATGGAACCACATCCTGAGCCGTCAAGAGTTGGTACGCTCCACGAACCGTATATCCATCATCCACGTCCGACCGCCATAACCATCTATCTAAAGAGTGAGCCTGCAATGAAATAGTAAAAAGTAAAGTCTGACACTCCCCCAGCAACTCCTCCTCCCACGCCCACAAAAGTCGCCTCCACACCCAAGCATCTCCTCCTATCCCCCACCCCAACTGGAACATGTCGGCTACAGAATCCGATTTGTTCACTGCCAAGTCAAACAACCTCCTAAACCGCTCACACAAAGGGGTCCCGTCCACCCAAGGATCGGTCCAGAAGAAAGTATCAGACCCATCCCCCACCTGTCTCGAGATATTCCCCTCGAACCATCCTCCACCAGCCTCACCTCCACCATCCCTAATGCGCGCTACCTCCCTCCACCACGATGACCCACGCGTACCTCCTACGCATACCCGGCCTCTCTCCACCCCATACCGTGCTGCCAACACTCGAAACCATAAACCCTCCCTATCCACTAGCATCCTCCAACACCACTTGCCTAAAAGGGCCAAGTTGAATTCCTTCAACTTCCTAACCCCCAAACCCCCATACTCCTTTTGTAAGCAAATAGTTTTCCAATCAACCCAAGAGATTTTCCTAGAGTCCTCACATCCCCCCCCAAAAAAATTTAATTAAAATAGATTCAATAGAAGAGAAAGTACTTGAGGGAGCTTTGAAGAAGGAAAGAGCATAGACAGGCAGAGAGGTCAGCACGGACTTCAACAAAACCAAACGACCACCAAAGGAAAGAAAACGACTCTTCCAACCCGATAAACGTCTCTTCAAGCGAGTCAGAACCGGTTCCCAAAAACTCAAACGCCTAGGATCACCCCCAATGGGAAGGCCCAGATAAAGGAAAGGAATCTTTCCCACTCTACAGCCTAAGGCTGACGCCGCCTCACCTAACCAGGAATCAGAAATATTAACCCCAACCAACATACTTTTGTTGAAATTCACCTTTAAGCCCGACATAGTCTTGAAAAGCACAACCACAGCCCGCAAAGCTCGGACATTCGCCCAACATTTAGTCCCCATCAACAATGTGTCATCAGCGAACTGCAGGTGAGACACTGAGATCGGGGCACTATTACCAACCCTATACCCCGTAAATAAGTTATGCTCCTCCAGCGCCTCCATCAACACATGTAAACCCTCAGCAGCCAACAAGAAGAGGAACGGGGATAGGGGATCCCCTTGCCTTAAACCCCTCTCAATAGGAAACTCATCAGTTGGACTTCCGTTAACTAAGACAGACGCGGTAGCCGTACAAACAAATTCTTTAATCCATTTCCTCCAAAGTGTTGGGAACCCCATTCTCCTCATTACCGCATCCAAGTAACCCCAATCCACTGAGTCATAAGCCTTCTCAAAATCGACTTTAAAAAGCATCAACTCCTTCTTAGCCCGGCGCGCCTCATCCACTACCTCATTAGCGATAAGAATTCCATCGAGGATTTGCCTATCGCGGACGAACGCCGTCTAAGACTCCGAGATCACACTTCCCATCACCAGACGCAACCTGTTCGCTAAGACCTTGGCCAGAATTTTATAAAGGCTGCCAACAAGGGAAATAGGCATAAAGTCATTCAACCGTTGAGGGCTCTCGACTTTGGGTATCAAAGCAATGAAGGTCGCATTTATACCCTTCGACAACCTGCCGTTTCGATGAAACTCCGCAATAAAGCGCATGACATCACCTTGCATCTCATTTCAAAAATCTTTGATGAAACCAAAATTAACTCCATCTGGGCTGGACTTTTATAACTATCGCAGTCCCACACAGCAGCCTTCACCTCCTCCAACGAGAAAGGCTTGATTAAGCTACTAGCCTCTGCCGAATGCAACCGTTTAAAAGTAAGAGAATTAATCCCCGGCCTTTCCACGTTTACAGCCTTGAAGTGAGACGCAAAGTGAGAAACAACCGCATGCCTGATAGGTGATATACCCGCCATAGTGACACCATCCACCTGCAAGGACGAAATAGCATTACCCCGCCGACGATTAGCGAGAACAGAGTGAAAATATTTAGTATTAGCGTCCCCTTCCTTAAGCCACCGAGACCGAGATTGTTGCCAGTAGATGCTAGCATTCAACCGAGAAAGAGAGTAAATGTCCGACGTAACCTCATGAAGCTCCACCACCTCCGCACCAGAAAGGTCCATCTCTTCCCCCTTCACAACAAGAGTCGCAAGCCTGTCTTGTAGAGACTCAATCCGACTAGGCAGATTCTGGGTATGAGTCTTGTGCCAGTCTTTCAGCGCCATCTTAATCATCTTAAATTTTTTTTTAAGCACAAAACCGCCCCAGCCGTCGACCTGAAAGGATTTCCACCTCTCTTTCACAAAAGAATTGTATCCAGGAACATCCTTCCAACATTTAAGCATCCTCGAGGGGCGAGGACCCCACTCTTCCTCATTCTCAGCCAAGACCAGGGGGCAGTGGTCGGATAACCCTCTCATCCGGGCTACCTGCGTACAATTTGGCCAAGTCAAACACCACTCCCCCGAAAGCAAGAACCTATCCAAGCGACTCATCGAAAGACCATTCCCCCTGAACCAAGTGAACTTACGATCACACAGCGGGAGGTCAACAAGATTGTTATCATCAATAAAGCGATTAAACGAGAGATGGTCAAAGGATTGCGGCCTGCCACTGACCGAACGACGCTTTTCAACACTCATAACAGCATTGAAATCCCCACAAACACACACCCTAGACCTCCCCAACGCCTGAATCCTCACCGAAAGCGAGTCCCACAAACGTTGCTTCGCCCCGGGGTCACAGGGCAAATAAACATTAGCCACAGAAAACTCCTCACCAGACTTAATGAAGCGACTGTGGCACCACAAGACGGAATCATAGCTTTCGGACGCCCACACGTCCACCTCGGAGGTATCCCAAAGGGTTAAAAGATCCCCCGACGCGCCTACCGAGGGACGATAAGAAAAAGTGTAAGGTGAGTTACCCCAAAGAGCTGAACAGACAGCCGAGTCACAAGCTTGCAATTTAGTTTCTTGAATACAAAGCAAAGAAGGATTCTAATTCACAACCAACTTCCTAATCTCCTGCCTCTTCTTCATCCCCCCCAGACCCCTAATATTCCAAGATATAATCTTCATCGACCACTCCATCCTCCCTGCGCCTGACCCGGCGCTATCCTAGGAACTTTGCCCGCCCGGGCGAGCACACTAAACCTATTCACGTTATCACCGCTGAAAGTAACCCCAATAGCTTTCCCTACCTCCCTAACATCGTCCTCCGCCACCTTATCATTGCCTTGCATTACCACCCAATGTTTCCAATCGTTGGTGACTGATTCCGACGAAGCCGCTACATCAGAGGAAACTGGTCTACTCACCTCCCTCGATTGGTGAGACCCATGTCTGTCCTTGCTACGACGCTCGGACTTCTTCAAAAATTTTAAGGCCTCACCCCTATCCTTACTAGGTAACCTTGCGACTTTTTTAAGACTTGATAGCGTATGCCGAAGAACCCCTCCTCTTTTCGCTTCTTCCTGTCAGCCTGTCCACCCTTCTTTAGACCTACGGAAGCACGAACTCCCGCAATTGGCTTCTTCCGAGCGGAAAAAATGACCCTAGCGTCCCCATGGTTAAGGTCTTGCAACCAATCTAAACTCCATGGCCCCGAGAGTATAGAGCGGCCCACTCCAGGAGGGCAAGACTTATTTCTAGAAGTTCGGGCATGACTTGAATGTAACACCTCCTGCCCCGTTTCACCTTCTGTGCTTCTCAAACCAACGACTGGAGAACAAATCGAAATACTTCCCTGATCACCCGACACAAGTGGAGAACCGCATATCCCCAAAACACGATCTTCCCTCCCTGCATGATGATCCAAAACCAAATCGGGACGAGTTTCATTTGCGTCCTCTGCTTGAGTGGAGATCCCAAGATCCCCCTTCACACTCCTATCCTTGGCACCGGCGCTAGAAGTTGAGACCTGCAACTTTGCTTGTAATCCTGTGTCTGCTTCCTCCTCCAAACCTTTCGCCATATTCTCAACCATAGTATCAACAGCCGTTTTTGCTTCCGCGTCCCATTGTCCTTCATCATGGTCGGCCTGAGACACCTCCTCATCACTCTCGTCCCCAAAAAGACAAGTGTCTTCCCCAAGCGCATAGCCCCACTCTTCCACCACTTTAACATCTACTTGCGTCCCGTCCACCAGCACCGTCACAACCGTATTGATAATAGCCAAGTCAGATGTTGCTATCAGAACACGGGCAAAGTCGAGTCTGTCCTTGTCAGCAGAACAATTGTCTGCGCGAAGAAAACTACCACAGTAAAAAACGCAAAGTTTGAAAAAGATCACATTCCATGCGTGCACAGGGATCCCATACAAACGAGGCATTTCAATTGATGTTTTAGGAAAAAGTTTACTCTAATTTAATTTAAAGATGATGGTGAATATTTTATTTCAAAGTCTTTGTTGTTTTAAATAAAGAAAAATACAAAATAGTGTCACCGGGGTACTAGTTAAGAATATCAAATATAGTATAATAATTTTAGAATTTGTGTAGTTAATATATTTATAATATAAACAATGTTGTTTTCAATGAAAAAGTTATTATTTTTAGTTCCTTAACTAGTGTTCCGAGACAGCAGTTAGCATAACCCTAAAAAATTTTGCATATTTTTGTGCTTTGGAAATTGGAATGTTACAAATTATTTGAATGCATATTATCTAGGGAATTGTAGTAATTGGTCTTGAATGGTGTGCTACATTTAATTAGTTGCACTACAACGTATCTTTTCTCTTAAAATTAGTGTCATAATCAATCTTGAATCTTGTGTTACATTTGACTAGTTGAGTACATTGTCGTGATAATTATATTTTGAACTATTTAAATTCATTGTCTAGGAAATTGTATTAATTCAGTCTTGAATGTTGTGCTGCATTTAATTAGTTCCAATGTAAATATTTTTTTCCTTTGATAATAAAAATCAAAGGATGAGTAGGTAAAATAATCAAAACAATTTTTATTCAATATAATTTATTAAATAACTATTTATTTTGATCTACATCTCTCTCTCTCTATGTATCTCTCTCTCTCTATGTATCTCTCTCTCTCTCAATAATTTAATAAATTTGTTCAAATGCTAAGGAGCTTAGACCTCTTAAGCAAGTGGAATGACAATGACTTTTGCTATAACTTTTTTTTATCAAAATAATCATCACATTGTTACAACAATAGAAAAATAAACATAAATAATTTGGCTTTTTCTACTAATTTTTTTTTTTGGAAAAATAATAATGACATTTATTACAATACTATCTATTGTAATTTAAAAATCAGATTTAGAATTGACCAAAACGTTATGTGTCATTCACTGATTTGGTAAATTGTTCAGAGAATTGACCAAAACGTTATTTTAGGATGTAGAATGAAGGTAAGTTCATGAACATTTTGATTTTGACAACATTATTATTTTTTGAACAAGCGATTTTGACAACATTATTATCACTAATGTATAAGAAATTTTTGCATTCTCATATATAATTATAATAAAACAAATAGATATTATTCAAAAGAATATTAACAATACCTAATTTGTTTAAACATTTATTGCAAACATTTACAAATATAATTCATATGTGCATTACCACATTACTTATTATTAATATATACTACCTCACTACACAAGGTAGCAAAATTGAACATAGGACAAAATTTCACTGTCAGTTATTGAGTTCATCACCAACAAGAACAAAGAGTGAGATAACTCTCTTATCACCATTTTTCTTTTCCAACTCCAGGTTCCACAAGGTAAATTCCAAAAAACTAAAGTAAAACGTAAACATGTTGTGAGAACAATGTACTATTGTCTAAGACCATGATGTTTGTATTCAATTTAAAATTTCTTTTTTACTGATTATTCTTATTTTATATACGTGCTAGATGAAACTCTAAACATTTTTTGGAGTTGTGAAAATCATATTCGAACATGGTTGCATCAGAAGCGTGTCCTATTGTCGATGCAATCAATGCATTCCTCGAATACTTAGTTGATCCACTACTGCAAGAAGAGCATTATGTTCATGATGATCCTCCATTGTCACTTCAGGAAAAAGTTGCAAAACAGGTTTTTTTCAGTCACCTTAAAAAACTTTCGTTATGCCTATCCAACAGTTAACATCTTGGTGAATATTTGGAACTGATTTTTTTTTTTTTTATATAAAAATAATTATTTTAGAATTCAAAGATTAATGAATATCTGACTGAAGCTCCATTTGATTTTAATATCTAGATTACTGAAGTTTCTTTTTGATTTTAACAAATAATGGAAGTTCCTATTAGATATGGCAATTCAAAGATTAATTAACATCTAATTGAAATTGTATGTGATTTTAAATTCAAGAACCTCATCATTTAATTACATTTTAATGGTGTAGGTGCATTCAGTTGTGTTACTATACAACTATTACCATAGAAAACAAAATCCAGATCTAGAATTTTTGAGATATAGGGAATTTTGCAAGATGATTGTGGATCTGAGACCAAATTTGCTACCATATATGAAATTTACGCCGAAGCCTGATTATGATGCTGACCTAATTGATGTGGAGCAGCAACTGTCATTAACAGAAAATAAGATCATGAATTCCTATCATATATGTACATCTTTAGATGCATCAAAAATTGTTCCTAATATAAAGGGATGGCCTATTTCAAAAGTTGTGGTCCTGTTGGTCGATAGTAAGACGGAGAATTGCTTCATGCGTTTTAGTTCCATCACTGATGGAGTATGGTCTTTGATTGAGAAAAATGTGGATACTACTAATCAAATTTCTGAAGTTACAAGTAAAATTGTATTTCAATCCACAAAAAGAAGAGTCATTAAGAAGCGCTCTAATGAAGGATTAAATGAAGATCAAATTTTGCAAGTTGGATATTCTGCTGTTCAGGAAGCTGCAGGTAATTATCCTTCTTTTACAAAGAGATTGCAATAGCTATTGTTTTTTTGTTTTTTTTGACTCAACAATTTCATAAAAATTATATGAGATAATTACACTTGGATAGAAGGCAAACAGACAACAAGCTGCGCCGCTAATCCTTTTTGGATCGCAAAACCAATTCTCTTAAATACTACATCTACAGACCTAGTATTATAGCTATTGTTAATAACAAGGTTGTTAAAATCCCGATTTAAAACCTAAAAACTATAGATTTTACGTTTCTAAGTCATCGTTTCAAGTTAAATCGCTAGTAGAATCTTTTTTGGGTAAAATCGTAGTCTGGAACGATTTTACATGATTTAAATCGCTCTAAAATCACTGGAATCATGTAAAATCGTAGGTTTTAACTCTTTGAGACGATTTTACCTTCTTGTTTTTGGATAATTTTTTGGATGTTACTTGATGATTTGATGTGTAGTTTTATCCAAGTTTATAAATACTACATTTTATTATGATGATTTAGTATATTTTAGCTTTTAAATTAAGTTGAAACTTTAAATAATTGATGCATTTATAATATTATAGCTATTGTTAATAACTATAATACTCTGGTTCTAATTTATTCATAATTATAATCAAATGTCAACATGAAAAATCATGTTAAACTTTTTTTTATGTTTTTTTTTTTTTTTTAAATATTTACAGGTTAGTATTAAAACATGATTTGTTGATGCTTATTTTTTGTTCAAGCTTTTTAAGTTAATCTTTCAATACTTCTTAAATTATGTTTTATCAAGAACTTTTTAATTCATAAAATTCGAATATGATTCTTTCATTAATATTTCTAATTTCCCTTATGAGCAGGTGTCAATGTTATTGATATTATGCTTTTGGATAGTTACATTGTTTATTCACATAGCCAAGATAGGACAATTTCAAAGTTTTATATAATGAAGTCCTCACAATTTATCAATGAAGGTTTCATTAAAGTTCCTATCAAATATTTATTGGAAAGGTTCGTTATAAACTTTAATTTATATCTTGTTGTTAACAAACTTGTGTGTGTTTCACTATAACATTTCATATCTTATCTTTGGATAGTGTACGAGGCCCTTTGCTAGAAAGAAGTTCTAACATTTGGAAGGTAACCCCAACAGTCAAGTACTTCCACATGCTTCCTTATTATGAAATCATCTCAAAATGGATTTCAAGGTTGGTATAATCTGCCTTTCCCTTTTTCTATTGCCCAATTTTGATTGACTTACAATATTAATAATGAATTATGACCTCATAATTATAAATCTAACAAACTTAACATAGATTTTCTCAAATTATTTCTCATTTCGGTTTTATGTTTTCGTTTGCGCCTCTTTCCATAAGATATTGGTGGATATTTATATAATATGTTTTTTGTAGAGAAAAATTCCCAGATAGTGTGCAAGATTCTAGTCAGTCACAGGGTGCACCTAAGACTTTGAAGGTGTATTCGAGGAGAAAGTTTAAGAAGCGTGAGATGGGTACTAGAGCCATTGAGGCGAATTGTGGAGGTGATGTAGTGTCAAGTCACCTCCATAGTACACCTAAGGCTTTAAAGGTGTATTCAAGGAGAAATAAGAAGAAAGACAGGTAGCTCGCAAATGAAGGGGGAAATGTATGACTTTATTCTGCTTATGAAGAATGTTTGGTTTTGAGGGAGAGTTGTTTCCTCTACTTATTTTCATTTGTTGATTTTCCTTCTGTTTGCAATCTTTATTAATTTTGTGAAGCTGAGTATTTATCACCTAACTCGAGAGGTTTGAAGTTTAGATTTTCTCAAACTACTATATGGTAGATATTTTAAACATTACTTTTAGTATTAAGTAAACTCTTACTCCTCAAGTCTAAGAATGAAATGTTTTATTATTTGTTTTATCATCGTCGTAATAAAAAAGTATAAAATCTACACAGATTAATAAGCAATAGAGTAATATTTGTTTTCAAGGAAATTTCTATGCAAATTGTATATAAGATGATTAAATTGGTGATGATTGTATTGGTTTTAGGATTGTGATCAAAGCAAGCAGATTATAATATTTTTTTATATTTTAAGGACCCTAAGATCATGGATTTCATAAATAACACGTCTTTCTAATTATTCTCTAAACATATCTTGCTATATGAGAACTTCCTTGAAGGCGAGATATAGGTTGTGCAGAATCCTCCTCCATGTTACTATTTATCAGAGCGGTCGTTAATCGTCCCAAGTGCTTGGATTAATTTGAACGCCACCCATCATATCTTTGCCTTTCCCCTTGTATCATTTAGCTTGTAGGAATATCACATTGTTAATTGTATCATTAGCTTGTACATGACAAAAAATTCTATCTTTATGTCATTTTCTATGACATGAAATTTTTTATCAATCTTGTTTTCAATAGCTTGCAGATCATCTTGTTTATCCTTAACTAAAATTTGAGTCATGAATTGCATCAGATCAAGAGTGCCTCAGAATCAAGTAATTTATTTATCTTTACAATAGTGCTTCAGATTAAAAAGAATTTACAAAATAATGAAATTTTAACTTTTTAAAAAAGTGATTTTATCATTTCCTAGGACTAAAAGCCATATAGGATTTGTTTGTTTTAGCTTTAAAAACAACAATTTTATTTTGTAATTTTAAAAATAGTAAAAGTTATTCTAAATTTAAGTTTTAAATTAATCTTTTTGTAAATTGAAAAAGTGATTTTAACATTTGTGATTTAAATATTTATGTTAGAGATCTAAACTTAATAAAAATCACATGTTTTTTAAAAAATACTAGTTTAAAGACCCGTGCATTCGCACAGGTCATTGACTTTTATTCGATATTTAAGTTTGTCATTATATTATCGTAGAAAAATTATTTAGAATAAAATATTTAAAAATTTGTTATATAATATTGTTAAAATATAAATGAAACCATAGTTATTTGTCGTCTTGTTGCGACGTTTTTTGTTGTTGTCCCATCTTGGTATGGTGTTTGTTTGTTTGTTTGTTCAGATTTGCAGATTTGTTTCGATTCAAATTCAGTGCAGATTCAATAACTTTAGCATCATCAACATTGCAGACCTAGATACATGATTATTCCGGACATTTGAAGTTTGTCATATTAATTGTAGGTTTTGTCATAGACATCCGACCGTTTTATGCTGTTAACTTGGATGCTGTGAGCCTGTTTGTAGATTCATCCTTATTAGTTTTTAGCGAAATTGAATATGTAATGATTTCGATTGATGTATTCCCTATGAATTTGAATGAATGAATATTGTTGTTTTTGAGTAAAAAAAAATATAAATGAAACTATTGTGCTATTCTTTATAAAACTTATTAAATGAATTAATTTGATTATAATCATCAAAAGATAAATTATCCAATTTTTTATATATCTGTCATAAATAATGATCCGTGTATATTTTCTTTTTTAATAAAAATCAGGTTGTTACACACCGCACATTTTATCCTAGTTTACAATGAGTCTTTCTCAGTATAACTTTTTGTCCACAGTACAACTATAAAAAATACGAAAATACCCATTTTATTTTCGAATATAAAAAATATTATTTCTCTATCACTCTCTAATGTAGTTTTGTCCTGTATTATCTTGTTTTGTCTTGTATTGTTCTGTCCAATACCTACTGTTTTGCAAATCAAACACACAAACATCACATTTTACCATTGTTTTAAAAATCGGATCGGACCGGCCGGTCGATCCGGCCCGGCCAGAAACCGGCAATCTATACACGGTTTAGTCTAGGTGCAGGATCGGTTTTGCATTTGAATAATTAATTCAAAAAATTCCAAATGTGGCCACAGGTTTTGAACACATGAACTTTTGATAAAACAAAGGGAAACTTACCAATTGGCCAATTGAGTTTAATATAATTTGGTTACCTCTAATCTAATTATATATAATTACTTGTAATTAGGGAACATAAAAATTCACGACATCATTTATAGTGACGAGACTTATGTTAATATTTTTTTTTTGAATACCTATTAATCAAAATATATTTGATTTTAAAATATAGTTTAATTTAAACTATATATATATTTGATCAAAATATATATGTTAGTATAATTATACTATTTTTAAAATTTTCAAATAAAGACCGGGTTAGTCAATATATATGTTAGTCAAAATAAAAATAATGATGGAATGAGAAGTTTTGAGTATGAGTTTTTATATTTGATCAATATATTTTAGTATAATTATACTATTTTTAAAATTTTCAAATAAAGACCGGGTCAATAGTTATGCGGTCCGGCTAGTGACCCACTGGTCCAACCAATAACCCAGTGACCCAGAGCTTCGACCGGATCGATCACCGATTCGGGTTTTAAAACTATGCATTTTACAAACAAAAATACGATATCATATATTATCCACCTATACACACACATATGGTGACGCTAAAAAATTAATAAAAAAATACAATAGTACATATTATTGTATTTTTGTTGGTTATTTTGTATTTACATAATATTTCTCATATTATTATGATGCATATCATTGATATTTTGGGTAATTTCCAGGAAATTGCATAAAGATGAATTAAGGTCAATGGCCTAGTAAGCATTAATTACTACTATATATTACTCTCACCTTAATTAATTATAAGTAAATTTTCATTTTTTAGATTCATTGAATAACTAATGTATTTAGTCTTAAATATAGACCAAATACGTTAATTTTTCAATGAATCTAAAAAGTAAAAATTTGCTTATAATTAAAACGGGAGGAAGTATAGTGATTTTATTTGTGGATCACCTAATTGATTAATCATTAATCATTAGATTCTATTCTACTACTACACCCAATGCAAGAATTTCTCTAAATATAATCTTGATTATTCATTCCTGTTCGGTGGCCCTTCCAATTTCACCCTTCGTGAATGCCAAGTAACCAATTCAATCCATTTTGGTGCTTTCAGCTACATTTGGAGTTTGGAGTTAAACTTAACCGAATGAGATCAATTTCACTAGCGGAAACATAATTAAAGAACTAAAATGAAAGAAAAAATGGTTATAGGACCAAAATAAAATCAAGAAATAAGTTAAGGACCTAATATGTAATTTAGCCATCTTTCATTATATACAAATTTATTTTAACTATAAATTTTACTATTGATTTAAATAAGATATTTTGTGACATATTGATATAATAGTGAAACGTATTGATCAAATGATGAAAATAAACTTATGCATGATATAAGACTTGTTTCACTTGAAAATGAATTGATGATGCAGTAACTATTTCTGACCGTCTAATTATAAATGAATTGCCGAGATTAAATTTTATATAAAATTAATCAAATTAATTAAATAAATCAGGACTATCCAATTAGCTTTGTGCAACTTCGATCGACTACTGCATGCAATTCAGATTGGTTTCACTCCTACATCATAGACCATAATCTCTCTTATTTATTAAATTAATTTAATAATCACAATCTCCAACACAACATAAACCAAATAAATACTTTGAACAAAGACAACTAAAATAAACAATGAGGATTACTAGAATAAAATTCAACTTGCGTGTCAAGCAACTTACATACGCAGATTCCAAATTTTCTACTATATAAGATAGTAAGAGCACAATACATGTTCCATATTCAAATTAGTAATTGTTTTCTATTCATTCATTTCTAAATTTGCTTGCTACGGCTAGTTTTCCATCATCTTTTGGTTCAAAAAGGTTCATTACTCTCTCTTCACTAAGAAAGTTTCCATGACTAATCCACAAGCTGTGTTTTCATATTTTCTCTATCACAATTGTTTGCTACACTAGTCTTTCAAAGTTTCCATGACTAATTCATAATTTTTTTTTGGCATAATGCATCTATATGTCATTTAAGTTTTACCTTTGTATCAAATAAGTCTTTTAAGTTTTTTAAGTATCAGATAGTGTCCTTTAAGTTTTATGTTTGTATCAGATAAGTTCTTTAAGTTTTTTAAGTATCAGATAGGTCCTTTAAGTTTTAGGTTTGTATCAAATAGGTTCTATTTCTTAAGGACCTATTTGATACAAACTTAAAACTTAAAGGATATATCTGATACAAACGTAAAACTTAAAGGACCTATCTGATACTTAAAAAACTTAAAGGACATATCTGATACTTAATAAACTTAAAGGACTTATATAATACAAACGTAAAACTTAAAGACTTATAGATGCATTTTGCCTTGTTTTTTTCTACAGCTTTATACAAATTAGAGTGGTTGTTAGTTAAAGAGGTTTGTAAGCAAAGCAAGCAAGCCTTTCTCTAAGGAAATGGATATAGACACTGCAAGTATTCAGCCAGTAGTAGTAGATACTGGAAGCAAGCAAGAAGAAGGTTCAGAGGAGAACAAGGCTAAGGATGAAAAAACCAATACAGTACCTTTATACAAGCTTTTCTCATTTTCTGATTCTTTGGATCATTTATTGATGTTTGTTGGGACTATTGGTGCTATTGGGAATGGAATCTCCCCGCCCTTGATGACTTTATTATTTGGAAACATGATCAATGCATTTGGAGGATCATCAAGCACCAAAGAACTTGTTGATGAAGTTTCCAAGGTAATCAATCATCCTGACTTTTGTTATAGAAATAGTAACTTATACATAAAAACTTATATGCTATAAGCGCTTAATTAAGGTGTTTATCGAAACAGATCCTAATCCATGTTACTTTGTTTAGGTGGCCTTGAAATTCGTATACTTGGCTGCGGGTACCTTTGTTGCGTCTTTTTTGCGTAAGTACATTAGTTTATCTATTAGTTCTTACAATCTAACTTATTAGTTTGGCTCATTATGATATAAAAAGAAACCATTTTGATATGTATCAGAACTGACTTGCTGGATGATCACTGGTGAGAGACAGGCTGCAAGAATTAGAGGTTTATACCTACAAACTATTTTGAGGCAGAATGTGAGTTTCTTTGATAAGGAAACTAATACCGGAGAGGTTGTTGGAAGAATGTCTGGTGATACCGTTCTTATTCAAGATGCCATGGGTGAGAAGGTATGAATGAACCACCGTGCAAGTCATAAATCATCGTCATCATTATAAAATCGGCTTGTATAGTGATAGATGAACTGAATCGATCATTAGGTTTTTTACATTTTTCAGACCATTATTATTCAATGGCGGAATTCTTTGGAGGTTTTGTTGTAGCATTCATCAACGGATGGCTTTTAACCGTTGTCATGACGTCTTGTATTCCACTTCTTGTCTTGTTTGGTGCCATGATGAGCATGGTTATTACAAAATCATCATCCAGTGGACAAACAGCTTATTCTAAAGCAGCAACAGTAGTAGAGCAGACAATTGGTTCTATCAGAACTGTATGCAAATTTTCAGAAACAACTCCTTTTACTTTCCTTTTCTTTTTGTTATTGCAAATTAATTCTATAAATGACTTCTGTTTTTCCAACCGACGCAGGTTGCGTCGTTCACCGGAGAGAAACAAGCCATAGCTAAATATGACCAGTCCTTGATTGATGCTTACAAAACTGTAGTGAAAGAGGCCCTAGCTTCTGGTTTAGGGTTTGGTTCACTCTACTTTGTTGTTATTGCTAGTTATGGTTTGGCAGTATGGTTTGGTGGAAAAATGATAATAGAGAAAGGTTATACAGGAGGGGAAGTTGTGACTATTATTTTTGCTGTATTGACTGGATCCATGTAAGTTTTGTGTTCCATTTTGCTTATATTTTGTTACAAAGGGAGTACGTGTTTTACAATCCAAGTATATTTCTATTTCCAATTCTAGGTCTCTGGGAGAGACATCTCCAAGCTTGAGTGCTTTTGCTGCAGGACAAGCTGCAGCATTTAAAATGTTTGAAACGATTAAACGGAAGCCGGAAATTGATGCTTATGACACAACCGGGCGAAAGCTTGATGATATTCGCGGAGACATAGAGCTTAGGGAGGTTTGCTTTAGTTATCCTACAAGGCCAGATGAACTGATATTCAATGGATTTTCTCTTACAATACCAAGTGGGACTACTGTAGCTTTGGTAGGGGAAAGTGGGAGTGGAAAATCCACAGTTGTCAGTTTGATAGAGAGATTTTACAATCCACAAGTTGGTGAAGTTCTCATTGATGGTATCAACCTCAAAGAATTTCAACTTAAATGGATCCGACAAAAAATTGGCCTAGTCAGTCAGGAACCAGTACTCTTTACTTGTAGCATTAAGGAGAATATTGCCTATGGTAAGGATGGTGTGACCGATGATGAAATCAGAGCTGCAGCAGAACTTGCTAATGCCGCCAAATTTATAGATAAACTTCCTCAGGTAAACTCTTTATTTTTTAAATGTACAAATTGCATAGGAATTTCTTCTTTAATAGTTTAAATATTATGTGTGTGCCTTCATATTAAATTCGGTATTTTCTGCCTTAATAATTTTATCGATAATGATCTTAGGGACTAGATACAATGGTTGGTGAGCATGGAACTCAGCTCTCCGGAGGTCAAAAGCAAAGAGTTGCAATTGCAAGAGCAATTCTGAAAGATCCAAGAATCCTTCTTCTTGATGAAGCTACAAGTGCGCTTGATGCAGAATCTGAAAGAGTAGTACAAGAGGCATTGGACAGAATAATGGTAAACCGAACAACTGTCATTGTAGCTCACCGCTTAAGTACCATAAAGAATGCTGATACCATTGCTGTTATTCATCAAGGAAAAATAATTGAAAGAGGTATATATACACATATTATGGTATGACCAAAATCAAACTGAATGTTTATTATATACCTTACTGTTTTCTTATACTTTTTTCAATTGATCAGGTTCACATGCTCATCTCACAAGGGACCCCGATGGAGCCTATAGCCAGCTCATTAGGCTGCAAGAAATGAAGGGGTCAGAACAGAATGTTGCAAATGACACAAACAAGTCAAACAGTATAGTGTTATCTGAAAGACAATCTAGTCATAGATCTTTATCGTTGAGATCTATAAGTCAAGTGTCATCTGGAAGTGGAGACAGCGGTCATCACTCATTCACAGCGTCATTTGGTGTGTCGACCACAATTGTTGGCTTCTCAGAAACCGCAGATGGTGGAACTCAAGCTCCTCCTTCTAAAGTTTCATCAGCACCAGAAGTGCCAGTTTATCGCCTGGCCTATTTAAACAAGCCAGAAGTTCCAGCCTTACTTATAGGGACAATCGCTGCAGCACTTCACGGTGTAATACTATCGGTTTTCGGCCTCTTGCTTTCGAAAATGACAAGTATTTTCTACGAGCCAGCTGACGAACTTCGTCATGATGCAAAGGTTTGGGCGTCAGTATTTGTTGGGCTTGGTGTTGCGTCATTATTCATTTTTCCAATTAGATTCTACTTTTTTGGCATTGCTGGTGGTAAGTTGATCAAAAGAATAAGGAAAATGTGTTTTGAGAAGGAAATTCACATGGAAGTAAGTTGGTTTGATGAAGCTGAGCATTCAAGTGGAGCAATTGGAGCAAGGCTCTCAACCGATGTAGCTTCGATTCAAGCTTTGGTTGGTGATGCACTCGGTTTACTCGTTGAAAATATTGCTACAGCTATAGCTGGCTTGGTAATTGCTTTTGTAGCCAGCTGGCAGCTTGCTCTTGTAATCCTTGCTATGGTGCCTCTACTAGCACTTGATGGATTTTTGCAAGTGAAGTTCTTGAAAGGGTTCAGCAATGATTCAAAGGTTTTTTTTTCTTGATCTTGATTTCCATTATCCAAACAATTAATATTGTGAATGGATTCATATGAAAATGTGTTTTCAACTGAATCAATAGTAATCAGATCAATATTTCGTACAATTTTTGGCATCATTAAGATGTAAGATGTATGAACATTGTTACAATACAAGCATGATCTCTATATACATTTTTGACTTAGCTTTATGTTGTGAATACTGATATACTTTTCAATGAACAGAAATTGTATGAGGAAGCAAGTCAAGTGGCGAACGATGCAGTGGGAAGTATAAGAACAGTTGCTTCTTTCTGTTCTGAAGAAAAGGTGATGGGCCTATATAAGCAAAAATGCGAGGGACCGATTAAGACAGGCATAAGGCGAGGAATAGTCAGCGGATTTGGTTTTGGGATATCATTCTTCGTGTTGTATGCAGTTTATGCATGCAGTTTTTATGCTGGAGCGCGTCTCGTTGAGGATGGAAAATCTTCATTCTCAGACGTTTTTCGTGTAAGTTACTCTCCATAAAATACTATTATCTTTAAGGTTTTGGGTCAAGATGTTATGTATTGTAGTTTTTGTTCCTATAAGCATGGTAGTTATTAGAGCCAATAATTTTTCTAGCATTTAGTTATTTGTTGCTTCCTGATGTGCAGGTATTTTTTGCTCTAAGCATGGCAGCTATAGGACTCTCTCAATCCGGGTCATTGGTATCTGATTCAACTAAGGCAAAAAGTGCAGCTGCTTAAATATTTGCTATTCTTGATAGGAAATCACTCATAGATCCAAATGATGAATCAGGAATGACATTGGAAGAACTCAAGGGAGAAATTGAGTTGAACCATGTCAGTTTCAAGTATCCTATTAGACCTGATGTTCAAATATTCAGAGATCTTTGCTTGACTATTCACAGTGGCAAGGTAATTTTCTAATACACTACTCTAAATTGTTCTATGTAATTGAGGAACAAAACTGTCAAATAACCGATTATCCCAAAAATTTAAGCTGATAGAGTTACATCAATGGTTTTATATTATTTTTAACACCCCCTCACACAAGAGCCCACTTGGGCTTGAAGCGTGGATAATGCATAGGTCCACCTACCATATGCTTAAATTCCACTTTTTAATTAGAAAGTGAGGGGAGCGGGGATCGAACTCTAGACCACTTAGTCATAGAGACTCTGATACCATGTCAAATAACCGATTATCCCAAAAGCTTAAGCTGTTAGGATAAAGTTACATCAATGGTTTTATATTATTTCTAACAAAAACCACGAACATATTGATTATGCTATTGATAAAAATATCAGACTGTTGCACTCGTTGGAGAAAGTGGAAGCGGAAAATCAACATTGATCTCGTTAATACAAAGATTTTATGATCCAGATTCAGGTCACATTACACTTGATGGAAAAGAAATCCAAAGTCTACAAGTGAAATGGTTAAGGCAACAAATGGGTCTAGTAAGCCAAGAGCCAGTTCTTTTCAATGATACCATCAGAGCCAATATTGCATATGGAAAAGGAGATGCATCAGAAGCAGAGATTATAGCTGCAGCAGAATTAGCAAATGCTCACAAGTTTATTAGTAGTTTACAAAAGGTATAATATTGTGATATCTATTAATGTTTCTCATATTCGTATAAATTATATGCATTGTCTGAATTTTCAACGTAACGGATCTATGCACAGCAGAAATACAGGATCTAGTACATAGTAACTAAAAATATATAATGTATGCAGGGTTATGATACAATAGTAGGAGAGAGAGGTGTTCAATTATCCGGGGGGCAGAAACAGCGTGTGGCAATTGCGAGAGCTATAGTGAAGAATCCAAAAATAATATTACTAGATGAAGCAACTAGTGCACTTGATGCGGAGTCTGAGAAGGTGGTTCAAGATGCACTTGACCGTGTTATGGTGGAGCGAACAACAATAATAGTAGCTCATAGGTTATCGACTATTAAGGGTGCAGATTTAATTGCAGTAGTTAAGAATGGTTTTATAGCAGAGAAAGGAAAACATGAAGCATTGCTCCATAAGGGTGGTGACTATGCTTCTTTAGTAGCATTACACATAAGTGCTTCTGCATCTTAGACTCCCACATTTTAAGCTTTTTCATGATACACATAGTTGTTCACTTGTTTGTGATTTTGTCCTTCTCCATCCATGATTAGTTAAGTTTTAATACCAGGCTCTCTTATGTCTTTATTTATATGTAATAGTTACTCAAAAATGATGCCATTAATGACTGTGATAAGAAGATTAACATTGAGATGCTTCTTAACCCTATCCCTAATTATGTCTTTGATCAGCTTCTTTCAATTGCGAAACTTATAACTGATTTTTATGAGTTTGCTCCTGGTGGTCATGTTGATGGTGGCATTGTCGGTAGTGTTCGGAATATGTCTATTGGCAGCAATAATGGCGGCATTGTTGACGATGTTTGTAATTTGTCTAATAGCAATTTGTCTAATAGCAGCAACAAATAAAGCATTATTAGGAGGTAATTTATTGCTACATTAGGAAATTACTATGTGATTAGGTACGTTATTGCAATACTGGACTTTTGAATGGTGCTAACTGTTTCACTGAATTGCTAAAGTGTTAATTTTTTCTAATTTGGAATGTTGGACTTATGCATCAATTGAAAGATGTTAATTCTTCTATTTTTCATTAGGATTAATTGAATATGTATGAATATTGAAATTAGACTCGTGTTTAATGAGCTCGCTGGACAAATTGTTCGGAGAACACAAGTTTGATTTTTTGATTGAATTTTTTGTCAGACTTTACTTACCCCGGAAACCGATAATTAATATTAAAAACATAAAATTGAATATGCTTATTATTATATAATTTTGGGGACTTGTTGAATGTAATGTCCCAACTTTAATTAATTGAAGAATATTAATCAGGGAAAATTATTGGAGACTAATTGGAAATAAGAAAGCATGTATAAAGGATACTCTCTCCGTCCCAACATTATTAAAGTACAAAAGCAAGTATTTTGTATATATCGTTCCACAGGGACTATTGTGATATTAAAAATCGTTCAGCAATGATCATGATTTTAAGTGCGGGTTTTTGTGATTGATTTGTAGTAAACTTTTCAAACATAAAAGTTCAATAAAGATATATAAATTCATAGAGATAAAAATTGCCGGGATTAGAATTCAAATATCCATTTATATGCATTTACTTGACTTGTCACATATATTTTAGTTATCAACCAATTTTATCATGTATTGTTCTTTGTACGTTTTCGTTCCCAGATAACGACGAGAAACTATTACACCGATCAACCCCCGATCCCTCGGGTGATTAACTGATACAATATCTTTTAAAAACCAATACCTTGAGTGATTATCAAACCTAAATCTATCCCTAGAGTTTAGATTCAATAGATATTATCCTAATTAATTGATTCAAAACATATATTCCTATACTATTTCAAATCTAAAGAATAAAACACTAAAGGCAAGGATAATATCAAGATTGATTGAATCACTAAAATATATATAACAAAAGATCAAGATAAACACATATTCATAGAGTATTCTTCATCTAATCCCAACAATAAGAGAAATTGGTTACCCATAGTCACGGTAACCTGAGGTTGTCTGGGAATGTTTCAGAATAAGAACAAAAGTGAATCCCGTTTTCTGATCTCAAAATCTATTCATATCAGTTTTGCTAATCTCGCCGGGCGAGATACCTTACTTCATTTGTTGGTTTGATGACACGTGTCCCACTGACTTCTTTGACCACCTTAGGTCGGTACCTCTCGTCGGGCAAGCTTGGGCGAGCATCCTCACTGACCTTCGCTGGCTCTCGCTCAAGTTTCCATTTTCTGCTGTTTTTGCTTCGCCGGATCTCGCCGGGCAAGAGTGAGCGAGAATTTGTTTTTCAAATCTTTGTTTCTTTGTTCCAACTCTACTTTTTGGCTTCAAATACTTTCAAAAATGGTTGGGATTTAGACAAACCAAACAAAATTAACTTAAAACTATTATTTACATAATTTTGGGGTTTTTTTCAAAGGATTTCTTACAAAATAAGTTAATAAGTGCCTTAATTTACTATATGATTTAACTACTTTTTGGCACTTATCAACTCTCCACAACTTAGAACTTTGTTTGTCCTCAAACAAAAACAAAAGTAAAAGCAAGAAGAATATAGACAAGCTACTAAGTTACATGCTAAAGACTAGGTTTGTAATCAATCAAAATTTTTAAACCAACTTTTTCTAGCATAAGCAAAGCAATCATCAACTAATGATCAATTCTCAAAACATTCAAAGAAACGAAGTATGATTATGAAAAGGTTGCTATGCCTAAGCAAAATTCTCATTATTCTTATCAAACAATCAAAAATTAAGTACCATCACCATTTTCTCACAAGTATATCACTCAAGGGCAAGTGTTTAACTCAATCCATGCAATGTGCATACAACAAATCGATTCAAACATTCATCCAGGCGATATCATACAACATGTTATCAGTCATGGATCACTAAGGACTTTATTAAGATTGTAATGGGGCTAGGCTACAAAAAATCATTGTTTTTCTTTAGATTCAAACAGCCTTAAGGATAAGAGAGCAATATTCTTGTCTATTTACATCAACAATCCACTCTCATTCACATCCCCATTTTTCAATTCTTTGGTGATTTTCTTTGCTTCGACATTTTTTTCTTTCACAAATTTTTTCTGTTTTTCTATTTCTTTTTGCTTTTCATTTGTGTCGAATGCTTTCAACTTTTCTTTTCTTTTTACATTCAATCACCCTATTCAACAACTACTTTTCTTTATTGATTCTTTTTCAATCTTCTTCTCCCCAACTTGAATATTTACATAACCCTCTTCGGAATACAATTGCTCTCCTATCCTAAGACAAGGGTAGAGTCGTTGTTTTTCATTTCTTTTTGGTTTCAGGGTTTCAAAACAAACAAATTTTAAAATTTAGGCTCAAAAGGGGACATAAAAGGTCACACTTACTCACAGGGTAGGTCGTTTTGACCAAAATAGTTGTCACTCAAAAAGAAACACGGCCTTGATCATTTTGATGACATCAAACACATCAAACAATAGCAGGATTAAGCTAAAATCAACTGAATATACACAATTGTCGGTTCTCAAATATTTTTGTAAACAATGGAAAGCTCACACAACTCACCCGGCTAGATTGGATAGTACAAGTTCTATCATGTTTCACAAAAACAATGAGAATCATCTTAGGACAAGCAACACATTTCAAGAACATGTTAAATTCCTAAGCATGTTTCAAAAACTAATCACAAGTTTGACAAATGGCTTCACAAAACAGTTAAATTATGTTGAGTCATTGATTTATCACAAACCTGTCTTCGAGATCTTGAAAGCATCTGCTTGTCTTCACAAAAAATTTATTCACATATTCACAAAAACTTAAACTACTACTCAAGCTTACTTAAGATAGACCAAAATATAACCAAAAGACTAACATTAACATAATATGAACATCACTGTTTAAACATCACTTAAAATATCACATGTTCATAAATGAACCAAAAATACATAAACCAACTAAAAGTTTCACATGTTTATCAGAAAACCAAAATACATAAACAAAATAACTAAAACATAATGACAAGAAATGACTGAAAGCTTGTAAAGTGTCACTCAGTAATGGTGAGCCTTTTCAGTCAATCTCTACTCTCTTCAATCCTGCATTGTGTTCTCTCCATCTCCTTCATCAGAAACGAACACATCAGCAGCCGCTTCATCAACCGGGTCATCATCACCACAGCATTGGCACCATCAGATGTGCCCACCCCATCACCGAACTGTGGCCTGTCCCCGGGCCAAGCAACCTGTGCATAAAAATGAGAAGGCTCATATAAAGGTTGGTTAAGGCTCATCTGATACATAGCCTCATAAAGATTAACATCGGCGCAATGATTCGCTGCATTCTGGTCCATGAGGTGGTACATGAGCTGCTGATCAGTGAATTGAGGGGGGGCTGGTTGTTGTGCTTGGATAGGCTTCTTTGGATAACACCACCTTTCTACATGCTTGTCATCAATCGTTCCCAAAGGGTCACAGAAAGTAGCGGAAACCATGAATCGTGCTTTCCTAATCAATCCCATAATGAGTGCGGGAAAGAGTAACATGCCAGATCTACTTTTTTTTTGTGCCACTAAGGACAACTTCCTTTAGCTCCTGAGAAATAACCTTTGCAATGTCCACCTGACTTCCTTTAAAGAGACAATATATGAGCCCCAAAATTGGCATGGTAACATCAGAGATGTGGCTATGGGGTATGACATTGTGGAGGAAGAAAAGAAGTGTCAATCTAGCCACTGGAGTCATATCTTCTCCTTTTGCTCTCAAGGGTAGTCCTGTCTTGCCATAAGCGATAGTGCATCCCGGTAGAAGAAGTAATCCTGTCATTCCGGGAATATCCCAATTACCTTGTGCCAAAGTTACAGCATAGTCGCACAAGTAATCTTCACTCTCCCTTGTGTAAGACTTTCCCAAAACATCATTGATGGCATCCCGATCAAATCGAATATGTCGATTGCGGATTGTGATCATGTAAGGGAACGGCTGAATGAGATCCGTCAAGAGTGTGTTGGCGTAGAACTCCCTAACCAATTCAGGATTGATGTATCTCTTGAAGGTGTGAAAAACACAAGAAGGGGGGTTGAATTGTGTTTTGACAAGTTAATACTTTCTTCTAGATTTACAAATCTATCAGAGTCTCTTTGGCAGCGGATGTGTCAATACAACAATCAGTAAAATAGAGAGAGTAAGGAAGAGATGAACACACAGAATTTATACTAGTTCCCCACACAAAACGAGAGTACTCCAGTCCCCTTGTACTTACAAGAGAGATCACTATAATCACACAAGATTACACAATTGCTCAAGCACACAAGCAAGATACTTCCAAATGTTCAAGCACACAAGCAAGAGATTTCCAAATGCTCAAGCACACAAGCAAGAGACTTCCAATGCTCCAGATCACATAGCAGGAGACTTTACAATGCTCAAGCACAAAAGCAAGAGACTTCCAAATGCTCAAGCACACAAGCAAGAGACTTTCAATTTGCTCAAGCACGCAGGCAAGAGACTTCCAATTTGCTCAATCAATTAAGCGAGAGACTAGCTTAATTTACACATATAGACTAAACTCTATTAAAAATGTAATCAAAACTTCTGAGTCTAGATTTTGGAATTCAAACAATTCAGAGTTGTAGTCTTGTGCAAATATCTTCTATTAAGCTCTTGATGAGAACACTTCTTTGTGCAGTTGATAGAAGCTTTTGTGTTGAACGAATTCTTCTATCTTTTCTTTGTGTTTTGCACTGGTTCATTTTCTGTAATGACAACGACAATTTTTCCATTCAAAGAGGTCTTCAATATATAGGCAGTTTGAATAGAGAAGTTTGAAATCTGACTGTTGAAAGTACAGCAATTTGCCTGGAAATTCATCTTTGTCTTTTTCCCAAAATAGGCAAACAACTTCTGCTTCTTTTTCCTCGAAGGTAGATGTTTACACAGAAGAGGTAATATTGTACCGTTGTCTTCAACTCCCTTTTTGACTGAACCAGATGACATTGATTTGCCTTTGCATTGGTCATCTCGTCGTATCTTTAAGCGTAATGGGAATATCTGAAGACGTGGCCTTATCAGAGTTGTTATCCTTAAGATCATTGTAGCTTCTGAGAGCGTACTGTGTTGCTTCTGGTAAGCTCTTCTTGCTTCTGAGAATCTTTGTCCTCTGAAAGGTTGTAAAGCGCTTCTTGGTGAACTCAGACCTTCTGAGTCATTCAGATGCTTGTATTCTAATCTTTGACTTCTCAGATTCTATCTTCTTTCTTTCTGCACACTCAAGTAAATTATTAGTGTTCTCCATCTTAGCAATAATACTTTGTTATCATCAAAACTTCATTAAGTTCATAGGGTTTGTTTGAGAAAACTTTCTTGTTCCAACAATCTCCCCCTTTTTTATGATGACAAACATAAATATTAATTGCTAATTTGTTGTTGTAATAATTTATCATGTTCTCCTCGGGTTTGGAGTTTTGCAAGCTCCCACTGATTCAAATGCACTATAGGGTTAGGTTTGTAAGCACCCCCTACGTTTATCCATGATTAATTAAAACAGTTTAAGAGCTAATCATTATATCTTTAGATCAAATCTTCATACTTTGACACTCAGAGGCTAGGTTTGCAAGCTCTCCCCCTATGTCATGTAAGACTAAGACAAGTTCGCAAGTTGTCTTAAGTTTTACGTATGATTCTCCAGTCATAAGAATACAATTAGATCTCCTTCAGTTTATAGCTCAATTTTTTAATCAACATAAAACGAATTAACACATACTGAAACATAAATGCTGAATTTAACAGATACTGAATTTAAATAGAATTCAATTACTTGTTTAAGCAGTTTCAGTTACTTGGAATTCATTTAACTGTGAGCACTAAACTTTCCCTTTGTTTGAAAATGAATGCAAAAATAAATGCAGTTTATCAAGTTTTTCTCCCTTCTTGAAAATGAAACATTTTCTTACCCTTTAAGAAATATTTTCTCACCAATTCTCCCCCTTTCTCAAAAGAGAAAAAAGAATTTATGCTTTCTGCTACTCTGGCAATTAATTATCCAACAGTTTTAAAGTTTCTTTAACTTTAACTTATTACTTTGCCAATTAATTACTCCAATTAGCAATTAGTTACCCCTACGATTTTCTCCCCCTTTTGTCATCAGTCAAAAAGGATGGTACAAACATAGATAGTAAGCGTGCAAACTAATGTGGTCAAGTTGAAACAGATGTGGACAACCATAAAGCACTAAATGGGAGAACAAATATCTAGTATGACTTAACTGGGGTTAGAAGGCTATAAAAAGGCATTATTCTTTGTCATTTCATTCACACTAAATAATCCAAAGAACAAAGTTTTTAGAGAGAAAAAAAACATTTGAAGTACAATGAGAAGATCATCACGTAGGATAGCAGAATCTCAAAAGAAAGTTCAATCAGAGGCTACTAAGGAGAAACGTCCAAAGCCTGATTCTAAGCCTAAAATCATTGAGATTTCATCTGATTCTGAGAGAACAGATTCAGATTATGCACAATACTTAGAGACATATACTGAAGAGACTAGTACTAGGAGTTTGACTACTAGTGAGGAAGAATCTCAAATGACTGTAGAGTCCAAGGTTGACAAATCTAAGTCACCAGAGCCAGAGCCTGTGGCTAGATCACCAAAGTCAGAGACTGATTCTGCTTAGGTTTTTCAGTGTTATGTATCCAAGAATGTTAGGCCTTTAATAAAATTTCTTTCTTTTGATTTTCTTTGCCATCTTACATAATAAGTTTTTCTCATTATCCTTTTAGAATTTGATAGATGATCTCTTAAAAAAAATTATTCAAACCATGAACTGAATATAGATTGAATAAAAAGGATAAAACCATTTATGTTGTATATTTGCTAGTAAAAACAATGCATAGATGAGACAGTTTAACATAGATGAGAGAAAGTTAACACAATACAGAGAAACAATTGAAAAGAGATACAGGAAACATCAAGCTTGCAAAATATTTTGAATATCACTTTAAATCAATCAAATCAGCCTTCATCTCATTCAATCCTTCATTCTGAGCATCCAATCATCTCATCCAATCTTTCCTATCAGCGCTCCTAACTGGATTACTCGTTGAATCCTTCATTTACTTGAGTATCCATATCCATTGTGGATATTTCTCTGCAATTTACTGTAACTTCAACCAAACTTTCCCTTTTTCCTTTACCAAGACGAAACTGAAGTCATCACCATTTGATGGTCTTCACGAGTATCCATGTTTTCTGCTTCTAACTCTAAATGCAAATTCCTAAACTCATAGTGCATCTCATTCTCTATTGTTGGTGAGATTTTAAAAGGTTGGGGTTAAGACATTCAAGATTCTCAGAGTACCCTAATGAATTCCGAAGAGAAACCATGAGCTTCTGATAGAAGAAATCATTAGAGACAGAATCGAGAAATACAGGGAATAGTGGATTGAGTTATGAAGGGTTGAAGGTTTTGTTATCAGATTCTGAGTAATTAAACATTGATGGTGTGATGACAAAGTCTGATTGAGTGAATTGGTTGGTTAAGATTGATGATGATGGTTCTTGATTTTTAAATAGATCTTGAGTGGTTGATTTGTTTGGGATTTCATCTAGAAAGTTTAGATTTATTGATGCATTTGATTCTGAGAACAGTATTTGAGCTATATTCTCAGAATCTGGTGCGATATGGTCACTGAATGAGGTTGGAGAGATTAGAGAATGACACACATTAGACTTAGGAAAGTTTACAGTCAGAAGCAGAAATGATTACCTCTTCACTGACCCCTTTTAGCTTATCTTGATGCTCTGTTGTCTTGATCTCATCTTGAAGTTCTGTCCATTTCAACCTTTTTGAATCTGGTTCATCTTCTGAAGTTTCTCCACTTGATATCCTTTTGGATATTTTTCTTAGTTCTTTCTTTTCCAGGGCCTCTTTGAATTTTGAAAAACAAGCTTCCATCATACTGTCTGATCCTCGAGGGAAATCTTTGATTTTCCTTGGATTGACTTTGGTGAGAATCATAGGTTCTTCTGAAACATTGAAGCACTTGATAAATCCATGTGTTTCAAGGAACCTTGTCTGGAGTTTGGATGGAGGATGGATTGTTTGAATCAAGGGAGAGTTGGTTTTTACTAAGTTATCAATAACACCAGATTGATAGAACAGCTCTGTCAACAGTCGTGGATGCCTAATGGATGTCTTTTTGTTTCTTATTGTTTCAGTGATGTTCTTGCAGATATCTTCAAAGATAAATTCCCCAACATTTATCATATGATTTCTCATGGATAAGTAGAGAAACATTTTATGTTCCCAACACAGTTTCTCTGAGACTCTTTTTGTGGGAACAATAGCAGCTCTGAAAATCTCTAAGTGTGTTCTACCCACAGCATTTAGTCTGCCTCTATCTTGATTGATCATCATAGTTCTGAAGCTTTTACTATAATGAGAATTTGATTGAAATTCACTCAGCTTTCTACCAGTTGGAATAAATCCACATATTTGAACAATGTGATCAACTGTGAATGCAATATTTAAACTGTCAATGTTTGATCTAATTTCCGTAGTTGTGAAATCCTTTAGTCCCATCTCTCTTCTTGACTTCCCACTTAGACTTGGAAATTTTTCGACCAAAATTCTTTCTTCTTCCTGAGCAGCAGTTCTGTCAAACACACTTGCCCTCATCCAGAAAAATTTCACCAGATTGGGATAGGTTGGACCATTTAGAAGATCAAAGTATCTTTGCATTTGTAGAGTCATCATGTAGTTTTGTCGCCAGTCTTGTCCATTTTTCTTGAGTTCCATGAAATCTACAGCTTTCTCAGTCACTAGTCTTAACTCCTTTTGACTAAAGTTGACAGTCTTATGAAAGCCTCCAGAGATATCTTCTTTGACAGAGATTGAAGGAATCAGATGTGATTGACTAGATGAGGATGATGCCATAGGGAGATTTTAAATTTTCAGAGATGAAGAAAAAGATTTGTAACTAGGAGATGAAAAAGATTTAAAGCTTGTTCTAGGAGACTGAAACAACCTAGATAAACGAGTATAAAAAGTGTGATTGTATGATGTGACAATTTATAATGCATATGGTTTGATAAAAATAGCGGGAAAGCCTAATCGATTGAAATTCAGAAGTTTTTCATCATTAACTGCACTATCATCCAATTAAAATTAAGACATGTGGTGAATGACGTATTTAGTACCTGTCACTTAGGCGAAGAATAGTCAAATTTAAAATAACTTAACCTTTTCTGCTTCCATGTCAGAGCCACTTATAGCATTGGAATACTAAACATCTCAGAGTTTGATTGCTTCTCAGAGGCATAGTTGTCTATCAGAGGATTATGGACAATTGCTTCTGATAGCATTCAGAGGCTGAGATTTTTCTAAAAACAGAGTTGTGACAGCAACAAAATTGCTTACTTAAATACTTGTGATCACATACATATCTTAATTTTTCTTGGCAGACAATTGAATTCTTACATACCTGTTACTCTTTGTTTTGAGTACACTGAGGCACCTTTGAGGTTTTGACATTTAAGATTATGCCTCTTGATTGATTTCCATTCAGATTTTGATGTAGCTCTTTTGATCTCTTTTTGCTTCTGAATGACTGTGTCCTCCACTCCAAGTTTTCTCCATCAATCATCGTTGAGATCTTCATCCCACCATGATGTATCTTCATCTTCTTTGCTGAGATGCCTATAGGGATTATATTCACCAGCTTCTGAGTCACTTCTTGCTGAGTCATTATCAGATTTTGACTCATAGCCATGCTCATTTTCATTTTCCTCTATATTCAGTATAGTTTCTTCATTATCGATATAATTTTTGAAAATGATGGCTCCTTGTCCTTTATAAGTGATGTGTCTCCATGAGCTGGGAATTCCCTTGTTTCTTCTTGGAAGATCTGCAATAAGAACAATTTTATCCTTTGGTACCCATTTTCTGATGGTCCTTCTAGGTTAGTCTTAGAGCTTTCTAACCAATGTACAGCTTCTGAGTCTTCTTGATTCTTATCACTAGAATCATAAGAAGTTTGAGCCTTATTTCTAAGACTTTGTAGCTTTCTTATTTCAGAGGTTGATGGTCCAGAAATATTCAGATTCTTTGATTTTTCAATCTTAGATTCTGACTCTTTCCAGCCTAAACCTCTGAAATTTTGATAGCACTCAAAAGACGTAGTTGGTTCCTTCGCTCTCTTAGATATGAAGGAAGAGTAAAGATGAGGAAGTATGACTTTGAATTGGGTTTGCTCAGTGCACTTATCACAAACCTCTTGGAAGACACTTTTGGGTTTCTTAAGAGATTTGTCATAAATGGCACAATGTTCTTCTAGTTCCCTAATTTTACTTAAGAAACTTTTATATAGATTTTCAAAGTTGTTTGATCGTTCACTGAGCAACTTGTTATCTTCTTCTAACTTTTTGTAGTTTTGTGAGAATGTAGAAAGCTTAGACAACATTCTAAAACATACTCCACGAAGCTGATTAGCAGATAGAAAGTTGATTACCTGTTCAAATTCTTCTGACTCTAGTTCTGAATTATCTTCTGAGTCTGAGAGGTGATCATTTGCCATTAGTGCTAGATTACCTTCATCTTCTGATTCATCACTAGAGAATCTGTTGATTTCTTCCCAGGTTGAGCTTTGACCATCTACTAACTTTCCTTTCTCTTCTGAGCTTCCACCTTTGAAATTTTCTTGTGAATCTTTCAAGGTAGTCATCATTCTGATCTTCTAGGACATGTTTTGGTAGACATCTTTCTTCTTCTTCTTGCTTTAGCTCTTTTAGACGTTCCTTTTTTGTGTGAGACTGCATTCTGCCCATTCTATCAGTTGACCAAGATCTTCTTCATTTCCAGATTCACAAATTTTCTCTTCTAATGCTCCTTTTTCTTCTTTGACAAGATTGACTTTCTTATCACTTCTATCTTTTAAAATCATTTCATGATTTTTAAGATAACTTATCAGTGATTCAAGACACATTTTGTCAATATCTTCTTCTTCTTCAAATATTGTAGACACATGTTCCCATTCGTACGGCAAGCAACGTAGGATTTTCAAAATCTGATCAGTCTTGCTGTAGTGTCTATCTACTTCTTTTAGACCAACTATAAGGTTTTGAAACCTTTTTAACATTTCTTCAATGTTTTCATCTTCTTCCATGATGAATAGCTCATATTGTTGAACCAATGTTTCTGCCTTGATTTGTTCTTCATACTTGGAGCTTTCTTCATTTGTCCAACAGAGGTTGTACATACCTTTGACTTGATTTATCATTCCATTGATAAAGCTTTCTTCGTTGTTGGCTTTGGATGAGCTTTCTTCATTAAGTTCTTCTTCCCTTCTGTTTGGACTATTATCTTCTCTCTCTTGTTCATTGTTACCAAGGAACTTTTGCTTCCACCAATTAAGATTAGAGATATCTTCATCTGAAGGATGTGGTAACTTGAACATAGTGTTTTTCAGGATCTACTGTCTAACCGTAAAGTGATTAGTAACATAACCGGAGCTCTGATACCAATTGAAGGTGTGAAAAACACAAGAAGGGGGGGTTGAATTGTGTTTTGACAAGTTAAAACTTTCTTCTAGATTTACAAATCTATCAGAGTTTATTTGGCAGCAGATGTGTCAAAACAACAATCAGTAAAATAGAGAGAGTAAGGAAGAGATGAACACACAGAATTTATACTAGTTCCCCTCACAAAACGAGAGTACTCCAGTCCCTTTGTACTTACAAAAGAGTTCACTATAATCACACAATTGCTCAAGCACACAAGCAAGAGACTTCCAAATGCTCAAGCACACAAGCAAGAGACTTCCAATGCTCCAGATCACACAGCAGGAGACTTCACAATGCTCAAGCACACAAGCAAGAGACTTCCAAATGCTCAAGTACACAAGCAAGAGAATTTCAATTTGCTCAAGCAAGCAGGCAAGAGACTTCCATTTTGCTCAAGCAAATAAGCGAGAGACTAGCTTAATTTACACCTATAGACTAAACTCTATTACAAATGTAATCAAAACTTCTGAATCTTGATTTTGGAATTCAAACAATTCAGAGTTATAGTCTTGTGCAGATATCTTCTATTAAGCTCTTGATGAGAACACTTCTTTGTGCAGTTGATAGAAGCTTTTATGTTGAACAAATTCATCTATCTTTTCTTCGTGTTTTGCACTGGTTCGTTTTCTGTAATGACAACGACAATTTTTCCATTCAAAGAGGTCTTCAATATATAGGCAGTTTGAATAGAGACGTTTGAAATGTGACCGTTGAAACTACAGCAGTTTGCCTGGAAATTCATCTTTGTTTTTTTCCTCGAAGGTAGATGTTTGCACAGAAGAGGTAATATTGTACCGTTGTCTTCAACTCCCTTTTTGACTGAACCAGATGACATTGATTTGCCTTTGCATTGGTCATCTCATCGTATCTTTAAGCGTAACGGTAATATTTGAAGACGTGGCCTTATCAGAGTTGTTATCCTTAAGATCATTGTAGCTTCTGAGAGCGTACTGTGTTGCTTCTGATAAGCTCTTCTTGCTTTTGAGAGTCTTTGTCCTCTGAAAGGTTGTAAAGCGCTTCTTGGTGAACTCAGACCTTTTGAGTCATTCAGATGCTTGTATTCTAATCTTTGACTTCTCAGATTCTATCTTCTTTCTTTCTGCACACTCAAGTAAATGATTAGTGTTCTCCATCTTAGCAATAATACTTTGTGATCATCAAAACTTCATTAAGTTCATAGGGTTTGTTTGAGAAACCTTTCTTGTTCCAACATCTCTCAGGATCTATCAATTTTCCCCACCCTAAATTTGTTGGAACAAAATATGTGTTAATACACACCCTTAGGTTTTGATGATAACAAAGTATTAAATGGACAATTGATGGTACTAATGTTTAAATTAAGTGCAGGAGAATTCAACGTTTAATCAAGAGCATACTTAATTTAAACTCTGATGAAACCAATGGAAGTCTGAATATTTAGACTCTGAAACAGTCCAGATGCTACAACGTGGTCAGAAGCTATACAAAGTTCAGAAGCTCAAAGTAGATCAGAACGTCTGAAGCTGTTCAGGGACTCAGAGGAGTTCAGAAGCTCAAGGATGTTCAGAGGCCTACAAGAGTTCAGAGGCTGTCTGCTAGTCATAAGTCATTTAGAGGATGAAGACGTTCAGGAGCTGAATTACGAAGGACTATCAGAGGCCAACCATTCAAAGACCAATCAGACTCCAAGTTATCAAAGGTTCATCAGAAGCAAAGGAATTCCCAGTCATTAGAGGGCTACATCAACTACAACTTATCAAGCCTGATGACTTGTTCTAAGGTCAACTAAATTGCAACAGTCACAAAGGATGTGATCCCTCTCTCTAGGAGCTAGTTGTACCTTATAACTGTACTATTGGACAGACAGCAAAGGTGAAGCTTCTCTGCAAAGGAAGACGTGGGTTTACTCAACGGATCTTCAAAGTCTACAGTTGTCCAAGTTACAACGGGAATTTCTCCAACGTCTCAATGTCTTTCTCAACTCATATAAATATGCCAAAGAAAGAATTGATGACTAGCGCTCACCATTAGATAAAATCTCTCAGAAGAAAGTGAGAATTTGCATTGTAATAGATAAAATCTCTCAAATGAAGTGAGCATAGAAACTAGCTTAGAGCCTCTGAAGTTATTATGTTTGTAATAAGTTTTAAGCTCTTAAGTTAGTAGTAAGTCTTCTGCTTAGTGTAGGAGCACGTAAGTCTCAATCTTAGTGATTAGAGCAATGAAGTCTTGAGCCTGAGTGCTTGAGCAAGGAAGCCTCTGATCTTGTGTGATCAGAGCAAGGAAGTCTCTCTGTCTTGTGTGACTTAGAGCAGGAAGTCTCAAGCTTGTGTGCTTGAGCAAAGAAGTCTTTGATCTTGTGTGATCAGAGCGAGGAAGTCTCTATGTCTTGTGTGACTAAGAGCAGGAAGTCTTGAGCTTGTGTGCTTGAGCAACTATTGTAATCCTTGTGATTATAGTGAAACTCTCTTGGAAACAAGGGGACTGGAGTACTCTCAATTTGTGAGGGGAACCAGTATAAATTGTTGTGTGTTCTTCTCTCTCTCACTCTCTCATTTACTCCTTCATCATTCATAACGCCATAAGTTAATTGTGTGAATAATCCGCTGTGCTTTAAAGACTTTGAAAAGGTTTAAATATCTTGAAAAGTTTTTAAATATCCAAAACACAATTCAACTCCCCCTTCTTGTGTTTTCTCCACGCACCTTCAATTGGTATCAGAGCTCCGGTTCTGTTGGTAAATCACTTAACCGTGAGACAGTCAAGATCCAAAGGAGAAAACCTCCATGGCTCAAAACATGGATGAGTGGAAGCAGAAGCTACATCAACAAGTTGCTGATCTTAGCAAGAAATTTGAAGATGAACTGAGCTTAATGAAGATCTGAGCAACAATCAAAATCCGTCCACATCAGGGGCTAATCAAACTCCTATTATTGTTTCTACAGCTACTACTCTTTGCCTCATTAGTGATGATAATGAAAGCATTCAGTGGGCAACAGTAAATGGCTTGTTAGATCAATATGAGGAGTTTAGGATGGAGGAAAATGAGAGCTTTTAGAAAATTAACATAAGGTTTCAAGCTATAACAAGCAAGCTTGAAGAGCACAACAACAAACTCAGCAACAAAGAGCTTGTAAGCAAGTTGCTGAGAAGTTTGCCTCTGGATTGGAATGAAATTCCACATACTATAGAGGAAACTGAAGACATCAATTCAATGAGTCCTGAATCATTGATTGATTTACTCAGAGTCCATGAATTGGCTCTGAAGGAAATGCAAGAGTTGAACCATGAAGAAGCAGAAGCAGCAAGGAAAGGAAAGCAAGCATTGGAACATGAAGATCTTGTTGAAGAACCTGATGAAGAGTATCTTGAAAGGTTTTCAAGAAAAATTCAAAGATGGTACAACTTCAAGAAGAATGGAGGAAGATTGGCTAAAGGAATAACAACATGGGATGTACTAGACAACTTCTCTGAAGATGAGTCTGAAAGAGCTCCAGGAGTTGAAGGATCAAGTTCTGAAGATGGCTCAGACTCTGAAGACTCAAGTTTTGATGAAAAGTCAGAACCTGAGAGCAAAGAAAGTTTCCAGAGATTAATGAATCAGGTATATTCTTGTCTTTCCAAAGCAAAATTGATCAAGCATCTTAATAAGACCTTACTTAAACTCTCTAATAGTCAGCAGAAGTATAAAAAGCTTAAAGCAGACTATGAGAATTTAAGTAAGCAAGCAAATCACTCTGAAGGTCTTGGACAAAAAGATTTTATTAAAACAAAAGACCTTGAGAATGATTGTGCTATATGTTACAAACCCTTTGAGCACTCTCTAGCTCTCAAAGAGTACTGTAACATAAATGTTGATCAAAATAAAATTGTTTCCATGCTTTGCAACCTTAAAACCAACAATACTAATGGGATTGGATACTCTAGTAGTAAAACACTAGAGGAACCAAGATCATCAGTTATTGATGGAAGCTTCTCACTTCCAAATCTTTACACTACATTTGTATCTGATAGCACTCAGATGAAACAAATGGAGGATGAAGATTTGGCAACTAACAGTCTAGGACCCTCAAACAAGTGGGTACCAAGAGACAAAATTGTTTACTTGATTGCAGGTGAAACTAAGACTCTGAACCTTCCAATCACATGGATGCATGTGACTGTGAATGGAAGAAGAGCAATTGTGCATAGAAGGCACATTCTTGAAGAGTCAGATGGAGAAGAAGATGAGATGGAGTACATAAGTAGCAGGAGGGAGTATGAAGACTTTGAAGCATGTATTGAAGATGACAACAACTCAGTATGGTGGAGTGACTGTTCAGGCTATGACACTGACTTCACCTAATCAAGAAAGCTTCAATACAAGGTAAGTATGCTTAACTCCTGAATGACATTTCAGAGGAATAACTCTCAAAGGTTTGAAAATGTCTTCTTAGGATACACAATATTCAGTACAAAAAAAAAAACCTTGAAAAATCCTGTCTGAACATATTATTTTGTGTGTCCTGAAAGGCTTGTTTTTTCAGCCTCTGAAGTTATTCAGGTTTCAGTACCTGAAGAATCTCAGATTCTGAAAAACGTTTCAACCTCTGACGGTTAAGCCTCTGAATAGGAAATGAATTGGAAACGTTTAAGTATTTTATACTGAAACGTTTTGGCGCCAAAGAGACAACACGCATACACGTTCTGATTGGTTTGAACACAGTTAATGATTAGTTTGTTTTATTTTCTTTAATGTATTGTGTGTTTTTAATTTGTTTTATGTTTTCTAAAAACTCTTAAACACTCACACCTTACACTATCAAACTATTGCTCTTCAAAGCTAGAACAAACTCTATCTCTTACTTTAGCATCTTCCACACCCTAACCTTCTGAAATGGCATCTACTTCAACACCAATTCCAGACTCTTTGTTTATTTTTCCTGATAACTTTCCGATCAACACCATTGCTTGCGAGGAGATGTTTTCTACAGATTTATCTCTCAAGATGGAGGGAAAATCTCTGAACCTGGTTATGGAACAACCAGTGGACTTTGATAGTTTGGAAAAGAACCATCTTGATGTCCTAAAGTTCTTTTCTAATCACAAAGGGAGCTTTAGGTACATGAATTTATTAAATGGTCCAATCTATCCTACTCTGGTGAAAGATTTCTGGATTAGAAGCAAGGTGAGGACTGTTGAAGACTATCACAAGGAGCTAGCTGCAAGGAGGAAAGAAAAGCCTGAAAATGAAGAAAAAACCCCTCAAGAGTTAGGATTGAGAATCATTGAGGAAACAAAGGTACATTCTGTTGTGTGCGGCTTTGAAGGAATTCTTTCTACTTCAAACCTGGCTAAGGTGCTATCCATCCCAAACGAAGGCATCCATTATACCTTTAGTCACAGTAAAGCACAAGAATCTTTGTTTCTAAAGAATATGACAAGACATTGCTATGTCAAAGGAACAAGCTGTAAGAGCAACAAGATAGGTGATCTGAAGCCCTCTCAGAGGATATTAGCCAAAATCATGTTAAGTTCTATATTTCCAGGAAATGAAAATCCTGATCATTTGTCATGGGATCATAGACACTGTCGCGGTGATTTTCGGACGCCAAGCTATTGGTTAGCTTTGGTTCTCAAAAATTATGATTCACCACCGAGCTTTAATTTATCCAAGGGAAGGGGAAAAGATCGAATAAACCCATAATAAATTTTTTAGAGATTTAAGGTTCGGGGGTTAGTTATACAAAGGGAAGGTATTAGCATCCTATGTATCTGTAGTACTCTACGGGAACCTCTTGTAAGATATGTATTTTTTTGTGCTAAAATGTTTTGCTTGTAAAATATTGCTTATAAATGATTGGGTAACGATGAGAGATTTCTTTATTAATTTTGGGATATTCAAAAGAAAAGAAGAAAAAAAAGTTTTATTAATTTTGAATTGGGAAGACACAAGGTCTTTTGCACTACGTACCCGTAAAGGATCAAAATCTCGTAGTTCGGGGTAAAATTTATAAAATGGTTTGTTTGATTGATTTTTAGGAGGAAAGACGAGTTGTCATCTTAAGTTTAAACTTCTTTTAAATCCGCCACGAACATACTGAAAAGTTTATATCTTTTCCTGCCATATGTCGTGGGAAAATGAATTTCAACTAGAGATGACTCACGTCTAAACTCTCTTGAGAAAAAGTGTGAATTTGAAAAGCCAAGCGGCAAAGATTTGAATTGTTTTTGTATTTTTAGTCTTTGTGAAAATATTTAAATATGCTTAAGTGTGTTAGAGCATTTATTGAAAAAAGTTTGAAAAAGGTTTCTCGACGAAAGTCGAAATTTATTATAAAATATTTATTTTTGAAAATATCTGAATGTTTTTGCTTTTTTTTTTATTTTTTAAGAAAAATTATTTTTAGAACGTCGGTTATTCGGACCGCAAGCCATCCGGCAGGAAATCCGAAGTCACCGGAGAGTGAAAAGTCATCCGCCAAACCACTCCTTTTTTCATTCTTTTTTTATTTAAATAAAAATGATTTTTTTTATCTCAAGGTCAAAAATAGCGAACAAGTAAAAACGCAAAAAAAAAACATCGTAACACGGGGTTAACGAAACATTTCCCTTTTCTCTTGGACTTACACAATATAAAAACAACAATATACATATACATTTTTTTTTTGCATTTTTTTTTACTTGAATAATAATAAATGAAAAAAAATAAGTAACATTTGCATATTTTTTGACATTTTGATATTTAGACATAGCACGTAACATATAAATGATGCATAAATAAATAAATCGAATGAACATTAAAATATCATAGACAAGTAAATAAAGCGATACAATAAAAATAATATACATAAAAAAAAAAAATAATAATGAAACAGGGGGTGCAAAACACAGGGTAGGGGGTGGAAATAGCAAAGAAATGGATTAGGCCCAGCCCACAAGGGGCCCAAAGGCGTGCGTTTTTGTGCAAAAGAAAGGGGACGAGATCTGGGCCGTCTGATTAATCAGACGTCCCAGATTTGATCAAAAAGAAATTGTGATGGAGAGATTTGGGACGTTTGATCAGATCGGAATGTTCTGGGTGCGCAGGTGTATGGTACGGCCATGGACCAGCCGCACCTGATTGGGTCAGGGTATAAATACCCAAAACCCACAAAAAATCACATTTTTTCTCATTTTCTCTCTTTCACTCGCCGCCCTTTTCTCTTCTTCTCTCTTCTTCTTCTTCTCTGCTAGGGTTCTTCATATGAAGAACCAGGGATGAATCTTCATCCCTTCCGGCGAGACGCCGCCACGCCGGAGCGATTCCGGCGGCGGCTCCGCCGGCTAGCCTATTTTTTTAAAAAAAAATTAAATTTTTTTTACATCAAAACCTCCCCAATCCCTTTCTAAACCCAAATCCACAACCAAAATCTCCTAAAACCTAGCCAAAAGTCCTAGATCGGGAAAAAAAGAAAACGATATAAAACACAAAAAAAAACCCCAACCTTTTTGTTCTGGATTTGCGGTGGCGATCTCCCTCTGGTGTGCGTTTGTGTTTTTTTTTTGAAGAAAGGAAAAAAGGTTCGTTTGATTTCTGTGATTTTTTCGTATTCTTGTTGGTGTTTTTTTTCTTACGTTCTGGATTTTCTTTGGAAAAAAAACCAGTGTTGTTTTTTTTGTGTTGGATTTGAAAAGGTTATTTTTTTTTGTTTCTGGATCCTTTTGGAAAAAAAACACAGTGTTGTTGTTTTTTTTGTGTTGGATTTGAAAAGGTTGTTTTTCTTTGTTTCTGGTTTTGATTTTTGTTTTTTCTGTTTGGAAGAAAAATTAGGGTTTGTGATGATGTTGTGTTTGGCCGTGGTTTAAAAAAAAACTCCCTGTTCATCTATTCTTCTGTTCATTATATACACAAAATTTGGGTTTCTAAGATCCAAAGGATCTGGCTTGAAACTGGACAAGGACAATGTTAAGGGGAACAAAAATCTGAAGTTGGACAAAAACGTACACTGTCATTTGCTTTCTGCAGAAAGCAAATCCCTTTGCGTGTTTGGGAAATTGGAAGTTGACTTTAGACAATTGTTTTTTTGATTTTTAATTAATTAAAAAAACAGAAAAATAAATAAAGAAATAAATAAAAACAAATAAATAATAATAATAATAAAACAGAATAATATAATAAAATAAAATAAAAAATAAAAAATTGAAAAAAACAAAATAATAATAATAATAATAATAATATAAATAAATAATAAATGAACACAAAATGAGGTATTTTAAAATACCTCTCTGCCGAAATTTCGTTTGAAAAAGCGAAGCAAATCTCGGACAAAAATGCATGACATATGGACATGAGGCGGGATCTTAGGTCAAAAATTGGGGTATGACAGACACTTTGTCTATTTTCTTACAAGGAAATATGATTTAAATTGGGCTAAATACATCTTTGATCACCTATGCAAATATGTGCTTAAAACTCAAAATCAGACCAAGACTGATATACATATAGTCTACCCAGGAATCCTCAGTGAGATTTTCTATCAATGTGGGGTGATAGATATAATCAAAGCTGCTGGGCATGACTACTTGTTAAGAGAATTCAGAGCCTCCACAATATCTGCTCAAACACTCTCTCAGACAAACCTGTTGTCAAGACATGAAGTACAACTTTCAGAACCTCTGATACCTCAAACTCACTCAGAACCTTCCTTAGTAAAGAAATGGAACATTGAAATGCCTATAGTCTCTAGTGGCATTTTCAACAAGTATATTCAACTGCTTGATAACCTATGAGAAGGGTTTAAAACTGAGAAGGAAGAAGTGAAGAAGAAGAAGATAAGAAGGCTAGTAAAGGCATATAAGGTTGAAGACTCAGAAAGTGATGAAGAACCTCTCAGTGTTAGACAAAAGCAACTTACTGAAAGACATGAGGAAAAGATTGTTGAAACCTCATATCATAAATCAGGTGATATATCTCTCTCTAAACCTGTTATTGCTTCTGCTCAAGAGATTCATTTTACCTCATCATCAACCCAACCCCTCTCAAACTATAACCAGACAAGTTCTGAAGATAACCTTACCATAAAACAACTCATATCAGAACCTGTTAAAACAACTCACCCTGAACCAGTCTTCATCAACATATCATCATCATCATCTTCGACTGATTCTGACCTAATGAGTTAGATGAAATTCTCGCTAATTTTGAGCTGCTTAATGCCAAATCTAAACATAAAATAGCTCAATCATCTATGACTCAAACTTTTTCAAACCCTCATACACCCTCATATCAAACCTCATCTGAACATATTGTCTCAGAAGAAAACCTGAACCTCTCACCATCAAACCATGTTGAGGCTATGATCAAAGAACTCTCTACAGAAGATTTCCATCTCAAAAACTTTGATCATACCAGCCCTAGTCCTCAACAATCCCAACAATTGCCTACTCTCTCCAATCCTCATCTCACAAATACAACCCTATCCAAAGAACCTCATCCAACTCAATCAAACATTCCTGGTGACTTGAGCAAATGCAATGACTTGTTTAAACAGATACATGGTCTTTATGATCTAAGGCAAACAGATATGCCTTCATCTGAGTATGCTTCTCAATGGATAAGTCTGACAGAGGAACTGGTGAAAGAAGTGCACAATCTTCAGAAGGCAGCTGTGGAAGAACAGAAGAAGTTTGACAAAGGAAAAGCTATCAATGCTGAGAAGGACATTCAGAATCAAATGGACACAGAGAGGAATCATCCTGAGTCCTCTGCTGTAAGAGAAAAGGTGGACGATATGAATGTTCCTCTTCAAGACAGTCTGAGGTGTGATCAAGCAAATCAACAGCATCTGAGGAACCCTATCTATGAGAATGAAATCAGAAGGATTGAAGCAAAAGTAGACAAGTTTGTGGGATTGATGGAAGAAGTAAATTCCAATCAGAAAAACATCATGACAACCCTAGCATCTTTCTGTAGTCAACCCCAACCTTAGGACTTGTTTGATTGCTTATATGACTTTATGATTGATAATTTGCAAAGAATCTTGATTAGGTTAAACTTTTGTTTAGGTTAAAATTCTATTTGTTAATCTGACATACCTATTCACTTTGTTTATCTGAATATGCAAGTTGTTAATTCTGTTTGGTATGTCGTTTGTTTGTTTGTTTTAACTCTTTAATTGATTTCTATCTTGCAAAATGATCTCTCAAACTCTTAAGTTTCATTCACTTTTCAATAAGTACAATATGTGGATATTGTTAAAGTATCAAATTACATAACAAGAGAAGGCATAAAAGTAAGAAATCAAATTAAACAAGCCAAAGTGATGAATTTTATTTCATTAAGAACATAAGTTCTGTATTACAGACTAAAATTTCTAACAACTATCTTCTGGATGCTCTAAAAGGTCATGTTTGTGGTTACAAGCCTACATGACCTTTGCAGAGGGGAAATGTTGAGGTTTTGGCTGAAGCCATCCAACCAGTAGTCTTTCTTGAAGAAACCAACTCTGCTGCATCAGTTTGGTTTTCCTCAGGAGAAGACTCTAGCCCCTCTAGAGCCTTGGATATCAGTTTGATTTTCTTCAGGAATAAATGTCTTCAGAACTTAAAACAGTCAGAATCCAAAGATTTCTCTTCAGACTCTGAACTGAGTTCTTTTGTAAAGGACACTGGCTTTGTTTCCATTGGTTTCTTCTTATGTTTTCTCCTATCTTGACTGACTCTCACTGAAACTACTTTCTTTTTCTCTGAGCGTTTCATTTTTTTTCTCAAGAGATTTATCAATAACCTAAGATTATTCTGTGTGAGTAAAATGACTAGGTATCTCTCTCCTTTTATAAGCATAATTCAATGGCCGAGTATTAAATGTGTTCAACCACTCCTGATTTGACGGCATTGAAAGTTGAATTTCTATTAATTGCTTATATTACCTTTTTATAATGACAAAAGGGGGAGAAAGAATATTGGTAAATCAATTGTTGGAAGAAGCGAAATTACTTGGCTTTTTAGGGCCTTGTAGTGCTTCAGAGAGAGAACGTAGGAGAGTGGTCAAAATAGTAGCATGAGGTACATGCTTTGTTATGACAATCTGATCTTTGAGGATTTCAAAATATTGTACTAAAGAACTCTGAACTGTTTTCAAATTTTTGTTCAGACTCTGAGCTATTTTCTTTGAAAAGATTTTTTTAAAGCTCTGAACTGTTTGAAAATATTTTGAACTCTGAAGCTGTTAATGATAACCATCAGAACCAAGTGTATATGTAGAAGTCTTTAAGCGCCTCTGATCCTATTTTGTCATTCAATTTAAATATTGCTTCATCTTGCATCTGCATTAAGGGCTTAATTTTCAAGGAGAATGCATTTATTAATTGAAGTTTATTATTCATAGTTAGTTCTTGAGTAAGGGTGCAACCTTATTCAAAGATTATCACACTATGGAAAGAAGAAGCTTGCAAACCTTGTTCTTTACATAGTGAAATATGAAAATTTAAGTCATATAATAAAATATTTTTGAAATTGATTAAAATTAACTATGGATACTAAATAGGGGGAGCTTACAAACCTAACCCTATGGGTTATCAGACTTAGGGGGAGCTTGCAAAACTCAGAAGCCTAATGTCAACATAGCTGATTTTTATCAACAACAATTGTATTTAATACTTGTGTTTGTCATCATCAAAAAGGGGGAGATTGTTGGAACAAAATATGTGTTAATACACACCCTTAGGTTTTGATGATAACAAAGTATTAAATGGACAATTAATGGTACTAATGTTTAAATTAAGTGCAGGAGAATTCAACGTTTAATCAAGAGCATACTTAATTTAAACTCTGATGAAACCAATGGAAGTCTGAATATTTAGACTCTGAAAGAGTTCAGATGCTACAACGTGGTCAGAAGCTATACAAAGTTCAGAAGCTCAAAGTAGATCAAAACGTCTGAAGCTGTTCAGGGACTTAGAGGAGTTCAGAAGCTCAAGGATGTTCAGAGGCCTACAAGAGTTCAGAGGCTGTCTGCTAGTCAAAAGTCATTCAGAGGATGAAGACGTTCAGAAGCTGAATTACGAAGGACTATCAGAGGCCAACCATTCAAAGACCAATCAGACTCCAAGTTATCAAAGGTTCATCAGAAGCAAAGGAATTCCCAGTCATTAGAGGGCTACATCAACTACAACTTATCAAGCCTGATGACTTGTTCTAAGGTCAACTAAATTGCAACGGTCACAAAGGATGTGATCCCTCTCTCTAGGAGCTAGTTGTACCTTATAACTGTACTATTGGACAGACAGCAAAGGTGAAGCTTCTCTGCAAAGGAAGACGTGGCTTTACTCAACGGATCTTCAAAGTCTACAGCTGTCCAAGTTACAACGGGAATTTCTCCAACGTCTCAATGTCTTTCTCAACTCATATAAATATGCCAAAGAAAGAATTGATGACTAGTGCTCACCATTAGATAAAATCTCTCAGAAGAAAGTGAGAATTTGCATTGTAATAGATAAAATCTCTCAAATGAAGTGAGCATAGAAACTAGCTTAGAGCCTCTGAAGTTATTATGTTTGTAATAAGTTTTAAGCTCTTAAGTTAGTAGTAAGTCTTCTGCTTAGTGTAGGAGCAAGAAAGTCTTCTGCTTAGTGTAGGAGCACGTAAGTCTCAATCTTAGTGATTAGAGCAATGAAGTCTTGAGCCTGAGTGCTTGAGCAAGGAAGCCTCTGATCTTGTGTGATGAGAGCAAGGAAGTCTCTCTGTCTTGTGTGACTTAGAGCAGGAAGTCTCAAGCTTGTGTGCTTGAGCAAGGAAGTCTTTGATCTTGTGTGATCAGAGCAAGGAAGTCTCTTTGTCTTGTGTGACTAAGAGCAGGAAGTCTTGAGCTTGTGTGCTTGAGCAACTATTGTAATCCTTGTGATTATAGTGAAACTCTCTTGGAAACAAGGGGACTGGAGTACTCTCAATTTGTGAGGGGAACCAGTATAAATTGTTGTGTGTTCTTCTCTCTCTCACTCTCTCATTTACTCCTTCATCATTCATAACGCCATAAGTTAATTGGTGTGAATAATCCGCTGTGCTTTAAAGACTCTGAAAAGGTTTAAATATCTTGGAAAGTTTTTAAATATCCAAAACACAATTCAACCCCCCCCCCCCCCCCCCCTTCTTGTGTTTTCTCCACGCACCTTCAAAATTCTCAATAGCTTCCACAAAGCTTCGGTGTTTTCCATTTGCCATAATCGAGAATTCCTTTTCTGGCCAAATTTTTCTCCTTTGCAATTCCTGGAATCTTGCAAACTGTGCAGGACCGGAGAATATGTCTTGAACATTGGCCGGAACTTGTGTGGGTGTGCTTGCACTTGCACCGGTTTTTTGTTTCTTGCTACCAGTTGATTGTTTTGGTTCCATGACTGCATTTAACACTCAATTCAATAGTTAGAACCAGGATACGTAAAGTTATAGACTACACATTGAACTTCAGAACCAAAAATAGCAAGCAAATTTTTTTAAATCTCGCCGGGCCAGACTTGGCGAGCTCTGGAGACAGCTGTAATTTTATTTTTAAAACTGTAGAATTTGCATAACTCGTCGGGCGAACAAAACAGAAAATTGAGTATTTTTCTGCAGAATTGTCTCTGCACAGCTGGTCCATCCTCTATCCTCCCCTATTACTCAAAAGTGCATGATAAACATAATTTTAAAAAAAAATACTTACAAAATTGGGTTGCCTCCCAACAAGCGCTTGTTTTACATCTTTAGCTCGATGCCTTTTCTTTGAATTATGGATCGGCAAGTGAAACTTTTGTGGCAAGCCGATCAATCTCGCCACCAAAGTATGGCTTCAACCTCTGTCCATTGACAGTCCAACTACGACTCATTTCCATATCTTCTATCTCAATAGCTCCATATGGTTTCACATCATTGACTTTGAAAGGACCGGACCATTTAGACTTCAATTTGCCGGGAAATAGCTTTAACCATGAGTTAAATAATAACACTAGGTATCTCGGCTGAAATTTCCTATTGATGATCCGCTTGTCATGGTACTCTTTGACTTTTTCCTTATAAGCTTGGATGATTCATAAGCATGGAATCGCATTTCCTCCACTTCATGCAATTGCAACTTTCTCTTATCTCCCGCAAGAGCTAGATCGAAATTCAGAAACTTTAAGGCCCAGTATGCCTTATGTTCCAACTCTACCGGAAAGTGACAAGCTTTACCATATACCATCTGAAACGGAGTGAGGCCTATGGGAGATATAAAAGCTGTTATGTATGCCCATAATGCTTCATCAAGCTTCAATGACCAATCCTTCCTTGACGTGGACACAGTTTTCTCAAGAATTTTCTTGATCTCTCGATTGGAAACTTCAGCTTGTCCATTGGTTTGTGGATGGTATGGTGATGCAACTTTGTGTTTGACTCCATAGTGCTCTAGTGCCTTTGCTAATTGTGCATTGCAAAAGTGAGAACCTCCATCACTAATAAGCACCCTTGGAGTTCCGAAGCGAGTAAAAATGTTCTTCTTCAAGAATTTGATCACCGTTTTGCCGTCGGCCTTAGGTGATGCAATGGCTTCTACCCACTTTGACACATAATCCACTGCTACCAAAATGTATTCATTTGAACAAGATGATGGAAATGGTCCAACAAAATCTATTCCCCAGCAATCAAAGACTTCAACTTCAAGTATGCTTTGCAGAGGCATCTCATTACGCCTGGAAATTCCCCCCGTCTTTTGACAATTGTCACATCTCTGGACATACTCATAAGAATCCTTGAACAGGGTTGGCCAGAAAAATCCAGCTTGGAGAATCTTTGCTGCAGTTCTCTCACCATTGTAATGACCACCATATGGCGAGTTGTGACAGTGCCATAATATGCTTGTGGCCTCTTCTTTTGTGACACATCTTCTCAACAAATTGTCTACTCCAGTTTTGAACAAGTATGGATCATCCCAAACATATTGATTTGCTATTCGGAGAAATCTCTTTTTCTGGTGCCAGTTGAAATCATCCGGTATTAATCCAGATGCTTTGTAATTAGCCATGTCAGCAAACCACGGCCTTTCTTGCACCATGAGTAACTTTTCATCTGGAAATTCCTCCAAAACCTCTCTTTCATGTTTGGTCACCTCATTGTTCACTAGTCTCGACAGGTGATCACCTACCAAATTTTTTGTTCCTTTCTTGTCTTTGATTTCAATATCAAACTCTTGTAACAAGAGCATTCATCTAATGATCCTTGGCTGGGAACCAGACTTTGTGATCAAGTACTTGATAGCTGCATGGTCAGTGTACACAACAATCTTTGTACCAATTAAATAAGAACGAAATTTTTGAGTGCATACACTATTGCAAGCAGTTCTTTTTCTGTTGTTGCATAATTCATTTGCGCATCATTCAACACTTTGCTCGCATAGTGTATAGCATGAAAAAATTTGTTCTTTCTTTAACCAAGAACTACACCTATTGCATAATCACTCGCATCACACATTAGTTCAAAATCAAGTGTTCAATCAGGTGCGATGATTATGAGTGTAGTTGTCAATTGTTTCTTTAATTCTTCAAAAGCAAGTAAACATTCATGATAAAAATAAAAGACTTATCTTTGTTAAGCAGGTTGCTTAACGGTTTGGCAATTTTGGAAAAGTCTTTGATGAATCGCCTGTGGAACCCGGCATGACCGAGAAAGCTTCTAATTCCTTTGACATTTACTGTAGATGGAAGCTTTTCAATGAATTCGATCTTTGCTTTGTCCACTTCAATGCCTTTGGAAGAAATCTTATGCCCAAGTACTATGCCTTCCATCACCATGAAATGGCACTTCTCCCAATTCAGAACCAGATTACTCTCAACACACCACTTCAGTACGGTGTCCAAGTTTTTCAAACAAGAATCGAAGGACGGGCCAAACACCTAGAAATCATCCATGAACACCTCGATGCATTTCTCAATCAAATCAGAAAATATAGCTTGCATGCATTGTTGAAATATTGTTGGGGCATTACATAACCCGAAAGGCATCCGTCTATAAGCAAAGACACCAAAGGGACACGTAAATGCCGTCTTCTCATGATCTTCAGGATTAAAAAAATTTGATTGTATCCCGAATAACCATCCAGAAAATAATAAAACTCTTGACCTGACAATCTCTCAAGCATATGGTCCATGAATGTCAATGGAAAATGGTATTTTCTTGTGGCCTTGTAACTGTAGTCAATACACATTCTCCACCATGTAACTGTTCTTGACGGAATCAACTCATTCTTATCATTTGTGATCACTGTCATACCTCCTTTCTTAGGAACTACCTGGACTGGACTCACCTAGGCACTGTCGGAAATTGGATAAATCATACCAGCTTCAAGCAACTTCACAACCTCTTTTCTCACCACTTCTTTCATTGTGGGATTCAAATGACGTTGAGGCTCTGCTACAGGCTTGTAATCATCTTCCATCATGATGTTGTGCATACAATAAGTTGGACTAATACCTTTCAAGTCTGACAGTGCCCATCCCATCGCTTGTTTGTTCTTTCTTAACACTTGAATTAAATTGTTCTCATGACTAGTCAATGAACTACTGATTATTATTGGCTTGTTGTCACCTTCCTCTAGAAAAGCATACTTTAAATATGATGGCAATGTTTTCAATTCAAGCTTCGCTTCAACCGGCTTTGAATCACTTTTCAATTCTTGAAGCTTTGCGTCACAAGGAGACACCTCTTCCAACTCATCATGTTTCTTTAGAAATTCTTCAATCTCTTGTTCTTTATCGGGGTCAAGTTCATTGAATGCATCTGTGAGAGCTTGTTCAAGTGGTGAAGGGCTATACACTTGTTTTCTTGCATCTAAGATGACTTCTTCGGTTGCATCCAATTTGAAACACACACCTTTATCATTCGAATGTTTCATAGCTTCCCACAGATTGAAACAGACCTCTTCATCTTGAACTCTAACCTTAATCACCCCGTCATCAATGTCTGTCGCGGTGATTTTTGGATGTCGAGTTATTAATTAACTTCAAATCGCAATTTAATATTCCACCACCGATCTTTAATTTATCGGAGGGAAAGGGAAAAAGTTCGAACAAACCCTATTTTTTAGGAGATCAAGGTTCGGGGGTTAATTATATGAAGGGAAGGTACTAGCACCCTAAGTATCTATAGTACTCTATAGGAACCTCTTGTTTTTATTCTATCTTTGCGCTTTATTTTTAATTGTTTGTAAAAAATGTATAAATGGGAATTAAAGTGATGGTAAAAAAAAGTTTAAAGTGATGAAAAAGAAGAAAAATGTTTTTGTTGATTTTATTGATTGGAGAGACAAGTCTCATGCCTACGTACCTGAGGGATCAAACCACCGTAGTTCGGGGTAAAAAGCGGAGTGATTTGTTTGTTTGATTTTTAAGGTTTTTTTGAAAAAAAAGTTTTAAAGATAACAAGAAAAAATGTGAGTTTGATTTATTTTTATTTTTGAAAAAAAGTCTAAATGATTAAGATTTGATTGATTTTTGATTTAGAAAAGAGACGTGATCGCTTGGTTTGAAGTCCAAGGTTTATTGAGAAAAGGGTTTGAATGATAAAAGTCACTTGGTTTGAAGTCCAAGGTTTTTTGCGCGATTGAAAAAAAAATGCACTTGGTTTGAAGTCCAAGGTTTTTTTGCGGAAAAATGAACACTTGGTTTGAAATCCAAGGTTTTTGAAAGTATTTGACGATAAAATGTTTTTGATGCTTTTCGATGTTTGAAACTAAATTGTTTGCGTATTTTTTGAAAGAGATTTTGACCTCGTTTTTTGATACAAAAGAAACGGATAATGGCTACGCGCGAAAAGAACGATATTAACATTATACTAAATAAGCGCGAAGACGAACCGTAATGATATTTTGATCAAAAAGGTGTCTTTTCCTCGGAATTTTATATTCTAACGTTCTGCGGAAAGCAATAAAAATAAATATGCATGAGATGCAATTTTTTCATTTATAGTGTACATTTATTCCTAATCACATTCTAAAGTATTTGCAAGAAAAATAAATATGAGATGAATACAAGAGGATGCTATGCAATTTTCATTTATATTTACACCAAACCCTAAAATACATTCTAAAGTCCTTGTAATAAAAATAAATAATTAATTGATAAAGCAATTTATTTAGATTAAGTGAATAATTAGCAATAAACAATATTGACATGTATGAATGAAAATGTTAAGTTAGAGAGGGTAATTAAGTTAATGACAATAAATAAAGTTAATTGTTAAGTTAATGGATTAGTAACAATAAATAAAAATAATAAGCATAAATAAATGTTAGTGAGTTAGCAACAATAATTAAGCATAAATAAAATGTTAGTGAGTTGGTAAATTAAATAAAAAAAACCTCCAATTAGTACTTAATTTGGATTGAAAAGCTCATTGAAGCACATTCCATAAGTACCTTTTTTCATAGGTTAAAAATAAAAAAGAAACAAAACAGGGGGTGTAGAAATCAAAACGAAAAAACATGGGGGTGCAAAAAGTAAACAGAATTGAGCAAGGCCCAGTCCAAATAGGCCTCTCTGCCAAAAAAAAAGTCCAAAAACGTGGGATCAATCTCGGCCGTCTGATGGATCAGACGGCCTTGATCTAAACTTAAAAAGAAAGGATCTAGGCCATCTGATAAGGATCAGTGGCTGAGAAGAGAGGGTGCACGGTGTGCTGCGATAGACACACGCACACCGGATCGGGTTGGGGTATAAATACCCCTAACCCTAAAAAAAATAATTTTTTCTCATCTCTTTCTCTCTCTTGCCGCCGCGGCAGCCTCTTCCTTCTCTCTTCTCTCTCGGTTTTGCTCTCATAATCTATCAAATTTCATTTTTCAACAAAAACCAACCAAACAAACATTGATACAACTCATACAATTTGAAACCAAACTCGAAAAATCCTAAATCAAATCCAAGAAACTTAGATCGTGAAAAAAAAACGAAGAAAGAAAGAAAGGGGTTCAACCTTTTTGTGTATTTGAGTTCTGTTTTCTTTGATTCGTCTTCTTCTCTGTGTTTTTTTTGTTTTCGGGTTTGTATTTTTTGAAGAATGATTTGATTCGGAATTGAGGGTTTTTTATTCGGTTTTGTTAATGGAGTGTGTTGTTAAGTTTGGATTTGATTTCGATTTCTGGGTTTATGATTGATGATGGATTTTGTTTTTTTTATTTTTTTGGTTATGGGTTTGATGATGAATATTGATGAAGATTGGATGAAGATGATGAAGGTTAAACGATGATGATTCTGGGTTCAGGTCATGGTGATGATTGATTTTTGTTTTGGTTTTTGATTATTTTTGTGATTTTTTGTTTCAGTTTGCTTTGATTTGATTTTTCTGGACTTGATGATGCGGCTGATGAATATTGACCTAGGGGACTATGCAATTAATGCACTATTTATAGTGTGTCAGAAACTAGGGTTTTGCAGATGAAAAAGTTTCCCCATTTGGACAAAATTGCCCTTTTGGGCTTGGATTGGACAAAAATACACATTTGGACTGTTGCCAAACTGACCAAAAAAAACACCTGATGAAAAAACAAAAATAATAATAAAAATGATAAAAATGACTTAAAAAATAAAAAAGAGATAAAAAAACAAATTAAATAATAATAATAATAAAATAAATAAATCAAAATAAAAATATATGATAAAATAAAAATAAAAATAATAATAAAATAAAACAAAAAGAACCAAAAAAAATGAGGTATGACAAAGAGGAAAAAAAAGGTTTTAAATACCGAACAAAAATCGATCGGTCAAAATATGGGGTATGACAATGTCAATCATCATTCGTGCTGTTTTCATGAAAGGTCTCCCTAGAATTAAAGGCACATCATCATCTTCCTCAATATCCATGACAACAAAATCAATTGGAAACATGAATTTGTCAACCTTAACCAAAACATCTTCAGCAATTCTTGATGGACGTGTGACGGTTTTATCGGCTAGCTGCAAAGTCATCCTTGTACGAGTTATATCTAATCCACCAATCCTTTCAATTACAGACAATGGAATTAGGTTGATACTTGAACGTAAATCAATGAGAGCCTTTCCAACGTTAGCATTACCAATGGTGACAGGCAATGTAACTCTTCCAGGGTCTTTCTCCTTTTGTGGCAATGTTCTTCGAATAATCGCACTACAACTAGCATCAAGATGAATGGTTTCCTCATCATTATCTCGCCTCTTCTTGGTCAGAAGTTCTTTCATGAATTTTGCATAAGTAGGCATTTGTTCTAAGGCTTCATAGAATGGAATGTTTATTTGCAATCTCTTGAAAATGTCCAGAAACCTTGCATATTGCCTCTCTTTATCTTTCTTTGTTGGAGCATGTAGATAAGGCAAGTTCTGAACCGTATGACTTTTCATGATTCTTTTCTCTTCTCTCGCCTTCTGGTTCTTAGTCGTCCTATCATCACTAGCTTCACCTTCCAACTCTTTCTTTTCATTTTTTTGATTTTTTTTCATTTTCAACTAAGTCTCCCTCTTTATTTTTCTCTCCTGCCTCTTCCTCACTTTCTTTAATCTCTTCCTCTTGTTTTTCTTTCGCTCCCGCAATTGCTTCCTCCGTTTGCAGGTTGTCACCAATGCCCTTACCAATCTCTTTACCACTCCTGGTTTTTATTGACTTGCATTGTTATTTCGGATTGGTTTCGGTGTTGGCAGTGAATGATCCTTCTTGATTTTTAATGTTGGCCATTTGTTTAGCTATCCGGCCGATTTTAGTTTCTAAGTTTCTCAACACTGCATCTTTCCTCTTTGATAAACTTGAGTTTCTTGCTGGAATTGTTGTTGTTGCAAGTTTTGCTTCATTTGCATTTCCATGAATTTACTCATGGTTTCCTCTAAATTTGAATTTTGAGTTTGTTGAGGAGGTGGCTGATTGAAACTCTCATATTGTCTTTGCCTGTTTGACGAACCAGCTTCTTGTCTCCAACCCTGATTTCCTCTTTGATAGCCAGTATTGTTTTGATACTGACCTTGTCTTGGTTGGCTACCCATGTAATTTGTAACAGCTCATGCCCCACCAACATAGGTGGTCCCGGCACTGCCACCTCACGATCTTCTCCACTCCCCTCTCTAGTGGAGTTTTTGCCTTCCGTGGGAATCGAACCATGTACCCTGGGGTTCAAGTACATGTTCAATTCATTCCCACTATCAATTGAGCTATCCCAGGCTTCCTCGACATTGACTTGTACCTATCCCAGGCTTCACAAAGAGTTTCATTCGAACCTTGGATAAACAAAGTAATTTATGTCTTTACTTCCATGAATTTGTGATGCAGAAAGAAGCGATCAAGAAACTTCTCCTCCAAGGTATTCCAATTCGTCATGGTTTGAGTTGGTTGATATAAATACCAATCCTTTGTTGTACCATGCAATGAATGTGGGAACATCCTCATGAACAATGATTCTTCTTGGCGGTCTTGCAAGATGAGCAAGCCTTCTTGGACTGTTGTGGCATGGCCTAACTCCACCACCATCCTCAGGTTAGGGTTGTGGTCGTGGTTGTGGGATACCTGCCATGATTTCCTCGACTATTGGAGATGTAGAAGAAATAGAAACAGAAGATCCCTCTTGTTACTCTCTTTGTTTGGCTTGTTGTTTCTTATTTCTTGTTTTGTTGTTGTTTCTTCTGGCCGTTCTTTCAATCTCAGGATCGAAGAGTAAGTTCTTGGCCAAAACCTGTCTTCGCATACAAAATTGAACAACCTAACCACACAAGTTAGCGTGCACGATGGATAATAAATAGTAAACAGTAATTAGCAGTGCAAAATTGCTTAAGATGATGAAAATTGTCGCAATGCTTTTAATATCAAACGCCAGTCCCCGACAGCGGCGCCATTTTGTTAAAGTACAAAAGCAAGCATTTTGCATATATCGTTCCACGGGGACTATTGTGATATTAAAAACCGTTCAGCAATGATCATGATTTTAAGTGCGGATTTTTGTGATTGATTTATAGTAAACTTTTCAAACATAAAAGTTCAATAAAGATGATGTAAATTCAGAGAGATAAACATTGTCGGGATTAGAATTCAAATATCCATTTATATGCATTTACTTGACTTGTCACATATATTTTAGTTATCAACCAATTTTATCACGTATTGCTCTTTGTACGTTTTCGTTCCCAGATAACGACGAGAAACTATTACACCGATCAACCCCTGATCCCTCGGGTGATTAACTGATACAATATCTTTTCAAAACCAATACCTTGAGTGATTATCAAACCTAAATCTATCCCTAGAGTTTAGATTCAATAGATATTATCCTATTTCATTGATTCAAAACATATATTCATATACTATTTCAAATCTAAAGAATAAAACACTAAAGGCAATGATAATATCAAGATTGATTGAATCACTAAAACATATATAACAAAAGATCAAGATAAACACATATTCATAGAGTATTCTTCATCTAATCCCAAAAATAAGAGAAATTAGTTACCCATAGTCATGGTAACCATACAAAGATTAGAGGAAAGGAAATAAATAAACACCATGAGTTGATTCCTCAACCAAAGTTATAGATCCACCTTCAATTCTCCTTAAAATTGTGACCTGAAGTTGTCTTGGAATGTTTCAGAATAAGAACAAAAGTGAATCCCGTTTTCTGATCTCAAACTCTATTTATATCAGTTCAGTTCTGCTAATCTCGACGGGCGAGACATCCTTCGCCGGGCGAGATACCTTGTTAGAACAAAAATGATTCTTAGAACAAACCCCAAGAGCTTGATAAAGTTTTGATTATAACAAAGTATTAATATGCAATTGAAGAACACTAATGATCTTAAATGAAAATGTGCAGTTAACAATAAAGATAGAATCTGAGAAGCTCAAAGCAATCTATATGCATCTGAAGCATTCAGAGGTTCTGAGAGAACCAAGTCTGAAGAAAACCTGTCAGAAGCTACAAGAGTCTCATAAGCAATGGAAAGTCTAAGAAGCACGAAGAGTCTGTCAGAAGCAATTGAAGTGTACTCTCAGAAGCTACACAAGAATGACAAAAGATATTCATCTGATGGAATCAAGTCTAAAGATATCTCCCTCAAGTTAAATTCAATACAAAGACGATATGGATGCTGCCTTGTGTCAGTCCAACAAGTCAAGAAAGGGTGTATCAAGACAACGGTACTAAAGTTACCTCTTCTGTGCAAAGGAACTACCTTCGAGAACCAGCAAAGCTGAAGCAGTTTGCCATTTGTGGAATAAGTTAAAAATGGACTGAGTACCTTTCAAACGGGCAAACTGATCTTCCGCAACGGTCATATTCAAACGTCTTTATTTAAGCCTATAAATACAAGACCTCTTTGAATTGATAATGTTGTCGTTGAATGATCAAACTTTTCAAAAGAGCTTAAACTTAGAAGAACTGCATACAATAGAAAAGGAAGAAAGTGTTCATTCAAGTCAAAGAACTTAATAGCAAACATCTGCACAAGACTTAAACTCAACATCTTCATTCAAACGTCAAAGCTTTTTGTTTTGATAATCTTTGTAAGATTTAGTCCTAGGTGTATATTTGTAAGAAATCTTATTGTATAAGATTCAAAGTCTCTTGCTTTTGTGCTTGAGCAACTTGGAAGTCTCTTGCTTTTGTGCTTAAGCAAAATAGAGTAAGTCTCTTGCTTGTGTGCTTGAGCATTTGGAAGTCTCTTGCTTGTGTGCTTCAGCAAATAGTGTAAGTCTCTTGCTTGTGTGCTTGAGCGTCAGTTGAAGTCTCTTGCTTGTGTGCTTGAGCAAATTGTGTAATCTTGTGTGATTATAGTGAACTCTCTTGTTAAAGAACAAGGGGACTGGAGTACTCTCAAGTTGTGAGGGGAACCAGTATAAAATCTTTGTGTGTTCTCTCTCATCCTTTCAACCTTGCTTTTGATTACTTTGTGTGTTTGAGTTATCCGCTGCCAAAATAGACTCTGATATATAGATTCTTTAATCTTGAAGAAAATTTTAAATCCTCAAAACACAATTCAATCCCCCCCCTTCGCTGGCTCTCGCTCAAGTTTCCATTTGCTTTTTAAAATCTTTGTTTCTTTGTTTCAACTATGTTTTTGGCTTCAAATACCTTCAAAAATGGTTGGGATTTGGACAAACCATACAAAATTAACTTAAAACTAATATTTACATAATTTTGGAGATTTTTCAAAGGATTTCTTACAAAAATAAGTTAATAAGTGCCTTAATTTACTATATTATTTAACTACTTTTTGGCACTTATCAAACATATAAGCAAAAGTTGGTCAACAAAAATGAATGTATTTAGTCCAAATTTTTAACTAAATACATTCACTTTTGTTGACAAACTTTTTCTTATATTTTGGGACGGAGGGAGTACTTCTTTTATACTTGGAAATAAGGGAGTTTAGCTCTGACCAATGAGGAGGTGTCAAGCTAAGGGTAGGAGCTTGTTTTAGTCCAAATAGAGCTTTCTTCAATTTATACACATGATTAGGGTAGTTGGGATCCACAAATCCCTTTGGTTGCTCAACGTAAACTTCCTCATTTAAGTACCCATTGAGAAAGAAACTCTTCACATCCATTTGATAGAGTTTGAATTTTAGAATGCCAGCCACACCTAGAAGTAACCTGATAGATTCCAGACGAGCTACAGGTGCAAAAGTTTCATCAAAGTCCACACCTTCTATCTGAGTATACCCTTGTGCCACTAGTCTGGCCTTATTTCTTGTAACCACACCTTGTGCGTCAGACTTATTTTTGTATACCCATTTTGTACCAATCACATTTGTATCAGTGGGTCTAGGCGCTAGATCTCATACTTCATTCCTCTTGAATTGATTCAATTCATCTTGCATTGCCTCAATCCAAAATTCATCTGTTACTGCTTCTTTTACATTTTTGGGCTCAATCTTGGACACAAAACGGGAGCTCGACACAACATTTTCTGATCTTCTAGTGGTAATTCCTTGATCTAGGTTACCAATGATAAGGTTTGTGGGATGATTCTTCTGTACTCTGATAGAGGGACCTTTGTTCACTGGAGCATTGCTTGATTCAATTTCCTCATTTCCAGCATCTGATTCTTCAATTTTTTCTTTCTCAGGTTTGCCATTCTAAATCATTGATGTGTCAGCATCTGTCTCAACATTTGAGTCAAATTTGTTTCTTTGTCAATAGGAGAGTCTTCAACCACAACATTTATTGATTCCATTACTATGTTGGTTCTTGAATTGAATACTCTATAAGATCTGCTGTTTGTAGAGTATCCCAGGAAAATCCCCTCTTCGCTCTTAGGATCCAATTTTCTTCTTGGTTCTCTATCTGCAAGGATATAGCACTTACTCCCAAAAATATGAAAGTATTTCATAGTGGGTTTTCTGCCCTTCTATAGCTCATATAGTGTATTGGAAGTACCATTCCTTAGAGTAATCCTATTGTGGATATAGCAAGCAGTATTCATTGCCTCAGCCCAGAAGTGGTAAGGTAGTTTCTTTGCATGCAACATCACTCTGGCACATTCTTGCAGTGTTCTGTTCTTTCTTTCCACCACACCATTTTGTTGAGCTGTAATGGGTGAAGAGAATTCATGCCAAATGCCTTCAGCAGCACAGAATTCAGCAAACTTAGAATTCTCAAACTTCTTCCCATGATCACTTCCAATTCTCACAATACCATTATATTTTTCCCTTTGAAGTTGCTTGCATAAGTCTTTGAATATAGTAAAAGTATCAGATTTCTCCCTGATGAAGTTGATCCAGGTGAATTTTGAGTAATCATCAACTACTACAAACGCATATTTCTTTCCACCTAAGCTCTCCACTTGCATAGGGCCCATCAAGTCCATGTGTAGTAGTTCAAGCACCCTTGAGGTGGTCAAATGGGGCACCATCAGATGCAAAATCCTAGTCTATTTGCCAACCTAACACTCTCCACAAATCTTTCTCTCCTCAATTTTAAGCTTTGGCATGCCTCTTATGGTTTCTTCAGTTATTACTTTCTTCATGCTCTTTAGATTGAGATGACCCAGTTTTCTATGCCACAATTTCACTTCATCTTCTTTAGTCACGAAGCAAGAGGATAAGTTAATTTCTTCCGTGGATACCCATAGATAACAATTGTCTTTTGATCTGACTCCCTTCATTAGTATGTCTCCTTCCTCGTTAGTAACCAAGCATTCAGCTTTTGTAAAATTCACCTTCATTCCCTAATCACAAAGTTGACTTATACTTATTGTAACATCCCGATTTTCGTAACTCGATATATTTTACTTTACTTAAAATTTAGATATTTTATTTCTTTATAACTTGGTCGTTTTTGCCGTGTTTGATATATTTTTGGTTTTGAAAGTTTTCATTTAAATTTTTAAAGAGCTTGAAAAGGGATATTTATTTATATGAAAATAATATTTATTTTATGCTATAGTTTAAATATTTTATCATGAAAGAAATATTTACACAAGCTAGTTATACTATTTTATGAGATCACCATCTTAATTTAATTGAGCTTTGTGTTTTAAATAAATGACATGCATCTTTATTTTATTTAAGCTACCAAATATTTATTATTATATTATAATTTCATTTGTTTTCTTTAAATTAAATATAAGAACTTGATAGTATTATATACACGTTAGTTTGTGTATAAGCTAAGTTAGTTAATTTCATGTAATAGTTTTCTATAAAATTGAAGAACAAAAGCTAAGTTTATAGTATATACATAGATATATTGCATATGTTATGTTAGTTCATGTTGTATATATATATATATATATATATATATATATATATATATATATATTGTCATTATTTGTACTATGTCTTAATATGCATGACATCTTTTACTATTATTTAAACATTAAATTCTTCATGGTGAAGTAATTCATCCAAACCAATACACCTCATGCTTGCATATATTCTGTGTTGGAAGAATTAAAATGAACTATGCCACTAACTTGCTAATTGTTTGTACACGTAAAAGACATGAATGATTCATCACCTTTTAGCTCAAGAAATTTTTACTATAAATAGCCGTGATTTCTTTTCCATTGATTCATTCATACTTCATAAGCTTCTAAACAATATGAGAGCAAGAACTCTCTTTTTATGAGTGAGTTTTGGTGATGTTGCTTCGGTTCAGTTTCTTTCGAGTAAATTTAGGTGTATCGTTGTGCTGCTGATATATTTAGAGCATTGAATTTTCTTCCGAAGATTTGCAAAGGTATTTTCCACTTAATTTAAATATTTTTCTTAATGTTATTAGAATGTCGGGATTATGCCAAAATTAACTCAGTTTGTTTCAATTATATTTTATATAATATAGTAGAGTTTATAAAGGTTTATAATAAAGATTTTTACGCCGTTACTAGGCTTCTACTATGATTTTATTTAAAAGATATTATAAGCTTTTATTCTATATTTTATTTACTTACATATTTTAACTACTAGCGAATTATCGGCAATTACACTGTTAGCAGGATTACTACCGGAGGTGCTGTTTTTCAAGACCGTTATCTACAACTAAAGGTCGGGCAAGATTTTGTACATGTTGGGACGGTTAGCGTAAAATAGCTTAATATATATGTGTAGTGGTGTCGACAGCCACTACAACCGATAAATAACTAAGGAGAGCTTATTCTCTTTTAGTGATTTTCACGAATTGCTAAACGAGGTTACGCCGGCCTTAATTATTTATCATAGGAATGATCTATGATAATGTGTGTTTGTATTGTGCTTTCATTACTTGATTAATTGTCTAAGTGTTTATTTGTGAATATGTGATTGATTGTGATTGTTAGACTAAGAAAATGAGCTATACTCTTTAGGGTGAGAAACATCGGTAGATATGTAAGACCCCAATAACATAAGGGCAGTTTGTTACTTTGAGTAGTTGTATTCGGTTGGATTCTGGCTAAGGAAATACTTGGTAGACTGTGTCTCTTACGGTTACCTCTCTTTCCTGGGAAGTCAACCATACACTATTCATTGTACGGATTGAACTTATTGTGAAGAAGTGAGGTTTGTGTGAGGAAAGAATGATAAACATACTTTGAGGGCATTGATGGAAACTGGCACTCAACCTAGGTGACTAGAGTATATTATAACTAGATTGATTGATGTGATGAATTCTTGAGGGTTGAATTAGTGCTTAGGGTTTGAGTTGCCATAAGTTGATTGAGAGTGCATATAGAATTGCATTTAGGATGTGCAAGTCCACTGCCGTACGATATGGGACGAACGAGGTTGATCAGCTGCCTAAATCCTGACGAGGATTATTTCTGCGCGCTTGGCAAGATAGTGAGATCTTGGCCTGTTTTCCTAGGGGCGATCGACTTGTAACACTTGGACTCCACGTGAAGTCAAGTGGCGTAGCTCTTGGTAAATGGGAGGACGTTGGTGGCAAGTGGTCTCGTGATATCTGATCTCGGTAATTGGGAGAATATCCTTGACAGCGTCTAGTGGCCTGAGTCAGCATATAGTTCAAGGATGCATTAAGATAGATAGAATCTATTCATGGAGAATCTGAAGAAAAACACTAGAGGATAAGACGTTTGATTGATTACTTGTGTTTGTGTTTGGCATATATATTCCTATTTTACTCCCCATCCTCACTTTCTAAACTTGTACGTAGTCTTAGCCCTATGTTTTCTGTGTCTTGTATTTTTATCTATGTACTCAGATCCCATAGAAGAGGAGTTCAAGGTTAAAGATGGTGCAGTTCTTTCTACGGATGGCGATGTAGATGTCAGTATCGCCGAACGATAATCGAGGTCTTGTTTCGATAGCCAGTGTGTCTTTTGTAGTCTTATATTTTGAGTCTTTTGAAATATGATGTACTTTCCATATTTGTTTTCACGTGTACAACGCGGTATATGATAGATCCGCAGACACCTTTGTCTTTATGATATAAATAAAATAAGTTTTGACTGATATCTATTATTTATTACTTATCTATTTAATTTTAAATTTCTCTGTACTTCCGTGAATAACGATTATAAATATAAACGGGTTAGAATAGTTACTTTGGTTTCACCGAGACGGGGCGTCTCATTGTGGTATCAGAGCAGGTCGGTTCAGATCGATCTGTGAGTATCTAGGGTTATACTGGCTATGTCAGTTGAATTCCACCTTGGATGAAAACTATGTCTAGAAATGGGTAGAGTGTCTGATTTTAACAAACCTATGTATAGGTTATTTCCCCTCGATTATCTCATTCATAAGGTTAGAATTTTATGAACTTTGTGACGTATGAATGTGAAACCATATTTTCCTTATGGTTCGATCTAGAATAATATAGTTAGGAGAAGGATGGCGCACTCTGACGATGGAAAGTCAGGTCTGTGGTAATATTGACATATGACTATAGTTGACTTCATCGATTTTACCTTACACGTACTAGTATACTCAACTCATACAAGGAAGAATGGTGCAATTTAGAAGGATTATATCAGCAAGGAAGTAGAGAAGAGAAGAGGCAGTTCCAAATAAGTTAGGTTTAAATTGCGAAAGACTGGTTCAGTATCCTACGAGGATCAGAAGAGATATTGTATTCTTTCAATGTGACTTGGAAGGTCATATTGTTGATGATTTCTCTCAGAGGCAGAGTCATACATATAAGAGATAGTACAAGTTGATTATGGAATTGGATCAAGTACCTATGATGGTTGGATTAAAGGATGGAGGTTGCGATAGAATTGTAAGGAAGTGTATAATAAGTATCATAAGGATATCGTGTTTGTTCTGGATTTCACTCACACATGAAGTGTCCACTAAGAACGTAGGAGCATGCTTTCAATATGGTGAAGCGGGACATATTATGAGAAACCATTTTAGGAAGAAAGGAACCCAAGAACGGATACTAGTGATTGGTGTTGACTTGAATGAAGAGTTAAGGTAAGTTTTAGTTGGAGCATTGGATTTGATGCGTGTAATGGAAGGAGTGCTCAGTGGGTACCTTTGAGGTGCTACAATTGTGATGGTCCCCATAAATTAAGGGAATTACCCAAGGAAATAATAGGAACTCGTTTTAGGTGTTGTAGTTAGAAGATGTGATTGGAAATTTCTCCTTTGGACAAGGATATGAAGTAAGACTAATAGAAATCGATTATGGAGTATAGGTAGTCAAGGCTAGGTATTCTGGAGAAGTGGTAGAAATGAGGTCACAAGGTTCAGGAGAGGTAATTTAGGAATAAGTGGAATAAAGAAGTTATTGGACTAAAGTATTATACCTCATAACTTGATGTTGTTTATTTAAAAGGAATGAAAGATCGTAGGTGTGCATAGGTAGAAGCAACCATTTAAAATGGTTATTAAGATGGACTACTCATAGCCTAGGATTGACGATTGAGTGGATCCGACGAAGGGAGCATGGATATTTTAGAGTTTGATTGAAATAGGATTGGCGCTAGATTATCTTTCACATTTAGATTTGAGGAAGTTAGGTTTGATGATAAGGCAAGTGTTTAGGATCTTGATTGAAAGCATTGGAGTATAAGAAGTCGTTGCATTACCAGGTAAGGTTAGATTTTCTTTTAAGAGAAGTATAGTTTGTGTGGATATTATGGAAGTAGAGAAGTATACCCCTCAAATGTTGGTGAATTGTTGATATGGAAATGTTCTTGGATAGTTGGGGAATAATGTTGTTCTCTTGGACTAGAGAATGACTTATTGAAGGGTCACTGTAGAATTCCTCTTTTGAGATGCATTTGTTTAGAAAGAGTGACACTATTTGATTGGTTAGAAGAGTGTTCAATAAGTTTAGGAATTGAAGATTAGCTTCATAGAAGTTTTCATAGTTTTCTAGATCCTTAAGAATGATTTGATAGGTTTGGTAATGCAATCTACTATGGATTTGATGGTATTAAGATAAAATAAGTTTAAGTGGTGATATATGATTTAGGGCAATTTTTGGAGAAGGACTAGCTTACTCATATATTGGAAAACAAGGAGGATCAGTGGTCGGAGTTAAGATTAAAGATTTACAATTGAGTACATGTTTGGATTTAAGAATCAATGAGTAAGCGGAGAAATTTAGGGAGTGATTCTATAGAAGAATGCTCAGAGTAAATTAAGTTTTTTATGGGAGTTTAGAAAGTGTTAAGGAAGAAACTATGGATATTTAGTAGTACGGACCCTTTGGAGTCTAGACTGTTTACACTGAAATCGTCGCTATTGAGCCTGGCCAACTCAGTATTGTGTATGGTAGGCAGGGTATTACGGTTAAGAACCGAAGTGGACCACGGAGGTTGAGTAGTAAGAAGCGCGAACTTGAAAAGAAGTACGAAGACAAAGATCTTTGAAATCTAATGTTGCAGCTGCAGTAGTCAATGCCACAGGAGTAAGTAGGGTGACACCAACAAGTGGTGTGAAGGATTCGGGAATAATATGTGGCTCAGTACCAGTAGTAAGAAGTATGTCGAGACACGAATCAGTATAGAATAAGGGTATAAGAGTTTGTTGAAAGTATGATGAAATAAAAGATTTCAATCGTAATGTCTGTTGACAAGGTGGTGGTAACTTATAGAGCAAAATTTGAGGAATTAGGAAGTAACGTGATAAGAATGTGGTTTGGCGTTAGTAGTTAAGACGAGGGATGAGTCAGGGATGTAAGAGGGAAGGATCAATGGTAAGTTGAGCTATTGTAGGGTCTTGACTTCCTAGAATGAAAAGAAAAGTGGTTGGAAGTCTAAAGAAGGTAAATTAGAATTCGTTTGTTTGGATGTAGTTTGTTAAGAATGGGATTCAAGTACATAAGATCATGAATGATAAATTTTGAGAATGATTTAACATGTTAGTAGGGAATTCGAGAATATTCTCAGCCTAGTGGTTAAACTATCGGTTTTATAGTTCGATTGGTTAAAGCCTTACGAGAGTTGTTATACACAGGTAACAAAGCCGCTATTTTATTTAAGGATATGTTATCTGTAATTGCCATTTTATTCGTAGTTGAAGTGGAATCTCTGGAGATCATAGGTATATTGGAATTATTTAGATATGAGAAGTTGGGAACTGGGGAGAATATATAAAGAAAAGATTAAGGAAGTTAAGTGTCTTGGAATCTTAGAGCTATTGTTCTAAACCATAATTGATCAGATTGGGAAATTGCAAAGCAGTGTGATTAAGAGATGATTTCGATTAAGGTATAACTTACTCGGATTAAAATTGCAAGAACAGTTTGTTCCCATAGTGCAGGGAGTTCGAATAATGTTATTCGCAATGCTTCAAACGAGGAAGATGACAAGTTGCGTATTAATTTACGGGTACGTTAAATTTCGAGGACGAAATTTCTTTTAAGGGGGGTAGTAATGTAACATCCCGATTTTCGTAACTCGATATATTTTACTTTACTTAAAATTTAGATATTTTATTTCTTTATAACTTGGTCGTTTTTGCCGTGTTTGATATATTTTTGGTTTTGAAAGTTTTCATTTAAATTTTTAAAGAGCTTGAAAAGGGATATTTATTTATTCCAATTGCCTTTTGTAACACCCCACTTAATTCTACCCAAAAATTCGCGACTAAACAGCAAATGAAATCAAGTAAATCAAGTAGAGCGTTACATGTATAAATTTAAAACCAAAATAGCATGTCGTATCATACAAAACATGATTAAGAGATCATCGCAGCGGAACAACATAGCATATCATCATAGATATATCATCACGAATATAGTTCAAATCATAAACACTAGTCATGGCTAAATAATCCATCAACATAATAATCCACATCCACATAAATCACCCACACATATCGTGTCATCAACAAATAGATCATTAAGTGCTTGGCATAAAGCCTTACAACATCGTACAAAACAAGGTCTAAAAGCAACGCTAGACATAAGTTCGATAAGACTAAACCCCAACACGGTGTTACAATCACCAGAGCAAATGGACAAGACACTAGGATAGCAAATCATCCCCTTACCCTAAATACTAGCAACAAATGCCGGGTACTCCTCCTAAGCAAGCAAAGCAAATCCTCACGCCTGAGAATCTGAATCGCCCAACGATCCATTACATACAAAAATAGAGAGTTAATTACTTATAATCAACATATAACAAATGTAGTAAATACTAACATTTAATCCAACATATACAATGCATATATTAATCTATTGTACATATATTGGGCATGTATATAATAGTAATCCAACGACATCAATAAGACATGTATATTTAATCATCTAATATACGTATCCAAATTCACACCATCAATGATCAACAACTTATATGCAAGAAAACACTTAGCACATAATTAGACAAATATCACGTCATTATCACATATAGCACATTTAAGGTTCACCTTCCTAAATGCATCTAATGTCACTTTCATGTCATGTCCCCTAGACACGACTACATGCATGCGGTACCATTCACCAAAATAAGGATACAAGAATCCTATGCGTTATGGATCAAACGTCCAAACTTCATCAATTCGTTATGGGTCAAACGCCCAAGCTTCATCAATTCGTTATGGGTCAAACGCCCAAGCTTCATCAATAGACTCAATCATGATGCATGAACATATATATAACGTATGTTATTCACCACCATTATGCAACCTCATGTATACATAATTCCACCATCAATCATTCGTCAAGACATAACATACTCATATACATTCATCATCATTATTATTATGTGTATCTATATTCAACAACCATATAGGAACATCATCATCAATCATATTCATTATAATTCCAACATCAATCATTTATGTATTACTATAAGACTAGCAACCTATACACCAAACTATCCCTTCATCAATTAATAATCAAATAAATCTGACTGCCTTCGCGAGCTCTCGCTAGGCGAGCTCTGGCGAAGCAAGTCAGAAGCTTACTCGCCACATAGCGAGTCCTAGCGAGCAAGTCTGGCAACCCTTCGCCATCTCTCGCTAGTTCTCGCCGTTAGCGAAGCAAGTCAAACAGAACAGGATTGGCTGGCGAGCACTGGCGAGCCCAACGAGTTCCCTCGCTAGCTCTCGCTAGCTCCCGCTCAGCGACGAAACCCAGAAATAGCTGCTCTGTTTTCGTGGCTGTTCGGATTCCACCCCCAAATCACCCAAAACATGTTCCAGTTTTAAAAAGATGTTTCCTTCAGATCATAAACATGTTATCATACATAGAAGTACAAGTTTCATAACTTAAAACCATAAAGATCATCATCAACATGAGATTTATCATATTTTTCATCAAAAGCTCATGAACATGCAATTTCAAACCAACAACCATAGATTTTTGAAATTGAAATCATCAACACACATTTCTAGCATTGTAATACATGAATAACACTAAATCAACAAGAAAGATAACATTTTGATTCATAGAACTCATGAAGTTATGAACTTTAGAGTATAAAGGGTGAGAGGGTTTGGGCAAAGAGAAATGTAATTTCTCCCCCCTCTTGGTCACCCACAATCATAAATAACTACTCTCTTACCTCTAATTCTTCAAGAATTAGCTCCCCAATCTTCCCCTCTTAGCTCCTTCTTCTATGTTCTTCTTCTCTAGCTCTCTCTCTCTCTCTCTATTTCTTCACAAACTTATGATAAATGATTTCTCTCTCTAAGTTTTCAAAACTTATACCTAGGTTAATTCCCTTCCAATTTACCAAATTGCCCTTCCTCATAAGCCCACTCAAATCCCCTATTCACACCTCCTAAAAACACTACTATTCTATTCACACCACTACACTAAAAGCCACATATTTAAATAAATCACACAACATGGAATTTAAATAAATAATTTAAATCAAATAATTAATTAAATAAAAACGTGATGTAACACATTTGTCTAAGAGTGGTTGTGATCGATGCCGAGTATGAAGAATCTCTCTCTCTCCCCTCTTCCTTTTTTGTTGTCAATTCTTGTTTTGTACTATGATATGACTTATCATAGTAAGGATGAATAATATTTTTCTGTTAGATATAACATTGCTATTTTATTTTATTTTTGTTATAAAAAAAAACTAGTGTTAAACGAAAATAAACTAGAATTGTTTGAGGTATATAATATGTATATAAATGTAAGGTGTTTCTATTTGCGAAATTTCTAGGAAGCCGACAAATGCCACTGATGTTGCTAAGGAAAATGAGGTTTTAATCTCATTGCGAAATTTTAGAACTATGCCCGACGACGTTGAGTGGGTCCAGAACGGCCTAGTGGCAACTATCATTAATGGCGAGGCGGTCCCCGTGGTTCAGAATAGAATCACAGATGCTGGTTTCAACGACTTGTTTCTTGTTCCAATGGGGGCTGACAAGGTTTTTGTCCGTAGTTCGGCAGGGGTGGATGCACGGGCAATCGTTAATGGCGCAAATGATTTCTTTTCTCTGTTATTTTCGAATTGGGAGCGGTGGGGAAATGTAGGGCTTCCTTACCAGAGGGGAGCATGGGTTCGTTTGTATGGCATACCGATACATGCATGGAATGTTAACTTTTTCAAGATGTGTGTTTTTGATTGTGGTCGGTTTTTACGTGCGGATAGTTGCTCCGTCGACAGGGATAGGCTTGATTTTGCTCGAGTCCTAATCGCCACGCCTGACTTAGAGATTATAAAAAGAGTAGAGACAGTGTTGGTGGACGGAACTTTAACTAAGATTAAGATCGTGGAGGAGTGGGGATATGCTTTAGGAGAAGACACTTGCCTTTTTGAGGATGAGAGCGGAACAGAGGTATCCCAAAATGACAATGAAGTGGAGCATGATGATCCTGAAGGTAGGCGTGATGTTGACATGTTGGTTAAGAAATTAGTGGATGGATTGGAGAAAGAGGATGACCTACTACTTAGGGAGAAACCTGTTGAAAATCTAAAAGATAAGCACGTAGCTAGTCCTACTAGAGAGGATGAGATTGTGGACGAGGAGGTGCAGATTACACACATGACGGATGTTTCTACCGCTTCGATGCGTGTACGTGGAGATAAGGTTGTAAGGACTAGTTGTTCTCCTGGTGTGACAAAAGATCTGGCTAATTCCCTTTTGTGTAACCCTAGTGAAGGTGGCAGGAATATCGAGGTAGATGGGAGGCGTGATGGGTCTTCCACGTACTATCCCCGAAGTAAACGTACAAAGTCTTGTCCACCTATTGAAAACCGTCCCGTCTTATCGGGGCCTTGGAGCTTAGAATGGATGCACGACCTTAATCAAGGGGATGCTGGGGTGATTTTTTCTGCTAGCAAGAGGCGGAAGAAGGGAGGAATTTCTGGTGCTAGACATAAGATGGAGGGACAACAAGACCTCAAGAGGAGGAAAGCAGGTGGGTTGCTTCGGCACTCACTTTATAGTCTCAAAAAAGTAGCGAGACTTCCAAGTAAAGACCGTAATGAGGTTTTAGAAGTCCTACAAAGGAACATGCGCCGACGTAGGGGCGGGAAAAACAATAACAAGTCGAATGAAGCGAGTAATAATGCGTCTTCTGAAGAGTCTAGTTCATCTGCGTCTGTAAACAAGGATTGGCAGCATTGGGTGGTCCTGCAGGGTGATGATCAGGTGGCGGATGACGATATCCAGGGTATAGGGAAAGCCTTAGGGGTTACGTATAAAGGTGACAAGGAGAACCGATTTAGAGTGCTTTCTCGGCCAAGCAATAAGAAACATGGGTTGTTTGGGCAGGACCAGGGGGGCACGCAGAAAGAGAAGGAATGCTAGTTTCATTGTTCAGAGGTATGGGGGCGGAGAGTGTGCGTGATGAAGATTATTTCGTGGAATGTTCGAGGCTTGGGTGGGTTAGAAAAGAGGAAGGAGGTGCGCAGGTTGGTGGTTGATCAAAATCCTCTATTTCTGTGTCTTCAGGAATCTAAAATGCAGACTTGTGATGTTTTTCTGTGTTCGACGTTATGGGGCAATTCACCTCATGATTTCTCTTACCGTCCTTCGGTAGGGGCGTCAGGGGGCCTTTTATCTATTTGGGACTCTTCTGAGGTTGAGGTGTGGTCGACTGAGAGTCGAGAGCATGTCCTGTGGTGTCATGGACGTTTCATTAAGTCTGGTGAGGAGTTTTCGGTGGCAAATGTCTATGCGCCCTGTGACGATGGAGCGAAGCAAGGGTTGTGGGATTCGCTTTCAGCTAGTATTCAGCTGCTGGGGGGGCAGAGGGTGTGCGTCTGTGGTGATTTTAATGCGGTTAAGAGTTTGGAGGAGCGGCGCTCAGTGAGGGGTGTGTATCGTTTCGTGGATCATATACCCTTCAATCGTTTTATTGATGATAACAACTTGATAGACCTCCCGCTAAGTGGGCGTAAGTTTACCTGGTTCAAAGGGGATGGGGTCTCAATGAGCCGTCTCGATAGGTTTTTGCTCTCTGAGGAATGGTGTCTGACTTGGCCTAACTGCAAGCAGGACGCAAGGCTGAGGGGTTTATCTGATCATTGCCCACTTATTTTGTCAGCCAATGAGGTAGATTGGGGTCCTCGTCCCTCAAGGATGCTTAAGTGTTGGAAAGATATCCCAGGCTACTCTTTATTTGTGAAGGAAAAGTGGAAGTCTCTTCAGGTTGACGGATGGGGCGGGTTCGTGCTTAAAGAAAAACTTAAGATGATCAAGGCGGCGTTGAAAGATTGGCACTCGGCACATTCTCAGAACTTGCCTAGTCGGATTGATTCCCTAAAAAACCATCTTTCAATTCTCGATCAAAAGGGGGAAGAGGAGACCTTGTCTGAAGCAGATTTAGTAGAGTTGCATGGGGTGACAGCCGACATCCATTCTCTTTCTAGGCTGCATGCTAGCGTTTGTTGGCAGCAATCTCGGTCGCTGTGGCTTAAGGAAGGGGATGCAAACTCAAAATATTTCCACTCGATTATGGCTCGTCGACGGCGGGGGAATGTTATCTCGTCTATTAAGGTGGATGGGGTAATTCTAGAGGGTGTTGTTCCAATTCGGGAGACGGTTGTATCGCATTTTTCGTCACACTTTAAGGCCGCTCTTTTGGATAGGCCCGGGGTTGATAACCTTCTTTTTAAAACTCTAAATCCGTTGGAGTGCAGTGGTTTAATTAAACCTTTTTCGGTGGAAGAGGTTAAGGCAGCTGTGTGGGATTGTGATAGCTACAAAAGCTCAGGCCCTGATGGGATAAATTTTGGTTTCATAAAGGATTTTTGGGCTGATCTTCAGGGGGATGTGATGCGCTTTATTTCGGAGTTCCACCGGAATGGCAAACTGACCAAAGGTTTAAATTCTACCTTCATCGCTCTAATACCTAAGGTCGACAGTCCCCAATGTTTGAATGATTTTCGGCCCATTTCGCTCGTGGGTAGCCTCTACAAGATTTTGGCAAAGGTTTTAGCAAATAGGCTGCGTTCAGTGATAGGTAGTGTGATCTCTGAGTCTCAGACGGCGTTTATAAAGGATAGGCAGATTCTGGATGGCATTCTCATTGCGAATGAGGTGGTGGATGAGGCGCGCAAGTCTAAGAAGGAGCTGATGCTTTTTAAGGTTGACTTTGAAAAAGCCTATGATTCGGTCGATTGGGGATACCTGGATGACGTGATGGGAAGAATGTCTTTTCCAACCCTGTGGAGAAAGTGGATAAGAGAATGTGTAAGCACGGCGACAGCGTCAGTTCTGGTAAATGGCAGCCCAACGGAAGAGTTTTCTCTTGAACGTGGTCTAAGACAAGGAGACCCACTATCTCCTTTCCTTTTTCTGTTGGCTGCTGAGGGGTTGAGTGTTCTGATGAAGACCATGGTTGAGCGCAATCTTTTCACTGGTTATAGTGTTGGCAAGTGTGAGCCGTTATCGATCTCGCATCTCCAGTTTGCTGATGATACACTTTTATTAGGGGTTAAGAGTTGGGCGAACGTTCGTGCTTTGAGAGCTGTCCTTGTGCTTTTTGAATCTATGTCGGGTCTGAAAGTTAATTTTAATAAAAGTATGTTAGTGGGGGTTAATATCCCTGACTCTTGGTTAGGAGAGGCTGCGTCTGCTCTGCGGTGTAAAGTGGGAACAATTCCTTTCATTTACTTGGGCCTTCCTGTGGGGGGTGATCCGAGACGCTTGAGTTTTTGGGAACCGGTGTTGGCTCGTTTAAAGAATCGACTATCTGGATGGAATAGTCGCTTCTTGTCTTTTGGTGGTCGTTTGGTTATGCTCAAGTCTGTGTTGACCTCTTTGCCTGTCTATGCTCTTTCTTTCTTCAAAGCTCCCTCAGGTATTATCTCTTCTATTGAATCTATTTTGATTAAATTTTTTTGGGGGGGAAGTGAGGATCATAGGAAAATTTCTTGGATTAATTGGAAAACTATTTGTTTACGAAAGGAGTATGGGGGTTTGGGGGTAAGGCAGTTGAGGGAGTTTAACTTGGCTCTGTTAGGCAAGTGGTGTTGGAGGATGTTAGTAGATAGGGGGTTTATGGTTCCGTGTGTTGGCAGCTAGGTATGGGTTGGAGAGAGGTAGACTGTGTTCGGGAGGTACGAGAGGGTCACCGTGGTGGAGGGTGATAGAGCGTATGCGGGATGGAGGTGGAGAGTTAGGGGGAGGGTGGTTTGGGGAGAATGTCACGAAGAAGGTGGGGGATGGGTCTGACACTTTTTTCTGGACTGATTCCTGGGTGGATGAGATTCCTTTGTGTGAGAGGTTTGGGAGGCTATTTGACCTGGCAGAGAATAAATCAATTTCAGTGGCCGAGATGTTCATGTTAGGGTGGGGGGCAGGAGGGGAGGCGTGGGTGTGGCGTCAGCCTTTGAGGGCGTGGGAGGAGGAGATGTTGGGGGAGTGTCAGACCTTACTACTTACGGTTTCCTTGCAGGATCATTTTTCAGATAGATGGCAGTGGCGGCCTGACCTGGATAGAGGCTACACTGTCCGTGGTGCTTACCAGCTTTTGACGGATCAGGATGTGGCACCTTTAGACGTGGTGGCAGGTCTCATTTGGCATTCTCAGGTTCCTTTGAAGGTTTCCATTCTCGCGTGGCGACTCCTGCGGGATCGGTTACCTACCAAAGCAAATCTGATCTCTCGAGGGTGTTTATCATCAGCGGTACATCACTGTGTCACAGGCTGTGGGGAGGTTGAGTCGGCTCAGCACTTGTTCCTCTCTTGCAGCACTTTTGGCTCTCTTTGGTCTCTAGTCAGCTCTTGGATTGGTTCTTCTATGGTGACAGCGCAGATTCTTTCAGATCACTTTGTCCAGTTTACTTGTTCTGCAGGTGGCTCTCGAGTTCGTCGTTCCTTCATGCAACTCATATGGCTTGGATGCGTGTGGGTTATATGGACAGAGCGAAACCACAGATTGTTCCGAGGCTCAACGAACTCTGTCATTCATATGTTGGATAAGATCAAAACTTTTTCATATAGGTGGTTGAAAGCGAGTAGCAGTACGTTGGCTTTAAACTGCCATAGTTGGTGGTCTAGTCCTATGTTGTGTCTCGGTTTTGTATAGTCCTTTTTGGTTTATGTATTGTGACTCTCTTGTAACTTTATGATCCTTCTTTGGTACGCCTTGTGCTGAGGGGGTTTGTGTTTATATATATATCTCATTTTGGCTTTTCCAAAAAAAAAGGTGTTTCTATTTGTGGTAACAACTTGAGAACTTTAGTGTTCTTGGCTAAAGAAACTTAAAATTTGAGTTTAATACTTTTTCATTTCTTAAAATCTTAATATTTATGTTTTTCTTTAAAAAAGGAAAAATAAAATAAAAGAATGGATGAAGAAAAATAAAAGAGAAAAAGTAATTTATATATTTTTTTAAATGAAACTATAAAAAAATTATGAACTTATTTATAAAAAAAACCAGTGAAATGATAACATAACTCATCCTTATATAATACATGACTAACATATAATAGTAGTTGTCACATGACATGTATGAAACAAAGATTCATATTCAATATATGAAGAATTATGACGAATGAATTCAAAATTAATGTATGTTGTTGATTGGTTGTTGCGTTGTCTAGGTGTGGGTACGGTATCGGTACCCAATACGGATACCGGTACGGGGTACGACATTTTTAGAAAAACTAACACATGTATATGAGTATAAATTAATGTACGGATATATACCCGGTACTGGTACGGGTACGTACCCGGTACCGGTACTTTTCCTCAAACGGAGTACCCATACATCATAGATTGGTTGTGTTTCTCGTGATTGATATGTATGTAGTTATGACTTCTTCTTTTTTTTGACGAAAGATATGTATGTAGTTGGTTGGTGGTGTTGTTGTTTAATGATATGCATGACTCAAAGAGACATATTTAATACAAAATTTACACTCCAAATTTAAGAATAAAAGTGTAGAATCATGATTTTTTTTTTTCTTTTAGAGTAAATACTAAAAGATACTCAATTTTTTTTTGTACATAAAAAGGACACTCAATTTATCAAAAAAAATAAAAGTAAAAGAAAAACACTCAATTTCCTTCCCTTTTCTTACTTTATTTTTATAAGAACTCAATTTCCTTTTCTCAAATTGTGTTTTGTTTGTTAGTAGTATGAATTGAGAGTGGACTGGATTAAGGTTTTAACGTATAATTTTTCAATAAAAGATTATGTATGCATGTAGTAATAATTTGTATGTTTTTTAATATAAAAGATATGATTAATCAAATATTAGATTAACTTTTTATATTCTCTGACTCATCAAATATTTAATTAAAATAAAATATATGATACAAATATTTTATCATGTCTCTAAAACAAGTCTAAAAAAGAACTTGTTATATTTTAACCAAATAATTAATTTAATATAAGATTCTTTATATGACACCTATTGTACCCCGTGTGGTTGAAGTTGTTAGAAGGTTGAAGAAATGTTTGAAGCATTACGATGGTATTATAGTTGTGGAATTGAGTGATGATCCTTCAATAACATGGCAACAGATTTGAGACAGTCAAATCATTGTGACAACTCTTAAGAAGTAGGATACTGTGACACGACAGATTCAACACCATCGACCATACACTAAATACCTGAAGCTTCTCATCGTCGACGGAGTTCAATTTCTTAATGACATCGGAGGGCATGTTCTTGAAAGCATATGTACAAGAATAATGATGCATAAAAATTACTCCCCTCGATGAAAAACACGGGCTATCATATATAGAAATATAACAATCGAGAGAACTTCTGTTCTGGTTGAACAGAAGTTCGATGATGTGGAAGGTGCTTGGGGTGAAGAAATCAAACATCTTCATACCCTTTGGGTTCAAAGCAGAGCATGGTTTCATAATATTGAATTCACTTACATCCCTGAGTTGGATACTAATCTGGTCTGTCAAGCCAGGGTTGCTCTTCGATTAGACGATGGTGATGTTGAATCAGGGAAATTTCTAGTTGTTGTCTAGGTTTGCCTTTCCAGTTGGCTTTGTCTACGAGTGGTGGTGATGCCGAGTATGAAGAATATTTCTCTATATATATGATATAATATTGATTTCTTTTTTCTTTTTTCTTTTTCGTTGTCGATCCTTGTTTTGTACTATGATAATAATAAGGATGAAGAATATTTTTGTTAGATATATAACATTGCTATTTTATTTTATTTTTGTAAAAAAAAAAAATAGTGTTAAACTAAAATAAACTCTTTGAGGTATATAATATGTATATAAATGTAAGGTGTTTCTATTTGTGATAACTGATAACAAATTGAGAACTTTGGTGTTCTTGGCTAAAGAAACTTTAAATTTGAGTTTAATACGTTTTCATTTCTTAACATCTTAATATTTATGTTTTTCTTTAAAAAAGGAAAAATAAAATAAAAGAATGGATGAAGAAAAATAAAAGAGCAGAGAAGTAATGTATATATTTTTTTTAATGAAACTATAAAAAAATATGAACTTATTTTTTTTAAGAAAAAACCAGTGAAATGATAACAATAGATATATAATATATAACTCATCCTTATATAATACATAACTAACATATATAATAGTCGTTGTCACATGGCATGTAGTTTTTTTTTTTACGAAAGATATGTATGTAGTTGGTTGGTGTTGTTGTTTAATGATATGCATGACTCCAAGAGCGATATTTAATACATGATTAACACTCCAAATTTAGGAATAATTATTTGTTTATATCCTGTTATGGAGGACTCACACTTGAGGGGGAGATTGTTGTGGCAAGTGTGAGTGTTAAGTCTTAATACATGATTAACACTCCAAATTTAGGAATAATTATTTGTTTATATCCTGTTATGGATGGACTCACACTTGAGGGGGAGATTGTTGTGGCAAGGTGAGTGTTAAGTCTCACATTGCTTAGATAAGTGATGGTTGAACACTTTATAAATGAGAGTACCCATAAACCTAACACTTTAAGGTTTTGGGTAAGAGTGTGATGTCCAACTCACTTGTGAAGTTGTTCTTGAACCTAATGTGAATGATCCCCCGAGCTGCCCCCTCATGATACCCAAATATTTTCTAAGCAATGTGAAACTTAACACTCACACTTGTCACAACAAGATGGACCTATTAGTACAGGGGATGAGTTAGGAAAACTGTAAAAAAAATGTAAATAAAAGATAAGTTTGTTATGACTTTTGGACCAAGTAAAATACCCAGTTAACATCTATACATAGGTTATTAATTCTAAAGACTAGGATTAGTTGCCAAGAAACATGAAAACAAGAGAAATAGATAGATTCAGAAAAAGAGGAAAAAAGGGAGAGCTAGGGGTTTGGAGAGGAGGAATACAAGAGAGAAAGCAAACTCAAATTCACCACTGATCCATCTTAGTTTCTGCATAAACGAGGTAAGGGCGTCAATGATCTTTAAATAGAAGTTTTTCAATTAATTCAATAATTCCACTACCATGCACTAAATGGGATCTCTAGCTACCACTGTTATTAGTAATTAGAGTTAGATTGTTACAAAGACATATCACAACCAACTATAAGGAAACAACATCTGAAATAATATTTAAATTTAAATTTTTTATTTTTTATTTTTTATTTAATTATATATAATTCTTTTTTGTAATTTAATTGTATATAATTCTATTAATATATTGTAAATTTAATTAGATAAATATTTTATATTGAGTTCCACTATATTTATATTGGGATCAATTTGAACCAATAGAAAAGTGTACAGTAATATTGTGTTTTTTTTATGCGTTAGTTTTTTTTATACGTTAGTTTTTTTTTTATGCCTTAGTAATATTGTATTTGAGAATAGCCATGTAGTACTCTATTTGGTTATAATACAATTTTTTTCCAAACTATATCCTCTGTCAATCCGATATTTGATGAGTCTACAAGATCATGTTAAATTAATTATTTGATTAAAATATACCAATTTTTAACTTATTTCATAGACATATAAACTATTTGTATCGTATTTTATTTTAATCTAATATTTGACGAGTTAGTAGAATATAAAAAGTCAATTTAATATTTGATGCGTCAACAGAATCTTTTGTCTCTATCCTATTATTATGTAGAATTTATAAAATAAAAATAAAAGTTTTCTTTTACAATTTTTTTTCTTCTATTGTACAAATCTTTTTTACATGTACGCAACAAAAGTTTTCAAAATATATAATTCTTATCAAAATATGAATAAAAGATTATGCATGCATGTAGTAATAATTTGTATGTTTTTTAATACTCCCTCCGTTTTTTTTTTAAGTGTCCGTTTAGAATAGTAACACTAAATTAAGAAATTGAATTTTTGAACCTTATCTTCCTATTATACCCTCATCAATAGATTTATTGTTATACAAAAAAAATATTTTCAGATTATTGTTATCAATAGAATATAACAATAAACAAACTTTTTTGTTTTTTTTTTAAAAAAAAAGCCTTTAGTTTTTCAAATATATATAAAAAAATATTTATTGAAAAAGATAAGTGTAATTAAAAAAGGGTACAATTGAAAATCGTACCCTTAAAACACAAAATGGACAGTTAAATAGAAACGATAAATCCGACAAAACTGGACACTTAAAAAAAACGGAGGGAGTATAAAAGATAGGATTAAACATTTTATTTTTATTTTATAAATTCTACATAATGATAGGATAGAGACAAAATATTATGTTGACTCATCAAATATTAGATTAACTTTTTATAGTTTCCCCGAATTTCGTTTTTAGTCCCTGAAGACTTTTCCCACACTTTTTAGTCCCTGAAGGTTTTACCGTAAGTGTTTTTAGTACCTACTTTTAATCAAACTCTTGTATACTTTCATATTTTTGAATTGTTTTTCGTATTCATATAATGTAATAAACATGATTGTAGAAAAAAGTTTAAAATTTCGAATGTTATGCACGAGTTGAATGAAAAATAGGGACTAAAAACACTGACGGTAAAAACTTCAGGAACTAAAAAGTGTGGAAAAAATCTTCAGGGACTAAAAACGAAATTCTGAAAAACTATAAGGACCAAAAACATATTTAACCATAAAATATATGATATAAATATTTTATCATGTCTCTAAAACAAGTCTAAAAAAGAACTTGTTATATTTTCACCAAATAATTAATTTACTATATCTTGTTGTCTCATCAAATATTGGATTGATAGAGTAGTTCGGAAGAAAAACTTTTGTATTATAACCAAATAGAGTATTACACTATGACTATTCTAAAATACAATATTACTAACTTATAAAAAAATTTAACGCAAAAAAAAAAAAAAAAATCACACACACTTTTTTATCGGTTCAAATTGATCCCAATATAAATTTAGTGGAACTCAATATAATTTATTTATTTTTACTAAATAAAAGATATTCATTCATTCAAATTGAGAAGAGTACATCGATGCAATACACCTTCAAAATTGCTGAAACCAAAAAGGATGAATCTGCGAACAAACTCACAATATCTGTGTTGATAGCATAAAATGTTATATTGCATAAGCCTACATGTTTGACTATATTGAAGTGTCCGGAATATTCATGCCTCCGAATCTGTAGCGTTGATGACACAAAAGTCATTGATTGGATCTACACTAGACCAAAGCTAATCCTTCAACCTGAAACAAATGAACACCGCACAACATAAAATATTTATCTAATTAAATTTATAATATATAAAATTAAATAAAAAATATAAATGTTATTTTAGATGTTTGTTTACTTAGTTGGTTGGTTGTGATATGTCTTCGTCTCTTTGGATTAAAATTTTAAACTGGTAGTAGGGTAGGGTTGGAAATAGGCAAGGCCGACCTACAGAGCTTTGGACCTAGACTACATACGCTCAGGCCAGACCAGTTTGTAGGGATGAGTTAAGTAAATATGTATAATATTTTTACAACTATTATTGTTATATATTAAAATTTGTACTTTATAAATCTTTTAACTTTTTCAATAGTTTAAGTTTATTAATCTACATTAATTTTTCACATATATAATTGTATTATTATAAAGTAAAATTGAAATACGATGTCACATATAGTCAACTCCTCTAAAATATCATGTTACATATCAAAACGAAGTTTAACCGGGCTCTAGATACCAATTGAAGGTGTGAAAAACACAAGAAGGGAGGGTTGAATTGTGTTTTATATGTTTTAAAACTTTTTCTAAAGAGTATGAAATGCAGCGGAGTAAAACACAATATCAAAGCAAGGTAAGAAGAAATGAACACAACGAATTTTATACTGGTTCCTCCCGCAAATGAGAGTAGTCCAGTCCTCTTGTACTCACAAGAGATTTCACTATAATCACACAGATTATACAATTGCTCAAGCACACAACAAGAGACTTCACAAAATACTCCAGCACACAGCAGGAGACTTCAACACTTTGCTCAAGAACACAACAAGAGATTTCACAAACTTATACAAGATAAGATTGATTACAAATAAATACACCTAAGACTTTAACTTTTTCTAATAAAAACAAATACAGAGTATCAGAACTTCTTGAATCTGAAACTTTTAGAGTTTAAGTCTTGTGCGAATTTTGTCTAGTGATAGCTTGAGTATGCAGTAGTGAGTAGTTTTTCAGTTATAGCTCAGTGTTGTATTTTTCACGATCTCTCAAGTCTTCTATATATAGGCAATGACAATGTAGACGTTGAAGATGACCGTTGAGTAGAGATAGAGATGTCAGCGCAATTGTAGTTGTATTGGTAGTTGGAGCTTTAACCTTATTCCAAAAGAGGTAAAGAGCTACTACTACTAATGATTTGAAGACTTCAGTGTTTGCCCAGAAGAAGTAAAGTTTCTCATTTGTCTAGACTAGCTACTCTTTGACTTATGACTTTATCACATATTGAAATAATAGCAGAGGAGACTTAAAAACTGATATTAGCACATCTGAATGGAACAACTTATAACTTCGTTACTGTGCTTCTGAGTCCAATTGCTTCTGAGTGCCTTTAATGCTTCTGAATGAATTCAGAGCTTCTGACCGGCAGTCAGACTATATTCTCTCTTATAGATTCCTGCATAATTAAAATAAAATTTTAGTATTCAATTGTGCATTTAATACTTTGTTATCATAAAAAATTTAACAAGTTCTTGGAATTTATCTTTAAACCATTTTTGTTCCAACAAACTTGTTTGTTTAGGGGTTAGACTTTGAGACTTTTTGTTCCGTGTATCAATTGTGTGTTTTTATTATTTTTGAAGTATGCCCTTTACTTTAGATAGATTAAATCAACATACAATAGTATGAGTTAATCTGTACACCTTGTACAAGTGTTGCAAAGTAGCATCCTAAACATATGCTAACTAGCAATAGCATTAAGTTACAAGAAGTGCTTGGCTATTAATATCATAATTGTGCAAGTGTTGCAATTTGCAAAACACTATTTTTTGGCAAGAAGTGTTGCAAAATATTAATATAATAGCCTATAAGAAAAATAAAATAAACAGAAGAAATATCTATATCTATCTATATGTATGTATTAAAACTTGACAGCAATACTCAACTCCAATGATCAATGACCCTGAATTTTTAATTCACTTCACCAAATAGATTATGGTGACCACATGATTGACCCCGCACAAAATTGGGAATGATATAAATACAAATTGTTATTACATGATGATACAGGAAAGGCAACATTTTCATAAGTAACTAGAGTGGAAAGAGGCCAGGATGGCCTACATAAGCCTACGTCCTAGCCTACATAGGCTCAGATCATGTCAGCTTATTTCTTTAAATAGAGCAGGCCAAGGCTTTTTTATAGGCCTATTTAGCTAAAAAGGTCAGACTCCAGACCAATAAAAAAGCTTATTAAGCTTAATAGGCCGGCCTATTTAAGTAAATATGAATAATATTTTTACATCTATTGTTATTATATATTAAAATTTGTACTTTGGTTAAATTATAAATCTATTAACTTTTTCAGTAATTTAAGTTTATTAATCCACATTAATTTTTCACATATATAAATGTATTATTATAAAGTAAAATCGAAATATGATGTCCTATATAGTCAAATTCTCCAAAATATCATGTTAAATATCAAAAAGAAGTTTAATCTAATTGATTTATTTATTCAGTAGTATATTTAAAATTAAATATAATTATTTATTTAAATATGTTTATGTGAAATCGGCTTTTAAACAGGCTAATAAGTTATGTCAGGCTTTCAAAAGGACAGGCTCAGGACTAAGTGTAACGCCCCGACTTTTAGAATTATTTAATTATTTCAAATTTAGTTAAGTTGTAGCTTTATTTTATTAGGACATGTACGTCTTGGTGTGTTTTGTGCTATTTAATTGTTTTGAAGTGTTTGCATGATTATCTAATTGTTTTAGCATATTAAATAATTAATTAATGAGAATTTAGAGTAGAAGAGACGAGATGATGAAAATAAATAATTTAGTTATAATTAGAGGGTCTTTAGTAAATTAAATTAGTACAGAAGTAAGGAAAATAGAATTGGGCCTAGTGGTATTAAGAGTAGTAAGGAGGGGTATGGAATAGAAAATCAGTAGAGGAATAAAAATAAAAATAGGCAAATTGTTATGACTTAGTGAAAAAGAGTTTGTTTTCTATAAATAGGCAAAGATTAAAAGAAAATAGGATTCCCACCTTGTATCAGAGGAGAAAGAGAGAAGACTAAGAACTAAAGAGAAGAAAGACAACCAAAATCAGCTCTAGCTTAAGGGGAATCACCACAAATCTAGGTAAGGGTGGGAACTTATACTTTAATTCTAAGCATGTAGTTCTGAAAACTGATTTAGCATAAGAATTGATGAAAATTGGGAAAACTAGGTTAACTATGAATTTGATTAATAATGGAATAAGAAGCCCCAGAATCATGTTAGAATCACTGTTGTTAGATGATTAGTAATATTGGGTGTTTGATTTCTAGAAAACTAAGAGAGTCTAAGGAGATTATATGAAAAAGGGTTACTATTAGAAAGTGGTTAAATTATGATGAAGAGTGAATTTTAGTGAAACTTCTTCTTCCTTACCCGCATTTGCGATTAAAACTGGTATTGATCGGTACATAATTGGTCTTAGGTGTAAACACAAAAGTTGTAAATACAGATGTTAGCTTTCTAATGGCTTTAGTTTGACGTCAAGATGATGTTTGTAACTTAAGTTATCGTCAAATTACTACACATAGGTCACAGTGAAACTTCAGCTTATGCACCCGAATTTGCGATTAAAACTGGTAGTGATCGGTACAGATTTGGTCTTAGGTGTAAACACGAAAGTTGTAGATAAAGATGTTAGCTTTCTAATGGCTTTAGTTTGACTTCAAGATTATTTTTTGAACTTAAGTTATCGTCAAATTACTACACGTAGGTCACAGTGAAACTTCAGCTTATGCACCCGAATTTGCGATTAAACCTAGTAGTGATCGGTACAGATTTGGTCTTAGGTGTAAACACGAAAGTTGTAGATAAAGATGTTAGCTTTCTAATGGATTTGGTTTGACACAAAAAATCCTTGTGAATAATTTTATGTGAATTTATGAAGTTGGATGATGAATTAGGATGTTGTCAAGTAGAGTCATTGTCGTCGTGTCAAGGTCATATGAGTTGTAAGAAGTTGTCTAAGTTGATTAAGTTGCTGGTTGTCGTGGCATTTTACGGTGTTCACATATGTATTAAAGTTGGGGGCTTGATGCCCTGTGAGCCTACGCTCAAAAATTGTTGGGGGCTTGATGCCCTGATTGGTACCACATGCATGCTGCATAGTCAAGTCGTCCAGGTTGTTTGAGTTGGAGTCATGTTATCTAAGTCGTCGAAGCATTGTCGTGTTATCGAGTTGTGATAGAATTAATGAGCTGCATCGAAAAGTTGTGTAGTTAACTGATGAAATAATATGTTGACGTTTTGGATGTTTTAATTTATTAATTCTATGTTGATTAATTATATCCTTATTATTATTGTATATGTATCTCACCCCTTCTGTTGGAATTGCCGCCTTGTGGGCAAGTGCAGATATTCAGGACTAGCTGCAGTTGTGAGTTGACTCCCTCATGGTCTTAGGATGCTCTGATATGTAACGGGGCGGGTTTTATTGTCATATTAGTGATGCCACAAATCATTATACTAAACACCTGTAGATTCATAACTCAGATTTTAAAATTAAAACATGTATGTAAGTTTTCTATTTACTTTCAGATGCAACAAAGCTCTAACTACATTGTCATAGTCACAACCCACTTGAATTGGTCTGGTGGTATTAGTTTGAGATCTGAGAATGTACTCCTCTTGTATCAGGTTTGATTTTATCTGGTGCCAATTTAAATAGACTAATTTAGCTTCTTAAAAAAAATTCATAGCCACTTCTGTCGACTTGGATTTGTACACGACAATAAAAAAAGGTTAGAGATGAGAAAATGACTCCATAATTTAACATGTGTGTGTATTTCAGACCAGAATGAAGAAATTCCTAAAAGAATATTAAGTAAAACGTGTGAAAGTCAGACACTTAATCCCTCTACAGTATATCAAGCATCATTCTAAAAATCTTTGTGCTTAGGATGGATGTGGGTTTGGTAAAAGTGTGAAAGTCAAGAGGAGATGAAAATAAAGAGCTGGAATTCTCTATTGTGAGTAATATGTATAAAAAGGGATTTGGATTCTATATCTTTACTCTTTCTAAATTCACCTACATTCAAGGAAAAAGTAATTAAGAAAGAGAAAATATTGTATTTTCAAATGCATTATGTTTATTGTAAAGACAACAGTACTCTTAAATTTTGCCTAAATATAGGAAATGTAGGAAAATGTGACTTTAGGGAATCCAAATCCGTATAAAAAGGTTAAGACCAAACTTAAAGTGTGATGGTTCATAATTAATAGGATATTAAGAGTGCAATGACCCAATTTTATTATTCGTTATATATTTATTCGTTATATTATTTTATTATTATTATTATTATTACTTCGTGAGCGATAATTAATTAATAAACAAGAATATTAATTAATTGTGCGAGTTTGTAAGAATTACACGTTAGTGGGTTTATTGAGCTTTGGATGCTATTGGGCCTAGTGACTAAGACTCTGTTTGGTAAGCATAAAAAGCTAACTTATAGCTTATAGCTTATAAGCTAAAAACCCTGTTTGGTAACGGTCTTTTCGTTACGAGCTTATAGCTTATTTTGACTAGCTTATAGCTTATTTTCAAACGCTATTTCAATTAGCTTATAGCTTATAGCTTATCGTCTTTTCTTCCACTTTTACCCTTATTATTTTAACTAAAATCCAATTTTACCCTTTAGTACTTATTTTGATTATTATTTTGGATTAATATAATTTAGTCAAAATTATCTTTTTTGAACAAGCATAATTAACATTATTTTAATATTTATTATATTTTTATTGCAAAATTTATATAACACTTGTGCTATATATGACGAGTAAACATCCTCACAATTTTTTTGAACTAACTTTTCACTCTCTACTTTTACAAAATTGACCTTTTAGCCCAATTAGTTATAGGAGCTGTATATTTTTTCGACTTGTTCACAAAATTGACTTTTTATTTGTAAAAGTGATATATTTTTGCACCCACAGATCTATACAAATCAGTTAATTTACTCTATTAAATTTTTTTTTTAAAAAAAGTAATATACAACTCACATAATGTACAAAAAAAAACTCACATGCATTGTGAAATCTCGAATCAAATTAGTATAATATTATTATTATTTATTCATTGTATAGCTAACTTATCAGCTAACTGCTATTTTTACGAACAGAGCCTAAATGGGGAGGGCTATTAAGTTGCCACATGTTGTTGTTTGTCAAAAAAAAATGCCACATGTTGTCGATTTAATTTAATGGAAAATGTTAAACAATGCTCAGTATTGGGACACTTGTTAAACTTATTAATAAGAAAATTTCACATCGAAAATTGTATAGTTAATATCTTAAAATTGTGAAAAGTTATTTTTTCAACATAAATTTTATTTTTTATTTTCTTTTATGGTATGTTTAACAAGTACGTCGAAGACACTATTTAACATGACCTGAATTTAATTTATTATTTATTGATCCAATATGTACAAACTTTATTATTAATAATAGTGTAATACTCCTAAATTAGTAGTACTCTTGACGGAAAAAACTCATAAATTAGTACTCCCTCTAATTTTTAATACTCCATCCGTCTCAAAATATAAAAACTATTGTGACTGTTGTACGTGTGTCAACGCACAATTTAATTACTAATATTTTTAATTCTCTATTAGTAAAAATTATAAAAACTTGATATTTTGAGAATACTTATAAAAAAAATCAAAAAACAAAATCTTATAGGCTCATATGTGCAATTAAATGAATAGTATTATTTAATCAAAATAGTTTTTATAAAATGAGACGAAGAGAAAATATAAAAAAGTTGATATATGTAGTCAATGATATAATCTAGATACATCAATGTTTGAAGGTATTTTTCTCCATCTCTTTTCTCTACATCTCTCTCCTTCCTCTCTATTTTTCTTTTAATTTCAATCTCTCTTCTCATTAAAAAATAATAAACAAAGTAATTGAGAGTGAAATTAAGAGAGATCGAGAGGAAAGTGAGAGAGGTAGAGTCTAGACCAACTCAGGCAACTCTCATATCTATCTAACAATCTCTTTCTCCACCAAATCAATAGTCCATGCTAAAGTCTAGATCTATTTCTTAGATCTTCAAAAATCAACAGTCCTTCACATAACAGAAAGAAACCTCTCTCTGTCTCTCTTAAGGATGGAGAGGATCCAGTTCCCAGTTTCTGCGTCAAAAAGAAGAAGAAGAAGAAACCTCTCTCTGTCTCTCTAGCTCTTCATCTTCTCCAAGAAACGGAGGCAAAAGTGTTTTTTTCAAAATCGGAGGAGTTTAAATTGAAAGTGGAGAAGATTGATGGAAATTGGCTTAAGAATAAAGTTTTTGTGATTACAGGGAAACGATGTAACTCTGAAGATTTGTTGTATATTGCTGAAACTGATAGTAGGAAAGTAAAGAGGAGATTCTTACTGAAATTGAAATTGAGCTCTGAGGATGTCCTTATTGATTTTGTTTGGTTTACACGGTTGACCAGGGCAAAAAATGAGTACAAGAAATCGAAGATCGAACAAGAAATGAAGACTTTGGGTTTTTTGTCCTAGCAATTCGGGGAATCAAGCAGTTTTCAAGAGGGTGTGGAACAAATTGGTGCCTCTAAATGTGGCAGTTTTCGGATGGCAGGTGTTACAAAATCGTATTCCGTCAAAAGAAAATCTGAGCAAGAGAGGAATTTTAGATAGTGCCGCGGTTAATTGTGCAAGGGATTATGATACGGTGGAATCATCATCACATATACTATTCGAATGTAATATTGCATACGACGTTTGGATGAATATTTGCAGGTGGTTAGGGGGTGAACTCGGTTATGCCCAACAAGTGCAAAAGAAAAAAGGGACAGAAGCAGGTCTTTGAACAGTCTGGATTGCTTGGATATGGTGCATATGGAAAGCTAGAAATCTGAAGGTTTTTCAGGATAAAAATGTTTCAGTTGCAGCGATTACGGAACAAACTAAATTACTTGCGTGGAATTGGCTGAGAGTAAAGTCAAGATGCTTCAATTATGATATTTGTCAATGGATAACAAATCCAGTTACTTGCCTTGAAACTGTCAAATAAATGGCGATATTAGCATGTTTGTGTTGTAGAATTTCTGTTTCATTGCAGGTTTTATATGAGGATGTTTCAGGGTTTCAATGGAATTGTTCAGGTCCTAGAGTTGCAGCATGGAGTTCCGGCAGTAGCTGGGTTGTATCTCTTTAATCCATGTTCGTATGGCTGTGGTTAGAAGGGCTGATTGGTATTTTTGAGCCCATGTTATTTGTAGAATTGTAGTGAACTAGTGATAACAATTTTACTAGAATATATGCTACTATTCTTTTTGTTGTTTTTCTTCTGTGGTGCATGGATTGTTGGATTGAAATACTTGCATTACTTGGATTAAAAAAATACAACGTGGTTGGCTATCTGCTTTCTTCTATTTCCATCCCCTTTTGAATTATTAGTGAAAGCTGCAACTATGTATGTCTGCTGTACTTCTATTCAAATTATTAGTGAAAGCTGTAACTATGTATTCCTTCTGTACTTCTATTCAAATTATTAGGAAATTATGCATGTGTAGTTGATAGATGCAGTTTAACCTGTCAAACATGGAGAAGTTGGAGCAACAATAAAATATGTGGCTTTGTGAACTTCTATTTAGTTTGGAGTTGGGTTTGGATTCTGCATTTTTAGTGTTGTTCTGCATGTTCAGTTTCAGGTTTTCATTTCATGAATTTTATGATTAATGGATATGCTAATTTGCTGTACTTTGGGCACTGACTGTTTAACAGTTTATGTAATTGATTTTACACAACAATAGGACTAGAAACACAGCAATATCAGTCATCATCTTACAACTATCACATTTTGTGAGTTATTGCTTGAAACAGAGGTATTAGCTAGCTGGAAAACTAAAAAGAAGTTTGTAGAACTTGAGCCCATATTATTTGTAGAATTGTAGTGATATTGCTAGAATCTCTATATGCTTACTATTCTTTTCGTTGTCTTTCTTTTGTGGTGCATGGACTGTTGGATTGATATACTTGCAATAGTGTTGCTATTTTTTTAAATAAATGAATTGGTAGAAGTAATTTTCAACAGTATCTACTGAAACTGTGTACTGTGGCCTAATTCCTTTATGATGGATTTTTTTGTGCTGATGCATGTTAACCTTTGTAAACTATTTTTTTTAACTTGAAAATAATTATTAATAGAAAAAACATCTGTCAGGATCAGGATTACCATATCAATGCATTGAAGGCTAATTACTTTGAGCCTAAAGACGACCAACTTGTGAAGATTTCTGATTTGCCCAATTGGGCACGATCAGCTTTCGAAGGAAAGAGACAATTTAATAGAGTGCAGAGCAAGGTTTATGGAACGGCTCTCTTTAAGCCAGATAATCTTTTGCTTTGTTCAAAATATCAAGCAAGCATGTCATTGGCTTGGATGCACTTACTTGTATGTCCGTATGTTAAAGAATCCTTCTCTATATGGTTTAACCCCGGATGCCCTAACAAGAGATACAACATTGAAGGATAGGAGGCTTGATATGGTAAATATCTCACTGCTATAATTTATCTTTTGGTTTTTATTACCTGGACTAAACTAGTTTCTGTGTCATTATTTGGTTTACTAGGTTCATTCCTTGCTTTGATTTAAGAAGGGGATTGATCTTATGGTTTTGATAATTACCTGCTTTAGTCATGGTTTATTTGTTACTAGGTTCCTTTTTGGTGGTTTTTGTTCATGTAATTGCTATAATTTCCGTATAATTGCATGAAAAGGGAACCAAATCACCGTGTATTCTAATAAGACATAGGCTTTTTAACTTTATTTGATGTTTAATACTTCTCCTCTTAACGAAACCAATTTGGTGGTTTTTGTTCATGTAATTGATACTTCTCCTCTTTATTTGATGTTTTATTTTTCTTCTCAATTATTTCAGAACCAGAACCTTTAACTTTTTTTGAAGTTTAATACTTCTCCTCTTAACTAAACCAATTTCCATGTCATTATCTGGTTTTTTACTATGTTCCTTTCTGATAGTGATTGTTGTTGTCATCGGTTTGATTTGTGTAGAGTTGCATGAGAAGGGAACCAGATCTTTAACTTTTTTTTATGTTTGGTTTTTCTCCTTCAATTATTCATGACACAGGCTGTATAGCTTTTTTTTTAAGTTTGATTTTTCTCCTTTGAATTTCCATGTCATTATTTGGATTTTTATGGATATTAATTGTTGTTGTCATTCGTTTGATATATAAGAAGGGAACCAGATCGTCATTGCTTTGAGAACTACCCACTTTAGTTTTGGGATTGAGAACTATTTGTTTTAGTTTATTTACTAGGTTCCTTTTGCGCGTGTCTGTTCTTGTCATTGATCTTATTGACGTAGAATTGCATGAAAAGGAAACCAAATAATCGTAGACGTAAGACATAGGCTTTTAAACTTTTTTTGATGTTTGATTTTTTCTTTTGATTTTACTGCTCTAATTTATCTTTTGATTTTACTACCTGATCTTACTACTCTAATTTATCTTTTGATTTTTTCACCTGAACTAAACTAGTTTTTGTGTCATTATTTGGCCGAGGATAGTAACAAACTACGTATCCTGTAGCACAATAAGATAACACACTCTTGTGATCCTTATCTCATTAGATTTCAAATGAGATATTCAATACAGAATCTTTTTTGTATATATTGCTTATTCATATTCTCCTGTGTATCATCAATTTATTTGTTTAATATTAATCTATTAAATCTTGCAGATTCGTTTTGCTGCAAGTCTCTTAGGTAGCAATAATCTGGTGAAGTATGATACCGAGAAAGAAACGTTTGAGATATCTGACTTGGGAAGAATTGCATGTTTTTATAAGATTAAGTACCAAACTGTGTTCATGTATAGTCATAGTTTGGAACGTACAATGGAAGAGAAAGAGCTTTATCGATTGTTCTCACTTAGTGAAGAATTCACCCGAACGTACAATGGAAGAGAAAGAGCTTTGTCGATTGTTCTCACTTAGTGAAGAATTCACCCATGTAAAAGTAAGGCAAGATTAGATGACAAAGCTCACAAAGCTTTTAGGCTGCGTTCACTTTCCCATTGATAAAAGTCTGCAAGAGCCAAGTACCAAGATCAATGTTTTACTGCAAGCTTACATTTCACAATTAAAGCCTGAAGGGCTCGAAATGACATATGATATGGTTTTTATAGCACAGGTTTGTTTCTTTCCTTTGAAAGTTATTGGAAGTGGTATTATATTTCTTTTATGACTCTGTTTCTGCTTTTGAGAACATATTGGAAGTGATATTGCATTTATTTTATTCTCTGTTTCTTATCTTTGAGAAGTTATTGGAAATGGTGTTCATCATTTATTACTTTTGGCTGATTCATGTATTTTATTACTCTTTCAGGGGGCTAGACGTCTTTTACGGGCACTTTTTGAGATTGTCCTGAAACGTGGTTGGGCACAATTGGCTGAGAAGGCTCTGAACTTATTCAACATGGTGACCAAGGGGATGTGGAGTGTCCAAACTGCTCTTCATCAGTTCAATGGAATTCCAAGTGATGAATTTATCCATCAATTTCCGAAGCTGAATCTTGCAGCACATGTGCAGCCAATTACTCGCACAGTTTTGGGGGTTGAGCTCACAATTACTCCAGATTTTGCATGGTATGATAGAATACATGGATATGTTGAGCCATTCTGGGTGATTGTGGAGGATAATGACCGTGAATATATCCTTCATCACGAGTACTTTTTGCTGAAAAAACAGTATATTGAGGAGGCTCACACTCTAAATTTCACGGTGCCAATATATGAGCCTCTTCCTCCTCAATACTTCATCCGTGTTGTTTCTGATAAATGGCTGGGATCCCAAACTGTTCTGCCAGTTTCTTTCAGGCATCTAATATTACCTGAAAAGTATCCTCCACCAACTGAACTATTGGATCTGCAACCACTGCCGGTTACTGCCTTGAGAAATCCATCCTATGAAGCTCTTTATCAGGAGTTTAATCATTTCAATCCGGTACAAACATAAGTCTTCGAAGTGCTGTATAATTCTGATGATAATGTCTTAGTTGCTGCTCCAACTGGGAGTGGCAACACTATATGTACAGAATTTGCAATTTTTAGGGACCATCAGACACATACACAGTTGAATTCTTAGGGAGACACAGGCCATGGCATGCATGCTGTTTATGTTACTCCCATCAAAGCTCGTGCCACAGAACGGTGCCTTGATTGGAAGAAGAAATTTGGTGGTGGTCTAGTGTTGAAGGTAGTTGAATTAACTGGACACATAGCAACAGATCTGAAATTGTTGCGAAAAGGTCAGTTAATTATTAGCACACTTGAGATGTGGGATCATTTATCTCGTCCCATGGCACATAGGTGGCTTGTTTTGGGGCTTTCTCTTTTCATCATTGATGGGCTCCACTTAATTGGAGACCAAAGGCAAGGAGGTGTTTTAGAGAAGGTTGTTTCTAGGACGAGATGTATTGCCAATCACGTAGCAAGCGTTCTGCATAAGATTCGATTTATGGCTTTGTCAACTTCACTTGCAAATGCAAATGATCTGGGAGAATGGATTGGAGCTACCTCCCATGGAATTTTCATTTTCCCCCTCGGTATTTCCTTGCAATTTAACATTCAAGAGGTAGATGTTGCTAATTTCGAGGCTAGAATGCAGGCAATGACCAAACCAACTTACTAGCGAGTATGTCCATTTGACGGTAGTAGATTTGATTACATACTCAGGTGTAGACAGTGGCGAGAAACCTTTTCTGCTGAACCCCATAGAAGATCTTGAGCATCTTATTAAGAATATCAACGATGAAATGTTTAAAGGCACTTTACGTCAAGGTGTTGGCTACTTGCATGAGGGTTTGAACCCTCGCGATCATAACAATGTGATTCAATTATTTGAAATTGGCTGCATTAAAGTCTGCATTATAACCAGTTTCCGTGAATTGGAGATTAAAATTATCAAATAATTTGGTGATTAAATGGGAACTCAATACTCTGATGGGATAGATAATACAAATTACTCTATTACATATTTGCTGTAAATGGTTAGTAATGTCAACTGTATTGTGGTGGAGGAAGGTCGTATATAGTGTATTATATTTTGTCATGCACCCTGCAAGGATTCCTATAAATATGCTCTATAGTAATCCTTGCGGGATGCGTGATAAAATATAATACACTCTATACGACCTTCCTCCACCACAGTACAATTGACATTATTAATCGTTTGCAGCAAATTTGTAATAGAGTAATTTGTATTCTCTAGCCCATCAGAGTATTGGATTCCCATTAAGATCACCAAATTACTTGACAATTTTAATCCCCAATTTACGGAACTGGTTATAATGCAGACTTCAATGCAGCCAGTTTCAAATAATTGAATCACAATGTTATGATCGCGAGGGTTCAAACCCTCATGCAATAGCCAACACCTTCACGTAATTTCATCGTTGATATTAAGAGGCTCAAGATCTTCTATTGGGTTCAGCAAAAAAGGTTTCTTATTTGATTTGCCGACCAGAGGAGAAAAGGATGGATTTTGATTTTCCGAGGATCGTTGGTTTCACCTGAAATCTATAACAGCTGGGGAAAAAATGGTCTCACTCTGAAATTGACTATACCTAATCGGCTGGGAAGGACAAGATATGGCTTTTATCTCATGTGTAATTCTTATAGATGTTTTAATCAGAGTGGTGATCTGGATGTGTATGATGATCAATTTGTGGGTTAAGCAAGGGGTGAAATGGTTCCATTTGAGCTACTACAAAAAAAGAAGACCAATGGATATGACATGATAGTGAAGAAGTGATAGACAGAGTGGTTTGCCTTGTTTTTCATTTCAATAACAAATTTAGATATATTTTTCAATAGTAGTACTAGTAACTGTTGAGTTGCTTTTAACGGTGTAATCATTGGGAGGTTTGTATTACAGTGAGCAGAGTGCCGTGTCTAGGTGAATCACATCTTGTTTTATGTTCGTTGTAGTTTTTGCCGGAATGGTGATCGTTTTGTTTCTGCTTGGGTGGACTGCTATGTTGTGCAGGGGTTACATGATGTTTGTCCTTGAATTGGGTGTTGTAAACACACTAGAATTCATGTGCTTGATATTTAGCTCGCATATAAATTGATTTGGAGCATAGCTGTTTCTCTTTTGGAAACTTATGTCACATTTCAAATCTGCAGGGTATCCTTAGCAGGAATCAATTTTAGGTGCTTTGTACTGGTGTTTTTGTTTGGCATTTTGACTATCCTGTTTTATTTTGTTTGAGCATGTCGCCTTCTTACTGCATCAACTAGTCACTTTGTGCATCATGGATGGCTCTACACTGCCCTTGGGTGAATTCTTTTGTCGAGCAACACTTGCTTTAGCACAAGATTTAGGCGCACACACAACAAATCAATAAAATTAAAATAAAAACAAAATTGTCACATCAAATATATTATTATAACCATTTTTACTTTATTTTTTATTATATATTGTGAGTGTACCTAACAACACATATTTGGGTTTGGGTTTGTCCGGAGAGAAATATTTCTCTCTTTTGTCATGTGTACTTTTGTTATCATCATTACATATATGAACAAAATGGTTCACCTTTTCATAATTTCAATTAGTTCTGCTACTACTACTATTACTAATTTATTTTGAATAAACCATGAATTTATTTTCTAACATCACTTTCTCTTTAAGATGTTAGGGACTAACTTGACTAATTTTTATGTCGTTTAGGGATTGTATTGATGGATTTCATATAATATAAATATTATATGATTTATTTATATGTATTTTCATGTATTGGTTTGTTATATGATATAATGTCCTCAAATTGCTATCAAGAATTAATTGACTCACACACGTAGAGAAATAGGAAATCAGGTTCGAACATCGGCCCCTCTAATATTAATAGCAAGAATCTATTTTATTTATTTTACACAAAAAACTCCATTAAAAAAGTAAATCAGGTTACACCCATATAGGATTGTTCATGGTTTAGTTCAGACAAAAAACTAAATTGAACCAAATCGAACCATAACAGCAGTTTAAAAAAACTGAACCGAACTATTATTATTATCTCTCGAATTGAACTGAACCGAATTAAAAGTTCGGTTAACCGATTATTAATTTCAAACCGAACCGTTAAGTGGAATTCTAATAAACTCATTTTCCACAAATTGCAAACTCAATCTTCTCACGAATTGCAAACTGAAGAACAAGGTCTGTAACTCATTTTGCTGCTTCTAATGATACTGAATTCTACAATTTTTTCATATTAAGATTACTGTTATTTGGATATTCCATCGATTTTTTTTGTTTTTGTTTTCACCACCAGTTTAATCTGGTTCGGGATCAGTTCCGACATCAAGTGGTTTCAGCCCCTCCCAATCGTAGTTGCGGGGGATCGAACTGTAGTCCTCCCTACCAAGTTCAGCGCCAATCACCACTGAACCAACTAACGATTGGTTGAATTCTGCTACTACATAGATTTTCTTTGTTTATTTAATTTATTGAATGTATCCTATTTTTCTCCTGCTTCTTTCCAGATACCCATATCTCCATTTGTGAGTTACACACACCTTCCTTGTCATTTAGAAACACACAACTTCTTTACAAATTGAACTGCAAATTAGTTCGTGATACTCAAAATTGGTCGCAATTGATTTAGGGATTTTTCAGTACTTCAGTTTGTGAATCACATTATTTAGGTGAGAAAGGTGTATGGCTTAATAAACTGAAGCAGTGAAACATGATTTGATTTTTGAAAGAAAAAAAAAAAATGAACTAAGTTGCTAGAGCACGCAGTTCGATTATGGTTAGTGAACTGTACTTTAAATATAGGTTTAGTTCGCAAACTCCTCAATCCTCATTTGATTCAGTTAATTTTTGTTTGTCCAGTTCGGTTCGAGCAGTTCAGTTTGTGGTTATTTTGAACAGGCCTACACCCATATATCTTTGTAGAGTTCTTATTTTCACGTGTTTCTCATGCGCCCTATAAAATGACCAAAATATTGCTCGCTATATGAGTAATGAACTGAGTTTGCACCTTACATAGCAAGTGACAATATTTTAACTCAACCCTAACGTCTGCACTCATCACGTCATCTAGATGAAACAACAATCTGATTTGAAAAAGACACAGTTCGTTACCTAGGAATCGAAGTCCTTAATCCAATTCGTTGTGCACAATGCGAACGCACTTCGTATATAACACGAGTCCCATCACCTTCCCCCTTATTTAATTTCTACTATTTCTCTAAAAAGCCTCCAAAACCCAAAACTCGAAATCATCACCCGAATCCATCGTATGCTTTGTAGATGTGGACCGATTAGGGTCTGATACCTCGCAAAGAGGGTCCTATAACATTTTGGTTATATCTAGACCATTTCAAGGCATCCACATCGCTTTGCTCCTCTTGGCACCAGCCCCCAACAGATTAACAACCAATTCACTGGTCTTGACTCCTCATATGCTAGGAAGTCGTTCTATCTGTATGTGGCTCACTGCGCCTAATTATAAGTTGTGCTCTCTATTGGTTGCCTCCTCCTAAACATGTGTTTTAGGTTGTATCTTTTTTTGCTAATATACATTACATTTTTTACTTTATAAAAACCGAGAGCAAATGTTATTATTTTACCCTAAATCATCGACATGTCTTATTTTTAAAAAGGCCTTCTAATTCTTGATCTATTTTAAACAAAAGAAAAATAATCCTCCATCCAATTAACTAGAATGAACTACAAATTTATAAGTTCCAATTACAAAGTCCCATTTTTCTAATATATTGGGACATATATCATGTGGATAGATATTTATATATCAATAGCTAACACCACAAGGAAATTATCATGATTTAAAATAACAGATTTTCTCTTCTCCCTTTTGCACTCCTATTTTTTACCGTGTAATTTTTTATCGAAATTGGATACATTGCAACACCATATTACAGCCGTAGAGGATTTAGATTACTTTTCACCCCTTGAGTTTAACTTGATACCTAAATCCTCTACCGCTGTTGCAATATGGTGATACAGCAGCCGTAGAGATCCGATTTCTTTAACTAGAAGAAAGCCACACCACACCAAGAAAATTTATATAGGAGTGAAAGTATACCACATCAATAATTGTTCCACATGTGGGGCATACCCACATCAGATAAGTAACTTTCAGAACTTCCTTCTCCTAAGCTAGGTGATGACCCTTTTAGAATTTGATTATTAATAGGGTTTCTTTCCATTTTTGAGAGTTGACTCAAAACAGCTTTTAAAACTTTTCTATCACATGATAAAGGGTCTAAGCTATAAGGTGCTTCTCCAAATGTAGTTGCATTGTTATTGTTGGGTGTAGGTAATTTTGGTTCCATATTATTGGTTGTTATATGGTTGAAGATAGGGTTTGTTTGGTTTTGAGAAAAAATGGAGAAGCAGGGCACTTGCTCAAATTCATCTGTATGGAATTGAGCTTGATCAAAACTTATGTAAGAATCCATTAATGCTGGAAGTGATGAAGATCCTGTGTCATCATAGCAACTACCCATGCTTGGTTTTGTAGCAACTTCTCTATTTTTGTAGAACACCCTACACAAAACCCAATCTTCCTGTATGGACACAAGATTAAACAAATTATTACTTTTGCTATAAAATAAATGTCATTTTAAAAAAAAATTACGTAGATTAAAAAAAATGGTAAATAGATAAATAAGTGAATAACAATATTATAAAACTATCCTCATTAAGTATTATATTTCGGTCTTAAGTATAAAAATACAAATAAAAATGTATTTTGATCTAACACGATTTTAATTTTATTTGTATGTAAGATTGGAGGAAGTTTAGATTATTAACAATTGTCTTAATTGCTGTAAATTCCTCCACCCCCAACGCACAAATTATTTTCAACAATTAAATTAGAAGAATTATATTTGTTGAATAACCATTTAATTTTAATCGAACAACTTAAATTAAAGTAAATATGATCAATATTTTAACACTTAATTTAATGAATTTAAAAAAATGAGTCATTCAATTAAATGGGAGAACTTTGTACTTTCGTAGGCTTACATAAGTGTTTGATAAAAAATTCAAAGAAGATCTACTTAGGTAAGCTACCCAATATCTTTTTGTAGTCACATTGTAGCCAATAGCCATGTGAGACAAATATGGTTTCAATATAGATGAAAACATATTCCAAAAGTCAAAAGTCCTTTAATAATTTATATGTGAATGCCAAGTTGCCTCCATGATTCATGCAAGAGAAATAATACAATATTTACCAAATTATATTCTATTGTGAAGATACTAAATGAATTACTGTTAATAAAAGTTGACCATTTCTTGTAAATGAAAAACTAAATACCCCACATACTATATAATCATTTTTATCCAAAGCAAATTAAAAAAAAAGGTTGTACTATTAATTCAATAATAACACAAAAGTCATGAATTTGTATTAAAAAAAAAGCACAAAAGTCATGAAATTTATTTTTCCACAGCGACAAATATACGCGTCTTCTAATATGAACCTCTAAAATTGTCTAAAGGTCGACACCCACCATTTTTAATAAAAAAAATTTTTTTTGACACAGTCCATTATTTTATTAGAAATCATTCATTTTAAGAAAAAATTCAAGTCTATTTTAGGGGACCCCTCCCCCTCTCAAAGTTTACATAATTAACCGATCAACGTGGTTAAAAATAACCAGACAATTTATATTTTAAATTTATTAAATTAAAATGTGAATCGTTTGATCTGCATTCAAATATTTTAATTTTTTAGATAATTCAATTTTTTTGTTTAATGATTACAATAAATTCAATCAAACTTAAGAATTATCTTTCAAACTAAAGAGATTATCCTTTAAAACAAAATAAAATGTTACCAAGTGAATATATAATACTTAAGCTGATCAATACACATAATCGAAATATTTGTATGAAAAAATTAAAATTAAATTAATCTAATATAATAAAATATAATATTTACCTTAGAAGAAGAAACTTTAGGAGGGCCATGAGGACCTTCAATACGAAATTCATGCATAACCCATTCAGTTTTTCTTCCTTTAGGTGCCCTTCCTTGATAGAACACTAAAGTCTTTCTCATTCCAACAAGAGTACCCTTGCGAAGGATAGATCTGTCTTTTCCAGTTGCCTTCCAATAGCCTGATGCAGTTGCACGATTTGTACGTAGTCCTGTTGCATACTTTCGGTCTCTTTGTGTATAGAAATACCATTCTTTTCCTCCCACACATGCTGCTTCTACACCATATGATATTACATTAAAATTTTAGTAATTATCATTAATAGAAAGAAAAAAAATATTAATAGTATTAATATATTAAAACTATATATATATATATATATATATATATATATATATATATATATATATATATATATATATATATATATATATATATATATATATTATATTTTTTGCTGGAATAAATGATATTGTGGGAGAGGGGTATGTATGGTAGAAATATGGGAAAATAATTTTCTACTCTTACAGCAGGTAGGACGCTGTAACATATAAAGGTCGTTCAATTATAATTGTGTGGCTAGAATTATTTTAGTAATTTTGTAAATGAGTTAATATGACTATTTAATCTGATAATTAATGGCTGAGATATAAAACAATGTGAAATTGTTTATTTTGTTTATGGAGACAATCTTAATGTCAAATATCAAATAGAACATGGGTGTTGAACTTCTTTTTTTTATGAGTAAGATGAGGAACATGTGCAGTTATATAGATCAAGAAAAGGTGTAAATTAGTTTTATGTTGAAGTCAACTATGACTAGTTAAAACCAACTGTCCTCATTAAGAATATTATCATAGTTTAACTTAATCCTTTAAATTAACTCTTACATGAATTGATGATTTTGCTTGAGGCAGAACACTGGAAAGAAATGTATAATTATAAAAAAAATAAGTAATGTATAATTATAAAAAAAAATAATGTCCAATAATATAATATATAATAAATAAAAGGAATTAGAGAAAAAAATTTCAAAAATAAAAAAAATAAGAGAAAATTCATAATACAAAAGGGTATCAGATATACAATCGACCAACACTTAACAACCTCTAAAAAACCTCAGCCTATAAAAAGACACACTAAAGTTAAACACTTCTAACTCATCACCACAAGAAGATCCAGGACCCCTCAGAGAGAGACAATTATCAACTATTAAGAAGGACAAACACAAGATATCTCTAATCAACCAGAATTCACGAAGACCCAACTCAACATCCGGAATATATAATTATAACTATTATTATTTTTATTTTATTTTTTGACTATTATTATTATTAGAATGCAAATTATATAAGATACTATTGTATAGGGCCCATACATACATAATTGTAGCCACTTCCATTAATAGTTGATGTGTCTTTTAATTTGGCTATCCTTGTCAATTTCTTTTCAGTCATGACATGCTTATATAAAATCCAAAACTGATTATCGCGATTTCATGATCAAACACAGTTGAAATTATTTTCAAAATAATTAAAATACATACACATGGCCTACTTACCAAAGTTTCAATGTTGACCCATCTTATCAAGTCTAAAATTCTATTTTGCCCTTGTTGATATAAAAGTTGTATAACTATTTTTAGATTTATAAAATTATAATTAGTTTTTTTTGACAGAAAAATTATAATTAGTTAAAAATTACATTTATAAAATTATAATTAGTTAAAAATTACATTTAGAATAAATAATGTCAAAATTGGACAAAATTTTACCTAAGAGAAATATGTCTATTTGTATGCATATATAGTTTTAAACAAATATTCAATTTGATTTTACCATTTAGATGTTTGTGACATGACTTTAAAAAATAGTATACCATGTCTAAATAACGAGATTAAGTTTGAAGCATATGTAAAAAATATTGTCGATTCATACAAATCAAACTCTTAATGATTTAGTATTTTATACGTAGTAAGTTACTCTATTAAAAATAATATGTGGAAATACATTAATTTCAGAAATAACTATGTGTAATAATTCATCATAAATAATGAATTTCACTACTACAACTCTTGATTATTATCATCATATATTATTGATCGAGCACACAATTTTTTTTATCAGAGGTTTCTCCAAAATTCGTTGGGCCATCAGTTATTGGTCTCCTACTATTTATATCAACGCACCAAGTTCAATAGTGTTGAACGTCAGGTGGTGTATTAATAAGTCTCACATCGGATTGTCTCTACTTTATAAATCCTTGTTTAGAACAAACTAACATCCGATGTGGAACTTTTTATCAGTTATTATACATTGATTTGAAAATATTTGACGTGTTTTAAAAATTTATAAAAATTTGTGAAATTGATATGTTTAATAGGAAATCTTTATTAGAAAATTAAATTAATAAAATTTATTGTTTACAATGAGATGTTAAACCAGAAACTCATCTTAAGTTAAAACACTTGAAGTCTTTTCTTTTTGATTGACATGAAACATGAAAGGTAAGATTAACTTATAGTTGGGTCGAATCACTTTAGTATGACATGTAAGTTAATCACGTTCATGTATAGTATAGGCGTGTTGTTGCATTGCAATACAAAGAATATGATTTGCATTATTACGATGAGAATCACTATCAAACAATTTATAATAGGACAAATTCATCAACAAAAAAAAGGACAAATTCAGTATGTCAATTTTATTACTACAATTTTTAAATTTTTTAAATTAAGCTAATTAAGGTAATGAAGGTAATCTTATGGATTAGTCAAAAAAAAAAAAAGGTAATCTTATGGAGTATATGATTTTTTAGAGCTTCCTGCTCAAACTTCAAAGATGATAAGCTCAACTTAATTACATCCCTTACAAGATACGTGTATGAGAGTATATGTAATATTTTCCGTCTTTTTTATAAAAAATAGTTGATATTTTAGATTTATTAAATAATCGGTGTGTTTGACTTATTTTAATCACGTTAACGTATTTTTTAGATACATTAATTTTTTATTTAATAAATCTAAAAAATGAGTTGTTTCTTATAAAAAGAACTGAAGGGAGTATTTGTTTGTGTAAAATAATATGTATTTTAATTTTTACCAAAAAATATATGTATTTATTTATGTAAACATTTTATAGAATATTTTTTAAATGGTAGTATTATAAATTTCTTTTTAAAACAATATGGTACTATTTTCCATTTTATTTTATCCTTAATAAAAATAATAATTGTACTGTTTTTCAATATTTTTATTTATTATGTAGTGCTTGAGTGCCGCCACCTGTCTCTATTATATAATATAATATGGCTGGGATTAGGAATAAACCACATGACACACATTAAAATACAAAGGCTTATGTCAACTTATGACCTATAAAAATTGCAAACTAAAAATAATGTTATGTGCTTTCTAATTATTTCACAAAAATAAAAAATATATATTTTCATGTTACATTTTGTTCATAGGTGGTGTTGATCCAAGGAGGAAATGAAAATTTTGTTCATATGATTTATGTCAGCTCCTTAGTGATAACCAGAGTTTGATATTGTAATTTTAAAGGACATATATAATAATTCAAATATTTTAAATTATAATTATAAAAAAATTATAAGTATAACTTTTATTAATATTAATTTATCTTTTTCTCATATTTTCTATAAGATATATATGCATGAATTAAGCAGTAGAATCATATAGTACTATAGTAACCATGGTTGGAATATGTTATAGAATCAAATTTCAAATATCATGGTTACTTCTCTATGACATATTACCATTAAATAAACATAAAGTGTTAAATTCTAGCTTACCAAAATTAGAAATTAAATAGACTTGAGATATAATTCTACTATGATGCATCATTATTCACAATTAGTTAATAGGTAAAATAATTTTCTTATCAAAACACACACACACTTTACAAGTGTACGTACAAATTGGGATCTATTATAACCATTAAGTTGCTATCATAAACTCAATCACACAGTCAATTTTACCCTTATCAAAATTTTAAAATACCACAAGAATTCAACATAATTGAAAGTAACAACTCATTTGTACTTTACCAACCGCAATATAGCAAACTCAAAAATCGATGGATCAAGCATAAATAAATACACAATTAACAACAGAATGTTATTTAGTTTTTCATGAGAACCTTTTTTTTTTTACATTAGAAATAGGATAATGTTATGTGAAGAATATTCTCTCAAGTTAACATAATAATGAAATATTATATATTAATTTTTGTGAAGCTCTAATTTTTTTTTTACTCTACACTTTCTGATTTTCAGGAGAAGGGGATTATAGTAATTTAAAGTTCGGCTGCAAGGTTAGGAAAGTCTGACCAATAATTGTTCTCATCAGGAATCGAACTCGTATTTCTCTGAACAATCCATTCTAGGGGATTCTCTAATGGATATGTTTTTTTAAATAACTCTAATGAATATGTATAGAAAGAAACATGGCATGTGTATATATGATGCAATAATAACTATATATATATATATATTAAGGAATGCATGATCATGAATGGAAATAATAAAGATTCATTCATATATAAAGAATTAATACTAACCAGGAATATCCCATGGCTCACACTTGTTAAGGTCAACATCAATCATGAGAAAGGAATCACTATGTGTCACCTTCTTCATCAAGTAATCACAAACAAGTTCTTCATCTCTAGGATGAAATCTGAATCCTGGTGGAAGCTTTGCCTCTACCATGCTTATATTGCTCATTTTTGTAAACTTTTTTTTTTTGTTTCAAGATTCTAGGAAGAGAAAGATTTGAAGTGATGAGAAATTTTTGAAAGATAGAAATAATTATAGAGAAGGAGGAGGTGAAAGGTGTATATATATAAATGAGAGTGGGAACACAAGTGGAAAAGTCAACATGTAATTAGTTGCAAAGAGTGAGGGTAATTATGTAATTAAATGGTTGTATTTTTCATTATTATTATTAGAAACATGTATATATGATGATGTGCACAAAAGAATAGCTGCCAACTGGCTCATGTAGTGATGTGTATATCTAATATCTAATGTAAGGATCTTTGATTAATTTCTTTATATTAAAAATTTATTTATGAATATTATTCATAGTAAAAAATTGTATAAATATTAAATATGTAGATGTAGATATGCAATTTTAAATTACAATTTTTCATTTTTTAGTAATTATTGTGTAAATTTCATCATCACACTCTTTATAAAATAAAATGTGAAATAAATTAAATTGAATGAAAATAATCACATAAAAATTCACACTAAAAAATAGTAATAAAAAATATTAATAGTAATAATTAGAGAGTTGGCACATGAAGCAGGCAGCAGCCCCATCCAGACTCAAATCAAAGGAGAAGTAGGGTACACTAGGTGATGAGAGTGATGACATACACATTATTTTTTGTTTTGTCCACTTGTGCATGATCTCTCTCCTTTCCATTAATTTATCTTTTTATTTTTGTTGAATTATTTAATCATCTTCATCATGAATTAATTAACTTGTATTTATGCTTGGCTCAAAACTAGTAATAAATAATTATTAAAAAAAAAACTAGTAATAAATATCTCTGTTTTTTTTTAAATATTGAATTCACATTGGTTGTTGATAAGCTGGCATCCATAGGAATTTTCTTGAATGACCTTTTATTTAGAACAAAACTTTAGGAGTCAATTTATTAATTTAATGGGATATTGTAAATAATTTATATTATTTGATGAGGACAGAATAAAGAAACATATAGCCTAAAGAGTGTTTTGTGCTGAAATATGATAGGAGGGCAGGGGAGTTAGGACGTTAGGTGATCAATTTTCGTCATGAGAATTAACAAATGGGTAAACATGTACAATTATTTTAATTTATAATTAACTCATCAGTTGAAAATAATTACTTCTAATTCTTTTTTTATCCAACTCTAACATACTCTCTTCAGTCTCATATACATATATATATAAAAATTACATTTTTAAATTCATTGAAAAAGTAATATATTTAGTCCAAATTATAGACAAGACATATCATTTTTTCAATGAAACTAAAAAAAAAGTATTTTATAAATAAAGCAAATATTGTTTTTATAAATAAAGAACACCTAGACATCAAAAGAAAGATTAACATCTCAACTAAATTGACATCATAAAGTTCCATTTTTTCTACCCATAACTCATAAATAAATATATTAATAAAAAGAATATATATAGACACACACAAACACAAGGAGGCTAGGCCTTACTTCATAGAAGTAATCCTAAACATTTAAAAGGACATAAAATCTAACCCAGTAAATCACACAAAAGTGTAGGTCAGTCCAAAAGAATAATACATATATAAAAGTAACACAAATGGACATGACACTAGTTAATCCTAATCAGTCCATCAAGCACAATCAAGCGAACACACATACGAGCGCGAAACCAAATTGCAAATGATGATGTGTGAAATTTTCCAGACAGAGCTCATAAATTGGTGAATCATTCGACCGCCAACACATAAATATAATTATGTAACACAACTCCCGACAAAGAACAATAGCAAGCAAAGGCTCTTTCAAACCAAATGACAACTGAATTCGACTGCGAACACAATAGAGAAATCAGACACCAACAATTTACTATGAACTTGTTCAATAACAATTTACTATGAACAGAAGCAAACTCAAGGCTCTTTCTAGCCAATCAGTCTCAATCTAGTCACAAGGAACTGAAGCGAATAATAATATCTCAAATTGCGTACGCACACATGATGAACCTCGAACGAGCATAAATCTAGCCAATAAATAAATTGCCAACATAGAAACGCTGCAAAACATCAACAAGTAGAACAACCCTTTCGAGCCACACAGTCCCTAATCAAACCGAATTAGAGGCACCGATAATATGGCAATAGACACACCAATGTCATGCACAACCGTTATCTAAAGCCCAACCAGCACAGACCCAACAAGGCAGCGATGACATCGAAATCTGTAGCAACAAACCTCAGTAAACACACACTCTTGAAGGCAAAGGTGCAACTGTAATTGAAGCAACCACGACCGGCATGGGCAAATCCAGACCAAAACTATTCCATACTCTTAATCATATGAGTTTAGTTGTTGTGCACCGTCAGTGTGATGTTTTTTTACACATGCATCCAATGATGTGTTGTCACATCATTTAATAAATATGACACATCATGTGTTTTTAAACACAATACATGATGTGTTGGTATATTATTGGATGCATGTCTAAAATTATTTTACACTGACGGTTCATATAAATTAAATCCTAATTATATATATATACCGTTAATTAAAAAAAATTAGATATTATAAAAGAAATTAAGTTTACACTAAAATATTACAAAACTAAGTCTATGATAGACAACAAATTAATATGTCTTGAATTTATTTATCAGATCGAGTTTAAGTTTTGCAAAGTTAATCTATTCTCAACTTCATTAGTAGTAGTTCTTAAATTCACACATTTTAAGATTTGGGATCTGTTTTTTTTTTTTATTACTATCCAGCCTCTTGATTAATAACTTTGTGATTGGTCGGGCCAAGGGGGCTCCTAGTAAAGGAGACACTTGTGTGTTTGATCTGCTAAAAAACAGGGGACTGGACAGAACAACTTTTATTGTACCCTGTTTGATTCAGAAACTGTTTATGGGACTGGACAAATAGGCAATAAGGGACAGGACAAAAACAAGAATTTTTGTTCCCTACTGAACCACAGTACAACTATAAAAAATACGAAAATACCTATTTTATCTTCGAATATAAAAAATATTATCTCTCTCTAATGCAGTTTTGTCATGTTCTGTGTTATCTTGTTCTGTCATGTACTGTACTGTTCTGTCATGTCCAGTACCTACTGTTTTGCAAATCAAACGCACCCTTAAGGTCTAAAAAATGTCAATCACACCAATTTTTAGGCTGCAATAAAATCTATAATTTTTCTACTAATTAATCAAGGAGAATGTTAACATATGCCCTAAGGGCATATGTTAAGGAAGTAAATTTAGAAAATATTTATTGAAATTAGTTGTGCATCATATCTCTTTGGCATTAAATTTCTTGCATCATTAAATGCACAATTTATATTGTAAGTGACCTATTAATCAATTATGTGAATGCATTTAATATTTGTTTTGCATTCTTTAATATTGCAAAAAACAATTTTGCATTAGACTTATAAATTTGTTGGATCGATTTTGACCACGCGTTCACAAGCCTTTTTTTTTTTGACAAAAAAAAAACCAGTTGAATGATTCAAAAAAAAAAAAAACAAATAGTAAAACAAATTGTTTTGCATTTTCTAATTTTTTTTGTTCATAATGTAGTAATTTTTTCTCTCCTTTTAAACGTTTTTCTTTTTTCGTGATTTATCAACCATTAAATTAGAAAAATAAAAGATGGTTCAATCAAAATGACGTGAGAGGATACATTTCCAAAAAAAAATGCATACATATTTGTTATAAAAAAAAAATATATAATTTCATTAGTCAAAATATATTTGTAGATCCTTTACTAGAAAAAAAAAAAAGTGTGGTATATGGTTTCATTTCATAAGGGCTCAACTTCTTTCACCCCACAAGCATTTTGAAAGTACACATTATGGAACCATAAAGATCAAATCAAATATATAAAACTAACCAAGACAATGCCAATGGTTACATTCTACCGCCAAAAAGAAGGGTGATTAGGGATTTACACTAATTTTATTTTATTTTAATTTATTTCTCCTCAAATCTATTAAAAATATTAAATCTCAATCATTAATTTTTTAATCAGCAACTACAATGACATATTTTATCCTCTCCAAATATATTTTTCACTATACAAAAAGTGAGATTTCTTTGTGAAACATTTGGCAACTTCTAGGAATGAGAGAGAAATCAATGTCCTTTTTCGGTAAATTAAATAAGTTTCAATATTTTCAATTTGCTGAAAACATTCACCCACCAATCCATGAGGGTGTGAATCATAGAAGACCTTTCGTTTCCATTTAAAACTTAAAAAGGCTGTAGTAAGATTTCAAGATAAGCAAAGATTATGGACATACAATTTTTTAAAATAAAAATGCAGCAATAAAACATTCTCTGAATAAGAATCTTTTCTCCTTTGAATATTCAGCACAAACAAAAATAATAACCAATTGAGATGCAGCTAAATAATTAAAAATTAATTGATTTTAAAAACAAATGAAAAAATTAAATCAATCACTCTTGTAGACATATAAAAGATCATATTGTTAAATAATATGTGATAAAAAAACCAAAGAAATGATTTTTTTTTCTTTTTACTAAATAATGTATCTAGTATTTGACGCTTCAAATAGAATTACATCTAGTGGTTGGAATTTATAAAACCCCGCCCCACACCCCCAAAAAAAAGGGACAGCAAACTGATGGGCGTTAGTACCTCCCCCAACATAAGATATTAGGATTGTCCGCATCAGTTGACACTGGAATCGAGAGGACTAGAACTTGAATCATAATAGACATTGGCAAGTTATCACTCATGAAACTCGTATCTCATGCCACTCGCTATTTTAAGTTCCTTCAATTTTTTTATGTGGGGCATCCCTTCTAGTGAACTCTACTGTTTGATTTATGAAAACTTATTATCTTGAACTTTTATTCGCATAATTTTTTAATTTTTTTTTGTTTTCGTTTCAGCTTTAGTTTGTAAAATTAAAAAAAAAAAAAAAAAGTCATTTATTATGCTATGAGGTGAAAAATGTTCAAATATGACTTTCTTTGTCTTAGACAAATATGACTAATTTATATGTAGTATAATATAATAGTTAATTTCCTGAATAATTGCAATATAAACTTGGTCCTATACATGAGGGTTACATTTATCAAACTTACTACAGTTGTGCAAAATTTGTTCGTGGGAAAAACCACATCAAAATGGATTTATGATCGATATTAAAAGTGACACCTTAACAATATTCACTAGGTTAGTACTAGTAGTAGGATCAAACCAAACAAAAAGTGATATATAATATAAGTGCTCAAATTACATTTTTGCTATAGAAATGTGATAAGCTTATACGTGGGGCCAGGTGGATCCAGCCACACGTGAATCAGATAGTCAATGCAGCTAAATTTATGCATTCCTCTAAGTCAACTTAAGTAAATTGACAATTTCCTACTACCATAATTTCAAATTCAATCCGTTAAAATAGAGTGAAGAAAATTGTGTTTAGGTTGTATAATTTAATAATTAAGTCATCAAAAGAATAGTGATATTGATGATGATGAAGTATTTCTTTATATGGAAAAAATTTAGATGAGATAAATATCAAGAGTTCACCGAGTCAAGAAATATCAGGACCAACTCAATAAATTTATAGATTTAAAGCGAAATTTAAATAAAGTCATAGATCTTTTAGTTTAATTGGTTTTTAAAAATGGCAAAATTAGTAAAAATAATTAGACGGCCTAAAACTGTTGTTTTGCTGGCGGTCCGGCCGGTTCTGTTGGATCGACCCGGAAAAAGATATAAAGTTTAATAAAATTCATACTGATGACGCAATTTAAACCTGCCAAAATAAGTTGCATCCTTTTTTATAAGAGTTCTTTAAAACCGAATGTGTAACCTACTTTGAATTGGATCACCATATTTCCATCTTAAATTTTGTATTAAATTGCTGAGTAGACTAGCCTTGATCAAAGTAATTTAATACCAATAGTTTGAAAAGATGTACATATTCATGAAGTAGACTAAATCCATGTGTGCCATCACAATCATCATATTTTAAAATGAAAAAAAAATGAACAGTTAATTAGATTATGGAATTTTGACATGGTTTGGCAAAAATAAGGCAATTAGTAGAAAATTTGACAATTTCCATATTATCTTTTTATGATTAGGTAACACAAGTTCCTCATATTTAGGTATTGAATTTTAATTTGGTGAAGGAATCACGTGTGCATCATAAATGTCTTAATTGAAAGGGAAATGGCTGCCAGTGTATTCTTTTGGAACAATTTGTTGTTGAAGAAATATATATGGTGACTTCAAAGTTCTACGAACTAATTCAATTAAATGTCCAATCATAGAACATTTTATTATTCCATAGTGGTCATGTTGTTGCTACATTGTGTGTTCTAAACAACAGTACTTTATGTGTTTAAATAACTATGCAATAATCATATAGTGAAATAATGACATTAGACTATACAGTAAGAAATTCATACATTTTTCTTGCAAAATCATCATCATTCATCACCAATTTTTTATCTATATGATGTAAAAGAATTATAAAAAAAGGAGTGACTATGTAATATCTAACTCTCTAGAGTTCGAATATATTTTTGTAATTTTCTGAGGTGTTGATATTGAATTTAATATTTTTGACTTTCAATGAAGTTCCAAAATTAGGTAGTTTTGCAATATTAATTGCACTAGTGGACATTCTTTTTGGAAAAAAATAAGTACACCTAGAGGAGGATGCATTATTATTGAGACCAACAAATCAATATGAGTAGGACCTATCTCAAGTGATTTATCTCAACATGAACCTTTTGCGGAAAATTGTATAATTTTTCTCATTTTCATTGCATTTTTTAAGAGTTTTATATTGAATGAAATAAAATTCGATTAAAGTCACAAGATTTGATTTAACGGTAAAAGATTTGAATAGTGTGTTAGAGATAATGAGTTCGTTTCTTTTGAACAACAAAGAAATTAATTTATCGAATAAGTGGAAAAAAGAGTACAAATCCACAAGACTGGCCCAACATAATTAGAGACCTAAAACAAATTTTATTATGACACCTTATAAAATAAAATAAAAATTACAATAGAGTTTATGAAAATTAATTTAAAAAAGCTAAAACTTTGTGGCTTAAAGCCCTTGTTTGGGCTGTTTGTCCCTGGGTCAGCTCTGACGCCTGAAACTGCCCAATGAAAGAAACTAAAAGTATCTAAAAATATAATGATTGGATATGCCAGAGCTATTCATAAAATAAACACAGCATATAAAATTTTTCGCCAAAAGTCATTACTAAAACAAAGCATTTGATCTGATCCTCAACTTACATACTAATTTTATAGAGTGGAGTTAAGTTAAATTGAAATTCTAAAATTTCATAAGCCAATTTCATTAGATAAAAATGGAAGAGTCTTCAATTGCCAAAGTAGATAGATCAACTTACTATTTGGACAAACTTAGACATCAATGTCTGGAATTAGATTTTATGCCGTAAAATTTCACAAAATTTTGTCGCAGTTTTTAATCAGGACTGTTCGATTTAAAATGAACGATTGAGATTGTTTCGTATTGATTTTATTAAGATACAATATAAGCCATCCGATTTAAAATATATTGTTGGAATGTACTACTGCGTGTAACACTGTAATTCTGTTACAGCAGCAAATCCTCATCTATCAATGTCTTTATCAGCAGCCCCACCATTTGTATGTCTATGTGAAGCAAAATCATATGAAGTGGCATGCATACATGATACACTCATATATGTCATTTATGCACTGTCTACTCTCTAGTATATGCTGGAACCATGCACAAATTTATCATTACGTAACACATTCTCTATTCTTTTTAATTATCGTTTTTAATTAACTTTTTTCTATGATATTTTTAACTATTTATTAAATAATTTTAGGTGGATATTTGATTGACTTTTGACAATTTCAGGAGGTATTTGCCTATTTCAAAATTTCATGGGGGTATTTGACAAAATTTGAAATTTCAGAGGGATATTTGACCTTTCACTCTTAATGGTATTGTTGACGAAACGAATGTTGACGAAGAAGTATATGACAAAATCTTTGTTATTTAACAAACTACACCATTATAGCGTCTATGGCGCCAAATTAGAAAGCAACATTTTCTAAAAATCTGCCAAATCAGCTTTCACATTTTTTTCGTTATTAAAAATTATTGTACTAAATAGCATTTCTCTTTTTATAATAGATAGATCGAGAAAAACTTTTCTTAGAATAGATATATCTTACAAAGGTGCATATAGTAACTAATGTCAAACATAAAAACATTGATGCTTATGAGCCAAAAGAAATTAAGAAAGTAAGAAGATAAGCCAATCATAAACTGCCATCCAATACAAAAGCATGAAACTTTTAAGCCAAACAAATCTAAGGTTATGCATGATCTAGATTCTGGAATGTGACTAAGGAAACGGTATAAGACAAACTAAACTTCAATAATTATGAATTTGATTTCATAGTGATCTATATAGTCAATGCAATATTTGTATAATCGACCTGAAATTATCATTAAAGGTTGTGACATTGATGTACAATTATCTGAGATATGATAAGATCAAAATGACATGTCAAAATCCAAAATCTTTTAGTTAATTTCAGTTTTGAAAAGTCTAATTCACTTAGTGCACCTCTAAACACATTGTTTTGTAACTATTTCGATTAAAATAAAATTGTTTAAGAGTATTCAAGTTAAAATTCTAAATGAAACGATCATTTTTAAGATATTACTTACTTTTCGGCCACACTATAAATTTTTAATTCATCACGTGAGCTTAGCTCAGTTGACAAGAACATTACATTATATATGCATGGAGTCGGAGTTTGAATCTCGGTCATCCCACTTATCCACCTTAAATGTGGAATTTCTTATCACTAGATGATTTGAAAAAAAAATAAAAATATATTATTAGATTCTCTTTTTTTTAAAAATGGGAGGGTAAAAAAATGTTTTGTAAGATTAGATACAAGAACATTAGAAATTTGAATTTGTTAATTAAAATTTCATACACACTAATCATCTGAAAATTTCAAAAGAAATCAAAGCAATGTGTCAAGCTAGGTTTTACAACTTTTACTATTAGGATAAACTTAGACATCAATGTCTTTCTTAACACATCCCCACCATTTGCAATTTAAGTGTTATCAAGGTGGAATGTGGAATTGTGGCTCTAGCTCTGAGAAAGCATGTCATGACTTTATTTTAGAAAGTGTCCATGTGTGAAGCCAAATTTCTTATGAAAACTTTGAAGCAATTTCAATATTATAATATATATTAATTAAAGTTGTTATTTTAAGATTGTCTTACCACTACTTAAAGTCACAAGTATATAAAGTAGCATGCGTACATTATAAATTCACTAACTAATGAAAAATGGGTTCAATATCCATATATGTTAGGAAGGATAACTTAATGAGTAATTTTTTAGTCTCTTTTGGATAAACAGTTTAATTAAATATTTATAGCATAAGTGCTTATGCATTGTATAAGACATTTTGATAACAAAATATAAAATCAAATCAAAATATTTTTCAATGTGTTATAAGTTGAATTTGTAAGTCATCATTTATGAAAGTAAGCCAAATATAACTTGTGGATATATTATAAGTGTTCTTGCTGAATACTATAGTATGTCGTGCTCAATTTTAGGTGTTATTATCTGAGGAATCATTTTCTTGCTAATGAGATAAGTTTTCCCTTATAGAAGTACTCTCACCGTCCTAAAATATAAGTAAAAGTAGATGTATTTGTTGTAAACTTAGATCAAATACATTAACTTTTGTTGACTTATTTTTATTTATATTAGTACAGAATACTTGATAAGATGGAAAGTTAGAAACCAAATCATGCGACATGGGTTGAGATAGTGGAAGAGTGTATCAAAATGGAGGTCGAGCTCATAGTCTCGTGGCCAAGCTCATAGTAAATGTGGTTGAGATCGTAGCTGAGATAATACTTGAGATTATAATAAGTATATAACAATCTAATAAGTTATCTTCATAAAAGAAAAAAAATCTCTTAAACAACAGTCTCACAAATATTTACATCAGTATATAAAATCAAATAAATTGCATGATTGTTCTATTTCAATCACCAATCGTTAGTTGGTTTAGTGGTGATTGACACTGAACTTGGTAAGGAGGACCACGGTTCGATCCCCGCAACTGCGATCGGGAGAGGGCTGGAACCACTAGATGGCAGAACTGACCCCTGAACCATATTAAACCAGTGGCGAAGAAAGAAAGAAAAAAAATTCATACATCAGTGCACTTAGAGAAAAAAATGACAAAAAAGAAAGATGTGAAATTCTACACTTGTCATTAAGAGAAGATTTTGAATATATCCTCCAAGTGTCTGGTGAGTGAAGTCAAACTCAACAAAAACAACTTAATAAATGAGAAAGTTAAGCCAATCATAAATAGCCATCCAATATAGAAGCATCAAGCTTCTAGGCCAAAAGATTCTAAGTTTATAATCTAGATTCTGAAATGTGACTGAGAGAAACAGTATAGGACAAACTAAACTATAACTTCGAATTTTATTTCATAGTGATCTATATGGTAGTGCAATATTTTTGTAGTCAACCTGAAATTATATATATTAATAAAGCTTATGACATTGATGTACAATTCTAAAGAACAACGGTGCAAAATTATCTGAGATATGATAAGATCAAAATCAAATATATGTCCAAATTCATGATCTCTTCTAATTTTCACAAGAGTTTTGAAAAGTCTAATTCAATTGGTGCAACTCTACATCAACACATTGTTTCCTCGCGACTCAAGTGTTAATGAACTTCGATTACGGTCAAATTGTTCGAGAGAATCTGAATTTAAATTATGACTTAAATAATTTAGTCAGATTTTCCTTATTTTTCGTTCGAATTCTGAATTATCAGGACTCATTTTCTTTGAATATCATAGGATTAAGAAAACAAAAATATATTGTTTTGTAGCATACAATTACGGTTACTTTCCATTCAAACTTAAAAATGATGAAAATTTGACTAGAAATTCATGAGAATGATGTTATGTATATCTTAAACCACAAAAGAGTTCATTTTTTAGTGTTTCACATGCATCTCACATACACAATAGATTCATTCATTCATCTTTTAGTTGATGGCAACATTAAATGTCATTTTGTTTAGTATCAACATCAAAATGGTAAGAAGAAGATTAACTAAAAGACCTAAACGACAAATTTTGTTTCAACTAATAGCACGTGGCATGCATTATGGTACTCACATGTTAACATTAAAGCCGCCTACAATTGAAAGACATTATCAAAGGTTTTGGTTCATGTTCATGAATTGATTAATGAAACACAGCGTTTCCAACATTATAACCACTATTGACAAAAGAAAGTTTACTCTTATCATCAATTATCTAAATACGGCTTTTTTGATAGAGAAATCATATACACCTAATTGGGTAATAATTCATATTTCCTAATTAGTTGGAGCACTTAAACACTATATAGTATTAAGAATAATAGCAAGTGGTGGTATTCAAATGTATTTAGTTTTTTTCTTTAGTGATTTTGTGATCTTGTAGGAGTGTTATTTTGTATTCTCGTCTTGTTATAAGGTTTGTTCGGTTTATATTGACAGATTAAATTCAATTAATGATTTTGGCGTCATTAACGTTATAGATCCGAAGGTATAAATATTTCACACACTTTAGTTTCGTCGTAAGCTTTAGCATGTATATAGACACTTTACCATTGTATGCTATAAAATTTGACGTTATTGTGAGCCTGTTTACAAATTTATCTTTTCATTTTTAGCAATTTAAATTTGTTTTATTCGATATATTCTATCAATTTAAATGAATTAATATCGTTTTTAGACCGAAAAATACAGAATAACAGGAAGTGATGTTAACCAACATACGAACATACGTTGCATTTAGTAGCTCCAATTATTTGAGTTAAAGATTAAAGTATCTAATTTAAATTTTAGTGAAGAAGAAATATGTTAATTATATATATATATATGTGTGTGTGTGTAAATTAGCAAAGTGAGTGCAAATTAAAGAACATTTTAAATGAAAGTTACAAAACTATCCCTCAAGTTACTAGTTTTAAATAATAAATATGAATGATTTTTTTATCCAAAGTGAAAATGTGCACCTTGCTAACTTAGACCTTCATGTTTTTAGGTGGGTCTAAGTTAGCAAACCCATAAAATATATATATATATCAACTGATGTATTAACATTTGTCAATAAAAATCATCCAAACACAACCAGATTTTACCAGTCAAAAGTTCTTTAAGGAATCTGAGTTAGTGAATCAGATTGAGACCAAGTTCAACAAAGGAATATACCTCATGGCATAAACAATGTCAAACTAGAATATTTAGAATTCACTGAGATACTTGATCACGTCTTGTTTGGCACAGTAAAGTATTATCAGCGTTGCTATATTACTACGTGACAAAATTAAAGATAATTCTAACAAGACTTTAGAATATCTCTTTGAAATTTGGAATATAAGAGAGTTTACATCTTATGAGACTTTGAAGAACAGATCCATTTATTTGCCACATGTTAGCAGAGCAATCAAAATCAGTAGAAGAATCTATATCTAGAATCAAATCTAGAATCAAGTAAAATTTTCACGTAAAATTTGTGTATTGTTCACTCTAATGAGACTCTGTTTGACAAAAATAACTAGTGACGAATAAGCAAGTAAGAGGATGAGCTTAGAGCTCCCACCACCGCACTACGACAACTCCTATAAAAATAAGCTGTATATATAAAATACTTACAATATATGCTTGCATTAAACAAGTTAGTGAGATTTGTAGAATGATTAGTCTTGGTCACTTGTGATAATAGTGAAAATAACACTACATGAAAAATAAAAGCAGCATCACTAAATGATACAAGGATGGACCATTTATTGAACAGTGTGTGATGACCAAAAGAGAGTGAAACAGAGAAAAGGACATATCATTCATTGGCTAATAGAAAAACCATGTTTAATTTTGGAAGGATTTCAAAAAGTTATGGAAGAATTGAACACGTAAATCAGAAGTAACATGATTGTCAATGCCACTTCAACATACACAGTAGCAGGATTCCATAACTTGAAAGGGGGTGTGGAAAGCAACTACCCAAGATTACAACTAGTAATAAGTAAACATTTAAATGTTTTGTCCTGCGAGATCTGTGAGATTAGCTCAGTTGGCAAATACATTGTATTATATATGTAGAAAAAATTTCTAGCTATTAGGTTACTTGACAAAAAAAAATTTAAATGTGTTTTTTGAAGAGTTTTAACCCATTTGACATCCTCCCAAAAACAAAATCATGGAAGTAAAGCTTATAAAATCATAGAGGAACTTAGCCACACTATCAGCCTCTCATAGGAACATACACTTTCTATCTACATATCTATCACGTTTTTAAAAGAAATTGTTGAAAATTACTTCAAGCCATCTATATATTTATGAACAAGGACGTCATTTGTGTCGCACAGGTCATCCCACTAGTACCGAAAGGAATGTAATTGATTTTTAGGTCTAAGTGCTTATTCGAAATTTAATGGATGTTAAATTTGCTTTTATAACTAATGGCACATCTTCCTTAATAACAACTGCATTTCTATGCAGGCATAGGGATTGACGGGTGAAACCTTCCTTGAATCCCAGTACAACACCCAGGGTGATCAATTCTGTTGGGAACAACCGGGGGTTTTGTGAACGGCAGGCTGAGGGCTCGAGGGACCCCAGCCTCTTCACTGGGTTGGCCCATCATCAATTGTGCATATCCTAATTCATAATAGCAAAGTAACTTCTACCTTAAGACAGTTTAGGCTTTTGATTCGACAGTTGGGATTGAGCTTTCACATCACTAAAGGACCGATTCTAAGAACTAATACCAACTATTATTACCTAACTTGTCCGACTCAAATCATTGCAAAAATGCAGAATCCCAACCCAACTACAACCTAAATAGAAGTCATAAAGTCACAGATTTTATTGTTGCTCGGACTACTCCATGTTTGACAGGTTAAACTGCATCTATCAACTACACATGAATAATTTCCTAATAATTTGAATAGAAGTACAGAAGACATGCATAGTTGCAGCTTTCGCTAATAATTCGAAAGGGGTGGAAATAAAAGGAAGCAGATAGCCAACCATATTGTGTGTTTTAAGGGAAAAGTGCAATCTTCTCTAGCAAGAATAAAACAGTTTAAATGTTTCAATAACTTTAATCCATTTGACATGGATATTAACTTCTAATATACTAGGGGAAAAAACAAAGAATAAACTATATAGATTGTTATTATAAAGGAATTAGGCCACAGTACACAATGATCCTCTTAAAAGGATACACTTCTATTCTATAACAACATTTGTCACACAGTTTCAGTAGATATTATTGAAAATTACTTCTACCAATTCATTTATTTAAAATAATTAACAACACTATTGCAAGTATATCAATCCAGCAATCCATGCACCACAGAAGAATAACAACAAAGAGAATAGTAGCATATATTCTAGTAAAATCAATATCACTACAATTCTATAAATAATATGGGCTCAAAAGTTCTACACACTTAGTTTTCCAGCTAGCTAATACCTCTGTTTCAAGCAATAACTCGTAAAATGTTATAGTTGTAAAGGGATGATTGATATATCTTAACCTAATCGAATAAATTATATCAGCAAGTTCTAAATCCAAGAGTAAATTTAAACTAGCAAACCATTATTCTCTTAATATATCAATAAATAATATCACAAGTGCTGAATTCAAGACTGACTTAAAACACACAAGCCTTTCTACTCATGATTTACCACAATTCAATTAATGATATCACAATTTTGAATCAAAGACTGATTTTGAAGAAGTCTTTCTAGCACTATTGTTGCTGTGTAAAATCAATTAATGATATCACAATTTTGAATCGAAGACTGGTTTTGAACAAGCAATTCTTTCTAGCACTATTGCTGTATAAAATCAATTAACGAAATCACAATTTTGAACCCAAGAACAAATTTGAACACACAAGTGTTTCTAGTCCTATTGCTGTGTAAAATCAATTACATGAACTGTTAACAGTCAATGCCCAAAGTACAGCAACTTAGCATATCCATTAATCTTAAATTCATGAAATGAAAATCTGAGCCTGAACATGCATAACAACACTAAATAAAAATTTCAGATAAACAAGTATGCAACAAAGAAACAAGGAAATTAAATATGTGAAATTGTAGATGCAAAAGAAAAACGCATTAGAAATACAGTCTATGAGGCGATGGTGCCCTCAACACACTGAAAGTATCTAAATAACTTAATATATCACTGAAATGCGACACAAAATTTGGTTTTTTTTTCCTATAGAGAACCATTCTAAAGCTTAAAAAAGTACATTTGAATTAGTAAACAGCATTATAACCGAAAGCAAAACACAATAAATACCATAATAATATTCTAAGAAAACAAAATCTGCCAGAGAACTCATCAAGCAAAAATTGCACAGAGCCTCGTCAAGCAATAAATTGTAACAACAAAATCTCAGATCATACAGCCTTCTTAGTTTTCTTAGCCTTTACCTTCGCATCTGCTCTCTTTGTCTTCTTGTCCGAACCCACATCCTCGCCAGATAATTTCTTTTCGGTCTTCTTGATCAAAACTTCTTTTGCAACTTTCACATCCACTGTCCTTTTCTTCTTCTTGTCCGAACCCGCAACCTCAACCTTTTCACTCTTCTTGATCAAGCTTTTTTCTGCACCTTTCACAGCCAACCTCTTTTTCTTCTTATCCGAACCCTCATCCTTCACCGATAATTTCTTTCTCTTTTCGGCGCTACCCTTCTTGATCGAACCTTCTGCTTCATTCACAGCAGACCCATCTTTCTTCTTCCTTTTAGCAGAACCCTTTGCCGGTTTCACACTCCCCGACTCACTAGAATCCCGCTTTTTAATTCCTTTTTTACCCTTCTTACTTACCAATCCTTCACTCTCAATATCATCATCAACCAAATCAACTCCATCAACAACATCATCATCAATATCATCACCATCAACATCCTCATGATCCGTAACATCCTCACGATCCGTACCATCCTCACTCATTTTATCATCCATAAACTTAATCTCATGAATCCTCCCCTTCTTCTTATTACTCTTCTTCCCATCTTTCCCATCACGATCCTTTTTCTTCTCCTCCTTCTCCAAAGCAGCCTCCAAATCCTTAACACCCTCAATTTTCAACTTAACATCAGGAACAGCCTGATAAATAGGCAAAGCAAGACTCTCCAATAACTTAACATGAAAAGACCTAACAACAGCCCACTTCTTCGGAAAAACCTCGACCACACCCTCCATAGCAGCAACCACATTCTCAACAATCTCATCTCTCTCCATACTCAACTTAGCTACCTTAAGAACACTACAAGTCCCGGTCCTCAAAAACAACAAAGCAGAACAACAAGCCTTCTCAATCTGCTCCTTCCAATTCATCTTCTTCAAATCAACTTGCACTGGAAGCTTCCTCTTCTTGAAAAACTGTTTCCCTAACAACCTCGGCAACAATGGAACAATAGTCTTATCAGCAAAAAACAGATCATATGAATTACAAAGCTTCCGTTTCGCCTCAAACGGACGATAATCGGAAGCGAGTTTCGAAAGCTTAAGAACTTTCGAGATAGGAATTGATTCAGATTGAATCTTCTTCTGAGCTTCGTCTTTGGTGAGACGAGCTGGCTTGTTGGCTCTGTCATCGATGATGAGACATTGTTCCGATGACGATGAGAGGAGGGAATGAGGGATTGGGATTTTGTGAGGGTTAACGCGACTGTTGTGTGGAATTTTTTTTAGGGTTAGAATAAGGTAAACGAATTCTTCGTCTTCATCGAAGAGTTTTGGTTTTTCGGTTTGTTGCTTTGATTTTCGCCATTTGAGAAGAGAGTCTACGGCTTTGGCAACGGTTTCTGCGTTGGTGTTTTCGGTAGCCATGAGAGAGTGGATTGAGGTTTGAAAGTGAGAAGTGTTTGGCCGAAGAAGAATGAAGTAGAGGGAAAGAGGAGTGAAATTAGGGTTTTGGAGAAATTTTATTAGGGTTTAACTTTTTTTTTTTGGACCAAGTATTAGTTTTTGGCCCAAAACTAAGCCCAACAAAACAATAATGATATTAAATAAAAAGATATAATTTATATAAAATAAAATAAAAATAGATATTGTAATACTCCATATATGGAATATTAAAAAAAAAACATAACCATATATGATTTAAAAAAAAAAAATAGATATCACATAATGAAATGAAAAAATCAACCTACCATATATTATTTTATCAATTAAAAAAAACATAACCATATATGATTTGAAAAAAAATAGATATCACATAATGAAATGAAAAAATCAACCTACCATATATGATTTTATCAATTAAAAAAACATAACCACATATATGATGATGTTAGAGGAGTCAACGAAAATAATTTAAGAAGTGGATTTTTTTTAATGACAAATAATATATATATATATAATAAAAATGAAAGGGGACAAGAGTCAATACAAAATGTGGAAACCAATCATCACCAAAATGAGTACCGGAAGTACTCAAAAAATAAATAAATAAATAAAATAGAATGCTCCACAAACATCAGAAGCGTTGTATTTATCTTTGACCAACTAAGCTAAGCAGTCACTTTAAAAATAAAAAATAAAAAATAAAAAAATTAAGTTTAGCTGAGTTTCATCTGTAATTAATTTTTTTTTTTTTTTAGAATGTTTGTGGTTCGGTTTTGAGGCAAAAATTTATTCAATTTAAATGAATCATTGGTGCTACCACCTGAGGAGGTTTTAAAAGGTGCTAGAGAATTTTGGTAAGGTGTTTAGGAAAAATATTTACATTCTTTTAAATCCTTCAAAACAAAGAATTTTCTCCAAGAGAACTAATTGGAGCTTTAGTTTTATTGAAGCATAAATCGTCTCCGTGCTACAAAAACTCTAGTGGCATTACTGAAAATGTGAATTTAGTTGCAATTGTAAGAATGAGAAGTTTTTGTTGAAACAATGAGTAGTGTTTAACTGTTTCTAATCTAACGCACAGAATGTCGCAGGTTCAATGTCAATCCTAGGTTTGTCCATTTGGATCCTACAAGATTTGAGATATTAGTCTTCTTTTATACCAAAAATGGATTTATTCACTTCTTTAATCATCAAATCACATTAAGAAATCATGTCTCGAAAGAATATATCCATGACATTCAACAAGAAGCCCGAATGCATATAGACTACGGTGTGGCGAAGCAAGGACTCTGGTACGAGGGTTCAAACTTGTGTCCTCAAACTTCTTCGACTAATGGTGTAAACGAAAAAAAATAGAGATTTAAAATGCAAATTTTTCAAGTTCAGGAAAAGGTGTAGCTCTCCATCGCTCATTGCACTAAGCTGCTTGGTGACGCCTTATAAGAATTTTGAACTTACAAATAGAATTAAAAAAAAAAAGTATCTCATCATTATTATTACTTGACAAAATTGCTTATTGTTAGACTTGAAACATCTCAGTCCTTCTTGAACAACCGATACAATTACAACAGTGTACACCTAGCTGCAACTATTTGGACTCCTTTAATTGTTTGACATACTATCAGCTTCTCAAAGGGGTGTTCTTTCAATATACTTCATTAAAATCATTTTTCCCTACAATATCCTTTGGGAAGTTGATAATTCGGCCAAGACTTATATTACAAGTAACTTCAATTTCAATAGAACCATATTTTCCTTCAATAGCTTTATTATTATCTACAGTCAAAGTCATCCAATTGAAGGTGCCCACACTCTTTTAAATCATTTTTCATTGAACATTGAAATTATAATAAAGCTAGTATTTCTGCTAAGGAATATATTATTTTAGTAGGCCTTTTAATTCTAGAAAAAAAATCCTACAAAAAAGGGTTTAAGAGTATCGGCTTAACCATCAGAAAAATATTGAAAACCAAAAGTATCAACCACTTGTTTAAGTGAATCAACGGGAACAAACATTACTTCTAGAAAAGATGGATATTGAAGGATAAGATAGTTTTAATGAAGTTGCACTAAACAAGAAGATTCTTGGCCTAACTATCAGCTTCTCAAAGAACCGCGCACACTGCATCAATTACATATTTTCAGCTCATAAAAATTAATTATAGCAATATATATCAAGAATGCTCAATACTTCAGCAAAAAATTCGGTCCAAAATCCTATGCGCGGGGAAATGCAACGAAAAAAACGATAACATACAAAGACTCCGGTAGCTTAATAATTAAATAAAACTGGTTTAAGTACTCTATAAACATACGTCAATTTAGTTAATTGCCCAGTCAGCTATTCTTGGAGTTTTATATGGTTACCAAGTAACGTCGAATGATGTGAGATCAACTGGAACCTGAGTTGAGTAACACCCTTTTTCCAACTAGAAAGGAAAGTAGTGGGATTGAATGATGACAGCACCATTGTGGTTGAAGCCCTGTCCCCTATGAATCTGACTTTCACCCAAAATGATCTCGAGACTCAGCTGAACTCGCAAGAAAATGGGGTATTGAATCATGGCAGCAGCATTGGGACCTTGTTTCAAATGAATTTACCTTTTTCACCTAAGAGGATATCGATAATATTTGTAATTTACATTGTCCAAGAGATCGAATAGAACACATAAATGATGCACAGGGACATATTAGTTATCTGGTATTAAGCATCAGGAAGATCTTAAATCTTTGTCAATCTTCTTTGCAATTATAGCCACATTTCTGGGAGATATATTTGGGTCAAATATTGGTAACAGGTAGGCTTCCAATGCACTTCCTTGCTCTTGAAGAAACAATAACCTATCAAGCAGAATAAGAGTTTCCAAAAGAGGCCCTAAAGCAGCTCTGAGAGACCAATATGGTCCTATAAGGTCCTGTAAAATATTGGTACAATAATAAGTACTAGATAGTTCAACATTTGACTTGGATTACAGTATAAATATGCATATCGTGTGAACAACTGCATATAAACTTTGCTTTTATTGGAAGTTCAGCTAACATTGTTCTAAAAGCTGTTATAACAATTTTATTTTAATTTTGCAGAGAACTTTATTTTATGAGCACAATTATATGGACATGCCAACACAAGACAAGAAAGCATTACCGATGGAGAGATGTCATTTAAACAAATATATCTTATCCTAAAAGACTGTTATAATGCGATAAAGATGCAATGAAGCATCTATGTCTAACCAATCTGCCACCTGCTACATCTCATTCAACACATGAAGTTCGATTCTTATGCTAACATACTGATGTAATCATTGAATGTGTAAAATAAGTCATTAAAGTAACTAAGAATTAAGAAATGAACTTGAAGTCAACCATTGTTTCCACGCATCAAAAGGAAGCCATTTCCAAACAACAACAAAAGGAACAAATAAACCTTATCCCACTAAGTGGGGGAAGCCATTTCAAAACAAACAATAAAAATAATTCAATCAGAGGCACACATGCAGTTTCAAATTCAAATCCTGCCGAGTACTGATTATAAATAGTAGTTTAAAATTGCATTAAAATTTTAAAATAACAAAAGAAACCATAAATAAGAAATAGGAAAAAACCTCTAAAAATAAAATAAAATCCTAGACAAATTAAAATAGGACCTATGAGCACTATCGTGATAATAGTTCAAAATAATAGAAGTTGAAATTGACATACAGCAAATGGTTCTGCTTCCTTCCATATGATTTGCAGGTTTACATCATGTGAATGTTTAATTCCAAGATGAGACAATCCAGAGTGGCAGAAATTTTCAAAAATTGAAAATTTGTTATCAATTTTAATCCCTTCACATTCAGCCCTTTCGTTGGAAGAAATTTCACTAGATTGTGTTTCTGAGGCAGAGCCGAAGATACCTTCTGTAACACATTAATGAAGATCAAGCACATATATCAGTCATTCAAATCCTACCACCCAGCATCATCAGATCAAAAGTTATTTTAATTAAACATGTGGATGAATATCCAGTCACATGTATCAACTTTTACAGTCTGCATATGCAGCAGAAGAAAAGATCTTACCTAGTGTTTTAGGACAATAGATAAAAGTTATTAGCAAGAAGATCCATTGAAGAAGCCCCATTGAAAAACACATCAGTAGACATGAGGCTAAGAGGATTATCCCATAGTTTTAAGATCATTAGCCATTACTACCTATATCTCTCTTGATCTCAATTTTTTGTTTGTTCCATCATTTTTAGGTGTTGTGAAGAAGGTAAACAGGAAAAGGGATTTCCAATACCAGTTTTTGATTCGGCAGGCACTACAGCAGGGAAATTTTGTCTTACGTGACAAGTACTTCCTTTAAGGTGCAGCTCGGACTTTGCAGATCTCCTTTGGTTTCGCCTACGCAGAGCCTTCCCTTTACGCCCAATTGAAGGAGTACACATCGCAACTTCCGGATAATATTTAGAAAGAACCTTCAGGAGCAAAAAATGTAAATATATAAATTGACAGCAGAGAGGATGTAAATTAGGAGGGAATGTGTCTTTTTTAAAGAACCAGTAGAAAAGGAGTTAGATCCAATGCCTAGAGGAGAATGCAATAGTAAAATGAATTCCATTATGGTGATCTTTTGGCATTTGTATGCAATAGTAAAAGGAGTTAAATTCCATTATCCAACTCATTTCTAACCCAATGCCAACAGAATAAGCTTATCCTACTCTATTGACACAATAAAAAAAATTGATTATAATTGGGATAGCATAGTCTATCCTAAGCTAATTCTACTCTCTGAAGAAAGCATTAGCGATGGAGAATCTCAATGTTGGATAAACTGGATCTTGTGGTCTTATTAATTACATCGTTTTAGAAATTAGTACATTTGACCATTAATGTTTGGCAAGAAAAACAATGTTAAGTAGCTATCTATATTTTTTATATTAAGAGCAAGATTGTGACGGTTGAAGTAAAGGAATTTAAAATAAGCATGCAATAAAACTAAGTTATAATTCAATACCATCTGAAAAGCAGCACGAAAAGCATGTAATTCAAAGTTGTGAATGCCAACATGCATATCAAGGTTCCTCCATCTCTCTGCACTCTAACAATATAAAATGAAGATAATGCAGTAAATTTCTATCACATGACTTCAACATTAAAACTTAAACAGTAAAACCTAAGAAATAAATTTAAAAAAATTATTGCAGGGAAGTCAGGACCAGTAAATTCAATTTCTGTCAGGACCAGTAATTTCAATTTTTGTTAGTGTAGAAAATGTCTCTTGTTCTACATGATACAGATTAGTTTGGTACTCCTCATCCTAACACCTAGCCGAAACTACCATTAGGCTGGACATAAAAAGGGACATGACTGGAACCAAAATTTTCAATTTTTTTGGTAGTAGAAAGATGAAACACAAAGGCATTAAGTTTTTTATTTTGACGAAAACAAAGGCTTTAAGTTGATTAGATCCTTTTCAGTATTTTTGGATTCTTCTTTTTAATTCAATTATTGTTGGCAGTACATGGATGGATTGAAGAAAGACATAGTTCAATAGTTCATCATCAACTTATTTTTGTTTTAGAATGTGTTCATATTGTCTAGTGATGTTGCCAAATTAATTTTTTGTGAAACTCCTTATCATAGGGAGTACATAACAAGTGATTTTGAGATGATGATGATGATGAAAATATAAATCTTGACACTTAATTTACATTTTTTATAAATGGAGCTCATATATATAAATCCCCAAAACTCCTAATGAGATCATATTAATGATAAGTGACTAGCAGTTTTCTTGCAACTATTTCTTCCTCCCTATACCATGCTTGTAAATAGAGGGTGGAGAGAGGATCAACAAGATCATGTACCTGGCAAGCAAGATCACGTGCACTTTTTCCAAGTGATAAGCCAGTGGTTCTCAAAGCACGGCTCATTGGAAATCCACATTGAGATTCACCATCGTTAATGCTTTCTTCAGATAGTAGATTGTAACAACAACCAATGCTAACAACAGCTTTAACATCACTGCAGTCTAAGAAAGTCCTATAGAGAAAGGATTGGAACAATTACAAGTCACTCCGATGCAGATAACATATAAGGAAACATACACAGAAAAATGGCAATGTTATAAAACAGGCAGTTAACAAGTTATATATGGTCAACAACAATAATAAAGTTAATGGTGCATTTAATGCAAGGAAGAGATGTCGCTTCGATATAAGAAAAAATGTAATAACTCGGATGTAATTTGACTATGACATCCTATTGATAATTGTTCAAAAATACATGATTTCAAGTCATTAAGTGGCTTAAATTACCTCAACTTGGTTGACTATTTATCAGTTTCCAAAGATATTTGTAACTAGACTGGAGTTGTTTAGAGTTGTTACAAGTGTTTACTGTTTATCTGTAGTTTAGAGTTTGCTAACCATTTTTTTCTGATGTTACTTAAGTATGCTAGAAAAATTATAAACTAATATAAGTTGACAAGCACGGTAGAGAAAAAGAAGCTCGGCCATATATTGAAACTCACTTCAGCATAATCACTGAAAGATCACCGCAAGCATGAAGCCCAGCAAGGACAGTTGGAGGTCTGTTGTTTGCGTCACCACCACCGTGACGATTTAGTTTCCCTTTATCTTCTTGATTTTCTCCCTTTAACATGGATTGGTCAAGTTCATCTCTAGGCACAGATGTTTCAACCAAGGCTTTCAAAGATTCAATGGACAACACACGGCACGTGATTGTCTTTGGCACATTCAAATTTTGGATACCTGATCTAGAGCAAAAAAACAAAGAAATGAATCCTAATAACGAAAAATAAAAAAACTGAGGAGAGTCAAAATAACAACTAAGGTCAGTTTGAACAATTGCCAAGGCATATTAAAATCGCAATTACTCATCCAAACATATACGCACTAGAACCCTCACATTAACTGTTTTCATTTCAAACAGTAAAGTCATAGCGTGATAATTTAAAACTTATGCTTGGAATTACTAAGATCCAAAAGATTCACTTCTTGCCTTATCATATATTTGTTAGTCATTTCAAATATCCTTAAGAAGATGGTAGGTATTCCCTATGTCACATTACAGTAATTAAGATGAAAACTGAAGGACATACCCAGATTTTACCATCTGTGATGTGTAGTGCTTCTTAATCCGCTCTGCCCGTGCATCAGTGACCATCCCATGGTGAGAACATGCATCAATGGCAATGACAGGATGCTGATATTGAAATGCAAGTACTTGTGCAAGATAACCCTGAAAATATAGCACAAAATGATACTCGACACATACTGAAAATAGACAACAACAAAAAAAACAGTATTTGTTTCAATAGGCAAACAAAAAGAAGTAAACTCAGACGATGAGAGTATCACTAGTGAAGGCAAAATCTATGCTGTTTCTCAACCAATATACAAATTCCATCTCTGATATTGAGGAATGTAATGCAAAAACAAAGCAGTAAATTCAAAGACAAGAATATCACAAAAAGATATAGAAACTAAGCTAGTTGCTCAACCAATATTTGTACTTTCACTTCTGAGTTCTGACAAAGGGATCTAATTCTAAGGGAAGGCATAACTTATGCTCCCTTCCAACCAATACACACAGACTTCCATTTTCACACTGAGGCAATGTTAGAAGACAAACAAGATAAGTGAAAAGTAGTTAAGGATAACTGGAAATGTAGATTACTAAGAAAATGCTAATAATTTCTGTTCAGATTGCACAGTACATCATTATGTAGTTAGCAAGAAAATGTTAGCAACAATTTCTATTCCACTCAGAACCAAAAAGCCACACGTTAAACTCAAATAATTGTTGTCTCTTCACATGACCGGTTCCCAGTTAAACCGGTTGAACCAGCCGGTCCGGTTTTCATTACCTTGATTATACCTATAACTATTAATTTGAAATCCCCCTCATATATTCTGAGTGTAACCATATAAACAGACATCCTTTGTCTTGACTAATACTGTTTATTCTTATGTGTCCTATAAAGAAACTACGACTCTGCCCTAAGATTCAAAGGAAGAATTTTTAACCATTCAATGTCCCCTCAATGTGCCAAGAAGAACCAGATTCGGTAACTTGACAAACAGAACAGTAATCAAAAGAAAATGAAGTTCAACCTGACCAGCACCAACATCAACAATGGCATGAGCTCTCACACTCTCTGCAACTGTACTTACAACAGCAGAAAGAGCTTCTACCTGCACACATGAAACATTTGTCTGAGATATTGACGGCCAATAAACTTCTAGATAAAAAAGAAAAATGAATCTATGAATCCTGAGTTTCTTGTCTAAAACCATAGGTCCAATTTCTAAAGCAACATCTTGTAATATAAAGAAGGCAACTATAAAATTATGATAACCAAGGACTCACTTCATGTCTTTTCTTCCCATTCATGCCCTGGGCAATAACTCTGTTAATAGAAGTCATCTGCAGACTAGGTAATGCCTGCAAGTACAAAACAAATTTATCAAGACCATACAATCCAAAACCTTTAAAACAGAAGTTTCAGATAAAGGTAGCTTGCAAACAAAATGTATATTCAGTCTTCAAATCTCCTTTCTTATTATTAAGTTAAAAAAAACCCTTCACAAATTGCCACGGAGCAAAAATAAAGGCCAAACCAGGTCATAATAAATCAAATGGCCAAAAAAATATCAAAAGGTAATAAACATGAAGAATTGCTTATTAAGGATTGATATAGTCAACCAACTGAAAGATTATGTTTCTGTTACAAAGTTTCTGTTGGCTCGAAAAATTAAGAGTGAATAAAATACAGAGTAACTAATCCTATCGAGATTTCAATATTACTTCACAGTATAAGTAGCACAGGACAAAGGAAAATTAGGCATTACTGCAAATAGCGAACTACCATCTGCAAAATGTTCATCATTATTATCAATCAAGTGATTTCAAATTCTTTTATATAATCAGTTTCAATCAGCAAGATCTTTCTCAGATTTCACAAGGAATGAAGGTCGAATTGGTAAATGTTACATACCATGTTTATATCTGCTTGATCTTGACAAAATACCATAGACCTCAATTTTAGAATGAACTCCTTCAGAGAAGCTGGCCAGTGATCCTGCCACCAAGTTTTTTGGTAAAGAGAATCTCATATACTCTGGATAAAGCAGAACATATCCATAAAAGTAGAAAATAAGGTATCTTTCAAAGTCCAAACCGACGAAGAACAGGAGACAAAGGACAAAATAAAATTCGGATAACTTAACTACAAAAATGAACCCCAACAAGCTGGCATATTATTCTTAGAAATCGTCTAAAAATAGTCATTGACCAATAGCATAAAAACCAAATAAACTATTCTTCCAGTAAAAAGCATAAAAGTAAAGAACTTCAGCTTCAAATCCACAGCCTAATACCTCGGTAAAATGCACAAAATGAGACAAACAAAGCACGACAAAAGAGAGCATTTTCCACCTTGATACTTTCAAAACCTATTATTTCAATGTCGCAGGAGACCACCTAGACTCACCAAACAAGCCAAGAAGACTATATCAAAGAAACAAAGCTCCTAGAAGTTTAACAATACATGAGTAAATGACAGTTACTTTCTGAGCAACAAAACACAATGCACAAATAACATGTACTAATGATCCAATTAAGTAGCTGTGAAAATAAGAAATAACACGTATTTTTAAGTGAAGAATTGGATTGCAGAAGCATCACAATCACAACAAAAGAGCAAGACACGAGGCAAAAAAGCCTGAATAATCAAAATAGGATCCAAAAGGAAGAATTTCCTCAATTTACAAGGCAAGTAACGGAAAAAGAAAAGAGAATTGCAAGAATCAAGATGGGGAAGGATCCCAAGCCCAAACCTTTTGGTATAAATCAGACGAAATCTGAACAAAAACGATTATTTCACTTAGTGTGTGTGGTTTCACCGTGGAAACTCTTAGAATTGATTTGATCTCTATCAAACAACGTATAAAATAAAAATTTAGGGTGTTTGGCTACTATAGGTAAAACGGATTTCACCTTCAAACCTCGATTTGACTATATTTGATAAAAAGTGGCTTTTGCAATGGGTTGAACAATTCACACTAAAGTTTTACATCAAATATGCTTATAGACTAAAAACATCCAAATAAATATCACTATTCACTTCACTTTAAACTCCATTTTAACCAAATAAATTTACAAAATCAAATTTATTCACAATGTCAAGTTTGACATATGCTCACCCAAACACAACACAAGCTTGTTTACTTTGAAAAAACATTTTCTACTTTCATTTTTCATTTCACTTTTAATTACAAAACCGCCACTTTGTTTTCGATGTTTTCTGCATGAAACACTGGAAACAACTTTTCTATTTTTAGTGTATCCTATCTTGTACAAATATGTGAAAATTGAAAACTTTTCGAAAACAAGGTGACAGTTTTGTAATTAAAAGCAAAAACATAAACAGAAGCAACAATCCCTTAGTTGTCACTACCAAATCCTACCAGACAGTCACAACTCACAACAACCAACTAAGCTGACACAAAATAACAAACCCTAGCTGGCTAGCTCTTCAAAAGCAAGACAATAACAAATGGCCATAAATCTCATTCAGTTATTCATATTTTAAGTAAATTCATTTTGGTCATTGAATATCTAAGGCGATGTCAGCCTGTCACTATAATCATTAAATGTATCAAAATTACAATAACATCCCAAAGTGTGTATTTTTTATTTTTTTTTATATTAACCCTCTGGTTCCCGGGGAAAAGGGGGCCAGTAATCAGAGTTTAACCACAAGGTAAGTAAAATCTGGCCAAGAATTATTCCAAAGTGTGTATTTTAACTAAGGGAAGACACAAACACAATCGACGAGCAAATTAATACATGGAAGACATATTCGATGACCTGAATGACAAGCACGAAAGACACATTTTGATCGGTTTATATAATTTCGATACATTCAAAGACCATTATAACGATGCCTCACATGTTTAAGGACAAAAATGACGGTATAGTCTTCATATTTCATCCTACAACTATAAATAGTAAATGTAGAATCCAAACAAATAAATAAGTAAAATTGGAAAAATTCATAAAAAATCAGAGAAAATAAAACAAGAAACCTGCACTACACCAGAAGGAATTAAGAGAAGATTTTGCACTGGTTCTCTTCGCAGACAATCGATCCATTCTGCATTAACATTCTCCCATAGTTTATCCTGAAAGTATAAATCATAAAAATTTGGATTAAATTGTAATAATTCAAAAAATAGAGAAGAATTTGATCTAAGAAGATGGAGGGGAACCTTGAAGAAATTGACGACGTGAGGGTTGATGAAGGAGGAGAAGTAAGGAGTGAGGAAATGGATGATGTCGTTAATCCATGCCAGAGTATCGGCTGCTGTTTCGCATGAATACCTACGCTCCTCAGTCATTGCCGCTACACAATCTGCTCTGTACTCGAGGAACAAGAAGAAGCGTTAGTTCACTGTTTTCGTTGTGACCGGGTAAAGATGAGTTAGTCCCATGAGCTAAAAAAAAAAAACAAAACTAAAATATATTCAAATAACAAAATTACTTTTAAATACATTATATTTTTTAAATTATTTTGTAATATTTTATAAATTAAATAAGTAGTTGTTCCATCAGCTTGGCTCAATTGTTTGGAATTGGACATGGCATTATATATATTTTATATAATTTTTAAATAAATCATTGACACTACTAAATAAATCATATATTCAATTATTTTTAAAAAAAACATGAGTTCTTGTAAAAAAAAAAAACATGAGTAACAAAATAATTCTATTATGTATGTTGGGTAAGATAAATAAAAGTATGATCTATATTTATATGTAAATGACAAAAGTACCTTTGTAAGAAAATTATATTTAGTTTTTAGAAAATTTAAACAAATATTCATATTTTTTGAAATTTTTAATGATTATTTTATTTTAGTAATGGTGACTCGTGTATTATTCATGTAGAGATTTTAGCTCTTTTTTGTGGTGCTCTGTTTGTGTTGGGATCTCGGTTATAAAAAGGTAAAATGTTTTTCAGATGCAGCCCATGTGATTGATCTTGTTAAAAGTAATATAAATGTCACCGTCGTTACAGTAGTCTTATCTTAGCCATCAAGCATCTTCTTCTTTTGGATTGGAATGTCAACTTGATCCACACACTTTGGGAAGGGAATTTTGCAGCAAATTATTTAGCTAAGTTTGGGGTTTCAACCTCTTCGAGACTAGTTGTTCTACCGGATGTTCCTCATGATATGTCTTTCATTCTCCTTGTGGATGATTTAAGTGTGACGATTACTAGTCATTAGTTTCTTTTGCTCTTTGTTTTTTGTTTTTTTCTTTCTCTTTTTTTCAGGTAACATTGGACCCTAAAGGCATAAAAACTCAATTAAGCAATTTAAAGACTAAAAGGGACAATAAAAGCTCCACTGCATCAATATTATTCAATTAATTAACTAAATTAACTTCTATAATCCTATCAGTCGTACTGCCAACATTGGATCAACTACCATATTTCAAGGAATCACCATTTAATCCTACGACTAATCATATTGTAGCCATGTATTAGGACACAAAAGGTCTCCCATTGATTAACATACCACACACAACTATGGTGAGTAAGCAACATCGTTATGTGCGGTATGACTAGCCGACGGAAGACTAGCGGTCACTTACACACGAAATGACAAAAACTAAACAAACTAATATTACTAAAAAAAGAAAAATATGATTAGAAGGGAGAAGTGTTAGATTTGCCATTCTGAAGGTGGCCATTTATAGCCATTTTGGCCTCACAAGTGGCCAATTAAAGTTGGGCACTTGGCAGGACATTGACTGATGAAGGAGAACTGACCACCGACGGATCCACTAGTTAAGTAGTGGACGGCAACGGTGAAATTTCTCAAAAAATTATTCATTTTACAATGTCCGCTACTTAAATAGCGGAAGAGTAAAGTAGATAATGCATAAGACAACGAGTTAACGGTAGGGTGACAAAAGTATATCACACTTAATATTTCTAATGTTTTTACGAAACAAATGAAGTTGGGCTGACATATTGCATGCCTAGTCAATGCATGGGCCGCACCATTTTAATTAGGAAATTTTTCTTCATCCCTCTCATGTTTTTTCCAACCTCTGAAACTCGGATTTTAAAATATGATTTTTTTTTATTTTTTTTTTGTAATTTTCGTTGGTGTTTTATTTATATTTTTACGTCATTCTTTATTATATATCATTATGGACTTGTATGATTTGAAGTTATTTATTTAGTTGTTGGTTTTAATGGGACATATTAAGGTTTTGTAGAGTATGTTTTTAGTGGGACATATTTATTTTTTGTACCAAAAAAAAATCAATTTATTTATTTTATGTAACTTCCCGTGTCTCATAATGTAGGTTTCGAATCACATTTGCTGTTCAAAAAAAATAAAAATCGAACCACCTAAATACATATCTCGGATTCTATTTTTCCAAGTAAAAGAATTTCAAAAAAAAATTGGATTATAGAATTTGATATTTTTTTTTTATAATTTCCAACAAATTAAAATTTCAAAAAAAAAAAACAAAAATTCGCATTCGATTTTTTGAAATTTTGTTTGCTTCGCAAAATAGTTTCTGAATAGATCTAAAGGGGAAAAGGAATTGTGGGGGGTTCTAGGAGAAACGTGGGGGTTAAAGAGAAAAATTCTTCAATTGGGATTTGTGTTGAGATAGCACGAGCTAGGGTAAGCCAAAATCATGGACGAGCTCTATCGTATTACACATGTCAAATTGAGGTTTAACTAGGGCTGGTCCAAGGGTCAAGCGACCCAAGCAAGACTTTAAACCTCTAAATTTTAGATTAAAAAATGGCCTCCAAAAAACTTAGTTAGATAAATACATTATATGACAATATATTAATAAATATTTAGTTAGAACATTTGGTCAAGTATGAGAGTCTCATCTTCTAAGACTAAGTTAAAATCTCATACTAAACAAAATTAAATATTTAATCTTAGTATTAATTTTCAAAAACCTCGTTATAATTTTTTTTTAGGCCCCTAAATTTATTGGATCCGACACTGGGTTTAATTAATATACAAAAACTAGATATTTCGACCCGTGCTATCATACGGATCTTGTAGCATTGAAGATTTAATACGATGTTTGCAATCACATCTTAAAAAATAGTTAGTTGTAACAAAAAAAAATTGTATAAGAAACGCTTAAAATGATTTTTAATGCATTTCAACAAATGAAAATACAATTAACTATTTAACATTTTGAAGTATTTTTCTATAAACTACATTTGTAAGTTACATATGTAATTATGTATGATAATGTTAATAGCATATTTCTAGAGACACGACCTATAATTGTAGGGTTCCAATAACAGTAACACGCTTATAGCTTGAATTAACACGCCTAACATTATCATGCATGCAATTTTATTTTTGGTGGTTGTGATATGTGTTGTATGTACACTATTTTTTTATGGATGTCATGTTTCATAACAATTTAGTGCATGTTTGGTTTTATGGTGAAAAAAATATATTTCGAATGAATTGATTTTGGAAATTTAATTTTAGTTAAATGTGAGTTGAAAGTAAAGATTTATATTTGGATATAGAAAGTGAGTTGAATAAAATTTAGTCTCTATTATAAAAAAAATAAATAAATAAATTTAGTGCTCTTGTAAAAAAAAATTAAGTGTAAAAATCACATTTATACTCAAAAAGACAAAAACTATAAATTCTAACAAATTAGAATCAATTCTATCATAAAGCAACCAATATATCAAAATTAATTTTACACATTCAAAATTGATTCTGAACGCTCCAAATAAAACTTATTTAAAAATATATATTATTTAATTATTCTTCTTTTATTTTTTTTATACATACTTGTGTCTCTCCAAATATACTATTTATTTAGGCCTATACCTAGCAAAAGCAAATATTGCTCGTGTTGAGAATTTCTTTTTTGTGTACTTGTATATATGACCAATGGTCCATACCCATCACCCAATAGAAACTCAACAACATCTAAGCTACACTACTGATAGCTGTGATCATAGCTCGTTTGTTTTGTCTTACTACTTGTACGAAGTAGTACATAGTTTTAATTGTCTTGTTTTTATTTTATTTATTAGCAATGGAAAATAATTTCAAAACGAAATCAAGTTTAGAGCCATCTAACTCATGAGGTAAACATGTACCAAAAAAAGAAGTACAATGCACCAAAAAATAACTCATGAGGTAAACTACTATTTTAGTTCTTAGAAGTGTAACTCATTATCATATTAGTTCATGAATGTATCGAAATTGCAAATATATCTCAAGTGTTTTTTTGTTAATAATTTTATTATGAACTAAAATGACTAACGAAAAACATAATTGAGGATGAAAATTATCAATAAAAGAATATTTACAATTTTAATAATTTAATGATGAATATGATAGCGATATACACTTTCAAATACTAAATTTGTCCAACTCTAAATTATAAAATTAGGATTACTGATCTTGGTATTAAGCATATTGGAGACTAGACAATGTATTGTGTATCAATTATTAGTATATTTGTTTTTAAAGTTATCTTTCATATCACGTGACAATTACAACAAAATTGGAATTTTTTTTTGATAAATTGGAAAAGTTTCTTTGTTATGAATATTATCAAAAATCACATGCGAAATTGCACGGAGAACTTTCCCACTCATTGTGTTCTTATTCCCTTCGAGAACTAATTAATCTTTATAATTACGAATAGAAGATAACTCATTCACACAAAAAGAAATCTAGCATGAGGCAGTATAATAATCCTTGTTAATTTTATTTTACGCTAAAATCAAATTGCAAACATTTATTTAAGTGTATGTTTGGTATAACGGTATCCACACAATAGTTTTTGCAAAATCACTATATTAATCACCGTAATTCTAATGTATCTACCATGATACTAAACATTAGCTAAATGATTTTCATCTCAATTTACATATATCTTATTAAGATTAGTTTTACCTACAAGGTTATAATACTTGCAATGAGGTAATGTCTCTTAGAAATGGGTGTTGGATCTAACTCAACCTTACAAACCCGTTTGTAATGTGAAAATTACCCTCCCTTATAAACACACATTCAATCCATCTCGCAACTGATGTAGGACTTCTTAACACATCCCCTCACGCCCAACACTATTGGGCTTGGTGCGTGGATATAAACGGTGGGTGGTCCCAGGGACGGAACCAGAAAAACTAATTGAGGGTGGCGAAATGATAACACGTGACAAATAATATCAATCGACCGTAACTATAACTTTTACTATTAATAATTTGTAAAATTTAGTTTAATGAAAAAATAAAATCATATATCTTTCAAAAGCAAATTATACAAAAGAGTACCAATCAAAATCACTGACTTTCTTCAAAATAAATATTTTTTTTATCTAATTTGATAAAACTCTTCCATAAGTTCTTTAGTACCATTAAAAAAAAGTTCTTCAGTATTAAGTAAAAGTAGCTCAATTGATAACTACTAAAAAGATTATTAGAGGGTCCGAAATTTACATATCGAATTGTTCATTTTTCCTCATTTATAACATGTGAGTCTAGCCACTAAATAAATTAAAATTAATGCACATATTTGTATTTCAATAGCATAGCATTATTGTCAATTGGTGTTTAGCATTGTATATTTTGTTTACTTAATTTTTTTTTTGTCAAGTAGCCTAGTGGCTAAAGATTTCACCTTAAAGGTGGATAAGTGAAGTGTACGAAGTTTGAGCTCCGACTCCAGCATTTATAACGCTATGTTCCAACCAACTGAGCTAGGCTTACGAGACTATTTTATTTACTTAATTAGTGGAGCCATTGTGAAATAAAATATTACTACATGCCATTAGTTTGAAATATGTGATCAGTGGCGAAGACTAGTTTTTTTAATCAAATCTACATCGGTGAACCTTATATGCATAGGTGGGGTACTAAGCATCATATACTTTAAGGGTGGCGACCGCCCCTTTTGCTATATAGCTAATTCCGTCTCTGGGTGGTCCGATAGCGGAAACCTGATAATAGGTAGTCCAACGGATTGTGGAGAAACTCTAATACCATCTTAGAGATGAGTATTGGGCCTAACTCAACCTTACAAACCGACTTGTAAAGTGAAGATTATCCTCACTTATAAACACACATTCAAACCATCTCACAACCGATGTACGAGTTCTTAATAATGTCAAATTATTTTGTCAAATTTAACATCATATGATGTATATTACCCATCAGAAAAAACACTATGATGCATTGTTTTTACGTGCCTGTCACATCCAACTAATGTCTTCCGATTATGGTTTGGTTTATTTACTGTCTGTCTCGCTGCAGTGTTGTATTTGTACAAATTATTTATTACAGTAAATAGTAATCACGCCATGTCTTCAATTTTTTGCGAGTCAAACACGTTCTGCTTTCATGTATAAGAATACTGATCAGGCCTCACCCTGTCCCTGCACCTTTCAAAAGTGTTAAAAACGTTGCAAAAATAGATTAAAAAATGATGATGAGTGAGTCCAATACTAACAAAGAAAGAAAGAAATAGAAACTATTGTTGCTACTTGGCAGAACATAATTCAATTGACAAGAATACTTTATTATATATATATATATATATATATATATATATATATATATATATATATATATATATATATATATGTATATATATAGTGGTAGATCGAAATTCAAACTACGGTCTCTGGCAAATAAAATTGTATTTTTAGGGGTTAGTTTAGGACTAAACTGAGATTTTTAGAGGTTAATTTAGGGCAAAACTGTAATTTTTTTGTTCAAAACAGAAATTTTTAGGTGTTAATTTAGAGCGAAATTGATATTTTTATTGAAAATCTAATTTTTCCAAACTCTAATTTTTCTAACCCTGCCACTATTCAGGATTTTTCGGTTATTCGCTTCAAAGGGAGAAGTTCTAACCATTGTACTACATAAAAAAAACTATTAGTAGCATCAAAGAGAGATGAAGGAATTTTTTTATCATCATAGTCACTTCTTAACGATCACATTTTGTTTGTTTTGCACAAATTTTAAAATACTACGAATAAAAAAAAAAAGTAGAATATTAACTTTATTAAACTATCTTTATTGAGTATTGATGTATTCACTTTCACTATTATCATAAAACTAAAGTGAAATATAATGAAACGAGACCAATTCCCATAATATTAATTAAAAGATATGACACAAATAAGAAAATATAATTAATTATTACATTGAAAACAAAAAAAAAATAGCATTCTTAATAACATTTTTTTATAAATGCGACAATTATCTTAAATAGATGGAGTATTGACATTGAATATCAAGTTATTGAGTTTGATCTAGTAGTAGTGAATTTGAATACTAATATACTAGACGTTGAAAGTTAGATTCTCAGTTCTATTTTTAAAAAAAAAAATTGGTATTGAATATCAATTCACTTTATTTTGGGTACAATATATCAATACACTTTGAAAACAATGCTAAGAAGAAGTGAGTTAAGTTTGTATGCATTTCTGTCAAAAAAAAATTGTATACATATACCACTCTATATTTTTTTAATATTAATATGATCTCTCCAATCCAACTAAACCCTATAAAAAATATAAAGGAGATATAAAAAAGTATGTATGTCCATAAATCTTAGCTCAAATGGTAGAAATACTGAAATTGCTAGTGTCGGATATTATGATCGGGGTCCGATCCCTAATCACTCTACTTTGTGTGTGTTAGTTTTCAATTAATTTGTCATTTCGTCTAAAAAAAAGTATATATGAAAGAAAAAAAAACATATGATTGAATGATAAGTAGATAAGAGGAAACACCAGCTACTTCGAACTATGATGTGTTTTAAAGAAAAACAATAAACCATCTTTTCTACTTGAATAAAATAGAATTGACTGGTCAACAAAGGGCACATCTTGGGAGTTAAGTTTTGTAATACACTTGACTAGACGTGATAGAGAATGTTGTAGGCCAAATGGTTGCCTCTTTGAAGCTATAGGTCCTAAGTCCTCTCATCCATAAGCATAATTATTATGATTCACATTCATGCTGTCTGGGGGGCAACTTCTGTAAGCTCTAATTTGGCCCTAACAAAGATTGGGATTGTGCATATATCATTCCCTAATCACAAAACTAACACATCATGTTCAAAACAAAACAAAAAAAAGCTAACATATATATTTTATATTTTTGAAAGTTAAAAATGTACGTACCTTTTTTTTTATTTAAATATTAACATGTATTAATTATAAGAGTATATGTTAAGAAATATTTGCAACTATATCTCAGTATATCATCATGCTTGACACCTACCAATTTTATTGAAAATAATTATGGAATATTAGTCCTTTTCTTGGGCTTATTCATTTGGTCATAGATGGTGTTGGTTCTTTAATCCCTTTTGTTCATCAAATGGGTCATTGATGTTGATTTCGAAATTGTCGTCGATGCGGTGGTTGTGTTTGTCTTCTGATGCCTTTTCGGAAAACGCCAATCTCCTTTTCGGTGATGGTGTTGTTTGTTCTATTTTAGATCCAATTTACTCCTTCGGCGGCTTGTTCTCTTTGCCTCCTTCATTGTTTGCATGGGTTCGATTGAGTGTATGTTATGTTTGTTGTTTGGACGTTTGCTTCAAATCTGTGTTGATGTTGATTGAAAATATACATGTTGAAAAATCTCACATTAATGAGATCTGTGAAAATTGCCTTAAAATATATGTTTCTGCAAGATTTTGTTTGTTTTAAATTGGATATATTTAAAAACAAAGGTTTATATTTTTGGCAAGATTCTGGTTGTTTTTAAAGCAGATTTGTTTATGTTATTTAGGCATTCTATAAATAGAGGGGTTTTCATTCATAGAAAAATAAGAGAGTGGGCAAGATGTAGAGGCAAGGATTATGGTTTGCCACCACACAAGGGCTAGGGTTTTAGAGAGGAAAAGAGATTTTCTCTTGGTACAACTCTAGGGGTGGGCGAACTATCTTTGTGGTACATCTTGGATAGTCTAAATCATTGAGTCGGTCACGGTGAGAGATTCGGGGAAAGGGTAGAATTAGGATCGGAGGCTAATTCTTGTAACTCTTTGGGAATTTCTTGTAAAGAAACTCAATGATATAGTGTTTATTCTCTGGTTGTCGGTTTTGACAAGGCCGTGGTTTTTTTCTCCGGATTTAGAGTTTCCACGTTATATTCTTGTGTTGTGATTGTGTTCTTTTATTTTCTCTATGCCGGTTTTTCCCAACAACTGGTATCAGAGCTTGGTTTGATTCTGGGTGTGAGGGAGTTCCGCTGCGAAGGGCTGGAGAAAATTGATGGAAGAGTCATGTTTGGCTTGTGGAAAATCAAGTCAAGGATGTGCTGATACAATTAGGGTTACACAAGGTCAGCCTGGAGAGGCGGTGGTAATAATACTCGACATCAGCCTGGAGAGGCGGTGCTAAAAATACTCGGGTTACGTCTGAAACAACAACTTTATTATGAGGATGCAGAGGCGCTAGTGGAAGTTGGGAATCGGTGGAGTATTGTCATAGACTTTGGATGCTCCTATCACATGTGTTTGAAGAAGGAATACTTCGAAACTCTCGAGCGAGTTGAAGGTGGAGTCGTTCATCTTGGTGAAGGGAAAGCTTAAGGTTCAAGATATGGTTTCAGTTTGTCTTACGAGGTTTGATGAATGTGGTTTTCTTTTACACGATGTGAGGTATGTTCCTGAACTTTGATGCAAAGATAGTTGGTTCTACTATTGGTCATGCATCGGTTACTAGGGATGATTCTCATGATGTGGTTAAGTTGTGGGACTTCGGTTGGTACTTGTTAGTGACATAAGTTTAGTTGGACTAGTGAAACAGGGTTTACTAGGTGGTAGAACTGAACTGGAATTGTTGGAGACTAACAATGGCTTGAAGTATGTTTCAGAGTAATTTAAAAAGAAATTGTCCAGGTGAATCGGGAGCAGTATGTGTCTTTATGGTATTTCCGCTATACCATGGAAGAAGACAAGTTATTGCTAAGGGATTCAAAACAACACACGAGCATTGGTTGACATTGATGCAAGGTGTGTGGTGAGTTATCTCGATGGCTGATGAACTTCTGGGAAAGCCAACATGGAAGTTGCACCATAAAGTTTCAGCAAGGTTTCGGGATGTTGAAATTCTTGGGATGGTGTAGTTCAAAGTGAAGAAAATTCTTGGGATGATTTAGTTCCAAGTGGAGAAAAATCTTGGGATGGTTTAATTCCAAGTGAAGTATGCTTTTTATGGTTGAGTATGATAATTTAATTTGTCGGTATAGACAATGAGAATTATGATTGTCGGTATAGACGATGGAAGCGGAAGATGAAACTATGTATTATTTTCAATCAAGGTGGAGATTATTGATGTTGACTGAAAATATACATGTTGAAAAATCTCACATTAATGAGATTTGTGAAGATTGCCTTAAAATATATGTTTCTGCAAGATTTTGTTTGTTTTAAATTGGATATATTTAAAAACAAAGGTTTATATTTTTGGCAAGATTCTGGTTGTTTTTAAAGCAGATTTGTTTCTGTTATTTAGGCATTCTATAAATAGAGGGGTTTTTATTCATAGAAAAATAAGAGAGTGGGCAAGATGTAGAGGCAAGGATTAGGGTTTGCCACCACACAAGGGCTAGGGTTTTAGAGAGGAAAAGAGATTTTCTCTTGGTACAACTCTAGGGGTGGACGAACTATCTTTGTGGTACATCTTGGATAGTCTAAATCATTGAGTCTCTTGGTCACGGTGAGGGATTCGGGGAAAGGGTAGAATTAGGATCGGAGGCTAATTCTTGTAACTCTTTGGGAATTTCTTGTAAAGAAACTCAATGATATAGTAGTGTTTATTCTCTGGTTGTCGGTTTTGACAACGGCCGTGGTTTTTTTCTCCGGATTTGGAGTTTCCACGTTATATTCTTGTGTTGTGATTGTGTTCTTTTATTTTCTCTATGCCGGTTTTTCCCAACAATCTGAATAGGTTACACATAGTCTCTCGTGCTGGAGGACTCGTATTGGTTGGCTAGAAATGGTTGTGTTAGCTTGCTGGTGACTGAGTTTGAGTTTGGATTTTCACTGATTTCAAAAGACGGTGGTGGGGCTGGTAATGCAGATATTGATACCCACCTCGAATCTGCCCCGCATATATCGAAATTATATTTTACATCTCTTAAATTAAACATCCATAAACAAACTCTTAAATTACATTCATATATTTATTTTTAATTTTAAGTTTAGTATTGAACAAATTGTTTTCCACTATTTTTTCTTGTTTTAAAAAATTATATTCTTGAAAAAAATAGTTTTGAGTTTTTATTTTTTTAATTAAAAAAGAAAACAAAGTACAACCCAAATTTATGTCGGGTGGAAGAAAATGGGGATATATTCGGACCCCATTGGAGATTTCCAAACCCCGTCGGATATGAGTTTTCTCCTTTTTGTTCCCGTTGAGATTTGAGACGGATATGAGGATATCCAAATTTTATAGGTTTAAGTTTCGGGAAGGCAAAAGTGGTCGCAACCCAACCCCATAATTCCTACATAAGAGTAGAATATAATTATTTGTTCTTCAAATTTATTTCATCTAAATTTTTCACTTTTTCTTTCTTCCTACTTTTGAATGGTAGTATGTCATATTTTATTTTCTCATGGGAAAATTAAACATGAGAGGGTTTCATCCCTTCAAATGGATCACATTATTAGACAAATATCCAAAGAGACTTTAAGCAGTCCATTTGGCATAATTGTTGTCCTTGTCGGAATAATGTCCTGTAAAAGTTCATTAAGAAAAACATCAATATTTTGCATTATCACTGTTTCTTTTGTCGGTTTCACTTTTGTATAACTATTTTTTAATTTTATTCTAGTGTATATATCTAAATATCTTAAACATGATCATATGTTATGCTCCAACACTAGTATTGGATGTATTCATTTTGATTGTTTCCTTTTCCAACAAATATATGTCGGCTGAAATTTCTCTTGAATTGGCGCTATTAACATAGTTTGGGGGGAAATGGAGGTACTAGACTATAATATATACTATGCATGCAAAATGACTTAATTGGAATCAGATATGAACATTTCATAAAATGAAAACGAGTTCAAATATTTGTGCTTAGATTTTGATTCATAAGTTAAAACTCATAATCATATCTAATAAAGGGAAGATTGCATGGATTCAAATTTCAACCAGTAGTTCTCGTGAGCTCGACTTAATAGGGACATCCTATTTTATACATAGAAATTGAAGTTCGAATTTTGGATACTCGACTTATTTATCTTAAGGGTAAAATTCTAATCATTTGAAAAAAAATCAACATGTAAAGGTTTTTTTGAAGAACATTTTCATGAATCTCAAATCCTGATCAATCCGGTATAGTAAGTGTGAACCTGAGTTTCAATATATTAAACACAAAAGCAATTGCAATTAACTTATAACATTAAGTTGCTCTTAGTGCTCTCCAAACTCTACATATTAATCTGTTCAACTTTCAACTACGTTAGACAACGTTTCGATGTATTGTTCGTTTTAGATCATAAGTGAGTCCTTAAAGTTTTGTCATTTATAGAAGAAGTCACATAAAGAGTATGTCGTATATGTTAGCATATATTTTTGAAGTATTTGACTCAATAAAAAGGATTGTGTGTCGAAAATAAAATTGACACTTAGTTGAAATTCATTAATGATTTAAAGGATTCGACAACAAAATTTGACAAGTTTGCATTCGACATGTGTACTTTAGATTCAACGGACTTAGTGAAATTTTGGGTTACAAAGCCATTAGTTCGACTGAAATTTCTGATATTTGCCAAGGGATAAGTTAAGAATGTCGAAGACATGTGGAAGTTTGGAACATGTAACAATACGCGTCAAAAGTTCTGCCCATTATTGTTATTTTCAGTTATTTCTATTTTTCTATAACTAGTGGTTTTGCATAGGAATTTAGGGTGACAAAATCATTCGTAAACCTTAACAAAACTCGAAATATCCATGTCAAAGCAAGAAAAGAGTCCGACAAGGCAAATGCATGATTTCCATATACCGGTTATTTAGTCGAATGCATTTCTTCTAAAGTTGATCTGTTTACTTTGCATTTATTTTAAAGTTCTATTTTACTTTGCATTTTACTTTGAAGTTTCTTTCCAATTCCTGAATAAAACTTCAACTCAGTCGAAGGAGTAACCTTAAACTTATATTTTTCATTAAGTCAAATGCATCTTTAGGTCCTTTAAGTTTTACGTTTGTATCAGATAAGTCCTTTAAGTTTTTTAAATATTAGATAGGTCATTTAAGTTTTACGTTTGTATCAGATATAGGTCCTTTAAGTTTTTTAAGTATCAGATAGGTCCTTTAAGTTTTTAGGGGGGTGTATTGGATTGAGATTTCAATGGATTTTAAAAGACTTTTTTATGTTAAAAAATTCTATTGGTATTCAATCAAGACTTTTATAAAATCAAATCAAATCTTGTGGTATTCAATTAAGACAATTAAGATTTTTTTTTCAGGGCAATGAAATCCGCTGTTATTCGATTGAGATTTCTCATGACTTATAAAATGTCACTTGGTATTCAAAAATCAACGGATTTTGGTAGAGTCTTTCATGCAGTGGATTTCGTGAGACTTTTTAGTTAAAAATACACTTGAGAGACTCTTCCAACAATCTCACCAAAAACCTTGAGACTTTTTCAAACTCTCCAAGACTTTTTTCTTTTCAAAGTTCATCATCACTGTACCAGAATTTTTCTTCTTCTTTTCTTTCTTCACTTGCTTATCAAATATGGTTTTTGCAAGTTTTCTTTTTGAACAAATTCTGCAATTTTTTTTCATATTGGATTCAACACTTTTGGTATTTCTTGTGTTATTCCGGTCATTGAAGTGAGTTATGCAGTTGGTTAACAATCAAAAATTACATTTTTTTTATATATGTGATTCACTTGCTCCATATGCTTTCTTTTCCAACATCGTACGTACTGAAAAAAACACAGAACTTTACATGGTATTTTTTTTTTTGTTGTTTTGGATTCCCAAAAAAATATATTTTATTTATTTATTACTCTTAATAACTTTTTTATTAAAATTTATTGAGTCTTTTGAAATTTTCCTAATATATATTGAGTCTTTGAAATTTTCCTAATATATAAAGTATTATGAAATCTTGATTGTTTAAAAAAAAAAAATTCTTTTTAAAAAAATCTCTCAAAATTCATTCAAATCATGTGTTAAAAATCTTGATTGTAAAAAGTCTTTTGAAACAAATCTTTTAAAATCTCACAAAATCAATATAATCCCACAAAGTCTTTTAAAATCTTCAAGATTTTTTTTGTCAAAATAGTCTTTCAAAATCTCAATCGAATACACCCCCCTTAGTTTGTATCAAATAAGTCCTTATTCTTAAGGACCTATTTGATACAAACTTAAAACTTAAAGGATCTATCTAATACAAACATAAAACTTAAAGGACCTGTCTGATACTTAAAAAACTTAAAGGACTTATCTGATACTTAAAAAACTTAAAGGACCTATCTGATACAAACGTAAAACTTAAAGGACCTATAGATGCATTTCACCTTTTCATTAAGCAAAACTATGAACATGAAGAACATTCAACTATTTCTAAAAAATATTGCACAAATATACCTTAAGATTTACTAATTCGATCCTACAAATAATAAATTTAAAACCAGCGCTTGTTTACAAAAATACCATTAAACAATATATCAACTACTTTTAATCTTAATTCCTAAGCAGTATAAAACTTAAAGGTGTACCAAAACAATAACCCTATTTTATATTTTATACGGGTGTTTTGCACTTTTGCCATGAGACACTGCCGATTATTATATATCTTATGCTAGTTAGTACATTTCCAATAATCAGTACTGAATTATGGTCGGTTTGTAGTTTCACAAGACCACAAAACAAAATGGTTTAAAATTGTTGTAAATTATTTTGTCCAACAAAATATTGTAACTAAATAGAAACGAACAAAGAAAATAATTCCAAATTAATAAATCAGATGGAGTTAGTAAAACTCAGATCAAACTCAAAACGATGGCCAGCTTCATATATATATATATACACTCCTTCCGTCCTCTATTATAAGTAAAAAAAATCACTTTTTCTTCAAATTATAAGCAAAAAAAAAAAAATTAATTTTTATCATTTTCAAGGTTTATTTTTACTTATTCTCATAAATTTAAATCTAAATTGCATTTAATTTACTCTTTTTTTTTCCCCATAATCAATAACCAATAATTTTTTTTTATATCTTCCAATGAAACTTATTTCAAGGAAAACACAAAAAATCATACTTCAAATTATCACATTTTACTTCTCTTAATAAGTGTGAATTTTTTTTATTGCTTATATTATGGGACGGAAGTGGTATATATATATATATATATATATATACACACACGTACACAAGGACGGATCCAAGATTTTATTTTTGGTGTGACCAAAATTTATTAGCATCAAAATTTTTAAATGACAATGATGAATTCAAATTTTTGGTCATTTTAGAACTTCACACCTAGATTAAGAAATAATAAATATTGAAAAGTTATGTTATTTTTACTATAACTTTTAATTAAAAAAATACATTATTTAAGGGATGTTTTTAGTTTTTATAAGGAGAAAAGGATAAATATCATTAACCGTACTTTGGTTTTTTAAAAGGATTAAAGTTTTAGGAAAAAATAAAAAACAAAAAATTAGAGACAAAGAGAATATTAAAAGTTTAGAATTCTCTTCACCATATTTAACAATAAACTTATGCAAGTGAAAATTTACACACTAAATAATTGTACTTCTATTTTATTTATCGTATTTTGACATGATCTTTTAAATATGACTTTTTAAAATGACAACAATTCAAGACAAAAGTAATGAAAATTATGACCCAAAAATCAAATATTTTGTGTTCTTTTTTTTTTCTTTCTAGATGAACATTTTTTAAACATACATACGAAATAATCATTCAAAAATACAAGTTTTATTAACAGTAGAGATTTTGAGTGCATGATAATTTTTTAAGGATTAAAAATTTAATAAAAACTAAGTAAAAACTAAATTTAAAATGTCAATATTTTATAGGGACCAAAAACATATTTAACTCCTTTTTTTGGTCTAGTAGCCTAGTGGCTAGAAATTTCATCTTAAAAGTGAATAAGTGGAGTGTCCGAAATTTGAACCCATTTGAACTCCAACTCCTACATAATATATGCGATATCCCAACAAGTGAGTTAAACTCACGGAATAAAATATATTTAACTATATTTATACAGACACACATAATACACACACATAAAATTTGGTATGGCAATGGCCAAACTTGGCCTATACATTGCATCCGTCCCTATATATGTATATATAATACATTACGAGTATCCACGAGCTTTTTCGGTGAACATCAGGAGAAAAATCCTACGTGTCATTATTGTAGAGCATTAGAAAATATTCTGCATAGGTCAAGTTATTAGAAATCATAAATATTTGACTTTGAATTAATACTAACAAGAAATTGATGATCAGAAAATTATGTTTTATTATTACACATATACTTAAAGGAGAATGATTATTTTTAATTGAAAATAGTTGTGTTTTATTTTTTATTTTTATAGAGAAAACATATATTTTACATTTTTTTTTTCAAAGGCTTGTGTTCAAAACCTTCTGCTAGATTTTTTTTTTTTGAATGGCAACCTTCTGCTAGATATAAAACACAACTATTTCTTTATTTCAATTTCAATCACTAAACTTACTTGATCACTCAATTGTTATATACCATATATTTGGGTCTTACTCTTTTCTTATACATAACTGAAGTACGAAAAAGACAATTGGAATAGGATATGAATCATAGGATCTCTGTTATCTTCTTCATCTCATTATTTGTTTTGAATTCAACAAGCACATTTTGAACAAAAATGAATGTCCTACGATTGGTGCACCATGAATTCTGGAGACCGCTAATTTTGAAAGAGAAATTTTCTCTTACTAGATCGAATAGTTTACAAAATAGTGATGCTATATGTCGCGACACCCATTTTATCGACAGAAAAAAAAAAAAGAGAAAAAAGAACCACAATGAGATCACCGTCATCATGCACATGACCTTGTTGGAACAAAATGAGTTTTATTTATAAAACATCCTAAGTTTTGATGATAACAAAATATTAAATGAACAATTGAAATTACTAATTATTGATCTAGTATGCAGGAACAGAGTAAAAATTTAAACACTAAGATCATCATTTTGAGCTTCTGAAGACCACATTCTGAACGTTAAGACTCTGAACGTTGAAACTCTCAGAGTCTCTGAACGAAGTCCTTCAGACGCCAAAAGTATATATGTCCTGAAGCTTGCGTATTTCAGTCAGAAGACAACGAAACGTCATTACAAGCTTCCAGTGACATTCTCTGAAGATTGACAGCTCATGGCTAATGAAATAGTACATCAACCTTATCTTCAAATGGAGCGTATAGTACTATGTACTATTGATTACTCAAAATGCTGAAGCGCCATTTGAAAAAGGACGAAGTAGTGGAATTGGTTTACTTCATTTGGAAACCACGATCAATTCCATATCAGCAAATACAAATGTACTAACAACGGTCTTATCTCAACGTCTCAATCTACTGAAGTATATATAGAAGACTCATCTCTTGAGAGAAGACTACTGGACGATTGAACAATTAAACATTGAGAGCAATTTGAACTTCAAGCCATAGAACTGTCAATTCTTTGTAACTCTAAGCAACAATATCTTTTGATATTATTTTAGACTCTGAGCCTAATACTTTGTATTCACTTAGGATTAAGTTTAAGTGTTAGTGAGTCTAGCTTAGAAATTTTCAGTCACTACTTAATTTATATTAAGTTAGTTTTGAAGTCTCTTGTCTTGTGTGACTTGAGCAGTGTGAAGTCTCCTGCTGTGCGTTCTGGAGCAAGTGTATAATCTTGTGTGATTATAGTGAAATCCCTTGGAAGTGCAAGGGGACTGGACTACTCTCGATTTGTGGGAGGAACCAGTATAAATCTTTGTGTGCACTCTTCTCTCTCTCTCTCTCTCTCTCTCTCTCTCTCTCTCTCTCTCTCTCTCTCTCCCTCTCTCTCTCTCTCTCTCTCTCTCTCTCTATTTGTGCATTGTGTTTATCTAGCTTTATCTTATCCGCTGCATTTACTCTTACAAAGCTAGAAAAAGTTTTAACTTCTAAAAACACAATTCAACCCCCCCTTCTTGTGTTTTTCACACCTTTAATTGGTAACTAGAGCTCCGGTTCTGTTGCTAATCACCTAACAGTGAGACAGTGAAAGATCTGAAAAACACTTCATGTCTGCAGAGTCTACACCTTCTACAAACACCAACACCAACACTGATTTCTCTCAAGTTGCTTTTGACTACGACAACATGAGATCCACATCCAAACATGACTCATGCAACAAGAAAGTACCAGTATTCAGTGTAGATGCTTTGAGGTTTGAATGGTGGAAAGACAACATTTGTCACTACATAAATGGGATTGATGATGAGCTATGGGATCTAATAGAAGAAGGAGTTTCTATTGATGGAATAGGTCCTGATGGTAAAATCACTCTAGCTCAGAAGAGGGCTTTATCCACAGCTAATAAGAAGATCTTCTCCAAGCACAACAAAGTGAAGAACATCATGATGTCTGCTGTCTCACATGATGAGTATACCAAAATAATGGATAGATCTACAGCTAAGGCAATGTATGACTCTCTGTGCGCAACATATGATGGGAATAGACAAATTCAGAACGCAAAAGCAAGACTCTTGGTTCAGCAGTATGAACTCTTTTCTATGAAGCCTGATGAAGACATTGAGACAATGTTTTCAAGGTTTCAGACTCTGGTGTCTAACCTCAGGGTTCTGAAGAAGAGTTATACTACCTCTGATCATGTATGGAAGATTCTCAATAGCCTAACTGATAAGTGGAGACCTAAGGTCACAACTATTGAGGAAGCTAAAGATCTAGAGAGCATAAGTCTTGAGTCACTCATCAGCAATCTCAAGAGCCATGAGTTGGTATTGAACGCTGATGTGGCTAAGAAAAAAGAAAGGCCAGTGGCTTTGTCATCAACCAGAAAATCTTCTAAAGCACTCAATGCTAAAGCTACCGAGACAGATGAAGAATCTTCCCTAGATGACCAAGATGATCAACAAGATGATGATGAGTTTGCAATGTTTACAAGAAACTTTCATAAATGGGCAAAGATGAACAACAAGAACTTCAAAGGTAACAACTCAAGGAATAGCTCCAGTAAAGAGGAAAAGAGTTGCTTCAAGTGCAAGAAACCAGGACACTTTATTGCTGAATGTCCTGAAGCATCATCAAAGGATAGAAATAAAAAGTCAAGTAGCAAGAAGGAAAGCTACAAAAGAAGATTCAAGAAGAGTTTAATGGCAACATTTGAAAACTTGGAAACGTCCTCTGATGATGATGATGAAGAAGCAAATGTGGCTCTGATGGCAAATGCTGATTCTGATGGTGACTCTGAACAAGACACAGACTCTGAAGGATCAGATGCTGAAGAGTCAGAAAAGGTATTTCTAAACTATTCCAAAGAACAACTTGTGACTTATCTTGGCATGTCTTTGAGCAAATTTGCTAAATCATCTTCTGAAATAAAACTTTTAAAAAGATCAAAAAATGACTTAGCAAAGAAAGTTGATCATCTTTAAACTCTATAAAAATTCTTTGATTAAAATTCAAGAGCTTGAAAATGGTTGCGCAAAATGTAACAAACCTAGTGATAAGCATGAAGTTGCTCTTCAAGAGTTTGTTCATCAAAATGTCAATAAAAGTAAAGTTGCTTCTATGATTTATAGCGTTTGTAAAAATAGAGGTGAAGGAATTGGTTATTCGTATGGTAGAACATATGGAAAACCAAATTCTTCTATTTGTTTAAAGAAAACCCCTGATAATCTTTATTCTACTTTTGTACCAATAAAAAGCAAAGGCAAAGTTGTGGTTGTATCAGATTATGAAGGAATCTCTGGGGTCTGCAAAAACAAACTCTGAAGTCTGTTCAGAGGTTGTTTCTCAGAACCTCAAGGTGAGTGACTCAGAACCTAAGGATTTAGAATCTGAGACTATCAAGTCTAAGACTCTAGAGACTTTAGGACTCAGAAGCTCAACCAATCAGAATTTGAAACAAACTAAGCTGGTGATTAATAATCAAAATAAAACTCTAGTATGCAAAGCTAATCCTAGATTATAAGAGCACTCTAAGTCTTATAATGATCATAAACCAAAGCCTAAGATTAAAAAACAATGGACTAAGAAAACTGTTTTTCAAAGACCAAATTTTCAAAGAAAATTCTTTACTAGTCCAAAAAGCTTTTCAAAGGTACAAGAAAGAAACAAGGATTATGGAACTAACCCACCTGGACCCAGAAAGCAATGGGTACCAAAGTGCAAAATTGTCTACAATTCAGATCTTCCTTGTAGGAAAAATTATTTCACATCAGATGAATGGAAGCTTGTGATCAGCAATGGAAGAAAAGCTTATGTTCTTAAACATTACTTTACTTCCAAAACTGTTGACTTGAAGAAAACAAATGAGTATTGGAAAGAGCTACACAATGAGTGTGGAGAGTATTACTACAATGATTGACCTTGTTTATTCTACAGCTATCCAGTCTAAAAGAAAATTGTAATCATTCATGGTATCTGGATAGTGGATGTTCAAGGCACATGACGGGTAATAAGAAGATGTTCACATCTCTAAAACTTGAAGATGGTGGAACAGTGGGATTTGGAGGTAATCAGAAAGGGAAAATCAAAGGTACGGGTAATGTAGGTAATTCCTCCCTTTTAATTAAAAATGTCTGGTATGTTGATGGACTTAAACACAACCTATTTAGCATAAGTCAATTTTGTGATAATGGGTTTGTGGTAACTTTTAATAAGGATTCATGTATTGTAATCAAAGATTCTAACCAATCCATAGTATTCAAAGGAAAGAGGATAGGCAATTTATAAAATCAATCTATCTGATTTGGCAGAACAAGAGGTTAAATGTTTATTAACTCTGAGTGAAGAGAAGTGGGTATGGTATAAGAGATTAGGTCATGCTAACTGGAGGTTAATCTCTAAGCTTAGCAAACTTGATCTTGTTAGAGGCCTGCCTAAGCTAAATTATCATTCAGATGCATTATGCGGTTCTTGCCAAAAAGGAAAGATTGTGATAACATCCTTTAAACCAAAACATGTTGTCTCTACCTCTAAACCTTTAGAATTGCTTCACATTGATCTATTTGGTCCTGTTAGCACAACCTCTATCAATGGAAAGAAATATGGTTTAATTATTGTTGATGATTACAGTAGATGGACTTGGGTTAAATTTCTTAGAAATAAGGATGATGCATATGGTGTGATTAGCAGTTTCTGCATTCAGATACAAAAAGAAAAGAACTTACATATTTTAAAAGTTAGAAGTGATCATGGTGGTGAATTTGAAAATGAACTTTTTGAAGATTTTTGTGAAAAATATGGCATCTTACATGAGTTCTCTTCTCCTAGAACTCCTCAACAAAATGGAGTTGTAGAGAGAAAGAATAGAACTCTGCAAGAAATGACCAGAACCATGATGCATGAAACTAACTCTGCAATGTATCTTATTTTCATCAATTTGGTTGTACATAAGTTAAAACTTGTACACTTCAACTTCTATCACACAGTCACACTCTGAACCTTCATCACTAGCCAACCAAACTATGATGCTCATAGATACTGGTAATGCAGTAATGAATAGAATTGAAATTGTGCATGATCAAGAGACTAGTTCTCTTAGTGGTCCAAGTCAACCAGATCCCGAACCACTATTTGAGAAGACTGATGGAGATACAATGACAAAGATTCAGAATTCAATTGAACATAATCTCACTCAACAAGATGCAAAGCTTGACAAGATCATTGGGAATTCAAAAGAGACTGAAGTTCAACTCAATCACATTCTTAATCTCATCTTGAACAAAAACCCTTAGGATTCTCTTTAAGCACTTCTGTCTTGTTACTTTTCCTTTTTTGTTTTTCTTTACTTTTTGATAATGACAAAAGGGGGAGTAATTGTTGGAAGAAAATATGTGTTAATACACACCCTTAAGTTTTGATGATAACAAAGTATTAAATGGACAATTGATGGTACTAATGTTTAAATTAAGTGCAGGAGAATTCAACGTTAAATCAAGAGCACACTTAATTTAAACTCTGATGTAACCTATGGAAGTCTGAATAATTACACTCTGAAAGAGTTCAGAAGCTACAACGTGGTCAGGAGCTAAACAAAGTTCAGAAGCTCAAAGTAGATCAGAACGTCTGAAGGTGTTCAGGAGCTCAGAGGAGTTCAGAAGCTCAAGGATATTCAGAGGCCTACAAGAGTTCAGAAGTTGTCTGCTAGTCATGAGTCATTCAGAGGATGAAGACGTTCAGAAGCTGAATTGCAAAGGACTATCAGAGGCCAACCATTCAAAGACCAATCAGACTCCAAGTTATCAAAGGTTCATCAGAAGCAAAGGAATTCCCAGTCATCAGAGGGCTACATCAACTACAACTTATCAAGCCTGATGACTTGTTCTAAGGTCAACTAATTGCAACGGTCACAAAGGATGTGATCCCTCTCTCTAGGAGCTAGTTGTAACTTATAACTGTACTATTGGACAAACAGTAAAGGTGAAGCCTCTCTGCAAAGGAAGACGTGGCTTTACTCAACGGATCTTCAAAGACTACAACTGTCCATTTTACAACGGGAATTTCTCCAACGTCTCAATGTCTTTCTCAACTCATATAAATATGCCAAAGAAAGAATTGATGACTAGCGATCTTCATTAGAAAATATCTCCCAGAAGGAAGTGAGAATCTGCATTGTAATAGAAAATATCTCTCAAATGAAGTGAGCATAGAAACTAACTTAAGCCTCTGAAGTTATTATGTTTGTAATAAGTTTAAGCTTATAAGTTAGTAGTAAGTCTTCTGCTTAGTGTAGAAGCAACAAAGTCTTCTGCTTAGTGTAGAAGCTCTTCTGCTTAGTGTAGAAGTAAGAAAGTCTTCTGCTTAGTGTAGAAGCACATAAGTCTCAATCTTAGTGATTAGAGCATGAAGTCTTGAGCCTGAGTGCTTGAGCAAGGAAGCCTCTGATCTTGTGTGATCAGAGCAAGGAAGTCTCTCTGTCTTGTGTGACTTAGAGCAGGAAGTCTTAAGCTTGTGTGCTTGAGCAAGGAAGTCTTTGATCTTGTGTGATCAGAGCAAGGAAGTCTCTCTGTCTTGTGTGACTAAGAGCAGGAAGTCTTGAGCTTGTGTGCTTGAGCATCTATTGTAATCTTTGTGATTATAGTGAACTCTCTTGGAAACAAGGGGACTGGAGTACTCTCAATTTGTGAGGGGAACCAGTATAAATTGTAGTGTGTTCTTCTCTCTCTCACTCTCTCATTTACTCTTTCATCATTCATAACGCCATAAGTTAATTGTGTGAACAATCCGATGTGCTTTAAAGACTCTGAAAAAGTTTAAATATCTTGGAAAGTTTTTAAATATCCAAAACACAATTCAACCCCCCTTCTTGTGTTTTCTCCACGCACCTTCAGTAATATGTTGTACAATTGTAGTGTATTAAAAAAAAATTAATACTGCTTAAATGGAATCTGAAACTGTCATTAAGAACCTCTTCTTCTCTTCTCAATCTAGTTATTTTTGCTCTTATTTTTTTATGAACTTAAAATTATAAGGAGAGCAAATTAATAAACATAATTGTGTATTCATAGATGAAGATAATTAAGATTGTGCTCTTAATTGTTTTTATCAGACTTAGGAGTTGAGCTTGCAAACCTCACACTCTGAGAGTTAAATATGAAAATACGAGTAAGTTTATCAAATTGTTTCTTAAACTGATTCAAGTTAATTATGGATAAAACTAGGGGAGCTTACAAACCTAACCCTAATGGTTTATCAAACTCAGGGGGAGCTTACAAACTTCAACAACCTGAAGTTGACATAATTAAATTGAATCAACAACAATTGTATTTAATACTTTATGTTTGTCATCATAAAAAAGGGGGAGATTGTTGGAACAAAATGAGTTTTATTTATAAAACACCCTAAATTTTGATGATAACAAAGTATTAAATGGATAATTGGAATTACTAATTATTGATCTAGTGTGCAGGAACAAAGTATTTAAACACTAAGATCATCATTTTGAGCTTCTGAAGACCACATTCTGAACGTTAAGACTCTGAAAGTTGAAACTCTCAGAGTCTCTGAACGAAGTCCTTCAGACGCCAAAAGTATATATGTCCTGAAGCTTGCGTATTTCAGTTAGAAGACAACGAAACGTCATTACAAGCTTCCAGTGACATTCTCTGAAGATTGACAGCTCATGGCTAATGAAATAGTACATCAACCTTATCTTCAAATGGAGCCTATAGTACTTTGTACTATTGATTACTCAAAATGTTGAAGCGCCATTTGAAAAAGGACGAAGTAGTGGAATTGATTTACTTCATTTGGAAACCATGATCGATTCCATATTAGCAAATACAAATGTACTAACAACGGTCTTATCTCAACGTCTCAATCTACTGAACTATATATAGAAGACTCATCTCTTGAGAGAAGACTACTGGACGATTGAACAATTAAACATTGAGAGCAATTTGAACTTCAAGCCATAGAACTGTTCATTCTTTGTAACTCTAAGCAACAATATCTTTTGATATTATTTTAGACTCTGAGCCTAATTCTTTGTATTCACTTAGGATTAAGTTCAAGTGTTAGTGAGTCTAGCTTAGAAACTTTCAGTCACTACTTAATTTATATTAAGTTAGTTTTGAAGTCTCTTGTCATGTGTGACTTGAGCAGTGTGAAGTCTCCTGCTGTGTGTTCTGGAGCAAGTGTATAATCTTGTGTGATTATAGTGAAATTCCTTGGAAGTGAAAGGGGACTGGACTACTCTCGATTTGTGGGAGGAACCAGTATAAGTCTTTGTGTGCACTCTTCTCTTTCTCTTTGTTTATTTGTGCATTTTGTTTATCTAGCTTTCTCTTATCCGCTGCATTTACTCTTACAAAGCTAGAAAAAGTTTTAACTTCTAAAAACACAATTCAACCCCCCCCCCCTTCTTGTATTTTTCACACCTTCAGACCTTAGACCTTAGAAAACTTGAAGCACGGATAACCATAGTGAGACCAACATGGGTGGTTGTAAAACTCCACCATTAAATGAGATAATAGAACAACTCTGATCATTGTCACACTTAACGTAGCTTAGCTCTACTTCCGACGAACGTCCATTCTAGAAAAGCACTACAAGAAAAGCTTCAAATACAAACAGATTTAAATATAAGGTACTGGCGGAATTTTCCCTCAATAATTTATTGAGGGAAAATTCCGCCACTAAATGAATGGACGAGATTCATTTTGGCGGAATATTTCCGCCAGTAAGTTGTCTTGGAATGAACGCGCTGACACACCACTTAGTGGCGGAAATTTCCGCCAGTAAGTGAAAGGGAACATTCAACGGTCAAATACTTACTGACGGAAATTTCCGCCAGTAAATGCATGATTTCCGCCAGTACATAACCGTAAGTCCAACGTTCATTTTCGCTCCCCCTCTATAAATACTCATTCCCATTCAAATTATTTGCACACTTCCAATCTCCTCTAGAAATTGCTTTGCCGAAAATGACATTATTCATGAAACAATCGTCGAGATCCTCTATATAAAAGCATGAGAGAAAAAACGTTGTAATGGGAGCCACAATCAGATTCTCCAATCCAATAGTATGAAAAGTTCATTAAAAATACAATCCCCGTCTCATGCAAAAGCAAATCGAAGAAGCCCCAATTTCAATTTGTAATGGTGGATGCATGTTTATAAACATTGATATTCTAATTGAGAAGCTTGATAGTACATGGGAGGTGAGCCTAATATTGCCCATGGCAGCGGCAGCATCGCAGTGGTAGACGAAGAAGTAGATTTAATTGCCAAGGAGACCAAAACCATAATGTTTTTCTGGAAAAAAAATTCGTAATTTTGAACAATAGAAACTAGAGTAATCAGTCAATTTAGTCCCTAAACTATCACTCTCTCACCAACTTAGTCCCTAAACTATTAAAAACAATTAAAAGGTCCCTAAACTATTTTCATCCATCAATTTAGTCCTTGGTTAACTTTTCTGTTAACTATTCTATAAAACCCTAAAATACTAATAGTATTAACCTTTCTTCTTCCATTGTTCGGAAGAAACTTCCAAATCACTATTCTCTCAGACAACAACTGCAATGAAAATCTCTAGTCACTACTAAAATAGGCCTATTTTTTATTCTTACTTTTAAAAATTTGTAAGGGTTTGTGATTTTTGTTTTATCCTTTTTATAAATCTCCTTGCGTTTATTCAAGTGGTTTGTGAGGGTTTGTGATTTTGTGTTAGTGGAGTGTATATATTGCTATTGCCTCGTCTTTTCTTAGAGAGTCATTGTATAGACCCTGCTTTTTGTTGTTACCTTTTTGTTGTTGCGTTTCTTGTGTTTCTTCTTCCTGTTGTTTCTATTTTGAAGCTTCTTGCGTTGTTGGGGGTGCAAATTTGTCTTTTTATTTAAAAAAAAAGGAAGAAAAAAAAAGTGATACTAGTTGTGCTGTTAAGGATGATTTTGTAGTTTTTTTTATGATAGTTTAGGGACTATTTTGTTGTTTTTTAAGATAGTTTAGGAACTAAATTGAAATATTTTAATAGTTTAGGGGACCACTAATGGCCACTTAACGGAAAAATTAACCGAGGGACTAAATTGAAAATGTGAATATAGTTTAAAGACCTTTTAGTTGTTTTTAATAGTTTAGGAACTAAGTTGGTGAGAGAGTGATAGTTTAAGGACTAAATTAACTGATTACTCTATAAACTAATTACAATACGACATGTCAACGCGATAAACCATTCGCAATACATCTGTGAGGCTAATATTCGCTATATTAAGTATTTTCCTTTACAAAACTGTTGCACCGTGAAGCAACTACATGAGATCTAAATCCAATTAAAATACAAATTAGTTATTTATCTTTATTCTTGTAATCATTTTTTTCTCTTAAAATTTGTGTTTTGTTTTGTTTAGTTTCCATAGCCCTTTGTTTACTAGGAAAGACCGTCTACTCTATTTTTTCTAACAAATCTAAAATAAATAAAATTTGATAGAAATGTAATTAAAGTATTCCCTCCGTCCCATTTTTATTGCCACATTTACAAAAAAAATTTGTCCCATAATACTTGACCCATTTCGATTTTTTATTTTATTTTTTCATTTCTACCCTTTATAAATGTTTGTCTCTTCACTTTCTCACCACTTTTTGCCTCTTCATTTTCTCACCACCTTTTGCCTCTTCACTTTCTCACATATAACAAGGGTAATTTAGTAAAATTAATATTATCTCTCATTCATTTATGCACTTTTCTTAATATGTGTGAAATGGTCAAATATGTCAATGAAAATGGGACGGAGGGAGTATAAGTTATAAAACTCAATCTAATATTACTAAATATTTGTGTTTTATTTGATTTTATCAACCTTACCTTCATTTATGAAAGTACTCACAGACTCACACATTATATAACATAACGAGCAACTAATAAATAAGAGAGTATATACATAATCAATTTATCCGTAAAAAATAAAATCAACTTTTAAAGAAGCGTTCAAATAAGGTAGTATAAATAAAGTACAGTAAGTTATTTTCACTTTAATAAAATTCATTAATCACTAACTACTTAATTCGTTTATTTTTGGTTACAATAACTACTTAATTTTATTTGTTTTGGATTTTATCCATTCAATCTTTTTTCACCACACTCATCAGCTGGAAAACGAACTCTTATTTATTTCTTTTCCTAACATATTTTTGTTATTACGGAGTATGTTGTAAGTACAAAATTTTTAAAAAAATTACTTCAAAAAACTTTCTTTTACCACTAATGTCTAATTTCCCTTAAATAATCTGTTGAATATACAAGATAATTTTCTTTGTTTTTTATTGCTGTCTATTTTTATTATTTTATTATTTTAGATTATTCATTAACTTAAACAACACAACATTACTATGCACGACCTTTGAAACTCTTTTCAGAAGTGCTACACTCTCCATGCAATTTTCTCCATACAGTGGGAAAACGAACTCTTGTTAGTTTCATTTTGTTAACTCTTTTTACCGCATTCCTTAAAAACTTTTGTTTTTACTGTTTATGTCTAATTTCCCTTAATAAAACTGTCGAATATTCAACATTTTCTTCTTTCCCCCAGAACTTATTTTCATACTATTGAGCAGACAGGCAGTGCTTAAATTGTACAAGACTTTTATCATTTTTGTAAATTATGATGACCAAAACAAAAACCTCTCTTTGACCAAAAAAAAAAAGAAGAGAGAATAGGGTTGTAAGAAAAAGGGCACTTGGTGGCCCTAGAGTCTAGTGAAACGATGTAGCTGCAAAAACTGTTATATATGTGCCTCCTTCGCCCACCCTCAATCTACTCTATTCTATTTCCCAACGTACTCTCTCACTCAGCCCCCAACCACCAACAACCCCCTCTTCCTTCCTTCCACCTCTCTCTCTTCACATCAATCAAACATACCATAAACATAAACATAAGCATCTAACAACTATTCACTCACATAGCCAACCATAAATATTAATAATCAGTTATCTCTCTCAGTGCATGATCCACCAATGGCTTCTGCTTGTGTCAACAACATCGGAATTACTTCTTCAATTTCACCTGATGCTTTCTTCCCATGGGAACCCGAACCTGATTTCGAGTTCCGTCTTCAAGATCCCGTCACTATGCTCCCCGCCGATCAACTCTTTTCCGACGGTAAACTCGTCCCTCTCCACCTCAAACCAACTACCTCCTCTTCCTCCGCCACCACTTCTCCTAAAAAAATCAACACCTCCATAACAACTTCCGACCCTATTCTCTTCTCTCCTAAAGCACCTCGTTGTTCTAGTCGCTGGAAAGATCTCTTAGGTTTCAAGAAACTTTACAACAACTCTACCACAACAACGACTAAAACAACGTCTTCCTCTTCTTCCACTTCTAACAAATCGTTTAAACAACTACTTAACCGTCATAACAAAACGACGTCAAATTTGGAAAATGGTTCTTTGAATCTTCCTTTGTTGAAAGATTCAGACAATGAATCACTCTCTATCTCTTCTCGTCTCTCACTTTCTTCGTCTTCTTCTAGTCACGACCACGACGATCTCCCACGTCTTTCTCTTGATTCAGAGAAACCTAACCCGATTTCGATTCACCGGAATCCGAACCCGAATCAGAATCCGAATCCAAGGATCCGTTTAGTGAAACCAAAAGCTGGCTCTGTTTCAGGTTCATTTGATGGAAACAAAACGGATAACACAAACCGGGTCGGGAGGAGTCCGATCCGGATGGAATCATCATCCAATACGCAAGGGTGCAGGGGAGTTTCAGTGGATAGCCCTAGATTGAACTCATCAGGGAAGATAGTTTTTCAGAGCTTAGAACGAAGTTCAAGTAGTCCTGGTAGTTTTACTGGTGGGCCCCGCTTTAAGCACCGTGGAATGGAACGGTCTTATTCGGCTAATGTTCGGGTTACACCGGTTCTTAATGTTCCGGTTTGTTCTTTACGAGGCGGTTCAAAATCCGGTTCGGTTTTTGGGTTCGGTCAGCTTTTTTCTTCGCCGCAGAAGAGAGAATCTACAATTGGTGGGGGTGGTAATAGCAAAAACTATCATCATCATCATCAACAGCAACAAAGTGTTAGGCATCAACAACAGAAACACCCTTAGAGAAAGAGGGTAATGGTTAATTCTTAATTAGGATTTTTTTGGTTTGGTTTTTGCCTTTTTAAAGGTTAATCTATGTTCTTAATTATGATTTTGGAATGAAAATATTGCAGGAGGAAGGACATTGTTAATTTTTGAGGGGTTGGTTGGTTAATTTGCATTTTTTCGATTAACAGGTTTTAGATTTAGATTAATTAATGTAAATAAGCATGACAAGGTTGGATATTTAGAAGATGTCGTTGATTATGTTTTTCATAATGATTATTAGGATCTAGTTCTTCATGTTTCTAACTCAATTACTGTTTTTTCAGTGCAATTTCATTGCTACTGTTTGTAAACACATGAATTGGAATATGGTTTCACCAACAAAAAAAATGAAATGGAATGGAATCTCCACTTTTTTTAAGTTACTTTTTTTTTTTAAAATTAAAAAATTATGTTTTGAGATCCGTGGTGGTATTATGTTGAGCTTATCTTGTTCTGTATATATGCTTCTGAATTTTATTATTTATTTAATTTTTGGAAATTAGAATAATATTTATTTGAATTTGGACTAAAAATTCATTTTAGTCTCTAAGAATTATTATGTCGAGTATCTTAGTTGTTAGAAATTTCATCATAAATAGAGTGTTTCGAGTTTGAACTTTCAACTCACAACTCCAATTTCATATATATATATATATATATATATAAAATGTGAACTCTCTACCAACTAAATTTATTTCATAGGGACATTTAACGAATTAATTAGTCACTCATAAAAATAAATTGCAAGTTAATAGAGACAAATTACTTCTTGGTGTAGTATAATAGAAGACTACTTATGAACAATGAATGAGTCAAAGTGGTAAGAGTCTTGATCCCTTTAAATATTTGGTCAGAAGTTCAATTTCTGATAATTTATGTGTGTATTGAAAAAATTTGGTTATAGGGGAAAATTCACTTTATATAAAGATTTTCTGACGAAGATTAATTATCGTTAACGGCGGTAAAAATTTCGCGTCAATATCTCTTATATTATAAGCTTGTTCCGTTTTGCTATTCTTAACCCTAATTTTTTTCCCGCTCTTTTTCCCTCTCATTTTACCCTAAAATATTAAAATAAAATGTTTAAAAAATGCCTCACCGAGAATCGAACCCACAACATTTAAGATCAATTTTATGTTTTTTGCCACTACACTACATCAATCAAGTTGTTATTATTTTGCAATCAACATCTAATAAATATGGAATCTCTCACCATGTTAAATAATTATTATTATTATTATTATTATTATTATTATTATGTTATTATTTTGCAATCAACATCTAATAAATATGGAATCTCTCACCATGTTAAATATTTATCTATTATTATTATTATATTAAATTTCTACTATTATTATTATATATTATATTATATATTATTATTATTATAATATATTATTATTATATAATACTTGAATACGGGTAATATGTCTAATGTCTACCGAAAAAAACTTTAAATATATCTCATATATTATATATATATATATATAAAACCTAACAAATTCTCAAAAATTTACGATCACTTATTTGATATACATACGCAACATAACCAACTCTTTTGAAATATATCTCATATTATTATATTATATATACAATGTAACAAACTCTCAAAAATTTATGATCACTTATTTGATATACATACACAACATAACCAACTCTTTTGAAATATATCCTATATTATTATATTATATATACACCATAACAAACTCTCAAAAATTTATGATCACTTATTTGATATACATACACGTTGATGATTCACGTTGATTTTTTTTAGAAGTCAAACAATGTTTGTTTCAGAGAAAGTTCAGTTTTTTATCTTTGAAAGTGTCTATGAATTGGTTTATTTACAAATAAAGTTTCTTAAGTGTCTATGTTTGTTTGAAAGTTTTTTTATATTTGTATTTTTATGTATGCCAATGCTGGTTTTTAACGGTATATTTCACACGTTTGTAATTGTCGTTGTTTGCAGTCTAACCGGCTCCTTTGTTGTTTCCTCACAAATTTCATCTATTATCTCCTTCATCCCTGGACATGGACAGGTTCTCCTTCAATGCTACAATAAAAATGGTTAATCTTAATCCTTTTACTAATCTTTCTCTAAATTTATTGAGAGGTTTGAAAATATTTTTATAAGTGTTAGTTGTTTATTTTTATAATTACATTTTTATATTTTTCCTTACTTTTTTTATTCATACAATAATAGGTCCTTTAAATCATAATCCTGCAACGGATCGAGAGAAGTTGATTGATGCTTTTTAGCTGCTGATGTTACTTCTGGCATGTTGGTATCATTTGTATATTGATGTTTTTTGTATACTGATGTTTAATTTTATTTGTTTTTTTTTTTTGTAAAAAGTTCCAATTTTTTTTTGTATACAGAAGTTGATCAATGTTTTTCAGGTGCTGATGTAAATCCTGGGAGATGGAAGAGATGAAAGAGATATTCCTTTTTACATGACGGAACCATACTTCATTCCTAATATTTAAACTTTATGGTTAATGTTGTTCTTTTGAGTTGGGAACCTTATCAATTTTTTTTTTTTTTTTTAGTTTTTGTATTTTAACTTTTCAATTAATCTGATTATTATAATGAAAAATATGATTTTGAAGAAATGCAAAAGTTTCCAGCCATTTGAAATCCATTGTCTTCTTATGTTGACTTGAATATATTTATTGTTCTTATGCTTTCTTATATTTAGGATAACAAATTTCAAATAAATTAATATATTCGATCAACAAATAGAACATTGGTTATTTTTATAAAAAAACTGAACATATTGGTTATCAATTCTGATATTTTACTTTTATTCAACAAAATTACGTCCAACTAAAAATATAAAATCTTGCCTCGGCAAAAATAAAAATCTTGCCTTACAAATACAAATAGAACCCGTTGTTATGGCTTATATGATAATTATGCAACATTTTTTATTTTTTGATTTACTTTTCGTTTTTAAATATATCCCGCTTTGTCACAACAAATATTCTGTCTCGCAAAAATAAATCATAACAAATAAAATATAAAAGTTGCCTTAAATATATCCCATTTTTTCGATTGTTATTTTATTTTATAATTTTAGACTATTTTATGTGATTTCTATATGTGATTTTTTTTATAATCTTAGACTAATTTAAATCATATAACTGACACTTCACAAAACCCGTGCACGGGTTGGAGTCTATTTATTTATATTATAAGTTTGTTCCGTTTTGCTATTTTAACCTTAATTTTTTTCCCGCTCATTTTTCCTTTCATTTTACCCTAACATTATTCAAATAAAATGTTAAAAAATACCTCACCAAGAATCGAACCCACAACATTTAACTCACCATGTTAAATATTTATTATTATTAGCTTCATATTATTATTATTATTATTATTATTGTTATTATTACTACTAATTCAAATAAAATTTTAAAAAATACATCACCAAGAATCGAACCCACAATCTTTAACTCACTGTTCCTCAAAAAAAAAATTTGTTAACTCACCATGTTAAATATTTATTATTATTAGCTTCCTACTATTATTATTATTATTATTATTATTGTATCTCTTATCTCTTATATATTCTAAACTTGCTCCGAAATGCTAACTTTAAACCTTTTTTATTTTTCCTCTCATTTTTCCTATCTTTTTCATGTGGTCATTATATTAAAAAAAAATAAAAATTTGTCTAGCATGGGAATCGAACCCGCATCCTTTTAATTTTTTCGTTTGTGATGACTATATTAATAAGAGTCAGGTATAATCTCTTAAGCATGTTGGATATATCTTTTGTCGACGGTATTTTTACATGGTTAATTGTAAGTTGCAACTTCAAGAGTTATTTAAAGAGAATGATTAAAAATACTGATTATCAATGAAGACGGTGAAAATACGAATAAAACTTCCAATTTAGTCTATAAAGAATTATTTCGTAATATACCATAATTTCCTTTGTTTGAACATTTATCAAAGTTTATTGTCGAACTAATATTTATTGGTACTCCATATTTTTATATATTTTTAGTGTTAAAAATTTTATATCTTATTTTTTTCATATTACGGCTAATTAGACCCGTGCACCGCACGGGTCAAAGTTCTAGTTATACTAAATAAAAAAACTAAGTTGTTTTTAACATAAAAAATATCAAAAACTAATTTAAATTTGATTTATGTGAACAACATATAATTGGTGATACCACAATAGGTCTTGTTTTTATTTGTCACTGTAATTATTTACATAGACTGTGAATTAATGGGAAATGATGCCAAAGATTCAAACAGAGGCGCCAGCTCTGCTGAATTATTTTTTTGCACGTCAGTCTGATCCCAAAACTTTATGTCTCACACTAGTATTTTATTTTCACTCTCTGCTTGCATTTAAAACACACTGTACACTATTTCTTTTTAGCTAAGTGACAAATTACTATTTCATTATATTTTTAAATAACATTATATATTAATAATAGTAGTATATTAAATTATTAAATTTCTTGGGACGTTAATGGAAGATGCAAGAGAGGAAATGCCTCTCTGGCTATATGGTCGGTGGTCCAAACCTGAGATGTTAATGGAAGATTGAATTGAGTGGGACAAGTTTCTCTTCTTTTTATCAAAATGTGTACTTTGATTGGGGACATAGTATAAGTTCCCAGAAGGGATTATCAAATCTTCAATTAATTATTTAATTCAATTTCTCTATTAAGTTTTTTTCTTTCTTTCTTTCTATTGTTCCTTCAATTCTTCTTCTTCAATTTCATTCATTCAAGTGAAAATATTTTTCACTTATAGACATGATTATCCATGTATATGATGGGTCCATCTTTAATTAGATATATGGTAGGTCCATTTCCTGTTTGTTGTAAACAATTTGATATGTGTTAAACCAAAGTGCATAATTGAAGGAATGATTTTCTCAAAAGTTCATTGCCTTTGGACCCCTTTTTACAATCTTTTTATCGTATTCTCTCTTATACAGTGATAGATATGTTTCTAGTTCCGTGGTACTCTATATGTATATAGACACAACCCCGATTCTCATGGAAACGTTACTATCTCAACAAATTTCTAACTTCAAATTATACCTAATTCGTTTCATCACCAATCATTAATTGGTTTAATGATAATTGATGTTGAACTTGGTAGGAAGAAAACGGTTCAATCTCCCGCAATTGCAATTTGGAGGAGACTGAAACTACTTGATTTCATAACTGACCTCAAAATCGATTAAACTATTGGTGAAAGTCAAATCTAATTCGTTAGCCGACTCGGTTTATGTTTGTTTGGATTAGCGCTAAATTTGATAAAATCACAATGATATTATGATTTTGTAGGAACTTTTAAAGTGTATAAAACTGTGAGAACTTGACATGATTCTAATAAATTTACGATCAATTCAAACATGCATTTATATTATTTGCATTTGACACGTTTGGTTTTCTAGCACCAGATGCTGTGAATATTTTGCAAAGAGTTCGAAGAGTCATGCATAACAATGTAGTGTCTTTAGGTCTATATATGTAGTTTTTAAACGGATTGATTTTATCATAAAAAAGGATTAGCGACGCAGTTTATTGTTTGTTTACATTCTATTCAAGTGTAATTATCCAATATATAAATCGAAACACGGAGCAATTATTATCAACAAAAAAAAAATCAAACATGTACTAATTTTCGTTGCAAACAAAAATCCAACAACTCGTTAGAAATAAGAGAAGATGAGAATATGAACTACTATATGCTAGGAATTGATTATTTAATTGAAATAAAAGATTAAGATATGGTAAAAGCACGTGATTAACATCAAGTTGGTTGGTATTGTTTTGAGGTTGGCAATGGCAACCATAAAATCCAAATCCCATGTGAGAGCGTGGTTTTTTAGTTGCGTTGCTTGATTAAACAAATGACTAGTCTCGTGTCTGGACTTTGGATCAGTGTAACGGATGGAGATAGGACGAGACAAGTTCTTTTCCAATTAATTAATGGTAATACGACTATTAGTATTTTAATTTTTTTTAAAAAGCTAAATTAACTCGGTTAAATTGACTCGGAGAAAATCGAACCTGAAACTTTTGAGAAAAATACACTCTCAGTCTTAAATCACAAGTCAATATCATTAAACCAACTCAAGTAAATTTATTAGTATTTTAATTAATAAAGGTGGTGTTAATTAGTGTACCGTAAAATTAGTTAAGAAAAAAAATTGATTAAAAATAATAATTTTGTATTATTAAAAATTATGTATACAAATTTTAAGATAATTTTTTTATATTCAATCTCTAAAAAGAATCATATAAGAATCACCTTTAAAAAAAATAATCATATAAAAATGGGTGTTGTTTTGCTAAAGTTTTATAATAAAGTTAATTAGTCTTTTCAAAATCCCTCTCATCTTTTATTTATTTGACTTTTATTTTGGTACAATATTTATTTGAATTTAATTAACTTCAATATGAAACATTTGAGTATTATAATATCCTATTATAAAAAGAAAATCAACGTCTGAGTGAGCTTAACTCATTTAGTAAGGACATTGTGTTATAAACGTAAGAGTCGGGTTCAATCCTCGGACACTCCACTTATATGCCTTTAAGGTAGATAGTCAATAAACTACCTGACCTAAAATAAAATAAAAAGAAAATTAACAAATTTATTAATCGAGTGATATTCCTAATTTGATATTGACAATTGAGCAGCTTTTGTCTAAAGATTGGTTTGTTCATATCAATGTAACACTTGTCGTGAAGGTGATTAGGATTATTCATGGGTGTGGATTGATCCGCGAATCGACTCACTCAATCCAATCAATTATTTAGATTTATTAACTATGAGTTAAATTTCATATTGATTGAAAGAGTTGAGGTTCAACACTTAATCATTTAAAGTCATTTGTGTGGTTACACTTAGTCCATCGTGTGATCAACCTAGTGAGGTTTCCCCTCCCGGACCAACACGCATTAATTATCCGAACTTATTTATTTACAGGGAAGAACATAACACAATTAGTTGTATCCACATGTAATCGATTCGAATATTAGATCTGACTTTTTGAAACCGCGGACCCATAGACCCAAACCCAATTATGTAACAATTATATTTAGGGTCTTACTAACGAATGTCCCTGAAACACTATTTAAGTATTCAATTTAACAAAAAATTATTCAAAAAGTTAATTACACACTACAATTTTCAATGTGTTGACTTTATAAATTTCCATAAAAATTCTATAAAAACTTACTATTGAAGATCTTAAAGAAGGTTCCGGAGACACTTATTGCATTGTATTTATTATTATTATTATTATTATTATATAATTTTAAATAAAAAACCGTTATTGTGTTTTAGACAACACAAAATTTCATAAATCTCTCAATGATTCTTCTTCTACCACCGCTTCTCTAAACCCTAAGTTCTAACTTCATCAATCTCATGGCTATGGATGAATTTTTATTTCAAGTTAGATGGTATATTTTATACAATTTAAGTGTTAGAAATGTGTCACAATTATCAGCGCCAAAACTATCCAATTTTTATCGAGGGGGCAAATCTTAAAAAATATACTTTTAGAGTACGTCTATAAAACAAATAAATATCTTTTAACTTTTCCTATTTCTACTTCTCGTTGACAAATAAACACATTTATAGTAGCTAAATATATATTATTGGAATAGTTAATTACAAAATATGCTAAATTATTCAAATAAAAAATATTTTTTTATGCTACCCCATCCTAACACATAGTTATGCCTTGACAATTGTGCTAAATTGTGTTACAAATTTTTAGAATGTTTTAGAATTTTTTTTTTTCTATTATTTTTTGTTAGTTTTATTAACAACCCGCAAACTCAATTCAACCAACCCATAATAAATTGGTTGGTTTTGTTCGTGTTTGATGGGGAAAATTTGGGCTTGATGAGGAACACAACTCAATAAATATCAAATGAATTGAGTAATAGATTAGGCTAAATTCGATTCAACTCAACCTAGGTAATATTTCAGTTCGTAGTGACTTTGATGTCTTCTATGAAAACCTCATAACATATCATCATAAATTGTTGTTAAGTGTGACCGGATGTGTTAAAACATTGTGTTAGACCAAAACAATCTTATAAAATGAACTTGTAAGGTAAAAAGTACTATCACCTCTAAATATATTTTTTGTCATTTGTCTTTTATAAAATGAGATTCTTAACATGCCCTTTGATCTTACCAGATCAGAATAATCGTGAATGGTGAAACGCCTCTTTAGTACAATGGTGGTAAAATAGAGAGTGTACCTACAAGATACTGTGACACTAATGTCATTGTTTGCGTGAAATCAGAGGTTTTAGAGAGTAAAAATTGAATACTTGACCCCTCCGCATGAAAAGAGGATATATAGTCAGGCCCAACGAGAAGCCAATGTCATCAATGTGAGGGCGAATCTCACAATCTTTACAACGATGAATATCAAAATAACGACTGAAAAATCATGATTGACAGTAAATGTCAATGATTCCAATGTTAGCTGTTACAAAGTGCTAACTTAATGACCGCTGAGCAGGAATGCATAGCTCTGAGCCAACTTATTACAATTGGGCCGAGCTCGGTGCCTAAGTGGGTTGAGCTCGACGTCGAGTTGGGCTTAGCCCCAAGCCATAACATCCTCCATAAGTACTATTGAGTTTGATTCGTTGATATAAATAGTTGGTGGCCCAATAGAGAAAATATAATAGCAGGTGACCCAACAAATTTTTAAATACTATCTTAAAATTTAAGTTGAATCTGATTCAAATATTAAACTGTGTATGATGAAAAGTGTTCCCCTTATAAATTTATTTTTAAATCATCTTTTTAATATGAGACTCTTAACATTTCCGTGAACATAACTCAGTTAATAAAAATATTATATGCTATTGCAAGGATCGAGATTCAAACTTGATATTCCTACTTATTCACTTTTCTTTTCTTTTTTGACAAAATTTATTCACATTAAAAAGTGATATATCTACTAAAAAAAATATGGGACTCTTAACTTCCTCTTATCATATTCGATATCAGCCTGAGTTTGTTGACTCTACTTGAGAGCTTTTTATTTATTTTTTCCCTTTTATTACCTTTTACAATGAAAAAAAGTTACTAAAATGAATTTCCCAAATTTGCAAAAAAAAAAAAAACTTATGATATGGCACATACTACACGGAGGTTTATTCTGCACAAATTATAGTTGTCGTTGTCGACTGAGTGGCGGGGGTTTGTCGTGGAGAGTCCCGTCCCGTCCCATCTTCCCTATCACAAAGGCAGACTTTGGGTTTGGAGCTGTGCCTTATCCCTATATTATTTGATTTGATATTTTCTCCTAATTTTCTTACCCAAAAAATAAATTACTAGTACTACAGTATCACATTAAGATCCTCCGGACATTTTTTCCAGCTTTGTCTCCAATTTAATTCTTAATTATTACATTTAGTCCAATGATTGAGTAGCCAAAATTGATTTAGCATAATTTTCAATTACTACTTATAAATTATTAATTGGAAGATTGAGATTGCACATGATAGAAAATACCAACCTCTTCGGAGTTTATTTCAGTTGGTAGGAACATCATATATTATATAAAAATAAATAAATTATAAAAGCCAATAAATAAACTTGGATCCACGTTAATCCACTAAGCTACTATCAAAGAAAACAAAGGAGATAACAAATTGCCGGAGTATATATATATATATATATAAACAAATATTTTATTTCAAATTTCATTGAATTATTTATTTATTTTATCTAAAATATAGATCAATTATATAAATAATTTAATGAACCTACAAAGATATTTTTATTTATATTGGAGATCGAAGAGAGTATAATACTAGTATCATAGAAAAAGTATGATTGAGAAAATTGATGTTACGTCATTGTACAAGAACCAATGGTACATAGTAGTATGTAGAGGTGTAAATAGATTAAAAAAATTCAACTGAATTGACGATCCAAACAAATTCAAACTGAAATAAAATTGATTTTTATGGTTCGAATTCAAAACAAAACCAAACCAATTAAAAATCGATGTGGTTTGGTTCGGTTCTTGGTTCAATTTTTAAGAACTGATAAACCATAAAAATCAACTGAATCAATAGTTATATTATTGACAATATATTTATTTTGGCCCATATATTTATTATCATAACTTATTGTAAAAAAAAAAAAAAAAGTCCAACTAAGTACCACTCTCACATTGCATTTCTTTCAAACCCTAACTTAGAAAGAACATAATACTCTGCTCTCATCTCACCTCACGCACACCAGCAGCCGCCATAACACTCTATGCTCTCATCTTTAAGTTTTTTTATGTTTATTTGAAGATGCTTGTTTTCACTTCATCCCTGGTTTTATATGTGTATGGTTAAATTTTTAGAAATTGTTGAAAAACGTCTTACTAGTAGGGAAGTTAACAATGACATAATGACAACATGATGTGCATGAAGCAATCTAAGGTTGAATTTAACGTTCTATGTTCTACATATGCATATATTGTTTTAATGTTCAAATTTAAAATAAATTTAATGTTCTTTATTCTAACTATTCAAACTATGTATACATATTTCTATTTTAGTTGTACTTTGTTATTTGATGTTGAACTTATGTAGTTAATTTCATATATGATTGTATTTTGTATTTGATGGTGAACTCACCCTATATATATATATTTTATATTTGAAAATTTATGGATTGTATTTGAAAATCATGTCATTGTCATTTCTTTTATGTATGGTTGGGATAATTGATTACAAAAATAATAGCAGGGAATATATCGGCAAAATAATTGTGTGTGTGTGTGCGCGCGTGTGTGTGAGTGAGTGAGACTAAAATGTGTGTGTGTGCGCGTGCGTGTCTGGTGTATACGTACGAACGCGCACGTGTGTGTCACTGTTTTAAAAACCGGACCGGCCGGTATGACTGGGAACCGGTGGTCTTTCCGGGCCAGTGGAGCTGCAGAACCGGTTCTGCACTAAACCCGTTGCAAACCGGTGCGAACCAGATGGGTCAGTGGTTAAACCGCTGAACCGGTCAAACCGGCAGCGAACTGAACCGGTTTTGACCTTAAATTAATATTTTCAAAAAATTGTTTATTTTGCAGCTAAGGAGAATTGAACACACCTCCCTCATATATGGGTTGTAAGGCTTTTCTAATTATCCAACTCATTTTGTTTGATATAAATTGCATCCAAATATATTTATTAAGACATTTGTACTTTAATACATTAAAGTAGTAATCTCACTATATTTATATTGGAAAATGCTATTTAGTAAGAAAATCTATGGAGAATAATTGCAAGAATAAATCTTCACCCTTGTTTATATCAACTACCCTCCATGATTTCCACTAAAAAAGGAGATTAAAATTACATCATCCTATAAAATAATGCCATGTGTTATTCTTGCATTTCTTCTCTAAAATAATTCTTACTAAATAGCAATGCTCATTTATATTTGGGTGAACTATTCCTATTTGAATACATCAATAATATATAATCAAATATATTGTTAATTTTGTTTTTCTTTTGTTATTATGAACTTGATTTTGATATATAAATTTAAAAATAAGATTAATAGTATTACTGAATTAATTTTTATCAATTATTTTTTGCCATACCTTTTATTAAATTTTTATTGTCAAAAATTTTAAATCATGAAATATTTTACATTTTTTATATAGTCCGGGTCACAGTCATGCGGTCCGACCAGTGACCCACTGGTCCGACCAATAAACCAGTGACCCAGTGTCTTGACCGGGTTGATCACCGGTCTGGGTTTTAAAACTATGGTGTGTGTGTGTGTGTGTGTGTGTGTGTGAGCGAGACTAAAACTACAACATCAGACCTAGGAGACACTATATTGCTATGCATGACTCTTTGAATTCTTTTTAACATATCCACAACCTCTGGTGCCAAGAAACCAAAAGTGTCAAATGCGAAAGGTATAAACGCATGTTGATTGTCAGAACATGCCCTCTCATGTTTGACCACTTTACTGGAAGTAGCTTTGAGGGCCGTCTGTCCAACAATAAAATCCCCAGTCGTCAATCCCTCATACCCACATGTACACCAGAACATCGGCCGGCCTCAATGCAGATCTCCCCTCCAGTGGGTCGATCAAAAAGTTCATTGGCGCCTCTTTCTTCACAGAAACCCATGCACGCTTAAAAACTTCAAAAAAGACATCCCGGACAAAGTCATGCCTATATTTGAAGCCTAGAAGCTTTCGACAATGAACTGCATGCTCCCCAAATCTATCCTGACATGCCTTATGACAAACCGGACACAGCTTATCAACATGAAATAAGGGAATCATAAGGAAATATTTGAGGATGGTGCGATACTCTATCGGGAAAACCTCATCACGTTCTAAATGACTTTTTTTTAAAACATATTATTATTAAGACCTTAATTAAACTACAACTAGTTTAATAATTTAACTATTTAGTATTTAATTTTAATTAATTAATCTAAAACTTTCGATTACAAATTAAATTGTTAAAATAAAAATTAAATAGTTAAATAATCAAACTAATGATATTTCAAGATCTTAATAATGTTGCATAAAAAAATATCTTAATAATGTTATGTTTTAAATAAAAGGTCATTTAAAACATAATATGTGAACTTTTGAAGTAAAAAAAAACAGGGACTAAAATTGAAAACATGAAATTTAGCGGACCAAAGTTTGAAAGAAATTTCTAGAGGATTAAAAATAAAATTTGATATATTAAAGAGACTAAAAGCATATTTATTATTTAACCTTATAATAATAATTTTTTTTATTTAAAATGGAGCATATGATCGAACCCGAGACCTCGTACACACTACCTAAATTTCTCACCACTAGACTAAACCTAATGGCTTTACCCTATAATAAATTTGGACGTAGATTCATTTGTTAAGAAAACATATGAAAATTTTACTTTTGACAGCGCAAAAATAAACAAAATTTAACGAGGGTCTCTCTTGTAATTTTGTTTATGTGTTTGTGTGATTTTTTTTTTATTGATTTGATTTTTTTTCAATACTCCTATGATATTTGAATAGTAAAACACAGTACTAGTAATTTTTTGAAGCAAGACATTACCGGTGGTAATTAGTACTCCATCCATCTCTTTTTATAACTATTTATTGATATTTTTTACACATATTAAACAAAGTTTTTTTTTACCAAGCATATTAAACAAAGTTGATAGTATAATTAATGTATATTTTTTATGTCTTATAATTACTAAATTGTCCTTTATAATCAAAAGATGTATTTATAGTTGATTTTTTTTAGGCTTAATGGCAGTTTTGGTACCTCTATTTTCAAAAAATTTGAATTTTGGTACTCCTATTTCTAATCAGCAATTTTGGTCCCCTATTTTGTCAAATTTTGAAATTCCACTCATCCTTATATTACGTGACACATTTTAATATTACGTGACATTTATTAATTTAAAAAATTATTGCCACATCAGATTATATTAAAATATATATAAAAAATTAAATATTTAAATTTTAAAAATCCTAAAAATAAATTAGAAAAAAAATCACAACACAATTGTTAAAAGAAAATACAAAAATACGAAAAAATAGTTAAAAATTTGGAGAAAAAAATCAAATAAAGTAGCAGAAAATTGTTTAAAAATCTATAAAAATGGAAAAAAAAAATCAAATAAATTACCAGAAAATAGTTTTAAAATCTGGAAAAATGAAAATAAATAAATTAAAGTAGCAGAAAATTGTTTAAAAATCTAGAAAAATGAAAAAAACCAGAAAAAAATTAAATAAATTACCAGAAAATAGTTTTAAAATCTGGAAAAATGAAAATAAATAAAGTAAAGTAGAAGAATTTTTTTTAAAAAAAATCTGGAAAAACAAAAAAAATAGAAAAAATCAAATAAATTACGAGAAAATAGTTTTAAAATATGGAAAAATGAAAATAAATAAATTAAAGTAGCAGATTTTTTTAAAAAAAATCTGGAAAAATAAAAAAAAAACAGAAAAAAATCAAATAAGTTACCAGAAAATAGTTTTAAAATCTGGCAAAATGAAATTAAATAAATAAAAGGAGCAGAAAATTGTTTAAAAAACAGATAAATAAATTAAAGTAGCAGAAAATTCTTTTAAAAAACTTATTTCGTTGTGTTATGCCTCTTTTTGAAACTTAGATCATATATGCTTAGATGGTTGTGTTATGCCTCTTGTTGCATCTTTGAGCATTATGACAGATGGTTAGTCCTTATGACTTAGGTAATATCATGATATTATTTTGAATGATTGGTTTTAAACTACCAACTTAAGTAATATTATGAAATTATGGTGCCTTTAATTTTCTGCTACTTTAATTTATTTATTTTCATTTTTCCAAATTTTAAAACTATTTTTTGTTTTTGTCAAAAATAAAAACTATTTTTTGTTAATTTATTTGATTTTTTCTATTTTTTTAATTTTTCCATATTTTTAAACAATTTTCTTCTACTTTAATTTATGTATTTTCATTTTTCCAGATTTTTAAACAATTTTCTGCCACTTTAATTTATTTATTTTTATTTTTCCAGATTTTTTTTAAATTTTTTGCTACTTTACTTTATTTATTTTCATTTTTCCAGATTTTAAAACTATTTTCTGGTAATTTATTTGATATTTTTTTCATTTTTCCAGATTTTAAAACTATTTTAAACAACTATTTTTTTCGTATTTTTGTATTTTCTTTTAACAATTGTGTTGTAATTTTTTTCTTCTAATTTATTTTTAGGATTTTGAAAATTTAAATATTTAATTTTTTTATATATATTTAATATAATATGATGTGACAATGATTTTTTAAATTAATAAATTCCACGTAATATTAAAATGTGCCACATAAGAAACATAATATAAGGATGGGTGTAATTTCAAAATTTGACAAAATAGGGGACCAAAATTGCTGATTTAGAAATAGGGGTACCAAAATTCAAATTTTTTGAAAATAGGGGTACCAAAACTGCCATTAAGCCTTTTTTTTATATCGACGTGGGCTTAACTCCCCAAAAAAAATAAATTACAAGGAAATCAATCAAGGGGTACTATGTGCCAAACCATCAGAAACTAATAAATGTCTAATTCTGTTTGGACAAACATCAAAGTAAACCATCAAAAATCTTTTGTGTGCGTATTACAATTACTTAATTGTCTTTTATGATCAAAAGATGTATTTATAGTTTTTTTTAATATCAACGAGTGCTTAACGCCAAAACATTTTTACACGAGAATCAATCGAATGGTACTATGCCCCAAACTATTAGAATCAAATAAATGTCTAATTCTGCTCGGATAAACATCAAAATAAACAATAGTACAATTCAATTTGCAGCCCATATTAGCCAAAACATCCACACCGTAAGAGTGCGAGATTATGTGCACCTCCCATCCGTATTCAAAAGTCTATAAATACTCTTCACCAAAGCATAACCCATGCAACTCCTTGGTTTTTTCATATTTCAACCGTAAACTAGTGATATTAAATAGGTTTATGTTTAGAAAAAAGTAGTAAAGATGTACGGGAACTTAAAAAGAGACATATTTATGGATTCATTTTTATTTTAAGGATATTTATAATTAAGGACGGATGAAGTACTTTTATTTTTATAATAGGGACGAATGGGGTATTACTAGTATTTATCTTTTGAATCATACAAATTTTTTCAAGGATACTTTATTCGAAACTGAAGGATTTTTTTATTTTACAAGGATTTGTTTTTGCTCAATTTTACAAGGATTTTTTCAATCATACAAATAACTTGCATGATATCGCCTATCGGTACTTTATTGTTGATTTGACATAATGCCGTAGTTAATTTTCAATCATACCAAAAATGCATTTAAGCCAAAACAAAATAAACTCCCAAAAAATTAAACTAAAAACTAAACTAAGTACCATATAATGCATTAATATAACTATTTCGTTAGTTAACTCCTTAATCCCAACGATAAATTATATATGATTGTATTTGATTATTAAAATATGACTTGTAATTGCTTCATAATTCTTCATGGAACCTTACAATTTTTTTATTATTTCACATTCAAAATTTTATTCTAAAATTGCATGTCATATCGTCCATTTGCATTTTTCACAATTTCTTTTAATCACCCTTTTTGATCATGTGTTTCTTATTCCTGTGAACCAATTTTAAATTATATTTTGGTAAACTATTTTACATTATTTTTTTTTTAAAAATGTCACAAAAAATAAAACATTAATATGGGCGGCCTGTATAGGGCGGGTTCGGGAAGCGTTTTTAGAGCCTGTTTATTTAAATACGAACTTTTTGGCCAGGCCCGATAAAACCTGAAGTTTGTTCCGGCAGGCCCTTTTAGGATCGAGTAGTCCGTTTTGACAGCTCTACTTATAGCTTATAAGCTAAAAGACCTGTTTGGTAACAATTTTTCATCATGAGCATATAACTTATTTTATCAGCAGATAACTTATTTTCCAGATGCTATGACACTGTTTGGTAAAATTAAGTTGATCAACTAGCTAATAGCCAAAAAGCCTGCTCACAGCTGAAAAGCTAAATCATTATAATTAAATTGTTTGATAAAATTAGCTTTTAAAGTGGTTGATAAATATAAAATGACATAAAAGGGCATACATATTACCTTTTTTTTTTATACAATATGGTCCTGTTTGGATAAACCAGTTGTATGAATGTTTATAGTGTTATGGCTTATAACAAGAAAACTTACATCATACGCTTTTATACTCAATAAGTTCTTCATGTTTGAATATATACACTAAAAAGTACTACATAAGTTGAAGTGTTTGGATATGTATACTCAATAAGCAATTATAAAATGAGAATATAATTTTAATTTTAACAAACAAAATTAAAGATTACAAATATATATATATATATATATATATATATATATATATATATATATATATATATATTGTTCTGGTGAACACTTAAATGGGTGTATAAAGTAAATAACTTGGACCGTCGAATAAAAAAATAATCAAACTTGAGATTAAAATTCCTTCGTTGTCCGTCCTCTTTTTCGTCAATATTACAAGTATTTATAGGGTATACAGGAAGAGAGTTCTTCCCGCCCTTGTATTTCGTTGGCCAATCCCACATTCCTCCTATACATTTGACAATATGCCTATTTACAAGGTGATCATGGGGAACGTGGTTTGAATTCCATGGTTCTTCTAAGAATCTGCTCCTAATCGTACGTAAGATGAAGATAAGTGAACAAATCGTGGGGAAATGTCAGTTACAGTGGAGAATGGGGAAATCATGGGATCGTGGGCATCTCGCCCATACGACCATGTCTCACCATGGATAGGTGTCTCGCCTTCTGGTCTCGCCCTCATGGGAAAATTGGGCTTGACTCTCACGTATGTATTGGGCCGTTGTACTGGTCCGTTGTACACGTCATTAATTAATGCTTGGGCTTTTGCTAAGTACACCCTTTATATTTACTCCCGGTCCACAACCCCTCAAGCACGAGGCTTAGTGGAGGCGAAATGGTGATAATGGACGAATTTTCCGCTGGTAACCGCTATTGTTTGTGGCGAATTTCTCGGACATCATATGCTATACGTGGTGTTCTTCCTTCCACTGCTAGTGATTGCTCTAAATAAGAGAACCTTAGATTAACTTAATCATCTCAAAAACTTCCATACTCTTTGCTTAATCCAATCAGGAATTCTCCAAACTCTGTTCTCGAATCTCCAGTGGCTAGAATTATCAAGGCGTTGAAAGGTATGCTCTCTCATGACATAGATGACTTGATTGATCAAGCTGATGATTTCTCTGAATTTGTCGAAGAACTTAGGTCAGCCTCATGGAGGTTGACCAATGTTGAGCTGAAATTCCTTGAGAGGGTGATGTTTCTCAAAGATGGCCTGATTGAGGATGGTTATTTCATTGAAAATGCTGAGGATGAGCATCATCTCCATCACGAGCTGGTCTCTGACTTGTTTGACAAATCTTGGCGTCTGAAGGAGAGCATGGGGGTTCATGAAGAGCTTATGAACCTGACCTTTACTGAAGAAGAGGCAGTGACACATCGCATGAAGGTCTTGGAAGAGGAACTGAAGGTGTTGGCCAAGAAGAAAGAGGAACTTCTTGTGAGTAACAAAGATGAAATTTCTGCTTTGCTGTTCAAACGTCGTGAACTGGCTCGCCTAGAGATCAAGACGAAAACTCTTGGGGAGAATCTCAAGAAGATCAATGATGATTTGACAACGTCTAAGAAGTACAAACGTGTCCTGGAGGATATGCAGACCATGGCTTTGGATGCTATTCTTGATGTTTAGAAATATTTTCCTTGCTTTGATGTTGTTTCCCTTTCAGTAATTTCCTTTTTAGTAATTTCCTTTTCAGTAATTTCCTTTTGTAGTAAGAATTTCCTTTCTTAAATTCCTGCTTGCATATATATTAGCAAATAACAAATAATAATTTTGTAAGTATAATCAAATATCTTCGTCCCTCTTTCTGGGCGAATCTCGTACCACTCCCTAAGGCGAGGTAAACTTCGGAGTTTAAGTAAGGCATTGTGAGACCGCACCGTAGGCGAGGTACCAAACGTTTCCTCTTCCATTTCATTTATATTTCGACACCTGTCGTATACTCCTGTAGCGGAGAAGAAGTCTTTCTTCATTGGCGATGAACTACCTCTTTGGGGGCTCGCCTTTTGATTTTTTTTGGATAAATTCCTGGTGACGCCGTTTTTGCTCTCCTGTAAATTTAGCTCGCCAAAGCCTTAGACTTACATGACGGCCTTTAATAAATCACACGCCAAAGCCTTAGACTTACATGACGGCCTTGAATAATTCACACGCCAAAGCCTTAGACTTACATGACGGTGCTTGTATATATATATATATATATATATATATATATCGATGCCTTAGACTTACACGATTTTTACTGGGTACTTCAATTTGCCAGATATAAATTTTTTGACATCGATGCCTTAGACTTACACGATGCAAAACTGGATACTTAAATTCGCCAGAGAAATTCACACGTCAAAGCCTCAGTCTTACATGACGGTGCCGACATCATATGAATCTTACTACATGATAATTAGCTCGCCAAAGCCTTAGACTTACATGGCGGCCATGATAATTCACCATCAAAGCCTTAGTCTCACATGATGGTGCCAGTATTATATATTTCTTTTCTACTGGTTTTTTAGCTCGCCAAAGCCTTAGACTTACATGGCGGTCATTCGCACATCAAAGCCGTAGACTTACATGATGGCACTGGTATTATATAATTCTTTTTGTTGGGTTTTTTGTGTGTTGGCTACATTTTGCTAAAACACACTCTAGTAAGATGCTACAGAACATGTTGTAGCATGTTTGTACAACATCAGGTCTTCTACGACTGCTGGGCACGCGACTCTGTTTTTCTGCAGAATATCTTTTGAAGATTTGATTGTAGTATAATCTTGCTTGTGCTATACGACAACTATCGCGCCTTGTTCCTCAAGTCTCAAAGGCGGTCCATGTTATTATTTACTCCAAAAATATATTGAAGATATTTTGCATCAAATCTTTTGTGAAGAAATATTTGGAGTAAATCTTTTGTGAGCTGGACATCGCAAATATCAGCTGTATTTTGAAGCCAAAAACGTGCATGGTTAGGAATCTTCAGAAGGTGGTTACTTGTTCCTCAAGTTTATTATAAAAGATGAAGGAATTAAAAAAAGATTTGATTTGTGTCAAATATATTTGATGCAAATATATTTGTGGAAGATTTAATTTTAGAATATAACCACTTTTGTGGAAGATTTAATTTTAGAATATAACCACTGAAGATTATTGCAGAAAATATAAAAGATATATTTCAAATATATCTTTGTGCTTCAAGAAGATTATTATAGAAAATATATTTATGGAGAATCAAATATATTTATGAAAGGAATATTTAGTGCAAATATATTTGTGGAAAATATATTTTGCTTTCTTGGAGCTGAAGCATTGTGAAGCCTATATAAAGGAAGTTGCTAAACCTATTGTATGAACCAAAACTAGAATAAAAATAGAATATCAAAGATGTAGTCTTTTAAGATTTCGTGTTCGTGTAACCACTCTCTAGGAGAGTTGGTGTAAAGTGAACCACTCAGATTGTGAGATGGTCAATGTGTAATCAATCAGAAACCTGTAGGTAATGAGTGAGTATTGTCATTGGAGGAAGCTTGTAAGCAACTCCAAGTTGTGTGCTTAGTCAAGAGTCTTGGCTACGTATTTGTCATGGAAGTGTGTCTTCTAATTTGTTCACAGTGTTGTTAAAAAATCCTTGCGAGTTAGTAAGGTGGTAGGGAAGTGAGACGGGGCGTCTCATATCTAGGAGTTCCTAGGTAGAATTGCATGAGGTAGTGTCTAGGCGATAAGATAGAAACGGGGCGTTTTGGAGTCTTTGAACTAGAACTATATTAGTGGATTTATTCCTAGATTGATATTCCCCAGAGTAGGAGAGGTTGCTCTGAACTGGGTTAACAAATTCACTGTGTTATTTACTTTCATGCCCTTTATTGTTTATTTTTCATATTCTGTTAGTCTGATGCGGTAGAAGATGCTACAACATGATATAAAGCATTTTACCACTGCACCCCAGAATTTAAGTTGAAATATATTAAAGGAAGGATAACACATGATTAGAAACTGCATCGAAGGATCTAAGTTGTTTGATGATGACCAAGAATGATTGAAATCCCTTCCGGTGTGCATAATCAGTAATGACGATGAAAGAGATACATGTTAGTAAACAGAAATAAAGGATCGAAGACACCTAGACGAAATCGATTGAAACCGCCTTTTGTTAATTGAGATGTCATGGCTACTTCACTTGCCGAAGCCTTCCGCTTGCCACTTCACATTTTGGTCAAATCAGTCGGTGTTATCGCAGTAGTAAGAACTTGTTCTTGTTGATTTTGCGGCCACTGCCGTCAGTGGTATTGCTTGCATCTCTTTCTATTTGTCTGGTACTGTCACCTTCAATAATTTCCTCCGATACTTCCTGGCTTTTGAGATGAGCACGTGAAAAACCAAGCTTCAACAACAACGGTGTTGGTTTTGCTAGTACCAGTAGGTAGGTTGGGAATCGTTTTACCGCAGCCCCACGGTGGGCGCCAAAATGTTTTGGTGAACACTTAAAGGGGTGTATAAAGTAAATAACTTGGACCGTCGAATAAAAAAATAATCAAACTTGAGATTAAAATTCCTTCGTTGTCCGTCCTTTTTTTTGTCAATGTTACAAGTATTTATAGGGTATACAGGAAGAGAGTTCTTCCCGCCCTTTTCTTTCGTTCGCCAATCCCACGTTCCTCCTATACATTTGACAACATGCCTATTTACAGGGTGATCATGGGGAACGTGGTTTGAATTCCATGGTTCTTCTAAGAATCTGCTCCTAATCGTACGGAAGACGAAGATAAGTGAACAAATCGTGGGGAAATGGCAGTTACAGTGCAGAATGGGGAAATCATGGGATCGTGGGCATCTCACCCGTACGACCATGTCTCGCCATGGATAGGTGTCTCGCCCTTCTGGTCTCGCCCTCATGGGAAAATTGGGCTTGACTCTCACGTGTGTATTGGGCCGTTGTACAAGTCATTAATTAATGCTTGGTCTTTTGCTAAGTACACCCTTTATGTTTACTCCCGGTCCATATATATATATATATATATATTTGGTCTCTTGCGTTTATTTTAGAATTCAAGTTGGTCCATCTTCCTGCCTAGAACTGAGATACTGATACTTAGCTAGAGGTGATTCTAGGTCGAAGTCTTAGAGTAGGTAAATATGTCGAAAGTGATAGATTTTCATAGATAAGAGAAGGCATATATATATAGGCCCAGGGGAAACGGCCCAAGGCGAGATCCCCTCGTCAAAGCGTAGAGATAACATTTTCGCCTTCCTAAGAGCGTATATCACATGTGGGCTATAATTTCAACCCTTTGCGCCTATGGATTTTATTGAGCTTGTTCCGATCCCATTCAATATTCAAGGAAAATGACTTTGACCAAACTTTAGCCTTAAGGGGCCCTTTGGTTACTCGTGGGAGAGTTGGGCCAACGATGGATGGTACCTTATGTTTTTGTCCGATCCACAGCCCCCGAAGCACGAGGCTCAAAGAGACGTTGTGCTTCAAGTGATTTGACATTAATATTGCATCTAAATCTTCTATAATCTTTTACCTATGTGCCATAATCCTAGTTTTAGCCAACAATTGTTTCTCGTGAAATGAACTTCTGCCACCTATCATTAATGGTATGATGTTGCACGACTATCCAAAGGTAATGATGATACTCAACTAGAATCGAATAGACTTTGTCAAAATCTTTGGCTTTTCGGTTGCTAATTCTTAGTCCAATATTTGGATATAAATAGGTAGGTCGTAATTTCCATTTCCCATTCATCTCTCATTGCATTCACCACATCTTTCCTCATCTTTTGCAAAAATGATCAACTCTTTAATCCCTTTCTTCATTGGAACCTTGAAGGACATCCTATGTGAAGATCCTAAAACGGTTATGGAGGACTTAGATGACATGGAGGATATCCTCCCTTTCTTCTGCAGCGTTTGCTCAGACTGAAGAAGGAGATGACAATAGATATTCCATTTATTCGCTTTGTTGACGTGTTTGTCTCAGATTTGTTCGACGAGACCTGGAATTTGAAGGAGGGTATGTGCATGCTTAAAGGGACTCTTGTAGCTTCCTTCCACGAATAAGAGCTAATTGGGGGAAGAGGTTGATTAGTGGAAACAGAGGAAGAAGGAAATCCAGAACGGCGTCAAAGAGGACATTGTCAAGCTCTTGGACAAATTTTGCGCCCTCCTCTCACTGAAGGTTGTGAAGAGGGACTTAAGATCAAAGCTGGGCAAGATAATGGATGATATGGAGACCGTAAAGAAATGCAAATAGACCATTGCAGAAATGTGGATTGAAGCCAATGATGCTGCCAAATCTCTTTAGATTAAGCCTACTAGCTATGCTTCTTTAGTATTTATTTTCTTTTGTTTATCTTAAAGTGTAAGCATTGTGTGCGCCTTTTGAATATTAATGAAATTTTCTAGTTGGACATTACACGTTGTTCCAATTTTTTGTAATTGTAATAGCCCCCTAGCCTTGTTTGGGTGTTTCGGTAATTTCGTGGCGATATATGATTAACATTGTTTTCTTTTCTTTTAGAGGATATATTTTGGTGATTCATGCGCCTCTCATCATTTAGAAACATGTTTTAGTTTTGGGAAATTCCTTGGTCTCGCCTTCACACATTTTTCCTTTTTGTTGCGAGACCCCGACTCCTCCTTGACACTTACTCTCTTTTGTGGCGACACACTGTCCTCGCCTAATTGCTTCATTTCCCGCTTAACTAACACACACATGTATCACACGTTTAGGGACTCACACGTGTTCTAATTAACCCTTTTATCCAATGGATAATGAAACATTTCACTTCCCTTTAACCAATGTGTTTTAAGACAACTTTTGGGCACCTATTTATACCTTAGTGTTGGGTTTTTGAAATTGGCTACTTCGCCAAAATTTCACTTAGTATCTTAGGGTTGATGCTCATCCTTACCCGTTTGAAGCTTACTCTCTTTCCACACCCTCGATCGTTTCTTTTCCAAGTTCAAGCGTGCTCCAGAAGCGTTTTTAAGGTAAACCCTTACTTTCTCTCTTTTAATTCTTCCTTTAATCGCATCTTAACCACTTTGTCAACGTCACTCTATGGTGATCCTTAGAGATCTAGATGACGAAGTGGGGAAACCTCACAGGGTTCCCCATTTTAGTTCCGAGCTTGAACGTCAAATTCGTTCGCATTATACTAGGTCTAACGATACCGTTAACTATGATGTATATCTTTCGAAAATGAATGGGTTTCCTGTTAGCTCTAGTGATAGAATGGATAGCATAGAGAGCGGAAATAGCGGTGGTATGAGTAGTGATTGTGTTATAATTTCCCCTTCATCTTTCTCAGGAAAACAACTAGTAGGTTACCATTCTCCAACTGATAATAGTGTCGCCCAAGACGTGATGAATATCGTTTCAATGTTCACTACTGCATAAAGTATCCAATGTTTTTGAGAGGTTATTAAGGTATCCGGTACAGGTATGATATTAAACACCGAAATAAATCATAAAAATATTGAAGGTGTTCTTAACATTCTCTATTTTTTTTTTAAGAAAAAACTATGAGTCAAGGTGGGAAATGGATTCCCTGCAATCACTATTTGACTGCAGGTGAATCTCAGTCGTCCAAATTTATTAAAATATAATATTTATTTGATCAAAAGTTAATCCAAAGGCTACAATGCATTGACTGTATGACTGCATGGTGTGGTGACTGCATGGAATCCAGGTCCGTGAAGGTGTCCTACTACTATTATCGGATTTTTTTTAAATGTCCCCCAAGAAAACAAAAATTTCCAATATACCCCCCATTTTAAAATATTTCCAAAATATCCCTCCTTTTTTTGCAGAGATTCCTCTGGAACGTGGGACCCCACATGGCGACACTGGGAGTGTAGCCATGCATATGCTAGTGGTGACACACCCAGTGTAGCCATTGACCTGCAACTTTTTTTTTTTATGCGCAGTGAACAATGATTTGCAGGTGAGTTGCAGTGCTTTTGCAGTATGCCTTGCAGGCGGCGACACTGGCAGTATAGCCATTGACCATGACTTTTTTTTTTGTCTTTTACTTGTTCTGCATGAGGGAACACATATTTTGGGTTTTTTTAAAAATGTTTAATAGTTTTTTACTCATCTCATTCTATAAATATCACACTCCATACTTTCATTTTCCACTCAATAACTCCATCTTCTTCATTTTATTTTTCACTTTCTTCACTCTCTTTATTTTATAAGTAATGACATCTTCTTCCAATATCCATTTAGCACCAACCCGTTTATTTTCGTTGAAATTTGATGACCGTGAAGAACATTTTAAATTAGAAGTTGGCAAATTGAGTTCTCTTGTTGCTTTAAAGAACAAGATTCAAGACAAATACTTCTTCAAAAAAGGTGAACATATAAAAATCGAGCATTTGACATATTTAGATTCGTGCACGGACATCACGGATGTCTCCCTCGAACCTACCATAATAAAATTTTGGTACAAATTGTTGGGTGATTGCAAAAAATATACATGTTCGTATTTATTATTAAAAAATAGTATATACTTACTTAAGTGCCAATGGTATATCGAAGAGTGGCGATGAAGTTTTTCGACGTTCAAATATATGCATACGAGAACGTGCCCATGCCTGGAGAAATATGACACATCTGGAAATTGTAGTGGCTTTTTTTGATGCAGTTGCCGCATCACACAAGCCTGTATACAACGAGGCCAAACAAGCCGAACCCGAACTATAGCTTATAATAGTAGGTATATCTTCCAACAGGGGCAGATACCTAGTATGTACACGGTCGCCAGATCTGTCGGGTAGTAAAAAGCTTCCGAGAAAATATAGAATGTACGTCCTAAGGTATTGCATAAGTTGTTCCCCTGTAGGATTATCTGGCATCCCTTGAAGATGGTCTTGTAAATGTTTTTTCCTAATAGCATATCCATGTGTTGTATCTAGATCATTAATTCCCAATAATCATGGAAATTCTTCCCAACAAGAACTACTTGATCCAGTAACAGCTCGTCCCGAAATTCTTAGACCCAATAACATGGAGACGTCTTGGAGAGTTATTGTGCACTCCCCGGATGGTAAAATGAAGGTGTGCATTTCCGGCTCCACCTCATCACCATAGCTGTGATTAAGTGTCAATCCAAGTCACAATTTCGTATGCGGACGACGCAACCAAAACAACATTCTTCCAACAGTGGAACTAATGTAGGAATGCGGTTCCAAAAAGTCTCCCTGCATGCGCAGTCTACCAGGTTTCTTCTTGTCCTACACATAACAATATGACATCACAAGTACATGTTATGTGCTTTTACAATGGACAACGTGTTACAAATGGCGACAATGTGAAATTTCAAATCGATCACAAAAAAGGTTTTATAGTCAGTACAAATCGTAATTTTACGTTTTTAAAAGAAAGAATAACACAAAAAATGGGAGGCAATGAAGTGGTTGATGAAATTTTTTATAGGCATCCGATGGTTGATCATGCAGCTATTTTATTGAAATGAAAATTAACGAATATGATGACGTTAAATATATGTTTAGCATTCATCGTCAATATCCCACCCTTAAAAATATTGACTTGTATGTTATATTTCAGGCGCATGAAACTTCAACGCATATTTAATCACATCAAACCTCACAACCAACATCACAACCATTCATGTACTCTCAGCAGTGGACTCCGTTTGACCAACAACAAAACTTATATCATCACTACCAACAATTGTCTCTTGATTTAAATTCATCACCTACACAGTTGTAGTTGCAACCATGGTCGTACTCAAACGCACCACTCCCTCAGTCGCAACCATATTGGTCCTCAAACACACCACTCCCACAGTCATACCCATAACCATCACAGCTGTCAACTTCCACATATGCACCGACCCATAATAAATGTCGCGACGAAGTACCAAACTATGAAGAAGTTACTTACCATAGTGAAAATGAAGAGGAAAATATAGAACTATTATTTAAAAGTGACGTCTCCAATGACGATGCTGATGAGAATGTAAGAGAAGCATACAATCCTCCGAGCTTTATGCGAAACTTAGACGACATAGTTGATGATCCAACTTGTGTTTTACTCTATGAAAATCAGAGACTTCCAGTGGATGCAGGGATATCGGCGGGGATGAATTTCCACAGCAAGACAGATTGTCTACAAGCAATAAAAAAATACCACATCAACAAATCAATACAGTATAAAATTGACAAATCTGATAAGAAAAGGTACATCATCAAACGTGAAAACCCTAGTGTCAAACTTCATTGAGAGCATCAAAAAGTGAGACGACTCAACTTTGGAGTATTATCAATATAAAAATAGCCACACTTGCACATCTTCTGGTATGTCTCAATATCATCCCAGACTTGACGCTTCTTTTATATGCGAATGCATTGTGCCAGTTTTGCAAAATAACCTCTTCGTCCCAGTGAAGGTTATAATTGCTTTTATCAGAGATAAATTCAAATACACAATTAGCTATAGAAAGACTTGGAATGCTAAAAACAAAGCAATAGAACATATTTGTGGAAACTGGGTGGACTCATTTCACGATCTTCCACAATGGTTGATGGTCACAGAATAATGGAATCCTGGAACCATTGTCAGATTGGAGACAAGTCCAATAGGCATTCAAGGTCAAATGTTCTTTGATCGTGTGTTTCGGGATTTTAAACCATGCATTGAAGGTTTTGCGCATTGTAAACCACTTGTGGAAGTTGATGGAACTTTGTTGAATGGAAAGTATAAGGGGATGTTGTTGTTGGTCGTTGCCCAAGATGGAAACAACCATATTTTCCCGGCCGCGTTTGCAATTGTGGAAGGATAGACCAAGGAAGCATGGAACTTCTATCTTAAAAATTTAAGAGAGCCCGTAACTCCACAAGAAGGCATCTGCATTATTTTAGATAGGCACCCGTCTATTAAAAGTGCTTATGATAATCCTGCTAATGGATGAAATAATTCTCCCTCGTTGTCGCATCTGTACTACATCCGACACATCATCCAAAACTTCGTGAGGGAAGTCAAAATCAAAGACAAAAAATTTCGGAAATTTGTTTTTACTATGGTAAATATACAAATTTTACTACAATTTTTCCGCTAACATATTAAACTAAATATATTTTTTTTCCTTTGCAATATAGTGTATGCACCAAGCGTGTCTTCATTCCAATACTGGAAAATATGGACGCAAGCGTTTGATGGAGGTCGCCGGTGGGGTCATATGACGAGCAATCTTGCCGAGTCAATGAACTCAGTTTACAAGGAAATCCGGAGCCAACCTATCACACCTTTGGTCACATCAACCTTCTACAAGTGTGTAGAACTTTTTTTTCAGGCGAGGAAGAGATACAACAGTTGTGTACGCTTCTCGTCAGGAGTATACATAAGTGTTCCAGAAAAGGATTGAAGAGGCATTGGGTAAGGCTAACACAAATGTCGTCACTTGGTTTAGTAGGCTAGATCAAACTTTCTCAGTACAAGAAACTGAGGATCCCCGTGAAGACCGACCGATGGATAATTTTAAAGTAGACTTGCTAGCAAAATGTTGAATTGTGTTTTGAGGATTTAAAATTTCTTCAAGATTTACAAATCTATCAGAGTCAATTTTGGCAGCGGATAATTCAAAGACACAATCAGAAGCAAGTTAGAGAACGAGTGAGAGAGAAACACACAAATTTTATACTGGTTCCCCTCACAACTTGAGAGTACTCCAGTCCCCTTGTTCTTTAACAAGAGAGTTCACTATAATCACACAAGATTACACAATTTGCTCAAGCACACAAGCAAGAGACTTCAACTGATGCTCAAGCACACAAGCAAGAGACTTACACTATTTGCTCAAGCACACAAGCAAGAGACTTCAAATTGCTCAAGCACACAAGCAAGTGACTTCAACAGATGCTCAAGCACACAAGCAAGAGACTTACTCTAATTTGCTTAAGCACAAAAGCAAGAGACTTCACAAATTGCTCAAGCACAAAAGCAAGAGACTTTGAATCTTATATAAAATAAGTTTGATTTCAAATTCACACCTAAGACTAACTCTTTTACAATAGTTATCAAAACAGACAACTTTGATGTTGGAGTGAAGATCTCTGAGTTCAAGTCTTGTGTAGATATTTGCTATTGAGTTCTTTGAATTGAACAAACACTTTCTTCTTGTTCTGTTCTATGCAGTTCTTTCATGTTTAAGCTCTTTGAAAATGTTCGATTGTTCAACTAGTAATCAATTCAAAGAGGTCTTATATTTATAGGCACTTTGAAATAAAGACGTTTGAATATGACCGTTGTATAAGATCAGTTTGTCCGTTGAAAGATATTAGACCATTTTAACTTATTCCATAAATGGCAAACTGCTTTTGCTTCTTTGTTTCTCGAAGATAGTTCCTTTGTACAGAAGAGGTAACTTCATACCGTTGTCTTGATACTCCTTTCTTGACTAGTTGGACTGACCAAGAGCAGCATCCATTTCGTCATTGTATAGACTTTAACCTTGAGGAGATATCTCTTAGACTTGATTCCATCAGATGAATATATTTTGTCATTCTTGTGTAGCTTCTGAGAGTACACTTAAATTGCTTCTGACAGACTCTTCTTGCTTCTGAGACTCTTGTAGCTTCTGATAGGCTTTCTTCAGACTTGGTTCTCTCAGCACCTCTGAATGCTTCAGATGCATATAATTTGCTTTGAGCTTCTCAGATTCTATCTTCTTTGTTAACTGCATACTTTCATTTAAGATCATTAGTGTTCTCAATTGCATATTAGTACTTTGTTATCATCAAAACTTTATCAAGCTCTTTGGGGTTTGTTCTAAGAACCATTTTTGTTCTAACAATCTCCCCCTTTTTGATGATGACAAACATAAGTATTAATTGTCAATTGTTGTTGAATTAATTTATCATGTTCTCGTCAGAGTTATGAGCTTTGCAAGCTGCCCCTAAGTCAGACACACTATAGAGTTAGGTTTGTAAGTGAAGTGGAAGAAATAGTCACAAGAAAGAGGGGGGTTTGAATTGTGACCCTTTTAAATTTTAATCCTGCACTCTACAAAATAAATATCAAGTGTATACTTGGATAAATGTTAGTGAATTATAGAACAGATTGTTCTGAGAACGTTCTCTACTGCGTGAGAATTCAAAGTAAATGTAGATAAAGTGGTTTGTGTGATTTGTGTTTACAATAAATAAATAGTTAAAGGTAAGAGAAATACACACACAAAAATTATACTGGTTCACCCAAATCCTAGGCTAGTCCAGTCCCCACGCCTGTGAGTTTTTCCACTATGTTCTTGAGATACTACCGATCCCAATTACAAATCCTTTTGATATAGATCCAAGACCTAAAAACTTCCAAGCCCTACAAGCTTGATCTACCTAAGTCCTACAGACTTTGAAGATGTCACTCAATTAGTAGTTACGTACTCACTTGAGCCAAGATTACAATATGAAAGATTTGTATCAAAGCTTTTACAAACTCAAAACAAAATTGAGAAGCTTTGAAGAAGATAAACACTCAGCTCACTCAAAGGATATTCTAATCCTAGATTTTTATATTACAGATCTGAATGAGAGAGGTAAAATGAAGAGACAAAGATATAACCACTTAAAAGTGGGTTATGTGAAAAGTGGTCTCTTGATATATTTGCTTGTTGAAACTCAAAGGGTTGTTTGAGAAGCAAATAGAAAACACTCAGTAAACTCAGTGGTATGATGAGAATGAAGATCTTGAGTGTGAGTGGTGAAAGAAGAGTTCCATGACTTGTAGAGAAAAACAAGTGATTGATGATTTGTAGCTTGAACTCTTGCTCTTCAATGTTGCCAAAGACCTCTATTTATAGTTGAAGCTTGATCTGGGAGTCATGGCCACAAAGTATATCAGTTTGAATCAGAAACTAGCTGTTAGAACACTTAAAATGACAGCTTATGACAGATGCTGAAGGATAAGTGTGATGTCAGTACGTTCTGAGAGTGTTCTCCAAAGTTTCTTCAGCTTTCTTTAACAAGAGGAGTGTATGATGAGCTTGCAATGAGTTGTAGATGGTCCTTTCTTGCTTGTTGCTTTGCATTTGACAACTCATGAGCTTTTGTGAAGAAACTTTATCTTTCTAGTTGGTCTGAGAGCGCTCTCCAGAAGTTCTTCATCTTTCTTTAACAAAGAAGTACATATAATGAGCTTGCAGTGAGCTGCGGACAATTGTTTGTTGCTTAGTCACCAAATATATCTGTTATACTTCATTTGAGCACGTTTTGGACAACTGTAGATGAGCTAGTATCTTTCCAAACAAGTACAACCACTTTTAGCATTGCTCTGAGAGCGTTCTCCAGGAACTGGGTGACATATGACTTTGATCTTTTTGGATGAGATTTGATCCATGACAAAAACCAGCTGTAATATGTAGAGGAAGCAGCTGTATTGTCCTTTTAGAACTATTCACCTTGTACTATCAAAGTACAATTTTCTTGGAGAAAGTTAAACACATGGGGGAATGTTCATTTAATATTCTTCTTGAAAGTACATGACAACTAAGAGATAAAGTCATGTTGTTGCATTCTCATTGATCCATGAAATTTCTGTCTAAGCTCATATTGAGGCAGCTTATATGATTTTGCCTTGAATACTTCTCCTTTGTGTACATGCTTGATCCTTCAATGTTAACCAATGGGGAAAGTCTTCTTTACACAAATATTTCTTGCCTTAAATGACCTTAATAATGTTTGAGATTCTGTGGATTATTTTTCTTGATAAAGTGCTTCTTTGTCTTGTACAGAATTGACTTAAAATAAATAAGTATTTTTGCTTTGACGCTTGTTCTTGAGGAGAATGAAGCACGAACTGGAGAATGTTCTCATAACATTCTTGAAACAACATTCAAGATTTTCTCAAGGAGTGAGACACATGATCTTGATCAATCAACTTTGAAATCTTGTTGCAACAAAACATCCCACAATTCCTCTTGATGTTTTTCACACATTGTTGCTTGTTTCTTTAGTGGAGGCGTGAGTGTATCCATAATGAGAATTATCATTTTCTAGTTAAGAGAATGATTAAAAACGTTTTGCCTTGTGCATAAGCTCCTTTGAAAATACATGGAAAAGCATTCTAAACCTTTCTCATCTTGAGAAGCTTCAGTAGGATGATACTTTGATTAGGTTTTGAAGATCCTTAGTATATGCATCATTCCTCTTTGACGTTGATTGTAGTAGTAAATCCTCAAAGCATGCATTACAAAAACTCATTGTAAGCTAGGTCACATAACATCAAACATATTCTTGTGTAGCTTGTGATGCAAGTTTTTCCATCTTGTAAGCTAGGTCACATAACATCAAACATAATCTGATGTTACTCCAATTCTTTCGTTGTTTGAGTATATAAAATGCACTTGTTGATGTGAGTGGCCTCTAGCTTGTCCATGTTTGTCATTATCTATCTTTCAACAAAAACTCAAGTGCAAACATCAGTAGATCACCATTCATAAAACTTAATATTTATTCCATAAGGTTTGTTGTCATTAAAACATATATCAAAATGGTTTGAACCTCAACAGTAAGCTCCCCCTAAGTTTATCCATGATCAATTAAGACTGTTTAAGAAATAATTATTATATCTTGAGATCAAAATTTCATACTTGACACTCAGAAGAGAGGTTTGTAAGCTCTCCCCCTATTTCATACTTGTCTCAGAGTCTACATATGAAAATTTTATTCTTTAAGATTATAATTATATCCACTTTTTAATATAAGCGCAAAAGAAAGATAATAACAGATACTGGAACAAATAATGTTAAAAGAACTTCATTTCCTTGAGAGCAGTTTCAGTCTAGTGATTTCCATAAATACAGTTTCAAAAAATTTTCCCTTAAAACAAATACCATATTTTTCAAATTGTGACAAATACATTTAATTAACACATATGGACTTAAATGATTTTAACTACTTGTTCCATAACAACTTGAATGGAAATAGTCTCTTCGTCTCCCTCCAAGATTGCAATTAATTTCCTTTTTCTCCCCCTTTTGTCATCAATCAAAAAGAATTATATGGGAAAGAGAAGTTTTATGTTTCCAAGTTGTTGTAGCCCAAGGTAGTCAAATTATAAGCAGTTGCATGCCATGTGTCAATAAAGAAAAAGTTATTAACGCCCGTGACATAAAACATGTACGTGAAGAGATCTATAAAATGCACTATCCTTTGTCATTTTAGTCACAGAGAAGTAATCGAAAGAATAGAGTTTTTGAAAGAGGAGTTCTAAAATATGAGAAGATCAGCTCGCAAATTGGCAGAAACACAAAGAAAAACTTAAGTAGAGGCAGCCAAAACCAAGCAATCAAAGGCTAAACCAGAGATTATAGAGATCTCTTTTGACTCAGAAAAGGCTGACCCTGATTATGCAATATTTTTGGAGACGTGTACTGAAGAAACACAGTATGATGAAGTGGAATCTCAAGTTACTTGTGAGGTGGTTGAGAGTTCCAAGACACCAGATCCACAACCTGATTCAACATCAACATAGTCAGAACATAACTCTGATTCAACAGATTTAGAAACTAAATCTGAATAAGTAGCTGTAGTGTTTCTCAATTATGTACTCTTTTAATTTTGCATTAATAAAAAGTTTTGCTTTTCTTAGTGTTTCTTTGATTTTGAGAGTTTGTCTTCTTTAAAACAAGATTTTGTGCAAATGATAAAAATACAAACTTAAGAATTGAGTCAAAATACCATGCTAAAATAGATCAATCAAAAGATTTCTATACCACATAGATAGATTTAAACAAAGAAGGGTAAACTAACAGACAAAAAAAAAAACTAAGGTTGTGAATTAGAACGATGGATAAGCTTGGCAAGCATTTCCATTATCTGTTTTTGAGAGGCTTCAAAACTGTCAATATTAGCACTTATTCTGTCCAATCTTTCATCTTGAGCATCCATTCTCCTTATTAGATTTTGATCTTCAGTAGATTTTTCCATGCACACTGGTTCAGCATCTAATTCCTTTGTTCATAGATCCTTGTCCATGACAATTTTTTCAGCAGAAACTTCCTTATCTTCCTCTTGATCTGAAGCCATCACCATTTGATGATCTTCAGTAGTATCCATAGTTTCAGCTTCTTCATTGGTTGTAGGAGTAGGAAAGGTGAACCTTGGAAAGTTTGCTCTCTCAATGGATTGTATCAAAGCTGCAAAATCTTCCCTAGATATTCTGACAACATCTTCCTTAATGTGATCTAGATAGCAATCCAGAGCATGATTGAATCTTGCCTTGATCTCTCTAGCTTCAGCTTCCAGATCAGATTGAAAGACAATGAAATTTTCATGTCTTTTGAACAAATTCTGAAGATCATAGTGAATTTCATTCTCATATTTGGTAAGGTTTGGGCCAGGTTTGAGAATGAAGTGATAAGTTTGAATGTAGGTTAGGATTAGTTTGACTCTCTTTGCTTTGTCGATGTGTCTATGTTGTAGAAGATCAAAGAGATTTGATTTGGGTAGAGGGTGAACAAGTTTTTCTTGAGAGGGGTCAAGACACTCAGAATCCTCAGAGTATTCTAATGAATTTTGAAATGATATTTCAAATTTGAGTTTAAAGAATTCATTAGTAAGTGGATCAAGAGGTACTGGAAAGGGTAGTTAAGTTCAGAGAGGTTAAGAATTTGGTTATCATATTCTGAGTAATCAGTAATAATTGGAGGAGAGTTGTCAGAATCTGTTTGAAGGAATTGGTTTGATGAAATAAGAGGTAGTTGAATTTGTGGTATCTCAGAAGTTGAGGCTTCTTGGTAGGTTATCTGAGATGTTTCTTGGTGAGGGGTTAGAATATTTTCTGAGAGTAAAGGTTCTTGGTGTTGAGATGTTAAAGAATTATTTGGGATAAGGGGGTCTTGGTGTTGGTTTGCAGATGGCTTTTGGATTTGTGGATGGATAGGGATTTCATCTAAAAAATTTAGGTTTCTAGAGGCATTGGATTATGAGAACATCATTTGGGCAATGTTCTTAGCACTAGGTGTGTGTGGGTCAAAATATTTTGGTACATAGGGTATAGTGGAAGAGGTATTTGAAGAATGAAAAACACTCAAATCAGAGATTTTGTCAGAAGCATGAATTACCTTTTGCTTATCCTTTTGCAGCACTCCTTCTTGGTTCTCAGCAGACTTAACCTCTTCTTAAGACTTGGCTATACTATCCATAGCAGTCTTATCCTTCTCTTGAGGATTTGCTTCCTTGTTCTCTGATATCTTTAATCTCTTTTCATCTGTTTGAACATCAGAGGTACTTTCACTTGGTCGTTTCTTTGATAATCTAGCTGACTCTTCTCTTTTGTTATCCAGAACTTCCTTGAACTTTTAAGAAAATGGATTCCATTATCGTTTCTGGCATCCGAGAGAATTCTTCAAGTCTCTTTGGATTCTCTCTAGAGAGAAACATAGATTTTGCAGGTCTGTTCATACACTTGATAAATCCACATCTTTCAAGAAAGTTTGAGCATGACTTTGTTGGAGGATACGTTGTTTGAACCAAAGTAGAATGGTTTTAGCTAGACTATCAACAATTCCAGATTGATAGAGCAATTCTGAAAGTAATATTGGATGTCTGATAGATGTTCTCTTGTCTCTTATAGTTTCTATAACATTTTTGCAGATATCGTCGAAAATGAATTCACCTACATTCATCATCTTGTTCTCCCAACAACATTTAGTCTATCTCTATCCCTATTAACCATCAGACTTCTAAAGTTATTGTTGCACTCAAAGTTTTCTTGAAACTCACTCAGCTTCTTACCATTCGGATTGAAGCCACATAATTGCACAATGTGATCAATATTTAATGTAATATCCAGACCAGCAACATTTGACCTAATCTCAGTAGTAGTGAAATCTCTCAGACCCATTTCTCTTCTAGACTTCCCATTCAGATCAGGATTCCTTTCTATCATCAACCCTTCATCTTCCTCTGCAGCTGTTCTGCCATAAACATATGCTCGCATCCAGAAATACTTTACCAAATTGGGATAAGTTTGACCATCTAGTAGGTCAAAGTAGATTCGCATCTGCAATGAGTACCAGTAATTTTGTCGCCAATCTTGTCCATTACACTTGAGTTCCCTAAAGTCAACAACTTGTTCAACCAGAAGTCTCAACCTTCTCTCGCTGAAGTGTACAGTGTTTTGAAATCCTCCAGGAATTCGTTCAACCACTGCAATAGATGATATCTTCGATTGACTTGATGAAGATGGTGCCATTTTTATCAATGATCAATATTGATAGATTTGAACTAGATTGAGATGAAAAGATTGAGTTTTGAAGGTTTCGATGGTTTACAAAAGGGAAAGTGTGGGTAGTGAGAGGTGAAAGTTGTGTGATCATGTATGATGTGATTTTTTTTTAAAGAAAACAATTGAAAGATTTAATAAAAAGAGAGGGAAAAATAATTTTAACCTTTTGGAATTCACATGTTTCTTCATAAACTGCAATTTTTACCCAATTAGCTTCAATACACGTGATGAATAATAAACTTAGTAACTGACACGCAAGAGGTCAACTGTAAAAAGTAAAAATTACTGAAAAAATTTCATCTTTTGTGTTAGAGCCACTGATAGCTAGAATACAAAAAGTCTCAGAGTCTGATTGTCTCAGACTCAGCCTTGTCTTCAGAAGATCTTAGACATCTCCTTCTGATACCTATCAGAGTATGAGTTTTTCAATATGGCTACAGCGTTGAAAATAATTGCTGCGTACTAATTTATTTTTCACCTAGTATGTTTTGACTCTATGTGGAAGGAAAAGAGTTATACTTACCTTGATGATTTGATTTGAGGACACTGAGGCAATTTTGAATTTAATCCAATAGTTACTAGCCTCTTTATCTTCTACCATTCATATTTCAATGAAGCTTTTAAGAGTGTTGTGATTCTGAATGGTTATGTCATCTTCCCCGAGTATCCCTACCAATCATTGTTGAATTCATCATCCCACCTTGATGTGTCATTGTCTTCTAGATAGGGATAAGGCATGTACTCATCGTCTTTTGAGTTACTTTTGCATATGTTTTCTTTGTAGTCTCTTTCCTCAAGTTCTGACTCATCATAAGTCTCTTCATCAAAGATATTGTTCTGGACTGGGCCTGAAGCCCAACGCGTTGGGGACATCTTCCTCAAGGCCGTCGAGCAAGGCCCAAGAGCACAAGCCCAGTTCTATCTGACCGTTGGTCAGCGTACGAATCCTCAGCGGTTTGTAACGCTCGACACCGGAATGATGAGCATTCAATGCTCATCATGGCTCTTCAGTTGTTTTCCGACAGCCTCTTGATGGCCATTAACGCCATCAAAGGCCTTGGCCCTGCGCTGCGGGACTATAAAAGGACCATTCCACAACTCCACCAGGTACGATATCTTTTATACAGAAAACCTCTACTTCACTCAAACTGACTTGAGCGTCAAAGCATCTGCAGGTACACAACCCCCTGCGGTTCCATCGGAGCGGAGTAAAGAACAAACACCCAGACACCACGGTAGTTGCTCGACTCTGATCAAGGTAAGACGGCGCCACTGATATTACCTTGATCAGAGCCGACCAACTACATTGGTGTCTGGGTGTTTGTTCTTTACTCTGCTCCGATGGAACCACATGGGGTTGTGTACCTGCAGGTGCTTCGATGCTTAAGTCAGTTTGGGTGAAACAGAGGTTTTCTGTATAAAAGATATCGTACCAGGTACAGTTGTGGAATGGTTCTTTTATAGTTCCCCAGCGCATGGCCAAAGCCTTTGATGGCGTTAATGGCCATCAAGAGGCTGTCGAAAAACGGCTGAAGAGTCATGATGAGCATTGAATGTTAATTATTCCGGTGTCGAGCATTACAAATCGCTGAGGATTCGTACGCTGGCCAACATTCAGATAGAACTAGGCTTGTGCTCTTGGGCCTTGCTCGACGGCCGTGAGGAAGATGTCCCCAACATGTTAGGCTTCAGGCCCAGACCAGAACAAATATATTTTCTTGATACAGCAGCTTCCTGACCGTTGCAAGTCACATGTACCCATGTGATTGGAGTGTCAAGATCTCTTCTCATTGTTCCTAAAATAAAAACTATTTTATCTTTTGGTACCCATTTTTGGATGAGTCCAAATTGGTTAATTTTAGAGCTTTCATCTCCCTCTTCTATCCCTTGAGTTGCCTCTTGAAATAGATCTTTGTTATCCTTAAGAGTTTGTTCATGATCCAAAAACTTCTTATCCTTATCAATTTCTTGATTGAATTTATTTGTTTGAGAATCATTTGCATATTTAGGTTTTTCTTGAGGTATGACCTGCTTCATAGTCTTGGAAAATAACTCAGCAGTTCTCAAGTTCTTTGATGCAAGTAGGAGATGTGGGTAACAGGCGTTGATATTCTTAATAGGAGTAGCTGAGTTTGAAATTTCACTAGTATTCTAAGATTTGGCTTGTTCGCTCAGATGCTGATGATCAATTTCAAGGTTTCTACATCTTTGTGAGCTCCTATTCAATCTAAAGAATACTTTTTCAAGAATTTTGATAAGCTTAGTTTAAGAGAGTTTGGAGTATACCTGTATTAGCTTTTTCATATCAGAGTCTGATTCTTCATGGTTAGATTCTGACTCAGCTTCTGAATCTGTGCACTCTTCATTTGCCATAAATGCACACTCAGCTTCTTCCTCTTCTTCAGACTCTTTGTCTGAGAAAGTATCCAATTCTTACCATGTAGTCATTTTGCTTTTCACCATTTTACCTTTAAGCTTTGCTCTTTTCCAATTTTCAAGCTTCCTGGTGAATCTCTCAAGATTTTCATCTTCTGATTCTTCCTCTAGCTCTCTTAGGAAGTGAAATTCTGGCGTAGTCCAAATGGGGTACCAGATGTTAGCACATCGCGTACCACATCTCCTACCAGTATAGAACAAGAAAAAACATGGCAGAAATAAATTGCAAAGAAAGTAAATAACACAGTATGTTGTTAACCCAGTTCGGCGCAACTCACCTACTCTAGGGGATACCAATCCAGGAATGAATTCACTACTATAGTTTTAGTTCAAAGACTCCAAAACATCCCGTTTCTATCTTATCGCCTAGACACTATCTCATGCAATCCTACCTAGGAACTCCTAGATATGAAACGCCACGTCTCACTTGCTTCAAACAACATAGACAACGTTGTTTACAAACGATTACAATCAAATGGTGGAGACACACTCCTAGACATAATAACTCCTTGCTTAAAATCTTTGGAGAAGCAACACAATCAACACCTTCATACCTAAGGGCTTAGGAGACATTTACAATTTACAACTCAACTAAACTAACCAACTCTGTACGTAGATATTCAATGACGGCAACAAAGAGGTGTACATGAAACCCTAAAGCACAAGGCTTAGAAAGACACAAAACCCTAAAAGACTACATCTTTGATATATTTGTTTAAGCTTCGGTTTTTGTAAATTAAAATAGCTTTAGCTACTTCCTTTTTATAGGCTTCACAATGCTTCAGCTCCGAGAAAGCAAAATATATTTTCCACAAATATATTTGATTCTCTATAAATATATTTTCTATAATAATCTTTTTTAAACCAAATCTGTTTGGAATATCCAGCTGATATATTTAAAAAAAATAAACTGAAATCCTTGTCTTGGGGAACAAGCAAGGCACTTAAAAGATTTACTTCACAAATAAGGCGCGCTATTCTCATGTAACAAACTGCGCACATTTTTTGGTTTCAGGATGTTGTTCCAAATGCTGCCACATCTGACCCTACATCTGACTAGATCTTGTTTGCAAAAATGTAGCCAATTTCAAAAACCCAACAGGAAGGATTCTTCTTTATCGCTGAGTTTGTCTTTTTGAGCTTGAGTTGAACCGCCTAAGGATCGTGATGACTCTGACTTTGAACTTTCCACTTTGTTCTCTCCATTCATCTTGACCATTCTTGCAACAAGATCTATGACTTCATTCTTGGTCACATATCTTTCATCAGAATATTCTTCATAATTGGCCTTTTTCTCTCCTTTAGCTTTTAGAACTACTTCATGGCTTCTAAGATATATTATTATAGATAAAAGGCACATTTTGTCAATATCTTCAGTTTCCTCAATTCCGGTGGTCACATATTCCTATTCAAGAGGTAGACTTCTTAGAATATTCAATATCAGACCAGTCTCGCTATAGTTTTTATCTATAGATTTGAGTTTATCTATAAGATTTTTAAATCTTATGAACATAGTATGAATAACTCGTATTGTTGAATCAAGGAATCAACTCTGAGTTGTTGATCACACTTGTTGCTTTCATTATTTGTCCACAGAGAATCATAAATTCCTTTGACTTGACTGATCATTCCCTCAATAAGGCTTTCATCGTTGTTTGCGCTGGTTGTGCTCTCTTCTTGCACAGAGGTTGTTTCCTTATTCTTGTTTTCTTCTCCTTCTTCTGAATCACCAAAAATCTTTTGTTTCCACCAATTAAGGTTTACAAAATCTTCACTGGGTAACAGTGCTTTTCCAGACATAGTGTTTTTCAGGATCTTTGTTGTTTCACTGTTAAGTGATTAGTAATCAGAACCGGAGCTCTTATACCAATCGAAGGTGTGAAAAACACAAGAAGGGGTGGTTAAATTGTGTTTTGAGGATTTAAAATTTCTTCAAGATTTACAAATCTATCAGAGTTGATTTTGGCAGTGGATAATTCAAAGACACAATCAGAAGCAAGTTAGAGAAAGAGTGACTGAGAGACACACAAAGTTTTATACTGGCTCCCCTCACAACTTGAGAGTACTTCAGTCCCCTTGTTCTTTAACAAGAGAGTTCACTATAATCACACAAGATTACACAATTTGCTCAAGCATACCAGCAAGAGACTTCAACTTATGCTCAAGCACACAAGCAAGAGACTTCAACTGATGCTCAAGCACACAAGCAAGAGACTTACACTATTTGCTCAAGCACACAAGCAAGAGACTTCAAATTGCTCAAGCACACAAGCAAGAGACTTCAACAGATGCTCAAGCACACAAGCAAAAGACTTACTCTAATTTGCTCAAGCACAAAAGCAAGAGACTTCACAAATTTCTCAAGCACAAAAGCAAGAGACTTTGAATCTTATATAAAATAAGGTTGATTTCAAATTCACACCTAAGACTAACTCTTTTACAATAGTTATCAAAACAGACAACTTTGATGCTGGAGTGAAGATCTATGAGTTCAAGTCTTGTGCAGATATTTGCTACTGAGTTCTTTGAATTGAACAAACACTTTCTTCTTGTTTTGTTGTATGCAGTTCTTTCGTGTTTAAGCTCTTTGAAAATATTCGATTGTTCAACTAGTAATCAATTCAAAGAGGTCTTGTATTTATAGGCACTTTGAAATAAAGACGTTTGAATATGACCGTTGTAGAAGATCAGTTTGTCCGTTGAAAGATATTAGACCATTTTAACTTATTCCATAAATGGCAAACTGCTTATGCTTCTTTGTTTCTCGAAGATAGTTCATTTTCACAGAAGATGTAACTTTGTACCGTTGTCTTGATACTCCTTTCTTGACTAGTTGGACTAACCAAGAGCAGCATCCATTTCGTCATTGTATAGACTTTAACCTTGAGGAGATATCTCTTAGACTTGATTCCATCAGATGAATATATTTTGTCATTCTTGTGTAGCTTCTGAGAGTACACTTAAATTGCTTCTGACAGACTCTTCTTGCTTCTTAGACTTTTCTTGCTTCTGAGACTCTTGTAGCTTCTGATAGGCTTTCTTCAGACTTGGTTCTCTTAGAACCTTTGAATGCTTCAGATGCATATAATTTGCTTTGAGCTTCTCAGATTCTATCTTCTTTGTTAACTGCATACTTTCATTTAAGATCATTAGTGTTCTCAATTGCATATTAATACTTTGTTATCATCAAAACTTTATCAAACTCTTTGGGGTTTATTCTAAGAATCATTTTTGTTCTAACATGGGAAGTTTCAGTCTTTACATATGCCTTGTACGCATGTTATTGTTGCATGTTCTTATGCTCACATTTTACTATCATCAATTCATCGATGACGTATACAAAGTTGCCACTGTATGTGTTGTGTATGCTGGAAGGTTCCAAGTAATTCAAGGCAGAAGCTATTGGTGACACAAAAAAAATCCGATAATATTTACAGTAATTGCACTTCGCAATCACCCAACAATTTGTACCAAAATTTTATTATGGTAGGTTCGAGTGAGTCATCTGTGATGTCCGTGCACGATTTTTATATGTTCACCTTTTTTGAAGAAGTATTTGTCTTAAATCTTGTTCTTTAAAACAACAAAAGAACTCAATTTGCCAACTTCTAATTTAAAATGTTCTTCACGGTCATCAAATTTCACCGAAAATAAACTGGTTGGTGTTAAATGGTTATTGGAAAAAGATGTCATTACTTATAAAATAAAGAAAGTGGAGAAAGTGAAAAATAAAATGAAGTAGATGGAGTTAGTGAGTGGAAAATGAAAGTGTGAAGTGTGACATTTATAGAATGAGATGAGTGAAAAACTATTAAACATTTAAAAAAACAATCTGAAATATGTGTTCCCCCATGCAGAACACGTAAAAGAAAAAAAATATGGTCAATGCCTACACTGCCAGTGTCACCGCCTGCAAGGCATGACTACATTGACAGTGTCGCCATCCTTGCTACTGCAAAAGCATTGCAACTCACCTGCAAATCATTGTTCACTGCGCAGAAAAAGAAAAAAAGAGTTGCAGGTCAATGGCGACACTGGGTGTGTCGCCACTTGCATATGCATGGCTACACTACCAGTGTCGCCAATGTTGCAGAGGAATATCTGCAAAAAAGGACGGATATTTTAGAAAAAAATTTAAAATGAGGGGTATATTGAAATTTTTTGTTTTTCTCAGGACATTTAAAAAAAATACTATTATAGTCCATACTCAAATTTCATTTTTTTAATGATTTTTCAGTTCGGATTTTGATGCATATGATATTGTCACATTGTGATATGATGTGGTGTTTGACCAGTCTTTGAATGGGTAATCCCTCCCATTACATTTGTTCCCATAAGAGTTTGGGTTTTTTGACTACGTGGAAATGGATGCACCTAGGCTACTATACTTACCATCACAACTTTTTCTTGACATACTCGTTATGCTGACTTGTCCAATGTGTCTAAAAACTACTCCTGTGTAAGGGCATCTATGTCTTTTCATTTTGTAGTATTGTGTGGCTTTTGTAGGGTCATGTACCCCAAAATGATTCCCTAAAATCCAAATAATCCCCGGATTCTTGCTGCTAATTAATTGACAATCTTGCCATGTTGTTGAAAAATAAATAAATTTAGGAATAATTTTGAAAATTTTAAATTTAAATTTTTTAAATGTTAAATGTGCTAGGTTAAAAAAAAAATTGTATATTTGAATACTTCTTCAAGTCATTTTTATAAAAGACAATTCAATTTTTAGATTTATTAAAAAATTAATATTTGGTCTATATTATAGCGCAAATACATTAATTATTGAATGAATCTAAAAAATTAATTGTCTCCTATAAAAAGGATCGGAGGAGTAATTAATAACTGTTCTTGGATAACTTTTGAAACACTTGATAACATTTGCCATAAATTGGCAGTATTAATTGCACTATGGAAGTCATGTAGTTAGAGACAGATTGGTGTTTATTTATTAACCATAAATTTTTTTTTTTTTTCTTTCATCACAAGTTTAATCTGGTTCAGAGGTCGTTCTTTCTTCAAGTGATTTCAATCCCTGCTCGATTGCAGTTACGGGGATTGAGCCTTAATGCTCCCTACTAAATTCAGCATCAATCACTACTGAACTAACTATCAATTGATTAATCATAAATTAATTTTAGTGGTAAGAGATTTAACCCTCTTATCTAAATGTTCATGGATTCTATTCATAACCCTCTTAAGTATATAAATACATTGGTTTAAAAAGGAGAATTTATTTTGTGTTTCTCACTCCTCCGCTAATTATGGTAAAATTTTCATCTTATGTCATGGTAAAAAAAAATAAAAGATGTTTATTTATCCATCAATCTATCGTAAACATAAATAACTCAATTTTACTACCACATAGGAAGAAATATGAAAAATGCTAACCAATGATTCCATAATGCTAATTAAAGAACCAATGATAATAAAATAATCTTAAAACTTATATAATTAGCCTTTTAAAAATATAAAAGAAAAATTCAATATAAATTTTACTTATTTTAATTTCCTCAACTAGTGTTTCACTAGTTAGCATGACCAATTTCAATTTATACTCTCCCTTCTTTTACTGTCATTACTTTATACTAGTAGATTTTTACAGATTTCGATATAACTAATAAACTTTTCTATTTTTAATAGAATTATTTATCATTTTTATAATATTTTAAATTAGTTTTTTGGGAAAGGATATTTTAAATTATTTATTACCTCATTTCAGATAATTTTATTTCTTCAATAAATAAAAAATAGTATTATTAAATATTGATAAAATAATAACTAATATTACATTTAGTCAAAAAAAATTATTAATATTAAATGAACTTTAAAATAACAAATAAATAGAAATATTTTTTTCTAAATGTGTCAATTAATTAATTCATAATTTAATATTTAAATAATATTTACTTTCATGAAACGAATTCAAGTCCAAAGATCGCTTAAACAATTAAAATATTTTTTTATTATATTTTCTTTTTTGGCACAAATAATTTTTTGACTAATGCTATGGTAACACAATTTTGCTACACAAAAGTGACACACATACTATACTAGTAAAATGTGTTACCATAATATTACTCTTTTTTTACTATGTGTAATGGAACTTTACATTATGTGTGTTACTTTTGTGTAATAAAAGTGTGTTACCATAACATTACTCTTTATTATTATTAGTAGATTGAAAAAATATTATTTAACAATTTTTTCTTGAAAAATAGATGAATTAGTTAATGATTTTAGTGTCATATATTAATTAGTGTATTGTAACATTAATTAAGAACTAAAAGAAATAAATTTTATATTAAAAATATATATATATATATATATATATAATACACATATTTTATCCTTTTTAGGTATTACAATATAACCCATACTGTGGGTACCTCGCCGCGCCCTGAATTGATTGAGTTTGGGTTTTCCACCCGGAGCGGTTTGAGTTTGGGGTTCTAGTTTCATCCCCGTTGAGAATTGAGAGGGTATGGGATACGTGAACTTTATGAATTTGGGTTTGGTGATGGCAAAATTCGTCTCTGCCCCATTGTCATGCCTAATATTTTTACTATATTTGTTTTTTAATTGGTGTCTCAAAGGCACGAGTATATAGCCACAACTCACGATATTTAGACACATTCACAAATCAAAATAATTATTAAAAAAAAATCACATCAGTTAATATGACTTTAATTATTTTCTCTTTAGTTTTTTTTGTTGCTTATATGAATGTACCTAAAAATAATTTATTTTCTCTTGTGCCATACTTCCTCCGGTCCTATATAAGAAAAAAATGATATGTTTTAAATTTATTGGAGTACTTAATGTATCTAAACTATATTATTGTCTAAATACATTAATTCTACAATGAATTTAAAATGTGATATTTTTCTTATACTCTCGCTATCCTAAAATATAAGTAAAAGTTTGTGAACAAAATTGAATATATTTTGTCCAAATTTTTAACCAAATATATTAAATTTCTTTGATTTATTTTTGATTATATTTTGAGACGGAGAAAGTACTATATAGAATCGGAGGGAGGGACTATAAGTATTTCTCTCTCAAAGATGCTGGTTAGCAATTTTCTTTTTCTTATATGGGAGAGTGAACAAAAATGCATGTCTATAGGTTATACTAGTAGTAGTTTTGGTTGATTTTGGTTAATGAGCTCAACTTTATGATTACTTTCTCTTCACTTTATATAGGTTTGAGGAAACGTGCAATCATTTCTATCTAGTGAGGTAAATCAGCTGAAAAGCAAGTATCATGTTAATTAATGAGCACAACTAAAAGCCTATTAATAAAATATTGAAAACTAGCCTCCCAGCCAGTTGAATTGAATAAATATTGAGAGACATTGTTGGTTGGGTTGGGGTTGTATTTAAAGCATGATCTTATTGATTTGATTTTCTGTGTCTTAAAAAAAGAAAACAAATTTTGTTTGTTGATGAATAATGAGAGAGAGCCTCTGGCAAAAGACTGAGGGAAGTTTTGGGGCATCAAAGAAAGAACGTGCTTATGTACAGTAGGGACTCTGAATAGATTCCTCTTCATCCAATCCCTTTAATCTTTATCATATGCAAATGCTGCAACCTTCAACTTCTCTCTCTCTCTTGGTATAGGGAGCAGTGGGTCAGTGCACAAAAAGGGATGAAAAAAGGGTAGGGTGCTCTTGCCAAAATGCTAACGGCTAAGAAAAGTTAGTGTCGTGTTGGTATGTGAGATGAGGGAGGGGGGCACATAATAAAAGTAACAAAGATTTTATCCATGATAAAGTACACTAAATAGAAAATGAGCTATGAGTAAATAAATAGATTAATCATTCACTTTTTTTTACTTGTAAGAAAATTCCAAATTGGTCCTCTTTGAAATTTTAAGAGATGATGAGTAAGTTGAAATTAAGAAATTCACAAAAGACATTCATGAAAATTATTGGCATATTTCAAATTGGTCTATTAAAGTTTAATATTTTCATTCATCCAAAACAAAAACTTTATATTTTCAAAGGGGTTTCAGAAACACTTGATCATCTAGTCCCATAAATTTAATTCAGTTAATAAAAACATCACATTATATATATGTATGAGCCGAAATTGAAACCCTAAACATAGTATTTATTTACTTTAAGGATGAAGTTTTTAGCCACCACACTACTCCCTCCGTTCCAAATTATATGTCACTTTAACATTTTTACACATATTAAGAAATGTGATCATTGTTGTATGGAAAAGAGAAATAATAAGTTGATTTACAAAATTATCCTTCATTTATGGTATTGAAAAAATAAATTGAAGAATTGAAAGAATAAAGAGTAATAAATAGTTAAGGGTATAATAGGAAAAGTTGCATTAAATGCTTCATTGGTAATGTAAAGTGACATATAATTTGGTACAAATTTTTTCTTCAAAAATGACATATAATTTGGAACGGAAGGAGTATTTAACAAAAAAAAAAATCGATCTAACACAACTTTTTTTTGTTAATTGTTATGAAATAAAGCTCATGACATCTTCAAGAAGGGTCGAGCAAAAATAAAGTAGGTAGTATGAGAGTCACATGACATCTTTCAGAAGAGTTGAGCAAAACTCAGTTATGAGTGTTAATATTTCTACTTTTAATCAAAAGAAAGTGTTAATCAAAATGGTACCTAAAAAATTACTCCTACCAATGAATATGAAATGGTATACTGTAATTTTCTAACAAACTCAAAAAGTTACTCAGATGATAAATGTGACTAAATGATTGAGAATTTCAAAAACCATAATGATAGCACAATACCACCCTACAATTTCAAGAAACAACAAAATAGGTAGTATGAGAGTCTACTTTTACATTAACTAGCAGGATACTCTTTTGCCAAAACTTTTAGACCTAAAACTTGAGGCTAGGATATGGCTGACTTAGGAAAATATCTATATGCAGTCATCATCAAAATCTACATACAGTGTCTTGTTATAAGATTCAAGGCTAGGTTACATAGATGAATGTTTATAGAATAGAATAATGGTGGTATATGGAGTGTACTGCTATACGTACTACAGTGTGGGGGCATGTGATCACTACAAGAGAGTTCACATCACAATATCTATATGAGCTGGACTGGGAAGGATAATTTGTTGTTGTTATGTTAGACTATGTCATAAACTGCAATAGGGTTTGTACTATTCATTTTGGAATTTAGTTCTGTCATTACAACAGCTTTTTTACGGTTTTACTGTAGCTCAACTAGAAGGTTTGGAGCTTTGATCTCAATATAGCATTTTTCTTCCATTTCTTTACTTGTGCAACAAAAGGACAATAGCAAACCAAGATATGATTTGGGCCAATTGCTTTGAGTACAAAGTGTTGGTAATAATGCTTGGGAAAATTAGCTCGTGTCACCAAATCCTTCACATATTTGGCGTTTATGTGTACAATATATACAGTGTGTGCATTAATAATACACATAATTACAAATAGGGAGTCATGTATTATTGAGTTTATACCAACCAAACAGTGAGTCCAAATAAGTGAGATCTAAGAAGGTAAAAAAATAATAATGTGACTAGTTGTTTGAATAGTGGAAGGAATAAAAGAAAGAATGTTGAGGGGTGAAAGTAGGAGGAAAGTAGAGCATTATATTCTCTTGTTTGAATAGAAAGTGTGGAAAAAATGTGTATTTATAAAATGATATAAATATCCTTTTTATTTATATCAAAGAGGGTCTAATCTAAAATAGAGATTATAACGAAATTAAATGATGGAAAGAAAATTCTCAATACATCAGCAAGCAGGAAGTCACAAAAAGCACCAGGCCACTCAAAAATACATACATACATAGCTCATCGAGCAACCAAGATTAGCTAATGCGTTAGCAAATTGATTAGCTTTATCATAAGAACTATGAACCACGATCTCTCACTTCAAATCTAATAAACAATGAATATTCTCGATAAGAGACCTCCCACGCATACTACTCTCCCATTAGAAGTAATAGCTTTCGTAAAACAAGAGATTCAACCTGCAACTCCACTGCTCTAAAATTAATTTCACATCATTTTATTATCTTTTCTATTAATTTTTCAAAAGTTTTGTGTATACCTTAAATATATAACATTTAGGTTTGTGTCTAAGCAAGTATATCTCTAGGTTCTTATATGTTATTTTCTTTCGGATGCTGCAAAATATAGCCAGAAGAAGCTTTCTGAACCTTCCACTTTAAATGGTTTAGAATTGTTAGGAGTGGATTCTCATTTTAATTGGATGAACTACTGATTAGGAAAGCATAATTCTAGAGTCCACCCCTCTATCATTTTTCCAGCTTTCCAATCCATCCTCCTATCTCTAGTCTCCCTTTATCAGCATTTAAACAAAATACTAAAGTTAACATAGGAGTAACTTTTTTACTTTATAGTAAATGAACTCTAGGCTGGATCCTAAGTGAGAGACATCTTTTTACATTCAGAACGTTTTTAAAGAATCGGTGATACTCCTTCCGATTATTATTATGAGCAAAAATTCACTTTTTATGTAACTTACGTATTTCATCTATACATCAATTATTCAATAACTTTAAAAATAAATTTTTGCTTATGATATTAAGAAACTTTTTTAGACCTCAAGTCATTGTTTCAAATTTCAATAGCCTATGACTAGGACAGGGAGTTGAGTGGACCCAAAGAGTTTGATGGAACTGGGCTGCTCTGCCACTTTTTTCCTCAGAAAATTAATGGGCCAACTTACTACTACAAACCAACCAACAAGGATTGCTACTTTAGATGGGGCAAGTGCATATAGCCCCACTGTGCTATGGCTTTCTTGTTGTCCTAATATCTGTTCATTTTCCAAATATAGGGTGGCTCCTTGTTGATGTATACATATGAGTCTAGCTAACATGTGCACATGTTAAGAGTTCAAAAGTAGAAACATTCTATTGAAGTTTGTGTATTTAATTTGTGAAAAGTTTAAAAAATGAATTAGAGGCATGAATTGCAATAAAATATTTCTTTTTTTGAATCATTAATATACGCCCTAAGCGTAAGCGCACACGTTAGCTTTTCCCATATAGCAAGCATGAATTTAAAATCATGGGTTCAAAATAAAAAGCAAAAAAATTACTCCCTATATATCCCAAAACTTTGGTCCTTTTAAGAAATCAAGACACAATTAATGATATTTTACTATTTATACCCTTACAAAAACTAAAGCATTCATTAAATAGATTTTCTCTTTCTTAATAAAGTAAGGGTAAAAATGACTTAACTTATCAATCTTTATTATTTCTTAATCTATGTGCAAAACTTTAAAAGGACAAAAATTTTGGGACGAAGGGAGTAAAATAAAGTGATTTCTCCTGTAAAAATAAAATGACATTGATTATAAAATAAAAAAAGAAGAAATTTTCCTTGTAAAAAATATGTGACAATTTATAAATCATAAAAGAAACTTTTATCCTTTTCAAAAAAATAAAAGTAACTTTTTTGAGTGAATAAATTGTTTTATTCCCTCATTTTCCAGAAGTTTAAAAGTTACAAGAATTCAGTGGGGGTGATTTTTGTTTTATGATTTCAAACAAAAGTTAAGCGATGATTAAAAATAACCTTAATATAGCTAATAACTGGATGCCAAATTTGATGTCCTGAACTAACCACCAAGCAAGTACAGTATATGCTAACAAAAATAATTAAATTTGAGGGCTCAAGGGTGCATTGCATGGTAGTGGTACATACACAAGGAAAAAGTGGAAGTTGATTGAGCTGATGATAATTCACCCAGACCCTTCAGTGTTTGCTTTCTCTGCAAATTGATATAAAAAACTTGGTCATAGTATGAACAGAAAAAGGGTTAGAACCAGCAAAGTATTAATCAAATCTATGCAAACTAGGATTAATTAAGATGATAGATAGTCCATATTTTCAAATTATTTGATGTGATACGAACTTCATCTGATTGTTAGAAAATATCGAATGCATGCTTGATTCTCTTGTGATCATACACTTTGGCAAGCTATAGATATTCTAAATCAGATTACCATGCACTTGGACTTCTGATCAGTTTGTCTAGTAGTCAACCCTGGCTGCAAGGAATCCTCCAATGCTTTGGTTTTCATTAGAGAATCGTATCTTAGACATTTTAACTAATAGGGTTGTCTAAATCTTCTACGGCTCTAGCAGCAGATTTGGCTGGTTTGGTTTGGCATTTGGATACTGCATAGCATGTTTGACATTATTGAGGCGAAACAAACCTGGTTTCCAAACTTGATTTTAACCTCCTAAACATGAAAGCAATAATTTGTTTCTTTTGATGTGAGTAAATATTATATAACCATTTCACGAATATAAAATGAAAATTCATATCTTTCAATCTCATGGTAATTATATATCAAAATCTGTAAGTCATTTTCATTAATACCAACTAATAATATTCATTACGTCAGAATAACAAAATTTCACTTTGAATCAAAACCAAGTTGACAAAATCAAATTTATTCAAAATCAAGTTTTCAAAATAACACACATTTTCTATATCAAGCCAAATCAGCCATGATGCTTATGGGCTACCTGATAAGATAAGTATTTTGATATGCAGTATGCCAGCTTCTTTCTTTTTTTTCTTGACTAAATGCAGTATGCCAGCTAGAATGATTGATTTCAATGTTTTGTACTAGTGGGAAATGCATGTGGGTTCAAGGGTGTCCTTAAAGGATAAAACATAATTGTTGAGCACTGAGTAGTGAAAAAAGTTGAAAATGTACTTTCTTCAAAAGGAAGTCAATCAGGGTTGGCTAAGAAGAGAAGTCTCTGAAATTGTACATGATGATGCATTGATGCAGTTCAGCTAATTAGCATGCATGTGATGGAGGACATGAATGATAAATATTAATTAAAGCACAAAATATGGTTTTCCAGCAGTATTTGTACGGAAGGAGTATAAATGATTCATTTGGTACACAGAAACTCATAGTATTAAGTTCCAATGTAACTGGCAGGCTTGTAAAAACCAAACATCTTATTCAACTTGGTTGTACAACACAAGCACTAATGACGTATCCAGTTGAGATGATACAAGCAAATAGCAGTCAGACCTAAACTACAAATAATAATGTAACTTGCAAAACAAAAAGAACAAATATGCCAATATAATATTAGGATAAATTTGAAATCATTTGACCAGAGTCACACTTACCCACAGTTAAAACGAATTGGGGGAAATTATAATAGATTGCTCAGTTAATCAGCTTATGTGCCATAGTTTCAGACATTTTTCTTAATTAAATACATGTAACAGCGACACCTTATTAAATCTAGAACTGTACAGTCGATGAGATGTCAGCTCAGTTGTAAGAATTTGACCTTATAACCTCAAGGGACGGAGTCCAAATCCCCTTGGGGACAGTTGTAAAATGATTGTTAACGTCACTTTATTTAATAATAATTTCTCCCTTCCTCAAAATTTTTAAAAATAAAAATCTAAGAACTGTACAGGAATAGATCAATCACAACAAAACAGAACAGACAGCTGATCAAAGGAAATTCAATTTTAACTCTGCAAAGTAATAAAACTGTGTACTTGCCAAATAGAGACCACTGGAAGGGGAGGGGGTGGAATTCCAACACTAGCGTGTTAGACCTCTAATTAGTACTGTTATTAGGCTGCAGTTATTGTTTGATTAGGCAGCAGTTAGTATTAGGCAGTGATTGAACATATAGGTAAATGGAAGGAAAAGTCAGTAGGCATTTATTTGGAATTGGATATTGATAGGGAGAGACCAAGCTCTCTAATTCTTAGAGGGGGAAAGACCAAGACTCTCAAATTTCTTGGATAGGAATCCTTTATCTTGTAATATTTATGTCAAGATTGTGAGTGTTTTGTGTCTGTATATTGTACTACAACTTCCTCTGTTATTGAGAATCATTCACTAGAGTTTTTGGAGAATGTTAATAAGTTCCGAAATTCATTTCGCCGTCCAGTAGCAACAACCGTCTTTTTTATTAGGATTCATCTTAACCCGTTTAAAAAACCGAATGGGAGAACTAAAACAATGATACCAATAGGAGAAAGAGGAAGAGATCAGATAATCAAAGTTAAAACACAATTTTAGTCCAGCTACCGAAGAACTTAAAAACTTATAAGTATAAAACAGGTTAGGACAGCTCAACTTATTAGATACGCAAGAAATAAACCACTTGATTTCATATATTTCTTTCTCCATTCAATTGGATTGAACTGCTTGAGCAGGAGTTTTTGACTCGTCGTCCGCTAATAGCCTATGCTGCTGGCCCCAACGATTGTTGGACCGGCGACCCGGACGAGCGGCTCATACGGAAAGTTGTCCCGTATAAGGTAAAAACTAAATGCCTTATCCGAAAAGGTTTTTCATGTCATTCCCATTGAGGTCCGATTTGGATCCCTTCGTTGTTTTCTTTTCTTCTCACACCTTTTCCTCGAAATGAGAAAGAAGATGGTACACTCGAATTGTATTATTTAAGTGTTTTTTGCTTGCCAAAGATCCTACTTCCACAATTGGTAGGTCAACGGGTTATTCAAATAAGCTGTGTTTTATGTGGTTTTCACATGTTACAACTTCCGTACCAATTTGGTCGATCCAGAATGGATCGGTTAAACATTCTATTAGGGAGCCTGGTCTTTATTCTTTTGTGTGGCATTCATTCTCGTTTGGCTAATTGGCTCTTAGAAGTAATAAATTATGTGTTGAATCATTTATTTTCTGAACCATAGATACCAGTTTCTATCTTAGCAGTAACTAACTATTAGAAAAATATAATATTAAGCCTTCGGAGACATGTATATACCCTGAGTAGTGCCAACTGACATAATGCGGTCTATATTATCAATCCGCCCTTGTATGGATTTTAGAAGTGAATTCAGGGATGAAACTCTTTTCCTAACACTGGATATCTTGGCCGCATGTTGCATTATGAATGGCAAAGGTGCATCTTCTAGTAACTGGTCGAGTTCTGCCCAAAAAACACAAATTTCAAGTTACCTAATTGTAGACCTGGAGTATTTAGAAAGTATAATATCCTCAAGTTATAGGAGAAACAGCAAAGACATTAACATTAAGCAGCACCGAAGTGAAATTTTAGCAAGTTAACAAAGGTAACCCATATTAGCACACTACAGCAGCAAGTTCGATCTGGCAAATAATACTTACACGGAGAGTAGATTGGCAGGGAACAATGTTTTTTTCATTGTACAAACAACTGGATATATGTTAGCCTACTTGGGAAGAGTGAAGTATTTTTATTTTTATTGTATATCTCACAGAATATCTACGAAGCTCTATGGTGCACCAAACTTTTGGATCCAGCACTCTCACTTCATGGTAACAGACTCTTTGGTGGAGGCTAATAAATGGCTCTTTCATAAAATTTTCTACACTAGACCATATGGTAGCCAACTTTCTTATACAACCGATATGAATGGAATGTGTCATTGTATTTGCAAATAAAATGGTTAAAAAACTATTTGTTGTTCAAATTAATATTCACACATCCTAGTAAAACACTATCAGCCAGGAGGCTAAGATGCTGATCGTAATAGAACTTGCCCCTCTGGACCATATAACTTACTCCCATATGTGATTCTTTTATGAGGGTTAAACCAAAGGTATCATAGAAAATTAATTCCAGAATAATGAACTGCAATAGCCAATTGAAAGCCTCCCAAGAATTGCATGTGGCAGCACCATAGAGAAAAGCTTCTTCTAAGTTGCGAGAATTATATAATTGTATCCAGTTTTGTCTTTCTTAGGGTTGAACATTCTTATAAAGGAAGAGAACGGGAAAAGCAAGATAATGGCAATAAAAGCTTTACTTATTTAACCTTAAATTAGCAATATAATGTTACCAGAGCTACAAGAAAGAAAAGAGTAAAGACTAGAACTGCTACTTGCCCAATGGTACAGAAACACTCTTTTCAACTTTACATCCCAGCTAAGAAATCCATCGTACAAATGCTTATGAGGAGAACAAAACCTCTAATCATAGTAAGCAAAATCTTCCTGGTACACCTTAAGTCACGAATTTCACATTTTTCCTTCTTTCCAGTATAGAATAAGTAACAACACGTCTTATATCATCTTTTTAAGCCTTTTCTGCTTTCCGTTGGTTTTATAGTAGGTTAAACAGAATAGTCCCAATGTTACTACCTACTTCACTGGTTTAGAGAGTAGCACACAAAGTAACTCCTTATTGTAACAAGATAACAAACTTAGAAGGTCTTGGACCTTATGGTCTATCTATGAACATGCAAAATCATTGGTTGTTATTTTTTCAGAAATTCTCTAATTTAACTAAACTTCGATACAACTATCTAGAAACTTATAAGCACTTTTCAGCAAGTGAAGAACCATGAAATTATTTTAATTAAGAAGCTCTTGAACTCAGCCATAGATTATTTTGGCAACTTCATAAAATAGTTATTATTTCCACACAAAACAAAAAACTATTAGCAAGTAGGTGAAGTCTATGCTCAAACTTTCAGATTTCAGAAACCATAATAAAACTCACCCTTATGAACGAAACATGGTAAACATTCCTATGAGACCAAAGGGCCCATTGCCCTTTTGGCCCAGTAAGGTAGCATCAGCCTGACTATAACCACTACAGAAATTTTGAGATGTTTCAAAGCCCTTCTGGAAGGTGTTCCTTTGAGTAAGCTTTGAGAAGAACAATTATGGGAAAGAGATCATTACATCATTTAGAGGGCGCATCCTACCTTTCAGCTTGACAGGATAATTGTAGCCCCGAGCACCCCACCCCCCCGCCCAAACACTTCAATGCAAGACTAGTTTATATAAGAGTACCTCCAATGGTGCAACCTATCATCAGTGGTTTAAGTGGATTTCACAGTGCCACATCACTCTCAAGTAACTCCAAACACTTCAATACTTCAATGTAAGACTAATTTATATAAGAGCACCTCCAATGGTACAACCTATCATTGGTGATTTAAGTGGACTCCACAGTGTCACATCACTTTCAAGTAACTCATCCATTTTTTAGCAACCCTTTGGGAACTCATGATGAGTCCAGAAACTTACACAACATATTGCTAAGGACACGTTGCTTCAGCAAGCAATTGTCCTTGCAAGTTGTCACCACATCAATCTTCTCCAGATTCATCAAAAACACACCTTTTGAACTTAAGAACTCTCTAAGGACTACAGTTGGAGGTGATATAAGGACCTCAGCCTCCAACAGCTTTTCTAATAATCTCATCAAATCACATCGTTGGAATCTCCTAAATGATCTTGAACCAAACACATGTCACACATCCACATGAGTTCTATGCACAGTACACCATAAGAAGGAGGCAACACAAATACTATCCATCACAAGTAATGTGCACTATCTCATAAACTCCTAATCTTAATTAAAATTAAAACACTCTCGCTAACTTGAGTCAGTGTGCTTTCACAATTACCTATCACGGCATACCATCAAACGACCCTAAGGAGGAGGTATCACCACTGTAGTTGGAAGATCCTACATTCCTACCCGTTTGGATTTCATACAGAGCATTAACAATGGTAAGCACAACAACAAATTCCTCCAATATCCCAATATTAATAATAACAACACAATGACGATCCATCAATAATAAACAAAAACAAAACTCTACATGCAAATTGCAACACAAAACATATACATAATTTGAGCCAGATTTTGGTAATTTGGTATATGATAATATAATCAAGCATTAAAAATTCTCAAAATCAAACACAGTTAATTTTGAAATTTGAGCACAATGTTGTGAAATCAGCAACGAGAGAAAAAAGAGTAAGCAAAAGATATACCTCCAGTGAGACGATCGATAGAAGAAGAGAGATGGTTTTGGCTGATGAGAGTTTGTTGAGCTCTGAAATCGAAATCCCTAATTACGGAAGAGAGGATCGAGGACAAGCCTTTCGCCAACACATCGGAGCTTTTCGTGAGGGGGTCGGCGGCGTTATCGGTTTCAGAACCGTTCTCGCCGGCGTGAGAAGTTGAAGGTTCCGTTTGAACGACGACGGTGTCGTTTTCATTGGCTGAAGTGGATCGAGTGTCACTCGAGGTTTCCATTGTCGTTCGCTTCAGTTAATTCATCGGGCTTTTCACGAATAAACTGAAACTAGTATCCGTAAGAATGCTTTTTTAGATTTATTAACTTATAAAGAAGGGTTATGGTAAATAGTGTCTCGGACACTTCTTAAGCATACCAAAAATAAAAATAAAAGATAAAGTTAAGGTTGATAAAATAACTTTTTATACTTTCATGTAGGGGTGTTCAAAAATTCTGAACCAAATTGTAATTCGAACTGCACTGAACCATATTTTAAACTGAACCATTTAATTCAGTTTTGAACTGAACCACTTTTAGAAAACAGTTACAATTCAGTTTATAACTGCTTCAGAACCAGTTTAAATTTATGAACCGGTTTTTATTAAAATAGAATATTTAATATTTTTTTTAATGTTTTATCGGAAAAAAAGTTCTCGATTTTTCCGAAAAAAAGTTTTCGGCTTTTTTCGGGAAAACAATTTCGATTTTTTTTTGGAAAAAAGTTTCCGATTTTTTTCGAAAAAAAGTTCTCGATTTTTCCGGAAAAAAGTTTCCGACTTTTTTCGGGAAAAAATTTTCTGTTTTTTTTGGAAAAAAATTTCCGAATTCTTGACTTTTCTGAAAAAAATTTCCGACTTTTTTTCGGGAAAAAATTTTTGATTTTTTTCCGGCAAAAAGTTTCCGATTTTTTTTTCGGAAAACTCTCGATTTTTCCGAAAAAAAATTTCGATTTTTTCTTTCGGCAAATAGTTTCCGATCTTTTTTTGGAAAAAAAATTTCGCTTTTTTTTTCAGAAAAAAGTTTCCGATCTTTTTTCGAGAAAAAAATTTCGATTTTTTTTCTTCAGGAAATTGGTTGAAAACCAGTTTTTATTAAAATACCGGTTTTAAACCAGTTATCTGAAACTAATCCAGTTAAAAGATGTGAACTGGTTCTAAACCGGTTATGAACCGAATTGTAACTGGTTTTAAAAATAAACTAGTTTTTTATGAAAAGTGGTTCCAGTTATATGGTTCAGTTCAGTGCAGTTGATGAACCATGAACACCCCTACTTTCATGTAAGGCTAAGGCGTTGGCGAGTGAAATTATCTGGCGAATTAAAGTACCCAGTTTTTGAGAAAAAGTGAAGTAGCCATTTGTTAGATCAACTGGTGAATTAAAGTGAAGTAGCCATTCAACTGGTGAATTGAAGTGAAGTAGTCATTTGTTAAATCAATTGGTGAATTAAAGTGCAACAAGCACAAATTTATCAGGTGAGCACAATGGCATCACCAACGATTCAATCAAAAAATTAGAAGGCGAGACAACTCAAAAGCAGGCGCCTCGCCAAAGAAGAAAGGTATTCTCTTGTAGACATCATCAAGGTATGACAAATACATTTATGAGCATTCAAGAAATAGAAATAAGATGTCTTTTTTTTTCGTCCAAGAAATAAGATGTCTTGAAAATATGAACATATAACAAAGAAACAATAGCAAAAGAGGAATCTTTATTCAATTTGTTTAGCAAGGTTTATTATTACATAATAGCCTTAAGATCTAACAAGACCCTGCAATTTTAGCAAGGTTTATTATTACGATTACCCTAAATCTAACGGGAACCGGGCTTAGGTTTCTTCTCTACTATGGGAGTTCTTACTTTGGACTCCACCGTCACTTGGTAGCGTTCTTGGTCTGAATCCCAAGAATCCTCTTTAGGATTATATGTCTTTAAAAACTCAGCATAATCTGAGTCGGTTTTGTCAGAATCTGAGACCTCCACCTCCCTAATTTGACGTTTGTTTTTCTTGGGTCTTTTGATTACGGCCTTAGATGAAGAGGCTTTAGAAGAGGTGGACTTAGAAAAATCAGTTTTGGATTTCTTGCGCCTAGGAGCGGCGCTAGATTTCTTGGATAATTTATCCGTGATTTTAGATAAAGAAGAGTATAGAGAAAGAGAATGAGGAAAGGTATGAAGAACTAATTAGGAAAAACCTCCTTTTATAGGGTTTTCACAAAGAAGAAATTGTGGATTCACGATGAACACGTCACCCAAGGCACAATGATAACTGCTTTTTGACTAGACCACGTTGGAAATTGGGTTTTGGGTGCACTCTTCGAGGGAGTGGGGGAGTTAGAAGCAAAATAAATGCAAATTCCATTAAAAACGATGAAAAGCGAACACTAAGGAGAAACGTTAAGAGATAAACACGCAGAAGAGATAAGCATACAAATTGAAAAACCAGAATTAAAACGTAAACGCATATTAATTAAAAAAAAAGGTTCAATAGGTGACGCCCAAGGGCGAATACAAAGACAACAAGTTTAAAAATATTACAAGATAAGGCGCGCAAGCCTGAATACATCAAAAGAGTAGAGAAAGAGTTAGTTAGCACCAAGAGGAGTAAAGGGAACAAGTTTCCCGTCCACAATCTTGCTCAGGGCATCCGGCTCGCCCAACTTGACCAAATCAACCTCGTGGAAGGCGACCTTCACCTGCTCCAAAGAAAACTGGAAGCCATCATCATATTGAGAGCCAAGGGCCACCTGTAGTCCCTCCACCTTGCTGGCAAGGGCGTCGTTCTCTTTGGCGAGCTCTTTCTCTTTGGTCGCCGAGGCGAGCTTATCCTTTTGGGTCTTCACCTCATCCCTTAAATGTTTAATCTCATGCACATGGCTTTTTCTTTCCTTGGCCCAGGCATCCTCTTTCTCCTTCACCGCCTCCTTTAATTTCTCTTCACAACTATCCTTGAGATCATTAATGTCCTTCTCAAGCTTCGTCTTAGTGGCGGCATACTCCTTCTCAATAGAGCCCAAGTTCTCGTCCACCAGCTTAACTTTGTTAGTGGCCTTTATAACCTCAAGTTCCTGGCAAGCAGAGAGAAAATAGCTGAACATAGTACCTCTGATATGGTAATCTGTGACCATTTTCCTTAGGCCCTCGGAGCTGGTCTCAGAGAAAGAGGACGAGTTCCAAATTTTTAGAATTCCCCATCAACGTATGACAAGGAATCAAACTCAGAGTCCCAGAAGCTAAGGGACAATTGATTTTTCTTCTTCTTGAGGATGGGGTTAGCCCCACAGCAGACAGGAGGAGGAGCAGAGCTAGCAGGGACGTCTTCTTTGGCAGTAGCCTCAATGTCGCCCTTATTCTTGCTACTTCCGCCGGAAATGACACCACGCCCGAACTTGCTCCTGATGTTCCTTCTCTTCTTAGCAGGGCCTCATCTACCACCAATTGTGTTAGAGGATCCACCGAGGCAACAGCGGCAACAGCTTTTTGTTTCGCCTCTCTGGCCTTTAGGATGAACGCCAGACTCTCCTCTGCAGATAGGATCGACATAGAAGCTACAAAACAAACATAAAAGGGAGAGAAAGTGAATAAAATTAAGAAATATATAAATAAACAGATATGCGAGAGAAGTGAGAGAAAAAGTAAAGGCCACTTACCCATATATTCCCTTAGGGACTCAGAGGTTGTCTCTCTGGCGAGCAGATCACTAGAGCCCATATCCTTAAAAGTGGCGAGAAACCTGGCAGCTTCTCGCTCATACTCATTAAGAGTCTCCATTTTTGTTCCCCTTATGAGTCTAGGGGAATATGACCAGTAGAAAGGGAATAAAGGTTCCCCAGAGTTATCAAAGAGAAGGTCACTGAAACCCTCACCACAGCTAAAACAGAGGAAAGTATCTCTGTAATTTTTGAAATTGGAGGCGTACAAAGAGAAACGCCCTCCGGTTAGCTTGACTTCTAAGGGAAATGAGAGAGTGAGGAGAAACGTTTTTGATTTGGAAGAAATAGAAAAATATTCCTACAGCAGAAACTATCTCTAGATTGTGGCAAGCCAATTCAAAAGCTTTTATAAAGGCCCATCTATTAGGGTGAAGTTGGGTGGGGGCAACGTTCATGATTTTTAGCATTTGGCCCTCGAAAGTAGTAAAAGGGAGCCAAAGGTTAAGGGCCTCGATAACATGGGTATACATGTACAAATAGTGGAGCTCTCGGGTATTGACGGTAGTGACATATTCACCCTCACTCACTGGATCAGTGATAATGAGATTCTCATGATTCGGATCAGACAATTTAACTGCCTTTCTAAAGGTAGAAACGAATTCGCGAGTGATGAACTTAGAAGAAACCTCCATCGAAGTAGAAATCATCGAAACAAAGTCTGCAATAACCAAAGCACGATTATTAATGTTTTTCGGGGTAAACGAAGAACGAGAGATAATGACGCAGTCACTATCACTACTTCCCGACTCGAAATTGCTGGAATTAACTTGGAACCCGAACAGTTCCAAAAAGTAACCACTCGTATTGAGGGTTCCGTCAGCGCTAGTATAATGGGCATGAACTTGACGTTCCCAATCAAATACCACATGGTGGGTTACCAAGGGATAATCCTTTGCATCATTCAACTCTCGCAAGAGATCCATGATCTAAAAAGCAAGAAATTAAAACACTTAAGAAAGAAATGCGAAAATACCTTTTGGAAGTTTAACAGTTGAAAATCGGGAAAATCGGAAGAAACAGAGTGGATAGCGTGTTTATCGCTTAGAATCCAGAGGAAAGGGAGTAGACTAGATCTAGAAAGAGGGAGAAAATTCTAAGAGGTTGAAGAAGTGAAAAAAAATCACAAGAAAATAGTAAAATGGTATTTATGGAGAAAATCTGGCGAGAATTTGAAACGCTCAGTTACCCATTTGGGTAAAACAATGTCTCGGAACGCGTGTCAGCGTGGACAACACGTATACGACAGGTGTCGACATATGAATGAAATGGTAGAGGAAACGTTTGGTATCTCGCCTGTGGCGTGGTCTCACAACGCCTCACTTAAATCCCAAAGTTTATCTCGCCTTAGGGCGTGGTACATGTCTCGCCCTGGAAAAGGGACGACAATATTTGATTATACTTACAAAATTATTATCTTTCACTTGTTGATATATGTGTAAACAGGAAGTTAATAATAGAAATTCATTCATCCAAAAGAAACAATTACAAAGAAGAAACCAATACAAAGGGAAGTGCTGAAAGGGAAATACTACAAAGGAAATACTGAAAGGGAAAAACAATTGAAATGATAAAGCTAAAACTACATGAATCTAAACATCTGGAGTTGCATCCAAAGCCATGGTCTGCATGTTCTCCAAGGCACGTTTGTATTTCTTGGTGGTCACCAGGTCCTCAGTGATTTTCTTCAGCCCATCCCCTAACTTTTTTGTCTTAACCTCAAGACGCGCAAGGTTGCGGCGTTTTGGCAACAAAATGGCAATTTCCTCCTTATTACTCAGGCGAGGCTCTTCCTTCTTTTTGGATAAGATTTTCAGTTCATCTTCCAAAACTTTCATCCGGTGTACCGCCTCTTCTTCAGTAAAGACAAGGTTAAGAAGCTCCTCGTGCACTCTCATACTCTCCTTCAGATGCCAAGTTTGGTCAAACACGTCAGAAACCATCTCATGATGGCAGTAATGGGCATCCTCAACGGATTCAATGAAAGCTGCATCAGAGGCTAACTCGCCTTTGAGATGCATCACCCTTTCCAGAAAGAGCAGCTCTTTGTTGGTTAACCTCTAGGAGGCGAGCCGAAGCTCCTCAACAAAGGTAGAGAAGTCCTCTACCTGGTCTATCAGTTCATCAATGTAACACCCTACTTAAATCTACCCAAAATTTTTGACCAATAAATAAATAAAACACAAGTAGACACAAGTAGAGCATTACACGTGAAAATCATCAATAATCACCCTAGCATATAATCCAAATATATATCATGTTTATCGCATACATTGCAGCGGAAATAATAAGACCTTCTCATTCATATCATGATTCAAATATTAAAGATCATAAACAAGTCACCGACTAATAACCATTAAGTTCAACAATCATAATAATTCAACCTTCACATTAATCACCTACAATTATCTCGTCATCAAGTAAATAGGCAATTAAGTACTTGGCATAAGCCTTACACCATCATAAATAAACAAGGTCTAAGAACGACACTAGGCAAAACCCAACAATAAAGATAAAACCCCAAGATGGTGTTACAATCCTTCAGAGCAACGGACAAGGGTACTATACTAATAGTAATGACTCATCTCCTCACCCCGAATACTTGGCAACAATGCCGGGTACTCCTCCTAGGCAAGCAAAGGAACTCCTCACGCCTGAGAATCTGAATCGTCCAACGATCCATTACATAAAAGAAATAGAGAGTTAGTACATATAATCGGCATTTAAAATAAATGAAAGTAAATTACTAACATTAAATCTAACCCAACATATACAATGAATACATATACACATTCATTCACTATCCACATAACTAACATACATATAATACCAATTCATCTTCATCAACAAGACATATACATATAATCAATCTATATCCATAAATCTTATACGCACCGTCAACAATCAACAAGATATATGCACATTCCATTAGTACACAATTATTCGAATATCACATCATTATCACAATTAAGGTTCACCTTCCTAATGCATCTAATGTCACCTTCATGTATGTCCTAGACATGTCTACATGTGGTACCATATCACCATCTATATAGGATACAAGAATCCCTTCACCATCTATTATCACCATCAATTGACACCATCTATATAGCAAAGCAAGTCAGAGAGCACAGGGCTGGCTGGCGAGCACTGGCGAGCCCAACGAGTTCCCTCGCTAGCTCTCGCTTAACGACGAACGCCCAGAATTTCTGCTCTGTTTTCGTGACTGTTCGGATTCCACCACCAAATCATCCAAAACGTGTTCCAGTTTAAAAAAGATGTTTCCTTTAGGTTATAAGCATGTTACCATACATAGAAGTACAAGTTTCATCTCTTACAAACATCAAAATCATCACCAATCAAAGATTATGCATATTTTTCATTCAAAACTCAAAAACCTATAATTTCATATGAACATACATTGATTCTCAAAATTGAAAGCATCAACGTGTACTTTTAGCATTACATAACATAGATATCACGAAATCATTACAAAAGGAAGCATTTTGATTCATATAAAAACATAAAAATGCTAACTTTAAGCATAGCAAAGGGTGAGAGGGTTTGGGCAAAGAGAAACATGATTTCTCCTCCCTCTTTATCACCCACAAATTATATGAAACTACTCTCTTACCTCTAATTCTTCAAGAATTAGCTCCCCCAAATCTTTCTCTTAGCCTCCTCTTCTATGTTCTTCTCCTCTTCTTCTTCTCTAGATTTTTCTCTTTCTATTTCTTCACAAAATGATGACAAATGATTTTCTCTCACTAAGTTTCAAACTTATACCTAGGTTAATTCCTTCTCAATTTACTAAATTGCCCTTCCTCATAAAACCCACTTCTAATTTCTATCTACACCTCTTAAAAACACTACTATTCTAAATACACCACTACACCAAAAGCCACAAATTTAAATAAATCACACAATATGGAAATTAAATAAATCAAATTAAATAAATAATTAAATAAAAACAGGATGTGACAATCAACATCAGAGCGAAGCAAGCGCTTCAAAACTTTGATAATCCTAACAACTGGGGATTCAAGAACATATGTGGGAGAGTCCATATTTGAATTGTATGATTGAATACGAAGAAATGTGCGTGGCTTGAAACAAATCAATAAGGTAGTAGCTCCCGCCGATAGAAGGAGTCACATCGTGGGTGAAGGCACGCCCGAAAAAGTAGCCACGTAACAGAACGGTTAGCAGCAAAACACTCGTCCATGATCACCACTTCGTCTCCATAGAGTCTCGGGCTTGGGGGGCTGTGGACTGGGTTAAAATATAGGGGGTTTATTTAGCAAGACCCACACATTGTTTCAGGATCCAAATATAGGCCCAACGCACCAAAGGAAAATTCAATCCAAACATGCCAAAAATGTGTTATAAAGGCGAAACATTCATCTCCGGCAGGGCGAGAAGGCGATTCGCCCACGATACCCATGATCTTCCAGCGTAACTGCTGTTTTGCCCACTATTTATTTCAATGGTCATCCATTACCCCAAGAACCAAGAACACGATTTGAGTAATATTTTCATGTTCTTCCCACGTTCCCCATGATCAGTGTGTTAATAGGCGCACGATCCATGTATAAAGGGTGAACATGGGGATGAACCAGGAGAAAGAAAAGGGCGAGAAGTTTTCCCTCTCATGTAACCTATAAATACCTATGATTATGATGAAGAAAGGACTGACAATTTTGTTATCAACAGTCTATTTTAATTACTTTTTATACCACCCTAAGTTTTTACCAGAACACCCTCCTTCCTAATTTTTTAGGGTTAAATATGTTTTTGGTCCCTATAGTTTCCTATAATTTTGTTTGTAGTCCCTGGAACTTTTTTTCTCATTTTTTAGTCCCTGATGTTTTTTCCGTTAGTGTTTTTAGTCCTTACTTTTAACCAAACTCTTGTATACTTTCAAATATTTGAATGATTTTTTGTATTCATGTTTATAATATTATAAGAACATTTCTGATAAAATTTAGAATTTTTTAACATAAGATGAATTATTTATGATTTTTTATGTGCAAAAAACTAAATAATCCATAAATAATTTATCTCTTGTTAAAAAAAATGTAAACTTTTGTAAGCGAGATTCATATAATGTACTAAACATGACCGCAAAAAAACTTTAAAATTTAAAATGATATGCATGAGTTGAATGAAAAGTAAGTACTAAAAATACTGATAGAAAAATCTTCAGGGACTAAAAAGTGTCAAAAAAAATCTACAGGGACTAAAAACGAAATTCTGCGAAACTATAGGGACCAAAAACATATTTAACCCTTTTTTTTATTGACTAAATTTTATATAAATTTTTCATTGTATCTTTTTTTTTACTAAACTTCTTCGTATGACTTTTTTATTGTTTGTGTTTTGCTTTTTTTCCCTTGCATGTTTATTGAAAATCTTGTTACGCATGACTACAACTTCATCACAATACGAAAAAACTCAAAATCTTGTTTTTTTTTTTGCCTTTTTTTTAATAAACTTCTTTATATAATAAGTGTGTGCAAAAAAAAGAAATTTTATTGGTGAATTAAAATAAGGGTATAATAGGAAAATAAGGTGCAAAAATACACTTTCTTAATTTTTTTATTTTATTTTTCTAAAAGGACATAGTGTTGGTAATAAAATTATCATAATTAATTAACCAATTTTTTTTTTCATAGTTCATGAAGCAAAAATCCTCTTTGAAGTCCAAATCAATATAATTGGCAATTTAGTTTTTTTTTTAATTTAACAAATAAACCAGAAATTAAGGGAGGTCAAAAATCATCATCCTCGTAAAATAACTTTCATAAAGTGGAGGCAAAAAGGTTTCGCAAAATGACCGTCAGAATAATACCCACGGATTCCTAGAATATCCTGCATCATACTATAACACAGATAACTATTGTGTTTTCCAAAATTGCCGCAAATCAATTTGCAAAGGACAAAAATCGGAACAATACGGAAAAAAATCTCAACAATACACAAAATTTACCATAAATATAATTGAGTCATAAATGACACCATTATAATCCCATATTGTGCATACATCATGATTTTCTAAATACACTAAATGTAAGGAATCAATGTTCCTTCACTTACACATGACATTAACTAAATTAAAAACAAACTTTTTTTTGTCGCAGATTAAAAACAAATGTTATTACAGCCACACTAAAATAAAGCAAAGTCCATTCTAATTTATTTTAAATATGAATTCTTTCCATGCTCTTGATTTATCGTCATCACATCTGCATGGTATAATAATACGCTTTTGAGCCTGTCAAAAAAATATGTTCAAGTGCGGGAGAAATCATATGAATATCGTTATTATGTGAAAACAATATTATAGAATTAGAAATAACATAAAACTAATTTAAACTTAACTGATTCGTTAAATGCATTGACACTTATTATAAACGCACTTTGCAAAACGATGGGGACACTCCTTATATATGCAATCATAGTGTTCCTCACACAAATCAGCTGTAATTTAAAACAAGAATAAATGAATGTTCTGAAATGTAAAAATTAAAGATAAAAATTTGAAAAAGGTGACAAAAATGTCTTACCGCTGACAACAAGTAATACTGAAAGAAAGAGTATTATAGCATAAACACAACATATAAGTTTCGTCATATTTTTGGTTTTTGCATGTAACAAATTGAAAATGGTTTGATCTCTATATAAACGTTTACACCCATTAAATAGTTTTAGTACGTACGTGTTGTAAGAAACCCTTCACAAATAAAAATTATTAGTAAATGAACAAACATTGTTTCTTAAGCACGTTGATGTATCATATGTATCTTTAACTCACTCAATTGATCACTTATAGTACAAAAATGATATAAAAATATTTTTGGCCATGTGAGTTCATTGTATTTTAATACATACATTCTTTTATGCTTTTTTTTTTTTATCCTTTCATGATAGTAGGAAAAATATTCCAAGGGATATAATAGTGACTAATGATGGAAAATATAGGTGTTCAAAAAAAATGATGGAAAATATAGTTTTATGAATAACTCATGTATTAATGATAACAAATCTATGTCTAAATTAAAAGTATCTTAGATTAATATCAATATATCAAATGTGAGAGTCGCGTGATTTGTTTCACATGGTATTTTACTTAATTTCAAAATATTTTTTCATTAAAACTCTTTTTTTTTTTTATAGTTTTTGTTTTAATGCTAATATAATATCAATGGTCGTGAACCACTATTCCGACCACTGCCAATCAAAATCAACCACAACTATAATCACATTTGATCACTATTCTAACCACCTTTGATATTCAATTTGACTACAACCGACAACTATTATGACCATAACTTCGACCACCACTTCATCCACCTCTATCACCACCAGCTAACCACCACCACCAGTCAACACTTTGACCACCACCAATTAGTACCACTTCGACCACCACTCCACCCACCTCTGATCACTAGTACAATTACCGCTCACTACCACTACAACACCACCAACCACCGCCGACCACCATTCTAATAGGCATCTTCCGACAACCACCATTATTAAAATAACTACTACATATATAACTACATTATGTATTTTTAATATTTTAATTATTTTGCATACCAATTGGTATAAATTATGTTTATGGTGTATATTTATTTTTCTATTTATGTTTGAAATGGATTTTGATTTTTGAAAACTTCATAACTCAAAATTGAAACTGGTTTTGGAATTTTTTAAACTCAAAACAGAATTTGATTTTGGTTTTAGAAAATTTTAAAACATAAAACCTCCCTAAATGGTTAGCTTATGAATAAATCATGAATAAAGAAATAACATATTTATGCCCAAGTCAAAATTATATTAAATAAAAAATAATGTATATAAAATGCGAGAGTTGTATGATATGATAGGCATTTTCATTTCGTTAATTATATGCTTCATATTTATGTGAATTTACCAACTTATATAAAGATGGAGTTGTAAGAAATTCTATGTTTAACATTCTCCTTTAAAAAAAATGTTTTACATTCTCGTTTTGATTATGATTCATATAATTACCAACTTATATGAAGATGGGGTTGTAAAAAATTCTATGGTTCACATTCTCCTTTAAAAAAAATGTTTCACATTCTCATTTTGGTCGATGTTATGATTCATATAATCAAATATTTTGTAGCTAAACAAAATAAAATTCTAGTCACTAGACTATTTGACTAAAATAAATAAATAAAAAATTATTTAATTACTTTATAAATATTTGCGTAGATTAAATAATTTTTAGTATTAAATAGAAAATACTTAAGACCCAAAACAAAATAGAAAATACTTCATATATGCAACTATGGAGTATCTTTTGGCATGTTTGATGTTGTAAGAAACTCTTCCAAAACTAAATATTAATATTAAATATTGCCTCTTAATTGCATTGATATATAATGTTTGCCCCTTTAGCTCATTCAATATATTGATAGTTCACTTTAATAAAGATAACATGTAAAATTAGTTTTGGTCACGAGAGTTCTTTATTTTTTATTACAAATTAATCTTGAATGTTTTATTTTTTTCCTATTGTCTAGTGGCTAGAATTTCATACTTTAAGATGAATAAGTATATTAAAGGTCCGTTTGGATTAGCTTATTTTTAAGCTTATGCAAACAACTTATGTAATATAAATTAGGTTTTATGCTATTTTATAAGTTAACACTAGTGAAAAATTGTATTTTTATAAGCTATTTTATCATAAACTACATTGGCAAACTTATAATAATACATAAAACTTGCATAAGCTGTTTGCATAAGCTAAAAAATAAGCTAATCCAAACGGGCCCTAAGTTATTTGTCATGTATATACATATTTTTTTCCTTGTGTTATAAGAATAATTATTACTTACCAACAATGAATTTATCCTAGTGGTAAGAGTCTTAATTCTCTTAAGCATGTGGTCAGATGTTTGATTTCTGGGTGCATATGGAGAAAATTCGGTTAGAAATGGAGAACTACCTTGTGTGTATCGTAGGTTCCCAGGTGTAACTAGTCATTGCCAATTACGTTGAAAATTTCATATCAATAATATGATAACCAAAAATGATAATTATTACTTTTTTTACGAGAATTATTATTTATTTATTTTTATCCTTTCAATTATTACTCTTCGCATTTTAGAAAACATATGTTTCAATTGCTTCCAAAAAAATAATCTAAGGCAACAAACATGGTACATCAATGTACTTAATGAAAAATTTGTAATTAAAAAAATGCTTAAGAGGGCAAACTCGAGAAAGATTAATAACCAATTACATATTCAATATCCTATTTTTGTGCCTTCTTCTTTAATCATGCATGCATTTGCAACCTTTTACTGGCATTTAAAATTTGTAGACCCATATACCATAGTAAGATAAATAAATTTTAGCTCCCCTGAGGACAAATTATTTAGGAGAATTCGAGTTTGATTCTTGATGGAAATAATTTTTGGACAAACTTTATTTACCTTGGGACTGAATTCTGAACTACTAGGGAATGTTTCCTTTAGGAACCAAGAGTTAAATACCAAACATAAATAAATTCTTTCAAGTCATTATTATATCTTTATTAAGTAATTTGAATGTATTGAAAAATAAGACCGTCGAAATAATTTTTTAGTTATGATAGGGTACATAATATTGTTTGAATAAGAAACACCAACACATCCAACTTAAATGCAAAGACTGGAATTAACGTTTTAGTGCAGCTAATTCCATGCATAAAAAACTAAACTATTATTCTTAAAGAGAAATAGTTATTGAAATTAATATAGTTAATTAGTGTTTGAAAATCACTTACATAACAAAGTTATACTCATTATTGCCTAGCTAGTCGAACAACTTCGAGCATAGCCATACCTTCACCTTCCAAAGTTGAAACTTGCACATTGTATCAATGAGTTTGAGCATAAACGAAGTCATCATTACTATTTCAGAAACAACACGCAGAGGTTGTTACACCCTCATGCACGAAGAAACCCACATCAATGTTACACTTGAGCCACCCAACATGAGGCCTCTCCCAGCTAACACTAGACATACCCCACGACACATGATATGCAAATGTCAAACCTTACTAACACCGAACCAAGTATGCCACTCATTGAAAGCGAGTTGTCCCAATTGATATTCACCAACAAATGATCATTCCAAACCTTGTCATTTTTATTTTGCCAAATACACCAAAGTAGCAATGAAAATGAGTCGAGCTGAGTCGAACTCGTTTGAGCTCGACTCGATAGGAATTGGTTAAGCTCGAAACTCGGCTCAAGTTTGATTCGAACTATTTTTTCAGGGTTGCTTCAGTTTCGATGTGGGACTTTAAAATTTGAAAGCGCTGAAAGCTTACTATTATACTTTCTCTTATTGTCTTTACACTTACTAATTTCTATATATATATATCGAGCGACTCATAAATCAAACGAGTCAAACTATATATAGTTCAAGTTCAACTCATTTATTTAACAAACTTAATTTTCAACTCAAGTTTGACTCATTTGGTTCACGAATCAAGTTCACGAGTCAATTATCGAATCGAGCTTTGAACTATTCACGAGTTGGCTCGGGTCATTGCCAACCCTACACCAAAGAAACATCGTGACGCAACCAACTACTTTACAATCCTCATTGTTGCATATATCGAACAGAGCTCTGTCAGCAATGTGAGACCCTTTCAATTGATATAATAATCATAATAACACGAGTTGCTACCCAACATTTGTGTACCTGAGGGCAAGTAAAAAATAAAAAATAGTCATCCTCCACCTCTTGACTACCTAGAGGGCAAAGTGAAGAATAATATAAACGATGTTGTGACAACTAAAAACGAGTTGAAATACACTCATGACACACTCTCCACATCAAGTGGCGAGTCTTTGGTGGAACTTGCACACACCCAAGTCACTACCTCCCATTCATGCCCACCTCTCCCTCACAAGTCTCTTATACCCCTTAACCGTGAATTGTCCTTCTTTGTCCTCTTCCCATCTAGAATGCGAAGATTATAATTTTTATGTTTAAAATGTGTCAATGTTATGTCCATCTATTATTTAAACTTCTCTATGACCATATTATGTTCAAGAAATGTCAAGTACCATGTCAAATTTATATAAAAAAATAAATTAGAGAAATTATGAAATATTTCATTTTTATTTTTAGAGTATGTTCAAGAAATTGATTTATTTTTAAGCCAATGAAAAATGACTTAGGCAAATAATTTTGTTTGTGTTAATTATTTTTTGATAATAATTTTTTATATTAATTCATAACTTTTTTTTTGACTTAATGTTAGTTCATAACTTCTTACTGATATAAATTGGATTTTAGTAAACAATTTTTGTAAATAGTAAGGCCAAAGAAACTTATGAATGAAGTTTATGGCAAATGCATCTATATGTCCTTTAGGTTTTACGTTTATATCAAATATGTCCTTTAAGTTTTTTAAATATCAGATAAGTTTTTTTAAGTTTTACGTTTGTATCAGATATGTCCTTTAAGTTTTTTAAGTATCAGATAAGTCCTTTAAGTTTTAAGTTTGTATCAAATATGTCCTATTTCTTAAGGACCTAGTATTTGATACAAACTAAAAGCTTAAAAGATATATCTGATATAAACGTAAAACTTAAATGACCTATCTGATACTTAAAAAACTTAAAGGACCTATCTGATACTTAAAAAACTTAAAGGACTTATATGATACAAATGTAAAACTTAAAGGACCTATAGATGCATTTGACAGTTTATTTTATTTGAAGTTATGTAAGCTCAAAAAATAAGGCCATAATCTATAATCTATAATAATATTATTTAGTAGTCTTTTTTCAAAAGAATTTGTACACATGACATTGTGAAAATAATTCTCTTCTCCTATGCTTTTAACAATTAATTCTCATATTGAAATTAATCCCCATATGGTTTACTAATCATTGCATCAAATAGACAATTAATTTTCGGTTTACAAATAAGGTATGTTATAAGAGCATGTCTGGAAAATTAATAAGCATTGCAACAAATTAGGCAATATGAAGTTGACTATCAAAATAAGAAAATCTTTGGCATAAAATTAGAAAACGATGATACAAAAGTATATAATTAAATAGTTTTTTATATTGTAAATAAAATGTTTTTAATTTAATAATTACAATATCAAAATAAGTTGCATGTGTATTGCAGTAAATAATTAAAAAACACTATTGCACTACGAATTTGGCAATATATAACAAAATAAGCTATACATGTATTTATTTACAATTATAAAAAAAAAAGTACATCTACAAATTTTCTTGACCAATGTATAATTGTACGTGTATTTATTTTTGTACAATTATGCTCATTAAGTTGTACAATTATTTTGACTAGCTATACAATTATTCTGCTCATTACCATTTTTTTAAATAATTATGGCATATAAGGCAAGATACAACTAAATTAGTATAGATAGCCAATAATAAAAATTTCATTCTATTTTCTACACATTTTTTCATTTAAATAAAGGAATATTTTTCTACCAAATAATATTCTTCATTGGAGCCAATAACGCAATGTCGACCTCCACTCATTTACTATATATACACATACATACATTATGCATTTTAAACTTACATAGTTCACACTTTTCTTTAATTTTTTATTCCATTGAAACACTCTTCCAATATATCATCAAATGACTATGGCTATTTCTTCTTTATATAATGTAATATTTTATTGTTTGTTTTGTGGTTTATTGTCTGTAGGTACAATCTTTTGTTATTGTGATTGAATCCATTGATTTCTAGGAAACTATGATTTCTAGGTTTGTAATTTATTTTATTCTTTGTTGTATTTATTAATAATATTTAAATCCGGTTTTTATTTATTGAGTTTTTAGCTTTACTTTTGTATTTGAAAATTAGTTTTTGGCAAGCAGGTGCCATTTTTTTTTCTTTGACGAAATGGATGTTATCAAAATATTAATTAAGGTCGGTTTATATTATTTTGTGTAGATTCTTCATCAAAATTGACCCAATTAGAGGTTGACGCAAGTTAGATTCGGTCGATTTTAGCCTACTCTGTAACTAATTTTTGCCTACACATCCGTACTTGTAAGTCTAATTTGTAACCTAAGAGGGGGGTGAATTAGGTATTATGACTTTTATTGGTTATTTTTTAGATGTTATGGTAAATTTATTTTTCTTGAAGGTTTTGATGAAAAGTATGAATACAGTGCAGAAAAATAAAGAGTGCAGGGAAGAGAAGAAAGACACAGAAAATTTATAGTGGTTCCTCTATCGGTACATCCATTCCCTTCACACCCTGTGAAGGAATTCACTATGTCAGAATCCTTGTTACAAGACAGCTTAATCCCAATGCTTCCCTAACAATATCCCACAAACAACACAAAGAGAAAACACCCACTTTCTCTCAAACACACTTGTTTCCACAAACCAGGAAAACAAGCAATAGTACAGAGTTACAAAATTTGATTACAAGTTTGAGTATAAGAGAATTTTGATATAACAAAATTCTAACAATATAACAATTCAGTATTAATAAACTCTAAGTGCTCAGGAAACTTTTAAAGAGTTTTTTTTGAAAGTTTTGATCAGAGAATTGTTATAATAATGATAATGAAAACGATAAGTAAGTTTTAAGAAAATTCTGATTGAAATTTATATTGAATAATGACACCTCTTAGAAAATACAGTAAAATCTCTTTAAATTAATACTCGGTAAATTAATAAACTCTCTAAAATAATAAATTTGTCAGGTCCCGATTTGGACGAATGTAAAAAATTGAAAAATTCGATAAAATAATAAGATAATAATTTTTTGGAAGATCCCTTTATAATTTTCGGTCCCAAGAAAATCATAAATTAATAATTCATAGAAATTGAAAAAAATATATTACACTATATTGAAATATGATTTAATAGTTGTCTGATTTCCTTTAAAGTTCAAGTCTATTTGGAGCTCATCTCTAACTTTACCTTTTTGTTTGGGCCAATGCATATTACTAACTCTCTCATATTACATTTATTGTACCTTTTTGTTTGGTATGTACAGTATAATTACTTAAAAACTCTTTAAATTAATAATTATTAATTTATCGATAAATTAATAACTCTCTAAATTAATAAATTTCTCTGGTCCTGACATTATTAATTTAAAGAGATTTTACTGTAATATGGCAATGTTTTGAAAGGATATAATTATGAAGAGGTGTGTTTTTACGTATCAGAATTTCTCAAAAAAACAAGGGTAAATCGATTTACTAAAAGAGGAAAATCGATTTACCCTGTTATAACGTTAAAAAAATTTCCAATTTACACTTAGGTAAATCGATTTCCATATATGGGTAAATCGATTTACCCTGTTGTTTTTCAGAAAAAAAACGACAGAGTTTATGTAAATTGATTTCCATAACTAGGTAAATCGATTTACCTTCTTAAAAACTTGAAAATTTCCTAAGTTAAAAAATACTTAAGATTGAAAAGGTGTATCATTGTTATAACAACTTTTAACTTATTCAGATTAAAGTTTATGAGCACCTATAGCTTATAACAATGAATTATATATATTGTACCTATGAAAATTCTTCATAACTTGATCATCATCTTCAATCTTGAATACTTGATCATGACCATTCTTTTTCTTCTTTTCGCATACTTGTTGTCATCAAAATATCTTCACTTTAGAAGCTTGTCTTCACATTCTCCCCCTTTTTGATGATGACAAATGCATACTTGAAGTTTGTGAGTTTTCCTAAATGCTCCCCCTAGGATGAATATCTCCCCCTTAATCCAAGACTTGTATTTACTTGAAAATTCATGATATTCCTAGATAACAAGGAGACAAGGAAAACACACATGCGTATATACATCCTTCTCCCCCTTTTGACATTATCAAAAAGAAGGGAAAGATGGGTAAAAAGTAGAAGCCAAACTAATGATAAACCATATAGCAAACATTATATGAGCATGTCGACATACATAAAGTAGATATGAAATTTCCAAACATACATAAAGTAGAGAATAAAGTTACCGGCACACGATGAGATGATTACACAAATACGAAAGGAGTTTCAAAACATCTCACAGAAGAGAAAACATAAGTTGAAACTAACATAATGACATAATGATAACTAAAAAGAAAGTAAGCATAAACAAATATCAGTCGGTCTTGGTTTATATCATCATGTCCTTCTCCCCTTTAAAAAGCTTCAAACTGATCCATCCTTGATGAAATCCCAGCCATATCTTGTCTTAAGTTACCAAACTCAAGGTCTATGCGGTTAAAACCTTGAATCATAAAGTCCATAAACATTTGATTGGTTGGTTCAGCAGGTGGAGGTTGTTGAGGAGGAGGAGGAGATTCTTCATGATCCATGTATGAAATAGTGTGACCGACAGGTCATAAATCACTCCCATTTTGCGATTTATAACAGCACTGTAAATTTCACAATCATTGACAGTCATCGAATAGCAAAACTCATTATTAAGATTGACCTTGAATTTCTTGAAGACCTTAGTAAGAAATCGAGCATATGGAAGAGCGGCAGATTTCTCATTATGGCTACCCATGTGATGCATTATAACATATGCCCAATTTACCATCTCTTGATTCTTAACAACATATAACAATTGCATTTCCAAGTCATTGGTAGAAGCATGGTTAGAGTACTTTGGAACCAAAACATAGGTCAGAAAATAGTGAATCATTCTCTCATTAATCGGTAAGTTACTAGCAGACCAAAAGTTTTTCTCAGGGAGTCTACCACTAGTTTTTCGCCTCTTTGCGGTAACAACAGATTTAGAAAACCTAGAGAGACTATAGTAAAAATCCTTTTTAACATAATCTGTTAACTGAGCATCTATTCCTGATTTAATTTCAACACCTTCAAAAGGGATTTTGAGGATTTCTCCTAATTTTTGCACAGTTAGAGAAATTGGAATTCCTTTTACAGCAGATGTCAAGACATTCTTTTCAAAACTCATATTACAATAGAAAGTTTTAACTAAGTCAGGATAGTAGTCCCCATGATCAGAGATAAGTTCATAGACCTTTTGAACTTTAAAAAGTAGAGGAAAATCAAAGCATTGACTAGGAAAGGTAGGAAGATTACCATACTTTGGAGGAGTGAGAGACTTTTTGTGAAAAAATTCCATAAACATTTCCCTTTGTTGTTGAGTTGTGAGTAACTTTGTCAAATCTGATGATGAAACCTTGGAGCTTGAAGCTTTGGATTTTCCTTTAGAAGCCATTGAAGAATTTGAAGGTACAAACTTAAGCTTTAATGGAGTTGAACAATGGAGTTTGGAGGATTTGGGGAAGATGAAGTTTTTCGATGTGGTGGTGAGGGAGAAGAAGAAGCAGCGATAGGGTTTGAACAAGGAGAGGATACACGTTTTGAGTTTCAAAGGGAGAGAGAAGATGTTGACAAATTTTGACTGATTTTTGTTTTAAATAAGTGTAAATCGTGAAGAGTAAATCGATTTACCTAGTATGCCAATCGATTTCCCTTACTTCCGCGTAAAAGAAAAATAGCGAAAAAAACACAGGGAAATCGATTTCCCTCTTCAGGTAAATCAATTTCCTATACCTCTGACTTAAAAAAAATTGGAAAAAATATTTAGGGAAATTGATTTACCTATATCAAAGAGTCAATAACTACAAAACTAATCAGATTTTGGCCGAATAAAAATATGATACAAAAAATATATAAACATAGTGAATCAAATCATAACATAGATTGACATACAAAATATATATGAATGATAAATAAACATGACATTTTATATCTAAATTATAATTATTAAATATAGAAATATAAAAAATAAGAATTATGTACCTCTGATATATATTTTTGTGATCTTTATATATCGATTTCGTCCAAAATCCCAAGTTCTCTCCGTATTTTGTAGAAAGATTCTTTAGCAAGTGGCTTTGTAAAAATGTCCGCCAATTGATTATGAGTATCCACGAATGACACTTCGACATCTCCTTTAAGAACATGATCTCGTAGAAAATGATGCCGAATGTCTATATGTTTGGTTCTTGAATGCATGACTGGATTTTTGGTTATGTTGATAGCGCTTGTGTTATCACATTTTAAGGGAATGCATCCAAGGTTCACACCATAGTCACAAAGTTGTTGTTTTAACCATAGTATCTGTGCACAACAACTACCTGCAGCAATATATTTTGCTTCTGCAGTACTTAAGGCTACACATGCTTGTTTTTTGCAAGACCGTGAAACTAGAGAATTGCCTAGGATGTGGCAAGTCCCACTTGTGCTTTTTCTATCCATCTTACAACCTGCATAATCTGAGTCAGAGTAACCAACTAAATTACATGTACTACCTTTTGGATACCATAGCCCAACATTTGTCGTTCCTTTGAGATACTTCATGATCCTTTTTACATGTACTACCTTTTGGATACCACACACTAAACATTATGTCAGGATGACTTGCCGTTAAATATAGCAAAGAGCCAATCATACCTCGATATTTTGTTATATCTATTGGTTTACCGGATTCATCTTGATCCACATAAGTGCTTGAACTCATTGGTGTTGCTATTTCTTTGCAATTTTCCATGTCAAACTTTTTGAGGAGTTCTTTGCAATATTTTGATTGATTGATGAAAATTTCATTCTTTGTTTGCTTTATTTGTAGACCAAGGAAGAAATTGAGTTTTCCCATCATGGACATTTCAAATTCTTCTTGCATCATTTCTGAGAATTCCTTACACAAAGATTCATGAGTAGATCCAAAAATTATATCATCAACATAAATTTGCACTAATAAAGTATGATTACTAATTCTTTTTATGAAAAGTGTGGTATCTACTTTACCTTTTTCAAAACCTTTTTCACAAAGAAAATTATTTAATCTATCATATCATGCTCTAGGTGCTTGCTTTAATCCATAAAGTGCTTTCTTTAGTCTATACACATGAGAAGGGTTTTTAAAATCTTCAAAACCTTGAGGTTGTTTAACATAAACTTCTTCATGTATATAATCATTTAAAAAACATTTTTGATATCCATTTGATATAATTGAAAATTTAAAGAACATGCATATGCTAATAATAATCTAATGGCTTCTAATCTAGCCACTGGTGCAAAAGTTTCATCAAAATCTATGCATTCTTCTTGATTATATCCTTGTGCAACTAATCTTGCCTTATTTCTTACTATGATACCATTTTCATCTAATTTATTTTTAAAGATCCATTTAGTGTCAATGATATGCTTATCTTTAGGACATGGTACTAGTTCCCAAACTTGATTTCTTTCAAATTGATTTAATTCTTCTTGCATGGCTAAAATCCATTGATCATCATTTAATGCATCATTAACTTTAGAAGGTTCAATTTGAGAGACAAAAGCCATATTTAAACATGCATCTTTGAGATTAAGTCTAGTAGATACTCCCTTATTTATGTCACCAATAATGTTATCAATTGGATACAAATTTGAGTACATGAGAATTTTGATGTAACAAAATTCTAACAATATAACAATTCAGAATTAATAAACTCTAAGTGCTCATGAAAGTTTTAAAGAGTTTTTTTGAAAGTTTTGATCAGAGAATTGTTATAATAATGATAATGAAAATGATAAGTAAGTTTTAAGAAAATTCTGATTGAAATTTATATTGAATAATGACACCTCTTAGAAAATAATATGGCAATGTTTTGAAAGGATATAATTATGAAGAGGTGTGTTTTTAGTATCAGAATTTCTCAAAAAAAGAAAGGTAAATCGATTTACCAAAATAGGAAAATCGATTTACCCTGTTATAACGTTAAAAAAAATTTCCAATTTACACACTTATGTAAATCGATTTCCATATATGGGTAAATTGATTTACCCTGTTGTTTTTCAGAAAAATCAGAAATGACAGAGTGTAAGTAAATCGATTTCCATAACTAGGTAAATCGATTTACCTTCTTAAAAACTTGAAAATTTTCTAAGTTAAAAAATACTTAAGATTGAAAAGGTGTATCATTGTTATAACAACTTTTAACTTATTCAGATTAAAGTTTATGAGCACCTATAGCTTATAACAATGAATTATATATATTGTACCTATGAAAATTCTTCATAACTTGATCATCATCTTCAATCTTGAATACTTGATCATGACCATTCTTTTTCTTCTTTTCGCATATTTGTCGTCATCAAAATATCTTCACTTTAGAATCTTGTCTTTACAGTGCTCTGTAACATATTAATAAAAGGAATCTTCTTTTTATATGCCTTATTGAAAATAGGCAAAAAAAACAAAATAGGCAGTGCAAAAAATGAAAAGAATATATGGTTACTGCATAGCCAAAAATGAAATGGGCAGTGTAATAAAGAGCAGGAAAAAAAATACCATTGTCAAAAGAATATTCTATATTTATGATCTATTATTATATCTTTTATTTTATTTTTTATATCTATAAATAGTCTGTCTCATGTAATGTTTTATTTATCAAATCCATGCATGCATCACACAAATTTCAAATTTTTAAGGATACATTGAAATTTGGTTATTATGGAATTTCTTTAAAAGGTAATTATAATTCTAGATTCAAAAATAGAAATCAATGAATTTCAAATACAAACATGGAAATATATTAGCTCTCGGTTCAATATTATTTACTATATAATAGGGTTAAAGTCAAAGGTTCTCTCATCCTTCCCACCCATTGATCTTTTTCTAATCAAGTTCAAGACAAGTAGTCAAGTGTAGTATCTTTTCTTAAAAGTTGTTGATTTTTGTTTTCAACAGATTGCGTGTTTCTGTCAATCTTCTTCCTCTATAACCATCTCTACCGTGACTTCATTGATGCTCGGTGACTTCAAGTCTCTTGAATCACGGTGCGATGGTTACCCGACTTTTTGGTACTGACGAGTTTGGCGAGCAAGTCCGCCCTTGAGTTCTGCTCTCTTGGGACGTACACCAATTCAAACATGGCGAAATGTTTCGCCATTTCTTTGACTTTCTCCAGGTATTTTGCTAGCTGGGGATCTTTGGTTTGGAATTCCCCCGCCACTTGGTTCGCGACCAGCTGTGAATCGCTTTGTGCTTTTAATTCCTGTACATCCATCTTCTTTGCTAATTTCATTCCGACTATTAACGCCTCGTACTCCGCCTGGTTGTTGTTCGCCTTAAAGGCAAACCTCAACGATTGCTCAATCAGCACTCCATTTGGTCCTTCTAGGACTACTCCTGCCCCGCTTCCTCTTATGTTAGATGACCCATTCACGGAGAGGGTCCATGGTTGTAGGTCGCTCCCATTTGTGGGATCTGTTAACTCGAGAACGAAGTCGGCAAACACTTGGGATTTTATTACTCCCCTTGGTATGTAGGATATGTCAAACTCTGATAGCTCTACTGACCACGCCACCATTCTTCCCGTTAAGTCTGGCTTTCTTAGCACATTCTTGATGGGGTAATTAGTCTTTACTACGATTTTGTGGCTCTGGAAGTACTGCCTTAACCTTCTGGTTGTTACCACTACCGCCAAGGATAACCTTTCAATCTTTTGATACCTTGTTTCCGCCCCTCTTAGGGTTCTGCTTACGAAATAGATGGGTTTCTCCTCCCCTTCTATTTCTTGGACTAGTGCTGAGCTAAGTGCTTTGTTAGATACAACTAGATAAAAATACAGAGTTTTACCTTGCTCAGGACGAGTGAGAATAGGTGGCGAGGCTAAGAATACTTTTAACTTCTGAAAAGCTTCGTCACATTGAGGACTCCATGTGAATCGTTCACTTTTCCTCAAAGCAGCGAAAAAGTTGAATGTCTTCTCGCCCGCGCAAGATAGAAATCTGGATAGTGCAGCTATTCTCCCTGTCAACTGTTGCACCTCTTTGACTAATGTAGGGCTCCTCATGTCTATGATGGCTTGGAATTTCTCTGGATTTGCCTCTATTCCTCTATGGGTGAGTAGGAATCCCAGGAACTTATCAGCCTGCACACCAAAGTAACATTTCGCCGGATTAAGCCTCATGTTATATTTTCTTACTGAGCTTAGGATGTCTGCCAAATCTTTATCGTGCCCGCCCTCTTCTTCTGTCTTTACCACCATATCATCTATGTAGAATTCAAGAATTTTCCCGATCTGATCTGCGAATACTCCGTCCATCAACCTCTGATAGGTTACTCCTGCATTTTTCAGCCCAAATGGCATGACGTTGTAGAAGTAGTTACAGGTGTTGGACATGAAAGCGGTATGCGGCGTGTCCAGTGGATTCATTTTTATCTGGTTGTATCCTGAGTAGGCATCCATGAAACTTAGAGTCTTGTAACCAGACACCACATCAACCAGTTTGTCGATGTTTGGAAGTGGATATGGATCCTTAGGGCACGCCTTGTTCAGATACGTAAAGTCTACACGCATTCTCCATTTGCCATTCGCCTTCTTTACCATCACCACGTTTGCCAACCAAGTAGGGTACTTGATCTCTTCTATAAACCCTGTTTCCTTTAGCTTTGCCACTTCCTCCGTTATCGCGAATCTTCGCTCTTCGCCTACTTTCCTCTTTCTCTGGGATACTGGTTTGGTGGTTGGTGAGATGGACAGTTTGTGTGTGATTATTGTTTCATCGATTCCTGACATTTCTGATGGCTGCCACACAAACAAATCTTTGTTGTTTCGCAGAAGGGTAATGATTCTCTCTTTCTCTGTTGGTTGGAGCGTTGTCTCAATGTTGGTTGTTTGATGGGGCGAGTCGCCTATCTGAACTTGCTCCAACTCCTCGATTTGGTTAACTCGCATATCCTAGAATTCCTCGCAAGGATCCAGATCTGTTGTGCTTACCATGTTCACTCCATTTCCTTGTCTTTCGCCCCTTGGAGGTGATCTTGGTGTCGTCATTCGGTGTTTTATCTTCAAGCTTGATTCATAGCACTTCCTTGCCACTGCCTGGTCTCCTTTAACTACTCCTACTTTCCCATTGTCCTGGGGATACTTCATCGCCAAGTACAACGTTGACATGATTGTGCCCAGAGAATTGAACGCTGGCCTACCAATGATAATATTGTAAGAAGTAAATGGAGCGTTTACTACCAGGTATCTAACCTTAATTGTCTTGGCATTTTCTTCCGTGCCGAAGGTGGTATACAGGGTTACGTGGCCCATGACGTCTACTTGCTGTCCAACAAATCCTACAAGAGATCCATTGTATGGTTTCATATGTTCATCTGACAACCGCATTGCCTTGCATGCCTCCCAATATAGGATATCCGCTAAACTTTCGGAGTCGATGAAGACCCTTTTCACGTCACAATTAAGTAGGTGTACATGTACTACCAGAGGATCATCGTCGTGTGGCACGACATCTCGCCCATCCTCATCACTAAACGCGATTTCTGGAACTCTGGGGAAAGTTGTGCGTCCCACTAAACAGATTTAAAACCTTAATCGTCTGACATAGCGTTTTCTGGCGGAGTTGGATTCGCCTCCTCCTGCAAATCCTCCTGCGATTGTATTCACCGCCACTCTATTTTTCTCACCTTTGTTTCCCTTATCGCCTTCGCCATTGGGCGGGTACTGCTCTTGTCTCGGAGGCGCAATATGCCCTTTGGCAGCGTCCTCTAAGAATTTGCGTAGATGGCCACTCTTGATTAAATACTCAATCAGGTCTCTCAGTCGAAAACATCTTTCGGTGTCGTGACCTTTGCACCTGTGATAAGCAAACTATGCTTATGTATCGTGGCCCATGATGGCGTTCTTCAACCTGGGGGAGATAAAGGTGCTAAACCTGTTTGCAAGATTTCGTGTAAGACGTGTACCCTAGCCTTATTCAGAGGTGTGTACTCTCTGTCTGATGAGTATTGTCTGTGTTGAGGGTACGCCATACCGCCATTCCCGTTGGCGGGACAGTAACGCTTGATGCGATATCCTTGTCTTTGGCCTTCATTTGCTTGCCAATTTCGGTGAGGCTGTGAGCTCTGCCCTTTGTTATTGTTGCCTTTCACATCTTTTTCCTTAGCATCTCTTGAATGCTTTTCTGCGTTGCTCTCCTCACCCTTTACTACTTCTTGCATTGAAGAAGATGGGTTTTGGGCCAATGATTCGTTGAAGTGTCCCGCCTTCAACCCATTGTGGAAAACAACCACAAACATCTCCTGGATGGGATTGGATACTTTGATCGTGGCTTCGCTGAATCTGGTTAGATACTCTCTGAGGGTTTCTGCATGGTTTTGGCGAACAGTGAATAAACTAGTCGTCGTTACTTTGATATGCTTCGTCCAGGAGAATTGGTGAATGAATTTCTTGTGAAAATCAACATAATTTTCGATGGAATTTTTGGGTAGATTCATGTACCAACGCAGGGCAACATCTTTGAATGTCCCTGAGAAAAGCTTGCACCTAAGTTGTTCTGGTGCACCGATGATGGCGGTTTGAGTTCCAACTGCCATCAAATGCTCCAATGGATCAGTCTTCCCATCAAACGTTGGTAGGTGTGAGACTTGAAGTTGTCTGCGACTTTGGCATCCCAGAGAGCTTGAGCTAAAGGCTGAGACTCAATGAGGTTTTCACCATCTGAATCTGAATTTTGTTCTGCCTGCTCTTTCTCAATTGTTGCTATTTTTCCTTGCAAGCGTCTAATCTCCTCAACTGCGGTTTTCAGTGTGACTGTCCCATGGTTTTGGGTTCCTGACATGGATGGATCTTTGCTTGCAATTCCTCGTTTTTTCTAGTTGGTAGGCTGGGAATCATTTTACCGCAGCCCCACGATGGGCGCCAAAATGTTCTAGTAAAAACTTAGGGTGGTATAAAAAGTAATTAAAATAGAATGTTGATAACAAAATTGTCAGTCCTTTCTTCATCATAATCATAGGTATTTATAGGTTACATGAGAGGGAAAACTTCCCCCCCTTTTCTTTCTCCTGGTTCATTCTCATGTTCACCCTCTATACATGGATCGTGCGCCTATTAACACTTTGATCATAGGGAACGTGGGAAGAACATGAAAATATTACTAAAATCGTGCTCCTGGTTCTTGGGGTAATGGATGACCATTGAAATAAATAGTGGGCAAAACAGCGGTTACGCTGGAAGATCATGGGATCATGGGTATCGTGGGCGAATCGCCTTCTCGCCTTGCCGGAGATGAATGTCTCGCCTTTATAACACATTTTTGGTATGTTTGGGTTGAATTTTCCTTTGGTGGGTTGGGCCTTTGTCTGTTAGGCCTATATTTGGATCCTGAAACAATGTGTGGGCCCTGCTAAATAAACTCCCTATATTTTAACCTAGTCCAGAGTGTATAATAGACAAAATATAACCTTAAATTATCAAAACGACAAGTAATTTGAATCAATTTTTTTTTCTTTCTAAAACAACAAGTAATTTGAAACGAAGGGAGTATTTTGGTTTATCCCTGTAATGTGAAGATTCTATCGTTTATCCCCCTTATGAAATATATCGATTTAAGATTCCATAAAAATAATGACGTGTCATGGTCAGTGAGGGGGATAAACCAAAAATCGCTAACATTACTTGAGGTAGAAAGACAAAATCTTAGGGCAAAGCTATTATGCATAAGTCTTTCTTTATGCACGGTGCATAAATACCTCATATTGCTTAGGGCACCCCCAAAATTTCTCGCACACCCCCATATACCCCCCAAATTTCTCGTGCATCCCCCGGATATCTTGCGCCCCCCCAGTTTTTTTTCTTCCCTCCGCCTAGATTTCTAGCCAAAACCATTTTGTTGTTGGAATGGTTTTAGAGGGTTGTACTCCAAAATCGTTAGGTGCATAAAATGGTTTTGGAGTACAACCATATAATCATGCACTAAATAGATTTTTTTTCTCCCCCCCAGATTTCTAACCAAAACCATTTTATGCACTTAATGGTTTTGGAGTGCGCACCTCCCAAATTTCTTAGCGGACCCCCAAATTTCTAGCCAAAACCATTTTGCTGTTGGAATGGTTTCAGAGGGTTGTACTCTAAAACCATTAGGTGCATAAAATGGTATTGAAGTACAATCATATAATTATGCACTTAACAATTTTTTTCTCCCCCCCGATTTCTAACCAAAACCATTTTATCAACGTAATGGTTTTGGAGTGCAAATCTCTGAAATCATTCTTATAGCAAAATGGTTTTGACATGATTTGGGGGGCGCGCTAGAAATTGGGGGGTATGACAAATTTGGGGGTGCATAAGAAATTCGGGGGTGAGTTAGAAATTTGGGGGGCACACTAGAAATTTGGGGGGTGCGAGAGAATTTTGGTGGGTGTCACAGAAATTTGGGGGTCACTTAACAATTTTCCCTTCTTTATGCATGGTTCATAAAACAAGGCTATGCACCATAAGCCATAACCACTCCCAAAATCTTAAGTCAAAATTTGATTTAAATTAAGTGGTTGCGGTTCTTAACCATTTGGAGATTTTCGACTGAAAACCGACCAAAACCAACCGATGCTCAACCCTACCCTTCATGTGTCAATACTTCAAACTCTTTATTACGTTACAAATAAATAATATGAAGGATTAACACATGTTTATAAAGATAAAAGACATACGTCAAAAATAAATATAAAGGACGAACACATAAATAAAATAAAAGATTCATGTAAAAAAATAAAATAAACGACGAATATATTACTGATAAATAAATAAATTTTCTCAAAAATAAAATAAAAATGTTACTGATAAATAAAATAGATTATGCCGTCCATAAATCTCAACTCAACTGGTAAAAATATCCAAATTGCTAGCGTCGAAATTCATGACCGGAGTTTTGTGTGGGTAAGTTTCAAGGACTTAATTATTTCGTCTATAAAAAAAAAAGTAATTTTGTTTATGAGGTAATTTTGTTCCTTCTTTCCAAAAGTAGACGAGGGATAAAAAACAATTTATTTAATTTATTAGCTAATTACCAATTGGCCCCGGTTCATAACCCGACCCATAAAATTATTAGGGTTTCGCGTTTTACAAAACGCAGCACTATAAATACCTAAACGAGGGTTTTGTATTCTCAGATTCAGTTCTCTGCTGCTCAGCATTGCCGTTGTTTCTTGAGAGCGTAGCGTTTATCAATCATCCAACATGAGAGCTAAGGTAATTCATCTTTTCTTCAATTGATTCCCGTTTCAATGTTCTTGTGGATTAGACACAATTATGATATAGTTTAGGTTTAATGTTTGATCTGGAACTGAAAATGTTTAATTGGTACAAGGATGATTGTTATCTAATTTTGTTTGAGTCAATTTGATGATTTTTGTATTTGTTTTATGTTTTATTTTTGCAACCTAGATAAAATAGATAATTGTTAGTAAAATAGATTAAAATAACCCTAAGTTCATCTCTGAGTAATTGTTAGTAAGGAATTGTGATTTATTAAGGAATGAAGTTAGGTTCATTTCTGAATAATATAATATTTACTTGTTTTAATGTAATCATGTTGAAAATCATGTTGAAAATCTTGAATGATACTATTATTTGGCTGAACCTTATGTCTTGTACTGTGGAGAGAATTAAATTATTGATGATTCATTTCTGTTTGAGTTAGCATTGCTTGGCTTTTAAGTAAGGCTAGTGGCGTAGAACATAACGCTGAAAAATGCAACTTTCTTTGTAGTGATTCAGTGGTGCAAGTTTGTTTGCAAAAACAATGAAAATTGCTTCATGGTAGTATCATGTTTAGCAAATGACGTTATGCATTATTTTCTATTGTGATTGTTTTGTTTTTCGTGTTAGTCTAACTCAATAATGTTATGTATCAGTGGAAGAAGAAGCGCATGAGGAGGTTGAAGAGGAAGCGCCGAAAGATGAGACAGAGATCTAAGTAGGTGGATGGGCAGGAGATGAGCTTTCCATCTTGCTTGATGGCTTCATGACATGTTAGCCAGTTCTGGTCTAATGAGTTCTTGAGGTTTGATTGAGAGGGGAAGTTTCTATCGAGACATAGTTTAGCTGTGTTGGTCTTAGACATCTTTTTTGAGTGTTTTGTAATATCGTTGCATGTACTGGTTTGGTGTACTACTGATATTTATATTTATGTCTTATATAAGCATTTTAAGACTTCATGAAAATGTTATCCTTCTATTTATGCTTCAGTTTGCCATTTTTGTTTGTTTATCGAGAAATCCTTAATCCTTAGGCATGTCAACTCATGTTTAATTCCATCCGGTATATGGTATGACTTTTAGTTTTTTCATCATGCCCTGATAAAATTTTCGAAGGAGACCAATTTCAAATCATTTGCAATTGACACTTGGACCAACTGATCTCTTTGTCAACCCTTCTAAATAGTTTTAAGTGTGGTAATGTTCCAAAATTGTTGGTTGATAGAGAATCAGAGTAGATTGGTGAGACCATTTTCATGTTAATCAAAGTAGATTTTGTGCTCACTCTTCGCCATCATCCTGTAAGTCCTTTAGGGACATTTTTGCATCTTATCCACCTTGTTATGATACAATTAACTCTAGTAGATGTGGGATTTAAAACAGGCGTAGGCTTCATCATCTCTTTATACTCCCTCCGTCCTAAATCTTTAGTTCTTTTAGCTTTTTAGTTTAATCTTAAAACTTTGATTCTCTTAAGAAACCAAGGTACAATTAATGACTTTTTATAAAAAGTAAAAACTAAAGCATTCATTATGAATTTTTTTTTTCTTAATAAAGTAAGGGTAAAGACTTAACATGTCAATATTACTTTTTAATTTTTGTGTAAAATTTTAAAAGAACTAAAATTTTGGACAGAAGGATTAATACTTACAAACTAAAAGTGTTGGTCATAACTCATAAGTATTTTCCTTTCATCCTCTGCTAAATAGGTGATGAATTTCATTCTATTATGTCATGGTGTAAGCTTCTTTTTCTTATATGTAGCTCTGAAGGATAAATAAGGTTTTAGGGGTGATATTATCAGGATTTGTATCTTTTCCAATTTTTTCTCTCCAATTCCCTCTACAGTTTTCCTTTTTGTGAGTGTGAAGAGAGAGAAATTAATAATAAAAAATAAACAAGTTATAATGAGAGAGAAGAAATGATGACAGAGAAAGACACATAAAAATAATTGGAGAGAAAAAATTGGAGAAGATCTAAATCCATATTATCATGTGGCTTTTTGTTTTTTCATCAAGGCATGAGAAAAAATTCATAGGAGGCTAATTTCAAAACATTTAAAACATTTATAATCGACACATGGACTAAAAGGGTAAAGTTATTATGCATAAACCTTTCTTTATGCACGGTGCATAAATACCCCAGATTGCTTAGTGCACCCCCAGAATGTTTAAAACACCGCCAAATTTCTCGCACACCCCAGATTGCTTAACAAACCCTCAAATTTCTCGTGTACCCCCTAGATGTCTTGCGTCCCGCCAATTTTTTTCTTCCCTCCGCCCAGTTTTCTAGCCAAAACCATTTTGATGTTGCAATGGTTTCAGAGGGTTGTACTCCAAAACGTTAGGTGCATAAAATGGCTGTGGGTAGAAGCAGATGAAGGTTTGTTTTCCCTCTTAGAGGAAACAGTACCTCTAGGGTTTTTCTTCATGATGAACAAGTGGGGAAGGGAAACGTTTGGGAGAAGAGTTTGGTTGATGAGAGAATACGAAGGTAGCATCTCTTTTTATAGGGAAAAAGTGCATGGAATACAACTGGCAATCTCTTTGTTTCTCGCAAAGGAGTTATTGTTTGGGCGGTTTGACTGCTTTGGGAAAAGAGTCAAAGCACAATTTTCCAAGGCTCTTTTCAGTTGCACGAATCTAGGGGGATAAAACGGTTTATCTGCCGTTGATCCCAAAAAGGATGTTACGTTACAGAGTCCAAGAGATGAAATCCAATTAAATTCAAATTTAGTTGGAACTTATCCTTACCCGTTAAATAGAGAAAAGACAGGAATGATGGATTCGCGTGCTAAATAACAAACGAAGAGAAATTATAAAAGTTAAGAGCCAACGTTTTGAAAATAGGTTCAGATTTTACAATCCAAATGGTAATGTCAAAATTGCCAACAAAATATGCAAACATGTAAAAGCATATAACCCAAACATTGTTCAAAATGGTTCGAAACATAAACAAATTAAATTACAAAATCAAATATGAGCTTGTCGAAATTGGTCATAGAGGCTTTTGATATGTGCTAGTTTCCTTTGCTCAGCATTCTTCTCCCCCACAAGGCGATCCATTTCGACACCAGCTCGAAGCGCTTCGCTATAATGATGAATCTCTGTCTTCGCTTTCTCTTCAATGGTTGCTTTGGGAACTTCGACAGCTTGTGCTTCGAGTTGCTTCTTCTTTTCTTCTTCTTGGCTAATTTTGCACTCTAGTTCTCTGATCTCAGACTTCCAGCGAGCGATGTTGTCTTCACAAGCAGATATTTGCAGAAAAACACTGGCAGATGCAGCCTTTAGTGCATTAACCTCTGCATTCCCTTGTGAGGCCAAGTCGAAATGCTTGGCACGAGTCTCAATATGTTTGTTCAGGTCAATAGTCAGCCTGTTGAAATGTTGGAGACTTCTAGCATACTGCTCCAAGAGGTTCTCAACTTGGGTGATTTGAAAAGAAAGAGCTTCAGAAATGGGGAGACGTTGGAGTGTGGTGAAGAGGGACTTGAGATTGAAGTACACAGCAGACTGTTGGTCAACATAGCTCAGCATATCCCCTTCGATAATGGTCTTCTGGAAATGTAGCTCCAAACCTTTTCGCTCGTCCTCGAGTTTCTGTTTATCCTCCTCAGCAATGGGAACTTCACTACCATAAGTTTTAAGGAGTGTGTCCAAAGCCTCTTCTGGGGCTAAATCCTTAACACTCTGCAGGACATGAGATGGAAGGAAGAAATCTGAAGTAGTCTTTGAAACAGAGGTGCCATCATCCTCAATCGAATCTCCAGTCCTGGCAGTACGTGCATATCCAGCACTAGAGTTCAAAAAGTCATCAGTAGCCTCATACCCCTCATCCTCATTCCCTGACTTAGATGGATGATGGTCTTTTGTGGAGGAATGTTCTCCCTTATCTGACATCTCTTCCTTAACATTTTCTACAACCTTGGTGACTTCAGCATTGTCTTTTCCCGAAGGTCGAGAAGATTTCACCATTGGCCCTTTAGTCAAAGGAGGATCAGGATTGGTTTGAGCTGCGATGGTATCTCCGACAGGAGAATTCACTTGAGTATGGGCTGTGTCACCAGCTATATTGTCATCCTTCGAAGCCTGGGTGTCGACATTCTCAGTGATTTCCTTTTCGACTCCACTAGAATCAAGTGCCTTGGTCTTTGAAGGGGTGCCCACAACTTCGGGGTTAAACTCATTCGAATTTTTAGGCGTGGTTCGTTCTGGAATGGTTGGCAAGGTCTCTCGAAGTGGGTTGTCAAGGTCTTTGATCTCTCCAGCTTTTGAGGATTCAGCTTCAGCAGTTAGTTCGACTTCAGGAGATGCCCTAGGAGGGGAAGTCTCATTAAGATTTGACACAGCATCTTGAGTTGGGACCCCTGTGTCTTCGACAACCTTGGTCATGGGAGAAAGTTCTCCTTCCCCTGTATGCTCTAGTTGTTGTTTTAACTCGCCGACGACGGTCTTAACAATAGAGTCAGGAGAGATCTCTGGGACCAAGACAGTTGAGGAAGGTCTACCCTGCAACCAAAGAACAAATTGAATAAGGCTAAGAAAAGTGTAAGGCAAAGTTCGAAAGAACAAATAAATTGTGTGACTACCTGGCCCAAATCTGTGTTTTTAGGGTTATAGGAAGCAGAAGTTTTCCTTGGTGTTGAATCGGGATCGACACTAGTTTCTTGGTTCTTCGATTCTTCGTTCACGTCGGGGTTTAGCTTCGAGGTATTTGTGACTGATGGGTCATACTGAGAATGGGACTTCTTGTCCTTCTTCTTCTTCTTTCTCCTCTTCTTCTCAGTCTGTTCTTCACCTGCAGGTGAGACCTGTTCCGGTATCGAAACATTACCGGTAGGCACTCCATCTTTTGGAGGGCTTTTCTTGCCCTTTGAATCTTTATCTTTCTTCTTTTTCTCCTTCTTCTCTTCTTTCTCTGAAGGAGTAGTGTGGGTCTTTTCCAAAATGGGCTCTGGTTGCTCATGTTTCCTCTTACGTCGAAGCTCTGACTCTGGTTGAGGATTCTCGTTGCTAGCCTTAGGCGCTGGGGTCGACTGTTTTTCCTCAACTTCGACCTTAAAAGCAAATGAAACATACGTTAAAAAAATTCAAAATGTTGTTAAGTGCCAAATGTGCTAAAGTGGAGACATACCACGACATCGTCATCAATGACCACGATTTCCCCAGGTCTGGCCTTCTTAGAAGGGCCACCAGCTTCTGTTGAGGTAGCTCTTTTCCTGGTTGTGGCCTATAAAAGGGCATAGAATTCATGTGTTAGAGAAAATATGGAGACTGCGAAGGTGTAGAGCTTTAGTTTTCGAAAACTCACCCCTGGTTCAGTCTTGACTGGAGGGGAAAGAGGCTTTGCTAAAGAGTTCGATTTAGCTTTAGGTCTACTCCCTATAAAACGAAGTGAGTAAGAATGCGTTATGCAACAGATAAGGAAATGAAGAAAATTTGAAAGTTGCATAGCAAATTCAAGGAATATCTCTAGCATTCAAAGTGGATTTGATTTTGCGAATGGCTTGGGCATTGAATCCAGCTTCTATTGCTGATCGAAGCACCACTACATCCACCATCTGGCTTTCATAGTGCAAGTTCCACCATCTGGAGAAGTCGACGGTATGGGCATCGGATAGCTCGAAATGGAAAGGGGTCAGTTCATACTACAACCCTTCAAATTTCTTCAAAAGAGCATAAAATTGGGGCTCTGTCATGCCATAATACCCTAGACAAATGTCTCGTTCATGGAGGTAAATGGTTTTAGGTAGGAGTTGAGTTAGGCCAAATTGTCCGGAGACAAAGTTTGGGAAATAACCCACTAGTCCGAATTCAGTCGACTTCAAACCGAATCAACAAGAAATGACTGTAGGGGTCAAAAAAGCGGACCAGACGGCATTTTGGTACTCTTCAGACTCTGGTAATGGAGGAAATGGGTGAATAAACCATGAAGGCCCAATTTGCCTATCAGCGAAAGGGGCAAAACGCGCTTTGAATTCCTTAAGCCCTAGAAAGGCCTCGAAGTATTGGAGGAAAAGCTGTTGATAGGTCAGACCTCTAGTTCGAGGGATCAATCTAGCCAATCGAACCCCTTCGATTTGGCGCTTGGCAACTTCTTCGTTGTGTAAATTAGGGAGGAATAAATGCATCTCCACTCGGAAAGTGGCATTTAGCCAAAGTTGAAGAAGCCAAAATGGACCACTTCCTAAGAAAGTAGAACCATCACCAGTCTGCTTGATGTTTTCACAAACATTACGCATATTTTCATAAAGACAGCCCAGGATTAACTTTCCAAAACCAAATTGTTGTCCTTCATGCAGCTAAATGGCCATAGGCAGAAACATCTTGGCTACTTGGAGAGATCGAGTGCAGAAGACGTGTTGAGACAACCATAAAACGAGGAATGCAACATGCTCTTCGTCACTAACTTCACCTTTGAATTGATTCTGCTCTTCGATGTATCTAGTGTAAGACTTGGCACAGATATTTGGTTCGATTTTGCTCCCAGCAAGGGTGGGATCATAGGTATCTCCAGTGGGGGGAAGGCCAGTAATGGCAGCGACGTCGAAAAGGGTGGGAGTCATCATCCCACATTCGAATTGGAAAGTGTTGGTCGATGACTCAAAGAAATGGAGAGCAGCTATAATCATTTCTTGTTGGTACTTAAGACCCAGTCTCGAAAGCTGGATAAAGTCGAAGATACCAAAATCTTTCCAAAGACTTCCAAAGTCTTGTTGTACTCAATCCAACCATGCAATATAACCTTCGACAATGGTTGGGGCAGATCGAAAGATTTTGTTTGGAGGCTTAAGGTAACTAAAGTTATAGGCCCCAGTAACAAAGGTCCTAGGGTTGCAGTTGGAATACGAAGGGAAGAAAGAGATGGTCTCCTTGTTTCTGTTGTTCTCTTGAGGTTTGGGTCCTCCAAAAGCGAACGTTTTGTTGTCAAGAGAATAAGGGAATATGACCCGTTTTTCCCAAATTTCTTTATTACGTCGTGAAGGTTCCAGGACTTGTGTAGATTCACATCCCTTCAACTCATCTCTCCACCATTTCCCAGCGATGAGTAACTCTTCACTAGTTAGTGGACTATCCGCCATTGATGAAGTTGTAAGCTTTTTAAAAAATGGTTTTAGGCTTGCTGTTTCTGGAAAGGATCGCTAAAAAGGTTTGGGTAATTTTTTTTAAAAAAAAAATCTCTTCAAATAACTAAGGTATAGAGAATAATGAGGGATCTGTGACCTTTTTAGTGGAGAACAGAAGAATAATCGCTCTTAATACCGTTTACAGAAAAGATAAGTATGTAAAAATGTGAGCTTGGAAGGGATGAATGCTATTTATAGGTTCAGATCTCTTGATTTAAATAAATCAAAATTAAAATAATATTCGTTTGTTTATTATTTAAAAAAAAAAATGATCAAGTACCTATCCGCTAGAAAATAGGTTATGATGGTTGCGGGAAAAGAGATGACTGTTGAGGGCAGTCATAATCACATCATGACGTCAGCGCCGTCATTGGGAAACGTGTAACTGACGCGTATAGGGTGTCTTTTCAAAAACGCCAACTTCTAATTCGAAAGGCTCTATCGAAGTGGCATTTTTTAGGGGGCAATTTGTTGGGCGTAAATTTGGTACATGTTTATTTTTGACGGTCCAATAAATACATATGTACCAAAATGTTTAAGAATAGTAATTACTTAAACAAAAATGTCATTTCATGCTGACATTCGAATGCATCAAAGTGGGACAATGGCTAAATGTTTGTTCGCAGCTTCGAAGATTCTGTCGAAGGAAAAGGCTGTAGAGTTCGAGCGTGTTGGACATCGAAGTGAAGGGAGGTTGTTTCATTGGGCTTCCGAAATTCAGCCCAACACACAAGCCCAATATTTCGATTTGAAGGTAGCGCGCGAAAAAAGTGGAGATCGTGGGAAGCGAAAAAGCGTTTGGAGCCGTCCAGATCATCAGAGGCAGTTACCTTAGTCTAGGAGTATATATAGCCTTTTTGTTGAAGAAACAAATGTCGCAATATTTTCATACGAACTGCTTCTCAAAAAATTCCAAGTACTCGCATTTAGAACGAAAGGAATTCAAGAGAACGATGTATGTATTGTGAACCACCTTTATTGTATTTGCCATTTACGATTCAATGCAATTTATTGTTTCTGCAAGTTTTTAAGTTTATGTTTTACGCTCTTGCATTAAAACTTGATTGTTTGAGGCGATTCAAACAGTTAGTTTACTCCATCTATTTCAGAAGTTTAAAAAACTCAAGAGTGTTCATCATTTCTTGATTAAAACCAAAACTTTTCTATAAAACTAAACACAAAATTGTTCTGAGATTTCTAGTTGGTCTCGCGAGTGTAAAATACTCAAACTAACGGTTGTTTACCACTTTTCCACGTAAACAGTTACAAATAAATAATATGAAGAATTAACACATGTTTATAAAGATAAAAGACATGCGTGAAAAATAAAAATAAAGGACGAACACATAAATAAAATAAAAGATTCATGTAAAAACATAAAATAAACGACGAATATGTTACTGATAAATAAATAAATTTTCTCAAAATTAAAATAAAAATGTTACTGATAAATAAAATAGATCATGCCGTCCACAAATCTCAGCTCAACTAGTAGAAATACCGAAATTGCTAGCGTCAAAATTCGTAACCGAGGTTTTGTGTGTGTGAGTTTCAATGACTTAATCATTTCGTCTATTAAAAAAAACAGTAATTTTGTTTCTTCTTTCAAAAAGTAGAGGAGGGATAAAAAACAACTTATTTAATTTATTATTGCTAATTACCAATTGGCCCCGGTTCATAACCCGACCCATAATATTATTAGGGCTCCGCGTTTTACAAAACGCAGCACTATAAATACCTAAACGAGGGTTTTATATTCTCAGATTCAGTTCTCTGCTGCTCAAAATTGCCATCGTTTCTTGAGAGCGTAGCGTTTATCAATCATCCATCCGACATGAGAGCTAAGGTAATTCATCTTTTCTTCAATTGATTCCCGTTTCAATGTTCTTGCTGATTAGACACAATTATGATATAAGGTTTAATGTTTGATCTGGAACTGAAAATGTCTAATTGGTACAAGGATGATTGTTGTCTAATTTTGTTTGAGCCAATTTGATGATTTTTGTAGGCTTAAATATGCTTTGTTTTATGTTATATTTTTGCAACCTAACTTTTTATAATCGAAAATTGATTAAAATGTTAGTAATTAATAATTTCTTGCTGTTGATTTTGGTTTTGGAAATTTATCTTGTTCTTAATCATAGTGCAAATTATTTTAAAATTTATTTGTTAAGTTTGCCATCAAGATGCTGGTGTAATTGTGTGATATCTTAAGGAATGAAATTAAGGGTGTGTTTGATTAAACTCTAAAAAATGATTTTGTTTTGAAAAGCTATTAGGATTAGCATTTCATTTTGGGATTAGAAATGATTTTTTATTTATTACAAAATAATTTTCTGAAAAATCTATAACAAACACTATTGAAATGATAAAATAAATTTTAAAAAATAGATTTCTTACAAAAAAATCTAAAACAAACCCTAAGTTCATCTCTGAATAATTGTTGGTAAGGAATTGTGATTTATTAAGGATTGAAATTAGGTTCACCTCTGTTTTAATGTAATCATGTTGAAACATTCTTGAATGATACTATGATTTGGTTGAACCTTATGTCTTGTACGGTGGAGAGAATTAAATGAATAATGATTCATTTCTGTTTGAGTTAGCATTGCTTGGCTTTTAAGTAAGGCTAGTGGTAGAAAAATGTAACTTTCTTGATAGCTATTCTTAGTGTAGTCGTCGTGCAAGTTTGTTTGCAAAAGTCATGAACATTGCTTCATCACAGTATCATGTTTAGCCAATGTGGTTGTCTTGAGTTAGTTTTTTTTGTTTTTCATGTTAGTCTAACTCAACGATGTTATGTATCAGTGGAAGAAGAAGCGCATGAGGAGGTTGAAGAGGAAGCGCCGAAAGATGAGACAGAGATCTAAGTAGGTGCATGGGCAGGAGACGAGCTTTCCATCTCGTTTGATGGCTTCATGACATGTTAGTCAGTTCTGGTCTAATGATCTTGAGGTTTGATTGAGAGGGGAAGTTTCTACCGAGACATAGTTTAGCTGTCTTGGTCTAAGACATCTTTTTTTGAGTGTTTTGTAGTATCGGTGCATGTACTGGTTTGGTGTACTACTGGTATTTATATTTATCTTATATAAGCATTTTAAGACTTCATGAAAATGTTATCCTTCTATTTATGCTTCAGTTTGCCTTTTTTTTTTGTTTGTTGAGAAAGTTGTTTGTTGAGAAAATCGGTTTACCCTTAATCGTTAGGCATATCAACTCATATTTAATGACATCCGGTATATGGTATGGCTTTTAGTATTTTCATCATGCCCTGATAAAATTTTCGAAGGAGACCAATTTCAAATCATTTACAATTGACACTTGCACCAACCGATCTTTGCAAACCCTTCTAAATAGTTTATCTGTGGTAATGTTCCAAAATTCTTGGTTGATAGAGAATCATAGTAGATTTTGTGCTCACTCTCTGCCATCCCCCTCTTCCTGTAGAAAAAGTAAAGTAAGTCCTTGATCGACATTTTTGCACGTTGTCCACTTTGTTGTGATACAATTAACTCTAGGCTTAAGCTTCCCCATCTCTTTATAATACTTTCAAACTAAAAATGTTGGTCACAAGTATTTTCCTTTCATACTCTGCAAAAAAATACCTTAGAAATATAGCTGAAGAATTTCATTCTCTTTCCTTTTTCTTCTCGACTCTCAGAGCCTGTGATTAATCCAGTTATGGTGTAGAGCTTCTTTTTCTTATATGTAGCTCTTAAGGATATGTAAGCTCTTATAGTCATGTAATCATGTTGTAAGGTTTTAGGGTTGATATTATTATCATGTGGATTTTTGTTTTTTCATCAAGGCATGAGAAAAAAATGTATCAATAATTTTAAATTTCGACTTAAAGTGCAACAGATTATTAAAAAATTTGACTTATAGTCATGTAATTTGCTATAGTTATTAAAAATTACAACAATCTCAAAATGAAAAGTGCCAATTTCTTCAAAACTGGGTAGATTTATTATTTTTTTAAAATTGGGTAAAATCAAAATAAATTAACTTGATTTTATTAATTTCACCACTAACTTGTTCAAAATTAATTTTTTCACGAGTTTATCCAAAAAAAAGTTTACCATCGATTGAACATAATTTTCATCAGTCCAACATGAATGAATAAAATTGTCACTGGAACTCAACCCTTCATTTAATGGAGGTCCTCTTCCCAGCATCTACTAATGTCATCAGTCACTACTGTCCACCAGACATAGCTTAACGTGGGAAACGAAAAAAATTATGAAATGGCATGATACATTGCTCCACAGTTTATAAATAATCAAGATATTCAGATTCAACATCACCATGTAGCTAAGAAAGTTTACATGAGTCGTTTTGGTAAAGGTTATAAAAAAACTCTGCGCTTGTGTTGTATCTTGATTTCTTATAGGAAGTACAAATCGTCATTCAAATCCATTGAACAGCTAAACTAAATGTTCACAGATTCTGTATTGGAGACATAGATTTTTTACAATTTTGTTTTTTTCCCCCCAAGTAAACTATTAAATTGGTTTATGTTGAGTAAGTCTCTAAATGTTTTAATATATCTTAAATCAATCTCTGTTTTTGTCAAATATTTCTTAATTTAGTCAGTCTGTGAACATTTATTTTATTAATTGCTAAATAAGTCTCTGTCTTCGTTCACTTTCTATCAACAATTTTGTTCCCAATTTTATTAATTTTGTCAAATATTTCGTTCATTTATTTTAACAATCACTCAGTATGATCAGCTCTCTCTTTGGGGAAAGTCCAAAAAATGGGATTTAAAAAGCTAACTTGCTAAGTAGTATTTCTGTTTACAATTTAGTAGCATTTTAAGTCACATTAAGGTCTAACTTAACAAGTTAGCTATGTATTAAGTGCTTAAGATATTTCTAAAGCACTTCTAAGAAAATAAAAGTAAGGGTTAATAACATGCCAGATTTGAGCATTATAGTTGTGTTAAATGATATATTTGAACAGGAGAGTGTAATAATATGCTAATAGCACACAAGAAATTTGTATTCCAAGAAGCAAATAAACCAACGACAAAATGTATATTACAAAATTATTAAAAATCAAAGAATCCTCAATTAACAAAGGCTGTGTTAAATTTAAAGCAGTCACCTTCCCTTCCTTGCAGAGACGGGCAATAATCGGATTATAGCTATTAGCAGTCACCTCGAATCCACTGTTTGTCATTTCATCTAAAACTTTGAAAGCTTGATCAATTCTTCCATCTATAGAAAGAGAAGCGATCAATATGTTGTAAGTATCTACAGAAGGAGTGCGACCCTCTCTATCCATCTGTGCTAAAAGCTCGTACGCTTCCTCCCATCGCCCTTCATAGCACAAACTCCTTAACAAAATGTTATGACTGACAATACTAGGTTTAAACCCTTTATGTGGAAACTCCCTGAAAAACTTAATAGCTTCTTCGGTTCTACCATCCTTACACAACGCCGCCAACAACACATTGTAGCCACGAAAATTAGGCTTACCACCCTTCGCAATTATATCATCTAGCAGATTCATTGCTTCATCTATTCCCCTTTCCTTGTAAACAACTTCAAGCAACATAGAATATGTAATTTCATTCGGAACAAGACCCTTCTTTAACAACCTATCTAAAACCTGCATACACTGATTCAATTTCCCATGCCTACAAAGCCCTTTAACCAAAGTGTTATAGATAGCAGTATTAGATGGATAACCATTCCCTTCCATTTTTTCAACCAATTGCATTGCATACCCAAGATTACCTCTCCTACACAAATAATCAACCAAAAATGCATATGAAGCATCATCGGGTGTAATAATACCTGAACTTAGCATAATCTCCATAACCCTAACAGCTTTTATTGCTTTATGATGCTCACAAAGATCATACAAAAACTGAGTTGCTTGAGTAACCTCAGGTATATGACCCTTACCAACCATGTGCTCTAAATGAAAAAATGCATCATTGATTCTAATTTCTTTGCTCTTTTGGTCATTCTTCTCAGCTTTCCAATCGGGCATGTTAAAAACTGAATCTTTTGAGGGAATAAGGGTCGAAACCAAATCTCTAGAAAAACAAATTTTCTTCGAAGGGAAAGTGTGATTGTGAGGATTTGGAACATGTGTATAAAAGAAACTGCAACCGTTTCTTGTTGACTTTGCATGTAAAATTGAAGCCGGAGAAACTGTATTCAGTAGTGTGGTCATGCTTGAACTTGAAGGATTTACAATACATAAATCAACATTACTGAATTATTCTATTTGGCAATTTTACAAATACTTTGTGTGCACTTTAACTATGATGATGAAGCTAAAGATTGTTACTACTTTGACAAAATTGAATTGAGTGAGAATATAGAGAGAAGGAAAGAGAAATACCAGTGAGCAAATTTTCGAACGAACATGGGAGACAGATTCAGTAGCGTGAGATGAATTGAATTCAATTTTAAGGTTATCCTAACATCATGTGGAGACACATATTTTTTACAATTTTGTTTTTTTTTTTTGCCCAAGGAAACTATTAATATGAGTTTAAACAACACACACGGCGGTAAGAATAAGGATCCGTTTGTTTTAGATTTTTTTGAAAATAGATTTTGTAGTGTTAGAAATTTTGTATAAAAAAAAATTACAAAGAAACTTTTTATAAAAGTCTTGGACCGGGTAAAAATATAAGGGTGTATTTAGTAAAGCCCAAACATTGTTTAATGATCTACGTAACGGTCCAATACATAAACAAAATCCAGCCCAATTACGCCATAAGGCGCGACCCACGGGCGAGACAATCATCCTTGGCAAGGCGAGAGAGCAAGTTGCCCATACCCCCACGATCTACAAGTATAACCGTTGCTTTTCCACAATTTATTCCCTTTGTTCCCACTTTCCTTACGACCAGGGGCACGATTCGGAGGAAACCTTAAATATTCAACACACGTTCCCCATGATCACCTTGTAAGTAGGCATGTTATCAAATGTATAGAGGAAGAACGTGGGAAGGTCAACGAAGAAAAAGGGCGGGAAGAATTCCCTCCCTGTGTAATCTATAAATACTTGTAACTTTGATGAGAAAAGGACGAAGAATTTTTAATCATACATTGATAGTTTATGCTATTAACGATCCAAGTTATTTATTTTGCATACCCCCTTAAGTGTTCACCAGAACAAGCCTCAAATGAAAATTTTGTTTGAATAGTTCTTCTTAAAATGTTATTTTAGGTATTTCATCATTTTATTGAAAAAAATGTTTGGATATCAAAATTTCAAATATCACTTAATTTTGAAGCTATTTCAAATAGATTTTCACAAAAATCATTTTTGAAAAAATTGCGATTTTGACTATGTTTAGAAATATAGCTGAAGATTGATTATGATTCGGAAAAACACCACTTAGGATTAGAGTTAATTAAATTATATTGGTTTTCAAAAATTACTTTATTAGCGGATGTGAGAACGAGAGTTAAACATCACCTTTATAATCTACAATACTAGTCAAGATTTGCGAGAGCTGAGATTAGTGTTTTTAAATCAATATAGTTTCGAAAACTATCCCTTTTATCAAAGCGCGAATTAGGTATTGAACCCTGCAAAGCAACTAAGAGCTCTTCCTAGTAATACGCTTTATTATTAATTTAAAATCCAAAAAATTACTTTCTCTTATTTATTTAAAAATCCAAAAAATATTTTACAATTCAAAACTCTCTACTTTACTATTTAGCCTTAGATTTACAAAGTAACATTAGATAACGGTAGGCCGACTTTCGGTCTCTGTGGGATCGATAATCTTTTATAACTACACGATAATTCTATGCACTTGCAGAAATTTGAAACGAAGGGAGTATTTTGGTTTATCCCTGTAATGTGAAGATTCTATCGTTTATCCCCCTTATGAAATATATTGATTTAAGTTTCCATAAAAATGATGACGTGTCATGGTCAATGAGGGGGATAAACCAAAAATCGCTAACATTACTTGAGGTAGAAAGACAAAATCTTAGGGCAACGCTATTATGCATAAGTCTTTCTTATGCACGGTGCATAAATACCTCATATTGCTTAGCGCACCCCCAAAATTTCTCGCACACCCCCCATATTTCTAGCGCGCCCCAAATTTCTTAACATACCCCCCCAAATTTCTCGTGCATCCCCCAGATATCTCGCGCCCCCAGTTTTTTTTCTTCCACCCGCCCATATTTCTAGCCAAAATCATTTTGCTGTTGGAATGGTTTTAGAGGGTTGTACTCCAAAACCGTTAGGTGCATAAAATGGTTTTGGAGTACAACCATATAATCATGCACTTAATAGATTTTTTTTTCTCCCCCTAGATTTCTAGTCAAAACCATTTTATGCACTTAATGATTTTGGAGTGCACACCTCCCAAATTTCTTAGTGCACCCCTAAATTTCTAGCCAAAACCATTTTGTTGTTGAAATGGTTTCAGAGAGTTGTACTCTAAAACCATTAGGTGGATAAAATGGTATTGGAGTACAACATTATAATTATGCACTTAACAATTTTTTTCTCCCCCCCGATTTCTAGCCAAAACCATTTTATCAACGTAATGGTTTTGGAGTGCAAATCTCTGAAATTATTCTTATAGCAAAATGGTTTTGACATGATTTGGGGGCGTGCTAGAAATTGGGGAGGTGTGCGAGATTTTTTGGGGGGGGTGTATGACAAATTTGGGGGTGCATAAGAAATTTGGGGGGCACGCTAGAAATTTGGGGGGTGCGAGAGAATTTTGGTGAGTGTGACAGAAATTTGGGGGCCACTTAAGAATTTTCCCTTATTTATGCATGGTTCATAAAACAAGGCTATGCACCATAAGTCCATAACCACTCCCAAAATCTTAAGTCAAAATTTGATTTAAATTAAGTGGTTGCGGTTCTTAACCATTTGGAGATTTTCGACTGAAAACCAACTTATGCTCAACCCTATCCTTCATGTGTCAATACTTCAAACTCTTTATTACGTTACAAATAAATAATATGAAGGATTAACACATGTTTATAAAGATAAAAGACATACGTCAAAAATAAATATAAAGGACAAACACATAAATAAAATAAAAGATTCATGTAAAAAAATAAAATAAGCGACGAATATGTTATTGATAAATAAATAAATTTTCTCAAAAATAAAATAAAAATGTTACTGATTAATAAAATAGATCATGTCGTCCATAAATCTCAACTCAACTGGTAAAAATACTCAAATTGCTAGCGTCGAAATTTATGACCGGAGTTTTGTGTGTGTGACTTTCAAGGACTAAACCATTTCGTCTATGAAAAAAAGAGAAATGCTAATATCAAACTCTCAAATACACTACATTCCACACACTCTCTCTAATTGGGCCACGTCATCCACCTTTTTAACCTTTTATTTATTTTCTTAATTTTTAATTTTTTGTTATCTTCTCCATCCAACCACCACTTCTCCATTGTTTTTTTTTTACAGATTCACTTATTCATTGTTAATAACTAAAACTATAGCACTTCATCCATCTCTTAATCAACCACTCAAGTTCACATTTTTGTTCATCTTTCCATAATATATAAAACACTAGAACAACCTCTTAATTCAACATAAACATTCTCTTCCACCACATCCATTCAAAATCAGATCTGCCATGTACCATTACCAAAACGTCTAACGTCGTATTGCCAAAGGGATGTACCGTCAGCGGCGGCAGATATACCAAGAGTGGTGCACCGGTGCAGAAAAATAGAGGTTGTAGGGTTATGGTGATAGATCGTGGTTGTAGTATGTTTGTTTGTAAATGAACAACCAGGGAAAAAAATTAAAAAAAGAAGAGAATAACGACTCATTAAAATAAAATGATGATGTGGCCCAATTAGAGAGAGTGTGATGAATGAAGTATGTTTGAGAGTTTGACGGTAGCACTTCTCTAAAAAAAATGTAATTTTGTTTCTTCTTTCCAAAAGTAGACGAGGGATAAAAAACCAAGGTTGTCAGAATCGGACCGGTCATCAAACCGGTGAACTTATCGGTTCAAGGTTCAACTGGTCGGACCGGAGTTCAAATGGGTCGGACCGTTTTAAATTAAATATAATTTTTTTATATTTTAAATAATATATAAATCAATAATAAATTCAAATTTATACAATATTCATAATTTCACACTATTAAAACGTCATAAACCAAATATCATAATTAAAAAAATGTCTTGATCTTGAAAAAAAAAAGCTGATAATAAAAAAATGTCATAATAAAAAAGATAGTACTACTAGTTTCTCTCATAAAATATACAACAATAATTATATATAGTAGTAATAATTAATTAAATAGGAGTAAATTCAAACGTAAGATAGTAAATCAAAAAAGCTAAAAAGCGGTTCAACCTGTAAAATAAGCAAAATCTCCGGTTTTGTCCGGTTTTCCGGTTCATTCGCCAGTTCAATGGCATAACGGTTTTCAGTGTAAATCGGACCGCGCACAGGTCCGGTTCCCGGTCCAATCGGTTGAACCGGCCGGTCCGGTCCGGTTTTGATAACCTTGTAAGAAACAATTTATTTAATTTATTATTGCTAATTACCAATTGGCACCGGTTCATAACCCGACCCATAGGATTATTAGGGTTCCGCGTTTTACAAAACGCAGCACTATAAATACCTAAACGAGGGTTTTGTATTGTCAGATTCAGTTCTCTGCTGCTCAGCATTGCCGTTGTTTCTTGAGAGCGTAGCGTTTATCAATCATCCAACATGAGAGCTAAGGTAATTCATCTTTTCTTCAATTGATTCCCGTTTCAATGTTCTTGTGGATTAGACACAATTATGATATAGTTTAGGTTTAATGTTTGATCTGGAACTGAAAATGTTTAATTGGTACAAGGATGATTGTTATCAAATTTTGTTTGAGTCAATTTGATGATTTTTGTATTTGTTTTATGTTTTATTTTTGCAACCTAGATAAAATAGATAATTGTTAGTAAAATAGATTAAAATAACCCTAAGTTCATCTCTGAGTAATTGTTAGTAAGGAATTGTGATTTATTAAGGAATGAAGTTAGGTTCATTTCTGAATAATATAATATTTACTTGTTTTAATGTAATCATGTTGAAAATCATGTTGAAAATCTTGAATGATACTATTATTTGGCTGAACCTTATGTCTTGTACTGTGGAGAGAATTAAATTATTGATGATTCATTTCTGTTTGAGTTAGCATTGCTTGGCTTTTAAGTAAGGCTAGTGGCGTAGAACATAACGCTGAAAAATGCAACTTTCTTTGTAGTGATTCAGTGGTGCAAGTTTGTTTGCAAAAACAATGAAAATTGCTTCATGGTAGTATCATGTTTAGCAAATGACGTTATGCATTATTTTCTATTGTGATTGTTTTGTTTTTCGTGTTAGTCTAACTCAATAATGTTATGTATCAGTGGAAGAAGAAGCGCATGAGGAGGTTGAAGAGGAAGCGCCGAAAGATGAGACAGAGATCTAAGTAGGTGGATGGGCAGGAGATGAGCTTTCCATCTTGCTTGATGGCTTCATGACATGTTAGCCAGTTCTGGTCTAATGAGTTCTTGAGGTTTGATTGAGAGGGGAAGTTTCTATCGTGACATAGTTTAGCTGTGTTGGTCTTAGACATCTTTTTTGAGTGTTTTGTAGTATCGTTGCATGTACTGGTTTGGTGTACTACTGATATTTATATTTATGTCTTATATAAGCATTTTAAGACTTCATGAAAATGTTATCCTTCTATTTATGCTTCAGTTTGCCATTTTTGTTTGTTTATCGAGAAATCCTTAATCCTTAGGCATATCAACTCATGTTTAATTCCATCCGGTATATGGTCTGACTTTTAGTTTTTTCATCATGCCCTGATAAAATTTTCGAAGGAGACCAATTTCAAATCATTTGCAGTTGACACTTGGACCAACTGATCTCTTTGTCAACCCTTCTAAATAGTTTTAACTGTGGTAATGTTCCAAAATCGTTGGCTGATAGAGAATCAGAGTAGATTCGTGAGACCATTTTCATGTTAATCAGAGTAGATTATGTGCTAACTCTTCGCCTGTAAGTCCTTGAGGGACATTTTTGCATCTTATCCACCTTGTTGTTATACAATTAACTCTAGTAGTAGATGTGGGATTTAAAACAGCCGTAGGCTTCATCATCTCTTTATACTCCCTCCGTCCCAAATCTTTAGTTCTTTTAGCTTTTTAGTTTAATCCTAAAACTTTGATTCTCTTAATAAATCAAAGTACAATTAATGATGTTTTATAAAAAGTAAAAACTAAAGCATTCATTATGAATTTTCTTTTTCTTAATAAAGTAAGGGTAAAGACTTAACATATCAATATTACTTTTTAATTTTTGTGTAAAATTTTAAAAGGACTAAAATTTTGGATCGAAGGATTAATACTTACAAACTAAAAGTGTTGGTTATAACTCATAAGTATTTTCCTTTCATCCTCTACAAAAAAAATACCTTAGAAATAGGTGATGAATTTCATTCTTGTAGCGGGCGGGATACATAGGGCCTATTTGCCAAGGCCCAACACGCCAATTGGACCACTTGCCTAAGTGAGAGAAGGCTCAAAATGACACGGTCATAGCAATAGTCAATGACTCCCTATGTTCACTCCACTATGGCTCCACTACTCCATAATGAATCAACTACTCCCTCCATTATCTCCTATCAATGCCTATATATAAGCATCTACTCACAACAAGGAAGATACGTTCCAAATTCACACATACAGGGAACATTATCATATATAGAGCATAACAACTACCATCATCAAATACACACACCCTGTACCTTTAGCAGGAACAATTGGCGCCCACCGTGGGGCCGCGGTAAAGATATTTCCCGGCCACGCATCTGATAAACACGACAGCTTCAAGGGGAGAGTAGATCAACGGAGACCAAACACTCCATCAAATTGCAAACGCGTTTATATTCTCGCACGCCGCTTATAACGTCGCTGCAATTACTACTCTCCAACAATTCACCCCTTGCATCTCTGATGCAAACTCGGTAAATCTCTCAAAGTCTCACCTTTCGGTAGCGACCATCATCGCCATCAAACAAGCTCTCCGGCGTGACAAGTGACAACACAATTGCTCCTGTTCGAAGCCGCCTCCAACCTTTCTGTTTGAACCGAAATGATGTTGCAATCGTTGCTGGTTTGCTATATATCTCTTTCTCCTATTTAATTACTAAAAGAATCGCCATCAAAATCATTTTTAATCATTCAAATAGAAACTGGTTTACATCCCGATTGTTCGTTCAATTTTAAATGAAATTCATGCTATGAAATTAGGATTATGATTTAATAGAAGTCGGTGGTGCACATAATAATGAATTGGAAAATAAATCGGTATCTTGATAAAATCAAACTGAATTGTAAAATCAAACTCTGTAGAAAGGTGTACATGACTTTAAGTCTTGGTTTCTATTCCATGATGATAAAACCATATTCTTTCAATATAAAAAAACCCACTTTCTTTCATGAACAAATAATGGTCGAATTAAAAATAGTAACAACAATACAATCATAATGTCTTGTTATTGACGTGTGTTATACTTTGAAAATATCACATTGCAATATTTGTGGTCAATTTTATAATTTAGTTGTGCTGTTTCATAGTAGGAGCTAGTTTCCCTTTCATTGCTCAACACAAGCATGTCCACGTTTTGTGTGATATGTTTGCTATTTTATTATTTGACAATTCGGTTACTGCAAAGTTGGCAAAAAGCCACTTCTTGACAGACAATTTGATTTTTGTATGAAATTTATCCACTGTTTCCGTCTATTTATAATCAATATCCTATTTTGATCATAATTCAATTCCGTCAGCAGAATGGAGGCTTAATTAATATCTTGTTTGAATGAGGACATTAGGTTTTGACTGTGATGAAAAGGAAATTATAGCACCAAAAACAGAAAATATGATCAGGCCTGGAAGCAGCTAGAGCACACGATGCAACAGTTCGATGTCTTAAAGTCTGATATTGCCTCAACACGAAGATCTGACACCATTAAGATTAACTCAGGCCTTAGCTTTGTCTCGTTCACTGTCATACGCACCAGATAGTATATCAGCCGTTCTTGATCATTATCCAGTGGCCTAAATGAAACAGATACAACTGAAGAGTGATGACTTGCCTGTGAAATAAAAGGAGACATTTGCTTCATCATCTTCCTCATTGAAGAAAAATCATTCTCAACATAGAAAGCTAATGTGGGATAAAACGTGTACAATTGTGTTCATACGACTTGAGTTCGTGGATGGCAATCAACACTACCAATTAGTTTTGCGGCACAGCAAAGCATATGTTGCAGTAGGAAGACGGACATGCTCGCCTGCGTGGCGCATCACTCACACACGCCATGAAATTGGGATGAACAGAAGCATTGGTCGAGGTAATTAATTGCTGATTAGCCGCGGTAGTGATCGAGTTTTCTACTTTTCAGTTTTTTACTGGGTTGCTATTATAATTCAGTTAAGTCAATAGTTTAGATTCTGAAATTCAACGGAAAGAAGAGAGCGTGGTTTAATTCATCACCCTTTTAGTTTCTCCAGTTTTCACCATCCCACAGTAGTAGTAGCACTTTAATATCTTGTTAATTGTACTGAGTTTTGACTCTTAGTTTGGTATAGTTCACACTAGGAGATTCTATGAAAGGATTGATCAAATTGTGTAGTATCCAGGATATAGTAGACCATGTTATGCCGCCTTAGTGCTAATTGTTCAGCTTTGTTAATTGTTATTGTTTCCATTTTATTGGATTAGTCAAATAAGTGAATATTCCTGTTCCCTCTCTATATTAGTCTGCAACCAAAGAATAATATAAAAAATTAATATCTATTGCAAGATGCAGATGATTAATTAATTTTGTATTTTTCATGTGTATTTTCCTTACATGTGTAAAATATTTGGAGTACAACACTCTCTCAAAAGGAGGCAGAACAAAATAATCTCCCGACCGAGAAGAAATAAGGCGGCTAACCTGTCTGACATCGCTGTCAAGACTTTGTAACTGTTGGGGTCGATTCAGAACTTTGAATGATGACCCAAGGAGGCCACAACACAAGAAGATTTGAAAGCCAATTTCTTCGGCGATACCTCGTCAGTTCTAACATCTTACGTGTATTCAGGTTATGCGTGCTGTCTTGTTATTATTGAATCATTCAAATTAAATTGGTAGAACACATAACATAGTTAGACTCTATCATTATTTCTTGGTTCTTGTTTATTGGTGGAAATTACTTTCTTACTAATGTTATTTTCTTTCAACTTCCAAATAATATTCTCATCAAGAACTTTGAACTGATAAATTCGGTAAGTAGTATTAGTGGTAGTTTCAATCCTAAATTATAAGTTACAAAGTCAACTGTTAAGATATATCTCACGCACAAGTAGTTTGTGTTCAATTGATGCATGAGTAATAAAATTTTGTATAGTTATATAATTTCCTTGCAGATTCCAAGACTCCTCTTGAGATAATAATTATTATTATTCTCATAATATCATTTGCGTCTTTTTACATGTATAAAACACTCCGAACGCAACACCCTTCCAACGGCTGATCACAACAAAACAGAAGCAATTATTCATTGATATAACATCACCGTTGTTTCAAATATGAAGCCATCAAAATCATGCCTGGTGAAGACCTGGAAGCATCTATAGCAGTACCCAACAAAGGATTCTATCTTCAAAAGGCCTAAAATTATAAATTTATATAAGAAGAAGACAGGTGCACAACAACAAATCAACCAAATAAGAGAAGATCAAAAACAACTTCGAAGATCATATCTGTCATCAACCTTCACATTTGAATCGAAATGATGTAGCCATAATTGCTGTGAATCTAAATTCTCCGACTCGCCGAACTGTCGCCACCGACTTACCGTCCAACATCACTGTCCCGCCATCGTTTGTTTTTGTTGCTAGGCAACTCCCGAATCAGGTGTTCACGTTCTTTTCCTGTAACCTACCATTTAATCATATAGTTCTCCCTCGTACTATTTTCAAAACATGTTATTTGTGCTGGTGTAGATGTTATCAGTTTTAACATATGATTGACTAATTTATAGTTTATGGATCACCTTTTATGGCCATCGAGAATCGAAAATTAATTTCACAAATGAGTAAAAGAAAAGAACATCGGTACAGTTACTTGATGTTTTCAAGTCTAATTACTAATAAGAGACTTGTTTTCCTTTTGGTATGCCACTTTACAAGATCTAAATTCAAGAAATATTATTATGTTTGATTCAATACTGTTTGTGTCTTGTAGCTTCACTTTATTTTTATCATTATAAATAGAAAGGCCAGTGTACGGTATTTGATATAATGGATTTATTATTTTATTTTATTTTTTGGGTTGTGTTTAAATGTCAACTAAAATACCATCTCAGATGATACATCACTATTATCTCACTTTGTTTTTCTTACATAGGCAAAAGACTTTGAGCGCAACACTTTTTTAAGAGGCGATCACAGAGCGCGGGAATGACAAAGGAAGTGTCTGGGACATATATGAATAATGATCGTACTATGGGTATTTGTCGGATTGATCACGATAGAGAAGTTGTTCCCCTTCATCATCATGATTGAACAATGCTGCCCGCCTTGTGGTCACCGGCTTACTGACCAAATGTCGCCGTTGATCATCGTGGTTGCAACCCAGTCCAAGCATCGCCTCAGGAAATATATAGAACAAATATGAGTACACGCAAAGCGGCATTTGATATAAAGTTCCATGAGATAAAGCTAGGGATGGCAAAAAGGGTTAACCCGCCCCGTCCCGCCCCGCCCCGTCATTAACCCATCTAAAAAGGGGCGGTGCGGGGCGGGCTAACTCGTGGTGGTGGGTTGAAAATCTCACCCCGCCCCTTTTCTTGGCGGGCGGCGGGTTGGCGGGAGTGCCCCGTCAATAAAATAAAAATAAAAAAATAGATAAATTTGCAAAAATATCATAAAAATTTGCGAATAAAATAAAATTAATAACCATCCAAGAAAATCAAAATATAATTATAAGCCAACAAGGTGACCAAAAATTAAAATTATCAATCAAAACTTCAAACATCCATAGTTTATAAAATCAAAGAAACCATAATAAAACCTTATGAAAATACTCGGTTTAAATCCAAAACAAACAAAACTTGAATTCAATGTTTAAATACACACCAACAAAAGTAAACAATAAACTATAATTATTCTTCAATTCAAATCAACAACAACGCTAAAATGTAGATTAGGTTAATTGAACCGAAAAATAGAAATCCATTTGTAATGGGCTGAAACTTCTATAAAAAAAGAATGTGGTTAAACCCGACGGGCCAACCCGCCCCGCCCCGTCGTCGTCCCGTGTTTTTTGCGGATTAGGCGGGATGGGGCCCGCCACTTTTGCGGATTGAAAATGTCAACCCACCCCGCCAAAAATGACGGGTTAAACGGACCGACCCGACGGGCTTGACCCGTTTTGCCATCCCTAGATAAAGCGTCATTTGATATAAAGCTTTGTTTGATAAAGCGTCACTTGAGATAAAACATCACTTGAAAGGCGACCACAAAGGTCTTGCTATTAGGCGTCTACCAAGACTTGCCATGAAAATAAGGCGTCTACCAAGACTTGCCATGAAAAATAAGGCGTCTACCAAAACTTGCCATGAAAATAAGGCGTATACCAAGACTTGCGATGAAAAATAAGGCGTCTACCAAGATTTGCCATGAAAATAAGGCGTCTACCAAGACTTGCTATAAAAATAAGACGTCTACCAAGACTTGCTATGAAGCATTTACCAAGACTTGCCATGATAAAGTGACCACAAAAAAGTCTTGCCATGAGGCGACTAAAAATGTCTTGTCAAAACTCCATTTGATTGAAGGCGCCATTATGCGCTATATAGCTCCATTTGACCGAAAGCGCCGTCATGCTCTATGAAGCTCCATTACTTTAGGTGTTATGATACACTTATATCGCCAACGACGGTTACCATATTAAAAACGAGGTTATATCATCATTGCTTATTACTTTGTGCATATTTAGCACATACTTCCAATTCTAAATATTAAGATTCAATTCATTCAAATTATGGTCGTCTCGCTAAGACTTATTGTTGTAAATGTGCTAAATATAAATGTGTTATCCATGATTGTTATCTAAAGCACCGCGCCTCCTCAGAGTCTTGTGCTTGGGGGGTTGTGTAGCGGGCAGGATACATAGGGCCTATTTGCCAAGGCCCAACACGCCAATTGGACCACTTGCCCAAGTGAGAGTAGGCCCAAAATGACACGGTTATAGCAATAGTCAATGACTCCCTATGTTCACTCCACTATGGCTCCACTACTCCATAATGAATCAACTACTCCCTCCATTATCTTCTATCAATGCCTATATATAAGCATCTACTCACAACAAGGAAGATACGTTCCAAATTCACACATACAGAGAACATTATCATATACAGAGCATAACAACTACCATCATCAAAATACACACACCCTGTACCTTTAGCAGGAACAATTCTATTATGTCATGGTGTAAGCTTCTTTTTCTTATATGTAGCTCTTAAGGATAAATAAGGTTTTAGGGGTGATATTATCAAGATTTGTATCTGAGAAAAAATTCATAGGAGGCTAATTTCAAAACATTTATAATCGACACTTGGACTAAAAGGGCAAATTTATTATGCATAAACCTTTCTTTACGCACGGTGCATAAATACCCCAGATTGCTTAGTGCACCCCTAGATTGTTTAAAACACCGCCAAATTTCTCGCGCACCACAAATTGCTTAACACACCCTCAAATTTCTTGTGCACCCCCTAGATGTCTTGCGTCCCGCCAATTTTTTTCTTACCTCCGCCCAGATTTCTAGCCAAAACCATTTTGCTGTTGCAATGGTTTCAGAGATTTGGACTCCAGAACGTTAGGTGCATAAAATGGTTTTGGAGTACAACCCTAAAATTATGCACTTAATAGATTTTTTTCTCCCCCCAGATTTCTAACCAAAACAATTTTATTCAGTTAATAGTTTGGAGTGCGCACTATGGGTGTTCATGGAATGCACTGAACTGAACCATATAAATGGTTCAGTTCAGTAACTGGAACCACTTTTCATAAAATCTGTTTTTTTTTTAAAACCAGTTACAATTCGGTTCATAACCGGTTTCGAACCAGTTCACATCTTTTAACTGGATTAGTTTCAGATAACTGGTTTTTTCATAAAAACCGGTTTATTTTTGAAAAACTGGTTTTCAACCAATTTCCCAAAGGAAAAAAATCGGAATTTTTTTCTCGAAAAAAGATCGAAAACTTTTTTCTGAAAAATAATTGAAACTTTTTTTCGGAAAAATCGAGAATTTTTTTCGAAAAAAGATCGGAAACTTTTTACCAAAAAACAATCGAAATTTTTTTCCGGAGAAATCGAGAACTTTTTTTCCCGAAAAAGTCGAGAATTTTTAAAAAAAATTATCCTGAAAAAAGATCGAAAACTTTTTTCAAAAAAAAAATCGAAATTTTTTCCAGAAAAAAAGCCGGAACTTTTTTTCCGGAAAAATCGAGATTTTTTTTCGAAAAAAGATCCGAAACTTTTTTCCAAAAAAAAATTGAAATTTTTTTCCCAAAAAAAACCGGAAAAATCGAGAATTTTTTTTCCGAAAAAAATTAGAAATTTTTTATTCATAAAACATTAAAAAATAATTAAATATTCTATTTTAATAAAAACCGGTTCAAGAATTTAAACTGGTTCTGAACCAGTTATAAACTGAATTGTAACTGTTTTTTAAAAGTGGTTCAGTTCAAAACTGAATAAATGGTTCAGTTTAAAATATGGTTCAATGCAGTTTGAATTACAATTTGGTTCAGTTAACTGGTTTTTTGAACACCCCTATGCGCACCTACCAAATTTCTAGCCAAAACCATTTTGTTGTTGGAGTTGTTTCAGAGTGTTGTACTCCAAAACCATATAATTATGCACTCAACAGTTCCCCCCCCCCGATTTCTAGCCAAAACCATTTTATGCACGTAATGGTTTTGACATGATTTGGGGGGCGTGCGCGAGAATTTTGGGGGTGTACAAGAAATTTGGGGTATGTGCGAGAAATTTAGGGGTGCGCGAGAAATTTGGGGGAAACGCTAGAAATTTGGGGGTGTGCTAAAGAATTTTCCCTTATTTATGCATGGTGCATAAAGCAAGACTTATGTACCATAACCACTCCCAAAATCTTAAGTCAAAATTTGATCTAAATTAAGTGGTTGCGGTTTTTAACCATTTGGAAATTTTCGATTGAAAACCGCCCAAAACCAACCGATGCTCAACCCTACCCTTCATATGTGTCAATACTTCAAACCCTTTATTACGTTACAAATAAATAATATGAAGAATTAACACATGTTTTTAACGATAAAAGACATGCGTGAAAAATAAAAATAAAGGACAAACACATAAATAAAATAAAAGATTCATGTAAAAACATAAAATACACGACGAATATGTTACTGATAAATAAATAAATTTTCTCAAAATAAAAATAAAAATGTTACTGATAAATAAAATAGATCATGCCGTCCACAAATCTCAACTCAACTGGTAAAAATACCGAAATTGCTAGCGTCAAATTTCGTGACCGGGGTTTTGTGCGTGTGATTTTCAATGACTTAATCATTTCGTCTATTAAAAAAAAAAAGTAATTTTGTTTCTTCTTTCAAAAAGTAGACGAGGGATAAAAAACTATTTATTTAATTTATTATTGCTAATTACCAATTGGCCCCGCTTCATAACCCGACCCATAAAATTATTAGGGTTTCGCGTTTTACAAAACGCAGCACTATAAATACCTAAACGAGGGTTTTGTATTCTCAGATTCAGTTCTCTGCTGCTCAGCATTGCCGTTGTTTCTTGAGAGCGTAGCGTTTATCAATCATCCAACATGAGAGCTAAGGTAATTCATCTTTTCTTCAATTGATTCCCGTTTCAATGTTCTTGTGGATTAGACACAATTATGATATAGTTTAGGTTTAATGTTTGATCTGGAACTGAAAATGTCTAATTGGTACAAGGATGATTGTTATCTAATTTTGTTTGAGTCAATTTGATGATTTTTGTAGGCTTAAATATGCTTTGTTTTATGTTTTATTTTTACAATCCAGCTTTTTAGAATCCGAAATTGTTTAAAGTGTTAGTAATTAATAATTTCTTGCTGTTGATTTTGGTTTTGGTTTTGGAAATTGATCTTGTTCTTAATCAGAGTGCAAATTATTTTAAAATTTTGTTAAGTTTGCCATCAAGATGCTGGTGTAATTGTGTGGTATCTTAAGGAATGAAATTAAGGGTGTGTTTGATTAAACTCTAAAAAATGATTTTGTTTTGAAAAGCTATTAGGATTAGCATTAGAAATGATTTTTTTTTTATTACAAAATAATTTTCTGAAAAATCTATAATAAACACTATTAAAATGATAAAATAATTTAAAAAAATAGATTTCTTACAAAAAAAAATCTAAAACAAACCCTAAATTCATCTCTGAATAATTGTTGGTAAGAAATTGTGATTTATTAAGGATTGAAATTAGGTTCATCTCTGAATAATATAATATTTACTTGTTTTAATGTAATCATGTTGAAACATTCTTGAATGATACTATGATTTGGTTGAACCTTATGTCTTGAACGGTGGAGAGAATTAAATGAATAATGATTCATTTCTGTTTGAGTTAGCATTGATTGGCTTTTGAGTAAGGCTAGTGGCAGAAAATATAACTTTCTTGATAGCCATTCTAGTGTAATCATTGTGCAAGTTTGTTTGCGAAAACATGAACATTGCTTCATCACAGTATCATATTTAGCTAACGATGTTATGTATTCTTCTCTATTGTGGTTGTCTTGAGTTTGTTTTTTTGTTTTTCATGTTAGTCTAACTCAATGATGCTATGTATCAGTGGAAGAAGAAGCGCATGAGGAGGTTGAAGAGGAAGCGCCGAAAGATGAGACAGAGATCTAAGTAGGTGGATGGGCAGGAGATGAGCTTTCCATCTCGCTTGATGGCTTCATGACATGTTAGTCAGTTCTGGTCTAATGATCTTGAGGTTTGATTGAGAGGGGAAGTTTCTATCGAGACATAGTTTAGCTGTGTTGATCTAAGACATCTTTTTTTTGAGTGTTTTGTAGTATCGGTGCATGTACTGGTTTGGTGTACTACTGATATTTATATTTATGTCTTATATAAGCATTTTAAGACTTCATGAAAATGTTATCCTTCTATTTATGCTTCAGTTTGCCCTTTTTTTTTGTTTGTTGAGAAAGTTGTTTGTTGAGAAAATCGGTTTACCCTTAATCGTTAGGCATATCAACTCATATTTAATGACATCCGGTATATGGTATGGCTTTTAGTATTTTCATCATACCCTGATAAAATTTTCGAAGGAGACCAATTTCAAATCATTTACAATTGACACTTGCACCAACCGATCTTTGCAAACCCTTCTAAATAGTTTATCTGTGGTAATGTTCCAAAATTCTTGGTTGATAGAGAATCATAGTAGATTTTGTGCTCACTCTCTGCCATCCTCCTCTTCCTGTAGAAAAAGTAAAGTAAGTCCTTGATCGACATTTTTGCACGTTGTCCACTTTGTTGTGATACAATTAACTCTAGGCTTAAGCTTCCCCATCTCTTTATAATACTTTCAAACTAAAAATGTTGGTCACAAGTATTTTCCTTTCATACTCTGCAAAAAAATACCTTAGAAATATAGCTGAAGAATTTCATTCTCTTTCCTTTTTCTTCTCGACTCTCAGAGCCTGTGATTAATCCAGTTATGGTGTAGAGCTTCTTTTTCTTTCATGTAGCTCTTAAGGATATGTAAGGTTTTAGGGTTGATATTATTATCATGTGGATTTTTGTTTTTTCATCAAGGCATGAGAAAAAAATGTATCAATAATTTTAAATTTCGACTTAATGTGCAACAGATTATTAAAAAATTTGACTTATAGTCATGTAATTTGCTATAGTTATTAAAAATTACAACAATCTCAAAATGAAAAGTGCCAATTTCTTCAAAACTGGGTAGATTTATTATTTTTTTAAAATTGGGTAAAATCAAAATAAATTAACTTGATTTTATTAATTTCACCACTAACTTGTTCAAAATTAATTTTTTCACGAGTTTATCCGAAAAAAAGTTTACCATCGATTGAACATAATTTTCATCGGTCCAACATGAATGAATAAAATTGTCACTGGAACTCAACCCTTCATTTAACCACAAATTCGTTCAAAATTAATTTTTTTGTGAGTTTCAAAAAACTTTACCATTGATTGAATATAATTTTCACTAGTCCAACATGAATGAATAAAATTGTCACTGGAACTCAACCCTTCATTTAACGGAGGTCCTCTTCCCAGCATCTACTAAAGTCATCAGTCACTACTGTCCACCAGACATAGCTTAACGTGGGAAACGAATTTCCAGCTGTTACAACATATGGTTTATGTTCTAACTAAAAAATTATGAAATGGCATGATACATTGCTCCACAGTTTATAAATAATCAAGATATTCAGATCCAACGTCACCATGTAGCTAAGAAAGTTTACATGAGTCGTTTTGGTAAAGGTTATAAAAAAACTCTGCGCTTGTGTTGTATCTTGATTTCTTATAGGAAGTACAAATCGTCATTCAAATCCATTGAACAGCTCAACTAAATGTTGACAGATTCTGTATTGGAGACACAGATTTTTTACAATTTTGTTTTTTTTTTTTTGCCCAAGGAAACTATTAATATGAGTTTAAACAACACACATGGCGGTAAGAATAAGGACCCGTTTGTTTTAGATTTTTTTGAAAATAGATTTTGTAGTGTTAGAATATTTTGTATAAAAAAAATTTACAAAGAAACTTTTTATAAAAGCCTTGGACCGGGTAAAAATATAAGGGGTGTATTTAGTAAAGCTCAAACGTTGTTTAATGATCTACGCAACGGTCCAATACATAAACAAAATCCAGCCCAATTACGCCATAAGGCGCGACCCACGGGCGAGACAATCATCCTTGGCAAGGCGAGAGAGCAAGTTGCCCATACCCCCACGATCTATAAGTATAACCGTTGCTTTTCCACAACTTATTCCCTTTGTTCCCACTTTCCTTACGACCAGGGGCACGATTCAGAGGAAACCTTAAATATTCAACACACGTTCCCCATGATCACCTTGTAAGTAGGCATGTTATCAAATGTATAGAGGAAGAACGTGGGAAGGTCAACGAAGAAAAAGGGCGGGAAGAATTCCCTCCCTGTGTAATCTATAAATACCTGTAACTTTGATGAGAAAAGGACGAAGAATTTTTAATCATACATTGATAGTTTATGCTATTAACGATCCAAGTTATTTATTTCGCATACCCCTTAAGTGTTCACCAGAACAAGCCTCAAATGAAAATTTTGTTTGAATAGTTATTCTTAAAATGTTATTTTAGGTATTTCATCATTTTATTGAAAAAAAATGTTTGGATATCAAAATTTCAAATATCACTTAATTTTGAAGCTATTTCAAATAGATTTTCACAAAAATCATTTTTGAAAAAATTACGATTTTGACTATGTTTAGAAATATAGCTGAAGATTGATTCTGATTCGGAAGAACACCACTTAGGATTAGAGTTAATTAAATTATATTGGTTTTCAAAAAGTACTTTATTAGACGATGTGAGAACGAGAGTTAAGCATCACCTTTATAATCTACAATACTAGTCAAGATTTGCGAGAGCTGAGATTAGTGTTTTTAAATCAATATAGTTTCGAAAACTATCCCTTTTATCAAAGCGCGAATTAAGTATTGAACCCTGTGAAGCAACTAAGAGCTCATCCTAGTAATACGCTTTATTATTAATTTAAAATCCAAAAAACTACTTTCTCTTATTTATTTAAAAATCCAAAAAATATTTTACAATTCAAAACTCTCTACTTTACTATTTAGCCTTAGATTTACAAAGTAACATTAGATAACGGTAGGCCGACTTTCGGTCTCTGTGGGATCGATAATCTTTTATAACTACACGATTATTCTATGCACTTGCAGAAATTTGAAACGAAGGGAGTATTTTGGTTTATCCCTGTAATGTGAAGATTCTATCGTTTATCCCCCTTATGAAATATATTGATTTAAGTTTCCATAAAAATGATGATGTGTCATGGTCAGTGAGGGGGATAAACCAAAAATCGTTAACATTACTTGAGGTAGAAAGACAAAATCTTAGGGCAACGCTATTATGCATAAGTCTTTCTTTATGCACGGTGCATAAATACCTCATATTGCTTAGCGCACCCCCAAAATTTCTCGCACACCCCCCATATTTCTATCGCGCCCCAAATTTCTTAACATACCCCCCCAAATTTCTCGTGCATCCCCCAGATGTCTTGCGCCCCCAGGTTTTTTTCTTCCACCCGCCCAGATTTCTAGCCAAAACAGTTTTTCTGTTGGAATGGTTTCAGAGGGTTGTACTCCAAAACCGTTAGGTGCATAAAATGGTTTTGGAGTACAACCATATAATCATGCACTTAACAATATTTTTCTCCCCCCTGATTTCTAGCCAAAACCATTTTATCAACGTAATGGTTTTGGAGTGCAAATCTCTGAAATCATTCTTATAGCAAAATGGTTTTGACATGATTTGAGGTGCGCGCTAGAAATTGGGGAGGTGCGCGAGAATTTTTGGGGGGTGTATGACAAATTTGGGGGTGCATAAGAAATTTGGGGGTGTGTTAGAAATTTGGGGGGCACGCTAGAAATTTGGGGGGTGCGAGAGAATTTTGGTGGGTGTGACAGAAATTTGGGGGTCACTTAACAATTTTCCCTTATTTATGCATGGTTCATAAAACAAGGCTATGCACCATAAGTCCATAACCACTCCCAAAATCTTAAGTCAAAATTTGATTTAAATTAAGTGGTTGCGGTTCTTAACCATTTGGAGATTTTCGACTGAAAACCAACTGATGCTCAACCCTATCCTTCATGTGTCAATACTTCAAACTCTTTATTACGTTACAAATAAATAATATGAAGGATTAACACATGTTTATAAAGATAAAAGACATACGTCAAAAATAAATATAAAGGACGAACACATAAATAAAATAAAAGATTCATTTAAAAAAATAAAATAAGCGACGAATATGTTATTGATAAATAAATAAATTTTCTCAAAAATAAAATAAAAATGTTACTGATTAATAAAATAGATCATGTCGTCCATAAATCTCAACTCAACTGGTAAAAATACTCAAATTGCTAGCGTCGAAATTTATGACCGGAGTTTTGTGTGTGTGACTTTCAAGGACTAAACCATTTCGTCTATAAAAAAAAGAGAAATGCTAATATCAAACTCTCAAATACACTCCATTCCACACACTCTCTCTAATTGGGCCACGTCATCCACCTTTTTAACCTTTTATTTATTTTCTTAATTTTTAATTTTTTGTTATCTTCTCCATCCAACCACCACTTCTCCATTGTTTTTTTTTTTTACAGATTCACTTCTTCATTGTTAATAACTAAAACTATAGCACTTCATCCATCTCTTAATCAACCACTCAAGTTCACATTTTTGTTCATCTTTCCATAATATATAAAACACCAGAACAACCTCTTAATTCAACATAAACCTTCTCTTCCACCACATCCATTCAAAGGGATGTACCGTCAGCGGCGGCAGATATACCAAGAGTGGTGCACCGGTGCAGAAAAATAGAGGTTGTAGGGTTATGGTGATAGATCGTGGTTGTAGTATGTTTGTTTGTAAATGAACAACCAGGGAAAAAAATTAAAAAAAGAAGAGAATAACGACTCATTAAAATAAAATGATGATGTGACCTAATTAGAGAGAGTGTGATGAATGGAGTATGTTTGAGAGTTTGACGGTAGCACTTCTCTAAAAAAAAAATGTAATTGTGTTTCTTCTTTCCAAAAGTAGACGAGGGATAAAAAACAATTTATTTAATTTATTATTGCTAATTACCAATTGGCACCGGTTCATAACCCGACCCATAGGATTATTAGGGTTCGGCGTTTTACAAAACGCAGCACTATAAATACCTAAACGAGGGTTTTGTATTCTCAGATTCAGTTCTCTGCTGCTCAGCATTGCCGTTGTTTCTTGAGAGCGTAGCGTTTATCAATCATCCAACATGAGAGCTAAGGTAATTCATCTTTTCTTCAATTGATTCCCTTTTCAATGTTCTTGTGGATTAGACACAATTATGATATAGTTTAGGTTTAATGTTTGATCTGGAACTGAAAATGTTTAATTGGTACAAGGATGATTGTTATCTAATTTTGTTTGAGTCAATTTGATGATTTTTGTATTTGTTTTATGTTTTATTTTTGCAACCTAGCTTTTTAGATAGAATAGAAAATGGATTAAAATGTTACTAATTAATAATTTCTTGCTGTTGATTTTGGTTTTGGAAATTGATCTTGTTCTTAATCAGAGTGCAAATTATTTTAAAATTTTGTTAAGTTTGCCATCAAGATGCTGGTGTAATAGTGTGATATCTTAAGGAATGAAATTAAGGGTCTATTTGATTAAGCTCTAAAAAATGATTTTGTTTTGAAAAGCTATTACGATTAGCTTTTCATTTTGGGATTAAAAATGTTTTTTTTTTATTACAAATTTTTTTTCTGAAAAATCTATAACTATCACTATTAAAATGATAAAATAGATTAAAATAACCCTAAGTTCATCTCTGAATAATTGTTAGTAAGGAATTGTGATTTATTAAGGAATGAAGTTAGGTTCATTTCTGAATAATATAATATTTACTTGTTTTAATGTAATCATGATGAAACATTCTTGAATGATACTATTATTTGGCTGAACCTTATGTTTTGTACGGTGGAGAGAATTAAATTATTGATGATTCATTTCTGTTTGAGTTAGCATTGCTTGGCTTTTAAGTAAGGCTAGTGGCGTAGAACATAACCCTGAAAATGCAACTTTCTTTGTAGTGATTCAGTGGTGCAAGTTTGTTTGCAAAAACAATGAAAATTGCTTCATCGTAGTATCATGTTTAGCAAATGACGTTATGCATTATTTTCTATTGTGATTGTTTTGTTTTTCATGTTAGTCTAACTCAATAATGTTATGTATCAGTGGAAGAAGAAGCGCATGAGGAGGTTGAAGAGGAAGCGCCGAAAGATGAGACAGAGATCTAAGTAGGTGGATGGGCAGGAGATGAGCTTTCCATCTTGCTTGATGGCTTCATGACATGTTAGCCAGTTCTGGTCTAATGAGTTCTTGAGGTTTGATTGAGAGGGGAAGTTTCTATCGAGACATAGTTTAGCTGTGTTGATCTAAGACATCTTTTTTTTGAGTGTTTTGTAGTATCGGTGCATGTACTGGTTTGGTGTACTACTGATATTTATATTTATGTCTTATATAAGCATTTTAAGACTTCATGAAAATGTTATCCTTCTATTTATGCTTCAGTTTGCCATTTTTGTTTGTTTATCGAGAAATCCTTAATCCTTAGGCATATCAACTCATGTTTAATTCCATCCGGTATATGGTCTGACTTTTAGTTTTTTCATCATGCCCTGATAAAATTTTCGAAGGAGACCAATTTCAAATCATTTGCAGTTGACACTTGGACCAACTGATCTCTTTGTCAACCCTTCTAAATAGTTTTAACTGTGGTAATGTTCCAAAATCGTTGGCTGATAGAGAATCAGAGTAGATTCGTGAGACCATTTTCATGTTAATCAGAGTAGATTATGTGCTAACTCTTCGCCTGTAAGTCCTTGAGGGACATTTTTGCATCTTATCCACCTTGTTGTTATACAATTAACTCTAGTAGATGTGGGATTTAAAACAGCCGTAGGCTTCATCATCTCTTTATACTCCCTCTGTCCCAAATCTTTAGTTCTTTTAGCTTTTTAGTTTAATCCTAAAACTTGGATTCTCTTAATAAATGAAAGTACAATTAATGATGTTTTATAAAAAGTAAAAACTAAAGCATTCATTATGAATTTTCTTTTTCTTAATAAAGTAAGGGTAAAGACTTAACATATCAATATTACTTTTTAATTTTTGTGTAAAATTTTAAAAGGACTCAAATTTTGGACAGAAGGATTAATACTCACAAACTAAAAGTGTTGGTCATAACTCATAAGTATTTTCCTTTCATCCTCTGCAAAAAATACCTTAGAAATAGGTGATGAATTTCATTCTATTATGTCATGGTGTAAATTTCATTCTATTATGTCATGGTGTAAGCTTCTTTTTCTTATATGTAGCTTTTAAGGATAAATAAGGTTTTAGGGGTGATATTATCAGGATTTGTATTTTCTCCAATTTTTTCTCTCCAATTCCCTCTCCGGTTTTTCTTTTTGTGAGTGTGAAGAGAGAGAAATTAATAATAAAAAGTAAACAAGTTATGATGAGAGAGAAGAAATGATGACAGAGAAAGACACATAAAAAGAATTGGAGAAAAAAAATTGGAGAGATCCAAATCCATATTATCATGTGGCTTTTTGTTTTTTCATCAAGGCATGAGAAAAAATTCATAGGAGGCTAATTTCAAAACATTTATAATTGACACTTGGACTAAAAGGGCAAAGATATTATGCATAAATACCCCAGATTGCTTAGTGCACCCCCAGAGTCTACTATCCCTTTCATGCTCACTTCAGAAGGACATGTGTTAGAGAAATTGCAACCTTACTTGGAGAGTGGCAAGGTGAAACCAATATTGGACCCTAAGAGTCCCTTTCCATTTTCTCATAATGTGGAAGCATTTTCCTATCTCAATACTAATAGAGCTACTAGAAAGATAGTCATATATCCTATTCCATGAATATGATTAATCAATCACATCAATTTCCATGGGATTTGATTGTGTACTATTTTGTGTGTATGTAGTAATAAATCTCTAAGAAATATTTGTTTTTTATATCTCACTCATATGGTTTATGTTCTAACTACAAAAATTATGAAATGGCATGATACATTGCTCCACAGTTTATAAATAATCAAGATATTCAGATCCAACATCACCATGTAGCTAAGAAAGTTTACATGAGTCATGTCGTTTTGGTAAAGGTTATAAAAAAATTCCGCGTTTTTTGTATCTTGATTTCTTAGGAAGTACAAATCGTCATTCACATCCATTGAACAGCTCAACTAAATGTATGTTGGCAGAAACATGGATTTGAATATCTTATGGTTGGAAAATCTGCAATCAAGCAATCCAAAACGACCAATTATCAGACGACTCACATTTTAAATGTATCTCAGAATGTTAACCGTATAATCAACATCAGCAGTAAATTGAATGTTTCATTTTATTGCCTTAAGATATAAATTCAACCTCTCTACAGGAAAATGCTTCACAACAATCAGTAACTCAGTGTCAAGATCCTGCTCCTGTGCAAATTTCTGCTGCATAACAATCACTCGATACGATCAGCTCTCTGCTTCGTGAAAGTCCAAAACATGGATTTACAATGCTAAGCAGTACTCCTGGTTACAATTTAATAGCATTTTAGGTCACATTGTGGTCTAACTTAACAAGTTAGCTATATGTATGCATTAATGCTTAGTATATTTCCACAGCACTTATAAGAAAAGGAAAGTAAGGGTTAATAACCTGACATAATAGAGTATTAGTATACATTCCTATGGTAATGCCAATTAGCATGCAAAAAACAAATATGTGTTCCAACTTCCAAATAGTAATTACACCAATGACAAATGTATATTACAAAATTATTAAGAAAAGTAAGAATCGTCAATTCACAAAACCTGTGTTAAATTTAAAGCATGAAAAAGCGCACAGTCAGCATCAAATTCTCTGCATTGAAACTTTCATTATTCATCTCTAAATTATATCTTCAACCAAAATTTCAAGCATTCAGGAACTTAGTTTCACTTATAAATCAACAATATATAAGAAATACAAGTATCCAAGCAGAGAAAGCTACTTTCAGAACTGAATGAGGTCAAATCCCTACTTACATTCTTTTGTTATATATACTTTGATTGTATATATCTCTCTACCCAGTTAACTCCTTCAGGTCATATTGCATAGAAAGTCTTTCGGCAGCACTTTGACTCAGAACCCCTTTCGAATACAACCCTTTCAACAGGTTAGCTGCTAAATCAATTTCTTCTTCAAAACAAAGCCCTTCAACAAGAATGGTATATGTTATCTCATTAGGCATGCATCTTTTGTTGACCATCATCTCAAATATCTCTATTGATAAGTCTACTCGTTTAGATTTGCAAAATCCAAGTATAAGTGCATTGTAGTTACCAACATCAGGAACATAGTGATGTTCTAACAAAATCCCGAATATCTCGAGAGCCTCATCAAGCATTCCTTCTCTACACATTCCTCTTATCAAAGAGGAATAAGTATAGGAATCTGGTGTAAATCCATACATTGTCATTTCATATAATAACTGAAAAGCTGAATAAGTATTGCTTTTCCTACACAAGATTGAAATCACTTTGTTGTAGAAATCATTAATAGGGTAGTTTTGTTTTTTACCCAATTTTTCAAATATCAAGAAAGCCTCCTTCACTTTCCCTTTCTCACAAAGCAAGGAAATAGTATTGTACGTTAGTTCAGTATGACGAATGCGCTGATTAGTCATTCGGTCTAGACACTGAACTACAAGATCCACCTTCCCTTCCTTGCAGAGACTGGCAATAATCGGATTATAACTATTACTATTAGCAGTCACCTCGAATCCACTGTTTGTCATTTCATCTAAAACTTTGAAAGCTTGATCAATTCTTCCATCTATAGAAAGAGAAGCGATCAATATGTTGTAAGTATCTACAGAAGGAGTGCGACCCTCTCTATCCATCTGTGCTAAAAGCTCGTACGCTTCCTCCCATCGCCCTTCATAGCACAAACTCCTTAACAAAATGTTATGACTGACAATACTAGGTTTAAACCCTTTATGTGGAAACTCCCTGAAAAACTTAATAGCTTCTTCGGTTCTACCATCCTTACACAACCCCGCCAACAACACATTGTAGCCACGAAAATTAGGCTTACCACCCTTCGCAATTATATCATCTAGCAGATTCATTGCTTCATCTATTCCCCTTTCCTTGTAAACAACTTCAAGCAACATAGAATATGTAATTTCATTCGGAACAAGACCCTTCTTTAACAACCTATCTAAAACCTGCATACACTGATTCAATTTCCCATGCCTACAAAGCCCTTTAACCAAAGTGTTATAGATAGCAGTATTAGATGGATAACCATTCCCTTCCATTTTTTCAACCAATTGCATTGCATACCCAAGATTACCTCTCCTACACAAATAATCAACCAAAAATGCATATGAAGCATCATCGGGTGTAATAATACCAGAACTTAGCATAATCTCCATAACCCTAACAGCTTTTATTGCTTTATGATGCTCACAAAGATCATACAAAAACTGAGTTGCTTGAGTAACCTCAGGTATATGACCCTTACCAACCATGTGCTCTAAATGAAAAAATGCATCATTGATTCTAATTTCTTTGCTCTTTTGGTCATTCTTCTCAGCTTTCCAATCGGGCATGTTAAAAACTGAATCTTTTGAGGGAATAAGGGTCGAAACCAAATCTCTAGAAAAACAAATTTTCTTCGAAGGGAAAGTGTGATTGTGAGGATTTGGAACATGTGTATAAAAGAAACTGCAACCGTTTCTTGTTGACTTTGCATGTAAAATTGAAGCCGGAGAAACTGTATTCAGTAGTGTGGTCATGCTTGAACTTGAAGGATTTACAATACATAAATCAACATTACTGAATTATTCTATTTGGCAATTTTACAAATACTTTGTGTGCACTTTAACTATGATGATGAAGCTAAAGATTGTTACTACTTTGACAAAATTGAATTGAGTGAGAATATAGAGAGAAGGAAAGAGAAATACCAGTGAGCAAATTTTCGAACGAACATGGGAGACAGATTCAGTAGCGTGAGATGAATTGAATTCAATTTTAAGGTTATCCTAACATCATGCGGAGACACAGAATGGATCAATAAGGTAATTATTACACAGAATTCACAACTGAGAGAGAAGAATGAATGATTTTTTTTGTTTGTTTTATATGTTTGTGTTCTTTGGATTTTCAACACGATGAAACAAACATGTGTGAATGTGTTTTCAGATTTTGGAGAGTTCAAATCGAAATCTAAATTGAAACGAAATCTAGGTTTTATCAAATTCAATTATTATTTTTTATTATTTTTATTTATTAAAATATATTCCCGTTTATTTATTGGTAATTTGTTTTAAAAGAGTTTTTTCTATATGCATGGAACATATTTTTTAAGTAATTTGTGAAGTCTCGATACTCTAAAAATGGCGACGTATTGTGTTCAATGCGTATCCGATATTGATATGCGCCCGATATGTCTCGATACAAGTATCGGGAGTTGGAATCCTCTTCATTTCTTCAAAGAAATGACAAATGCAAACAATTAATATATTTTTTAATAAAAAATAACTAATATGTGTCGGATACATCTAAATTATATTCCGATATGGCTAAAGTATATGGCAACTGATTTTCATTTTTTTTTTTTTACTTTTTTATTAGTCCACGTTTGACATGAGGAATAGTAAAAATAAAATAAAAAAAAGAAATACAAATGTATAAAGACCGAAAGACAGGAAGCGTTATTTGATGATGGAAACAGAGTAGGTAAGACTGATACAATTTGTTTTCTCTTAAGTCGTGAATGTTAGACTATGTCTTTTTTCGGTAATACTAATGAATCAACTATGTCTTTTTTAGGTAATACTAATGATGTTTTTTTGGGATATTACTAATGATGTCCTTTTTGCATAGTACTTAACCTAAGATAAGTAATTGTCATATGTTTGCTCATTTTGAGTAATTTGAATGTTAATTTATTATCATTATCGATTTTAGTTATGTATATATATTGTGTATTTATTCTTATAAAAAGAATATGTATGGTGTATTTATATATTTAATTTTAAATTTAATTTTTAAATAACTTATCGCGGAAGTATTGTATTGGAAATTTTGAAAATTTTCTCGCATTGCCGTATCGGTATTGTGTCACGTATATGGACCTCATAGTATATGATGATTGGATTTCGAATCTGGAATGGATGACTTGACTTATTCACTTGAAATTTTAGTTACTTTAACCAAAAAAATATAGATACAAATTCATTTAGAGGTTATAGTTAAAAATGGTGAAACAATTCAACAAAAAAATTGTGAAAAAAAAACAATGGTTTGTTATTTAGGGTAAAAAAAAACACAATGATTATTATTCATAAATGTGAGACGTTCTCATTTTTTGACGAAAACATGTTTATAGCATATAATTGATTAAAATATGTTCAATACAATTTGGGATATCAACTAGAATTTGGACACTAGTTTTCTTTTTCTTTTTCTTTGAAACTTTATTTGGACACTAGTTAAAGATGAAGTCGCCGTAGCAAGATCGCGCACAACCTTATTTGTTTGTCTCCTTATAAACTTGACACTAAAATTTACATAAAAAGAGGACAAAATAATTTTACCAAGTTAAATAATAGCACCGAACTCCGTAAAGTCTTTCTTGTTATGACGAAAACTATCAACCACCAATTTGGAGTCTAGTTCAAAATCAACCAGACCCACCAATTAACATCGTTTCTATTTATACTCTCTTTAAAAATGAAAATATGGAAATGAATCCTCTCTGTCTTTTTGTTTTAGCCATTTTCTTTTCCTTCAATTTATTGATAGATAGGCGACAAAGAGAGACAAAAAAGAGTATAGGAGAGGGAGGGGGAGAGAGAGATACTTAAAGAGAGAAATAAAATATTGTAAACCGACATAGATAAAAAATGTGTGGAAAGGATTGAAATCCAAACCCAAACGAGTGAAAATGTTAAATACTCCTAAAATTTCAAAATTTGTCAAATATCCCGTATAAAATTGTAAAATGTCAATCAAATACCGCTTTCGTCCGCTAACTGTCTGTTTTGATAATGTGGACGATAACCGATAATGATTTGAGTGGATGGCCACATCATAGGGGGTATTTGACCGAAATTTGTAACAAGGAGGACACCATTGGATTCCAAATCCCAGATCCAAATTTCCAAATCCCAAATCTCATTGGACGCCTGCCATTGATGGTTTTGGTTGGATTTTTCGTGTATGTTTGGTTCGGCGGTAGAGATAATTGAGTTTGATACAATTGATTTTGAGAGAATTGATTTTGATCGAAAGTGAATCGAATGTAAATTGATTTATGTTCGGATGTTTTCACAGAAAATTGATTCTTATCAATTTATGATGTTTGGATATTTGAACTAAAATTACTTTTGAATGTATAATTACCAAAATAGGTATAGTTTTTTTTTTTTTGGTTGGTAGACGAAATGACAAAGTCATTGGAAACTCACACACACAAAGTGAAGTGACTAGGAATCGAACCTCGATCATGACGTTCAACACTAACAATTTCGGTATTTCTACCATTTGAGCTAGGATTTGTAGACATATGTTAAAGAAGTTTGTAATTTATATGGGCCACCAGGTCAAAATAAAAGTCCACCCCTCTTTCTTCCCTAACCTAGAGATCAGACACAAGGAAACTGTAGCAAAAAGAAAAATAACGCAGCACTGCAACAGAAACAAGGGTAAAGCTGGAAAATCATAATACAACTTGCACAAATTTATAGAATCGATTTTGGCCTAACTCAAAAGCTGGAAAATCGTTTTACAGCTGACTGCTGTGATTGAAGAAGAATCTCCTCTCATCACCGACGCACCCAATCGGAGCACGAACACTCTCTGTTTCATCCACCGTTGCCAGGGCACCTTGCTCGAGTTTTGGGGGTTTCTGAGTAAACATTATAATTGAAGATGCAGCTCACACTTGAATTTGGGTAAGTTCATTTCCTTGTAACGTATCTTCACTTTCTACTTCCTACGCTCTTCCTATTATAACTTGATAATTCATTCAAAAACAATTATTGAAATTTATAGTAGAATAGAATAATAGGCCTGTTTGGATATCCAGTTTATAGCACAAACGCTCATAAGCTGTTTTGATGGCAAAAAATAAAGATAAGTTGTTTTTATATATATGCTACGAGCTGTTTTCATAAGCTAGTATGTTGGAGAACTTATGAAAATAAGGCGAAACAAACTTATGAAAATTGTCACAACTTCACAAGCTGTTTTCATAAGTTATCCTAATCAGTTTTAAAACTTATGCTAGGATATAAGCTCAAATAAGCCAATCCAAATAGGCTCATATTTCTGATGAGATAAAAGTTGAAGTCTAGAAAAATAGTCTTGTTTTACGATTAAGGGGATTAATTGGGGTACGTGGAAATTTTGTCTTACTAGAATATTTTTATTGTGTTAAGAGGCTAATTATGTGATCACTTAAATGAAGAGCCTTGGCTGATTAAGATTTGAGTTTATGTTGTTCAATTCATCATGTTTATCTTTAGAAGCTTGTATAGCTAGCAAGCTATGAAAAACGCAAGCACAAACACAGAAACAAACACAATACTGACACGTAGACACAAGGTAATAGTTAAGGTAAACGAAAGTGATTGAATGTAACCACTTGTGTTGCTACCAACACATGTTGAACATTGGATACGTCTGGCGGATCCAAGACCCTATGCCATGGGGTGCGAACTATTTAATCTGAAAAAAACATAATTCATAAAAAATGATTAAGGGCCCGTTTGGATTAGCTTATTTTTGAGCTTATGAAAACAACTTATGCAATTTTTATGTATTATTATAAATTTGTCAAGGTAGTTTATGATAAAATAGCTGATAAAAATACAATTTTTACTAGTGTGAACTTATAAAATAGCATAAAACCTAATTTATATTGCATAAGCTCAAAAATAAGTTAATCCAAACAGGCCCTAAGATAGATTAACTAAAATTAAACTCTACATATAAGTTTCACAGATTGTCAACATGAAATATCATTTACATAAGCAAGTTTCTTTCATTCAAATATCATTCATAGGGAAAAAACATTTTCGTCACCCTAGTGATTTAATTTATATAAGGATAATCCCAATCATTCTTCTTTCCTTTGAGCACACTCATATCCAGCTTTCTATATAGTTATTTTTCATCTGTCCAAAACCTTGTACACAAAGTTTTCATCCTCATCCTCATACCTTCCATAGAGAACTGGAAGTGTATGTGTAGCAACAATACCAATGTAGATGACAGTCAAAAAACTGTAGCAGCTTTCAGTCATGGTACTAGCCCACAAACTTGATATAACAATGAGAAATAGCTTCAAGTATCCTTCACAAGAAACTTCTTGAAGAAACCTCAATCCAGGGTTACATGCGGGAGAGAAAATAGAGGCTAGGATCACGTCGCACGAGAGAGAGGAAGCAAAGGTGAGGGACACATGCGGTGGTGGTGGGGGCTTAATAGGCGGCGGTTTACAGGGAGGGAGAATTTTCAGGAACGGGAGAGGAGAGAGAACGTAGAGAGAAGAGAGTTATCCGAACCTGTGAGGTGAGAATGTCAGTGAGTCATTGGATCTGGGTGCAAGAACAAATTTTCAGGGTATGTAAAATGCAAAAAGAAAAAAGGTTATATGTGTAATTTATATAATCTCAGGGTGTGCAAGTAACCCTCATATAAACATGGGTTCGCCACTGACATCGCTAATATGAAAGGTCAGTGCTACATAAATGGCAAGCCTTACCTATAGAGATAGAAATGCTTTCACAAGTGTTATTAAACTTGTTGCACCACCAAATGGATCCGAGGCATGGGTTATCTGGTTAGTCATTGAGTGAACCACCCCTCCTCACACACAACCAAGGTGCAATTACAAGTATACAAAACTTGATACCATTATCTTCAAGAGACAGTCAAATTTAAATTAATTTTTTCATTTAGTTATGAAATAAACCTAAACATTGCACTTTTGATGTCCTTTACCTTTCTATGAGCTTTGCGTTTTTTCCTTCCCTTTTATTGTAGGCATAATGTTTTATATTTCTTAAGTTCATGATTTGGCTGATTTTTTTGCTGAGTCAACCTTACTAAATCGGATTACATAGTTGGTTCACCGGTTCATGCCCAAACTAGTCTGTCTTTTTTGTTTGTTGTGGAAGACTCAGAAGAGTAACTCAAACCTAAACTAAGTTGAACCACTATAAAGATGCCGATATCCATGGTTATCGATCCCGGGCGATCCCAGTGGGATCCCGGTGGAGCGGCGCGGAGCGGAGCTCTGCTGGGATGGGTAGGGTTGGAGCGGCGCAGGTAAGGTTCTCGGTGGGATCCCGGTGGACCGGAGCGGAGCGGGTCGCGGCTGTCCATCCCGGGTCAGGACTGGGATTTTATATTCATGGGTTTTAAAGAGTATTCTTGAAATCTTACTCATTCTAGTAAGGGTAAAATTGGTTTTTTAACTTTAAAATTGTTACTAACCCACTTAACCCTAGCCGCAACTTGATTCTCACCATTGTATCATCGTATTATCGTGCTCTACCTCTTCTCTCGTCGATCCAAAGCTTCGTCTCATCGTGTTGAAGACTTGAGAGTTGTGTTTTGAAATTTTGATTTATGAATGTTTTTTGGATTTTGAGATGTTTGTTTAATTTTACATTAATCATATGTTTATAATATTATTTATGTAATTAAAATAAAAAAATGAAACAGCGGCATCCCGGCCATCCCGCTATCCGGGATGCCGCTATCCCAGTTTTGGGGCTGGCCGCTCCGCTCCGCGATCCGGGATTAACTACTATGCCGATATCTTAATCCAATAATGTTGGAATTACTATTGTGCTTCAATTAACCAGTTATTTCAGATTTAAATTTTTCCAATTTATCGTATTCATTTGTTTAGGTGGATGAACACTCAACTGAGGTTCATTCAGAGTCTTTATACTTAAAGTCTGAAATAGCCATTTGATTTGTAGTTATCTATATCTGAGATTGAAATTGAATTTTTCACTGGTTTCTTAAAATGGTGGAAACATACAGAGGGGGTTTGGAGCTTCTTTGCGACTCCAAGAAGATTCACAATGTCAACGTTGAATTTGAACAACAAAATGGAGAAGATAAGGTAGTACATGACTTCAAAATTATTGCTCTATGATTTTTCTTTTCAACACAATTCTATGATTGGCATTCTTATAAGATTCTCTTCATACTTTTCAGTTAACCATGAAAGGATTGCTTTCTTGGGTGCGAACCAACTTGATTAAGGAGAGGCCCGAAATGTTCATGAAAGGAGATACTGTGTAAGCTTTGTGATATAAATACATCTGAATCATGCATTGGGTTAAAAGTTGTTTCTCTAAAGTGACCTTATTTTTAATGTGTGTAACTAAGGGTGTAGCTACTGTAAATTTTATCTAAAGTGCACAACTGTTTGAATGTAAATGATTCATTGGTGGACACACTTGCTCACTAATATATTATAGATAATTCATAAATGTAATTTTGGAGTAGCCCTTTTCTTGGTATTAATTAGTCATGAAAGGTTTATCGGTGATCAAAGGAGAAATTTAACAGAAATTAAGGAATGTGTTTGTGCTTAAGTTGATATAAAATTACCTGTAACTGAAATGGCATATGCATAAAATGTGTAATACTTTCATTACATGGATGCTAAACTATTTTTTTTGTCTGTGATTTGTCTTGCAGGAGACCGGGAGTTCTCGTCCTTGTGAATGATTGTGATTGGGAGCTAAGTGGTCAGCTGAATACATCACTGGAAGAGAAAGACGTGGTTGTCTTTATATCAACCTTGCACGGTGGTTAGCGTCATGTGATCAAATATCGGATGAAGTAATTAGTGTTATAGTATAATAATAAACCCAACTGTTGAACCTTGCTAATTAAAATTTGGCAATCAAATTGCTGAATCAACTTACATGGTCTTAGTATGCTGCTATATGCATTGAACAATTTGTACTTTCACTGATATCGTATTTTGCTATTATAATGGCTTTTGGCAAAAGATGTAAAACATGTCTTATGTTAACAAATTAAAATTTGCTTAATGTACTTTACTGATATCACATCTGTAGCTATCCCCTTGTATATTGCTGTAAGGGCTTATCCACTTGTTCATGTTGGTTCTTCATTCTTTGAATGTTGATTAATTTTTAAACTCTCAGAACCAGGATGATGAATATCCAATTGTCATGTTCAAAATGGAAAATTCAAAGTGCTAGGATTATTATTCTCTTTAACACACTTTTTGTGTCTAGTGGTTAGATTCACACATTATAAATGTGTAGAGGTGGAAAATTCGGGGTTCAAATTTTGGTTTCGCCAATAATGACTTAGTAATTATTATTTGAGTTACTCTTACCTTACGTGACTCTAACACTCATTTTTTAATATGCATCACATTTGACAAAAAAAAAAAGGTCTTACATGAAATGGTAAGATTGAATTGTGGGGTATTCTCACTACTCTCCAACTAGTATGGGATAAAGGTTATCTGTTTGTTTCTATGGAGTAAGACTCGGCGGTGACTGTTTCCTTGATCAACAAAGGGTGCCCTCCATCTTACCCTTGTGCTACCATTGTCAGCCTCATCAATTGCCTTAAGATGCAAGAGTGACAAGTTCAAATATCACAAATTTATAGGTAGGCACATCAAGTTGTTGGTTGAATTGCGGATTATGCTCTCTCAATATCCACAGGTTCCCTTATATTAAACCATCCACCTCGACGATGTGTGAACCTTTTTTGTCAAGATGTTAATGTTTTCTTTAAACATCTTATTCATTTGTAATTTGGCCTAACGACCTCCCTCTTAATAAAAAAAACGAGTTTTTATCCGATTAGCAAGTGAGCAGTGGAAAATGTCAAAAAAGAGAGGAAAGAAATTAAACTTCCTCTTGTTTCTATTATCTTCATTGTTATCTCAAGAGATTGAAATTAGACCAAGTTTTATAAATCCTTGAAGACTAAGATTTACTTTAATTAGTTTTTTTTTTTGTGGTGAATTAGTTTACGCTACCTACATACCCTTCAGCCATATATATAACAAAGTAAGATTAATTTATTGCGTAAAAAACAAAATCAATTATTAGCTATTACAAGAAAAACCTTTTATATTGACGATCATATCCAAGACTTGTACGTCTTGCCATGAGTGTATATGAGAATCATTACTTGACAATGAAGGCTTTAATGGAAGCTCTTTCTTCAATCTTGTCATCAACCATTATAGTGACATAATCATATATATATATATACACTAAATAATTTAGTGCATATTCTGGATTGAATTTAATTTGCAAACTTAAATTTGAATGAAGAATTTCATTTTATAAACTAAAAGTTCAATCTAAAATTAAGAGCTGCCCCATATTGATAGTGTCTCAAACAAAATTACTTGTAGTATACCTTAAAAGGTTTCATATTATTTAAGAATCGAGGTCAATAATTGTTTATAAATAATATTTACACTTCTTAAATCAAAGAAACTCCTTTTACAAAGAGTAAAAAGCTATTCAAGGTTAACTGTTCCTACTCTAACAACAATATGTATGATACATAAGCAAAATAATTCTTAGAAAATACTCAAATTAAAACAAAGAACATTACCTAAGGAACAAAGCCTAGTTATGGTGATGTGAATTAGGTGTAATCTTGATAACAAGGCCAGGGAAAACATCATCAGGATCATGGATATGAGGATTATTCTCAACAATAAAAGGATCACCACACTTATCACTAATTGTGTTAAGTGTCTCACCTTCACCAACCACATATATTTCATCACAATATGGTTTATTTGACAATAAATGGTTGATTTCTATGATGTTGTGATCATCATTATTTTGAATCATAGATGAACTTTCTCTAAATATGGTTAGAATTAGAAGTATGAGGGCTACAAGAATAATAGCACAATACCATGAAGCTGCATCAGCAAATTCTTTTGAACTTAAGATTAGTCCCTTTCTTGAGTTGAAAGTTACCATGATATGATCAAGAATCAAAGTGAGAAAAATTGATGAGAAAAAAGAGTGGTTTGGAAAGTTTTTATAAAGAAAAAAAGCATGGAGCATGATGTGTGTGTGTGAGGGTCAGTTTTGACGGTTACTAAGAAAAGGGAGTTGAGGTGGAGAAAGAAATGGGATTGGGAGTATATTAGTGTTTACGTGAATCAATTGCATTCTTTTTAAGGCTAAACTTCTTATCTTTATGTTTTAATATATTTACACAATTTTTGTAAATTGAAATATTGAGATAAACAAAAGTTGGAGATCATTTATACAACTGCAGATACTAATTCCCCGAGATATCTGAGATCCATTTAATGAATTAACACACGCACTAATCGAAGATCGAACTCATGACTAAATAGTTAAAGGGTCTAAATATCTATCACTTATACTACACTATGTTGCTTTTTTTGTTTTAATATTTTGTTCTCACACTTTTGGTTTTGAATTTTGAGTTGCATATGTTTTTAGTCTATTTAAAGAGCTAGAACAATGAAATGACCCTTTTGTTTATAATAAAGACGTATCATCATTTTAGAATCATGGTTGTCAAACATGTGTAGCCCCGTTTGTCCCGGCTTATTTTTTACTTTTTTATTTCTGCTTAAACGAAATAGAGAAGTATAAAATTATATTTGACACTATTTCTCCTTAAAAGTATTAAAGAAATAAAGTAAATAAGTAAAAAATAAAAAAAAAAAGTGAAGTCAAACACAATTTTTTCCTTCTTTACTATTTTTAAGGAGAAGAAAAAAAGTAAAAAAATAAACACTAATTTACTGGCTCTAAGCTTTCTCCAACTCAACTAAACCGGTGGTAAAATGTTTTTAGGATTACATAGTGTTTATCTCCAGCAATGTTAGCGAATTTCAATTTACCCTCTTATAATTTTTTTTTTCTTGATTACCTCCAATAATATGAAGATTCATTCCTTCTGGCCCCTCATATGATAAATTGAGTTGGTTGACCATTGAAGCACTTATTCATGTATAGTATGATTTTTTTTTTTTTTCATAAGATGTATATATAGTATGATTTTACTTGATGTGTCATACATATACCAGTCGGGACTTATATTTTAGGGAGTTACTTTTGCCACCTTACCGTTACTCGCGCGCCCTATTTTTACGCATCCGCTACTTAAGTAGCGGATGTTATAAAATGAGAAATTTTACACTAAAAATAACATTAAACATAGGCTGGAAGTGTCATAACACCAAGCAAAATAATGATAAGACATGAAAAAGACTTGGCCAATGAGTTTGATAACACACTGCTTGTTGCAACCTCTCTTAATTATGTCTTCATACTACTATGAATATTCTGAAGCAAACACTCTGTTCTCTAATTCTCTGGAAGTGTCACTAAGTTGGCCAATATACTGCTGTATCTGATGCAAGCACTCTGTTCTCTAATTCTCAAATATCAGCTAGCAAATAGAGATGCTTTTGAGAGAGAAAATAGATCATCCTCTACATGTTTTCAACTCATCTGCTAATCTATGCTGTGAATGTAATGTTCCATTAATGTCAAAAGATAATTATTTTGTTTATAATAAAGACATCATAGTTTTAGAATCATGGTTGTCAAACACGTGTCTTGTACATTAACACTAATGCCAAATTTTAAACTCAGATGGTAAAATATCAGGATTATTTATATCAGGAAGACAGGAATATTTATTGCCTTAGATAGACGATGAAGGGAAACTGGTGAGAAAATGTAGAGCTCAATTGATATGTACTTTTCATATAGTTTTTATGTAATCATGCTATGTTTTAAGGAAAAATGTTATTTACATAACCAACATTGACAATTTATTGATATAATATTTAAGAACTTGAATTGAAATGCAACTGAAACATGGATCAATTTAAACAAGACTAAATATCTCATTTCATTTCTAAGTTGCTTTTTACAATAATGACATTGAGCTAACAGTTGAACTGCAGAAGAGAGCAAAAATATAATTGGAATTGCTCTGTTAGATATATACATGCTTTTACAATCAGTATTGTTGACTAATCAGTCAAAAAATAAATTGAATCGAGTGATCTCTTGCCTAAAACTAAAAGGGAGATCCACTCATATGGTGTTTTGTGCTAGTAGCTTGCGTGAGAAGCCACCGAGATGGAGATCCACTCATGACTCAAGAGGATCTTACATCCTTGTACTCTCCCAACCATTTCGAGACTGTCAGCAACCCACTTCTGTCTCCAGTGAAAAAGTGTCCACCGGGACCTGCATAAGCTAATCCAACTTCTTGCTTTGCAAACAATCTACCCCTCTCGACAAATCTGTAAATTGTAAATGTAGAAATGCAGTCAGAGCCAATTCAAGTTTACATTGCAAGTGTACATAACAAAGTGATGGTGATGGTTGCAAATTAATTAATTTACTTACGATGGCAGTTCATAGAGGTGAACCGAATTGTCTCTGGTAGAACATAACAATATAGGCTTCATATCTGGATCATGCATGCCAGAAATTGCAACAACACCCTGTAATAATCAAAATAAATAAATATGACCAACATAACCAAATGATGTTTAACATAAAATCAAAAACTTTAACCTATGCAGGGATGTTATACATACAAGCTAAGTAACTTACATTTTCCACATTTTGTGTATGAATCACTTCTAAATTCCCCCCTTTGAGTTGAAACCAGACCTTGATGGTGCAATCTGATGAACCGGACAACAAGAATTTGTCCCAACAAATAAGGGATGTGACTGTATCTATATGTGCATTGAGTGTCGTCTTACACTCAAATGTTTCAAGGTCCCAAACCTGAATAAAACAATAACAAATGAGTCTAAAAAAAACATATATAAACGCAAGAAACAATTGCATAGAGCTAACATAGAAGAACAAAAGACCACCAAAGATTCATAGATCAAACTCCATATTGCCGAACAATAGAAATACCTTAATGCTTTGGTCCTCAGATCCCGAATACAGCTTCGTGAGCGTTCCAATGACAAGGCAAACAACAGATTTAGTGTGGCCATGCAGTGATGCAACAAGTTTAAAAGGTGAATTGCCTTCAGAGCTACCTCCCCAAGCAGAAATTACACCATTCTGCAATTCAAATAATGAAATTATAGATAAGTTAATAGATGATAGGAAAAAAAAAAGTTTCAAAAGTAGTATTCCAATGCTATCTACAAATTTAAAAGTTTCATTTTTTCAGATAACTATTAAAAACTGTGTCGGCAATTACCTCTGCTCCAGCTAAAAGTGTATCATTGCCAACAGTCAAGGCACGGACTTGCCCGATAGGTCCATCAAGAGTATACTGTGAAGCGGTGTCAATATTATATGCCTACACAAAAACCACAATGTCATAATCAACTTACAAGTAATGGTCTTATATAATTGACAAGATCGCGCAATGAAACAAAACAGTGACTGGAGTAAGAATACGAGGGCTTACCATGACAGTGTTTAGCAGACCAACAAAAATCCACCGGCCTTCGCTGATCAAAGAGGTAACTTCGCTGCCAAGATTTGCCACATTAACACATTGTCCAGTGTGGTAATCCCATGTCCGAACTGTCCCATCAGTGCTGCCAATATAAAGTTTGTCCGAATTGTCATTCCAGTGATAAGCTGTTCAAATATATTTTAGTTAAACTACTTCAGAAATATCGATACAGAAAAGAACCCTAATTTCTAGCTAGGAATGTAAATTGTCATTAATAAGTACCTTCTTGTGTCCTTGAAGCTTTGCTATTGTGGTAAACCCATCACCGTAAAACCACGAATGTAAATTTCGGCACTGATCACCATCAACACAGCTGTCGTTCACCCAATATTTGCAGAGACTTGGTGAGGGATATCTAGAAACCTCATAAACTTGTGCACTATCTTTCTCATCAACAGCTTATCCATCTCAGTATTATGTTTCAAAAGGGAAGCCTCAGAAACGGAAGATTTAACGAGCTGTGCCTGTCTTTGTCATCTCCGAATTGGTGCTTTTATTAGAATTTGGGAGGCCTATACTCAACCACAAAAGCTAGCTTGAGAGTTGAGGTTTGCACTATATTATAAAGGCTATCTTTGCCATATCTCTAGCCAATGTGGAACTTCTAACACACCCCCTCACGCCCAGCACTATTGGGCTTGGTGCGTGGGATCAACAACAACGGGTGGCACAAATATGGGAGGTCTCCACAACAATCAACAAATGGATCTAGGATAGGCTCTGATACCATATTAGAATTTGGGAGGCCTATACTCAACCACAAAAGCTAGCTTGAGAGTTGAGGTTTGCACTATATTATAAAGGCTATCTTTGCCTTATCTCTAGCTAATGTGGGACTTCTAACAATATTCAGTATTATCAGCTCTGAAATGGCGCTTCTTTGGATTACAATATCCAGCGTTTCCGGCAACGATTCTTTCAGTTTTACTAACCCTTACGTTCAAAGTCATACCTGCAATAACATCGAAGTCAGCATATAACAACAATATCATGAACTAACAATATGATGAACTAAGTACCAGAACTTCAATGGCAAAACAAGAATCATTGATTACATCAATATTCATAATCACAGTGAAACCCTAATAAATAATAATGAAATCATTCTTCATACATACCTGTGATTCTGTGAATAGAGACAGAGTTTATTGATAGAGAGCGTGAACAGAACAGAGTTGATTAATAGAGAGCGTGAACAGTGTTTATTGATCGATAGAGAGCGTGATATAGCCGTTGAATTGAAGAAAAATGAAAATTGAAATGACTAAGCGAGAAAAGTGTTGAAGTGATGAATTTATACGGTTGTGTTAAACTGTTAATGAGTACGCTAAGGCGGTTTTCTCTGTGGGCTTCTTATTTGTGAGGCCCAATTTTAGGGTTAAATTAATACTCCGTATTTATTTATTTTTTGTCTTTATAAAAAAGAATTGTTTTTTTTTTTTGACGAAATAAAATAGGATTTCTTAAATTTATCCTTTAATTTTTTTTAAATATTTTTAGTTCCTACAAAATTATCCTAAATTTTTAATAAATGTTACTCTCTCCGTTTACTTACATGTTGTTTTTCGTCGGATTTACCGTTTTTATTTAACTGTTGTTTTGATATTTTAAGGGTATGATTTGTCAATTACTCTTATCTTTTTTAATAAAAATAATTATTGTTATATATTTGAAAAACTAAAGTTTTTTTTTTACATAACATATTAAATTTTTGTTTTATTTTGTAGATATTATATTAAATTTACTGCAAAGAGAAAATGTGGGCAGGAAAATTAGAATTTATTAGATGATATATTGAACCTAAATCAACTACTAATTTTTTCTATGTCGAAAAAACTAATGTTTTTCTATTATTTTTTAAAAGGAAAGTCAACATGTACCAGTGATTATTAAGGATGATATCAGTGATTTGAATTGTAGTTTTTTGAAAGAGACAAAGTTAATAATATTCTATCCAAACAAAATTGACGAACTTTTAATGGTGAGGATTGAAACAGTTATGGTAACATTAAACCTTTATAGCAATGACTCAAAACATGTTAACACTTCAACGTTTAAGTCAGTATGTGGTCAAAGATGAATGAAAGTGAAAATTGATTAAATTAAATAGTGGAGTCGGTTGTAACCGCCAGCATGGGCCCCGACATGAAGTGCGAGGAGCCGTTGAGATCAAACTAGCAGCCAAGATGAGTTGTGAGCATTTGTTGTAGGGAAAACATAGAGTCTATGGTGTTCTGCGTTAGAAACTTACATGAGAAGCCATCGAGATGGAGAAAGATATATTGGATTGGATTTAGGGCCAGCACTTGGGTCATTTAAATTAGGCATTGGTCTGGTCTGAAACAGTTAATCAAAGTTTTTACTTAGTACTTTTTCACCCTTGCTAGAACTTAACTCTTGTCATTTAGGGATGACAATGATTGTCAATGGGTGAGGGTTTTATAGTACCCAAACCCACACCCAAAATAATCACCTAAACCCAAACTCAAAGGCTGTATGGGTGACAAATCAAAACCCACACCCACAACCATTGGATTCGGGTTTTTCCACCCAAACCCAAACCCGCAGCAAAAACATGCATAGTAATTAAATTACATAGTTCAACATAAGTAATTAATATAATTTAGTGACATTAGTAATTAAATTACATAGTTCAACATAAATTACATAGTGAGTGAAGTGACCGAGTGAGTGAATGAGGTGTTCAAGCACCTGAGTGAGTAATTCGTGTGAACTATGAAGGAAAGCGTGAACCCTAATTTTGACACTTATTTATACTTAGGGTTAATTAGGTAATTTTACATATATGGGTGGGTGTGTGGGTTTGAGTGATCCCAAACCCACACCCATAGTTTCGGGCGTCACCCAAACCCACAGTCAAACTCATTCAACTCGGGTTTCGCCCGTTGACTTGGGTTTGAGTTTGGATGGGTCTTCTGGGTTTGGGTTTTCCTGCCATTTATGTAGGAGGAACCAAAGAAATTGGCTTAGTACACCTAACAAAAGTAAAGCACAAATTGTAAACAAGCTTATGCAGTTCATCTGAAGTGAACTGATTTTCATCCCACAAAACATGGTAATGAGTTGGCCTACTTGTTCCCTTCACACCCCAATGACTGCACAGATAGAAATCAAATTCCTTTGGATGAGTAATCACAGAATCAACCACAGTCCCTGGAGGAATATTTTGATATTGAAAATGAAAATTGTTGTGTCGAAGATTGATCAGTGTCGGCAGGAAACAACCCTGTGTGATGTCTCTTTTGTACAACTACAAAAAAATAAAAGGTTTATAACCATTAAACCTTGATGAACATGCTTGTTTTATGGATTCAAGTTCCTCTTGAAGCACTTTGCGAAATTGAGTTTCGCCAACACCGTCTCGGAAGAAAATTATTCTGTTGGGGAGTTTTTCTACTTCTTGATAAAAATCGTCAAGCAATTCTCCAACCATTGCACCGAGATCTGCGATGATTTCTTGTCTATGGGTTTGAGACCTTATTCTTGAAATATATTTGTTTGCTGTTGGCCAATTCATGCTAGCGACAACAGCAGCAACAGATGGACTCGAATCGTCGAGAGGATGAGGATGTGTCACATCGGCTCCCATGAACATCATTGGTTCATCGATGTTGAAAAGACGTGGTAATTGAGAAGGAAGCGAGTTGTACAAAGCAACTGTGCATCCACCGACTTTAGCATTGATCTTGAGAGCCAAATTAGCCACCATGTAGCTAAGAAAGTCTTAATGAGTCATGTCATTTTGCAAAAAGATTATAACAAAACCTTGTGCCTACACACCTTGATTTACTCTGAAGTACAAAACGTCATTCACATCCATTGGACAGCTATGTTGACATATATATGGATTCAAATATCTTGTATCCACAATCAATCAATCAATCCAAAAGGAACAATTAGTATCAGATGACTAGCATTTCAACTGTATCTCAGAATGTAAACTATCTAACCAACATCAGCGGCAGATCAAATGTTTTGTACTATTGCCTTAAAAAATAAATTCGAACACTCTAAAGGAAGACACTTACCAACAATTCTGTGCCTGATTTCTGCTGCATAACAATCACTCAGTATGATCAGCTCTCTCTTTCGTGAAAGTCCAAAAAATGGGATTTAAAAAGCTAACTTGCTAAGTAGTACTTCTGTTTACAATTTAGTAGCATTTTAAGTCACATTAAGGTCTAACTTATCAAGTTAGCTATGTATTAAGTGCTTAAGATATTTCAAAAGCACTTCTAAGAAAATAAAAGTAAGGGTTAATAACATGCCAGATTTGAGCATTATAGTTGTGTTAAATGATTTATTTGAACAGGAGAGTGTAATAATATGCTAATAGCATACAAGAAATTTGTATTCCAAGAAGCAAATAACCAACGACAAAATGTATATTACAAAATTATTAAAAATCAAAGAATCCTCAATTAACAAAGGCTGTGTTAAATTTAAAGCACGAAAAAGAGCACAGTCAGCATCAAATTCTCTGCATTGAAACTTTCATTACACTTCTCTAAATTATAAATTCAACCTCAAGGAGTATATAAGAAAACTGCTTTCATATCTGAAAGAGGTAGAATCCCTACTTACATTATTCTTCTATATATACTTTGATTGTGTATATCTCTCTACCCTGTTAACTCCTTGAGGTCGTATTGCATAGAAAGTCTTTCGACAGTACTTTGACTCAGAACCCCTTTCAAACACAAGTCTTTCAACAGGTTAGCTGCTAAATCCATTTCTTCTTCAAAAGCAAGGCCTTCAACAAGAATGGTATAGGTTATCTCATTCGGCATGCATCTTTTGTTGACCATCATCTCAAATATCTCTATTGATAAGTCTACTCGTTTAGATTTGCAAAATCCAAGTATAAGTGCATTGTAGTTACCAACATCGGGAACATAGTGATGTTCTAACAAAATCCCAAATATCTCGAGAGCCTCATCAAGCATTCCTTCCCAACACATTCCTCTTATCAAACACGAATAAGTATGGGAAAATGGTGTAAATCCATGCATTGTCATTTCATATAATAACTGAAAAGCTGGATAAGTATTGCTTTTTCTACACAAGATTGCAATCACTTTGTTGTAGAAATCATTAATAGGGTAGTTTTGTTTTTTACCCAAATTTTCAAATATTAAGAAAGCCTCCTTCACCTTCCCTTCCTCACAAAGCAAGGCAATAGCGTTGTACGTTACTCCATTATGCAGAATGCTCCGATTGGTCATTTGGTCTAGACACTGAACTACAAGATCCACATTCCCTTCCTTGCAGAGACTGGCAATAATCGAATTATAGCTATCAGCACTCACCTCAAATCCTTTTCTTGTCATTTCATCTAAAACTTGGAAAGCTTGTTCAATTCTTCCGTCGATGGAAAGAAAAGTGATCATTTTATTGTAAGTTTTGGCAGAAAGAGCCAGACCCTCTCCATGCATTTTTGCTACAAGCTCGTATGCTTCCTGCCATCGCCCTTTAGAGCACAATCTTCTTAGCAAAATGTTATGACTCACAACAGAAGGTTTAAACCCATTTTCCGGCAATTCTTTAAAAAACTTAATAGCTTCTTCAGTTCTACCTTCCTTACACAACCCACTCAACAACACATTGTAGCTAAGCAAATTAGGCTTACCACTCCTTGCCTTGTAAGCAGCAACATTCAAAATATAATATATAACTTCATTCGGAACAAGACCGTTCTTTATCCACCTATCAAAAATCTGCATACACAGATTCAATTTCCCATGCCTACAAAGCCATTTAACCAAAGTTTTATAGGTAGCAGTATTAGTTGGATAACCATTCCCTTCCATTTTCTCAACCAATTGCATTGCATACCCAACATTACCTCTCCTACACAAATAATCAACCAAAAATGCATATGTAGCATCATCAGGTGTAATACCTGAACTTACCATAATCTCCATAACCCTAACAGCTTTTATTGCTTTATGATGCTCACAAAGATCATACAAAAGCTGAGTTGCTTGAGTAACCTCAGGTTTATGACCCTTACCAACCATGTGCTCTAAATGAAAAAATGCATCATTGATTCTAATTTCTTTGCTCTTTTGGTCATTCTTCTCAGCTTTCCAATCGGGCATGTTAAAAACTGAATCTTTTGAGGGAATAGTGATGTGGGTCGAAACCAAAACTCTAGAAAAACAAATTTTCTTGAAAGGTAAAGTGTGATTGTGAGGATTTGGAACATGGGTATACAAGAAACTGCAACCGTTTCTTGTTGATTTTGCATGTAAATTTGAAGTTGGAGAAACTGAATTCAGTAGTGTGGCCATTGTTTAATGATTATGTAATGTCATGATGCTAAAGTTACAATACATGAATCAACATTATTGAATTGTTCTACTTGGCAATTTTACAAACACTTTGTGTGCACTTTAACTATGATGATGAAGCTAAAGATTGGTACTACTTCACAATGATGAATTGAATGAGAATATAGTGAGAAGGAAAGAGAGATACCAGTAATGAATATTTTCGAACGAATACAGTGAGATGAATTCAATTTTAAGGTTATCATAACATCACGTGTAACTGGAAATGAAACAACACGTGCGAAGGCAACTCCCTTTAGATAAAAGAGAATATTTTGAAGATATATGTTTTCGATTTTGAGTGTTTTTTTTGTTGAAAAAGACAGGGTAATTCAAATGGAGAAGATTCTACGAATAATTGAAATTTAAAATTGCTAAAAACTAAAAAAGATGGAGATGTGAATAAACTCAATGTATCATCTGCGTTAATAACATACAATGACAATATGATGAAAGTGGGCTGACTAATTTACCACAAGGGCTCAGGCCTAATTGGACTTAGGCACTGTTTGGTAAGTCCATTAAGCTAGCTTATAGCTTATTTGATAAAAAAAAATGAAGGCTCTGTTTGGTAAGCATAAAAAGTCAGCTTATAACTTATAAGCTAAAAGTCCTGTTTGGTAACGGTCTTTTCGTTACAAGCTTATAGTTTATTTTATTAGCTTATAGCTTATTTTTCAAACGCTATTTCAATTAGCTTATAGCTTATTGTCTTTTCGTCCACTTTTACCCTTATTATTTTAACTAAAATCCAGTTCTACCCTTTAGTACTTATTTTGATTATTATTTTGGATTAATATAATTTAGTCAAAAATATATTTTTTGAACAAGCATAATTAAGATTATTTTAATATTTATTATATTTTTATTGCAAAATTTATATAACACATGTGCTATATATGACGAGTGAAATCCTCACAAATTTTTTTGAATTAACTTTTTCACTCTCAACTTTTATAAAACTGACTTTTTTGTCCAGTTAATTATAGGAGCAGTATATTTTTTTTACTTGTTCACAAACTCTTTATTTGTAAAAGTAGTATATTATTTCACCCACAAATCTATCCAAACAAACCGGTTAATTTACTCTATTAATTTTTTTTTAAAAGTAATATACAACACACATAATGTACCAAAAAAAACTCATATGCATTGTGAAATTGCGAATCAAATTAGTATAATATTATTATTATATATTCATTGTCAGCTTATGAGCTAACCGCTATTTTTATCAAACAGAGTCGAAGTGTTTATAACGAACTTTTCTAGCTAGCCTATATTGTTTTTTGATATGCTATCTCAAGGAGCGTTTCAGCTTTAAGCTTATAGCTTTTTAGAGTTTATTTCATTTTTATCCTTATTATTTTTTATTTTATTACTTTATTACTCTTACGTTAATTAGAAAAACTGACTTAAGAAACAAAAGGAAAAAAATAACTGCTCCACTGCTCACGTTATATTAACCATGGAAAATTCTTAGGCTTAGTAGTGCTTGATTGTATAATGATTTGGTACTTTATAAGCTCTGATTATGATTTAATTCTAATCATGTAACTAGTGGACTTTTAGATAGATTTTTTCAAGACAAAAAAATTGTAGCTTCTGCTAGGGACGAAGCCAGAAATTTAGTTTAGGGGGCCGAATTTAAAAGTCCAATTCATTAAAGAAAAATTTAAAAGTATAACATATACAAAAAGTTGTAAAATAAATCAAAAGTTAATATAGTGAATCTTCGTTTTATAGGCAATTTTTTTTAAGTCAAACTTTTAGGCCTTTCCATTTTCACATTTATTATAATTTTAGTCTCAACTCATGTGTTTTGCCATAAAAATTGCGATTTTTTGTGTAAAAAAATGTGAATTTTAGTCTGAAAAGAGATATTTTGTCATTAAATTCAATATTGAGGCAATAAGAGACTTTTTTTTAGTAAAAAAAGTTAATCTTTAGGGAAAAAACAATCACTAAGATCAAATTTAAAACAAATTTATAATAGTGCTCAAAATATTTGATTAATAAAGAAGGACCATATACATAAGTTTAATAAAATAAGGGAGACTAAACATGAAATTGAACCAATAGTATAACAAAATACTAGTATAAAAAATTTAGGGGGGACCGTGGCCTCTGCTGGTCCCCCTACTAGCTCCGTCCCTGGGCCTTCTGCAATTGCAGAAAAATCTAAATTGTGTCGTTAAGTGTTAATGCAATGATTTGTTGGGATATTAGCTATCGAGCTCTCATTATTAAACATAAACGATGATAAAATGTAAATTAAGTGCAAATTGATTCATAGACGATGATATAAGTGGTGCAGAGGAGACGGTAAAACGACTAGCAAGGGTTGGCACGACGTAGTTAGGCGTGAGGTTTGCTGGATGGCGGCGGAGAGGAGTGGTGCTTCTTGATTATCAGATTCATATTTTTTGCCAAGGTTGGGTAAGAGAGAAGTAATGAATTGAAGAGGAACAATATTGATGAAGATTAAATTAATTTTTTGTGTAAAAACTTTATATTTTTTTGTTTTGTTTTTTTATTTTATTTTATTATTATGTACTTTTTGGTCATTTTATATTTATAACAACTACATTTAACAAACACTAAAATTTTAATAAGCTAACTTTTCAACTATAAGCTAACTTATTTTTATCAAACAGAGTCTTATAAAGAGTTTTCGGTCATAGAGGAAGCAAACTACTATTCCTTTCAAGAAGGACCCGGCTTACTCACCATGAATGCACCCTAACCTGAGTTGGAATCCTCTCCATTTCTTCAAAGAAATGACAAATGCAATTACTATAGTTTGATGTAAATCAAGAATATAAATGCACGTATTTTGAGAATAATTAATATTATTTGAATATTTATATATTTAAACTTTAGTACTTACATTTGCCATTTCTTTTAATAAATGGAGAGAATTTCTACTCCCCTAACCTAGGGAGAAGGGAAGCCTCATTAGACTGTACATATTTCTTTGTATACCCATACATAGAGCTGTCAAATGGGCCGGCCCGGCCCAGCCCGGCCCGATCCAAAGATAGAGCATAAACTGAAACATTCTAAAGCTACAAAGATAGTTATTAAATTGTTAGCGCTGCATAAAACATTCCTGATTCCTCCTAGAGTAACCGTTAATATGAATAACAAAAACTCTGTTATAGCCATTTATGTACATTCAATGTATTCTACGGACATAACTTTTGAACTACTACCACCACCGCTGCATCATTCATTGGCGTTGCTCGTGTCAACTCTAAGATCATTTTTTTACTCAATCAACTCTCAAATCTAAACACATAACGTTCTTCCATCTTTTTTATAAGTTTACATGATCGGAGGTTTTATCAACAAACAACAATGGCTTCTTCTACTTATTTAATGAAGTCGTTGATTTCAGCTTTGTGTGCTTCCACTTCAATTAAAATTGATCGTATTTTTTTAAAGTTTACATGATCGGATTTTTTAAAATTATTTTATGTCTAGTAGTCATGTCAAAGTTACTCCAATGTCCTTAATTATGGTGTTGTTACCGTAGTTAAGAAATTGTTAAAAATAATTTTCAGTCACCGAAGAGATTACTGGGTTGAGTTGCGGACTATATCGCTCTCTTTAACAGTGTTTTAAAAACCGGACCGGTCATTAAACCGGTAAGGATATCGGGTCATTGGTTCATTGGTTGAACCACTGGGTCACTGGTCGAACTGCATGAGTAAACCGGATAAAACCGGATAACTCGGTTGAATAAACCGGTCTCTATGACAAAAGTATATATGTCTTAAATCGGTCGAACCTGAAATTCTGGAACGCAGTAGAAAGATGTTGCGTAAGACGCTACAGCAACCTGTGAAGCAATATATCACGCTGAAAGAATAAAGTGCAAATAAGTAAATAACACAAAGGTTTGTTAACCCAGTTCGGAGCAACTCTCCTACTCTGGGGGATACCAATCCAGGAGGAATCCACTATAGTAATGCTAGTTCAAAGTTACTCAGCAAACGCCCCGTTTACAACTTCTCGCCTAGCCAATACCCGTGCTATACTCTACCTAGGAACTCCTAGATATGAGACGCTCCGTCTCACTCCTTACGTTTATAATAACCAATATGTTACTCACCGTAACAGAAACTATGAATCACTTAAACAAACCTACCTCCGTGCTTAAAAGCTTTGGAGCAAGTTACACAACCTATTCTCTATGCTTAAAAGCTTAAGAGAATTAAACAATACAACTCAATAAAACCAGTCCTAAACTTGCATCAAGATGACACAAGGAAGGCTCACAAATCACAAGAAACAAAACCCCTAAACCCTAAAACTCACGCTTTAGTAAACACGGTTTAGAAAATACACACTTCAATAAGCTTGGGTCTTCATGTATTTATAGTCTTGAATTGTCTTGATGTCCAAGCTAGGTCTTCAAGTAAAAACAGCTAAAATAATCTCGGGCAACCCTAGATTATTTTAAAAAATATAACTTGAAGATTTGACAAAATAATTCTTCCAAAAAAGATTTAGTTCAAAATAAAAATATATAAATATATTTTTGCGTTTAAATATTTGAAGCAATCTTTCTTTGCTTAAGGGACAAGGCGCGCAAGCATGTTTAGCACATGTGTTGTAATTTTTCTGAATCAAATCTTCCCAAAAGATATTGCATAAAAATTCTGGGCTCGCAATCTTCAGTCCTGGCGAAGAGATGTTGCACAACATGCTCTGAAGCATCTCGTCCAGCATGTTGGCTAATAGTTAGTTTTTGCAAAATTGTAGCCAACTTCAAAAACCCAACAGAACCGAATGACTCGGTCTCTAAAAAAATATGAAACCTAAAAAGTGTGAAAATTTCAAAAGATCATAATTTCACAAGTTTATTCTTTAAAATTCAAATTTTAAAGATGATCGCCACACACAATTAAATAGTACAAAATACAAATCCAAATAAGTAGTTAACTTTTATTAAAGTAAAATTACATAGAAGGATAGAAAATTTGGAATATTAAAACTAATGTAAGATAAATAAATAAATTTTATTATATAAAAAAAAGACGGACAATTTAAAATATTATTAAAACTGATTAGGAAAAATTAATAAACTTGAATGTAATTATTATTATTAGCAAAAATTGTGAGAAGAAATAATACATGGGCTTTGCTTCAAAAATAATATATGGGCTTAAACAACTCATACCCATCTCTTAAAATAGAACTACCAACCCTAATCTCTTTTTTTCTTGTTAGCCAGCCGTCAACTACCTCCTCTTCTTCTACTTCTTCAAAAAAATTCTCCACTTCTCCTTCTCTGTTTCTACTTCTTTAGAATCTTTTCTCCACTTCTTCCTTCTCTGTTTCAAGTTCTTTTATTTCCATAAGCATACATCATGAAACAGAGAATTTTGACTCTAAAATTACAAGATTAAATTGTTGTTACAATTCCAATCTTCACTTTGTTTGTTTCTAGTTGATTTCTGCTAAATCTGTTGTTCAGTTTCATATGTTATTGTGGAAAATAAAATAAAAAAATTGAATGAATATACTGTTTTGGATTTGAATTTTATTTTTGACTTTTTTTTTCTTTCAAATCATGGATCAGACCGGCCGGTTTTTTCGAGTTTGACCGGTTTTGACCGGTTTGAATACATGACCGGTCCATTTATCGAACCAACCCGGTGACCTTTCCGGTTCACGGTCTGACCGGTCCGACCGTCCGGTCCGGTTTTTAAAACACTGCTCTTTAAGACGTTTCGCGGCACTGTCTAAAATTATGCAAGCAGACGATCAACCACAAAGTCCCCAAGATAAAACAACCCAGTTACAACTGTATACCGGTTTGCTACTGCACGATAGAAATCGATCAAAGAATACACATTCTTGAATGGTACTACGATACTACTCGAATTGATACTACGATATCAATCTATGAATCAGTGGTACTACGATACCACCATATTGATACTACAATATCAATCTATGATTCATTGGTACTACGATACCACCGTATTGATACTACAATATCAATCAATATAATGACATTTAGGTCATTCTAATATGATACTAAGACCAATCTCAAATCAAAGGGATAATGGTGCTAAGACCATTCTTTATTTGAAAGAACTAGTGATACTAAGATCACACTTAAATCAATTTAATACTAATACTGATATTAGTATCATAACACATAGAATAAACTTCAATTCTTCTCTAAACTATTAGGAACAAACTTGATAAAGAAACCAAATAACAATTCATATATCTAATTATTTTATTCTTGTTAGCTAAAAACCAACCTCATTGTAGAGTCTTATAACAAAGTAGATATTCTTTAACTATTATATCACTAGTATAGTTCAGTTCATCTCATTTCATATTATAATTCTAACACTTAAATAAATTGACATGGTATGAATGTAACAAGCTAACATCATGAGATTAGGACTATATATATAAACTATTGGTTTTATAATTCAAACTCTGCAATGCTGAACTAGATGCTTCAACATCTGTCTTATCAGATGCTTTACCAGATGTTCTATACAATGTTGTAACATTGTTCTGTATAGACAGCTAGCAGTTAGTTAGTTGGTAGTTATTAGTTTGTTATGTACAGTTGTCATTGAAGTAGCAAAGTTTTTCACAAGAAAGGGGGGGTTGAATTGTGAACCTTTAAAATATTGCCTATAAAAATTATCAACCACAATATACTTAAAAAATATTATTAGATTGTTAGTTAAAACAAATATGCAAAATATGTTGCTGACTGGAGAACGTTCTCCCAACACTCTCTGACAGTATATAGAAATGATAACTTGTGATTTGTGTGATAAGTGTTTGCATAAATTAAATCATAGTAAGGGAAGAGAATGCACATAAACAATTTATCCTGCTTCACCCAAAAACTTGGGCTAGTCCAGTCCCCACACTCCTTGTGAGATTGTCCACTAAGAGATGCTAATGATCTCAAGTTACACTTCCTTTGATCTAGATCTGAGACCAACAATTCTTCTAAGTCTTACAGACTTGATCTACCTAAGTCACACTGACTATGAAGGTGTCACTCAATTAGTAGTTACGTACTAACTTGAGCCAATGTTACAATGATGGAAGATTTGATAATCAAAGCCTATTCACTCAATACACTTTTGAGAAGCTTTGAAGATGGATAAAAACTCTCAATACACTCAATCGATATTCTGATCCTAGATGATTAAATTACAGATCTGAGTGAGAGAGATAAAGAAGAGCTCTTGATAAAACTTGTATTACAAAGACAAGTGTTGAAATGTTGTAGTGAAAACTCTTGCTCTTCAATTGTGCCAAAGACCTCTATTTATAGTTGAATGATGATCAAGGAGTCTTTACCACGAAGTATATCCGTTAGAAGCTTGAAAATAACGGCTAGTAGCTCTGCATTTTGACAGCTCATGAGATTTGAAGAAAACTGATCAGTCTGAGATTGATCTCCAAAGTTTCTTCTTCTGACTTTTGAAAGAGGAGCGTATGGTGAGCTGTTGTTGAGCTGTAATGTTGCTGTATGTTGCTTAACAAGCAAGTATAACCGTTGTGCAGCTTTTGGATAAACTTTAAACAGCTGTATGTGAGCTAGTATCTCTCCAAGTGAGTATTTTCTCTTTCCAGCATTGGTCTGAGATCGTTCTCCAGGAACTAGACGTGAATGAACATTTTCCTTTTATGTAGAAGAGCTGATACACATAAAAGCCAACTGTAATGGATAAGATCAGCAATGGTAGGCTGTACTTGATGTTTCAAAAAGTCCTTGTTGCAAGTACAAGTGTCATAGAGAAAGAGAAACAACATTGGAGAATGTTCTTTCTTTATTCAATTCAAGTACAAGTCAACTCAAGTTAATGTTGTGCTGTCTAAATCTCCATGGTTAATGAAAATTCAGTCCAAGTAATATGTGGGAATGTTTCTTTGGACATTTGATCATGTGCATATGCTTGAACCTTGAATTTGGCAAATGTGGTAACTTCACTTGTCATCCAAATATTCCATGCCTTAAATGAACTTTCAAACTGTGGAGATTTTGTGAGTTAAGCCCAAGATAAAAGTGTTCATTTGTCTTGTACATGGTTGACTTGTCCATAAGTGTTTTTGCATTGATTGTGTGAAAATAGATGTTGCGCTGGTTTCAGAGATCAATCTGAGACCAATCCTGAAGCTTTTTCTATAAAAACATGATATTTGATCTAAAAGCTCAATTGTTCCTAGCTTAAATAAAACACTCAAGAGCACTTTGTTAGATACCAAAAAGATTAGATTTACACTTAAAAATAATTAAGAGGTTTGTTATCTTTAAAACATCAAATTGGGATTTTGCCTCAACAATCTCCCCCTTTTTGATGATGACAAACTTCTTGAATTATGTTTTGAGATGGAATTCTAATTTTAATCAAAATTCAAAAGTGCTTGTAATAAATTGTCTAGTGTTTTTAATTTGTAAGCTCCCCCTCAATTCAAGCATTTAATTTTCAAAATGATCATGCTTAAGACATAAAAGAATTGAGTAACATAAATTGGATTTGAATCAAGCAATAAACATTAATCATCAATCTCACATATGTGAGCATCCAAACACAGTTTACAACCCATGATTAATTCAAAATGATTCAAACATCCATCAAAAGCAAATTAAAACATCAAATCCTAGTTTAGACCATTAGTACATAGTAGGAGAATTTTAACATGACAAAAGAAAACTTCCCAAAATATCTATCCTCTAAACAGGATTAAGGCATAAGTTTAAATTAAACATAGCATAGAATATAAATATCCAAAGCAGCAGCAACAGACAACAGACAAAGCTTTTAATTCCAAAACTTCTTGAGCTCCCCCTTGATTTATCAATTCATTCTCCCCCTTTGTCATCATTGAAAAGGGGCAATCAGGAGCAATCATAAGCAAAGTTTTATCATTCATGAGCTCCATCAGGAGCAGGTGAGGTGGGAGGACAATCATCATCATCAGACTTGTCATTTGAAACAGGAAATGGATCAAATTGTGGTGTTTCAACAGTAGGAGGTGGGTTGATATGAAGCTGATGGCAAACAACATTGGCAAACCAATCCCTCAAAGTTTTGGATTCCAAAATCAGGTGATTCATCATAGAGTGCTGAACAGTCATACCCTTAATCACATTATCTAGATCTTTCCTCATCTGTTCCATATCAGTTTCAATTCTTGAGCGTTTGGTAGGCCTTGAAGGGCCAGGAAAGTCAAAATTGACGTTTCCCTCAAACACTAATTGTTTAGTTCCAGCATTAGCAGCATTTACTGATGAACAGAAAGAATCAAAAGTAGCAAATGAAGATGGGATTGATGGGAGAGTGCTATCAGTGGGATTTGGTATTGGCAAGGTTGAGATTTCAGGAGTGTCAGATGTAAGAATGTTCCTTATAAACTCAGAAGTGCAAAAGGAAGAGAGACTTCATTGGCTTGATGTCATCAATGGTGAAAACATGGTTGTACTGGGTGGGATGGATACAACATTCAGATTTTGAAGAGTAGTAGCAGCAGTGGTTACAAGCTTCTCACTTTCAGTGGTGGGATTAGCATCACCACTGGTTTGAGTGTTTCCATCAGTCTGGAGAGCGTTCTCCAAAAGGTCTCCAGAAGCATCAGCAAGCACATTCAAGTTGGTTTTCTCAAAAACTTCTCTTTTTCTTATAACACCAACATCAGCAATAGGGGTTTCAGATTCCTTCTTCATGTGACTCACATTTTTCAGACTAAAGGTGTAGTAATGATTCTCAAATGGTGTGTTATCCATGTCAGCATAATAAAGCCTAAAAACTCTTGTCAAAATCATTGCATATGGTAGGTCTATTTTCTTAAAACCAGAGGTGGCAGCATGAATCATGTGGTGAAGAATAATATATGGCAGGTTCAGTTTAATTCCTTTGGCCATGTGATACATTAAAAGTAGGTCAAGATCAGTTACCTTGTCTTTGCTTCCAGTACGAGGAAAAAAGGAATGTTGACACATATTATGAAGCAGCTTGTATTCAGTCTTTAGCATTGATGATGGAGGTGCATTCTTCTTGGCTCCTTCTTCAGTGAACATTTTTCTCTTGAGATCATCCTTATTGATTTTGACCTGATCATACCAGTCATTTCCATAGACTTCCAGCCCTTCACTCTTGATTCCAATCAGATTTCCAATAACAAAAGGATCAACAACTAATTCAACATCCTTAATGTTTGATGTGAGCAAATTTTTTTCAGGATACACTTTAGCATTGAAATAGAATGCTTGGACCAGTAGAGGATAAACATTTTCTTTGATGTGGAAGAAACTTTTCCATTCAAATGGTTCAACAAACTTGACTAGGTCAACTCCTCCTAGTGATAGTTCTGCAAAGTTGTACATCCTTGATACTGCAACAAGTTTGGTCTTCCAATACTTGTCAAAAATTTCTTCATCTTCTGGTTGAATGAGTGGAGCAGGCATCAATTTTTCCTTTGATTTCTTCACATTAATTTTCTTCTTTGTTCGTGGAGCTTTGACTGCAGTTTCGACCTCCTTTTTCTTTGGAGTTGGAGTTTTCTTGGCCTTGACAGGTTCTGACTTGGTAGAGGTAACAGGTTCAAGCTCGAAATCATCAATCTCCTTATCCAGGAGAGTGGTCTCAGAGTCAGATTGATCCAAAACATGAACTGTGGTGTCCACCACAGGTTTCTTACCAGCACCAGACATGATCCTTGATGATCTTCTGATTTTAGAAGAGTCAAAAAACTTAGATTTTTTTATTTTTACCAAAGAGGTGGTGTTTCAGCATGACTTGGTACATTAGAAGTTGGAGGTGGAGAAACTTCAACATTCGTTTGATTCAAAGATTGTTGGGGTGATTCAACAGGTGATGGACTTTGTGGTTGACTTTGTGTGAGATGAATGGGCGAATTTTCTGGTGATTCAGACTGTGAGGGTTGGAAAACAGTGTTTGGAGAATTTGGGGGATTTTCTTCATTTGTTTGCATGTTGGTAATGATAGGTGAGGATTGAATTTCTGGAGTGGCCTCACGTTCTGAGAGTGATTTGTGAGACTCAGAAGCAGTTTCATAAGATGATGATGATGATGATGATTTTGGAGTTGGTGGTTTGGGAGGAGATGGAGAACGTGGTGGTGATGATGAAACAAAAGGGTTTTTGATTCTAGGAACCTTTCTTCCACCAGCATTTTTGGTTCGTGCCATTGATGTGGTTGTGGATATATCTGAAGTTTGATAATGGAAGATGAGAGGGTTTTTGAGAGATTATAAAAAGAAAAATGAAAGCTTGGGAAAGAGGGAGAATATAGACTAGGTGTACTTGATGGAAAAGATGAATAGTAAGAGATTGCACTTTCGTTTTGTCAAAGGCGTGAGAATGAGAGAGAGAAACATAACCGTTCACCAATGAGGGAGGAGAGAGAAAAGCCAAAATTCGTTTTGTCATAAAAGCCTTATCCATTAGCCCATTTAAGGCAAAAACAGTTATTTGTTTTGTCAAACATCAGCGCAAAATTCAGAGAACGTTCTCTGAATGGTCTCTCAGATACACAAGTAAGCACAAATCAAGTAGGATTGGGATTTTTGATGATTTTCAATTTTTCTTTGATAAAATTAAAACGATCCTCAACTAATGGTTTAGTAAAAATGTCAGCAAGCTGATTTTCAGTATCAACAAAAACTAATTCCACATCCTTTTTCTTAACATGATCTCTAATAAAATGATGCTTGATTTCAATATGTTTTGATCTTGAATGCTGAATAGGGTTTTTAGACAAATTAATAGCACTAGTATTTTCACATAAAATTTTGATACATGTGTACCTTAGTGAGAAATCCTCAAGTTGATTTTTGATCCAAATGACTTGAGAGCAAATATTTGATGCAGCAACATATTCTGCTCCAGTGGTTGATAGTGCAATGGTGTTTGGTTTTCTACAACACCAACTTACCAATGCTTCTCCAAGGAATTGACATGCTCCACTAGTGCTCTTTCTTTCAATTTTATTCCCAGCATAGTCAGCATCATAATATGCTTTTAAATCAAAGTGTGATCCCTTTTTGTACCATAATTCTACATCAAGTGTTCCAACCAAGTATCTAAAAATTCTTTTGAATGCAATCAAGTGTGATTCTTTTGGAGATGTTTGAAATCTAGCACAGAGACCAACTGCAAACACAATGTCAGGTCTGCTTGCAGTTAAATAGAGGAGAGATCCAATCATTCCTCTATATTCCTTTTCAGATGCATCTTTTCCTTTTTCATCTTTGTCCAAACTTGTAGATGGATGCATTGAAGTTGATATGATTTTGGCTTCATTCATCTTGTATTTTCTGAGAAGATCATTTACATATTTTTCTTGATTGATAAAAATTCCATCTTCTTGTTGCTTGATTTGCAAGCCAAGAAAGAAACCAAGTTCTCCCATCATGCTCATCTCAAACTCACTTTGCATAAGGTTAGAAAAATCTTCACACATTTTTTCATTAGTAGCACCAAAAATAATATCATCAACATACACTTGTACAATAAGTAAATTATGTTTTTCATTTTTTGTAAAAAGTGTAGTATCAATTTTTCCTCTAGAAAAATCATTTTCAAGTAAGAAAGTACTTAATCTGTCATACCAAGCTCTTGGGGCTTGTTTAAGTCCATTAAGGGCTTTGGTAAGCTTATAAACATTACTCGGTTTATGGTTATCAACAAAAACAGGAGGTTGATGCACATAAACTTCCTCATTTAAAAATCCATTTAAAAAAGCACTTTTTACATCCATTTGAAAAAGTTTGATACATTTATGTGATGCATATGCAAGCAATTTTCTAATAGCTTCTAACCTGGCTATAGGAGCAAAGGTTTCATCATAATCAATCCCTTCTTGTTGATTATAACCTTGTGCTACAAGGCTTGCCTTATTTCTGACAACCTTACCATTTTCATCAAGTTTATTTCTAAAGACCCATCTTGTTCCAATGATTGAACGATCTTTTGGAGATGGTACCAAATTCCAAACTTCATTCTTCTCAAATTGTTGTAGTTCTTCTTTCATAGCCTCTACCCAAGATTCATCAATGATAGCTTCATTTATGGATTTTGGTTCAATTTGGGAGATCAATCCCAGATTGTTCTCCACATCCTGCAAGGCTTTTCTGGTTCTAACACCATCTTCAATATTACCTATTATTTGATCAGGAGGATGATAGCCAACAATTCTCCAGGTCTTTTGTGGTCCTTGAGATGTGAGATTCTCATCAGAATCATGATTTTGTGTAATGACAAGTTCATCTTCTTCATCATCAGTGGCATGTATGATTGGTTGATCTTCAAATTCATCAAATTTTACATGCATGCTTTCCTCCAAAGCTTGAGTTCTCATATTGTAAATTCTATATGCTTTTGATGTCAGAGAGTATCCTAAGAATATTCCCTTATCTGACTTTGAATCAAACTTACCCAAGTTGTCTTTGATATTCAAAATGTAACAAAAGCATCCAAATATATGAAAGTAAGAAATGCTAGGTTTTTTGCCTTTCCAAAGTTCATAAGGTGTTTTGTTTAAAACCTTTCTAATGGTGACTTTGTTTAAAATATAGCAAGAGGTGTTAATGGCCTCAGCCCAAAAATATTTTTCAACATTTGATTCATGAATCATTGTTCTTGTCATTTCTTGCAAAGTTCTATTTTTTCTTTCAACAACTCCATTTTGTTGGGGAGTTCTTTGACAAGAAAAATTGTGAGAGATTCCACTATTATCAAGGAATGATTCAAAGAGAGAGTTTTCAAATTCTCCTCCATGATCACTTCTTATAGAGATAATATTGATACCTTTCTCATTTTGAACTCTTAAGCAAAAGGTTTTAAAAGCTTCCAGAGAGTCATCTTTGTGTTTTAAAAATAGCACCCAAGTGAACCTTGAAAAATCATCTACAATGATAAAGCCATAATTTTTGCCACCAAGACTTGTAGTTTTGACAGGTCCAAATAAGTCTATGTGAAGTAACTCAAGAGGTCTTTTTGTGGAAATAAATTCTTTTGGTTTAAAACTACTTTTAACTTGTTTCCCTCTTCTGCATTATTCACATACTTTATCTAGATCAAAACTAATCTTAGGCAAACCTCTAACTAGATCAAGTTTGGAAAGTTTTGACATAGTTTTCATACTTACATGACCAGCCCTTTTGTGCCAAATCCATTTGTCTTTTTCAAGTGAGACAAAACCTGATTCAGGTGGCAATTCATCTAAGTATAAAACATAAACATGTTGGAACAAAATATGTGTTAATACACACCCTTAGGTTTTGATGATAACAAAGTATTAAATGGACAATTGATGGTACTAATGTTTAAATTAAGTGCAGGAGAATCCAACGTTATATTGAGAGCACACTTAATTTAGACTCTGATGAAACCTATGGAAGTCTGAATCTTTACACTCTAAAAGAGTTCAGAAGCTACAACGTGGTCAGGAGCTAAACAAAGTTCAGAAGCTCAAAGAGGATCAGAATGTCTGAAGGAGTTCAGAAGCTCAGAGAAGTTCAGAAACTCAAAGATGTTCAGAGACCTACAAGAGTTCAGAAGCTATCTGCTAGTCATGAGTCATTAAGAGGATGAAGACGTTCAGAAGCTGAATTACGAAGGACTATCAGAGGCCAACCATTCAAGACCAATCAGACTCCAAGTTATCAAAGGTTCATCAGAAGCAAAGGAATTCCCCAAATCATCAGAAGGGCTACATCAACTACACTTATCAAGCCTGATGATTTGTTCTAAGGTTAACTAATTACAACGGTCACAAAGGATGTGATCCCTCTCTTTCTAGGAGCTAGTTGTACCTTATTACTGTACTATTGGACAAACAGTAAAGGTGAAGCCTCACTGCAAAAGAAGACGTGGCTTTACTCAACGGATCTTCAAAGACTACAGCTGTCCATTTTACAACGGGAATTTCTCCAACGTCTCAATGTCTTTCTCAACTCATATAAATATGCCAAAGAAAGAATTGATGACTAGCGATCTTCATTAGAAAACATCTCTCAGAAGAAAGTGAGAATCTGAATTGTAATAGAAAATATCTCTCAAATGAAGTGAGCATAGAAACTAACTTAAGCCTCTGAAGTTATTATGTTTGTAATATGTTTAAGCTTATAAGTTAGTAGTAAGTCTTCTGCTTAGTGTAGAAGCAAGTAAGTCTTCTGGTTAGTGTAGAAGCACATAAGTCTTCTGCTTAGTGTAGAAGCAAGAAAGTCTTCTGCTTAGTGTAGAAGCACATAAGTCTCAATCTTAGTGATTAGAGCAAAGAAGTCTTCTACTGAGTGTAGGAGCAAGGAAGTTTATCTGTCTTGTGTGACTTAGAGCAGGAAGTCTTGAGCCTGTGTGCTTGAGCAAGGAAGTCTCTGATCTTGTGTGATCAGAGCAAGGAAGTCTCTCTGTCTTGTGTGACTTAGAGCAGGAAGTCTTAAGTCTTGTGTGACTTAAGCAAGGAAGTCTTGAGCTTGTGTGCTTGAGCATCTAATTGTAATCTTAGTGATTATAGTGAACTCTCTTGGAAACAAGGGGACTGGAGTACTCTCAATTTATGAGGGGAACCAGTATAAATTGTTGTGTGTTCTTCTCTCTCTCACTCTCTCATTTACTCCTTCATCATTCACTTAGCCATAAGTTAATTGTGTGAATAATTCCGCTGTGCTTAAAGACTCTGATAGATTTAAATATCTTGAAAAGTTTTTAAATATCCAAAACACAATTCAACCCCCCTTCTTGTGTTTTCTCCACGCACCTTCAATTGGTATCAGATCTCCGGTTCTGTTGGTAAATCACTTAACCGTGAGACAGTCAAGATCCAAAGGAGAAAACCACCATGGCTCAAAACATGGATGATTGGAAGCAGAAGTTATATCAACAAGTTGCTGATCTTGTCAAGGAAATTGAAGATGGACTGAACTTAAATGAAGATCTGAGCAACAATCAAAATCCTTCCACATCAGGGGACAAACAAACTTCTGGTGTTGAATCTACAACTACTACTCTTTGCCTCATTAGTGATGATAATGAAAGCATTCAGTGGACAACAGTAAATGGTTTGTTAGATCAATATGAGGAGTTTAGAATGGAGGAAAATGAGAGTATTGAAGAAATGAACGTAAGGTTACAAGCCATCACAAGCAAGCTTGAAGACTTCAACAACAAACTCAGCAACAAAGAGCTTGTAAGCAAGTTGCTGAGAAGTTTGCCTCTGAATTGGAATGTAATTTCAAACACTATAGAGGAAACTGAAGACATTAACTCAATGAATCTTGAATCATTGATTGATTTACTCAGAGTCCATGAATTGGCTCTGAAGGATATGCAAAAGCTGAAAGATGAAGAAGCAGAAGCTGCAAGGAAAGGAAAGCAAGCATTTGAACATGAAGATCTTGTTGAAGAACCTGATGAAGAGTATCTTGAAAGGTTTTCAAGAAAAATTCAAAGATGGTACAACTTCAAGAAGAATGGAGGAAGACTGGCTAAAGGAATGACAATATGGGATGTACTAGACAACTTCTCTGAAGATGAATCTGAAAGAGCACCAGGAGCTGAAGGATCAAGTTCTGAAGATGGTTCAGACTCTGAAGATTCAAGTTCTGATGAAAAGTCAGAACCTGAGAGCATAGACAGTATCCAGAGAACAGTGAATCAGGTATATTCTCATCTTCCCAAAGCAAAATTGATCAAGCATCTTGAGAAGACTTTACTTAAACTCCCTAATAGTCAGCAGAAGTATAAAAAGCTTAAAGCAGACTATGAGAATTTAAGTAAGCAAGCAAATCACTCTGAAGATCTGGTACAAAAAGATTTTATCAAAACAAAAGATCTTAAGAATGATTATGCTATGTGTTACAAACCCTTTGAGCACTCTTTTGCTCTCAAAGAGTATTGCAACACTAATGCTGATCAAAATAAAATTATTTCCATGCTTTGCAACCTTAAGACCAACAATACTAATGGGATTGGATACTCTAGTAATAAAACACTAAAGGAACTAAGCTCATCAGTTATTGATGGAAGCTTCTCACTCCCTAATCTTTACACTACATTTGTATCTGATAGCACTCAGATGAAACAAATAAAGAATGAAGATTGGGTAACTAACAGTATAGGACCCATCTGCAAATGGGTACCAAAAGACAAAATTGTTTATTTGACTGCAGGACAAATGAGGAAAATATACTCTCCACTCACATGGACTCATGTGACTGCAAATGGAAGGAGAGCAATTGTGCACAGAAGGCACATTTTTGATGAATCTGATGGTGAAGAAGATGAAGAACATGAAGCTTGTTCTGAAGATGACAGTGACTCAGCTTGGAGAAGTAATTGTTCAGGCTATGACACTGACTTCAATTGAAACTAGAAAGCTTCAATGCAAGGTGAGTATTCTTAAAGTCTCAATGACAACTCAGAGGAATAACACTCAAAGGTTAAAATATTCTTTTAGGACACCTGATGTATTTAAATTGTTCAGAAATAAAACCTTGAAAAATCTTGTCTGAACATATATTTTTGTGTCTTGAAAGATTTGTTTTTAGCCTCTGAAGTTCTTCAGGTTTCAGCATCTGAAGAAGCTCAGACTATGAAAACTTTTCAACCTCTGAGAGATAAGCCTCTGAATAGGAAATGAATTGGAAACGTTTAAGTATTTTTACTGAAACGTTTTGGCGCTAAACAGACAACACGTACACACGTTCTAATTGGTTTGAATGCAGTTAATGATTAGTTTGTTTTACTTTTTAATTAATGTATTGAGTGTTTTAATTTGTCTTATGTTTTTAACAAAATCACTTAAACACTCACACTTTACACTATCACATCCTTCACTCTTGTCCTTCAAAACTAGAACAAACCATTTCTCTCGTTTTAGCAAAATCTACACCCTAACCTTCTGAAATGGCATCTACTTCTACATCAGTTTCAGACTCTTTGTTTACTTTTCCTAAAAACTTTCCGATCAACACCATCGCTTGCACAGAAAGGTTCTCTACAGATTTGTCTCTTAAGATGGAGGGAAAATCTTTGAAGCTGGTTATGGAACAACCAGTGGACTTTGATAGTTTGGAAAAGAATCATTTTGATGTTCTAAAGTTCTTTACTAATCACAAAGGGAGCTTTAGATACATGAATTTATTAAATGGTCCAATCTATCCTACTCTGGTAAAAGATTTCTGGATCAGAAGCAAGGTGAAGACAGTTGAAGATTATGACAAGGAGCTAGATGCAAGGAAAGAAGAAAAGGATGGAAATGAGGTCAAGACTCCTCATGAGTTAGGATTGAGAATCGTTGAGGAAACGGAGGTGCATTATGTTGTGTGTGGTTTTGAAGTAATTCTCACTGCATCAAACTTGGCTAAGGTGTTGTCTATTCCAAATGAAGGCTTCTACTACACCTGTAGTCACAATGAAGCAAAGAAATCTGTGTTTCTGAAGACTATAACAAGACAATGCTATGACAAAGGAAAAAGCTGTGAGAGCAACAAGATAGGTGATCTGAAGCCCACTCAGAAAGTATTAGCCAAAATCATGTTAAGTTCTATATTTCCAGGAAGTGAAAATTCTGATCAATTGTCATGGGATCATAGACACTTTGTCTATTTTCTCACAAGGAAATATGATTTAACTTGGGCTAAATACATCTTTGATCACCTATGCAAATATGTGCTTAACACTCAAAATCAGGCCAAGTCTGATATACATGTAGTCTACCCAAGGGTCCTCAGTGAGATCTTCTATCAATGTGGAGTGATAGACATAATCAAAGCTGCGGGTCATGCTACTTGTTAAGGGACATCAGAGCCTCCACAATATCTGTTCATACACTCTCTCACATGAACTTGTTGTCAGGACATGAGGTAAAACCTTCAGATCCTTTAGTACCTCAGTCTCACTCAGAACCCTCGATGGTGAAGAAATGGAACATTGACATACCTACAATTTCTAGTGGTATTGTCAATCAGTATATTCAACTACTGGATAACCTAGGAGAAGGGTTTGAGATTGAGAAGGAAGAATTGAAGAAAAAGAGAAGAAGGCTAGATGAAGCTGCAAATGAAGGAATACATTTAGACTCAAGAGGACACAGAGAGGGATCATCCTGAATCCTCTGCTGCAAGAGAAAAATATTAGGCAAAACCTTAGGGAAAGGTTAGCTTCAAGAGTGGACGATCTGAATGAACCTCTTCAAGAAAATCCGAGAGGTAATCAAGGTAATCAACATCATCTGAAAAATCCTGTCTATGAGAGTGATATCAGAAGGATTGAAGACAAAGTGGACAAGTTTATGAGAGTGATATCATGATAACCCTAGCGTCTATCTATAGTCAACCTCAACATTAGGATTATCTTGATTTCCTATATGATTTCATAAACTGATTAACATTTTGTTAGACACATTAGTAGGATAGAGTTCATATGGTTATATAATTTCCATCTCTGTGTTAAGTCTAACCTGTTTAGTCACTATGCTTATATGTATGTTTTGATTCTGATTAACATATCTGATTGCTTGTTTTATTTGATTGTTGAACTAAATTTCATTTTCGATAAACAAACAATCTTGCAAATTGATGTTTTCAAACTTTGGAGTTTCATTCATAAAATAGACTTTCAATGAGTACAATATTTGATTGTTCTTAAAGAATCAAATTACATAACAAGAGAAGAATTATAAATAAGAAATCAAAAATAAACAAGCCAAATTAATGAACTTTATTTCATTGAGAACATAAGTTCTGGATTACATATAAAGTTTTCCCAAGGATTATCTTCTGGTTGCTTCAAAGGCCATATTTGAAGGTTGCACGCCTAAATATGACCTTTGTAGAGGGGGGAAGGTTGAGATTTTGGCTAAAGCCATCCAACCAACTAGTAGTCCTTCTTGAAGAAACCGAATCAGATGCATCAGTTTGGTTTTCTCCAGGAAAAGACTCTAGCCCCTCTAGAGCCTTGGATATCAGTTTGATTTTCTTCAGGAACATATGTATTCAGAACTTAAAACAGTCAGAGTCCAAAGATTTCTCTTCAGACTCTGAACAGAGTTCTTCTGTAAAAACACTGGCTTTGTTTCCATTGGTTTCTTCTTATGTTTTCTCCTATCTTGACTATCTCTCGCTGAAACTACTTTCTTCTTCTCTGAGCGTTTCATTTTCTCTCTCAAGAGATCTATCAATAACCTAAGATTATTCTGTGTGAATAAAATGACTAGGTATCTCTCTCCTTTTATAAGCATATTTCAATGGTCGAGTCTTAAATGCGTTCAACCACTCCTGATTTGACGGCATTGAAAGTTGAAATTCTTATTAATTGCTTATACTACCTTTTTGATAATGACAAAAGGGGGAGAAAGAATATTGGTAAATCAATTGTTGGAAGAAGCGAAATTACTTGGCTTTTTAGGGCTTTGTAGTGCTTCAGAAAGAGAACGTAGGAGAGTGGTCAAAATAGCAGCATGAGGTACATGCTTTGATACGACAATCTGATCTTTAAGGATTTCAAAATATTGTACTAAAGAGCTCTGAACTGTTTTCAAATTTTTGTTCAGACTCTGTGCTATTTTCTTTGAATTTTTTTTTAAGCTCTGAACTGTTTGAAAATATTTTGAACTCTGAAACTGTTAATGATAACCATCAGAACCAAGTGTGTGTGTGGACGTCTCTAAGTGCCTCTGATCCTAATTGTCATTCAATTTAAATATTGCTTCATCTTGCATCTGCATTAAGGGCTTAATTTCAAGGAGAATACTTTTATTAATTGAAGTTTATTATTCATAGTTAGTTCTTGAGTAAGGGTGCAACTTTATTCAAAGATTATCACACTATGAAAAGAAGAAGCTTGCAAACCTTGTTCTTTATATAGTGAAATATGAATAATTTAAGTCATATAATAAAGTAATTCTGAAACTGATTAAAATTAACTATGGATACAAAATAGGGGGAGCTTACAAACCTAAGCCTGTGGGTTATCAGACTTAGGGGGAGCTTGCGAAACTCAGAAGCCTAATGTCAACATAGCTGATTTTATGAACAACAATTGTATTTAATACTTATGTTTGTCATCATCAAAAAGGGGGAGATTGTTGGAACAAAATATGTGTTAATACACACCCTTAGGTTTTGATGATAACAAAGTATTAAATGGACAATTGATGGTACTAATATTTAAATTAAGTGCAGGAGAATCCAACGTTATATCGAGAGCACACTTAATTTAGACTCTGATGAAACCTATGGAAGTCTGAATCTTTACACTCTGAAAGAGTTCAGAAGCTACAACGTGGTCAGGAGCTAAACAAAGTTCAGAAGCTCAAAGAGGATCAGAATGTCTGAAGGAGTTCAGAAGCTCAGAGAAGTTCAGAAGCTCAAAGATGTTCAGAGACCTACAAGAGTTCAGAAGCTATCTGCTAGTCATGAGTCATTCAGAGGATGAAGACGTTCAGAAGCTGAATTACGAAGGATTATCAGAGGCCAACCATTCAAGACCAATCAGACTCCAAGTTATCAAAGGTTCATCAGAAGCAAAGGAATTCCCCAAATCATCAGAAGGGCTACATCAACTACACTTATCAAGCCTGATGATTTGTTCTAAGGTCAACTAATTACAACGGTCACAAAGGATGTGATCCCTCTCTTTCTAGGAGCTAGTTGTACCTTATTACTGTACTATTGGACAAACAGTAAAGGTGAAGCCTCACTGCAAAAGAAGACGTGGCTTTACTCAACAGATCTTCAAAGACTACAGCTGTCCATTTTACAACGGGAATTTCTCCAACGTCTCAATGTCTTTCTCAACTCATATAAATATGCCAAAGAAAGAATTGATGACTAGCGATCTTCATTATAAAACATCTCTCAGAAGAAAGTGAGAATCTGAATTGTAATAGAAAATATCTCTCAAATGAAGTGAGCATAGAAACTAACTTAAGCCTCTGAAGTTATTATGTTTGTAATAAGTTTAAGCTTATAAGTTAGTAGTAAGTCTTCTGCTTAGTGTAGAAGCAAGTAAGTCTTCTGCTTAGTGTAGAAGCACGTAAGTCTTCTACTTAGTGTAGAAGCAAGAAAGTCTTCTGCTTAGTGTAGAAGCACATAAGTCTCAATCTTAGTGATTAGAGCAAATAAGTCTTCTGCTGAGTGTAGGAGCAAGGAAGTCTCTCTGTCTTGTGTGACTTAGAGCAGGAAGTCTTGAGCCTGTGTGCTTGAGCAAGGAAGTATCTGATCTTGTGTGATCAGAGCAAGGAAGTCTCTCTGTCTTGTGTGACTTAGAGCAGGAAGTCTTAAGTCTTGTGTGACTTGAGCAAGGAAGTCTTGAGCTTGTGTGCTTGAGCATCTAATTGTAATCTTAGTGATTATAGTAAACTCTCTTGGAAACAAGGGGACTGAAGTACTCTCAATTTGTGAGGGGAACCAGTATAAATTGTTGTGTGTTCTTCTCTCTCTCACTCTCTCATTTACTCCTTCATCATTCACTTAGCCATAAGTTAATTGTGTGAATAATTCCGTTGTGCTTAAAGACTCTGATAGATTTAAATATCTTGAAAAGTTTTTAAATATCCAAAACATAATTCAACCCCCCTTCTTGTGTTTTCTCCACGCACCTTCAAAACATTTTTTATCCTTGATCCATTAAATAAGACTTTGTTAGATGAAGATTGTTTTATTTCACATGAATCAGATTTAAAACCAACTTCAAAGCCATTGTCACACAATTGACTTATGCTTATTAAGTTATGTTTTAAACCATCCACATAATGAACATTTTCAATCTTTGCAGAGTTAGACTTACCAATAGTACCTATACCTTTGATGCTAGCTTTCTCATTGTTTCCAAAGGTGAATGATCCACCTTCTCTTGTTTCAAATGATAGAAAGCTGTTTCTATCTCCTGTCATATGTCTTGAGCATTCACTGTCCAAGTACCAAGGCCTTCTCTTGACTGCTAGAAGGCATTCCTACATTTGAGTTTAATAAATTTTTAGGTACCCACAGTTTCTTGGGAACTTGAATGTTAGTTTCAATATTCTTATAAGGGATCTTCTTAGAATAAGATGATCTCTTATAAGGTGTTCTCTTATAGACATCTCTTCTGAGAGTGTTCTGAGAATGTCTAAATAAAGGTTTTCTAAAATTTTTGTTTCTGAGAATGTTCTGGTGTTCTATAGAAAACTTGTTTTCTTACTTTATTTTTGAAACAGAAAGCTTCAAGATGTCCATCATTGTGACAAAAATCACATTTGTATTTTTGAAAATTCTTTTCTTTATTTTGAATAAGACAATTTTCATATAGCTTTCTGTGCTTATAAGGATTATGTCCTATACCAGATTTATCAAAAAATCCAGCTTGTGATCCCAAAATATTTTCAAAGGTTGTAGTGGTACTAATAAATTTTGTCAAATCATTTTCTAATTTAGAAATGTTTCTTTTCAAAATAGTATTTTCTTTTAGTACCTCAGAACATTCTTTTTGATCTTTTCTAAGAATTTCAAATCTCATAGAAAGTTCAGTGTGAGCAGTTTGCATACCTTTGATAACTTCACTTTTAAGACTACTCTCTTTCTTATATTCATCTCTTTCTTTGGTTAACACAGTAATCTCATCTCTGAGTTTAGCATTTTTTTGATTTAAGATTTGAGTGTCATATAGTAAATTATCAAAGAGATGTTCAGTTTTTTGACAAGATGAACAGGGATCAAGTGTTACCTCTTATGCATTTGAATGTGTCATGAGACATACATTTGCTTCTTGTTCTTCATCTTATGATTGTGCTTCTTCTAGATCATCCCAAGTAGTCATCATGGATTTCTTCTTAAAGAAATGTTTCTTCTGTTTGTTCTTTGGACAATCATTTTTGTAGTGACCATATTGATTGCATCCATAACATTGTATTTTGCTCATGCCCACTTCTGGTTTAGTTCCATTCTTTTTGGGTTGAAAATTCTTCTTGAGTTGATTTCTTCTTGTCATCAATCTCTGAATTCTTCTTGACAGGAATGCTGGTTCTTCTTGATCATCTTCTTGAAGTGATTCTTCATTTTCACAAAGTGTTTCATCTTTCTGAGAATATTCTCCAGATTGAGTTTCTAGAGCAATCATCTTCTTTTTAGGCTTATCCTCTTGAAGAATGGATTCATGAGCTTTTAATGATCCAATGAGATCTTCTAGAGATACTTTAGTAAGATCTTTTGCCACTGTGATAGCTGTGACTATAGGTCTCAAAGTCTTTGGTAAGCATCTAAGAATTTTTCTTATTCTTTCATGTGTAGTATATGCTTTTCCCAAAGAGTTGAGTTCATTTATGATGCTTGTGAATCTACCATACATTTGATCTATGGTTTCTTCTTCCTTCATTTCAAACAGTTCAAACTTTCTCACTCCAATGTCTATTCTTGTTTCTTTGACATTGTTGGTTCCTTCATGATGAGTTTGCAGAGTTTCCCATATTTCTTTTGCTGTTTTGCACTCCATTATTCTATCATATTCTTCCCTGCACAAAGCACTTTTAATAAACAATTTAGCTTTAGTATTTAGGAGTACCCTATCAGCTTCTTGTGTTGTCCATTCAGCTTGAGGTTTAGGATTTGTTGAATCTTTAGCCAATGGTACATATTCTGCAACTTCCACAACATGCCACATCTTGTTATCTTGGGATCTAAGAAAGAGCTCCATTTTGTCCTTCCAATAGTAGTAGTTATCACCATTAAATAGAGGTGGTCTGTTTGATGATCCTCCTTCAGATATAAACTTTGCATTCTTAGCCATTACTTCCTTCCAGAATCTTTTCCTCTAGCACTTGTTAGATGCTTATCCTTAGAGCCAATGCTCTGATACCAATTGAAGCAGCAAAGTTTTTCACAAGAAAGGGGGGGGGGGGGAGTTGAATTGTGAACCTTTAAAATATTGCCTATAAAAATTATCAACCACAATATACTTAAATAATATTATTAGATTGTTAGTCAAAACAAATATGCAAAATGTGTTGCTGACTGGAGAACGTTCTCCCAACACGCTCTGACAGTATATAGAAATGATAACTTGTGATTTGTGTGATAAGTGTTTGCGTAAATTAAATCAGAGTATGGGAAGAAAATGCACACAAACCATTTATCCTGGTTCACCCAAAAACTTGGGCTAGTCCAATCCCCACACTCCTTGTGAGATTGTCCACTAAGAGATGCTAATGATCTCAAGTTACACTTCCTTCTATCTAGATCCAAGACCAACAATTCTTCTAAGCCTTACAGACTTGATCTACCTAAGTACCACTGACTATGAAGGTGTCACTCAATTAGTTGTTACGTACTAACTTGAGCCAATGTTACAATGATGGAAAATTTAATAATCAAAGCCTATTCACTCAATACACTTTTGAGAAGCTTTGAAGATGGATAAAAACTCTCAATACACTCAATAGATATTCTGATCCTAGATGATTAAATTACAGATCTGAGTGAGAGAGATAAAGAAGAGCTCTTGATAAAACTTGTATTACAAAGACAAGTGTTGAAATGTTGTAGTGAAAACTCTTGCTCTTCAATTATGCCAAAGACCTCTATTTATAGTTGAATGATGATCAAGGAGTCTTGGCCACGAAGTATATCCGTTAGAAGCTTGAAAATAACGGCTAGTAGCTCTGCATTTTGACAGCACATGAGATTTGAAGAAAACTGATCAGTCTGAGATTGATCTCCAAAGTTTCTTCTTCTGGCTTTTGAAAGAGGAGCTGCTGTTGAGCTGTAATGTTGCTGTATGTTGCTTAACAAGCAAGTATAACCGTTGTGCAACTTTTGGATAAACTTTAAACAGCTGTATGTGAGCTAGTGTCTCTCCAAGTGAGTATTTTCTCTTTCCAGCATTGGTCTGAGATCGTTCTCCAGGAACTGGGCGTGAATGAACATCTTCCTTTTATGTAGAAGAGCTGATACACTTAAAAGCCAGCTGTAATGGATAAGATCAGCAATGGTAGGCTGTACTTGATGTTTCAAAAAGTCCTTGTTGCAAGTACAAGTGTCATAGAGAAAGAGAAACAACATTGGAGTATGTTATTTCTTTATTCAATTCAAGTACAAGTCAACTTAAGATCATGTTGTGCTATCTAAATCTCCATGGTTAATGAAAATTCAGTCCAAGTAATTGAAGGTGCATGGAGAAAACACAAGAAGGGGGGGTTGAATTGTGTTTTGGATATTTAAAAACTTTCCATGATATTTAACCTTTTCCGAGTCTTTAAAGCACAGCGGATTGTTCACACAATTAACTTATGGCGTTATGAATGATGAAGGAGTAAATGAGAGAGTGAGAGAGAGAAGAACACACAACAATTTATACTGGTTCCCCTCACAAATTGAGAGTACTCCAGTCCCCTTGTTTCCAAGAGAGTTCACTATAATCACAAGGATTACAATAGATGCTCAAGCACACAAGCTCAAGACTTCCTGCTCTTAGTCACACAAGACAGAGAGACTTCCTTGCTCTGATCACACAAGATCAAAGACTTCCTTGCTCAAGCACACAAGTTTAAGACTTCCTGCTCTTAGTCACACAAGACAGAGAGACTTCCTTGCTCTGATCACACAAGATCAAAGACTTCCTTGCTCAAGCACACAAGCTTAAGACTTCCTGCTCTTAGTCACACAAGACAGAGTGACTTCCTTGCTCTGATCACACAAGATCAGAGACTTCCTTGCTCAAGCACTCAGGCTCAAGACTTCATGCTCTAATCACTAAGATTGAGACTTATGTGCTTCTACACTAAGCAGAAGACTTTCTTACTTCTACACTAAGCAGAAGAGCTTCTACACTAAGCAGAAGACTTTGTTGCTTCTACACTAAGCAGAAGACTTACTACTAACTTATAAGCTTAAACTTATTACAAACATAATAACTTCAGAGGCTTAAGTTAGTTTCTATGCTCACTTCATTTGAGAGATATTTTCTATTACAATGCAGAATCTCACTTTCTTCTGAGAGATGTTTTCTAATGAAGATCGCTAGTCATCAATTCTTTCTTTGGCATATTTATATGAGTTGAGAAAGACATTGAGACGTTGGAGAAATTCCCGTTGTAAAATGGACAGCTGTAGTCTTTGAAGATCCGTTGAGTAAAGCCACGTCTTTCTTTGCAGAGAGGCTTCACCTTTACTGTTTGTCCAATAGTACAGTTATAAGGTACAACTAGCTCCTAGAGAGAGGGATCACATCCTTTGTGACCGTTGCAATTAGTTGACCTTAGAACAGATCATCAGGCTTGATAAGTTGTAGTTGAAGTAGCCCTCTGATGACTGGGGAATTCCTTTGCTTCTGATGAACCTTTGATAACTTGGAGTCTGATTGGTCTTTGAATGGTTGGCCTCTGATAGTCCTTCGTAATTCAGCTTCTGAACGTCTTCATCCTCTGAATGACTCATGACAAACAGACAACTTCTGAACTCTTGTAGGCCTATGAACATCCTTGAGCTTCGGAACTCCTCTGAGCTTCTGAACACCTTCAGACGTTCTGATCTACTTTGAGCTTCTGAAATTTGTTTAGCTCCTGACCACGTTGTAGCTTCTGAACTCTTTCAGAGTGTAATTATTCAGACTTCCATAGGTTTCATCAGAGTTTAAATTAAGTGTGCTCTTGATTTAACGTTGAATTCTCCGGCACTTAATTTAAACATTAGTACCATCAATTGTCCATTTAATACTTTGTTATCATCAAAACCTAAGGGTGTGTATTAAAACATATTTTGTTCCAACAGTAATATGTGGGAATGTTTCTTTGGACATTTGCTCATGTGCATATGCTTGAACCTTGAATTTGGCAAATGTGGTAACTTCAATTGTCATCCAAATATTCCATGCGTTAAATGAACTTTCAAACTGTGGAGATTTTGTGAGTTAAGCCCAAGATAAAAGTGTTCATTTGTCTTGTACATGGTTGACTTATCCATAAGTGCTTTTGCATTGATTGTGTGAAAATAGATGTTGCGCTGGTTTCAGAGATCAATCTGAGACCAATCCTGAAGCTTTTGTTTCTATAAAAACATGATATTTGATCTAAAAGCTCAATTATTCCTAGCTTAAATAAAACACTCAAGAACACTTTGTTAGATACCAAAAATATTAGAATTACACTTAGAAATAATTAAGAGGTTTGTTATCTTTAAAACATCAAATTGGGATTTTGCCTCAACAGTCATTTCAGTTAGTTAGTTTTGTTTGTCTTAGGTAGTTATGCAGTTGCTTGCATTTGAGGCAACCACCTATTGTATATAAACAAATGAGGCCCTTTGTGGAAGAATAAATTTTTTACTTTCCCTTAATCATTTTCTATTATTTTCATAGTTTTTTCATCTCTCTCAAAAACTTCATCTCCCTCATTCTTTGTTCAAAGGGTTAGAGTGAATAACCCAACAAAGTGGTATCTAAGAGCAAGCACGATCCAAGGAATTTTTGATTCAATCTGTGATTGTGAATCAATCATGGCTGGGAAGAGTAACTTCCATGCAAACCTATCAATTCTTGATGGAAGAACTGGGATAGATGGATCAAACAGATGAAGGTGATATTCATTGTTCAAGAAGCTGATGAACAAGTGAATACGGTTCTTGATCCATTACCAGCCAATGTAATAGAGCAGCAAAGAACCACATTCAGAGAGACACAAAAGAAGGATAGCAAGGCTCTGTTTCTCATTCATCAGTTGTTGATTCAAAAGTGTTTGAGAAAATTGCAGATCCTACAACCTCTAAGGATGCTTGGGACATTTCGCAGAAGAGTTATGGAGGTGATGCAAAGGTCAAGAAAGTGAAATTGCAAGCCTTGAAGAGACAATTTGAATTGTTGGAGATGAAGAGTGATGAAGCAATATCAAAATATTTCACAAGGATGGAGACTCTCACAAATCAGATGAAGAATTGTGGAAGCACACTCAATGAAGAAGAGATGGTGGAAAAGGTACTGAGAACTTTAACTCATAAGTTTGATCACATTGTGGTGACAATTGAACAAACAAAAGACTTGAGTGAAATAAAGATGGAGGATCTGTAAAGCACTCTTGAGGCTCATGAATTGAAGCATGGTGAGAGAAATCATGGAAAAGAAGATGAGCAAGCTCTGTTTGTAAAGTTCAAGAAGTATCAAGATGAAAAGAAGAAATGGCAGAACAAGAAATGTTCCAAGAAAGGGAAAGAAAGTTGAAGACAAGCTTGAATCTTCAAAGAAAGAAGGAGGAGGGCAAAAGACAAAGAAATATAAGAGTACCATTCAGTGTTACAATTGTGACAAGTATGGTCATTATGCTAGTGAGTGTAAGGCTCCAAAGAAGAAGAAAAGTCAAAATACTGAAGAAGAGGCAAATGTTGCACAAGATGCTTCAACATCAGAAGATGATGTGAGTTTCATGGTGACAATTACTGATGAAACAGCTGAGTCTATGGTTTGGTACTTTGATACTGGATGCTCAAATCATATGACAGGGAACAAGAGTATTTTGACTGATTTCAACAAGTGTCTCAACACAAGGATCAAATTGGCCAATGGAAATTTCATTGCAGCTGAAGGCATGGGAAATGTGGTGATTCAGAGGAGCAATGGAAAGAAGGCAGTGATTGAAAAGGTCCTATATGTGCCAGGGATGAAGTGTAATATGATGAGTGTAGGTCAATTGCCTGAGAAAGGATTCAAAGAAGTGTTTGAAGGTGAAACACTGAAGCTCTTTGATTCAAAGCAGAGATTGATCTTGAAAACAGCACAAAGTCAGAACAGAACCTTCAAGACACAAGTTAAGACAATTGAAGTTGAATGCTTAGCTACATCTACTGAAGATAAAGACAGTGACTTATGGCATAGAAGGTATGGTCTTTTGAATTTCAAAAGCTTGTCTATGCTTAATTCAAAGAACATGGTGTTAGGGTTGCCTAGTGTTATAGCTCCAGTAGATACTTGCACTACATGTTTGTTAGGGAAACATCCTAGATCATCATTCAAAAGTAACTTGCCTATGAGATCTAGTGAAGTACTAAATGTTGTGCATTCAGATATTTGTGGACCAATTGATGTGTTATCAACTGGTGGAAACAAATACTTTATCACATTTGTTAATGAGTACTCAAGGATGATATGGCTGTATCATATAAAAGCTAAGAGTGAAGCTTTTGAAGTGTTTAATAGATTTAAAACACTGGTTGAGAAACAAAGTGATAAGTCAATCAAGGTACTGAGAACAGATGGTGGAGGAGAGTACACATCAAAGGAGTTTGAGAATTATTGCAAAGACCAAGGCATAATTCATGAGGTTACAACACCATACACTCCTCAGCATAATGGTCTTGCTGAGAGAAGAAATAGGAGTATTCTGGATATGGAAAGTAGTATGGACAAGCAGAAGGGTTTGCCACATAGATTTTGGGGTGAAGCTGTTTCTACAGAAGTCCAACAAAGAAGTTGATAGACATGGTACCTTAAGAGGTGTGGTCTAAGTGCAAACCAAGTGTGACTCACTTCAAAGTGTTTGGTTCCTTGAGTTACAAGCACGTACCTGATGCTAGAAGGAAGAAGTTGGATGACAAGAGTGAACCTATGATCTTTGTTGGATATCATAGAACTGGTGCTTATAGACTGTATAATCCCACATCAGACAAGATAGAGATCTGTAGAGATGTGAAAGTCTTGGAAAATGAAAGCTGGGATTGGAAACAGAAATCCACATCTAAGAAAACTTGTGAAGTGGACCTAGATGTTGGAACATCCGATGCAAATGCTCCAGTAACTTTTGTTGATCAACATCAACATCAAGAGAATCACAATGAGGAAGATGCCTCAAGTGATGAGGATAATAGAAATTATCTACCATTAAGGACTCACAGAATTACTCAGATCCCAATGAGGTTAGCAGATTGTGATATGGTTCCAGATAATGTTGTAGACAATGAGGGGAACATTGTGCATTATGCTATGCTAGCAGACACTGAACCTTTAGATGTCAAGAGTGCAATAAAGAGCAAAGTGTGGTTAGAAGCAATGATTGATGAGTTAAAGTCAATTGAGAAAAACAAAACATGGGACATGTGCAAGCTACCTTCAGATAAAAGAGCAATTGATGTGAAATGGGTGTATAAACTGAAGCAAAATCCTGAAGGACAAGTGATCAAGCATAAGGCAAGGCTTGTGGCCAAAGGATTTTTGCAAAAGTAGGGATTAGACTATGATGAAGTCTTCTCACATGTGGCTAGACATGAGACTATAAGGTTAGTGATAGCACTAGCTTGTAGCAGAAGATGCCTTATGTTCCACTTAGATGTGAAGTCAACATTTCTAAATAGTCCATTGGAGGAAGATGTATATGTGAAACAACCACCTGGCTTTGAGTTGAAAGGCAAGGAAGATAGGGTGCTGAAACTGAACAAAGCTTTGTATGGCTTGAAGCAAGCCCCAAGAGCATGGAACAAGAGAATTGACCAATTTCTTGTTATGCAAGCTTTTGTGAAATGTAGTGCTGAGTATGGTGTTTATGTTAAACACAGTGATGACAAGCATATGCTAATCATATGCTTGTATGTTGATGATTTTCTAGTAACTGGCAGCTCACCCATGGAGATTGAGAATTTCAAATCACAAATAAAGAGTGAATTTGAAATGACTGATTTGGGAAAATTGACTTACTTTCTGGAAATGGAACTCCTAGAAACACCAAAAGGAGTGATATTGCATCAAGCAAAGTATGCAACTGAGATCATGAAGAAGTTTGAGATGCTTGATTGCAATTCATCAGTGATACAAAGCAGACACAAGAATGAAACTTGAAGTAGAAGAAAGCAGTGATTCTGTGGACTCTACTATGTTCAGACAATTGATAGGTTCCCTAAGGTACTTGTGTCAAAATAGGCCTGACATTAGCTATACAGTTGGCTATGTTAGTAGATTTATGAGCAAGCCACTGAAGTTTCACCTCTTAGCAGCAAAGAGGATACTTAGATACATCAATGGCACAATACACTGTTGCGTGCTATTTCCATATTCAAATTATAGCTCTAAGCTTGAATTAAATGGATTTTCTGATGCTGATTGGTGTGGAGACAAGGTAGACAGGAGGAGCACAAGTGGCTATGTGGTTCAGTTCCAAAATGCACCAGTTTCATGGTGTTCTAAGAAGCAATCAGTGATTGCTTTATCTAGTTATGAAGCAGAGTATGTTGCAGGCTCTCTAGCTGCTTGTCAAGATAATTGGCTGCAATCACTTCTCAGTGAAATGAAGATCATTGAAAACATCACAGTAATGCTGAAGATTGACAACAAATCAACAATTAACTTGGCAAAGAACCCTGTCAGCCATGGCAAGAGTAAGCACATTGAGACAAGGTTTCACTTTCTTAGGGACCAAGTTAACAAAGGCAAACTCAGCCTGGAGTATTGCTCAACTGATGATCAACAAGCTAATATACTAACTAAAGCTGTGAAGAGAGATCATTTCCTGAAGCTAAGAAGGGAGATGCGAATTGCCAGCTTTGACAGTTTGAATTAAGGAGGAGTATTGGTTTTATAATTCAAACTCTGCAATGTTGAACCAGATGCTTCAACATCTGTCCTATCAGATGCTCTATACATCTGTCCTATCAGATGCTTCAATAACTGGAAATAAAATAACACACTGTGCTTGTTAACCCAGTTCGGCGTATAACACGACCTACTCTGGGGATACCAATCCAGGAGAGAATCCACTATGTTAATACTAATTACAAACGACCCGTTTACACTTCGTCACCTAGCCACTATCCATGCTATCTTCAACCTAGGCCCACCTAGATCAGAGACCCCGTCCCTTCTCCTCTTAACCACGCACCCAGCATGATCGTAAGCAAACAAACAATTTGGTGAAGACACACCTCAAACAATACCTATCTCCGTACTTCAAAGCTTAGGAGTAGATTAAAAGAATACAACTCAAAAGACACAGTCCTAAGCATGTATCGAGGTGATACAAGATAGGCTCACAAGTAACAATAGACACGTTAAAACCCTAAACAAAGAATACAATTCTTCACACGAGCTTCAGTAACCAAAATAGGTTTTAGGTCTTCAATATATACAACCCTGAATAGGTTGTGGCGGTTCCTTGATTTTGGGCTTCACAAATAATATATATTTGTAACATATCCGATAGTAAAAATATATGTTTTAAATAAATCCAACAAAACCCTAAAATAAAGGAATATCTTTAGGGGCGATGCATAAAGAAGATATGCTTAGAAAATACGCTTAATTACTTGTCTTGGGGAACAAGCAAAAAGCTTAAAAGATATATTCAACAAATAGGGCGTGCGTGATTCTTATGTAACAAACTGTCCATATATTCTGGCTTCAGGATGTTGTTCCAGATGTTACCCCATCTGTCTCTACATCTGACCAGATCTTTGTTTTTGCAAAATGTAGCCAACTTCAAAAACCCAACAATCTCACCCTTTGGCAAATTTTGGCTAAAACAACATTAGACAGGTTATGGAGAGATGAAGTTCACGTCTTCCTTTAAGTCACCATAAGTACACAACTAGAAAAGAAGATAGAACACAGTATGACTATTTTCACAGCGACACTTCAATTAGATCATAGCACATAAAGAACATCAGAGACTTGCACCAGCGGAATAAACACATCAAATAAACTTGAGTCTTCAAAAACACCTTCACATCAGAAACACATGAAAAATAAATTTCCAATCAAGTGGAGAAAGATAAATTCTCGCACTCAGACATTTTGGATGGTATCCAGGATGGGGTAACATTACCTACCACATCACATAAATCACCTGTATCAATCGTTCCCCCTCAAACATACCAGGAAAACAGAGTCCATCATCTGGGATACATAGGAAAAATAAATTCCTAATCAACTGAGAAAAATAAATTCTCAGCTATATAACACACAAACATACTCAGAATCAGAAAAACAGGATGGTAGCCAAGATGGGGCAGCATTCAGCAGAGCATCTGGGATAAAATGTAAATTGCTCCCCCTCAATCAATACACATTAGGATATCATCACAAATTTTACTCCCCCTGAACATGTGCATATCACACATACAACAAAAATTAGGATTACTCCCCCTTACGGCATACATAGCAAGTAAGTGTTACTCCCCCTCAACACAACATACATCTGCAAACATTATCTCTACACACCGTACGTCAGATCATGCATACCAGTACCACACACAAACTACCTACGACTGCCCATCACATCATAGGATATTCATCAACACATACACACATCAGATGTAGATCCAGATGTAGACACATCTTCCACCACATGCAGCACACAGTCAAAGAACAAAAAGTTATATTATTACGCACATTACAATACTCCCCCTTTTTAGCCATCAAATTTGACAAGATCAACAGGCAGCACCAAACGATCACATAATATGATAGTGGATCACAAAAACAGTAGAGTGCACATAGGTGCATAGTAAATCCAGGGCATAGCCCACAAGTGAAAAGAGAGAAAGAAACAGAAGCACCAAAACAAACCATCCAAAAAGAACATAATCAAGGCGCAAAGAAAAGAAATATGTTGAGTTATAATCCCTCTTTCTTGATCAGCGTGCAAAGAATATAAAGAGCCAAAAGTGGTTGCACGCACACATAGCGATAACTGCTATAAATTCATATTGTTGAACGATGAACGAGATGTTTCTATAGGAACCCACAAGTAACAATTATCTTTGGACCTTACACCTCTCATCAACACATCACCCTTCTCATTTGTAATCAAACACCCAGACTTCATGAAATTCACTTTCATACCTTGATTACATAATTGACTGATACTGATTAGATTAGCAGTCAATCCTTTCACAAGAAGCACATTATCAAGCACTATTGGTTAGGCTTCCTATACCTCTGATCTCACCTTCTACTCCATCACCAAATGTCACAGAGCTAGTTGAATAAGACTTTAAGTCCATTAGGAATTTTTCTACTTCAGTCATATGTCTGGAACAACCACTATCAAAATACCAATTCTTCTTAGATGATGATTTAAGTGAGGTATGAGCTATTAAACTTACATCCTTCTTCTTGGGTTTCCACTCCTTCGTGGTCTCAACCACTTCAACTTCAGGTTTTTGCTTCAGTGATTTTTTAGGATACCCATACAACTTATAGCAGAAAGGTCTTATATGTCCTTTCCTACCACAATGATGAAAAACCCATGATTGAGATTTCCTATTTCTGATTCCCGGATGGGGTTGCACATGGGGCAGCCTCTGCTTCAGCATTGGGGGCCTGTTGTTTCCTTCTAAGGGCAAAAACTTAAGCTCTGGATCATATTGCTTAGGTTTGTTGAGATTTTTGTAGTCATAACCAATCCCTTTTGTCCTCTTTCCAGGAACTTGTGTTTCAATTAACTCTTCTAGTGTAGTCGTACCACCATGCATCATTATAACTTCCTTCTTCATATGTTCAAGTTTAGAGTTTAGCAATGTTACCTCATCATTCAGTTCTGAAATTGTGGCCAAATGCTCGTTCTTTTCAGATTGAAGTTCCAGTATGAGCCTCTTCTGATTTTCTTGACTTCTACATAGCTCTTCACTTCTTTGACATAAGGCTCTATATGATGCAGCTATCTCTTCATAAGTTACATCTCCAGTGTTGGATTCTGTGTCTGAAGTACATGTTCCAGTTAAGGCAGTGATGCGTTTAGCAGTCTCATTCAAAGTGTCTTCATCAGAATCTTCATCCTCAAACCATGTTGCAATCATCCCTTTTTGTTGTTTCTTCAAGTAGTTAGGACATTCAAATCTGATATGACCATATCCATTGCATTCATGACATTGTACACCTCTCTCTTGACTCACTTTCTCTTCAGATTTTGGTTTATTTTGAAAACTGGAGTCTTTGTGAATGTAGAGTGGAATGGGGGACACATTCTGCTTCACATTCTGTCTGCCTCGCCTATCCATTCTCCTCAATACCTTATTAAATTGTCTTCCTAGAAGAGTCATGGCTTCAGATAAGCTTTCATTAGTATCATTCTCTTCTTGTACATCATCATTTTTTGCATTTGAGACAAAGGCTATGCTTTTGCTTTTGCTTCCAGAACGTTCATTTGCAGAAATTTCATAAGTCTGTAGGGAACCCACCAGCTCATCCAGCTTTATTTCAGATAAATCCCTAAATTCTTCTATGCAAGTGACCTTCATGTCAAACTTTTTGGGTAGAGACCTCAACATCTTTCTCACCATCCTTTCTTCAGGAAGTTTTTCACCTAAAGAGTCAAATGTGTTAGCATAATCTAAAATAGTCATATGAAAGTCATGTACCGTCTCATCTTCCTTCATTCTGAGATTCTCAAATTTAGTAGTTAGCATCTGAAGTCTGGAGTTCTTGACTTTTGATGTCCCTTCCTGAGTAGTTATCAATATCTCCCAAGCTTCTTTAGCCTCAGTGCATCGCTTTATTAATCTGAACATGTTCTTATCAACACCATTGTATAAGGCGTTCAAAGCTTTGTGGTTTCCAAGGGCAAGTTCATCTTCAGCCTTCCTCCAATTTCCTTCAGGCTTCAAGGACACATTACCATCTTTTTCAGTGACAGTAGGGTGTTCCCATCCATTCAGCACAGATTTCCATGTCTTGCTATCCATTGATCTCAAGAATGCTTCCATGCGTGATTTCCAGTAATCATAGTTAGTACCATCCAATAAGGGTGGCCTACTCACAACTCCTCCTTCCCTTTCCATATCGACCAGAATCGTTCCCTAGAGCTCACCCTAATAGCAAAATAGGGTGCCTGCTCTGATGCCAATTGAAATTCTGGCGTAGTCCAAATGGGGTACCGGATGGGGCAACCTTTGACACTACACTGGTTACAGCAGAAGCAATAAATAATAAACGATAAATAACTGGAAATAAAATAACACACTGTGTTTGTTAACCCAGTTCGGCGTATAACACGACCTACTCTGGGGGATACCAATCCAGGAGAGAATCCACTATGGTAATACTAGTTAGAAGCTATCAGCAAACGACCCGTTTACACTTCGTCACCTAGCCACCACCCGTGTTATCTTCTGAAGGTGAAAAACACAAGAAGGGGGGTTGAATTGTGTTTTGAAAACTAATTCTTTTCTATTAAACAGATTTTAGCTATTCAAAATGCAAAACACAAATAAGACAATGAGAGAGAGAGAAGAGTGCACACACAAAATTTTATACGGGTTCCTCTCACAAAACGAGAGTAGTCCAGTCCCCTTGCACTTCCAAGGGATTTCACTATAATCACAAAGATTACAATCCTAATGCTCAAGCACACAAGCAAGAGACTTCTTTGCTCTAGGTCACACAAGACAAAGAGACTTCCTTGCTCAAGTCACACAAGACAAGAGACTTCCTTGCTCTAGTCACACAAGACAAGAGACTTCCTTGCTCAAGTCACACAAGACAAGAGACTTCCTTGCTCAAGTCACACAAGACAAGAGACTTCACAAACTAACTTAATACACAGATTAAGTAGGACTGAAAGTTCTAAGCTATACTCTCTAAACACTCAGTTCAGAGCCTATAATATCAAAAGATATTTTACTTATAAAGTTACACAAGAAAGAATGAAAACATTTCACAGCTTGAATACAATTTAAGTATTTCTCTGAGTTTGATAATCTTCCAGTGGTCTTCTCTCAAGCACAAAGTCTTCTATTTATACTCTAAGTATAAAGACGTTGAGAAAGGACCGTTGATAGTACAATCTTCTTTTTGCTGATAAGACCGTTGTACTATTCCATTAGCTATGAGCTGTCTGTCTTCAGAGAGTGTCATTCAGAATATGGTAATAACATTTCATTGATCTTCTGAATGATGTACGCAAGCTTCAGACTGTGTTTCTCTCTTTGGCATATGAGGACTTTTTCAGAGGCTTTGAAGCGTCTTGCTTCTTAGAGTCTAAACGCTTCAAACTGTGTCCTTCAGAGGCTCAAATGATGATCTAAGTGAATAAGATTTTTACTATGTTCCTGCACACTAGATCATTCATTAGTAATATCAATTGTCCATTTAATACTTTGTTATCATCAAAACTTAGGGTGTTTTATAACTAAAACTCATTTTGTTCCAACAATCTCCCCCTTTTTGATGATGACAAATATAAAGTATTAAATACAATTGTTTTTGATTAATTTAATTATGTCAACATCAGGTTGTTGAGGTTTGTAAGCTCCCCCTGAGTCTGATAAACCATTAGGGTTAGGTTTGCAAGCTCCCCCTAAGTTTTATCCATAATTAAGTTGAATCAGTATAAGAACAATTTGATAAACTTGATTGTATCTATATACTTAACTCTCAGAGTGTGAGGTTTGCAAGCTCAACTCCCGAGTCTGATAAAAATAATTAAGAGCACAATCTTAACTTCCTTTATCTATGCAAACACAATTATGTTTATTAATTTGCTCTCATTATCAATTAAGTTTATAAACATTTAGCATAGATATGAAAGAGATTAGATTCTTATTTTTATGACAGTTTCAGATTTTTATTGAGTAGTTAAAAAATACACTACTGACAATTGTACAACTGATTACTCCCCCTTTTGTGATTATCAAAAAGTGTTAAAACAAAACAAAAAAAAAAGGATAAGAAATAAACAGAAGGTGCAAAAATAGAATCCTAAGGGTGTTTGGACAAGAAAAGAGTGAGAAGCCGTTGAGTCTTGTTTTTAGATGCTCTTGAGTATGCCACAAGCTCCAGAAGCTTATCCTCTTGTTGATCAAGCGAATGTTCTATTAAGTTTAGAATCCTTGACTTCTTGTCTGAACTCTCTTCCTCTTTCTGTTCCTCAAGTGGGGCAGAGTCTGGTTGACTTGGACCACTAGGTGAACGAGTCACATGATCATCTGGAGTATCAATTCTATCATTTATTGCAATATCAGTATCTATAAGCATCTCAGAAGGTGTTATAGGTGATGAAGGTTTTGGAGAGTCTGATGGAATTGATATGGTTGGTTCAGATGATGTGTTATTTTGTGATTCAGAGGCTTCATGAATAGGAGAAACTCTGAAAGATGTTTCCTTCAGAATCTCTTCCTCAGTGAGAATTGTGGGTGATGGTTGAGGGGTTTCAACAATGGATGACTGAGCTATTTCCTCCTCAGGAATATGCTTAGCTTTGGCTTTAAATCGTTCAAAACCTGCTATCATTTCATCAAATGAGTCCGAAGACTCTGAATCAGAGTCTGAAACATGAATATATTCGGGTTCAGAGGTTGTGGGATAGATGGTGTTTAGAGGTTGGATATTTTCAAGGATAGATGCTTTAGATATTTTATTGCAATAATTAAAAGAATGATTAATACCTGCATCTGACCTTTGTCTCTTCTTTCCCTTAGTGATGCCATGCTTTGTACGAGTTCTTCTGAAAACTTTTGCACGCAGCAAGTCTTCAGTAACTGGTTCTGCATCCACATGATCTCCATCAACTTGTCCTTCATCCATAGTATCTTCAACCTCTCCTTTGACCTATTAACTGTAGGTCCTGCCATTGATGGTTCCTCAACCATTATATCCTCTTCATAGTCACTGAAAACCTCTTCCTTAACAGCTCTCATGATTTGTGCAAATGTAGGACCAGTACCTCTTCCAATATCCTTATGAGTGATTGTAACTCCTCTTTCTTTCATTAACCTCATGTATTCCAAGATGACTTCAGGAGGTTCATTGTCAAAGATAAACTCTTCACTCATAGGTTGAAATTTAGTCTTATTTATCAGGAGAGGCTGTTGAGGGTAAATTAGCTTTCCTGACTTCTTCAAACGTAGACTTACCAATACTCTAGCATCAAGTATTGGTGCCCTGACTTGTTCAAGATCTTCAGACACTCCAGCCACCATGAATCTATCTAGAAGACCAAGTTGCTCAAAGATGTAGCTTAAGAGCCTTGGATGTGAAATCAATTTGGAAGGATTGTCAAACTTTTGAGCTTCACAAATTGTTTCACAAAGATGTCGAAAGATATAAGCAGGTAGATTCATTTTCTTCTTTGCAGAAAGGAAATAGATGAAGTGTCTCTGATCCCAATTCAGAGAATCACTACCAGTGTCCCTAGGAAGTATTGAAGAGAAAACAATCTTGGCAAAAACCTTTTCTCTATCATTCAGATGACCAACTCTATTTGACATATTTTGATCCTTAAAACAGAGTCTGACCATATCATTGAGATAAACTGACTTTCTTCCAGATGCTGCAGTGTAGAGTCTGACAATTCCAGAGTTGGGAAGATCCATCATCTTGGCCAAATTGCTTCTTGTTAAGATAACTTGGAATCCACCAACACTAGAACGTATTTCTGTTTCTGTGAATTTCCTCAGACCCAATTCCACTCTTGATTTTCCCTTATTTTCACTTGGGTTCTGATCAATTACCCTTTGAAGTTCTGCATTGGCATCCACCAAAGTAACTACTTCACTCTTTCTCCAGAAGTCATACACTAAATTTGAGTAGATAGGACCATTAAGCATATCAAAGTAGTGCCCCCAGCCTTGTTCAACAAAGAACTCTTTATAGTCATGTCCATTGACTCTTAAGGCTTCAAAGTCTATTGGTCTTTCCATAACCAATTTACTTTCTTCAAAGCGAAGATCCATTGTGGCATCATTAAGATAGGAATCTTGAGCGTAGATGTTGATTGGGATGTCCTCTGGAAACTTTAATTGAGAAGATGAACTTGCCATTTCTGAGGTTTAAGAACTGGGTTTTGCTAATATGGGGGAGAAAGAATATGTTATGGGTTTTAGAAAATGAAAAGTGTGGGGTGTGAGAGTGAACTTGTGTGAAAGTGAGTAAAGTGATTTTGAAAAACTCTTATTGAAACAATCATGAGGGAGTACATTCGTTGCATTAAAGAATTTCGTCATAAACTGCCTTTACTCTAACCAATCACAGACTGTGAGTAAAGACAAAGTAATTGACACGTGTACTCCACTTGGCTGAAACACTTCAGAGTTTAAAACTTTCAGCTTCTGAAAACCTTTCAGAATATAAAGAGTTCAGAGGCTGAATTCACAATTTTGACTTTCAGAGCTTGATTTCTTCAGAGACTAAAGACATGTTCTGATGCTTTTTAATAAAATCTAGTCTTTCAACTGCTAAGAGTTTTGTAAATATATCAGCCCATTGTCTTTCAGTTTCAATGTATTGAATATTTACACTAACCTTCTGAACAAGGTCTCTTATAAAATGATGTTTAATTTCAATGTGTTTAGCTCTTGAATGCAAAATTGGATTTTTAGAAAGTTGAATAGCTGCAGTGTTATCACAGAAAAGTGGAATATTGTGACTATTAACTTTGTAATCCTCTAACTGATATTTCATCCAGAGTAGTTGTGTACAACACTTGGCTGCTGATATGTATTCTGCTTCTGCTGTAGACAAAGCTATAGTAGTTTGTCTTTTGCTAGCCCAAGATATGAGATTCTCTCCAACAAATTGACAATTGCCACTTGTGGATTTCCTCTCTATCTTGTCTCCAGCAAAGTCAGCATCACAGAATCCTATCAACTTATAATCATTTGTTTTCTTATAAAATAATCCAAGATTTGTGGTTCCCTTCAGATATCTAAAGATTCTCTTTACAGCAGTAAAATGAGATTCTCTAGGATCTGATTGGAATCTAGCACACAAACAGACACTGAATAAAATATCAGGTCTTGATGCAGTTAGGTAAAGTAAAGAACCTATCATACCTCTGTACAGCTTCTGATCTACTTTTCCTTCTGAATCATCCTTGCTGAGACTGCTTGTTGGATGCATTGGTGTTGTCATTGGTTTGCAGTCTGCCATGTTGAATTTCTTCAGTAGCTCCTTTGTATACTTGGTCTGATGAATGTAGGTTCCATCTTTATTTTGGTTGATTTGAATTCCCAGAAAGAATTTCAACTCTCCCATCATGCTCATTTCAAATTCTTCCTGCATAATCTTAGAAAATTCCTTGCACAAAGATGGATTAGCAGATCCAAAAATAATGTCATCAACATAAATTTGAATAATTAAAATGTCATTCTTAAATGTTTTACTAAAGAGAGTATTGTCAACTTGACCTTTTTGAAAACCTTTTTCAACTAAGAAATTGCTCAGCCTTTCATACCAAGCTCGGGAGCTTGTTTCAGACCATAGAGTGATTTCTTTAGCTTAAAAACATGGTCAGGATGTGAAGCATCCTCAAAACCAGGAGGTTGTTTGACATATACTTCTTCAAAAATGTAATCATTTAAGAATGCACTTTTAACATCCATTTGATATAAAATTATATTATGATGAGTAGCATAGGAAAGAAGTAATCTAATAGCCTCAAGTCTATAAACTGGAGCAAATGTTTCAGTGTAGTCAATCCCCTCTTATTGACTATACCCTTGAGCTACTAGTCTTGCCTGGTTACGAACAACTTCTCCTTGTTCATTTAACTTGTTTCTGTAGACCCATTTTGTTCCAATGATGTTCTTCTTAGAAGGTTTGGGTACTAAGCTCCATACTTCATTTCTTTCAAATTGGTTTAGCTCTTCTTGCATTGCTACAATCCATGCATCATCAGCTAGTGCTTCATCAGTTGAACTTGGTTCCACTAAGGAGATTAATCCAATTAACGAGTCTTCAGTTTTGAAGCTTGATCTAGTTTTCCATGGACTGTCCTTGTTACCCAAGATTAGCTCTTCTGGATGTGAGGATTTGTATTTGAAAGAATGCTTTGATCTCTGCTTGGACTGTTTCTAATAATTTCTGATGCTGAGTGATCTTCAGAGTCCAAAGATTCAGGAGTTGAATTCGTTTCTTCAGAAGTTGGTTGAGATGGTTCTGATGTTCCTTCAGGTTCTGATTCTTCATCATCTGATAGTTGTAGATCTGAAAAGTTCTCAACTAGCTCTGTACCTTTGATCTTGCCTTTCTGGTTACCTCCAAAGCCAACTGTTCCACCATCTTCAAGGTTTAAAGATGTGAACATTTTCTTATTACCATTCATGTGCCTTGAACATCCACTATCCAGATACCATGATTGATTACCATTTTCTTTTAGTCTGGATAGATGTAGAATAAACAAGGTCAATCATTGTAATAATACCCTTCACATTCATTGTGAAGTTCTCTCCAATATTCATTAGCTTTGTCCACTTCAGCAGCTTTGGAAGTAAAGTAATGTTTGGGAACATAGGCTTTCCTTCCACAGCTGATCACTAGCCTCCATTCATCTGATTTGAAATGGTTTTTCCTACAATGAAAATCTGAATGGTAGACAATTTTACATTTTGGTACCCATTGCTTTCTGGGTCCAGTTTGGTTAGTTCTATAATCTTTAGTTCTTCCTTGCCTCTGTGAAAAGCTTTGTGGACTCTTAAAAAATTTCTTTTGAAAGTTTGGTCTTTGAAAATTGACCTTCTTAGTCCATTGATTTTGAAAATGAGGCTTTGATTGGTAATCATTATAGGACTTAGGTTGCTCTTCTAATCTAGGATTAGTTTTGCTTACCAGAGTCTTATGTTGATTATTTATCATCAGCTTGGTTTGTTTTAGAGTCTGATTGGATGAGCTTCTGAGTCCCAAAGTTTTCAGAGTCTTAGACTTGACAGTCCCAGGTTCTGAATGCTTAGGTCCTGAGTTGCTTTCTTTGGGGTTCTAAGAAACAACCTCTGAAGTTACTTCAGAGCTTGTTTTGCAGATTCCAGAGATACCCTCAGAGTCTGAAACAACCACAACTTTACCTTTGCTTTTTGCAGGCACAAAGGTTGAATAAAGATTATCAGGAGTATTATTCAAACAAATATAGGAGTTTTGTTTCCCATATGAGTAACCAATTCCTTCACCTACATTTTTGCAAACATTATAAATCATAGACGCCATTTTACTTTTGTTGATGTTCTTATGAACAAACTCCTGAAGAGCAACCTCATGCTCATCAGTAGGTTTGTTACATCTTGTGCACCCATTTTCAAGTTCTTCAATTTTGATTAAAGAATTTTTATATAGAGCTTGAAAATGTTCAGCTTTCTTTGCTAACTTATCCTTCTGTGTTTTTAAAAGTTTTAGTTTAGAGGATGATTCAGCAAACTTGCTTAGAGACATACCAAGATAGGTTAAAATTTGTTCTTTAGAATAATTTAAAAATACCTATTCAGATTCATCAGAGTCTGATCCATCAGAGTCTGATCCCTCAGAGTCTGATTCTTCAGAGTCTCCATCAGTTGTAGCCATCAGAGCCACATTTGCTTCTTCATCATCACTGTCTGAGGATGTTTCCAGGTTCTCAAATGTTGCCATTAAGCTTTTCTGGAATCTCCTCTTGTAGCTCCCTCTCTTGCTACTGAACTTCTTGTTCTTGTCCTTTGATGATCCTTCAGGACATTCAGCAATGAAGTGTCCTGGTTTGTTACACTTGAAGCATTTCTTCTCTTCTTTACTAGAAATATTCCTTGAGCTATTTCCTTTGTAACTCTTGTTCATCTTTGCCCATTTTTGAAAGTTTCTGGTGAACATGGCAAATTCTTCATCCTGTTCATCTTCTTGATCATCTGAAGAAGAATCCTCCTCAACCTCCAGAGTTTTAGCCTTGAATGCTTTTGAAGCTTTCTTGGTTGAAGTTAAGGCTGCTGATCTTTCCTTCTTCTTCACTGCATCAGCATTCAATACCATCTCATGGCTCTTGAGATTGCTGATGAGTGATTCAAGAGTGATTTTCTCAAGATCCTTAGCTTCTTCAATAGTTGTGACCTTAGGTCTCCATTTGTCAGTCAAGCTGTTCAGGATCTTCCACACATGATCAGAGGTTGTATAGCTTTTCTTCAGAATCCTGAGATTAGACACCAGAATCTGAAATCTAGAAAACATAGTCTCAATGTCTTCCTCAGGTTTCATGGTAAAAAGCTCATACTGCTGAACCAGTAGTCTTGCTTTGGCATTCTGAACTTGCCTATTACCATCATAGTTTAAGCAGAGAGAGTCATACATAGCTTTTGTTGTAGATCTATCCATTATTTTGGTATATTCATCATGAGATATGGCTGACATCATGATTTGTTTGACTTTGTTGTGTTTGGCAAATATCTTCTTGTTCTCAACAGACAATGCTCTCTTCTGAGCTAACGTAATCTTTCCATCAGGACCTATTCCATCAATAGGTACTCCTTCTTCTATCAGGTCCCAAAGCTCATCATTAATTCCATTGACGTAGTGGTAAATGCTATCTTTCCACCATTCAAATCTTAGAGCATCACCACTAAAAACTGGAACCTTTTTATTGCTGAAATCATGATTAGACGCTGAAGAGGTAGAAGTCATGTTGTCGTAGTTGTATTGTGAAATTCTGGCGTAGCAATGGGGTACAAGATGTGCCTACCTTTGCAACTACAACGTGCACAGCAGAAGTAAAATTAACAAATAGTAAATAACTGGAAATAAAAGGAACGCAGTGTTTGTTAACCCAGTTCGGCGTATAATACGACCTACTCTGGGGGATACCAATCCAGGAGAGAATCCACTATGGTAATACTAGTTAGAAGCTATCAGCAAACGACCCGTTTACACTTCGTCACCTAGTCACTACCCGTGCTATCTTCAACCTAGGCCCACCTAGATCAGAGACCCCGTCCCTTCTCCTCTTAACCACACGCCCAGTGTGATTGCTCAAAACTTAAGAACAATTTGGCGAAGAACACTTCAAAACAAATATCTAACTCCGTACTTCAAAGCTTAGGAGTAGATTAAAACACATACAACTCAAGAACAAGGTCCTAAGCAAGTATCAAGGTGATACTAGATAGGCTCACAAATAGACAATAGACACGCTAAAACCCTAGACACACGTTTTCTAAACTTTACAAGAGTTTCAGTTCATAAAATAGGTTTTAGGTCTTCCATATATATAGCCCTGAATAGCCACGGTAGTTCCTTGTATTTAGGCTTCACAAATAATATAAAATTGTAACATATCCGATAGCAAAATATATGTTTTAAATAAATCCAACAAAACCCTAAAATAAAGGAATATATTTAGGGGCGATGCATAAAGAAGATATGCTCAGAAAATAAGCTTAGTTACTTGTCTTGGGGAACAAGTAAAATGCTTAATGGATTTACTTCACAAAATAGGCGCACTAATATTGTGTAACAACCTTTCCACATATTCTGGCATCAGGATGTTGTACCAAAGGTAACCCCATCTTGTCCCTCATCTGACTTGATCTTGTTTTTACAAAATTTAGCCAATTTCAAAAACCCAACAATCTCCCCCTTTGGCAAATTTTGGCTAAAACAATATCAAACCAGTTATGGAGAGATGCAGTTCAAATCTTCCTTTAAGTCAACATACACACACAACTAAAAAGGATAATAGAACCCAAGATTATAACATCTTCACTTCAGGTGAGTTAAATCATATGAGAAACATCAGAGATTAGCACCAGCGGAATAAACACATTTAGTCTCATAGGGCACAACATCAGAGAGAAATAAACTCTCTAAGTGGATTCACATTCTTGGAGAACAGTAAGTTTCTCACACAATAAGTCTTCAAAAAGAACACACTTCATATCAGAAGACTAACAGAAATTCCAGTAAAATAGAGAAAAATAAATTCTCCATTTAGACATTCTGGATGGTATCCAGGATGGGGCAACATCAACCACCTCATCACATACTTCACATGTATCAATTTTCCCCCCTCAAACATACCAGGAAAACATAGTCCATCACACAAACATACTCATAATCAGAAAAAACTGGATGGTAGCCTGGATGGGGCAGCATTCAGCAGAGCATCTGGGATAAAATGTAAATTGCTCCCCCTCAATCAATACACATCAGGATATCATCACAAATTTTACTCCCCTGAATACATACATGTCAGGGAATCATCAGATACCTTCACTCCCCCTGAACATGTGCATATCACACATACAACAAAAATTAGGATTACTCCCCCTTACGTCATGCATAGCAAATAAGTGTTACTCCCCCTCAACACAACATACATCTGCAAACATTATCTCTACACACCATACATCAGATCATGCATACCAGTAACACACACAAACTACCTACTACTGACCATCACATCATAGGATATTCATCAACACATACACACATCAGATGTAGATCCAGATGTAGACACATCTTCCACCACATGCAGCACACAGTCAAAGAACAAAAAATCATATTATTACGCACATTACAATACTCCCCCTTTTTAGCCATCAAATTTGACAAGATCAACAAGCAGCACCAAACGATCACACAATAGTAGAGTGCACATAGGTGCATAGTAAATCCAGGACATAGCCCACAAACCAAAGGAGAGAAGAAAACATAAGAACCAAAACAAACCATCCCAAAAGAACATAACCAAGGCGAAAAGAAAAAAAAATATGTTGAGTTATAATCTCTCTTTCTTGATCAGCGTGCAAAGAATATAAAAAGCCAAAAGTGGTTGCACGCACACATAGCGATAACTGCTATAAATTCATATTGTTGAACAATGAACGAGATGTTTCTATAGGAACCCACAAGTAACAATTATCTTTGGACCTTACACCTCTCATCAACACATCACCCTTCTCATTTGTAATCAAACACCCAGACTCGGTGAAATTCACTTTCATACCTTGATCACATAATTGACTGATACTGATTAGATTAGCAGTCAATCCTTTCACAAGAAGCACATTATCAAGCCTTGGCAAACCACTATTGGTTAGGCTTCCTATACCTCTGATCTCACCTTTTACTCCATCACCAAATGTCACAGAGCTAGTTGAATAAGACTTTAAGTCCATTAGGATTTTTTCTACTCCAGTCATATGTCTGGAACAGCCACTATCAAAATACCAATTCTTCTTAGATGATGATCTAAAAGTGGTATGAGCTATTAAACTTACATCTTCCTCCTTGGGCTTCCACTCTTTCTTGGTCTCAACCACTTCAACTTCAGGTTTTTGCTTCAGTGATTTTTTAGGATACCCATACAACTTATAGCAAAAAGGTCTTATATGTCCTTTCCTACCACAATGATGACACACCCATGGTTGAGATTTCCTATTTTTGATTCCTGGATGGGGTTGCACATGGGGCAGCCTCTGCTTCAACAATGGGGGCCTGTTGTTTCCTTCTAAGGGCAAAAACTTAAGCTCTGGATCATATTGCTTTGGTTTGTTGAGATTTTTGTAGTCATAACCAATCCCTTTTGTCCTCTTTCCAGGAACTTGTGTTTCAATTAACTCTTCTAGTGTAGCCGTGCCACCATGCATCATTATAACTTCCTTCTTCATATGTTCAAGTTTAGAGTTTAGTAATGTTACCTCATCATTCAGTTCTGAAATTGTGGTCAGATGCTCGTTCTTTTCAGATTGAAGTTCCAGTATGAGCCTCTTCTGTTTTTCTTGACTTCTACAAAGTTCTGCACTTTTTTTACATAGATCTCTATAGGATGCAGCTAGCTCTTCATAAGTCACATCTCCAGTGTTGGATTCTGTGTCTGAAGTACATGTTCCAGTTAAGGCAGTGATGAGTTTAGAAGTCTCATTCTTAATATCATCATCAGAATTATCTTCTTCTGACCATGTTGCAGTCATGCCTTTCTTTTGTTTCTTTAGATAATTTGGACATTCAGCACTTATATGTCCATACCCCTCACATTCACGACATTGTACACCTTTCCCTTGACTTCCTATCTCTTCAGGCTTTGGTATCCTTTGAGAGTTGAAATTTTTGTGGATGTCGAGTGAGATGTGTGGCACATTCTGCTCCACATTCAGCTTTCCATGCCTATCCATTCCTCTTAGCACTTTGTTAAATTGTCTTCCTAGAAGAACCATTGCCTCAGTAATGCTTGCATCAATATCTAGATCTTCTTGTATATCATCACTTTCAGCATTTGGAACAAGGGCTATGCTCTTTTTCTTGTTTCCAGCACGTTCATTTGCAGACATCTCATAAGTTTGGAGGGATCCAACCAACTCATCCAATTTTATGTCAGATAAATCTCTAAACTCTTCAATTGTTGTGACCTTCATGTCAAACTTCTTGGGCAACGACCTCAACATCTTTCTCACCATTCTTTCTTCAAGAAGTTTTTCACCTAAAGAATCAAATGTGTTAGCATAATCAAGAATTGTCATATGAAAATCATGTACCGTCTCATCTTCCTTCATTCTGAGATTCTCAAATTTAGTAGTTAGCATTTGTAGTCTGGAGTTCTTGACTTTTGATGTCCCTTCTTGAGTAGTTATCAATATCTCCCAAGCTTCTTTAGCCTCAGTGCATCGCTTTATTAATCTGAACATGTTCTTATCAACACCATTGTACAAGGCGTTCAAAGCTTTGTGGTTTCCAAGGGCAAGTTCATCTTCAGCCTTTGTCCATTTTCCTTCAGGCTTCAAGGACACATTACCATCTTTGTTAGTGACAGTAGGATGTTCCCATCCATTCACCACAGATTTCCATGTCTTGCTATCCATTGATCTCAAGAATGCTTCCATGCGTGATTTCCAGTAATCATAGTTAGTACCATCCAACAGGGGTGGCCTAGTCACAGCTCCTCCTTCCCCTTCCATAATGACCAGAATCGTTCCCTGGAGCTCACCCTAATAACAGAACAGGGTGCCTGCTCTGATGCCAATTGAAATTCTGGCGTAGCAATGGGGTACAAGATGTGCCTACCTTTGCAACTACAACGTGCACAGCAGAAGTAAAATTAACAAATAGTAAATAACTGGAAATAAAAGGAACGCAGTGTTTGTTAACCCAGTTCGGCGTATAATACGACCTACTCTGGGGGATACCAATCCAGGAGAGAATCCACTATGGTAATACTAGTTAGAAGCTATCAGCAAACGACCCGTTTACACTTCATCACCTAGTCACTACCCGTGCTATCTTCAACCTAGGCCCACCTAGATCAGAGACCCCGTCCCTTCTCCTCTTAACCACACGCCCAGTGTGATTGCTCAAAACTTAAGAACAATTTGGCGAAGAACACTTCAAAACAAATATCTAACTCCGTACTTCAAAGCTTAGGAGTAGATTAAAACACATACAACTCAAGAACAAGGTCCTAAGCAAGTATCAAGGTGATACTAGATAGGCTCACAAATAGACAATAGACACGCTAAAACCCTAGACACACGTTTTCTAAACTTTACAAGAGTTTCAGTTCATAAAATAGGTTTTAGGTCTTCCATATATATAGCCCTGAATAGCCACGGTAGTTCCTTGTATTTAGGCTTCACAAATAATATAAAATTGTAACATATCCGATAGCAAAATATATGTTTTAAATAAATCCAACAAAACCCTAAAATAAAGGAATATATTTAGGGGCGATGCATAAAGAAGATATGCTCAGAAAATAAGCTTAGTTACTTGTCTTGGGGAACAAGTAAAATGCTTAATGGATTTACTTCACAAAATAGGCGCACTAATATTGTGTAACAACCTTTCCACATATTCTGGCATCAGGATGTTGTACCAAAGGTAACCCCATCTTGTCCCTCATCTGACTTGATCTTGTTTTTACGAAATTTAGCCAATTTCAAAAACCCAACATATTGAACTTGAGAGAGATCTGAAGCAGTAGGTGTAGGTGTAGGTGTAGGTGTAGATTCCCCAGACATACAGTGTTTTTCAAAGATCTTTTACTGTCTCACTGTGAAGTGATTAAAAAACAGAACCGGAGCTCTTGATACCAATTGAAGGTGAAAAACACAAGAAGTGGGGTTGAATTGTGTTTTGAAAACTAATTCTTTGCTAATAAACAGATTTTAACGCAGCGGATGAAAGATGCTATTCAAAACGCAAAACACAAATAAGATAATGAGAGAGAGAGAGAGAAGAGTGCACACACAGAATTTTATACTGGTTCCTCTCACAAAATGAGAGTAGTCCAGTACCCTTGCACTTTCAAGGGATTTAACTATAATCACAAAGATTACAATCCTAATGCTCAAGCACACAAGCAAGAGACTTCTTTGCTCTAGGTCATACAAGACAAAGAGACTTCCTTGCTCAAGTCACACAAGACAAGAGACTTCCTTGCTCTAGTCACACAAGACAAGAGACTTCCTTGCTCTAGTCACACAAGACAAGAGACTTCCTTGCTCAAGTTACACAAGACAAGAGACTTCCTTGCTCAAGTCACACAAGACAAGAGACTTCACAAACTAACTTAATACACAGATTAAGTAGGACTGAAAGTTCTAAGCTAGACTCTCTAAACACTCAGTTCAGAGCCTATAATATCAAAAGATATTTTACTTAGAAAGTTACACAAGAAAGGATGAAAACAGTTCACATCTTGAATACAATTTAAGTCTTTCTCTGAGTTTGATAATCTTCCAGTGGTCTTCTATCAAGCACAAAGTCTTCTATTTATACTCTACGTATAAAGACGTTGAGAAAGGATCGTTGATAATACAATCTTCTTTTTGCTGATAAGACCGTTGTACTATTCCATTAGCTATGAGCTGTCTTTCTTCAGAGAGTGTCATTCAGAATCTGGTAATAACATTTCATTGATCTTCTGAATGATGTACGCAAGCTTCAGACTGAGTTTCTCTCTTTGGCATATGAGGACTTCTTCAGAGGCTCTGAAGCTTCATGCTTCTCAGAGTCTAAACGCTTCAGACTGTGTCCTTCAGAGGCTCAAATGATGATCTAAGTGAATAAGATTTTTACTATGTTCCTGCACACTAGATCATTCATTAGTAATACCAATTGTCCATTTAATACTTTGTTATCATCAAAACTTAGGGTGTTTTATAACTAAAACTCATTTTGTTCCGACATCTTCAACCTAGGCCCACCTAGATCAGAGACCCCGTCCCTTCTCCTCTTAACCACGCACCCAGCGTGATCGTAAGCAAACAAACAATTTGGTGAAGACACACTTCAAACAATACCTATCTTTAACTTCAAAGCTTAGGAGTAGATTAAAAGAATACAACTCAAAAGACACAGTCCTAAGCATGTATCAAGGTGATACAAGATAGGCTCACAAGTAACAATAGACACGCTAAAACCCTAAACAAAGAATACAATTCTTCACACGAGCTTCAGTAACCAAAATAGGTTTTAGGTCTTCAATATATATAGCCCTGAATAGCTTGTGGCGGTTCCTTGATTTTGGGCTTCACAAATAATATATATTTGTAACATATCCGATAGTAAAAATATATGTTTTAAATAAATCCAACAAAACCCTAAAATAAAGGAATATCTTTAGGGGCGATGCATAAAGAAGATATGCTCAGAAAATACGCTTAATTACTTGTCTTAGGGAACAAGCAAAAAGCTTAAAAGATATATTCAACAAATAAGGCGTGCATGATTCTTATGTAACAAACTGTCCTCATATTCTGCCTTCAGGATGTTGTTCCAGATGTTACCCCATCTGTCTCTACATCTAACCAGATCTTTGTTTTTGCAAAATGTAGCCAACTTCAAAAACCCAACAATTTTCTATTCTTTTCATAGTTTTTTCATCTCTCTCAAAAATTTCATTTCCCTCATTCTTTGTTCAAATGGTTAGAGTGAATAACCCAACATAAACTGATATTTCAAAATCGCAAGAAAAAACACAGGCATACTCTACATATACAATAAGCATGTTCCTAGCCAATTAGACGAATAAAAACTTTAGCTTCAACTAATGAACATGATCATTTACCAATTCAAGGGTCAGCATATCTAATAGTCATGTAAGCATAATTCTTATAATAACAACAGTTGTGTTACCCGACCATATTCCGAGGTATATTAGCACTAGATGCCTCGTCAATTGAATTGAATGTGATAAAACCAAATCCTCTCAATCTACCAAATAGTTCCAACAAAGAAAATCATTGTAATTGAGAATAAGAAAATTTCTCACCTGTTGATAGTGGCGGCTTCATCTTCTGTTGGTTGTACACTAGGGTGTTTTGTAACATCCCACTCAATATAAATGTGCAAATTAATCAATATAATTTAATCAATATGCAGCTTGATATTTTTATTCTCAAAAAATCCACATTATGGTACATACACTAATATGTTATAGTATCCGATGCAAGACTCAATTTTATTTTCAATTCACACACCAATGTGAACTTTGTTCCAACAATCCACCACTTGAATTTAAAAGAAAATTCCAAAATATCGTAGGACGCTTTACATAGCAAGTAAGAGCCCGATTTAGCAAGAGTGACACTTGTCTTGAACTCTATCTCAGATTTTTCTCAAACCCGCACACAACCTTATCTTAAGGTGTATCTTTATAGCATGTGCTTTAATGGCCCTGCACGTGTATCTCAGTTTCATGAACGCTCTAGGAATTCACCTCTAAATTCCATAGGAACCGGCCTCAGTTCCACATTCATATAGGTTAGTCTATCAAGAGTACTTCTAAAGCTCGGTACTCCACTCATACAGAGTATAGATCTCATTAAGAGTTTCAACTCATCCTTTCGCTTTCAGGAATCATGCTTTTCTTATTTTTACTTGCATGATCATCATCAACTCCCCACAACTTGTTATTACTCATTGAACCTATTTCTTGGGATCTCCAGCCATTTAGGTTAGGTTTCCATCATGAGAAATTCATTTAGGCATTAGTCCTATCTCCTTTGATGTACTAAGGACTTCCTCTTTAGCTATTCATTTCGTCAAAGGATCTGCTAAATTTCCATCAGTGTGTACATGACCCATTCTTACAACATCTTTAGAGACTAACTATCTCATTGTGTTGTGCTTTCTTTTTATTCGACGTCTTTTGCCGTTATAATAACGGTTCTCAATTTATGCAATAGCCGCGGTACTATCGCAATGGATCAACACATCTGTCATAGATTATTCCATTAAGGAATCTCAAATAGCAAGCAACCAACTTGCATTCTTCACTAGCTATGACTAGTGCTATCATTTTAGACTTCATATTGACTAAGTCAATATAGTCTATTTCTCTGATTTCCAAGATACAATTTCTCTACGATATATATATCAAATATATAGTTACTAATTGTTTTGGAATGATATAGTAATGTATTCCAATCTACATCACTGTATCCTTAGAGAACATCAGAAAATCTCTAATAATGTAATATGAGATTCATGACCATTTTTATCTCATGAATCTCTCAATAGCACACCAATGCTTGTCATTCGGTTTACTAACAAACCTGCACAACAGTACAACAACATATGCAATGCCACTACATTTGCAATGTCGGGTCTAATACAATCAGTGACATATCGAATGCAGCAACATATATATATATATATATATATATATATATATATATATATATATATATATATATATATATATGCTTTCATATTCTAATTGTCTTACACATTCAACAATGTGCTTCCATAGTTTTTACACTATGATCATATAATATGCAAACAAGTTTGCATTCAGTAAAATATATTTCTTTAAAACTTTCTCATCATAATGAGATTGATTTAAGGAAATTCGCATTCATGAATCAGGAATCTCAATATCCAAGATTACATTTACTTCGAAAATCATTTGACAATCATCAAATTGTCAAACTTTTCATTCCATTTCATATAGCTTGTTTAAGACTCTACAAAGTTTTATCTAACTTATCGACTTTAATTTTTTTGCCCATGAGTTAAAACATATTTAGGGTGTTCCATAAAAATTTCTTCTTACAATTCACTATTTAGAAAAACAGTTTTAATATTCATTTGGCCTTATGAATATTATTCTTGTGATTGGAGGAAAAATGTTAAAAGATCTATATTTTTTTTCTTTAAAAAATTATTTACAACTATTCAGTTTGTAGTCATGAGGCAAGTCTACCAAATATTAAGTCTTATTAGACTCTAGAGAATCAATCTCATCATTTACGGCCACCACCATTGTTGGGTTTTTGAAATTGGCTACATTTTTTAAAAACAAGATCAAGTCAGATGAGGTACAAGATGGGGCTACCTTTGGTACAACATCCTGAGGCCAGAATATGTGGAAACTTTGTTACACAATATTAGTGCGCCTATTTTGTGAAGTAAATCCATTAAGCATTTTACTTGTTCCCCAGGACAAGTAACTAAGCTTATTTTCTGAGCATATCTTCTTTATGCATTGCCCCTAAAGATATTCCTTTATTTTAGGAGTTTGTTGGATTTATTTAAAACATATATTTTGCTATCGGATATGTTACAATTTTATATTATTTGTGAAGCCCAAATACAAGGAACTACCGTGGCTATTCAGGGTTATATATATTGAAGACCTAAAACCTATTTTAGAAACTCAAGCTCTCGTGAAGAATTGTCTTCTTTGTCTAGGGTTTTAGCGTGTCAATTGTTTTATTGTGAGCCTATCTTGTATCAACTTGATACTTGCTTAGGACTGTGTTCTTGAGTTGTATTCTTTTAATCTACTCCTAAGCTTTGAAGTACGGAGATAGGTATTGTTTGAAGTGTGTCTTCACCAAATTGTTTGTTTGCTTACGATCACGCTGGGTGCGTGGTTAAGAGGAGAAGGGACGGGGTCTCTGATCTAGGTGGGCCTAGGTTGAAGAAAGCACGGGTAGTGACTAGGTGACGAAGTGTAAACGGGTCGTTTGCTGGAAGCTTCTAACTAGTATTATCATAGTGGATTCTCTCCTGGATTGGTATCCCCCAGAGTAGGTCGTGTTATACGCCGAACTGGGTTAACAAACACATTGTGTTATTTTATTTCCATTTATTTATCGTTTATTATTTATTGCTTCTGCTGTAACCAGTGTAGTGTCAAAGGTTGCCCCATCCGGTACCCCATTTGGACTACGCCAGAATTTCAATTGGCATCAGAGCAGGCACCCTGTTCTGTTATTAGGGTGAGCTCCAGGGAACGATTCTGGTCATTATGGAAGGGGAAGGAGGAGCTGTGACTAGGCCACCCCTGTTGGATGGTACTAACTATGATTACTGGAAATCACGCATGGAAGCATTCTTGAGATCAATGGATAGCAAGACATGGAAATCTGTGGTGAATGGATGGGAACATCCTACTGTCACTAACAAAGATGGTAATGTGTCCTTGAAGCCTGAAGGAAAATGGACGAAGGCTGAAGATGAACTTGCCCTTGGAAACCACAAAGCTTTGAACGCCTTGTACAATGGTGTTGATAAGAACATGTTCAGATTAATAAAGCGATGCACTGAGGCTAAAGAAGCTTGGGAGATATTGATAACTACTCAGGAAGGGACATCAAAAGTCAAGAACTCCAGACTACAAATGCTAACTACTAAATTTGAGAATCTCAGAATGAAGGAAGATGAGACGGTACATGATTTTCATATGACAATTCTTGATTATGCTAACACATTTGATTCTTTAGGTGAAAAAATTCTTGAAGAAAGAATGGTGAGAAAGATGTTGAGGTCGTTGCCCAAGAAGTTTGACATGAAGGTCACAGCAATTGAAGAGTTTAGAGATTTATCTGACATAAAATTGGATGAGTTGGTTGGATCCCTCCAAACTTATGAGATGTCGGCAAATGAACGTGCTGGAAACAAGAAAAAGAGCATAGCCCTTGTTCCAAATGCTGAAAGTGATGATATACAAGAAGATCTAGATACTGATGCAAGCATTACTGAGGCAATGGTTCTTCTAGGAAGACAATTTAACAAAGTGCTAAGAGGAATGGATAGGCGTGGAAAGCTGAATGTGGAGCAGAATGTGCCAAACATCTCACTCGACATCCACAAAAATTTCAACTCTCAAAGGATACCAAAGCCTGAAGAGAGAGGAACTCAAGGGAAAGGTGTACAATGTCGTGAATGTGAGGGGTATGGACATATAAGTGCTGAATGTCCAAATTATCTAAAGAAAGGCATGACTGCAACATGGTCAGAAGAAGATGATTCTGATGATGATATTAAGAATGAGACTTCTAAACGCATCACTGCCTTAACTGGAACATGTACTTCTGACACAGAATCCAACACTTGAGATGTGACTTATGAAGAGCTAGCTGCATCCCATAGAGATCTATGTCAAAAAAGTGCAGAACTTTGTAGAATCTGTCAAGAAAATCAAAAGAGGCTCATACTGGAACTTCAATCTGAAAAGAACGAGCATCTGACCACAATTTCAGAACTGAATGATGAGGTAACATTACTAAACTCTAAACTTGAACATATGAAGAAGGAAGTTATAATGATGCATGGTAGCACGGCTACACTAGAAGAGTTAATTGAAACACAAGTTCCTGGAAAGAGGACAAAAGGGATTGGTTATGACTACAAAAATCTCAACAAACCTAAGCAATATGATCCAGAGCTTAAGTTTTTCCCCTTAGAAGGAAACAACAGGCCCCCAATGTTGAAGCAGAGGCTGCCCCATGTGCAACCCCATCCGGGAATCAAAAATAGGAAATCTCAACCATGGGTGTGTCATCATTGTGGTAGGAAAGGACATATAAGACCTTTTTGCTATAAGTTGTATGGGTATCCTAAAAAATCACTGAAGCAAAAACCTGAAGTTGAAGTGGTTGAGACCAAGAAAGAGTGGAAGCCCAAGGAGGAAGATGTAAGTTTAATAGCTCATACCTCTTTTAGATCATCATCTAAGAAGAATTGGTATTTTGATAGTGGCTGTTCCAGACATATGACTGGAGTAGAAAAATTCCTAATGGACTTAAAGTCTTATTCAACTAGCTCTGTGACATTTGGTGATGGAGTAAAAGGTGAGATCAGAGGTATAGGAAGCCTAACCAATAGTGGTTTTCCAAGGCTTGATAATGTGCTTCTTGTGAAAGGATTGACTGCTAATCTAATCAGTATCAGTCAATTATGTGATCAAGGTATGAAAGTGAATTTCACCGAGTCTGGGTGTTTGATTACAAATGAGAAGGGTGATGTGTTGATGAGAGGTGTAAGGTCCAAAGATAATTGTTACTTGTGGGTTCCTATAGAAACATCTCGTTCATTGTTCAACAATATGAATTTATAGCAGTTATCGCTATGTGTGCGTGCAACCACTTTTGGCTCTTTATATTCTTTGCACGCTGATCAAGAAAGAGAGATTATAACTCAACATATTTTTTTTCTTTGCGCCTTGATTATGTTCTTTTTGGATGGTTTGACTTGGTGCTCAGGTTTTCTTCTCTCCTTTGATTTGTGGGCTATGTCCTGGATTTACGATGCACCTATGTGCACTCTACTACTATGTTATTATGTGATCGTTTGGTGCTGCTTGTTGATCTTGTCAAATTTGATGGTTAAAAAGGGGGAGTACTGTATTGTGCGTAATAATATAATTTTTTTGTTCTTTGACTGTGTGCTGCATGTGGTGGAAGATGTGTCTACATCTGGATCTACATCTGATGTGTGTATGTGTTGATGAATATCCTATGATGTGATGGTCAGTAGTAGGTAGTTTGTGTGTGGTACTGGTATGCATGATCTGATGTATGGTGTGTAGAGATAATATATGCAGATGTATGTTGTGTTGAGGGGGAGTAACACTTATTCGCTATGTATGCCATAAGGGGGAGTAATATCCACAATGTTCAGGGGGAGTAAAGGTATCTGATGATTCCTTGATATGTATGTATTCAGGGGGAGTAAAATTTGTGATGATATCCTGATGTGTATTGATTGAGGGGGAGAAATTTACATTTTATCCCAAATGCTCTGCTGAATGCTGCCCCATCCTGGCTACCATCCAGTTTTTCTGATTCTGAGTATGTTTGTGTGCTATATAGCTGAGAATTTATTTTTCTCAGTTGATTAGGAATTTATTTTTCCTATGTATCCCAGATGATGAACTATGTTTTCCTGGTATGTTTGAGGGGGAACAATTGATACATGTGATGTATGTGATGAGGTGGTTCATGTTGCCCCATCCTGGATACCATCCAGAATGTCTAAATGGAGAATTTATTTTTCTCTATTTGACTGGAATTTCTGTTAGTCTTCTGATATGAAGTGTGTTCTTTTTTAAGACTTATTGTGTGAGAAACTTACTTTTCTCCAAAGATGTGAATCCACTTAGAGAGTTTATTTCTCTCTGATGTTGTGCCCTATGAGACTAAATGTGTTTATTCCGCTGGTGCTAATCTCTGATGTTTCTCATATGATTTAACTTGCTTGAAGTGAAGATGTTATGATCTTGGGTTCTATTCTCCTTTTTAGTTGTGTGTGTATGTTGACTTAAAGGATTGAACTGCATCTCTCCATATCTGGTCTGATATTGTTTTAGCAAAAATTTGCCAAAGGGGGAGATTGTTGGGTTTTTGAAATTGGCTACATTTTTTAAAAACAAGATCAAGTCAGATGAGGTACAAGATGGGGCTACCTTTGGTACAACATCCTGAGGCCAGAATATGTGGAAACTTTGTTACACAATATTAGTGCGCCTATTTTGTGAAGTAAATCCATTAAGCATTTTACTTGTTCCCCAGGACAAGTAACTAAGCTTATTTTCTGAGCATATCTTCTTTATGCATCGCCCCTAAAGATATTCCTTTATTTTAGGAGTTTGTTGGATTTATTTAAAACATATATTTTGCTATCGGATATGTTACAATTTTATATTATTTGTGAAGCCCAAATACAAGGAACTACCGTGGCTATTCAGGGTTATATATATTGAAGACCTAAAACCTATTTTAGAAACTCAAGCTCTCGTGAAGAATTGTCTTCTTTGTCTAGGGTTTTAGCGTGTCAATTGTTTTATTGTGAGCCTATCTTGTATCAACTTGATACTTGCTTAGGACTGTGTTCTTGAGTTGTATTCTTTTAATCTACTCCTAAGCTTTGAAGTACGGAGATAGGTATTGTTTGAAGTGTGTCTTCACCAAATTGTTTGTTTGCTTACGATCACGCTGGGTGCGTGGTTAAGAGGAGAAGGGACGGGGTCTCTGATCTAGGTGGGCCTAGGTTGAAGAAAGCACGGGTAGTGACTAGGTGACGAAGTGTAAACGGGTCGTTTGCTGGAAGCTTCTAACTAGTATTATCATAGTGGATTCTCTCCTGGATTGGTATCCCCCAGAGTAGGTCGTGTTATACGCCGAACTAGGTTAACAAACACAGTGTGTTATTTGATTTCCAGTTATTTATCGTTTATTATTTATTGCTTCTGCTGTAACCAGTGTAGTGTCAAAGGTTGCCCCATCCGGTACCCCATTTGGACTACGCCAGAATTTCAACCATAAATCAGTATAGAGAATCAATCTCATCATTTACAGCCACCGCCATAAATCAGCATCCAAGAACAACCGTTTCTTGGAGGTTCGTTGGATCCTGGTACATTTGGATCGGTTTGGATTTGAACACCTCTATTCTTAACAAATTTCTCAAAACTGATCCAAACCGAACCCGACCGACATACATATATTTTAATACTTATTTATCTTTTTATTAGTATAATATATTGTAATTAAATTATTATTTGTTGATTTTTAACTTATTTTAATCATTTAATCGAATGAATTTTTACCTTAAAACCGATTCAATCAGAGACGCAAACATTTGATATCATAAGCACTTTTTAATCCTATCACCTCAACTATAAACGACTATGTAAACTCTTTAACATAAATGAATAAAAAGGGAAAATGGTGAATACATTTTGTGACTCAAAATTTATTAAACGCACAACAAAAAAATACTAAAACGACCAATTTGTTAATTTTTTTTTAAAACTATAACCTGTTATAAACATCTGAACTTAAATGATTGTATAATGTAATTGGCCTTGTAAATATCATATCATATCCATACCATACATCAAAATACATTAATATTAAACATTAATTTTTTTCATTAAGTAAAAAAAAATCATTATTTTCATTATTGGTTCAAGGGCAAAATGTGATGGAATAGTCTGTCCCACAAGAACAGATAAAAGTGCTAGATTTATCGTAATAAGCATAGCTCCAGACTCACTCAGGTTGGTTCAAAGCCAAGTAGCACTCTTGCGAGAAATGAAAATTTTGGAGGACAAACTTTGTTCACAACTTCACATCATGAGGACAACTAGGTGTTTTACACTCCTTGAACCACCTTGCTGCATTACCCTAATCGGTAGGCTAGAACCATCAACAAGATTAACATCATAGAAATCTTGTCCATTGTTTGATGCAAGAGTGAACTCAACTAATGTACCAGGTGGAACTCCACCAGCTCCACTGCATGATATTTGACCAGATCCACAATCACCAGTTGCACAAGTGAATTTGCCAGATGTGTCTGTTGAACATTGTGATCTTGCCCATAATCTACTCTAAACCTGTTGAAGATGATTTTGAGCCTCCACCTCCAGTTGGTGTATGACCATATGGTGAATGGACAATTGTTTGTGATTTTGAACATAGGGATTGGAGTGATAGGGAGGTCATAAGTTCAACTTTCTCCTCTAACAAGAATAACAACTAACTACTAACAGTGACAGTTTTTGTTTCAAATAAAAGGAGGACTTGCTCTTATTGCTCTATGGCCTTTCATGTAGCAATACATGTGAATTTTATACTTTTCACAAGACATTGGGATCCATCATCATCATGTAGCTAAGAAATTCTAAATGAGTCATGTCATTTTGCTCTGCAGTACAAAACGTCATTCACATCCATTGGACAGCTATGTTGACAGATATATGGATTCAAATATCTTGTATCCACAATCAATCAATCAATCCAAAACGAACAATTAGTATCAGATGTCTCGCATTTTAACTGTAGCTCAGAATGTAAACTATCTAACCAACATCAGCGGCAGATCAAATGTTCTGTACTATTGCCTTAAAAAATAAATTCAAACACTCTAAAGGAAGACACTTCCCAACAATTAGTGACTCGATGTCAAGATCCTGCTCCGGTGCCTGATTTCTGCTGCATAACAATCACTCAATATGATCAGCTCTCTCTTTAGTGAAAGTCCAAAAATGGGATTTAAAAAGTTAACTTGCTAAGTAGTACTTCTGTTTACAATTTAGTAGCATTTTAAGTCACACTAAGGCCTAACTTATCAAGTTAGTTATGTATTAAATGCTTAAGATATTTCCTAAGCACTTCAAAGAAAATAAAAGTAAGGGTTAATAACATGCCAGATAAACGCTCATAGCACATAAGAAATTTGTATTCCAACAAGCAAATAAACCAATGACAGAATGTATATTACAAAAATTACTGAAAATCTAAGAATCCTTAATTAACAAAGGCCGTGTTAAATTTAAAGCATGAAAAAGAGCACAGTCGGCATCAAATTCTCTGCATTGAAACTTTCATTACACTTCTCGAAATTATAAATTCAACAAAAATTTCAGGCATTCAACAACTTAGTTTCACCAACAAATAAGTCTGCCATATTGTTTATATCTCTCTAAATTATAAATTCAACCTCAAGGAGTATATAAGAAGTTCAAGTACTGAAGCTGAGAAACCTGTTTCATATCTGAAAGAGGTAAAATCCCTACTTACATTCTTCTTTTATAGATACTTCGATTGTGTATATCTCTCTACCCTGTTAACTCCTTGAGGTCGTATAGCATAGAAAGTCTTTCGACAGTACTTTGACTCAGAACCCCTTTCGAATACAACTCTTTCAACAGGTTAGCTGCTAAATCCATTTCATCTTCGAAAGCAAGGCCTTCAACAAGAATGGTATAGGTTATCTCATTAGGCATGCATCTTTTGTTGACCATCATCTCAAATATCTCAATTGATAAATCTACTCGTTGAGATTTGCAAAATCCAAGTATAAGTGTATTGTAGTTATCAACATCAGGAACATAGTGATGTTCTAACAAAATCCCGAATATCTCGAGAACCTCATCAAGCATTCCTTCTCTACACATTCCTCTTATCAAAGAGGAATAAGTATAGGAATCTGGTGTAAATCCATACATTGTCATTTCATATAATAACTGAAAAGCTGAATAAGTATTGCTTTTCCTACACAATTGTGTAATCACTTTGTCGTAGAAATCATTAATAGGGTAGTTTAGTTTTTTACCCAATTTTTCAAATATTAAGAAAGCCTCCTTCACTTTCCCTTTCTCACAAAGCAAGGAAATAGCATTGTACGTTACTCCAGTATGACGAATGCGCTGATTAGTCATTCGGTCTAGACACTGAACTACAAGATCCACCTTCCCTTCCTTGCAGAGACTAGCAATAATCGGATTATAGCTATAAGCACTCACCTTGAAACCACTTCTTGTCATTTCATCTAAAACTTTGAAAGCTTGTTCAATTCTTCCGTCGATAGAAAGAAAAGTGATCAATATATTGTAAGTAATGTCAGAAGGAGCCTGACCCTCTCTATCCATCTCTGCTAAAAGCTCGTATGCTTCCTCCCAGCGCCCTTCAGAGCACAAACTCTTTAGCAAAATGTTATGACTCACAACAGAAGGTTTAAACCCTTTTTCTGGCAATTCTTTAAAAAACTTGATAGCTTCTTCTGTCCTACCTTCCTTACACAACCCTGTCAATAACACATTGTAGCTAAACAAATTAGGTTTACCACCCTTAACAATTATATCATCTAGCAGATTCATTGCTTCATCTACTCCACTTTCCTTGTAAGCAGCTTCAAGCAAGATAGAATATGTAACTTCATTCGGAACAAGACCCTTCTTTATCAACCTATCTAAAATCTGCATACACTGATTCAATTTTCCATGCCTACAAAGCCCTTTAACCAAAGTGTTATAGGTAGCAGTATTAGTTGGATAACCATTTCCTTCCATTTTTTCAACCAATTGCATTGCATACCCAACATTACCTCTCCTACACAAATAATCAACCAAAAATGCATATGAAGCATCATTGGGTGTAATACCTGAACTTACCATAATCTCCATAACTCTAACAGCTTTTTTAGCTTTGCGATGCTTACAAAGATCATACAAAAGCTGAGTTGCTTGAGTTACCACAGGTTTATGGCCTTTACCAACCATGTGTTCTAAATAAAAAAATGCATCATTGATTCTTTTTCCTTTGCTCTTTAGGTCATTCTCCCCATCTTTCCAATTGGGCAGGTTAAAAACCGAATCTTTTGAAAGAATAGTGACGTGGGTCGAAACCAAATCTCTAGAAAAACAAATTTTCTTGAAAGGGAAAGTGCGAAGATTTGGAAAACTGATATATAAGAAACTGTAACCATTTCTTGTTAACTTTGCATGTAAATTTGAAGTTGGAGAAACTGAATTCAGTTGTGTGGCCATGGTTGAACTTGATGCTAAAGTTACAATACATAAATAAACATTATTGAATTGTTCTACTTGGCAATGTTACAAATACTTTGTGTGCACTTTAACTATGATGATGAAACTAAAGAATAATGCTACTTGACAATGATGAGTTGAATGAGAATATAGAGAGAATGAAATAGAGATACCAGTAAGGAAATTGTCGAACGAACATGATAGACACAGATTTGTGAAGGCGTTGCGAGATGAATTCTGCGACGTGTTTATGCTTATCCTAACTTTTGTCATCATGTGGAAATGAAACTGATTTGTGAAGGTGATTCTCGATGACCATCTCCTTTTCCATTCATAAACAATTGACACGTGGCAAAATAAAAATGAACGGCTCAAATTTAATACTATATGAGTCTGTCGGTGTATAGTTATATAATACGGAGAACTGTATTATATGTGCGCAACTGTAGAGATCAATTCACTCAAGATGACTGAGATTCATTTAAGGTATTGACTCCCAACAAATGTTTTTCTATGCACACCGGCCGGAGAGTGTCACACAAACACACTATGTTGGTGAGGTTGACAATCTTTATTCATACAGTACCCTATAGTCTGAAATTTTACATCGAGCTCACTACTCCACCAATTTTAAAAGCTAGCTTGAGAGTGAGAGTTGAAGTTTACATTACTCTTATAAAGGCTATATATGTCATATCTCTAGCCAATGTAAGACGTCTAACATATATTTTCAATTCCAAATTTGAGTTTTCAATTTATCATGACAACAATGAGAGCAAATATTTTTTCAACCGGAAGGGTTACTTACACATCAAACAACAACTTTGCCTAAAATGAAAGAGTGAGAGAAGTGGTGCATGGTGCACCATTTGTCAATAACTCTATAACGAATACGAATTTTACAAAATCCACCGTTGGATTGAAAGTTTATATCATATAAATTCTCCATACAAATTTTTAAAGAAATTGAAAATCATTTGATATGTTATTGAGACTCATCAAGATTAACGGTTTATGAATTTTTATTTAAAGAAGTGGTACATTCTAAAGCTCTTCCATTAAGTGTTTGTCCAAATCTAGAATGATTAACCAATATAGTCATACATACATACACCGATATATAAGTAAAAAAATTAGGCTAATGCTACGGTGGACCACCTTCACAAGTGGTCCATCGTGGACAAGTGATCTACCGAATATGAATTTTACAAAATCCACTGTTGGATTGAAAGTATATATCGTATAGACCATCCATAAATTTTTAAAAATTTTTTGAAAATCATTTGACATATTATTGAGACTCATCAAGATTAACGGTTGTTAATCTTGATGTGTCTCAATAATATATCAAATGTTTAATTTTTCTAAATTTTTCTATAGATGATCTATATGATATAAACTTTCAATCCAACGGTGGATTTTGTAAAATTCGTATTCGTTATAATGTTATTCGTGACTGGTCCACCATAGACCACTTAATGAAATTGTTCATATTAGAATTTATCAAAAGTCCCATGAGCTTGACTCAATTGGTTGGAAACCGCATTATATATGCAGGGGCCGGGGTTCGAACCCGGGTCATCCCACTTATCCACTTTAAGGGTGGAATTTCAAGCCGCTAGGCTACTTGACCAAAAAAAAAAAAAAAGAATTTATCAAAAAAATTAAACTATAAATCACTCCAGCTTGATAAAATAAAGTTCCTGAGTTTAGAAAGATATCTTCTATTAAAGCAGAACAATATTTTGCCAATTCCAAGTTAAAACGGTTCCTCCCAATAGTTTACATTTTGTAAAAGAAAATAGTACACAAAGGGTACAAATATACTTTTGCTACAATTATGGTTCTTCCCAATTTATACTCTTCCTTTATAAAGCTCTTCCATTTAATAGTGTTTGTCCAAATTGAGTTGAAATATATACATACAAGAAAACCAACAGAGCTACATAAGTAAAGAAGACAACATTACCTGAAACAAATCAAAAACCAAAATTTGTTACATTGATGAATCAAGGTTAATGTCATAAAGCCCCTTCAACCAGTCAAGTACCAACCAGCAGAAAAGAAAAAATATAGATGAAATCTTGGAAGCAGAAGAAGAGTAAGAGTGATAGAGAGAAATAGAGAATCGTAAAACTTAGGAAACAATACAACGGACTCTAAGAGAAAAATAGATATCAAACTTAAAACAAATACCAATTTAAAACAGTAAAATAGAACCGAGCCAAAAAAACATTAACATTAGAACCATCATAATGCAAAAATAAGTCAAATCCAAATGGGCTCATAGTGTCGCTCTTGACCAGATTTGATTTGCAACTATCCTAGACATATATGAAAATATAAATAAATATAATATATAAAATACTTGAATATATATGCATATAAATATTATTTTAATAGAGTGTTCGGCGACGGAATCTCCACATGATGGAGGATAAGATTGCATCCCCATCACCAAACCTCCCTCGGAGGAACATTCTCCTCCATCCCCATAGGAAAAATTCTCCGCCTTCAAGCACCCGAAAGGGGCAATCCCCATGAGAATTTCAATTTACATCAAATTGACATCCCTAGTCAAGATCCTGCCCCTGTGCCCGATTTCTGCTGCATAACAATCACTCAATATGGTCAACTCTGTCGTAAAAGTCCAAAAAGGGGATTTAAAAGCTAACTTGCTTAGTAGTACTTCAGTTTACAATTGAGTAGCATTTTAAGTCACATTGAGGTCTAACTTATCAAGTTTCCTATGTATGTATGTACTCAGTGTATTTCCAACTTCTAAGAAAATAAGAAATATGCTAATAGCAGATAAGAAATTTGAATTCCAAGAAGCAAATAAACCAATGACAAAATGTACGGATATTTCAAAATTATTGAAAATCTAAGAATCCTCAATTAATAAAAGCTGTGTTAAATTTAAAGCATGAGAGAGAGCACAGTCAGCATCAAATTCTCAGCATTGAAATTTTCATTATTCATCTCTAAATTATAAATTTCAACAATTCAGGAACTTAGTTTCACAAATAAATCAACAATATATAAGAAATCCAAGTATTCAGGCAGAGAAAGCTACTTTCATAACTGAATGAGGTAAAATCCCTACTTACATTCTTTTGTTATATATACTTTGATTGTATATATCTCTCTACCCACTTAACTCCTTGAGGTCGTATTGCATATAAAGTCCTTCGACAACACTATGACTCAGAACCCCTTTCGAACATAACTCTTTCAACAGGTTACCTGCTAAATCCATTTCTTCTTCATAACAAAGCCCTTCAACAAGAATGGTATAAGTTACCTCATTAGGCATGCATCCTTTGTTGACCATCATCTGAAATATCTCTATCGACAAGTCTATTCGTTGAGATTTGCAAAATCCATGTATAAGTGTATTGTAGTTATCAACATCAAGAACATAATGATTTTCTTCCAAAATCCCGAATATCTCGAGAGCCTCATCAAGCATTCCTTCTCTACACATTCCTCTTATCAAAAACGAGTAAATATAGGAAGCTGGTGTATATCCATGAATTGTCATTTCATATAATAAGTGAAACGCTGGATAAGTATTCCCTTTCCAACACAAGAATCCAATCACGTCTTTGTAGAAATCATTAGTAGGGCAGTTTTTTTTTTGACCCAATTTTTCAAATATTAAGAAAGCCTCCTTCGCCTTCCCTTGCTCACAAAGCAAGGCAATAGCATTGTACGTTCCTCCATTAATGAAAAACCGCTGATTAATCATTTGGTCTAGACACTGAACTACAAGATCCACCTTCCCTTCCTTGCAGAGACGGGCAATAATCGGATTATAGCTATTAGCAGTCACCTCGAATCCACTTTTTTTCATTTCATCTAAAACTTTGAAAGCTTGATCAATTCTTCCATCTATAGAAAGAGAAGTGATCAATATGTTGTAAGTATTTACAGAAGGAGTGCGACCCTCTCTATCCATCTGTGCTAAAAGCTCGTACGCTTCCTCCCATCGCCCTTCATCGCACAAACTCCTTAACAAAATGTTATGACTGACAACAGTGGGTTGTATCCCTTTTTCCGGCAACTCTCTGAAAAACTTAAATGCTTCTTCTGTTCTACCTTCGTTAAACAATCCCGTCAACAGCACATTGTAGCTAAACACATTAGGCTTAACACCCTTTGCAATTATATCATCTAGCAGATTAATTGCTTCATCTACTCCCCTTTCCTTGTAAGCAGCATCAAGCAAGATAGCATATGTATATTCACTTGGAACAAGACCCTTCTTTATCATCCTATCTAAAATCTGCATACATTGATTCAATTTCCCCTGCCTACAAAGCCCTATAACCAAAGTGTTATAAGTAGTATTATTAGTTCGAAAATCATCCCCTTCCATTTTTTCAACCAATTGCATTGCATACCCAACATTACCTCTCCTACAGAAAAAATTAACCAAAAATGTATATGAAGAAACATGAAGTCTAGTACCTGACCTTTCCATAATCTCCACAACCTTAAGAGCTTTTCTAGATAGACCAGACTTACAAAGATCATACAAAAGCTGAGTTGCTTGAGTTACATTAGGCTTATAACCCTTACGAACCATGCGTTCTAAATGAAGAAATGCATCATTGAGTTTTTTCCCTCTGCTCTTTAGGTCATTCTCCTCAGCTTTCCAATCGGGCAGGTTAAAAACTGAATCTTTTGAAGGAATAGTGACGTGGGTCGAAACCAAATCTCTAGAAAAGAATATTTTCTTGAAAGGGAAAGTGTGAAGATTTGGAAAACTAGTATATAAGAAACTGTAACCATTTCTTGTTGACTTTGCATGTAAATTTGAAGTTAGAGAAACTGAATTCAGTAGTGTGGCCATTGTTTAATGATGATGTAATGTAATGATGCTAAAGTTACAATACATAAATCAACATTATTGAATTGTTCTACTTGGCAATGTTACAAACACTTTGTGTGCACTTTAACTATGATGATGAAACTTATGATGACTTGAGTGAGAATATAGAAAGAAGGAAAGAGATATACCAGTGAGATGAATTCTGTGTTGCGAGATGAATTATGTCGAAATGAAACTGGGATTTGTGAAGTGAAGGTGATTCTGGATGACAATCTCCTTTTCCATTCATAAACAAATGACACGTTGCCCCAATTTTTGTAGGGTAAGGTTATATATTTTTTGTTACAATAATAAAAAATTTAGGGCGAGGAGATGTGCCCCAGTACAAGGCAGACCTCTTGAATTCAAAACATGTCTTTCTACCGCTAGACGAAATATTTGGAGTTGGTAGGGTGATGTTTTTGTAAGTAGAAAAAATTATTGATGTTATATTACATAATTTAATTTTTTTTTTGTTGGTCTATTTACATAATTTAATTTATATTTATATTTTTTCTATTAAAATAACTATACTACTACCCGTGCGATGCACGGGTCTTTTAAAATATTATATATAACATTCAATTTAGTTTTATTATTCTTTGTAGACATATTAAAATATAAAATATAACATTCAAATAATATTTGTAGAATATTATCGAATAAATGAAGTTAGGGAATACAGATATGTAATAAAAGCAAAAAGTGCAAAAAAAAAAAAACTCACCAAAAATTCAGTTTTTACGTCATATTTAGTCAGCTGTTTTTTTAATTTTAAGGCAAAACTAGAGCAATTGTGAGAAATCGCTTGGAGGTCAGTTGATTCCAAAAAGATCATGACGAAAACATGATGGAACATTACATTTATCCAATTTAAATTTCATAGGAGGAATGAACTTAGGAGGATGAATAAAACAATCAAATATGTCCTTTAAAATCAGACCAAACTGACACATCTCAGTGTATAACAAAACCACTCAAACACCATACTGGATATTATAAAAATCACGCAATGCAGGTCAAAAACAATTTTTCTAGAGGAAAAATTGACACAACTCTTTTTAGAAAGCTTGACCAAAATGATTTATTAAGTGTTCAAGTATATGTTGATGATATCATTTTTGGATCAACAAATGAAAAAATGTGTGAAGACTTTTTCCATCTCATGCAAAGTGAATTTGAAATGAGTATGATGGGAGAATTAAGATATTTTCTTGGTCTACAAATTAAACAAGAAACAAATGGTATTTTTATTTGTCAAGAAAAATATATTAAAGATCTTCTCAAAAAATATAAAATGAATGAAGCCAAAATAATGGCAACTCCCATGCATCCATTTTCATTTTTAGACAAGGATGAAAAGGGTAAAATTGTCTCTGAAAAAGAGTACAGAGGTATGATTGGATCTCTGCTGTACTTAACTGCTAGTATACCAGATATTGTTTTTGCAGTAGGTCTATGTGCACGTTTTCAAGTTTCCCCTAGGGAATCTCATCTGACAGCAATAAAGAGAATTTTCAGATATCTTGTCGGTACTACTAATATTGGTCTTTGGTATAGCAAAGATTCTATTTTTTGACTTGATAGCTTTTTGTGACGCTGACTACGCTGGAGACAAAATTGAAAGAAAAAGTACAAGTGGTGCATGCCAATTTCTTGGAAAAGCACTCATAAGCTGGTCATGCAGAAAACAAAACACGATAGCATTATCTACTATTGAAGCTGAATATGTGTCAGCTGCAAGCTGTTGCTCTCAAATATTATGGATCAAAAATCAGCTTGAAGACTTCTCAATAAGGTACACAAATGTACCTATTTATTGTGATAATACTAGTGCAATTAATTTGTCAAAAATTACCATTCAACACTCAAGATTAAAGCATATTGAGATAAAACATCATTTTATTAGGGATCACATTAACACAAAGGATTTTGAATTAATTTTTATTGATACTGAAAATCAACTAACGAATATCTTCACTAAACCTCTAGTAGAAGATCGTTTTAATCTTTTAAAATAAAAGCTAAATATTATCTCCAATCCCACTCAAAAATAACTTATCCGAAATATCTAAGTGTGTGGTTGAAACCAATTTTTGTTCTATTCACCCTAAAGCTACACGTATTTGAAGAAGAAGAAGAAGAAGTAAAATAAAAAACTTTTCATTTCCTTCTTAGGGTCTAGTCTAGGTTATTGATCATTGCCTATATGAAAAAATGTCTCTTTCCAAGACACATTTCAAATCACTCCCTCTTTCTTTCTCGGCTACTAATATCAAAACCTTTTACTTCTCTTCTCCTCATTTCATTTCACTCCCAAAACCGTCAATCTTCTCTCTCTCTCTGATCATCACTCTTCTCTCACCAAACTTCATCTTCCTCCTCAAGCCTCTCTTAAACCCTCAGCCATGGATTGAACATAACAAACAGCCAGACGTATTCCACCATTTCACAATCCCTCACCTCTCCGTTCACACTTCTGCCATAACTCACACTCTGATGAACCTCTCAACATTCCAGCCCTTCAATCCATTCTTCCTCCGAACCTTCAACAACAACCTCCAAACCTTAACCAAACTCCACTTCATCTCAAACCAAAAACAAAAAAGAAACAACCTTCAAGATCGTTACCAACTCGCCTTGCTCAAAGAATTTTAGCTGGAGCTGGAACCAAAAAATCTCAAAGTAATGCGGAACGAATTTACATTACTTGTGAGACCTCTGAAGAAGAAGAAGAAGTTGATCCACTTGATCCTTCTTCTAGTTCAGTTGGAACAAAATATGTGTTAATACACACCCTTAAGTTTTGATGATAACAAAGTATTAAATGGACAATTGATGGTACTAATGTTTAAATTAAGTGCAGGAGAATTCAACGTTAAATCAAGAGCACAATTAATTTAGACTCTGATGAAACCTATGGAAGTCTGAATAATTACACTCTGAAAGAGTTCAGAAGCTACAATGTGGTAGAAGCTAAACAAAGTTCAGAAGCTCAAAGAGGATCAGAACGTCTGCAAGTATTCAGAAGCTCAGAGGAGTTCAGAAGCTCAAGGATGTTCAGAGGCCTACAAGAGTTCAGAAGTTGTCTGCTAGTCATGAGTCATTCAGAGGATGAAGACGTTCAGAAGCTGAATTGCGAAGGACTATCAGAGGGCAACCATTCAAAGACCAATCAGACTCCAAATTATCAAAGGTTCATCAGAAGCAAAGGAATTCCCCAGTCATCAGAGGGCTACATCAACTACAACTTATAAAGCCTGATGATTTGTTATAAGGTCAACTAATTGCAACGGTCACAAAGGATGTGATCCCTCTCTCTAGGAGCTAGTTGTACCTTATAACTGTACTATTGGACAAACAGTAAAGGTGAAGCCTCTCTGCAAAGGAAGACGTGGCTTTACACAACGGATCTTCAAAGACTACAGCTGTCCATTTTACAACGGAAATTTCTCCAACGTCTCAATGTCTTTCTCAACTCATATAAATATGCCAAAGAAAGAATTGATGACTAGCGATCTTCATTAGAAAACATCTCTCAGAAGAAAGTGAGAATCTGCATTGTAATAGAAAATATCTCTCAAATGAAGTGAGCATAGAAACTAACTTAAGCCTCTGAAGTTATTATGTTTGTAATAAGATTAAGCTTAGAAGTTAGTAGTAAGTCTTCTGCTTAGTGTAGAAGCAACAAAGTCTTCTGCTTAGTGTAGAAGTAAGAAAGTCTTCTGCTTAGTGTAGAAGCACATAAGTCTCAATCTTAGTGATTAGAGCATGAAGTCTTGAGCCTGAGTGCTTAAGCAAGGAAGTCTCTGATCTTGTGTGATCAGAGCATGGAAGTCTCTCTGTCTTGTGTGACTTAGAGCAGGAAGTCTTAAGCTTGTGTGCTTGAGCAAGGAAGTCTTTGATCTTGTGTGATCAAATCAAGGAAGTCTCTATGTCTTGTGTGACTAAGAGCAGGAAGTCTTGAGCTTGTGTGCTTGAGCAACTATTGTAATCCGTGTGATTATAGTGGAACTCTCTTGGAAACAAGGGGACTGGAGTGTTGGAACAAAATATGTGTTTATACACACCCTTAAGTTTTGATGATAACAAAGTATTAAATGGACAATTGATGGTACTAATGTTTAAATTAAGTGCAGGAGAATTCAACGTTTAATCAAGAGCACACTTAATTTAAACTCTGATGAAACCAATGGAAGTCTGAATATTTAAGACTCTGAAAGAGTTCAGATGCTACAACGCGGTCAGAAGCTATACAAAGTTCAGAAGCTCAAAGTAGATCAGAACGTCTGAAAGCTGTTCAGGGACTCAGAGTAGTTCAGAAGCTCAAGGATGTTCAGAGGCCTACAAGAGTTCAGAGGCCTACAAGAGTTCAGAGGCTGTCTGATAGTCATAAGTCATTCAGAGGATGAAGGCGTTCAGAATCTGAATTACTAAAGACTATCAGAGGCTAAACATTCAAAGACCAATCAGACTCCAAGTTATCAAAGGTTCATCAGAAGCAAAGGGAATTCCCAATCATCAGAGGGCTACATCAACTACAACTTATCAAGCCTGATGACTTGTTCTAAGGTCAACTAAAATGCAACGGTCACAAAGGATGTGATCTCTATCTCTAGGAGCTAGTTGTACCTTATAACTGCACCATTGGACAGACAGCAAAGGTGAAGCTTCTCTGCAAAGGAAGACGTGGCTTTACTCAACGGATCTTCATGTCTACAGCTGTCCAAGTTGCAACGGGAATTTCTCCAACGTCTCAATGTCTTTCTCAACTCATATTAATATGCTAAAGAAAGAATTGAAGACTAGTGCTCAACATTAGATAAAATCTCTCAAGAAAGTGAGCATTTGAATTGTAATAGATAAATCTCTCAAATGAAGTGAGCATAGAAACTAGCTTAGAGCCTCTGAAGATTATTATGTTTGTAATAAGTTTTAAGCTCTTAAGTTAGTAGTAAGTCTTCTGCTTAGTGTAGAAGCAAGAAAGTCTTCTGCTTAGTGTAGAAGCACGTAAGTCTCAGTCTTAGTGATTAGAGCAGTGAAGTCTTGAGCCTGAGTGCTTGAGCAAGGAAGTCTCTGATCTTGTGTGATAAGAGCAAGGAAGTCTCTCTGTCTTGTGTGACTTAGAGCAGGAAGTCTCAAGCTTGTGTGCTTGAGCAAGGAAGTCTTTGATCTTGTGTGATCAAAGCAAGGAAGTCTCTATGTCTTGTGTGACTAAGAGCAGGAAGTCTTGAGCTTGTGTGCTTGAGAAACTATTGTAATCCATGTGATTATAGTGGAACTCTCTAGGAAACAAGGGGACTGGAGTACTCTCAATTTGTGAGGGGAACCAGTATAAATTGTAGTGTGTTCTTCTCTCTCTCACTCTCTCATTTACTCCTTCATCATTTATAACGCCATAAGTTAATTGTGTGAATAATCCGTTGTGCTTTAAAGACTCTGAAAAGATTTAAACATCTTGGAAAGTTTTTAAATATCCAAAACACAATTCAACCCCCCTTCTTGTATTTTCTCCACGCACCTTCAATTGGTATCAGAGCTCCGGTTCTGTTGGTAAATCACTTAACCGTGAGACAGTCAAGATCCAAAGGAGAAAACCTCCATGGCTCAAAACATGGATGAGTGGAAGCTGAAGCTATATCAACAAGTTGCTGATCTTAGCAAGAAATTTGAAGATGAACTGAGCTTAAATGAAGATCTGAGCAACAATCAAAATCCTTCCACTTCAGGGGCTAATCAAACTTCTGGTATTGGTTCTACAGCTACTACTTTGTGCCTCATCAGTGATGATAATGAAAGCATTCAGTGGGCAACAGTAAATGGCTTGTATGATCAATATGAGGAGTTTAGGATGGAGGAAAATGAGAGCATTGAGAAAATGAACATAAGGTTTCAAGCTATTACAAGCAAGCTTGAAGAGCACAACAACAAACTCAGCAACAAAGAGCTTGTAAGCAAGTTGCTGAGAAGTTTGCCTCTGGATTGGAATGTTATTCCACATCCTATAGAGGAAACTAAAGATATCAATTCAATGAGTCCTGAATCATTGATTGATTTACTCAGATTCCATGAATTGGCTCTGAAGGATATGCAAGAGATGAAACGTGAAGAAGCAGAAGCAGCAAGGAAAGGAAAGCAAGCATTGGAGCATGAAGATCTTGTTGAAGAACCTGATGAAGAGTATCTTGAAAGGTTTTCAAGAAAAATTCAAAGATGGTACATCTTCAAGAAGAATGGAGGAAGACTAGCTAAAGGAATGACAACATGGGATGTACTTGACAACTTCTCTGAAGATGAGTCTGAAAGAGCACCAAGAGCTGAAGGATCAAGTTCTGAAGATGGCTTAGACTCTGAAGACTCAGGCTCTGATGAAAAGTCAGAACCTGAGAGCAAAGAAAGCATCCAGAGAACAATAAATCAGGTATATTCTAGTCTTTCCAAAGCTAAATTGATCAAGCATCTTAATAAGACCTTACTTAAACTCTATAATAGTCAGCAGAAGTATAAAAAGCTTAAAGCAGACTATGAGAATTTAAGTAAGCAAGCAAATTACTCTGAAGGTCTTGAACAAAAAGATTTTATCAAAACCAAAGACCTTGAGAATGATTTTGCTATATGTTACAAACCCCTTGAGCACTCTCTAGCTCTCAAAGAGTATTGTAACATTAATGCTGATCAAAATAAAATTGTTTCCATGCTTTGCAACCTTAAGACCAACAATACTAATGGGATTGGATACTCTAGTAGTGAAATACTAGAGGAACCAAGCTCATCAGTTATTGATGGAAGCTTCTCACTTCCAAATCTTTACACTACATTTGTATCTGATAGTTCTCAGATGAAACAAACGAAGGATGAAGATTTGGCAACTAACAGTCTAGGACCCTCAAGCAAATGGGTACCAAGAGACAAAATTGTTTACTTGATTGCAGGTGAAACTAAGACTCTGAACCTTCCAATCACGTGGATGCATGTGACTGTGAATGGAAGAAGAGCAATTGTGCATAGAAGGCACATTCTTGAAGAGTCAGATGGAGAAGAAGATGAAGAAGAGTACATAAGGAGTAGAAGGGAGTATGAAGATATGGAAGCTTGCTTTGAAGATGATAACAACTCAGTGTGGTGGAGTGATTGCTCTGGCTATGACTCTGACTACACCTAATCAAGAAAGCTTCAATGCAAGGTAAGTATGCTTAACTCCTGAATGACATATTCAGAGAAATAACTCTCAAAGGTTGAAAATGTCTTCTTAGGATACACAGTGTTCAGTACTAAAAACCCTGAAAAAATTCTGTCTGAACATATTTTTTTTGTGTCCTTAAAGACTTGTTTCTTCAGCCTCTGAAGTTCTTCAGGTTTCAGCATCTGAAGAATCTCAGACTCTGAGAAACGTTTCAACCTCTGACGGTTAAGCCTCTGAATACAAAATGAATTGAAAACGTTTAAGTATTTTACTAAAACGTTTTGGCGCTAAAAAGACAACACGTACACACATTCTGATTGGTTGAAACAGTTAATGATGGTTTGCCTTATTTTTGATAAGTTAAAAATGTTATGATTTAATTTGTCTTACTATTTTTAATCAAAATCACTGAGCAATTGCACACTTTGCACTTCCACAACCTACACTCTAGTTTTCTAAATCTTTGAAAAACCTTCTTTATCGCTGTTCTTAGAAAAACCCCAAAACCCTAACTTCTGAGATGGAAACCTCTACCTCATCAACCTCTTCCGGTTCGTTTTTGTTCCCAAGGGATTTAGCAGTAAATATCATCAACTGTTCTGAGGTTTTTAGCAAAGAAAGATCGCTTGACATGAAAGGAAAATCACTCAACTTGGTTATGGAACAACCAGTTGACTTTGAAAGTCTTAAGATAAATCAACACAATGTTGAGAAGTTCGTCTCGGACCAAAATGGAGGTGGTAGATGCATAAAGATTCTAAATGGTCCAATCTACCCTACGCTTGTTAAAGATTTCTGGGTGAGAAGCAAGGTAGTGACCTTGGAAGACTACAACAGAGAAGTTGGTGTCTTAAGGAATTCAAAACCTGAGAACAAGGACAAGACACTAGCCTAATTAGGTCTAAGAGAAGTAACAGAAGAAGAAATTAGGTCAGTAGTGTATGGCTTTGAAGTAGTTTTGACTCAATCAAACTTGGCCAGTATTCTTCAAATTCCCAATGAAGGACAATTCAATACCTTCAGAGCTGTTGAAGCAAAGAACACAGGTTGTTTAAGTGATATGACGAATATGTGTTATGAAGAAGGGAAAACCTGTGAGAGCAGCAGAAGTGGTGACTTGAAGACAACTCAGAAACTCTTAGCCAGAATCCTGCTAGGATCAATCTTTCTAAGAAGTGGAAGTTCTGATCAACTTTCGTGGGATCATAGATACTTTATCTACTATCTCACAAAAGGATATCAACTAAATTGGGCTAAGTATATCTTCAATCACCTGTGTAAAGCTGTCAATGCTGCTCAAAAACAATCCAAGCCAAATATTCATGTCATCTATCCAAGAATCCTTAGTGAAATCTTCTATCAGTGTGGTGTGATAGATGTAATTAAAGCTACTGGACATGAAAATCTGATTAGGGAAATCAGAGCCTCTACAATCTCAGCTTACACCCTATCCAACATGAACTTACTAGCTGGAAAAGACATGATACACTTTGATCCTTTTGAACTTCTCTCTCACTCAGAGGACTCAATAATAAAAAGACATAAGATTGATATACCTGTTCTCTCAAATGGTATTGTTAATCAATATGTTCTATTGCTAGAAAGCCAGGGTGAAGGGTTTGAGATTGAAGAGGAAGGATTGAAGAAGAAAAGGAAAAGACTGGTGAAGATTAAGATTGAGAAGAATGAAGCTGCAAGGACAGATAAGAAGGGAAGGATTCAAATTAAGTCTGATGAATCATCTAGGGAAATGATTCAAGAAGAAGAGAGTGACCTTGATGATGAACCTATAGGTGTTAGACTAAAGAAACTCACTAAGAAGCCAGAGAAGAAAGCTGATGAGGGATCAATCTTGAAAGATTCAGGTAAAGTGTTAGTGTCTGACTCTACTATTGTAAACACTCAAGACTCTCAACCAAACAAACCTCCAATCCAACACTATAATTCACCTCTACTATTCCTTGAAGAACACCTAGGAGGTGAACTACCTCATCAACAAGTCAGTACGACTAGTGTTCAGAACCTTCTGTCAAATTTTGAACAAACTCAGAACCCCACTCCAAACATTGCTCAAACAAGTCCTAAAAACAGTTTTTCTCTAAGAAAATCTGCACCAGGACCTGTTCATCCAGAACCTTTCATACAAACAACCATACAAACTGAGCCACATACTGCACCTCAGCACACCATCACACCCTCAAATTATGACCCTCCTCAAACCAATTCCATAAACCCTGATGTCTTGAGTGAATGCAATGGTTTGATAAGACAAATACACGGTCTTTCTGAGTTAAGACAAGTTGATATATCCTCATCTGAGCATATGGCACAATGGGTAAGCCTAACTGAAGAACTGCTAAAGAAACTACACAGTCTCCAAAAGGTCAGTAGTGAAGAACAAAGGAGGAATGACAAGGGAAAGAATGCAATGGTGGAAGAGGACATTCAGTCTCACAAGGACACAGAGAGGAGTCAACCTGGATCCCCTTCTGTAAGAACAAGTGAGGAGCAAAATCTAATGAAAGAGATAGCATCACTTGAGGGAAGACTGAATGAGCCTATTATGGATAATCTAGGAGCAAGTCAAGTGCACATCAGAAACCCACTGTATGAGGCTGAAATTGAAGACCTTAAGGAAGAAATGAAAAAACATTAAGAGCTGGTGGAGGAAGTAAATGCCAAGCAGAAGGAAATCGTGAGAATCCTAGCTCATCGTTGTAACCAACCCGAATCAACAACCTAGGATCTCTTTATTTACTTAAAATAAATATCTTGATTAATATTTTGATAGGCACATTGATAGAAGTAAGATCATATCTCTGTATGTTTCTGTAATTTTTTTGTGCTAATCTGAAATATTTATTCATGATATGATAACTTTTTTCAGACTTGTTATCTTAAATCGCTAAAAACTGTTTATATGCTTAATTAAAGTCAATTTTCTTACAAAACAGTTATTTTGTTTATTGGTTATTCTTAAAGTATCAATTTACATAACCAGAGAATGCATAAAAGTAAGAAATCAATTAAACAAGCCAAAGTAACGAATTTTATTTCATTAAGAACAAAAGTTCTGGTTTACATATCATTTTGTCTAAGAACTATCTTCCGGATGCTCCAAAGGTTATTTTTGAGGTTGCAAGCCTAACTATAATCTTTGTAGAGGGGAAAGGTTGAGCTTTTGGCTGAAGCCATTCAACCCACTGTCCTTCTTGAAGAAAACATTTCTGATGCATCAGTTTGGTTTTCCTCAGGAAGAGACACATACCCCTCTAGAGCCTCGAACTTCAGTTTGATTTTCTTCAGGAAGATATGTCTTCAGAACTTAAAACAGTCAGAGTCCAAAGATTTCTCTTCAGACTCTGAACTGAGTTCTTCTGTGACAGACACTGGCTGTGTTTCCTTTGGTTTCTTCTTATGATTTCTCCTATCTTGACTTGCTCTCAGTGAAACTACTTTCTTCTTCTCTGAGCGTTTCATTTTTTCTCTCAAGAGATCTATCAATAACCTAAGATTATTCTGTGTGAGTAAAATGACTAAGTATCTCTCTCCTTTTATAAGCAAAATTCAAAATATTAAATGTGTTCAACCACTTCTAATTTGACGGCATTGAAAGTTGAATTTCTATTAATTGCTTATATTACCTTTTTGATAATGACAAAAGGGGGAGAAAGAATATTGGTAAATCAATTGTTGGAAGAAGCGAAATTACTTGGCTTTTTAGGGCCTTGTAGTGCTTTAGAGAGAGAACGTAGGAGAGTGGTCAAAATAGTAGCGTGAGGTACATGCTTTGTTATGACAATCTGATCTTTGAGGATTTCAAAATATTGTACTAAAGAGCTCTGAACTGTTTTCAATTTTTTGTTCAGACTCTGAGCTATTTTCTTTGAAAAGAGTTTTTTAAAGCTCTGAACTGTTTGAAAATATTTTGAACTCTGAAGCTGTTAATGATAACCATCAGAACCGTGTGTGTATGTAGAAGTCTTTAAGCGCCTCTGATTCCATTTTGTCATCCAATTTAAATATTGCTTCAATTTAAATACTGCTTCATCTTGCATCTGCATTAAGGGCTTAATTTTCAAGGAGAATGCATTTATTAATTAAAGTTTATTATTCATAGTTAGTTCTTGAGTAAGGGTGCAACTTTACTTAAAGATTATCACACTATGGACTGAAGAAGCTTGCAAACCTTGTTCTTTACATAGTGAAATATGAATAATTTAAGTCATATAATAAAGTATTTCTGAAACTGATTAAAATTAACTATGGATACAAAATAGGGGGAGCTTACAAACCTAACCCTATGGGTTATCAGACTTAGGGGGAGCTTGCAAAACTCAGAAGCCTAATGTCAACATAGCTGATTTTTATCAACAACAATTGTATTTAATACTTGTGTTTGTCATCATCAAAAAGGGGGAGATTGTTGGAACAAAATATGTGTTTATACACACCCTTAAGTTTTGATGATAACAAAGTATTAAATGGACAATTGATGGTACTAATGTTTAAATTAAGTGCAGGAGAATTCAACGTTTAATCAAGAGCACACTTAATTTAAACTCTGATGAAACCAATGGAAGTCTGAATATTTAAGACTCTGAAAGAGTTCAGATGCTACAACGTGGTCAAAAGCTATACAAAGTTCATAAGCTCAAAGTAGATCAGAACGTCTGAAAGTTGTTCAGGGACTCAGAGTAGTTCAGAAGCTAAAGGATGTTCAGAGGCCTACAAGAGTTCAGAGGCTGTCTGTCATTCAGAGGATGAAGGCGTTCAGAATCTGAATTACTAAAGACTATTAGAGGCTAAACATTCAAAGACCAATCAAACTCCAAGTAATCAAAGGTTCATCAGAAGCAAAGGGAATTCCCAGTCATCAGAGGGCTACATCAACTACAACTTATCAAGCCTGATGACTTGTTCTAAGGTCAACTAAAATGCAATGGTCACAAAGGATGTGATCTCTCTTTCTAGGAGCTAGTTGTACCTTATAACTGTACCATTGGACAGACAGCAAAGGTGAAGCTTCTCTGCAAAGGAAGACGTGGCTTTACTCAACGGATCTTCATGTCTACAGCTGTCCAAGTTGCAACGGGAATTTCTCCAACGTCTCAATGTCTTTCTCAACTCATATAAATATGCCAAAGAAATAATTGAAGACTAGCGCTCAACATTAGATAAAATCTCTCAAGAAAGTGAGCATTTGAATTGTAATAGATAAATCTCTCAAATGAAGTGAGCATAGAAACTAGCTTAGAGCCTCTGAAGATTATTAGGTTTGTAATAAGTTTTAAGCTCTTAAGTTAGTAGTAAGTCTTCTGCTTAGTGTAGAAGCAAGAAAGTCTTCTGCTTAGTGTAGAAGCACGTAAGTCTCAGTCTTAGTGATTAGAGCAGTGAAGTCTTGAGCCTGAGTGCTTGAGCAAGGAAGTCTCTGATCTTGTGTGATCAGAGCAAGGAAGTCTCTATGTCTTGTGTGACTTAGAGCAGGAAGTCTCAAGCTTGTGTGCTTGAGCAAGAAAGTCTTTGATCTTGTGTGATCAAAGCAAGGAAGTCTCTATGTCTTGTGTGACTAAGAGCAGGAAGTCTTGAGCTTGTGTGATTGAGCAACTATTGTAATCCGTGTGATTATAGTGGAACTCTCTTGGAAACAAGGGGACTGGAGTACTCTCAATTTGTGAGGGGAACCAGTATAAATTGCTGTGTGTTCTTCTCTCTCTCACTCTCTCATTTACTCCTTCATCATTTATAACGCCATAAGTTAATTGTGTGAATAATCCGCTGTGCTTTAAAGACTCTGAAAAGATTTAAACATCTTGGAAAGTTTTTAAATATCCAAAACACAATTCAACCCCCCTTCTTGTGTTTTCTCCACGCACCTTCATGGAGTACTCTCAATTTGTGAGGGGAACCAGTATAAATTGTTGTGTGTTCTTCTCTCTCTCACTCTCTCACTCTCTCATTTACTCCTTCATCATTCATAACGCCATAAGTTAATTGTGTGAACAATCCGCTGTGCTTTAAAGACTCTGAAAAGGTTTAAATATCTTGGAAAGTTTTTAAATATCCAAAACACAATTCAACCTCCCCTTCTTGTGTTTTCTCCACACACCTTCAATTGGTATCAGAGCTCCGGTTCTGTTGGTAAATCACTTAACCGTGAGACAGTCAAGATCCAAAGGAGAAAACCACCATGGCTCAAAACATGGATGATTGGAAGCAGAAGTTAAATCAACAAGTTGCTGATCTTGTCAAAGAAATTGAAGATGGACTGAGCTTAAATGAAGATCTGAGCAACAATCAAAATCCTTCCACATCAGGGGCTAATCAAACATCTAGTATTGATTCTACAACTACTACTCTTTGCCTCATTAGTGATGATTATGAAAGCATTCAGTGGGCAACAATAAATGGTCTGTTAGATCAATATGAGGAGTTTAGGATGGAGGAAAATGAGAGCATTGAGGAAATTAACATAAGGTTTCAAGCTATCACAAGCAAGCTTGAAGAGCACAACAATAAACTCAGCAACAAAGAGCTTGTAAGCAAGTTGCTGAGAAGTTTGCCTCTTAATTGGAATGAAATTCCAAGTACTATAGAGGAAACTGAAGACATCAATTCAATGAGTCCTGAATCATTGATTGATTTACTCAGAGTCCATGAATTGGCTCTGAAGGATATGCAAGAGTTGAACGTTGAAGAAGCAGAAGCAGCAAGAAAAGGAAAGCAAGCATTGGAGCATGAAGATCTTGTTGAAGAACCTGATGAAGAGTATCTTGAAAGGTTTTCAAGAAAAATTCAAAGATGGTACAACTTCAAGAAGAATGGAGGAAGCCTGGCTAAAGGAATGACAACATGGGATGTACTAGACAACTTCTCTGAAGATGAGTCTGAAAGAGCTCCAGGTGCTGAAGGATCAAGTTCTGAAGATGGTTCAGACTCTGAAGACTCAAGTTCTGATGAAAAGTCAGAGCCTGAGAGCATAGAAAGTATCCAGAGATCAATGAATCAGGTATATTCTCGTCTTTCCAAAGCAAAATTGATCAAGCATATTAATAAGATCTTACTTAAACTCTCTAATAGTCAGCAGAAGTATAAAAAGCTTAAAGCAGACTATGAGAATTTGAGTAAGCAAGCAAATCACTCTGAAGGTCTTGTACAAAAAGATTTTATTAAAACAAAAGACCTTGAGAATGATTATGCTATATGTTACAAACCCCTTGAGCACTCTCTAGTTCTCAAAGAGTACTGTAACATCAATGCTGATCAAAATAAAATTGTTTCCATGCTTTGCAACCTTAAGACCAACAATACTAATGGGATTGGATACTCTAGTAGTAAAACACTAAAGGAACCGAGCTCATCAGTTATTGATGGAAGCTTCTCACTTCCAAATCTTTACACTACATTTGTATCTGATAACACTCAGATGAAACAAATGGAGGATGAAGATTTGGCAACTAACAGTCTAGGACCCTCAAGCAAGTGGGTACTGTCATACCCCAATTTTTGACCTAAGATCCCACTTCATATTTTCATCATTACATTCCATACATAAAAAATCCAAAAATATATGTCAATATTTATTTGTTCCTTATCTATCATCACTAAATAGTTTTTTATTATCTCCTTTTTTGTTCTTGATACTATCTATTATTAGTATTACCACTATTTTAGCTAATTACTATTATTATTATTATTATTATTATTATTATTATTATTATTATTATTATACAACAAAAAATATATATGTGTATAAAATGGAAGGGCAGCAGCGCTGCCTTCCTTCCCTTTTTCAGTTTTTTTTCTTTTTTATTTTATTTTATTTATTTTTTATTATTATCATTATTATTATTATTAAGTAATTAATTAATTAACTAAAAAAAGGGGGATGAGGACACCAACAGAACACGTAGTTCCTTCCCCTTCCTCAGCTTCTTTTCTTTTTTTTACTTAGTAACACCCTTTTGTCCGATAATCAGAGCATTACCCATTGGTCCATGGGAGGAGAGGAGACAATAACACAACAGCACAGAAATTTGTCCCCTCAATCAATGACAAAAACCCTAATCCTTTCTCTATAAAGGGAGAACAAAAATTCACAGAAAGGGGAGAGAAAAATCTGAAGAAAAAAAAAACAATAACAACAACAGCAGCAGTGCTGCGCCTCCCCACACCACCATAATCATTCAATGATTTTCCAACTTCAAACACCAACTCTTCCAAATCCAGAAAATTTTCCAAACACTGTAACAACACCACAGAACCTCAAACAATCATAAAAACCATCTTCAACTCATCCAAACCCAAACAAATCAATAGAAACAAACAAATCAAACCGAAAAAAAAAGGGAAAAGAAAAGAAACAGAATCAAACCGAAAGAAAAGCAAAACAAAAGAAACAGAACAAAACAAAAAACAAAAAAGATAACAGACAGATCTAAAGATTTCTGGGTATAGATTTGTTTTTTTTATTTGGTATTTTTGGGGGTTGATTTGTGTTTTGAACTGGTGAAAAAGGAGTTTAAAAAAGGATTTGGGGATTTTTTTTTTAGCTTAGGGTTCCGGTGCGGTGGCTCCGCCGCCAGCAACCGGCCGGTGCGGTGGTTGGCCGCCGGAAAATATGAACACCGATTGGTGTTCTTCATGTTCATGAAGAACAAGATGAAGATGAGGGAGAGAAGAGAGAGATCGATTGAGAGAGAGTGAGAAGAAGAGAGAGAATTTTTGTGACAAATGAGAGATTTTGTGAGGTTTTGGGTATTTATAGATCCCCTGATCCTGTGTGGCGCACATCCACCATGCAATCTCACTCTCTCAAACGTGTGATCCATCTGACGCCCCAGATGCGTTTATGATGATCAAATCAGAGACGTCTGATCAATCAGGCGGCCCTAATCTTCCCCTTGCTTTTTGTTGTTTGTTGCAGGATGCCCTTTGGGCCAGCTGTACTGGGCTTTGTCCCATCTTTGCCGTTTCCACCCTCTGTTTTGGGTTTACACCCCCGTCCAGGTTTCATTTTATTTTTTTTCTTTTCTAAATGCATTTATTTAATTTTAAGCATTTATTTATTGCAAATAATAAAATCAAAACACAAAAAAAAAATCACACACTTGCACTAACTCTTTCCAGAGTTCTCTGGTCCTTAACATTTATTAATTCAGCTATATTTCTGCTCCAGTCATCTGGTCATTTATAATTAACATATCTGTTTATTTAAATTAAAGTCATTTAGATTATTGTTAACTAACATATCTGATTATTTAAATTAAGGTCATTTAACTCATTTTTGTTTACTTACTTTGCACCTATTTATATTTCCAGCAAAAAAGACATAAAACCAAAAAAAAACAGAAACATAAAACACAAAAATATTTCCTTTCTATTTGCACTAGATAATTTTAAAAAATAATTCAAACTCATTAAAACAAAATTTTGCCTTTGCGCAATCAAAAAAAGCAAGCTTTATTTCTTTCGCGTCCTTGCACGCTTAAATTACTTTTTTCGAACTTGCACCTCTTTCATAAAAAAAAAAACTTTGACTTAGGTCAATGCATTTTCAAAAAACTCGTTTTCTCAATAAATGCTTTAATACACTTAAGCATATCCAAACATTTTCAAAAAAACTAAAAAACACAAAACTCACTCAAACCTTTTGCCACTTGACTTTTGACTTTAAAACTCTTTCTCAAAGAGTTTAGACATGAGTGATCCATGGTTGAGAATTCAAAATTCCCCATAACATTCGATTGAAAGATATTGATTCTTTTCCACCTAGGAGAGTTAGTGGCATACTTGTTGATGATATCCAAGTCGGAGCCCTTCCCTATTGTGAAGCAAAGATCAATCTTCATCATGTTTGTGGTGGATTAAAGGAGTTTTAACTTAAGATGACAACTTGTCTCTTCTCCTAAAAGCAATCAAACAAACCACTTTGCTATAAAAACCCAGAACTACGTGAGCTTTGATTTCTCCATCGCACCTGGAGATACGTAGGCACGAGATTCAACATCTCGTCGAGCTCAATAATAAAAAACTAATATTTTCCCCCTTTTAGTATATATTTTAATAAAGCGACACAAGGAAAAATCAGGATATTAATAAAAAGCGCGCACACAAATTGACAGAACATTTTCAAACCCTAAGCTCAAAAGGAGGTTCCCGTTGAGTACAACGGATGTGAGGGGTGCTAATACCTTCCCCTCACATAATCGACTCCCGAACCCGAAAACGGTTGCGACGACCGTCTTTCCTTTATTTCAAAGGTTTTATCGATATTTTCCTTTTCCCACGGGAATGGATAAAGTTCGGTGGCGACTCTGTGTTTCATCTCGTGGCGCGACAGGTACCAAGAGACAAAATTGTTTACTTGATTGCAGGTGAAACTAAGACTCTGAACCTTCCAATCACATGGATGCATGTGACTGTGAATGGAAAAAGAGCAATTGTGCATAGAAGGCACATTCTTGAAGAGTCAGATGGAGAAGAAGATGAGATGGAGTACATAAGGAGCAGGAGGGAGCATGAAGAATTTGAAGCTTGTTTTGAAGATGACAACAACTCAGTGTGGTGGAGTGATTTCTCAGGCTATGACTCTAACTACAATTAAATCAAGAAAGCTTCAATACAAGGTAAGTATGCTTAAATCCTGAATGACATCTCAGAGGAATAACTCTCAAAGGTTTGAAAATGTCTTCTTAGGACACACAATGATCAGTACTAAAAACCTTGAAAAATCCTGTCTGAACATATTCTTTTGTATCCTGAAAGGTTTGTTTTTTCAGCCTCTGAAATTCTTCAGGTTTCAGCATCTGAAGAAGCTCAGACTCTGAGAAACTTTTCAACCTCTGACGGTTAAGCCTCTGAATAGGAATTGGATTGGAAACGTTTAAGTTTATTTTTACTAAAACGTGTTGGCGCTAAATAGACAACACGTACACACTCTCTGATTGGTTTGAAACAGTTAATGATGGTTTGTTTTTTATTTAAAAATATTGTGTGATTTAATTTGTTTTACTGTTTTAATCAAAATCACTGAACACTTGCACTCTTTGCACTTCCACAACCTACACTCTAGTTTTCTAAATTTTTGAAAAACCTTCTTTCTCTTTGATTTTAGAAAATCCAAAACCCTAAGTTTTGTAATGGCAATCTCTACCTTGTCAGTATCAACTACAGAGTTCTCCTTCCCAAATGACCTACCGATCAACGTCGTCAATTGCTCAGAACTGTTTAGCAAAGAAAAATCGTTGGAAATGAAGGGAAAATCGTTCAACTTGGTTATGGAACAACCGGTTGATTTTGAAAGTCTTAGATTAAACCAGCACGACATTGAAAAATTCTTCAATGATCAAAATGGAGGATTTAGATACATGAGAGTATTAAATGGTCCAATCTATCCTACACTGGTGAAGGATTTTTGGCTTCGGAGCAAGGTTATTACTGTTGAAGACTACTGATCACGGTCGTTTCGTGGTCAAATTGTGTTTTAAGAAAAGTAGTACAAGGTAGTTAACCTTGGTCGTTTCCCAAAGACTCACAATCAGTGTCAAACAGTTATTAGAACGATTAACTGTAAATTGGGGGTTTTCGATAGTTGAAACAGAAAATAAAAATTCGTGAAAATTAATAAGTAGCAAGCAATCAATCCGTTGGTTTCATCTAACTTCGTTCATCATCTATCATAGGTTCATGGCAAAAGAATAAATTCGTTTCAGTTTCTATCCTTGATTGATCATAAAACTAACTAATCAAGCGTCAATTAGTTTTATATGAATTCGAACTGTTTGAAAAGCTTATAACAGAACGTTCAATTGATTATGATAATGCAAACAAGCGTCACATAATCACGATCAATAATAAATTAAAAACGTAAATTCAAATCAATCCTATAACAAGCGTGTGTGTAGACTCTGTAAATTCCTCACCGAATTAAATTAAACAAGCGGTAACTTAATTCGAATAATCTCGTAAACTTGCAAACCGAATTATATGTAATTAAGCATCAAATATGATAAACGAATTGCAAGTTAATAAGTAGAAATTTACAGAGAAAGAAATAGAAACATGAATTGAAATTGCATTAGAATCAAACCTCAAGATAATGAATCAAAGTTTCTCAAACCAACGGATTGATAAAAGGAATTAGTTCTCCATTCAAGTGGTGGCTGTTCTAGGGTTCATGAAATTCGTGAATGAAGTGAGAGAGCTGCCCTAGGTCAAAATTTTGGGTTTTTATAAGCAAGCAAAACGGGCCACAAAACAATTGGGCCGAAAAATATAGTTATGCTGGAAATTTGTAATTTAAATCACGTCTGGGACATAAACGTAATTATTTGACTTATTTGCGCTCCAAATTGGCTTTCGGCTTCAACATGAAAGTTGTATCTCTTTCTCTTAGCTTTCCAACGCATCTTCCCGCGCCTCAATCCGATATTCGTAGCTCAAGTTATAGTCTGCACAATCAGAAGGTGTCAAATTACTGTTTATTACGAAAATAAATAGCAAAACATAAATAATAGCAAAACTAGACTCTAAACACAAAACATGATAAAAATACCAAATTAGCAGGAGAAGTCATAAAATTGCCATAGCACAGAGTGATTAAAAAGTGCATTAAAATGCACTGATCAACTACATTGAAGAACTGACTAAATTGAGGAATGCAAATCCTGAAAACAAGAACAAAACTCCTGCTGAATTAGGGTTGAGAGAAGTCAAGGAAGATGAAATCAGATCAGTCGTTTGTGGCTTTGAAGTAGTGCTAACTCAGTCAAATTTGGCAAGGATGTTATACATTCCAAATAAGGGAAAATTTCATGCCTACAACGCTACTGAGGCTAAAAGCACTGGCTGTCTAGAAGATATGACAAGGAGATGTTATGAGGAAGGGAAGAGTTGTGAGAGTAACAGGAGTGGTGATCTAAAACCAACTCAGAAGCTTCTAGCCAGGATTTTATTAGGATCAATCTTCCCAAGGAGTGGAAGCTCTGATCAACTCTCCTGGGATCATAGATACTTCATCTATTTTCTCACTAGAGGTTATCAACTTAACTGGGCTAGGTACATTTTCTGTCATATGTTCAAAGCTGTAAACGCCATTCAAAGACAGACCAAGCCAAATGTTCACATCATTTATCCAAGAATTCTCAGTGAGATTTTCTATCAATGTGGTGTAATTGATGTGATCAAAGCTGCTGGTCAAGATCATCTGCTAAGAGAACTGAGAGCCTCTGCTATATCAGTGAGTACTTTGTCTAACATGTTCTTTCTGTCTGGGCAGACACTGTTACATTCAAAGCCTCTAGAGCATCTGTCTAACTTAGGACCTTCATGGGTAACTACATTCAACATTAACATACCTTCTGTTGCAAAAGGTATTGTTAATCAGTACATTAAGTTATTGGAGAGTCAAGGTGAACCCTTTGAAATTGAACCAGAAGAGGTAAAAGGGAAAAGGAAAAGATTGGTAAAAACTAGGGTTAAGTCTGAAAAGAGTGAGAAGACAAATGTGGCAGCTCTAGAAGATGAAGATGATGATAATGAGCCTCTGAAGATCAAGAAAAGGAAAATTTCTAAGCAGCTGAAGATAAAGAAGAATGTCGAGAGCTCTTCCATTGCTACTTCAGGTACTTTAACTGATCCTAAAGGTCCTGTTGCATTAACTCAAGATATTCAGCACCCCACAAATTCAAACAACCCATCAGAATCACCTCTAGAATCTCTTGAACAACACTTAGCTGGTGAACTTCCCCCACAAACAAATTCTCCATCAAACCAAATCATCTCAGAAATCACTCAACCAGAAACATCTGAGATAGCTCAACTAGAACATGATCAACCACAACCTGAACCATACATCTCACCTGAACATGTTCTTTCACAAATTGCACCTCAACCATTCCCTGAACAAACAAAATCTCAACTTGAAGGTGAACCAAATCAGACCTCAATCTTACCAACCAAAGATCAGGTTGATGAAATGATCAAAGAATTGACTCATGTGCAGTTAAATTCATCTAATCAATCTGATTATGTTCAACATCAACAACAAACAAAATCTTTACCCTCAAACTCTGAACCTTCTCAAACCAATTCCATAATTCCTGAGGTCCTGGGTGAATGCAACAGCCTGATTAAACGGTTACATGGCCTTCCTGAGCTAAGACATTCTGACATATCTTCATCAGAACATGTTGCTCAATGGGTAAGCTTAACTGAGGTTTTGGTAAAGAAGCTGCATAGTCTCCAAGAGGCTGGTATTGAAGAACAGAGGAGGAGTAACAAGGGAAAGAACGCAATGGTTGAAGAGGTCATTCAGATTCAAAAGGACACATAGAGGAATCAACCTGGATCCTCTTCTGTAAGAACAAGTGATGAGCAAAATCTAATGGAAGAGATGGCATCACTTGAGGAAAGACTGAATGAGCCTATTGTGGACAATCTGGGAGCAAATCATGTGCACATTAGAAACCCACTGTATGAGGCTGAAATTGAAGACCTTAGGGAAGAAATGAAGAGGTATGGAGGACTGATGGAGGTAGTTAATGCCAAACAGAAGGAAATCACGAGAATTCTAGCTTCTCTTTGTAACCAACCCCAATCAACACCCTAGGATCTCCCTACTTGCTTAAAATAAATATCTTGATTAATATTTTGTTAGGCACATCGTTAGATTAAGTTCATATCTCTGTATATTTCCTTGATTTCTTTGTGCTAATCTGAAATATTTATTCATGTTATGTTAATCCAAGTGTCTTTCTCTTAAAATAAGAATTATTGCACAAAAATTGGTTAATCTTGAGGATTGGAACTGCAAAGCAAGAGAGTATGCACAATAAGAACATCAATTTACAACAAGCCAAAGAAATAATTTTTTATTAAAAATGAGTATTTGTTACATAAAATTCTAAAGATGATCAACTGGTATCCTTAGATGGTGGAATTGGGTGACCCAGCTTGGATGGTACCTCTCTTGGGGAATATGAGTCAACTGACTCTTCCTCAGGAGAAGATTTTAGTTCATCTAAGATTTGATCATCAGCTTGGTCTTCTTCAGGAAAATTTGTTTTCAAATACTCCAACCAGTCAGAGTCTCATTCTTCAGACTCTGTATGAGAATCTACTTGTTCAGACTCTGAAGTAAGTGAAATCTCAGGCTCTGGCTTTGTTCTTCTTGATGTTTCTTCTTTGTGTTTTCTCGTATCTTGACTCACTCTTGTTGAAACTACCTTCTTTTTCTCTAAGCGTTTCATTTTTTCTCTCAAGAGATCTATCAATAACCTAAGATTATTCTGTGTGAGTAAAATGACTAGGTATCTCTCTCCTTTTATAAGCATAATTCAATGGCCGAGTATTAAATGTGTTCAACCACATTTGACGGCATTGAAAGTTGAATTTCTATTAATTGCTTATATTACCTTTTTGATAATGACAAAAGGGGGAGAAAGAATATTGGTAAATCAATTGTTGGAAGAAGCGAAATTACTTGGCTTTTTAGGGCCTTGTAGTGCTTCAGAGAGAGAACGTAGGAAAGTGGTCAAAATAGTAGCATGAGGTACATGCTTTGTTATGACAATCTGATATATTGTACTAAAGAGCTCTGAACTGTTTTCAAATTTTTGTTCAGACTCTGAGCTATTTTCTTTGAAAAGATTTTTTAAAGCTTTGAACTGTTTGAAAATATTTTGAACTCTGAAGCTGTTAATGATAACCATCAGGACCAAGTGTGTGTGTAGACGTCTCTAAGTGCCTCTGATCCTATTTTGTCATTCAATTTAAATATTTCTTCATCTTGCATCTGCATTAAGGATTTAATTTCAAGGAGAATGCATTTATTAATTGAAGTTTATTATTCATAGTTAGTTCTTGAGTAAGGGTGCAACTTTATTCAAAGATTATCACACTATGGAAAGAAGAAGCTTGCAAACCTTGTTCTTTACATAGTGAAATATGAATAATTTAAGTCATATAATAAAGTATTTCTGAAACTGATTAAAATTAACTATGGATACAAAATAGGGGGAGCTTACAAACCTAACCCTATGGGTTATCAGACTTAGGGGGAGCTTGCAAAACTCAGAAGTCTAATGTCAACATAGCTGATTTTTATCAACAACAATTGTATTTAATACTTGTGTTTGTCATCATCAAAAAGGGGGAGATTGTTGGAACAAAATATGTGTTAATACACACCCTTAGGTTTTGATGATAACAAAGTATTAAATGGACAATTGATGGTACTAATGTTTAAATTAAGTGCAGGAGAATTCAACGTTAAATCAAGAGCACACTTAATTTAGACTCTGATGAAACCTATGGAAGTCTGAATAATTACACTCTGAAAGAGTTCAGAAGCTACAACGTGGTCAGAAGCTAAACAAAGTTCAGAAGCTCAAAGAGGATCAGAACGTCTGCAAGTATTCAGAAGCTCAGAGGAGTTCAGAAGCTCAAGGATGTTTAGAGACCTACAAGAGTTCAGAAGTTGTTTGCTAGTCATGAGTCATTCAGAGGATGAAGACGTTCAGAAGCTGAATTGCGAAGGACTATCAGAGGGCAACCATTCAAAGACCAATCAGACTCCAAATTATCAAAGGTTCATCAGAAGCAAAGGAATTCCCCAGTCATCAGAGGGCTACATCAACTACAACTTATCAAGCCTGATGATTTGTTATAAGGTCAACTAATTGCAACGGTCACAAAGGATGTGATCCCTCTCTCTAGGAGCTAGTTGTACCTTATAACTGTACTATTGGAAAAACAGTAAAGGTGAAGCCTCTCTGCAAAGGAAGACGTGGCTTTACTCAACGGATCTTCAAAGACTACAGCTGTCCATTTTACAACGGGAATTTCTTCAACGTCTCAATGTCTTTCTCAACTCATATAAATATGCCAAAGAAAGAATTGATGACTAGCGATCTTCATTAGAAAACATCTCTCAGAAGAAAGTGAGAATCTGCATTGTAATTGAAAATATCTCTCAAATGAAATGAGCATAGAAACTAACTTAAGCCTTAGAAGTTAGTAGTAAGTCTTCTGCTTAGTGTAGAAGCAACAAAGTCTTCTGCTTAGTGTAGAAGCTCTTATGCTTAGTGTAGAAGTAAGAAAGTCTTCTGCTTAGTGTAGAAGCACATAAGTCTCAATCTTAGTGATTAGAGCATGAAGTCTTGAGCCTGAGTGCTTGAGCAAGGAAGTCTCTGATCTTGTGTGATCAGAGCAAGGAAGTCTCTCTGTCTTGTGTGACTTAGAGCATGAAGTCTTAAGCTTGTGTGCTTGAGCAAGGAAGTCTTTGATCTTGTGTGATCAAAGCAAGGAAGTCTCTATGTCTTGTGTGACTAAGAGCAGGAAGTCTTGAGCTTGTGTGCTTGAGCAACTATTGTAATCCGTGTGATTATAGTGGAACTCTCTTGGAAACAAGGGGACTGGAGTACTCTCAATTTGTGAGGGGAACCAGTATAAATTGTTGTGTGTTCTTCTCTCTCTCACTCTCTCATTTACTCCTTCATCATTCATAACGCCATAAGTTAATTGTGTGAACAATCCGCTGTGATTTAAAGACTCTGAAAAGGTTTAAATATCTTGGAAAGTTTTTAAATATCCAAAACATAATTCAACCCCCCCTTCTTGTGTTTTCTCCACGAACCTTCAAGTTCAACCTCTAAGTCATCAAAAACCCTTTCTGATTCATCACCAAACACCTCAATTTCTTCTGAAAAAACTCCTTCTCCAAAAACCTCAAAACCTGTTTTCGCCAAAGATCTTAAAAAGGCAAAAACATTTATGAAGAAACTGAATCGGTTGAAGCTCAACCAAAGAAAAAATTTAGACAAAAATCTATCAATGAGTTTGTCAAAGATAAAGCCCCTCTGTTTGGAAAGACTGATGAAAAGAAATTCAGAAAAAGTGGAGAAAAAGACCTATAGCTGCTGGACGATTCTTCAATCTTCAAGCTTTGGAAAAGCATGAGCTAGACCTTAAGTACTACACTGATGTCGCGGTGATTTTTGGATGTCGAGTTATTAATTAACTTCGAATCACAATTTAATATTCCACCACCGATCTTTAATTTATCCGAGGGAAAGGGAAAAAGTTCGAAAAAAACCCTATTTTTTAGAGATCAAAGTCCGGGGGTTGGTTATACGAAGGGAAGGTACTAGCACCCTAAATATCTATAGTATCCTATAGGAACCTCTTGTTTTTATTCTAACTTTTGCGCTTTATTTTAATTGCTTGTAAAAAGGTATAAACGTAGGAATTAAAGTGATGATAAAAAAAATCTTAAAGTGAAAAAGAAAAAAAAATGTTTCTTTTTGTTGATTTTATTTTATTTGCAAAGACAAGTCTCATGCCTACGTACCCGGAGGATCAAAATCTCGTAGTTCGGGGTAAAAATTGCGAGTAAATTTGTTTGTTTAATTTTAAGGTTTTGAAAATGGTTTTAAAGACCAAAAGCCAAAAGTGGCAAAATATGAGTTTGATTGATGTTAATTTGTGAAGAAAGTCTAAATGGTTAAATTGACTTGAAGTTTGATTATGAAAGGAGATGCGAACGCTTGGTTTAAAATCCAAGGTTTCTTGCAAGAAAAAGGTTTAGGTGAGAAAATCACTTGGTTTAAAATCCAAGGTTTTTACATAATTAAAGAATGTTTGATTAAAGAAAAAGCACTTGGTTTGAATTCCAAGGTTTTTGCAAGAAAAAAAAGAACACTTGGTTTGAATTCCAAGGTTTTTGCGATAAAAGAAACATTTGGTTTGAATTCCAAGGTTTTAACGAGAAAAATAACACTTGGTTTGAATTCCAAGGTTTTTGCGATAAAAAGAACACTTGGTTTGAATTCCAAGGTTTTAACGAGAAAAATAACACTTGGTTTGAATTCCAAGGTTTTTGCGATAAAAGAACACTTGGTTTGAATTCCAAGGTTTTTGCAATAAAGGAACACTTGGTTTGAATTCCAAGTTATTTGATAGAAATGTTTGATGAAATTTTTTGTGTTTCCACGATATTTTTTGAAGAAGAAAATACTTATGTATTTTGAAAGAGGTTTTGACCTCATTTTTTTGAGAAGAAAATAGGTAATGATTACGCGCGCAAAATGTAACTAACCTAAAATGTATTAACAATTAAACTAAACACGAAGACAATTCACAATGATATTTTGATCAAAGTGACGTCTTTTCCCTCGGAATTTAACGTTATGCGCATTGGCGGAAAACGATAAAAAAAGTAAATATGCATGAAATGCAATTTTTTTATTTAGGGGTACATTTGTTCCTAATTACATTCTAAAATATTTGCAAGAAAATAAACATGAAATGATGCAAGAGAGGGGGTATGCTATGCATTTTTATTTAGAGTTTACATTTGGCCTATTTACATCCTAAATTCAAAAGCAAAAATAAATGGCAATTAATAAAGCAATAAACACTCAATATTGTGATAATAATGATATTACAAAAATAAAGGTAAAAATGATAAATAAATAGATGTAATGAAATAATATGATATGCATGGATAAATAACATAAATAAATAAATAAATACGAAACTAAAAAGATGAAAATAAGCCTCGACATCGTGCTTTACAAGGCTGGAAAAAAAGAAGCTAAAATAGCTTATGCCAAAAGCACTTATCTCATAAGCTCATAAATGAAATTAACTAAGAATAAATAAAGACATTAAATAACATTAACAATATCTAGATATCAGATAAATAGTAAAATGAAATAAGCCTCAACATCATGCTTGATTGGCTAAAATAGCTTAAAATAGCTTATGCCAAAAGCACTTATTTCATAAGCTCGAAAATAAAATTAACTAAAAATAAATGAAGACATAAAGTAATATTAACAACTTTTAAATATCAAATAAATAGGAAAATGAAATAAGCCTCAACATCATGCTTGATTGCCTAAAATAAAAGCTAAAATAGCTTATAAAAAAAATAAAAATAAATAAAATGAAAACGGGGGGTATGATCATTAAAACGAAATAAACAGGGGTGCTAATAGCAGCAAAACAGCAAAGCCCAGTCCAAACAGGCCTATCTGCGTAAAAACAAACAACAAAAAGCCAGGATCAAGTCTAGCCGTCTGATGGATCGGACGGCCCTGATCTAATCTTGAAATGGAGAGATCTAAGCCATCTGATGGAGATCAGTGGCTGAGATGAAAGGGTGCATGGTGTGCTGCGATACACACGCGCACACCGGATCGGGTTGGGGGTATATATACCCGAAACCCTAAAAAAAATCATTTTTCTTAATCTCTTCTCTCTTTTCTCTTCAACCGCCGCCGCGGCGACTTCCCCTCCCTTATCAAAAATCCATTTTTTCAAACAACTTCCAATATCAAAATCATACAAACCCCCCCCCCCCCCAAACCCAATTTTACAAAATCAAACCCAAAGATTCTAGATCGGAAAAAGAAAAAAAGGAAAAAAATCAACCTTACAATGTTCTTGTTCTCCCGGTTCTGGGTTTCTTCTCCTTCTCTATTTCTGTTATGACTAAAAAAGGAAAGGTTTGTATCTTATTTTTTTGATCCTGTTTTTAAGATAAAAAAACTGAGGTTTTTACTTTGTTTTCTGTTTGGAGTTTTTTTATTTTGTTTTTGGATTTTGATTCGAAAAATGGAGGTTTTTCTGGAGTTGTTTTGGTTCTGGAAAAAATGAAAAAAAGGTATTTGATTTCGTTTTTTGGGTTCTGGATTTTGGAAAGAAAATGTTTGATTCTGTTTTTTGGGTGAATTTCGGTTCTGGAAAAAAAAATTGGAAAGAGGTATTTTGATTTTTGTGTTTTTGGTTGAAGATGGATCTGTATTTTGGTTCTTTGCTGAGCAAAATTAGTGTGTTTTGTTCATTAATTGCTGTTCACTATATACACAAATTTGAGGTCTCTGATACCCTCTGGACTAAGCCAAAACCTGGAAAAAATTTGCAATTTGGGACAAAAGTACACTGTTTAGGCAGAAAGCCTTCTGCGCATGGAGAAAGGAAGAGTTGACTTTCAATTTGCTGATTTTTTTAATCAGAAAAAAAAAAGGACAAAATAAAATAAAATAAAATAAAAAACAAAATAATAAAATTAATTAAATATAAAAACTAAAATAAAAACTAAAAACAGAAAATGAAAAATAAAATTAAATAAATAAATAAAAAATGAAGATAATAATAATAATAATAAAATAAAATAATAACAATAATAATAATAATAGGAAAAAAAAGAATAAATATAAAATAAACAACAAATGAGGTATTTTAAAATATCTCTCTACCGAAATTTTTCTCGAATCTCCTAACAAACGAATCATTTTTTCAAAAATTCATATGTCGACATTTCTCGAAATATGTAGCGATTATTCAGGACAAAAAAATATGACTCGATGAAAATGCAAAAATAATATGGTCAAAAAATGGGGTATGACAACTGATTATCAAGGTTGGTCATCTTTTCTCCAGATTAACGAAACTTACTATCCTAGGTTAGTTCAAGCCTTCTTTTTTAAAGCCCAATGTGACTATGACACTGATACCATTAGATCCATAGTTAAAGGGAAATAAATAGTTCTAGATTTTGATTTCATTGCAAACTTTTTCAATCTTCCAACTGATGGTTTTAAATCTTATGGAACTAACTAGTATAGTCAAGCTGGTGTGACTTTAGATGGGGTTAAAGAACCCTTGTTCAAACCAGAAACACCAAAAGATAAGTACACCACATCTCACCTTAAACTCTTGCCAAAAAATTTCAACATCATAAGTAAGGGTAACATTATGCCTAGGCAAGGCAAATATGATGCTTTGGGTGATAATGACTGTTGGTGTAAGCCCTAGAGGCCACTTAATGTATTGAATAATTTACTTATCAAATAAAAGGCTTTTTCTTATGTTTATATGTTAAAATAATAAATTCCCTAGAATAGTTAATTCGTTACTTAAACGTGAGAATCCATTAAATATAAGAACACTATTTTTAAACGTATCCGTAGTCAAGCTTTATTGTGAAATGGGATAACAATAAAGCATAGAGACTATTATGTTGGTAGACTGATGATCACGTCTCACTGATCATAGATAATGAGTTATCAATTCTTCACATAGATATAAATGTTAAGGGTAACTTTATATCGGATTGACCCACCGTGAGAATACTACATAGAATGTTATGAAATGTCATAAGTTATAATCATAGTGATAAAAGGTGTATTCCACCTTTCGACCTGAAACCACTGTGTACCCTAGATGTAGGAGTGTAATACCTTGTTGTCATTCAAACGTTATCCGTAACTGGATAACTATAAAGTTGGTTGATGGGTATCCCACGAATCATGCTGAGGGACATGAGTGACCTAGATGGAATTTGTCCCTCCTACATAACGGGAGATATGTCTATGGGCCCAATATTGAACTAGACAAGGATGACATACTATGCCTTGTGTTCAATATAGACAAGAGGACAAAAGGGTAATTATGCACAAGATATTTATCACAGAAAGGTTAGTCAACATGACATTCTTGTGACTTGGGTAACAATGATGTGTTGCTAGATACCGCTCACTGTTTATAATATTAAGATTAATATTATTACCAACGTCATAAGAACCTACAGCGTCACACACATAAGGACAGTTAAAATGGGAAAAATAAGTGAGACTTATTGCGGGGGGGTGCAATTAGTGAAAGATGAATATTGGGCTTGAGAAGTCCAAATTCGTGTGAACTAAAGATGACATAAGAAACTCTATAAATAGAGCCTTATAAAGTTCAGTCTTTTACACCTTTTGGAAACCCTAATTCATACTTGAGAAGTTTTGAATTTTTCCAAGTACTTGAGAAATTCTGAATTTCCCTAAACCGCACAAGTTCCCTCAACCTTCATCCAAGAACAGTTAGCACTGAAGGGTTGGAGGTTCCTGTTCGTGTGGACTAAGTGGAGGTGCTGCAATTGCGGTGCTCGTGATCGAAAGTGAAGGAACGGTTCTTCAAGTTGCGGTGCTCGTGATCTTAAAGTTGTGGTGCTCGTGTTCTTCAAATTGCAGTGCTCGTGATTCAAAGTGCAGTGCTCGTGATTAGAAGGAAAGCAAAGAACGGTTCTTCAAAGGTTACAATTTATCCCTATTCATGAACGTTCACATGGATCCATTGAAGGAAAATCGAAATTTAAAATTCCGCTGCGTTTTATCTTTTATAATACGGTATACGATTTCCTTCAGTGGTATCAGAGCCTGGTTGTGAAACCATGGATCAGTTTTGATGTATGTTACTGTTTTATTAATATGATATGATTATGAATCTGTATTAATAATAATAAGAACAAGAATTAATAAAATGTGATTGATCGATTTTAATTTGTATATGTGATATACAATTCTAATACGACGTTGGTATATGTGATATACTGATTATATCGTTCATCAGAATATTTTGTGATTGGCGTGAATAATGGGTGATTGTGAGCATGTGCTTCGGAACCGATACTGGTGAAGCATCATGAGTCGATCATCTATAATGAACAACAATCCTGAAACGTTTTGATGAATGATTGTTGTATTAGGATTCATAAACAATACAAGTGTTGTGTTGTTATGGAAACAAAATCGGTTAGGGTTTCAAAATTTGTGTCAAACGTTGATGCAATTAGGGTTTCGTTGATGAATTGTTCATTACGATTTAATCATGTTTCATTGATGCAATTAGCGGAACCCCCGACCAACTCTGCGTAAGGCGATCAATCATGGTATTTTATTAATTGGGCTAATTTAATAATAATAATGATTATGTGTTTATTGTTATTGTATTTGCATGATGAATGGTTATGGCCTTAGTCTTTTAATTTTTGTTTTGGTTTTAAAATACGGCCTGCGTGTCATGCCTCTCTTATATCTCATAATGTTATTCACTTGTATGTAACGCGAGTATTCTTGTAGTCATGTAATATAGGAGAAATAAACAAGAAAAGAAGGACAGCCATGAAGATCTAGACTTGGAGAAGTATAGGTCGTTCTTAGTTATAGCATAGGTTCTCTCATTGTATTGAGGGAGCATTTACGCTAGGGGCCATAACCATGTCACTTTATTATATTGTGTATGTATGATGCATGTTATGATTGGAGTGACGTTATTGCATGTAAGCCGTGGTAAGGTGAGATCTAATAAATTAACAAAAACCCTCAAAAGAATATATTAAGTTTTATGCTTCCCAAAGAATAGCACCCTTCAAGATCAATATCGATTAATGTAGGTTTTGCCAACGTAAAGTGCATTGTCTATATTGATAAGTTGCGGTGAGATAACCAGTTTATCCGAGGGCTATTCTTTGGGTTAACTTAACTAAACAAATATAATATGATTATATGATTTTAGAAGCAAGCGTTGGATTATTCCATATGATGGATTAAAAATAAGTGTTATTTACCCAACGGAAAAGATGTGAGAGTTGTATGAGATACAATTGGAAAGGAGTTTCCTACCTAAATAAACTATGTTTTGTGTAATCAGCCCAACACTGACTTAAAACAAAGTGAAATATGGATCTCATTCTCACTAGAAAATCTTCCAACGGGATTTTCCGAATCAAATGTCGAGGGTCATTTGATTTGAGTAAAATAGTGGGAGCACATGTTTAATTAAAGACCTAATTAAATATGCCTTGAAATTATTTAAATACTTATATCTTCACTTTTATAATGTAGATCACCATGACAAACAATAACACCTAAAACAGTATTATGAGAAGCATTCTTGACAAAGAAAAGTTGTCTGGGACAAATTTTCTTGACTGGCATCGTAACTTGAGGATTGTCCTCATGCACGAAAAAAAGCTGTATGCTATAGAGGAACCTCACCCTGACCCTGAGGATGAACCTGCTGCCAATGCTCCTAAGGCTCAAAGATATGCTTATCAGAAGCGTGTCGATGATGCCTTAGATGCAAAATGTCTCATGCTAGCTACAATGACCTCTGAGCTTCATAAGCAACATGAGAAAATGAATGTGTTCGATATGATCGAACACCTGAAAACGCTCTACCAAGAGCAAGCTAGAATTGAGAGATTTGATGTTTCCTGAGCCCTTTTCCAAGCCAAGCTATCTGAGGGATCTCCTGTAAGTCCGCATGTACTCAAGATGATTGGGTACGTGGGGAACTTAGCAAGATTAGGATTTCCACTTGGGAATGAGCTTGCAACTAATCTGATCCTGCAATCGTTGCCGGAGAGTTTTAATCAGTTTGTCCTTAACTTCACCATGTCAGACATGGAGAAAACTCTGCCACAACTATTAGGCATGTTAAGACAAGCTGAACAAAACATGCGATCCAAAGGGAAGTCGAATCATGTCTTAATGATCGGCAATGGAAATCATAAGAAAGGCAACAAAGCAAAGGCAAGCAAAGGGAAGGGCAAGGAAGTTGTCAAACCCAAACCTGCCACTCTAGCTTTGAAGCCCACTGGTGGCATTGCAAAGGAGGGTAAGTGCTTTCACTGTGGTAAGACTGGACATTGGAAGAGGAACTTCCCAAAATACCTGGAAGACAAGAAGAATGGAATAGAGAGTTCCAATTCAGCAGGTATCTTTGTTATTGAAATTAATTTATCTACTTCTTCTACATGGGTATTAGATACCGGATGTGGTTCTCACATTTGTACTAATGTGCAGGGGCTGCAAAGGAGTAGGGAATTGGATAAAGGTGAAGTCGACCTACGAGTGGGCAATGGAGCAAGAGTTGCTGCGTTATCTGTAGGAACCTATATTTTGACTTTACCTAGTGGATTAATAATACAGTTGGAAAACTGTTTTTATGTACCTGCTATAATGTTTACACTGATTTTTGGTAAACAACCGCTAGTTTATTTACTGGTAAGATCAACTAGAAAATCTTGGGACATGTTTGTGCATTTATGGAGAGAAAATATTTAGTGTTCATGATTTGAATTTCCTTGTTAAAAAGATTTAAATTGATGGCATGTAAATGAAAATTGAAATGCAGTAAAGTACTTTGAATGAAAAGATTTGCAGAAAAACTAAAATGAATTTAAAAGACAAGTGCGAAATTCATTCAAATGAATGGATTTCTTAAAGTAAACGATGAATTAAAAGTTATTGGAATAAGAATTGCATTTAAATGTAAACATTCACAAATAAAGGTTGGTTCACAGAATCATACATTTCCCTGTCGTTACTCATTTCGCTCGAACGCATGGGTACTCTGAGTTTTTGTAAGGATTTTTGTATGTGAAATTGTGACACTTATTTTGACTACAAAATAAATATATATAGACTTCTTAATTCAACTGCTCTATAACGGCTGCTGCTTGACCAAATGACGCGTGTCCTTGATTCTAATGCGCTGTCCTCAGTTTTGAACCGTTGAATCCGTTGCTAATCAGTCGAAATCGAAGTAAGTCAAGTTTGAAAATCATTCAGAAAGTACTTAGTCTTCTCGTGAAACTCCAAACTTCTTTCGATCCAGCCAGATTTCGATTTATATCAAAATCGAATCGAAAAGAAAAACCTTTGATAAAAGATTACATTAACCTTTTAAATATACATATTGATGACATGTATAGTTTTGCCATTAACTTTTCTTTATTTCATATTTTGTTTCAAACAAAAATATGGAGTAAGATTCTCATAAGATTCAGAAGAAATCCCAAAGCCATATCCAAGAACACGATGATTCTGGTTCAGATGAGATTGATTCAGATTATGCTGAATTTTTAAAGACTTATGTCCCAGAAGAAGATCTCTGTCAAGATCAAGATGATTCCCTTATATTGATCAAGGCTCCTACCAACTCTCCTCATAAGAATGGAAAGGACATTGAGTCCAGTTCTTCGAAGATGAAGTGAGGTGTGACAATCCACCTTACTGCTGTTGGGGATTGTTCTTTGGGTGGTGGAACTTCTCAACCAGTTGGGAAGGATTAACAGTTGCACCTTCTTTCTTGCTTTTCTCTTTATTGTTTAAAATAAAGATGCATTAGGATAGATTTTTGTTAGGTCGAAATAAAACCATAGATGGTTTCGAATGTAACCAATTCTTGTATTCGAAATACAATTCCTATTATTTGATTGGTTTAAATAAATCCGTAATATTTGAGAATATCCTGTTTTTATGGCAATTTATTATTTTTGCCATTTTGATGTCATTATCTTTCTTATTTTGTGCTTATGTTTATTTCACATAATGTTGGCCTATATTTTTTCAAATATTTACCATTTATATTAAGAGTGCGTCTTTCAACAGTTAACTCTTCGATCTCGAATGCACCATTAGAATATATTTGTGAAATCTTAAAAGGACCTTCCCAATTGGGTGACCATTTTCCTAAAAACCTATCCTTTCGATCCATAGGCAGAATAGTTTTCCAAACTAAATCTCCAATATTAAAGGTTTTAGACTTGACCTTTTTGTTGTAAACTTTGGCTATTTTCTCTTTTTGCTGAGTTAATCTTTCCAAAGCTTGTATTCTCTCTTCATATAAATCAACTAATTCATCTAACATCATATTCCAATAATGGTTATTTGGTATTTCCATTTGCCTTTGGATTCGAAGTGATTGCAAATGTACTTCGACTGGTAAAACTGCGTCGTGACCATATGTCAAACGAAAAGGGGTAGTATTAGTTGATTCTTTTGGAGAATTTATGCATGCCCATAATACTTGGTCCAAAGTATTGTTCCAATTTCTAGGTTTTTGGGCAATATGTTTTTTAATTAAACCAATAAGGATTTTATTGGCTGCTTCAACTTGACCATTTGCTTGTGCATAGTATGGTGTCGAAGTTAGTAAACGAAAACCAGTTTGATTTGCAAATTCTTGCATTTTTCGACCAGTAAAAACTGAGCCTTGATCAGTAGTGATAGTTTCAGGGATTCCAAATCTGTAAATGATATACTTTTGAATAAAACTAATCACTGCTTCTTGATCTACATTTTGCATGGGTACTGCCTCGATCCATTTTGTGAAATAATCTACTCCAACTATTATAAATCTTTGATTTTTTGATGAAGCAGGTTTTATTTCACCAATTAAATCTAAAGCCCAACCTCTAAATGGCCAAGGTTTAATAATGGAATGTAATTCACTTGCAGGCACATGTTGTATTCCTGCATGTCTTTGACAATCTTGGCAACCCTTAGCAAATTCTATGCAATCTTTTAACATAGAAGGCCAGTATAACCCTTGTCGAAATAGTAACCATCTGATTTTGTGACCTGCTTGATGAGATCCACAAGCTCCACTATGCGTTTCAGAGACGGCTATATGAGCCTCTGATTCATTCAGACATTTAAGTAAGACTCCTTCAATAGTCTTTTTGAATAAGTTCTCTCCAATGATCACATAGCTTAAAGCTCTATATTTGATCTTTCGAGCAGTATCACTTGTTGGATTTTGTAGGTAATCTACAATTGGTTTTCTCCAATCAGTGTTTGTTAAATTGTCAATTGCCAAAATTTGAAATTTTCCTTCATCATGACATTTATTATCAATTGTTTCTTGAGGTATATTTGCCCCCACCAGTTTTGGCATTGACAAGTTTGGAGATAATAAATCATTAAATACCAGTTTTTCTTTGATTTCGATTAATTCATATAATTGTTCTTTTGACATTTTGTATCCTGAAGCAATTTGAGCTAAGTCATTTGCTTCTTTATTTTGCAATCGAGGAACATGTTCGAAATCAACAGTATCAAAACAAAGTAACATTTGTCTTGCAGTTTCAAAATATTTGACAAGATGTTCTTTTACACATTTATACTCTTGTGTTAATTGTTTCAATACCAATTCTGAATCTCCTTTGATTCTTATGTTCTTTGCCCCCAAGTCTATTAAAATTTCTAGACCTGCTATTAGAGCTTCGTACTCAGCTTCATTATTCGAACAAAGACCATTTATTTTATACTTAAATTTGGTTGGGACTTTCAGTGGTGAAATAATTAATATCCCAATTCCAGTTCCAAACTTATATTTAGAACCATCAAAGTATAAAATCCAAGGCTGGACCTCTACCACTTCTTGAGTTGATTCGATTATAGAGTGATCAACTATAAAGTCAGCCACTATTTGACCTTTAACTGCTTTTAAAGGTTTATATGTCAAAGCATATTCAGTTAAGGCTAATGCCCATTTTCCAATTCTACTATGTAAAACTGGTTTCAAAAGCATATGTTTAATTACGTCGAAATGAGAATAGACATAAACTTCAATAGGCTTTATATAATGCTTAAGTTTCATACAAGAGAAATATAAACATAAACATAGTTTTTCTATAGCATTATATCTAGTTTCAGCATCATTTAGAACCCTACTTAAATAATAGATGGCTCTTTCATCCCCATTTTCATCCTCTTGAGCAAGCATGCTACCAATGGTCGAGTCAGACGCTGAAATATACAACTTCATGAATTTGTTTCGAATGGGAGACATTAGTATTGGTGGTTTTGAAAGATATAACTTGATATCTTCAAAAGCTCTTTGGTGCTCTGCTTCCCATTTGAAAACATCATCTTTCTTTAATCTGAGTAGTGGTGAAAAGGGTTGGGATTTACCACTTAGATTCGAGATGAATCTCCTCAAGAAATTGATTTTTCCCAGCAAAGATTGAAGTTGCTTTTTAGTCACTGGAGGCTGCGTCTCCATTATTGCCTTTGTCTTATTCTGATTTATCTCAATGCCTTTCTTATGTACAACAAAACCAAGGAAATCTCCTGGCAGTTCGAATGAACTTGCTTCTCAGCAACCTTTCGATTTCTCCTTTGATCTTGGACATTATTTCTGGCGCGAATCTCCTTGGTAATTGCTTGATTGGCTTCTTTTCTGGCTTCAAAGGCAGCCTATGTTCAACCAATTCTTTGCTTAGACCAGGCATTTCATTGTAGTCCCAAGCAAAACAGTCTTTATATTCCTTAAGGAGTTCGATCAGCTTTGTCCTGAAATCAGAATTGATGTTGGCACTGATGTAAGTTGGCCTTTTTGTTAGGCCATCTCCAATGTCTATTTCTTGCAATGAGTCTTGTGCTTGCATTTTATGATTTACATTTAAAGGATCTTTTTCGAAACCCAAAGGTTCGTCATCATAAATGCAATCCAAGTTTTGCAAGTTTGGCATATTCTTGCCATCTTCAAGATCATTGGCTTTATTTGCCAATTTGTTAGAATCATTGGCTTCGGAAGCCACTTCTTCTTTCATTGTTACAGCTTCTAGTGCCGTATTTAATCTATTTTCGGCCATGTAAGCCGAAATTCTTGTCCATGGGTTGGGCTCAGTCATCAGGATAGTAGAATTCACAATCCCACCCAGATGGTGGAATTACTCCATCTTCAGAGGAATTTTGATCTATTTCCTCTCTTCTCCAACAAAATCCATGAGTTGGGTGGAGATTTACAGAGTGGTATACATTTTCAGAAACCACTTTATCAAAAGCGGCGTCTTTGTCGCCACATGGTGCAATTGTAGCAAGGTTCTTGTCGAAAGTCTGTTTCGTTATTTGGTATTGCTCGGATAGATAATAACTTTGATCAGCTTCAACATATTCGACAATACCATCATCTCTCCAAATAGCCAAGTTTTGGTGAAGAGTCGAAGGCACTGCCCCCACTCCATGAATCCATTCTCTTCCTAACAGAAGATTAAAGTTCGCTTTGGATTCAACCACCAAAAATAGTGTTGGCCTAACTGTGCTTCCAATGGCAACTTCAACTTGGAGAGCACCCCAAGAGTGGCCGCTTTTCCCTTCATAGTTCGAAAGGACTATATTGTGAGAAATAAGATCTGTGTCATATTTCCCTATTTTCTCCATTAATGAAGAAGGCATCAGATTCACAGCTGCTCCTCCATCAATTAGCACCTTGTTTATGCCAACATTGTTGACTTTTGCTCTAACAAACAAAGGCTTAAGATGATTTTTCATCCCTTCATCAGGCCTTGCAAAACTGGCGCATTGCTCTTCAATGCATCCATTATCCATTACATAGTAACAAACTAGTTTGATATCAACCAGTGGTGGTTCGTAGCAGTCTTCTTCTCGATCTGAGAAAGACCAAACATCAAACTCTCGTGGCAATACAGACACCACATTACAAACCACATCGAAGTCATTTTCTAACCCAAAGTCGTCATCTTCACCATCAAAACACTCCTCTTCATTTCTTTTTTCATTATTTTCTTCTGGATTGTTTGGCTGTGAGAGTCTTTCGATTACAGGCCTCTTGGCCTTTTCTTGAATCTTAATTCCTTTCGAGTTGTTCTCTTGTGGAACATTTTGGAATTCTTGTTTTTTCTGGCGCAGGAACCTACGCCATTGTGTTCTTGTCATTGGATTCTTACCCTTATAGTTATTCTTATAAGAGTATTTATTGGCATCTATTGCCATAATAGGTTGAGCATTAATTTGCCGACCCTTACTAGAACTTCCCTGATGCTTGATTCTTCTGTCGAAAGCGGCATACCTACCATGTCCCCATTGACCTATGGGTATTTTTGTTGATGGCAAGAAAGTTTGTTTTCGACCAATCCTTTCCTGAATCGAAGGTTTCGGCATTATAGCTTTTCCTTTGTCAGGATATTGATTTGGTCCACTATTGAAGTTCAGTCTTCTGTTTGGACCATTGAATTTTGGCTTCACATAGGGCAGATAATTCTCGAGGCCTGCAGTAGCCTCTTTGTCGCATACAGCACTACACCTAGGGCATAGCATGACTTGGTGATTCTTTGCTTTACATCTCATAAGAAAGTCTAGCAAATCCTCTTCAGCTTTAGGATAAACCACCTTAATTTTCTCGATATAATCCTCTTCTGGAATTGATTCGAGAGTCGTAACTTCCATAGCTTCTACCATCATGAATTCGAATGGTTCAGCAAACGAAGTATCAGCAATCTGGAGAGGGTCAGTATCTACCTTCATTGGAGGCTTTGATTTCTCGTCGAATTTTAATCTCCCCTCATTCAACGCTTTTTGAACAAGATCCCTGAAAAGAACACATTGAGATGTTTTATGACCCACAAAATTATGAAATTTGCAATAACCTCTTTTCTTTCTTTGTTCTAAAGGAGGAATTTTTAAACCTTTTTGAACAATTATCTGGCCATCATTAACCAATAAATCAAAGATTTCGTCACATTTAGTAATATCAAACGTGTAGGTTTTTGCAACATATTTATCATTTTTGGGTTCGATAGGATTTTTTCCATTAGATGGCTTTAGTAATTTACACATATAAGGAGGGCCTGGTTTTAATTCAGCCACATCTATCTCGCTATTTTCAATATTTTCACAATCGAAAACAACTTCGTCATCACTATCATAAGTTTCTATATAAGCAATTTTCTCTTTTTTATGAAACTTAGATGTTCTGGCCTTTTCGATCTTTAGCCTTTCGACTTGTCGAACTCTATCAGCCAATTGTGACATATCCCTTAGATACTGTGTATCTAACTTCTTCCTAATTGAATAATCGAGACCACCAGCGGCCATTTCGACTAATTCATGTTCAGGGATTGGTGTAAAGCATCTTGCCTTAAGGATCCTAAACCTATTAAGGTATTCGTCAATAGACTCTGGTACCTTGCGCTTAACACTAGCCAATTCTTTAAGGCTAATTTTAGTCTGGCCCATGTAAAATTGCTCATGAAACAACCTTTCTAATTGGGCCCAATTATGAATCGAATGGGGGGGAAGAGTTGTAAACCAAGTGAAAGCGTTTTTTGTCAAAGAATTTGGAAAAAACTTCATCCTTAAGTTTTCATTATTTGCTAAATCCCCACATTCTACTAAATATCGAGCAATATGTTCGACAGTAGATTCATTAGTATCCCCAGAAAATTTTGTTAACTTAGGAGTTTTCCAATTCCTGGGTAATTCAGTTTGAAGCACAAATTCAGACAAAGCGGATACAAAGTTTGGCCTATGTAAACCAACATTAAGGCCATTTTGTGCAAGAATATTTTCGACCAAATGGGCCAAATTATTCTGTCCAGCAAAATTGTTTTGTTGGACATTTCTAACAACTTCGTCAGCATTTTGGTTTCGATTTACCAATATCACCCTTCGATTTTGATCTACAACATTTTGATTTATATTTTGTTGAGCCTCTGGGATCGGGTCTGGCCTAGGATTGGCATTCATTATAATATCCGGCAATGGGTCTTGCCTTTGGTTAACATTTTCAATTTCATCAGGTAACGGCCCATTTCGACCATTAGGCCTATTATTATTTGGAACATTGGGTGCTCCAAAAAAATCTGCCATCCTTCCCATTTGGTTGGCCAACAGTTGATAACTATCGTTTGTAGTTTGTATCAATGGGTTGAAGACTGCCCCAATTTGTTGTGTTAGCATATGAACCATTTCGTGATTGCTATCATCCATTTGCTGTCTAAGAGACATTAAGGATGTATTGGTCAAATTCTGAAATTGTCTTCCCTGATTTCCTACTGCTGAAGTCGAAGGGGAAAACATATTTGGCCCTTCATTACTAGAATTATGAAGGTCAGCCATAAATTTTGGAGGCATGCCATAGGGACGCTCACTGTTTGATAATCGAAACTGACGAAGAGGGCTTCTCTGATCGCCATTCATTGACTGTGAAAAATTTCCTCCACCTAACTGCACAGATGGTGAGGGAATCGAAGGAATAGTCACCGGAACAGTTGGTATTCGTTCCAATATTACAGAAGGAACACTCGAGCCTGTGGTGCTCACATTTTGGTTAAGGGTCGTAGACCCATTTCCAGAACCTATATTGGCATTGTTGCCAGAAGGTTGCGATGGTTGTCCTTCTGGGATTGATTGATTTACGTTTAGACTTGTTGATGGTCTAACCATTTTCTTACGAGTTTTATAATTTTCGAAGTCTGGTAAAGATTTACCACTCCTCAAATGCATACAAAAAAACGGACAGGAAAGTAAAACAAATCAAATAAAAATAAAAATTTAAAGAAAAATGCACAAAACCAGTCCCACTGGGCGTGCCAATTTGTTTACACTGATTTTTGGTAAACAACCGCTAGTTTATTTACTGGTAAGATCAACTAGAAAATCTTGGGACATGTTTGTGCATTTATGGAGAGAAAATATTTAGTGTTCATGATTTGAATTTCCTTGTTAAAAAGATTTAAATTGATGGCATGTAAATGAAAATTGAAATGCAGTAAAGTACTTTGAATGAAAAGATTTGCAGAAAAACTAAAATGAATTTAAAAGACAAGTGCGAAATTCATTCAAATGAATGGATTTCTTAAAGTAAACGATGAATTAAAAGTTATTGGAATAAGAATTGCATTTAAATGTAAACATTCACAAATAAAGGTTGGTTCACAGAATCATACATTTCCCTGTCGTTACTCATTTCGCTCGAACGCATGGGTACTCTGAGTTTTTGTAAGGATTTTTGTATGTGAAATTGTGACACTTATTTTGACTACAAAATAAATATATATAGACTTCTTAATTCAACTGCTCTATAACGGCTGCTGCTTGACCAAATGACGCGTGTCCTTGATTCTAATGCGCTGTCCTCAGTTTTGAACCGTTGCATCCGTTGCTAATCAGTCGAAATCGAAGTAAGTCAAGTTTGAAAATCATTCAGAAAGTACTTAGTCTTCTCGTGAAACTCCAAACTTCTTTCGATCCAGCCAGATTTCGATTTATATCAAAATCGAATCGAAAAGAAAAACCTTTGATAAAAGATTACATTAACCTTTTAAATATACATATTGATGACATGTATAGTTTTGCCATTAACTTTTCTTTATTTCATATTTTGTTTCAAACAAAAATATGGAGTAACATATAAGCAGGAATACTATTTTTGTTTCTTGTTTGGACAAATTTGGATTTTCGTTTTTAATAAAGAGCAATTGTTGCTCAATTTATTTGAATGATATTTTTTATGCCAATGCACAAATGAGTAATGGTTTATATATTCTTGATCTTGAAATGCCAATTTATAAAATTGATACTAAAAGGATGAAACCTAATGAGTTAAACCCTACATACCTTTGGCACTGTCGTTTAGGCCATATAAATGAGAAACGCATTTCCAAGCTCTATAAGGATGGACTCTTAGATTCATTTGATTATGAATCATTTGAAACATGTAGATCTTGTTTATTGGGAAAAATGACAAAGACCCCATTCACTGGTAAAGGTGAAAGGGCAAGTGATATTTTGGCTCTCAGACATATTGATGTATGTGGACCACTGAACACACCTACTAGAGGAGGTTTTCAATACTTCATCACATTTACTGATGATTACAGTAGATATGGATATGTGTATCTAATGAAGCACAAATCTGAATCCTTTGAAAAATTCAAAGAATTTAAAAATGAAGTACAAAACCAACTAGGGAATAAAATCAAAACCCTTCGATCCGATCGAGGTGGTGAGTATTTAAGCCTAGAATTTGATGACCATCTAAAAGAGTGTGGGATCCTATCCCAACTCACTCCTCCTGGAACACCACAATGGAATGGTGTGTCTGAGAGAAGAAACCGAACCTTGTTGGACATGGTACGATCTATGATGAGTCACGCTGATCTTCCAAACTCCTTTTGGGGTCATGCTCTATTAACAGCAACATACACACTTAACCGTGTTCCTTCTAAAACGGTTGACAAGACACCATATGAATTATGGAGTGGTAAGAAACCACATATGTCTTACCTAAAGATTTGGGGTTGTGAAGTTTATGTAAAACGTCAAATGTCTACTAAACTTGAACCCAAATCTGACAAGTGTTTCTTTGTGGGATATCCTAAAGAAACAAAAGGATATCACTTTTACAATCCTTCCAAGGGCAAAGTGTTTGTCGCTCGAACTGGAGTATTCCTAGAAAAGGACTTTGTGTCCAAAGGAATCAGTGGGAGGAAAGTAGATCTTGAAGAAATTCATGATCCACAAAGTAATGATACACCAATGGAGGAACAAGAGCAGGACGCACAAAATGTTGTGAGAGAGAATCCTACTCAAGTAACACAAGAACCATGTAGGTCTAACAGGATTCATCTGGAACCTGAAAGATATGGATATCTCATATCAGAACAAGGTGATGTATTACTCATGGATCAAGATGAGCCTGCAACTTATTAAGAGGCCATTACAGGCCCCGAATCTGAGAAGTGGCTTAAAGCCATGAAATCTGAAATGGATTCCATGTACACAAACCAAGTTTGGAACTTGGTAGAAGCTCCTGATGGGATCAAACCCATAGGATGCAAGTGGGTCTTCAAAAAGAAGACTGACATGGATGGAAAGGTACAAACCTATAAAGCACGGTTGGTTGCTAAAGGTTTCAAACAAATTCATGGCGTAGACTATGATGAAACCTTTTCGCCAGTTGCAATGATTAAATCCATTCGAATCTTACTTGCCATCGCTGCATATCATGACTATAAAATATGGCAGATGGATGTGAAGACTGCCTTCCTTAATGGAAGTCTTCTTGAGGATGTGTACATGACACAACCTGAAGGTTTTTGCATTCCATATGAAGCTAAAAAGATATGCAAGTTACCGCGATCAATCTACGGATTGAAGCAAGTTTCCAGAAGTTGGAATCTTCGTTTTGATGAAACTGTAAAACAGTTTGGATTCATTAAAAATGAAGATGAACCTTGTGTTTACAAGAAGGTTAGTGGGAGCATAGTCGTGTTCCTAGTATTGTATGTAGATGACATACTACTTATAGGAAACGACATCCCTACCTTGTTACAAGTTAAAACTTGGCTAGGGAATTGCTTTTCTATGAAAGATCTAGGTGAAGCAGCCTATATATTAGGGATTAAGATCTATAGAGATAGATCACAGAAACTGCTTGTCTTAAGTCAGAGTACATACATAGACAAAGTGCTGAGACGCTTTAATATGCATGATTCCAAGAAAGGATTCATTCCTATGCAACATGGCTTGTGTCTTTCAAAAGCACAATCTCCCTCGTCTAAAGAAGAGAGGGATCGCATGAATAAAATCCCATATGCATCAGCTATTGGATCCATCATGTATGCCATGATATGTACTCGCCCAGATGTATCATATGCCTTAAGTGCAATGAGTCGATACCAGTCTGATCCTGGTGAGCTCATTGAGTGGCTGTCAAGAACATTCTTAAATACTTGAGAAGAACCAAAGATTCATTCCTAATATATGGAGGTCAAGAAGAGCTAAATGTAATTGGTTACACTGATGCTAGCTTCCAGACATATAGGGATGACTTTCGATCGCAGTCCGGCTATGTGTTTTGTATAAATGGTGGCGCTGTGAGCTGGAAAAGTTCAAAGCAAGATACAGTTGCCGATTCTACAACTGAAGCTGAGTACATTGCCGCATCAAATGCAGCAAAGGAAACTGTTTGGATAAAGAAGTTCATCACTGAACTTGGCATATTCCCAAGCATTGTGGATCCCATTGATCTATTTTGTGATAACAATGGTGCTATCGCACAAGCTAAGGAACCTAGATCTCACCAAAAGTCCAAACATATACTCAGGCGCTATCATCTAATTCGAGAAATAATTGATAGAGGAGAAGTGAAGATATGCAGAGTACCAACCCTTGAGAATGTCGCTGACCCACTTACGAAACCTCTTGCTCAGCCGAAGCATGAGGGTCATACTAGAAGCATAGGTATTAGGAGTATGCCTGATTGGCTCTAGTGCTAGTGGAAGATTGTTGGTGTAAGCCCTAGAGGCCAATTAATGTATTGAATAATTTACTTATCAAATAAAAGGCTTTTTCTTTATTATGTTTATATGTTAAAATAATAAAGTCCCTAGAATAGTTAATTCGTTAATGGAATGTTAAGTATGACTTAAACATGAGAATCCATTAAATATAAGAACACTATTCTTAAACGTATCCGTAGTCAAGCTTTATTGTGAAATGGGATAACATTAAAGCATAGAGACTATTATGTTGGTAGACTGATGATCACGTCTCACTGATCATAGATAATGAGTTATCAAGTCTTCACATAGATATAAATGTTAAGGGTAACTTTATATTGGATTAACCCACCATGAGAATACTACATAGAATGTTATGAAATGTCATAAGTTATTCTCATAGGGATAAAAGGTGTATTCCACCCTTCGACCTGAAACCACTGTGTACCCTAGATGTAGGAGTGTAATACCTTGTTGCCATTCAAACGTTATCCGTAACTGGATAACTATAAAGTTGGTTGATGGGTATCCCACGAATCATGCTGAGGGACATGAGTGACCTAGATGGAATTTGTCCCTCCTACATAACGGGAGATATGTCTATGGGCCCAATATTGAACTAGACAAGGATGACATACTATGCTTTGTGTTCAATATAGACATGAGGACAAAAAGGTAATTGTGCACAAGATATTTATCACAGAAAGGTTAGTCAGATCACATGACATTCTTGTGACTTAGGTAACAGTGATGTGTTGCTAGATAATGCTCACTGTTTATAATATTAAGATTAATATTATTACCAACGTCATAAGAACCTACAGGGTCACACACATAAGGACAGTTAAAATGGGAAAAATAAGTGAGACTTATTGCGGGGGGTACAATTAGTGAAAGACGAATATTGGGCTTGAGAAGTCCAAATTCGTGTGAACTAAAGACCACATAAGAAACACTATAAATAGAGCCTTATGAAGTTCAATCTTTTACACCTTTTGGAAACCCTAATTCGTACTTGAGAAGTTCTGAATTTCTCCAAGTACTTGAGAAATTCTGAATTTCTCTAAACCGCACAAGTTCCCTCAACCTTCATCCAAGAACAGCTAGCACTGAAGGGTTGGAGGTTCCTGTTCGTGTGGACTAAGTGGAGGTGCTGCAATTGCGGTGCTCGTGATCGAAAGTGAAGGAACGGTTCTTCAAGTTGCGGTGCTCGTGATCTTAAAGTTGCGGTGCTCGTGTTCTTCAAATTGCAGTGCTCGTGATTCAAAGTGCAGTGCTCGTGATTAGAAGGAAAGCAAAGAACGGTTCTTCAAAGGTAACAATCTATCCCTGATCATGAACGTTCACATGGATCCATTGAAGGAAAATCCAAATTTAAAATTCCGCTGCGTTTTATCTTTGATAATACGGTATACGATTTCCTTCAATGACCTCATGGTCATTCACCATCTATTTGAAAGAAAAAGATTGAACCTTCCCTTTATCATCATAAAATTCATGATGGAAGTTGTCAACTGGAACAACAAAAAAAATTGTGTCTCCTATGGCATGGTGTTAACCAAAATCTTTGAACATTTCAAAGTCTCAATCAATGACGAAATACCTGAGACCAAATTCAAAAAGTTTGACCTTAAGAACCTAAAACATTTCAAAGTTGATCCCACACCTCAAGTTCCTCTCAAAACATACTCGAGAAACAAAAGAAAGAGAGATGAGAATATCACTGATGAGTGTTTTCAAGACACTGCACAGTCTGAACATAATGAACCTTTGATTCCACCTGTTGTTGAAAGCCAAGAAACCTCTGCTGGAAAGCAAACTGTTCAAACTCCCATCAATGAACCTGTCATTCCCACTTCTCCTATCATTGAAGATGAAATTCTTCAAACACCTCCTACTTCACCAATGGCTCCACCTAACTCTCAGCAAAATGCACAACTTGTCTCACCCATAGAATCCTCTCCACACACTGAATCTCCACAAGTTGTCTCACAAATAGGAGTTACACAAGCTGCTTTTCAGCTTGACCTAATTCTGTGTTGGAACCTTTGCTTTCTGAGTCCACACTAGCTCCATTGTTTTCATCTCCTCCAAATTTCGACTTGTCACCACTTTTCAATGAAAACTTCCACAACAATTTCTTCAATCCATCACCACCTCAGAACATGTTTAATCAACCTTTCTTTAATGATTCCTTGAACTCTCAACCTCCTGCTTCTTTTGCTTCACAAATGCCAACCATGCCTTCCATGGCTGCTGCAGAACCATCAAATCCTCAACCTCACTCTGTACCTTCAATGCCCAGATCAAAAATTGAGAGGAATACTGATAAAATCAAGAGAGATGTGAAAAAGTTGTTCACATGACAACAATTGCTTGATAACCATCTCACCTACCTCACTGTTGAAAACTCAATTATGAGAGATTGGTTTAGGAATGTTGTGTGTAATCTATACAATCTTCCCTATCCTGAGAATAATCCATATCCACCACCTGCTCATTTAATGCCTCAACCATCACCTTCATCCTCTTCTGGTGCTTCAACTCCTACTAATCAAGAGCCATGATTCCCTTTTTGATATGACAAAGGGGGAGAATGAGAAGGAAAAAGGTTGCAAGGTTGCAGTGCAGGGGAGAAAGAAAGATTCATGGGCCTAGCATTTTTGGACTTATGCAATCAAGGCCCCATTATGCAACAAAAGGCATTTTTCATCAATGAGGAAAAGATACTCCCACGTATAAGCATTTGAAAATGATAGAAGATATTTTTGCAACACATGGGATTTAAACTTGTGGACAAAATTGAAGCACATCCTTCTTATTTGCAAAGGACAATAGTCACCAAACCAAAAGGACAATCTACATAGGTTTTGGTCCCCTCATGAGAGACAAAGGCTTCTCAACATTTCTCCACTTGCTGATGCATTGTCATCAAAAATTTGAATTTGATTCTCTCATATGGACAAGAGACAAGCCACGTAAAAGATTACAAAGCCATGCAATACATTGCAGCAAAAATTCAACACACACAAGTGAAGCAACGATAATGCGTTATTCACAGCTCATGGCAACAAAGATAGTGACGTATCTTTGACAGATTTTGAATTTCAAAATCTCTCTCATACGCTCCTCTTCAGCAATCAAATGGTCTATAAATACCAAGGAGCTCCATGAAGAAAAACTCAAGAGTTTACACAAAGAATTAATCATATACATTGTTGAAGCAAAAATCAACAAAATTCCAAACTCTTCAAAAGCAAGCTATTCACAAAGTTCTCAAACTTACATTGTATACACGCTTGTTATTTTTATCAATCTCTTATATGAGTTGATACTCACAAATTCCCAAACACTTTGTAACCCCTCTCAAATCTATCTTTTAGGTTAGATTGAGTGATTGTGAGAAAGTCTTTTCTAGTAAAGAAAAACAATTTTGAGAAAGTCTTTTCGAGTGAAGAAAAACAAATTTGTAAAAGTCTTTTCGAGTGAAGAAAAACATATTGTATTTTGATCAAGGGTTGATCAAAAGTTGGTGTCAGGCAGAAGGTTCTGATCTGAGCATTTTAGTGGATAATCTCACAAGGTTGTGAGGACTGGACTAGCCCACTTTGGGTGAAGCAGGATAACTTCTGTGTGTTGCGTTTTCTCTAACTCTTAATCTCCTAAAACACAATTCAACTAAAACCAACTAAATATTTCCAGAGTTCTCTGGTCATTCACTTTTATCTTTTCAGTTATAACTTATTATTGACTTAACTTTATTTCTTCATTATTTGTTTACTAACCTTTGAAAGAAATATTGTTTTGAGTTATCAATTATAAGATAAAAGAATTTTAAAAAGGGTCACAATTCAAAACCCCCTTTCTTGTGACATTTATTGCTACTTCATGGATATCCAAATTACAAATTGTAAATTGCTTTATTAAATATTAATATTATAAAAACACTAAAATAAAATAATAGTTTGACTTTTTTGATGAAATAAATAATAGGTTTGATGTAAAATATAAATAATGAATCATCAATTTAGTCCCTGAATTATCAAAATATACTAAATCGTCTCTCAACTATTATTAATACACCAATTTAGTCCCTCAATTCTTTTAAAATTATGAGAGAAAATGATAGTTTAGGGACCAAATTGATGGATTATTAATAGTTTAGCAACTCTTTAGTATATTTATATAGTTTAGGGACCAAATTGGAGAGATATTGATAGTTAAGGGATCAAATTGAAAGTTTATTCAAAATATAACATATAATATATTAAAAAAATTTAGAATAACAATTATCGATAATATTTGAAACATGAAATAGTAAAAAAAAAAAATTATCTAATAAGTAGTATTAAAAAAAGGGTTAACTATGTTTTTAGTCCCTACATTTTGCGAAATTGTTAAGAATGATCCCTACATTTTAAAAATGGTAAAAAAAAAAACCCCATAAAATTTTTCGTTCTCAAGATTAGTCCAATCCGTTAAGAAAACTTTTGAGGCATAAAATATAGGGACCGTTCTTGACAATTTCGCAAAATGTAGGGACTAAAAACATTAAAATGTAGGGACTATTCTTGACAATTTTGTAAAATGTAGGGACTAAAAACATTGAAAGGTATGGACTATTCTTGACGGATTGGACTAATTTTGATAACATAAAATTTTATAGGTTATTTTTGTTACCATTTTTAAAATATAGGGACCATTCTTAACAATTTCGCAAAATGTATGGACTAAAAACATATTTATCCCTTAAAAAAACTAAAAACCAACAAGTAATTGGTCAATGCAATATATCATACTAATAAAAAGATAAATAAGTATTAAAATTAAATATTTATATGCGGTTTGGTTCGGTTTTGAACAATCTGATCTAACCTAGCTGTTTTCACAAAAGGACATCGAAACATATCCAAAAACACCTCTATTCTTAACAAATTTACCAAACAAGACACTTGCCAAAATATGTTGGACTTACGATTCAAAATATTTTGAACGTCAAAGTTCATATCACATACTCAATTGTTACTCAATATATGATGTTTTGCAACACCGAAAATTGGGCCTCAAAAGTCACGAAAGTTTGAATGTCCAAATTAAAATTGTAAACCAATTAAAAAACTGAAAACCGCACAAAATCAATTTTTCTGGATGTGCTCTGAAGTCCTTTTGCGAAAACAACTGGAACAGATCGAATTTTGAATTTCTCAAAACTGATCCAAACCGAACCAGACCGACATACATATATTTTAATACTTATTTATCTTTTTATTATTAGTATGATATATTGTATTAAATTATTATTTGTTGATTTTTAACTTATCTTTATCATTTAATCGAATAAACTTTTACCTTAAAACCCATTCAAACGGAGATATCATAAGCACTTTTTGATCCTATCACCGTGAAGAGAGAGAAATTAATAATAAAAAATAAACAATTAATGATGAGAGAGAAGAAATGATGAGACAGAAAGACACATAAAAAAAATTGGAGAGAGAATTAGAGAGAAAAAATTGGAGAGGATCCAAATCCAATTTATTACACACACAAAAAAAAAATACTAAAAGGACCAATTTGTTAAAAAAAACTTTAAAACAAACTTGTTATAAACATCTTAACTTAAATGATTGTATAATGTATTTGGCCTAGTAAATATCATATCATATCCATATCATACATCAAAATACATTAATATTAAACATTAATTTTTTTCATTAAGTAAAAAAAAAAAAAAAAATCATTATTTTCATTATTGGTTAAAGGGCAAAATGTGATGGAATAGTCTGTCCCACAAGAACAAATAAAAGTGCTAGATTTATCATAATAAGCATAGCTCCAGACTCTCTCAGGTTGGTTCAAAGCCAAATAGCACTCTTGCCAGCAATGACACTTCCATCTAAACCCTGAAATGAAATTTTTGGAGGACAAACTTTGTTCCCAACTTCATATCATGAGGACAACTAGGTGTTTTACACTCCTTGAACCACCTTGCAGCATTACCGAAACCGGTAGGTTAAAACCATCAACAAGATTAACATCATAGAAATGTTGTCCATTGTTTGATGCAAGAGTGAACTCAAAACCTTGTGCCTATACACACCTTGATTTACTCTGAAGTACAAAACGTCATTCACGTCCATTGGACAGCTATGTTGACATATATATGGATTCAAATATCTTGTATCCACAATCAATCAATCAATCCAAAACGAACAATTAGTATCAGATGTCTTGCATTTTAACTGTAGCTCAGAATGTAAACTATCTAACGACGTCAGTGGCAGATAAAATGTTTTTTACTGTTTGCCTTAAAAAATAAATTCAAACACTCTAAAGGAAGACACTTCCCAACAATTAGTACTCGATATCAAGATCCTGCTCCTGTGCGATGATTTCTGCTGCATAACAATCACTCAATATGATCAGCTCTCTCTTTCGTGAAAGTCCAAAAATGGGATTTAAAAAGTTAACTTGCTAAGTAGTACTTCTGTTTACAATTTAGTAGCATTTTAAGTCAAACTAAGGCCTAACTTATCAAGTTAGTTATGTATTAAGTGCTTAAGATATTTCCTAAGCACTTCAAAGAAAATAAAAGTAAGGGTTAATAACATGCCAGATAAACGCTCATAGCACATAAGAAATTTGTATTCCAACAAGCAAATAAACCAATGACAGAATGTATATTGCAAAAATTACTGAAAATCTAAGAATCCTTAATTAACAAAGGTGTTAAATTTAAAGCATGAAAAAGAGCACAGTTGGCATCAAATTCTCTGCATTGAAACTTTCATTACACTTTTCGAAATTATAAATTCAACTAAAATTTCAGGCATTCAACAACTTAGTTTCACTAACAAATAAGTCTGTCATATTGTTTATATCTCTCTAAATTATAAATTCAACCTCAAGGAGTATATAAGAAGTTCAAGTACTGAAGCTGAGAAAACTGTTTCATATCTGAAAGAGGTAAAATCCCTACTTACATTCTTCTTTTATATATACTTTGACTGTATATATCTCTCTACCCTGTTAACTCCTTGAGGTCGTATAGCATAGAAAGTCTTTCGACAGTACTATGACTCAGAACCCCTTTCGAATACAACTCTTTCAACAGGTTAGCTGCTAAATCCATTTCTTCTTCAAAAGCAAGGCCTTCAACAAGAATGGTATAGGTTATCTCATTAGGCATGCATCTTTTGTTGACCATCATCTCAAATATCTCTATTGATAAATCTACTCGTTGAGATTTGCAAAATCCAAGTATAATTGTATTGTAGTTATCAACATCAGGAACATAGTGATGTTCAAACAAAATCCCGAATATCTCGAGAGCCTCAACAAGCATTCCTTCTCTACACATTCCTCTTATCAAAGAGGAATAAGTATAGGAATCTGGTGTAAATCCATACATTGTCATTTCATATAATAACTGAAAAGCTGAATAAGTATTGCTTTTCCTACACAATTGTGTAATCACTTTGTTGTAGAAATCATTAATAGGGTAGTTTTGTTTTTTACCCAATTTTTCAAATATTAAGAAAGCCTCCTTCACTTTCCCTTTCTCACAAAGCAAGGAAATAGCATTGTACGTTATTCCAGTATGACGAATGCACCGATTAGTCATTCGGTCTAGACACTGAACTACAAGATCCACCTTCCCTTCCTTGCAGAGACTAGCAATAATTGGATTATAGCTATAAGCACTCACCTTGAAACCACTTCTTGTCATTTCATCTAAAACTTTGAAAGCTTGTTCAATTCTTCCGTCGATAGAAAGAAAAGTGATCAATATATTGTAAGTAATGTCAGAAGGAGCCTGACCCTCTCTATCCATCTCTGCTAAAAGCACGTACGCTTCCTCCCATCGCAGTTCAGAGCACAAACTCTTTAGCAAAATGTTATGACTCACAACAGAAGGTTTAAACCCTTTTTCCGGAAATTCTTTAAAAAACTTAATAGCTTCTTCTGTTCTACCTTCCTGACACAACCCCATCACCAACATATTGTAGCTAAACAAATTAGGTTTACCACCCTTAGCAATTATATCATCTAGCAGATTCATTGCTTCATCTACTCCCCATTCCTTATAAGCAGCTTCAAGCAAGATAGAATATGTAACTTCATTCGGAACAAGACCCTTCTTTATCAACCTATCTAAAATCTGCATATACTGATTCAATTTCCCATGCCTACAAAGCCATTTAACCAAAGTGTTATAGGTAGCAGTATTAGTTGGATAACCATTTCCTTCCATTTTTTCAACCAATTGCATTGCATACCCAACATTACCTCTCCTACAGAAATGATCAACCAAAAATGCATATGAAGCATCATCAGGTGTAATACCTGAACTTACCATAATCTCCATAACTGTAACAGCCTTTTTAGCTTTACTAGCTTTAGGATGCTTACAAAGATCATACAAAAGCTGAGTTGCTTGAGTTACCACAGGCTTATGGCCTTTACCAGCCATGAGTTTTAAATATAAAAATGCATCATTGATTCTTTTTCCTTTGCTCTTTAGGTCATTCTCCCCATCTTTCCAATCGGGCAGGTTAAAAACTGAATCTTTTGAAGGAATAGTGACGTGGGTCGAAACCAAATCTCTAGAAAAGCAAATTTTCTTGAAAGGGAAAGTGTGAAGATTTGGAAAACTAGTATATAAGAAACTGTAACCATTTCTTGTTGACTTTGCATGTAAATTTGAAGTTAGAGAAACTGAATTCAGTAGTGTGGCCATTGTTTAATGATGATGTAATGTAATGATGCTAAAGTTACAATACATAAATCAACATTATTGAATTGTTCTACTTGGCAATGTTACAAACACTTTGTGTGCACTTTAACTATGATGATGAAACTAATGATGACTTGAGTGAGAATATAGAAAGAAGGAAAGAGATATACCAGTGAGATGAATTCTGTGTTGCGAGATGAATTATGTCGAAATGAAACTGGGATTTGTGAAGTGAAGGTGATTCTGGATGACAATCTCCTTTTCCATTCATAAACAAATGACACGTTGCCCCAATTTTTGTAGGGTAAGGTGATTTTTTTTTTTTTTTTTTGCTTAATTACACTTCGATTCCTTATCTTTATTTTAGGTTTCAAGTTGGTAACTTATCTTTTAAAAGTTTCAAATTGTTACCTTATCTTTTCTGCAGGTTTCAAGTTGGTACCTTCCATCAATTTTTAACTATTACCATTAAATTTGGACACGTGTCATTGATTTATAGGTCCAAAAAAATTGTCATGTGTCCAAATTTAACGGTAATGTTAAAAAATTGACGGAAGGTACCAACTTGAAACCTGCAGAAAAGATAAGGTATCAACTTGAAACTTTTAAAAGATAAGGTACCAACTTGAGACCTAAAATAAAGATAAGGAACCAAAAGTGTAATTAAACATTATTTTTATAATAATAAAAAATTTAGGGTGAGGCGATGTGCCCCTGTCAAAAGCAGACCTTAGGGCTCAAATTGCACTTACAAATGTGATTATATTTACCTTCCTCCAAAAATACTAGTGGAACTCGAACTCAGGACCTCTCGGATTCAAGACCTGTCTTTTTACTACCAGACCAAATATTTGGAGTTGGTAGGGTGATATTGTTGGTCTATTTACATAATTTAATTTTAATTTACACTTTTTCTATTAAAATAACTAAACTACTACCCCTGCGATGCATGAATATTTTAAAATGTTATATATAGCATTCAATTTAGTTTTATTATTCTTTGTAGACATATTAAATATAAAATATAACATTCAAATAATATTTGTAGAATACTATCAAATAAATGAAGTTAGGGAATAGAAATATGTAATAAAAGCAAAAAGTGCAAAAAAAAAAAACTCACCAAAAATCTAGTTTTTACATCATATTTAGTCAGTTGATTTTTTAATTTTAAGGCAAAACTGGAGCAATTGTGAAAAAACGGTACGAGGTCAATTGATTCCGAAAGATCATAACGAAAATATGATGGAACATTACATTTATCCAAATTAAATTTCATAGGAGGAGTGAACTTAGGAGGATGAATAAGACAATCCAGATATGTCCTTTAAAATCAAACCAAACTGATGCATCTTATTGTATAATAAAATGACCCAAACACCATACTGGATATTATAAAAATCACGCAATGCAGGTCATCCATGTGTAAAATATATATTGTCATTAATGTTTTCAACTAAAACTTCAAATTGACAATCGTTTGGATCAATAAGTGTAGCATAACGATGTATATTGTCACGAAAATCATATGCAAACATTTTTTGTTACATGACTGCACCCTAAAATAAAAACAATAACAATGTTAAATATTTGTATAGTGAATCGCAATGAGGTATTTTTTAACAATTTATCTTAATCTTAATCATTATATATATAAAAGTAGTTAAGTCTCCAAATAACCCTAATTTAACCTCTATATATATCTCAAGTTTAGCTTTCACAAATTTTTACTCTAACTATTTATTCTTGTCGCGTTTTATATTTTCCTCTATATATATCTCAAGTTTAGCTATCACAAATTTGTGTTTCTATTGCTACTATGAATGATCAAAATATTGAATTTCAACTTGCGCTACGTTGTTTAAGAGGTTTTTTTAATTTTATTTTATATTTTATATACTCTAACTATTCATTCTCGCCGCGTTTTATATTTACTACTTTCTTTCTTTTTTACACATTAACTGACTTAGAGAAGTACGTCAATCATTGTCGGATCAAATGTCGAACTTATTATGTTGAGTTTCACCATGACAAAGTAAGTATACCTTTTATTTCAACCGAATGTATTTGATTGTATTTGAGCATTTCACATTGGTAGAGATTTAACATTGTTATTATTTTTATTTTATGGCGCGATCATGTTACCAAAAATGTTTGCATCTGATTTTTGTGACAACAACGTATATCGTTATGCTACACTTAGTCTTTGTTTAATAGGAGAGAAAATGAGAAGAAAGAAATAGAAACACGGAAACCAATGCATGTATTTGGATCCAAATACATGCATTGGATTCCGTGTTTCTATTTATCTCTTCTCATTTTCTAATTTTAGTTGAAAAAATTAATGGCAGCATATATTTTAAACATTGATGATCTGCATTGCGTGATTTTTATAATATTCAATATGGTGCTTGGGTGATGTTATTATACACTGGGATGAATCAGTTTGGACTAATTTTAAAAGACAGATTTGATTGTGTCATTTATTTTAAAAAAATTATTATAGTTATTTTTTATATAATATATGAAAATCTATAAAACTCGTGCGATAGCACGGGTCGGTGTCTAGTATATATAAAAGTAGTTAAGTCTTCAAGTAACCCTAATTTAACTCTAATTTAATTATTAAAAAATGATTAAAAATGTCCTCAGCTGGAGTTGAACTTATAACCTTTTTGTAAAGACTTCACATATTAGCCACTTATCACATATCGATCAATTTGAAATATATTTGTAACCAACATGTATTGAATATGCAATCCAATCAATTTTTTCTGTAATACATGTTCAATTTTTTTTTCTAAGTCTCCAATTTTTTTAGACACCTACCTCAGTAGAAATCTAATACATGACGTGTCACAACAATATATAATTTAATATTTTTCGGTGCTATGAAAATATTTAATTTGTTTAAATTGAAATCAATTTTTATTTTAATATTTATCATATATGCTTTGTTTTTCCTCTATATATATCTCAAGTTTAGCTTTCACAAATTTTTACTCTAACTATTCATTCTCGCCGCGTTTTATATTTTCCTCTATATATATCTTAAGTTTAGCTATCACAAATTTGTGTTTCTATTGCTACTATGACTGATCAAAATATTGAATTTCAACTTGCGCTACGTTGTTTAAGAGGTTTTTTTAATTTTATTTTATATTCTGTATACTCTAACTATTCATTCTCGCCGCGATTTATATATACTACTTTCTTTCTTTTTTACACATAACACCATTGAATTCATACTCCAATAACTGACTTAGAGAAGTATATCAATCATTGTCGGATCAAATATCGAATTAACTTGGGAGTTTACAAAATCATTATCACCATATTTATAAAATCTATTCATGTTCTATTCGTATTGATGTCCAAAAATTCTAGTTAGCAAATTTTCATCTCCATTACTCAATTTAGTTTTGGTGCAATTGGCTAACATCTGTATATTCCAAAGGGAAAAGAAGAATGGTATAAGCACAGGTGGTGATAGTTTTTTTTTTTTTTTTTTTTGCTTAATTACATTTTTGGTCCTTATTTTTATTTTAGGTTTTAAATTTGTCCCTTATCTTTTAAAAGTTTCAAGTTGGTCCCTTATCTTTATTTTAGGTTTCAAGTTGGTCCCTTCCGTTTATTTTTAAACTATTTCGATTAAATTTGAACACGTGGCAAACTAATTTGGACACGTGGCACACTTGGACATATGACATGTGTGCAAATTTAACGGTAACAGTGAAAAAATTGACGGAAGAGACCAATTTGAAAAAATATATATATATATATATATTTTAACTAAAAAAAAAATTTGAAACCTAAAAAAAAGATAAGGGACCAACTTGAAACTTTTAAAAGATAAATGATCAACTTGAAACTTAAAATAAAGATAAAGGACCAAAAATGTAATTAAGTTTTTTTTTTTTTTTACTAATGGCGGTGGTAGTTAGAAAAGATAAATCAATTAATTCATTCTCTTAATCACCTTGCTCAACACATCTGTACAATTTAAGCCAATTTGAATATACACACATCTGTACAATTTAAGCCAATTTGAATATAAAGACGTTTCTATTTTTTAATGTTTTATGAAATTAGCAATTTAAATGGGAATGAAAATATCCATGGGGTAATGGATAATGGATTCTAAACTATGCTTCCAGGAAACAAACACCAAAACTAAAGGGAATAGAAGCACTAACTCAGTTTAACAAACAAAACTTCTGAAGCATTTCCAATCCAATACAATACCTTACATGAAAACACCACAGAGAGAGAAGCATACACTTTAATAATATTGAAGCTCAACTAATAAAAAGGCCTCATCTGCTACCTAACAGAAGACAAGAGCAAAACCTCTTCTATAATCACTAATGATACAAAACCTTTTCAGTCAAACTTGAAAGAACACTATCGGCACGAATGGCTCCGGGTAAGAATAAGGAATACAACCGAGGGAACAGAAATGACAGAATGCTATAATCACTAATGACCACACGAGGTAATACAAATTACATAGTGATAAAACCATTGACCGCAACTCCATAGCATGGGGGTAAGGATATGGAATACAACCGAGGGAACGCGCTTAAAGAAAGAGGAAGCTTCGACCATACAAGACAAAGCCTGTTCACAAATGACAGAAGTAGAGCAGATAGAAAATTCATCTCAAACGGATAATTGACAGTTGGCTAGCAAAAGCTGATGTTTAAATATATATGTTTCAAAATGTCAATCATTAACACCATTGCAGAAACGAAAGGGACAGTGTGACATTATTGCAATTTTGTAAGCATAATTTATCTGGGATGATCAATCATATAATGCTGAACATTTAGGGTCAGAATAAATTTGTAAACCTTTTCTGAGTGATAGTGTTGTATAAATGTCAATCATGATTTGTAAACCTTACATGAAATATATTACTTTTATCTCTACACATTACAAATTGACTATAAACAAAAAGTAGTGAGGTAATACATTTACTAGTGCCATATTTTGCTTTTGATAAATCACTAAACCTTGAGAGTAACATATATGCATAAGCTGAAACTATTATGCAGAATAGAGATCTCCACATAGACCATGAAACACCAAAGGAAATCATAAATTATATATGGCCTACATTAACAATCAAGAAATAAGCATCCCAACCAATATAGAAACCAAAACTAGTAGACTTTGATCACATTGTTAACATAGTTAATCTCAGCCACATTAGCTTGAGTAGACTAATAGGACATTAAGAACACAAAAACCAGCCACTGAAATATATCACCCAATAGCAGTAGACAAAGACTATGAGCTTTATCACAGTTAGCTCAATTATGAATTTTCACTTAAACATTTGTCTGAACTATGCAGAATTTTAAAATGGGTCAGATAGGGATAATGGGATCCTATTGCTTATCACTAGCATATGCCGGACACCAAAGCCAACGCGAAAGAGCAATGACCTATATGGCTTTAGTTCCTGGTATAATTCAAGCCTCTGCTATTCCCAAAGAATAAACTTATATGACTTTAGTTCCTAAATTTAGTTTTTGACAAATGATCAAAGCTTTGACAGTAACATATTCTCCTATGCATAAGTTGAAACTAATATGCATAATAGATTAGCCTCCACATAGACCATGAAACACCAAAGCAAATTATATATATTACATAAGGCCATCCATTAACAATCAAGAAATAAGCATAGCAGAAAAACAAAAAGTAGCAGACTGAAACATATTGTTAGCATATGCTAATCTCAACCACATTAGCTTGAGTAGGCCAATAGTACCCCCAACACAGAAACTGGATAATCAACCAGCTACTGCAATATTTCATCAATAGGAGCAGACAAGTAATATGAATCCCAATTGGTGGTTATCTATTTGGCTATAAAGCTCAAAACTTGCTGAAACTACAGTTTCCTAAAACCAAAAAAAATTAAATGTAATTAAGGAAACATCACTAGCAGTTACATCAGTTATAATCAGAGCAAAAACAACACTTCAATAAATAAAACGATTCAAAGACAATCCATACATGAGTTTTTTACTTAATAATGATAAAAACAACTAAACAATAAAAAATCACCAAAGACAAATCCTACATAAGTTTTTTTTTTTTTAACACAACATTTGAAATAGTAAATATGCAAAATTCTACTGAAAACCATTGCTACTTAACAGCATGCCCACAAACTTCTTCCTCAATTCAATAGTATTCATAGCGAAAAATCAATCACAGAGGTTGTTGTGTTTGGTTATAAGCACAGCAGTCATCACAACATCTTCAGCAGGTAGTCCTATTTCATTTAATATGGAGACAATTTAATTCCTCCTTTCAGCTGTGACTTTCTCGTGCATAAAATAAGAGGATAGTTGTTTCATATTCTCAACACCGCTAGCATAAAACTCACCTAACTTGTTCACTGAAGTTAACAAGCTATCAGAACCATCATCATTATGCTTCACCCTTTTCCCCCCACGCTTTCCAGTCCTATAATTAGTAGAATCACGTTGTGATTGGTTTGTTGGATTTGATCTTGGAGTAGCAGTGTTAGGTATGGGTGTTTCTGGTATCTGTGACTCAAAATAGTCTTCATCATCATTCAAATTAATTTCTGACCCTCCTCCTTGAGTTGATGGAAAATATTCCTTCTCCATCGCAGCAGGCATATCAACAGTGTCTTCTGCTGCATTACCAGATGCTTTATCTTTTCCAAATACAGTATCCTAAGTATCAAAGTGTGGAAATGGTTTTCCGTACAAGCCAATTGCAGTAGGATGAGACTACATTGAATAAAAAAATGTTTAGAAATATAAATTTAATGCAAAAGTGGATGTTATGAATAGATAAAATGTGAAATAGTATATGTCTCGTATTACCTTACACCATTGACTATAGATCTCCTTCTCAACCATATTCATCTTCCGAGTATCACAGATACCAGAAACACATTGAGGGGATATGTGAATCATTCCTCCAAATGGAGAGTATTCACAAGTCAAATATCTTCATAAGAATACTCATTAAAGAGTATTCATAAGTCCAAAGTTGAGAAAGCAAGAGAGAAGACTTTACATAATATGTTTGATCATCACTATGAATGTTTCTTTTTGCTCATCAAGTCATTCGACACGATAGTATAAATGTCGAAGTAAATGGTAAGGAAAAGCATTCCTTTTCTACTCACTTCGGTGGCGGAGCCAGGTAAAAAATATTGGGTGGGTCGCTAAAAAAAATAATATAACATATGAATTAAATACAAAAAATATATTTTATATAACAATTGAAGTTATAATAAGTACAAAGTTGGTCGATTGAGATAAAGTATCATAAATTTGCTCGTGTAAAAAAAATTTGGTCATCAATTTTTTTATTATATCAATACATTTATACTAAAAAGAGAATAATTATTTTTAATTGGTAAAAAATTATGATTTATTCACACACAAAATTGTCTCGTGGATTTGAAATTCACTTTACACAATGAAATTGATTTTTGTAAAGAAAACAAAAAACAAAAATAATGCATTTAACGTTTTTCAACATAATAAATTCTCAAGTAAAGATGATGAACATTCATACTTCTCTGGAAAATAATGCACAAATATGTTCCGGATTTACTAGTTGATCCTTCAAGCAATAAACTTTAAACTAGCGCTTGTTTACCAAATTTTTGGGTAAACAAATTGGCACGCCTAGTGAGATTATTTTGTGCATTTAGTTTTCTTTACAAAATAGTTTTTACTTAAAATTGGTTCTCAAATTTTTCAGTCGGTGCAAGTTTTCTACATATAAGTTATTTTGAAAGTGTGTGCGATTATGAAGTGGCAGAGTTCTTCCAGAAATGGTAAGACCACCCCCTAATAACGCTTCCACATCAAATAATCAAAATAGCAATCCTTCTAGTGCAAAAGAACAACCAACCCAAGCGTCGACAAGTAATGCTAGTACTTTGAGTACGACTTCGGGAACCGTCTCTTCGACGATTTTAACACCGGTCGGAGTAACTTCTCTAATGACCAATGTAACAATGAAATCTTTGACAATGCCAATAAGTTCCCCAACCCCTGTGATTAATCTTACCCAAGGAAATTCCAGTGACTTTCGAAGTCCTCCTAGGCCATAGTGATGTGGGTCGAAACCAAATCTCTAGAAACAAATTTTCTTGAAAGGGAAAGTGTGAAGATTTGGAAAACTGGTATATAATAAGAAACTGTAACCATTTCTTGTTGAATTTGCATGTAAGTTTGAAGTTGGAGGAACATTCCCCTCCATCCCCATAGGAAAAATTCTCTGCCTTCAAGCACCCGAAAGGGGCAATCCCCATGAGAATTTCAATTTACATGAAATTGATATCCCTAGTCAAGATCCTGCCCCTGTGCCCGATTCTGCTGCATAACAATCACTCAATATGGTCAACTCTGTCGTAAAAGTCCAAAAAAGGGATTAAAAAGCTAACTTGCTAAGTAGTACTTCAGTTTACAATTGAGTAGCATTTTAAGTCACATTGAGGTCTAACTTATCAAGTTTCCTATGTATGTATGTATGTATTAAGTGTATTTCCAACTTCTAAGAAAATAAGAAATATGCTAATAGCAAATAAGAAATTTGAATTCCAGGAAGCAAATAAACCAATGACAAAATGTACGGATATGACAAAATTATTGGAAAATCTAAGAATCCTCAATAAAAAAAAGCTGTGTTAAATTTAAAGTATGAGAGAGAGCACAGTCAGCATCAAATTCCCAGCATAGAAACTTTCATCATTCATCTCTAAATTATAAACTCAACCAAAATTTCAACAATTCAAGCATTGAAAATTTCTTATAAATCAACAATATATAAGAAATCCAAGTATTCAAGCAGAGAAAATCCCTACTTACATTCTTTTGTTATATATGCTTTGATTGTATATATCTCTCTACCCAGTTGATTCCTTGAGGTCGTATTGCATAGAAATTCTTTTGACAGCACTTTTACTCAGAACCCTTTTCGAATATAACTCTTTCAACAGGTTAGCTGCTAAATCCATTTCTTCTTCATAACAAAGCCCTTCAACAAGAATGGTATAGGTTTTCTCATTAGGCATGCATCCTTTACTGACCATCATCTGAAATATCTCTATCGCCAAGCCTATTCCTTGAGATTTGCAAAATCCAAGTATAAGTGTATTGTAGTGACCAACATTAGGAATATAATGATGTTCTTCCAAAATCCCGAATATCTCGAGAGCTGCATCAAGCATTCTTTCCTCAAACATTCCTCTTATCAAACACGAGTAAGTATAGGAATCTGGTGTATATCCATGAATTGTCATTTCATATAATAAGTGAAACGCTGGATAAGTATTCCCTTTGCGACACAAGACTCCAATCACTTCTTTGTAGAAATCATTAATAGGGCGGTTTTTTCTTTTCCCCCATTTTTCAAATATTAAGAAAGCCTCCTTCGCCTTCCCTTGCTCACAAAGCAAAGCAATAGCATTGTACGTTTCTCCGTTAGGGAAACACAACGGATAAATCATTTGGTCTAGACACTGAACTACAAGATCCACCTTCCCTTCCTTGCAGAGACGGGCAATAATCGGATTATAGCTATTAGCAGTCACCTCGAATCCACTTTTTTTCATTTCATCTAAAACTTTGAAAGCTTGATCAATTCTTCCATCTATAGAAAGAGAAGTGATCAATATGTTGTAAGTATCTACAGAAGGAGTGCGACCCTCTCTATCCATCTGTGCTAAAAGCTCGTACGCTTCCTCCCATCGCCCTTCATCGCACAAACTCCTTAACAAAATGTTATGACTGACAACAGTGGGTTGTATCCCTTTTTCCGGCAACTCTCTGAAAAACTTAAATGCTTCTTCTGTTCTACCTTCGTTTAACAATCTCGTCAACAGCACATTGTAGCTAAACACGTTAGGCTTAACACCCTTTGCAATTATTTCATCTACTCCCCTTTCCTTGTAAGCAGCATCGAGCAAGATAGCATATGTATATTCACTTGGAACAAGACCCTTCTTTATCATCCTATCTAAAATCTGCATACATTGATTCAATTTCCCCTGCCTACAAAGCCCTATAACCAAAGTGTTATAAGTAGTATTATTAGTTGGAAAATCATCCCCTTCCATTTTTTTAACCAATTGCATTGCATACCCAACATTACCTCTCCTACACAAAAAATTAACCAAAAATGTATATGAAGAAACATGAAGTCTAGTACCTGACCTTTCCATAATCTCCACAACCTTAACAGCTTTTCTAGATAGACCAGACTTACAAAGATCATACAAAAGCTGAGTTGCTTGAGTCACATCAGGCTTATAACCCTTACGAACCATGTGTTCTAAATGAAGAAATGCATCATTGAGTTTTTTCCCTCTGCTCTTTAGGTCATTCTCCTCAGCTTTCCAATCGGGCAGGTTAAAAACTGAATCTTTTGAAGGAATAGTGACCTGGGTCGAAACCAAATCTCTAGAAAAGAAAATTTTCTTGAAAGGGAAAGTATGAAGATTTGGAAAACTAGTATATAAGAAACTGTAACCATTTCTTGTTGACTTTGCATGTAAATTTGAAGTTAGAGAAACTGAATTCAGTAGTGTGGCCATTGTTTAATGATGATGTAATGTAATGAAGCTAAAGTTACAATACATAAATCAACATTATTGAATTGTTCTACTTGGCAATGTTACAAACACTTTGTGTGCACTTTAACTATGATGATGAAACTAATGATGACTTGAGTGAGAATATAGAAAGAAGGAAAGAGATATACCAGTGAGATGAATTCTGTGTTGCGAGATGAATTATGTCGAAATGAAACTGGGATTTGTGAAGTGAAGGTGATTCTGGATGACAATCTCCTTTTCCATTCATAAACAAATGACACGTTGCCCCAATTTTTGTAGGGTAGGGTGATTTTTTTTTTTATAATAATAAAAAATTTAGGGTGAGGCGATGTGCCCCGGTCAAAAGCAGACCTTAGGTCTCAAAGTGCGCTTACAAATGTGATTACAGTTACCTTCCTCCAAAAACACCAGTGAGACTCGAACTCAGGACCTCTCGGATTCAAGACCTGTCATTTTACTACTAGACAACATATTTGGAGTTGGTAGGGTGATATTGTTGGTCTATTTACATAATTTAATTTTAATTTACACTTTTTCTATTAAAATAACTAGATTACTACCCCTACAATGCATGAGTCTTTTAAAATGTTATACATAGCATTCAATTTAGTTTTATTATTTTTTGTGGACATATTAAATATAAAATATAACATTCAAATAATATTTGTAGAATACTATCAAATAAATGAAGTTAGAGAATACAAATATGTAATAAAAGCAAAAAGTGCAAAAAAAACTCACCAAAAATCTAGTTTTTATATCATATTTACTCGGTTGTTTTTTTAATTTTAAGGCAAAACTGAAGCAATTGTGAGAAAACGGTAGGAGGTCAGTTGATTTCGAAAGATCATGGCGAAAATATGATGAACCATTACATTTATCTAAATTAAATTTCATAGGAGGAGTGAACTTAGGAGGATGAATAAGACAATCAAATCTATCCTTTAAAATCAGACCAAACTGATGCATCTTATTGTATAATAAAATGACTCAAACACCATACTGAATATTATAAAAATCACGCAATGCATGTCATCCATGTGTAAAATATATATTGTCATTAATGTTTTCAACTAAAACTTCAAATTGACTTTCGTTTGGATCAATAAGTGTAGCATAACGATATATATTGTCATGAAAATCAGATTCAAACATTTTTTGTTACATGACTGCGCCCTAAAATAAAAACAAGGGTTAAATATGTTTTTGGTCTCTATAGTTTCGTCGAATTTTATTTTTAGTCCCTGAAGATTTTTTTCGCACTTTTTAGTCCCTGAAGTTTTGTCCGTCAGTGTTTTTAGTCCCTACTTTTCATTCAACTCGCACTCAACTCGTGCATATCATTCGAAATTTAAATTTTTTTCTGCGGTCATGTTTAGTACATTATATGAATCTCTCTTACAAAAGTTTAAATTTTTTTAACAAGAGATTAATTAAATATGAATTTTTTAGTTTTTTGCATATAAAAATTCATAAATAATTCAACTTGTGTTAAAAAATTATAAATTTTTATCGGAGATGTTCTTATAATATTATAAACATGAATACAAAACACAATTCAAAAATGTAAAAATATACAAGATATAGAAGAGTTTGATTAAAAGCAAGGACTAAAAACACTAACGGAAAAAACTTCAGGGACTAAAAAGTGCTAAAAAAATCCCAGGAACTAAAAACGAAATTCTGTGAAACTATAGGGACCAAAAACATATTAAACCCTAAAAACAATAACAATGTTAAATATTTGTATAGTGAATCGCAATGAGGTATTTTTTTAACAATTTATTTGAATTAAAATAGGATTTAAGCATGGTTACTTAGGGTTAGCCTGAGGAATATATCTTTATATGTTATTATTATAATAATATATCTTAATTAAGGAAAAACATATATTGAATATTAAAAAAAAATCAGGTAGATCAAATAAAAATAACTGGATTAGAAAAAAATCTTTGAATGGTTGATAAAAACAAGAAATGGTGTTAATTCAGGTAGATCAAATAAAAATAATTGAATTAGAAAAAATAGATCGAATGTGTGATAAAAAAAAATGAAGTTGATTTTCAAGTAAACAAAATCAGACATTATTATGAAGAAAAAATATATCTTGGATTTGAAAAAAAAAAAAATTATTATAAAGATTTAATGTGTGTTGAAAAAAAATGGAGTTGATTTCTAGGAAAATAAAATTAGGCATTGAGAGTCGTAGTTATTAGTTGGTGTAACCAAAATATATCAAATGAATTCAAATAGCTTAGTGGTAAATGAACTAAATAATCTTGAGAGGACATGGGTTGGATTTTAACATTTTTAATAATTAAATTAGAGTTTAAGTAAGATTAGATTACGGTTACTTGCAGACTTAATTACTTTTTTTAATATCAAAGAGGGCTTAACGCCCAAAAAAAATTACAAGGAAATCAATCAATCGAGGGGTACTATGTCCCAAACCATCAGAAACAAATAAATGCCTAATTTTGCCCGGACAAACATCAAAATAAACAATAGTGCAATTCAATTCACAAGTCGTGTTAGCGAAAACATCTGCACATTGATTAACTTCCTATAAGAGTGAGAGATGTGCACCTCTCAATCCATATTTAAAAGTCTATTAATACTCTTCACCAAAGCATAACCCATGCTACTCTTTGATCTTCCTGCGACTACTGCTAGTTAGTCAATATGTAGCTCAACCACTTGCAAACCCAACAACCTTGCATATTTTAGCGGAGTAAAATTATAAGGGCGTGTTTGTTTGCCAGATACACAATTGATTCCCAAGATTAACTTTCCCAGGAACATAAATGCAGAAACTTTATTCCCAGGAACATAGAGAAAAAAAATGTTTGGTGAGTAATTTTATTCCTGGACATTTTTCCTTGGGAGTTTACAAAATCATTAACAAAATAGAATAAGTAAACTATGTTTGGCTTGCATATATATTCCTGGCAATGAATGTTATAATTATCAAAATACCTCTAATTTGTAAGCAATGAAACCAATTAACTTGGGAGTTTACAAAATCATTATCACCATATTTACAAAATCTGTTCATATTATATTTGTATTGATGTCCAAAAATTCTCGTTAGCAAATTTTCATCTCCATTACTCAATTTAGTTTTGGTGCAATTGGCTAACATCTGTATATTTCAAAAGGAAAAGAAGAATGGTATAAGCACTTGCGGTGATAGTTTTTTTTTTTTTTTTACTAATGGCGGTGGTAGTTAGAAAAGATACATCAATTAATTCATTCTCTTAATCACCTTGCTCAACACATTTGTACAATTTAATCCAATTTGAATATAAAGACGTTTCTATTTTTTAATGTTTTATGAAATTAGCAATTTAAATGGGAATGAAAATATTCACGGGTTAATGGATAATGGATTTGTTCGCATGGGTGTATATTTGACGATGGTGGTTGTTATGCACTGTATATGATAATGTTTTCTGTATGTATGTATATTTAACGTATCCTCCTTGTTGTGAGTAGATGCTTATATATAGGCATTGATAAGAGATAATGGAGGGAGTAGTTGATTCATTAATTATGGAATAGTGGAGCCATGGCGGAGTGAACATAGGGAGTCATGGACTATTGCTATGACCAAGTCATTTTGGGCTTTCTCTTACTTGGGCGTGTTGGGCCTAGGCAAATAGACCCTAGGTATCCCGCCCGGTACATAGCCCTCCAAGCACAAGGCTCTGAGGAGGCTTTAGATAACAATCATGGATAACACATGTATATTTAACAGATTTACAACAATAAGTCTTGGCGAGACGACCATAATTTGACTAAATTGAATCTTATTATTTAGAATTGGAAGTATGTGCTAAATTTGCACAAAGTAATAAGCAATAGCGATATAACCTCGTTTTTAATATGGTAACCATTGTTGACGATATAAGTGTATCATAACACCTAAAGTATTGTCTTTTTGTATGAATGTCATTTATCTTTATGCTAGTAATATTTTTTGTTTGAATGAAGCTTTTGTCGTTTATTTATTCATACTTTATATGGGTTAGCCATTTATTTTATGCAAAGATCTTGATACGTTTTTTCCGAGTCGCCAATCGAGATGGGAATCGTGGCGAGACTCTATACGAGTCGCCAATGAAAATGGAGATTATGATGAGACTCTCTTCAAGTCACCAATGAAGGTGAAGATCGTGACGAGACTCTCTTCGATTCGCCAATGAAGATGAAGATCATGGTCAGAGCTCTTTTTAGAGTTGCCACCCAATATGAAGATCCGGGCAAGACTTTTATTAGTCGCCAAAATAAAGATCACGATAGGACCCTCTTCGAGTCGCCAAAATCAAATGACACTTTGCGTCCATTCACACGGAGATTTGTCTATTTATATCACATGGAGATTTATAGCGAACTATGGCGCTTTCGATCGCTTTCGGTCAAATGGAGCTTTATAGCACATTATGGCGCCTTCAGTCAAATGGAGCTTTGACAAGACTTTTTTAATTGCTTCATGGCAAGACTTTTGTGGTCACTTTATCATGGCAAGTCTTGGTAGACGCCTCATAGCAAGTCTTGATAGACGTCTTATTTTCATTGCAAGTCTTGGTAGACGCCTTATTTTCATGGCAAGTCTTGGTAGACACCTAATGGCAAGTCTTGGTAGACACCTAATGGCAAATCTCGATAGACGCCTTATTTTTCATGGCAAGTCTTGGTAGACGCTTTATTTTTCATGGCAAGATCTTCTTCAAGTCGCCATATCAAATGACGCTTTGTCTTTTGGCGTTTTATCCAAGTGACGCTTTTATCAAATAGAACTTTATATCAAATGATGTTTTGCCTCAAGTGCCTGCTTTATAGCGCATCATTAGTTTTCTGATGAACAACTCCACCTGCAAGAAGAAGCATTTGTGCTGAAACTATATATCAAAGTAAAAAACGAAGAAGCAGTAGCAAAACAACACTAATTATAATAATGATTGTAGCACCCTTTATGCTTAATTTTATGTGATGATGTAGTTTTGAAGGAAATTCTTTTAGTAATTGGATTGGAAGACCCTACGGTGGTGGTGTTGAATGGCATGGTTTTTCTATCAAATGCTTTTTCACTAAAAATCTATATAAGAAATTGAAGTTATATATACTACACTTAAAGAAAGTTGAATGGGAATAGAACACACACTACTGTTATCTAATAGAGGCTTTATATTTTGGCAAGTCACTACACTACATCTTATTCTAACCATATGACATAGTATAGTTATTAAACCCAATCTAACTTTAGCAAACATGGTGAATATAACCCAATTTATTTCGGCGAGTATTAACTCAGTCTACTACGACGAAAACAACTCGCCTATTTATCTCTACTTAATTAAGGCAAGTATTATTTGTTACGAAGGAATTCACCTCATCAATTAATATCTACTCGAGGCGAAAACTACTCGCCTCGTCAGCTTTTGAGCTGTAATTTATTTTCCGAATCATTACAAATAGTCATTTAAGCGTGAATGGCAAGAGGAATTATTTGTCACATACTATGTATCTGAATTCAAATTAAAAGAAGTTCAAAGAAGATAGTATAACATTGTTGCACGTTTAGAGATCGTAGATATCAAGTCAAAATTATTTAATATATTAAGAGATATAAGCTTATAGAGTGACTCATCACACTAATCTGTAAAATATATCATGATGTTGGTTTGGTATGAATTTTTTCATCTCACAGCCGTCAAATGACGGTTACTAAAATTATGGGACTATCTATAAGTAAAAATAGTAACCGAGAGATAATGTGTCGGACAAGATCAACTTCCGAAAATTATGAACCAATCTAATATGTATACAATTTAAATACCAACAAAAAAAAAAAGGCTTTAATGCAGTTTTGATCCCCCTATTTTAAAAAACTTGAACTTTTGATTCCCCTATTTTAAAAGCCACCTTTTTTATCCCCCTATTGTGAAAAACCTGAAGTTTTGATCCCCCAACTCATTTTGGCCAAATTTGAGATGATGTGTCAACCTCATTGATGACGTGACAATGTCTATGTGTCAACCTCATATTCCATGTCATTATTTTTTTAAAAATAAAAAATTATATTTTAAAAGTATTAAAAAAATAAAATAATTAATAATAATTAGAAAACAGTAAAATCAACCTTTATACATGTATATGACTAAAACTCAATAAATTATCCAAATATATAATTTAAAATCACTAAATTATCCAAATATATAATTAAAAATCAAATAATTATCCAAATATATAATTAAAAATCACTAAATTGCCCATATAATTAAAATCCAATAAATTACCCAAACATATAATTAAAAATTACTCCCTCCGTAACGGTATATAAGCAAAAAAATTCAAACTAAATTGTTACAAAATATAAGCAAATTTAACTTTTCTCATCATATAAAAGTATAGAATGCCAAAAGTACCCTTAATTAAATGTGATACAATTCTTCACATTACTCCAAACTCAATTAATGAATGGTGCCTTGAAAAAATAGTACTCCAACTTTCCAAGTAGTAGCATGCGTAATGGTAGTACTCCTACCTTCTTTTTTCTTTTTCTTTTTTATTTTTTCTGATTCTTCAGCTACTATAGTGATTGAAGTATTATTATAAATTCAGTATTTTTGGCTTTTGTACTCTAGAATGAAAAGAAACTGAAGAGTTTGCATTGAAATATTATAAAAAACTAAAGGAAGTAGGACTAGTTATTAATGGCGAACTGATTTTGTCGGCTTACCTTAATGAAGGTGTTTGCTTTTACAGTAAACAAGGAATATTAATTATTGTAACTAAACAATTTTCACAAGGGTACAATTGACTAATTACTAATATAATGTGGGTAAATTGGGTACTGCAGTTGAGAATAAATAAAGCTGACCACATTTCTTAAACTGTGTGAATTGACGATTTTTGCTTATATACCGTTCCGGAGGGAGTACTAAATTACACATAAATTGGCCAAAACACTAGAATTCAAAATACCAAAACACTAGTAGTATTATCTAACATCTCAGATGTAGATTACTTGATACCAAAACACTAGTAATATTCATAAGATGCTTACAAAATACCAAAATATTATAACATCTAAGATGTTCCAAAATACTAATTGTAATCAAACTATTATGCTTGTGAGTCTTGGGTATGGGGTTGAGCTTGTGATCCCCGGTCTATAACAGTCTGACCGTGATCATTTTTTGCCTTCTTCTTTGGTTTGACCTTTACTTGAGTTTCAGCAGCAGGATATTTCGTGTTCAAATTTTGTTTATACAGTAAAACAAAACATAAAACCAGAATTTTAGTTAAAACCCTAGACATGTTTCTTACACACTGTTTCGCTGATGGCCTATACAAACAATAATAAAACCACTGTTATATAAAACCCTAGACATGTTTCTTTCAAAATTGAATCAAACACTAAAACCCTAAACATTTTTTGGTCCACCACCACTATTAAAATAATAGCAACTAAGTAACAATGGAGGACCACATCTATTATTAAATGAAGACAACCAAAAGAGACGATATGTACCGCAACAACTACTAAATTAAGTGTCTGTCAAACAAAAACTACTACAAAAATAAGTGAATACCACAAACATACCACATACAATACTTCTGAAGTAGCAAAGTTTTTCACAAGAAAGGGGGGGGGGGGGGGGGGGGGGTTTGAATTGTGAACCTTTAAAATATTCCCTATAAAAATTATCAATCACAATATACTTGAAGAAAATGATTAGATTGTTAGTTAAACCAAATAACCAAAAGTGTTACAGTCTGGAGATCGATCTCCCAATCACTCTCTGACAGTATATATATAACTATTAAATTGTGATGTGTGTGATTAGTGATTGCACAAATTAAATCAGAGTAAGGAAAGAGAAAGCACACAATAATTTATCCTGGTTCACCCAAAATGCTTGGGCTAGTCCATTCCCCACACTCCTTGTGAGATTGTCCACTAGGAGATGCTAATGATCTCAAGTTACACTTCCTTTGATCTAGATCCAAGATCAAATAATCTTCTAAGCCCTACAAGCTTAATCTACCTCAGTCACACTGACTATGAAGGTGTCACTCAATTAGTAGTTACGTACTATCTTGAGCCAATGGTTACAATGATGAAGGATTTTGGAATCAAAGCCTATTCACTCAATACACTTATGAGAAGCTTTGAAAATGGATGGATAAACTCTCAAAACACTCACTGGATATTCTAATCCTAGATATATATGAATTACAGATCTGAGTGAGAGAGAAAAGAAGAGCTCGTGATAAAACTTGTAATGCAAAAACAAGTGTTGAAGTTGTAGTGGAGACTCTTGCTCTTCACAGTTGCCAAAGACCTCTATATATAGATGAGTGATGATCAGGGAGTCTTGGCCACGAAGTATATCCGTTGGAGGCTTGAAAATAACGGCTAGTTGCTCTGCAAATTGACAGCTCATGTAATTTGAAGAAAACAGATCAGTCTGAGATTGATCTTCAAAGTTTCTTCTTCTGACTTTTAAGAGAGGAGCGTATTGCTAGCTGTTGTTGAGCTGTAATGTTGCTGTACGTTGCTTAACAAACAAGTATAGCCGTTGTGCAGCTTTTGGATAACCTTTGAACAGCTGTAGCAAGCTGGTGTCACTCCAAGTGATGATTTTCTCTTTCCAGCATTGGTCTGAGATCGATCTCCCAATTCTGGCGTGAATGACATTCTTCTTTTTAGAGCAAAGAAGCTAGAGCACGAAAAGTCCAGCTGTTATGGATAAAAACAGCAGCTGGATGATGTACTTGATGTTCCATAGTGTCCTTGTTGCAAGTACAATTGTCATATAGAAAGAGAAACTTCATTGGAGAATGTTCCTACTTTATTCTTTTAAGTACAAGCCAATTCTCAAGACCAGATTGTGCTGTCTAATTCTCCATGGTCCATATAAGATTAGTTCCATTAATTGAGTATAAAAATATCCTTGTGTCATATGCTCAATCTTCACATGTTCAAATCATAGAACTTGGTAAAAGAAGTAAGTTCTCTATTCATGAGAGAAACCTTTGCCTTAAATGATCTCTTGGATGTGTAGATAATTCGTGAGAGAAGCCCAAGAGAAAAGTGATCATTTGTCTTGTACATAGTTGACTTATCCATAAGTCCTTTTGCTTTGATTGTGTGAAAATGATGTTTGCGCAGGTCTCAGAGATCAATCAGAGACCATTCTCCAAGCTTTTGTTTTTATCACAATAAAAACATGATATTTGATCTAAATAGCTCAATTGTTCCTAGCTTAATAAAACACTCAAGAGCACTTGTTAGATACCAAAAAGATTAGAATTACACTAAAAAATAATTAAGAGGTTTGTTATCTTTATACAAAACGGTTTAGAAAGCATATGGGGAGCCCCTCAAGGATTAAAGATTCAGGAATTGGGAGGGAAAGTGCTACAATTCTTCATGACTGACATAGCTGATCAAGACATAATCTTACAAGGAAATCCATGGATTTTTAGAAATTCTTGGCTAGTAGTCAAACCATGGGATAGGGGAACAGATATCCACACTATTGATTTTGATCATGTTCCCATATGGATACAACTTTGGGGCCTACCACCCCACTGCAAAACCAAAAAAATGGGAGAAAGCATTGGAGCTCTAATGGGAAATGTGGAAGCTTCAGAGTTCTATGAATATCCGGGCAAAAGAGTTATAATCAAAATAAAGGTGGCAATTAACATCCATAACCCGATTACTTCTGGCATACATATGGGAAACCCCATAGATGGAACATGTTGGATTGACTACCGATATGAAAAACTCCCACAAGTGTGTTTCAAGTGCGGTATGATTGGGCACGCTGACAAACTCTGCAGAAACCAGGCTCTAGATCTGGAAACTTTGGCCCCTCTAGGTCCTTGGATAAGATCTACACAGTATGGGAGAAGGAAGATGGAAGACAAAGACAAAAAATACCACAGTAACCCCTCACACTCCAAGAATTTTGGTCAATACAGTCCCCCCGTACCCTCAGATCTCTTAGAAAAACTGGCAGCCATGAAAGTAAACAATACCAGCCCAACAAAAGAACCCCAAACAAACCCTGCCAACCAGCCCACACAAAGCACAAAAAACCCCAATCAGAATGAATTACATATCTTACAAGATGACAAAAACAAAAAAGCTCACAACCTTAGCTACATTCAAGACACTATGAATTTGGAAAACCCCCCCGACTTAATAGCACAAAATCAAAGCTTTCAAGCAAAGAGACAAAAAATGGAAGACTTCGCAAGGGTAGGCTCTGCTAGGCAGGCCAGCCCACGACCATGAAACTACTATCTTGGAACTGTCAGGGGCTGGGGAACCCCAAGACAGTGAGAGCCCTCAAAAAGCTCCTAAATAGCTACCAACCTGACATCATCTTTCTCATGGAGACAAAGCTTTTGGACAAGCAATATCAGTTCCTCAACAATTACAAAGATAACTACTCTTCTCATACTATTAACTGCTCGGTTACAGGTGGGGGAAGAGCTGGGGGTCTAGCTCTCATTTGGAATCATTGTAATGTGACTATGGAAATAAAAAACTATGATTTAAACTACATTGATATGATGCTCTCTACTCCTTTTAATAATCTAAGCTGGAGGGCCACTGGTATCTATGGCTACCCTCAAGCCCATAATAAGTATCTTGTCATTTAATTAATGATTTGTCTTGCCTAAATAACTGCACTAACTGGCTTGTGTTTGGGGATTTCAATCTTGTTTTGAGTAATGAGGAGAAATCAGGGGGTAACCCCATTGAACCAAACATAACCACAAGCTTTCAAAATACTTTATGTCATTGTGATTTACAGGATCTAGGATTCAAAGGAAGCATCTACACTTGGACTAACAGACACTCTGAAGATAGCCTAATCCAATCCAGGCTTGATCGTTTCTTAGCTACCTCTGAGTGGATCTCTAGCTTTCCGAATTATGTGAATAATCACTTGGTCAGATACAAATCTGACCACTGCCCTCTCTTATTAGAATTCTCAGCTCTTAATTGCTACAGGACTAATAACAACTACCATGAGCCAAAGAAATTTGAGCAACTATGGACCACTGATGATCAACACACCAGCATTGTTCTAGAAGCCTGGCAAACTCATAATGGCAGCCTAGAGGAAAAACTACACCATACTCTCAATGCTCTCCACAGCTGGGGTAGAAAGACTTTTGGTGTCATTCCAAAGAGAATAAAGGAAGCACAACAGAACCTCCATAATCTGCAACTTATTCAGAATACCCAAAACCTTACTCAACAAATTCTTAATAAGGAGAAAAAGCTAGATGACCTATTGGCAAAAGAAGAAATGTGGTGGAGCCAAAGATCCCGGGCTCTTTGGCTCACTCATGGGGATAAAAACACTAAGTTCTTCCATCAAAAGGCCAGCCAAAGGAGAAGGAAAAATAAAATTGAAGCTATTAAGGACACTATGGACACCTACCACACTGACCCAGATGAGATTGAGGAAGTTTTTATTACCCACTTCCAACAACGTTTCTCTACCCAAACCAGCATAAATGTGGCTGAAACTGTGCAAGTGGTCAAGAACAAAATAAATCAAGACATGCATGACTATCTCAAAATGGATTTTACTACTGAAGAGGTTTTTAGTGTTATTAAGGATATGAAGAGCCTTGCTGCTCCTGGGCCCGATGGTCTCCCTGCTAGATTCTACCATACCTATTGGGACATCGTTGGCCAAGAGATTACTAAGGAGGTGCTAAAGGTTCTCAACCAGGGAGGCAACCCTCAACCTTATAACAACACTCACATCTGCCTCATACCTAAGAATAACAACCCTTACTGCCCTAGTGAATTTCGTCCTATTTCCCTATGCAATGTTACCCTGAAGATTATTACCAAAACCATTGCCAATAGAATCAAAACTATTCTCCCCAATATAATCAGCCATAACCAAAGTGCATTTGTTCCCGGACGACTCATAACTGATAATACCATAATTGTTAATGAAATCTTCCACTATCTTACCCAAACCTCAAGAAAAACAGCATATGTGGGAATAAAGACAGACATGGCAAAAGCCTATGATCGTGTTGAATGGGTTTTCCTCCAAGCCACTTTGGAAGCTATGAATTTCCCCCAAAACATGGTGAACACCATCATGAAATGTGTCTCAACTGTTTCTTTCTCTATACTAATTAATGGGAGACCTACAAAGGCATTCATTCCTGAGAGAGGTCTAAGACAGGGAGATCCTCTCTCTCCCTATCTCTTTATTATTTGTGTCGACGTTCTCTCTGGCCTTATAACTAATGCTCATCAAAATCAGCTTATTCATGGGGTTAAGATAGCCCCATGTGCCCCTGAGATAACCCATCTTTTCTTTGCTGATGACAACCTTATGTTTTGCAGGGCAAATGAAGTAGAAAAAAATCAAATTAAAAACATCATTACCCAATACCAACAAGCCTCCGGAAAGTTGGTAAACTATGATAAATCTGAACTTATTTTTAGCAAAAAAGTCCCTCATGTCATGAAACAAACCATACAACATATCCTCCCTATGATCCATGTGGATCACTACACCAAATACCTAGGACAACCTACTTTCATTGGCAGATCTAAGAAGCAGGTTTTCAACTTTATACAAGACAAGGTTTGGAAAAAGCTCAAAGGGTGGAAGGAAAAACACTTATCTTTTGCAGGCAGAGGTACCCTCATAAAAGCTGTGGCCCAAGCTATTCCCACCTACCTAATGAGCAGTTTCCTAATTCCTAAAGGCCTATGTAACCACATGGAGAGTATGATGAGCAGATTTTGGTGGGGCAGTAATGTTGATAAAAGGAAAAGTCACTGGGTCAATTGGAAGAAGACTTGTAAACAGAAAAAGTTGGGCGGAATGGGCTTTAGAGACCTCAGAGCTTTTAATGAGGCCCTATTAGCTAAACAAGGATGGAGAATTATGACTGAACCTCAGTCTCTATTAGCCAGAACTTTAAAGGCCAAATAGTTCCCCCACTGTAAGTTTCTTCAGGCTAAACAAAGCACTAGATCAAGTTCCACCTAAACAAATTCATCTCTTATGGAGAATTATACACAATGCTATCCCTGTTAAGACTAACCTTCTAAATAAGGGCATTCTTTGTGACTCTATGTGCCCTATTTGCAACAAATGTGCTGAATCGATTGATCACACCTTTTTTCATTGTGATTGGGCTAGGAGGGTTTGGTTCTGCTCCCCCTTAACCATTACAACTACTAATGTACAGTCTCTATCTTTTACAAATTGGCTCATATATATGCTCAATAACTCCACAAAGGAAAGCATGCAAATCCTATCAACTATTACATACAGCATATGGCAAGCTCGAAATTACAAGGCTTTTCAGCAAAAAGACACACCTGTTACTGAAGCAGTGGAGCGTGCTTTGAAAAATCTCCGTGATTACCATATCCACCTCGTTGATGCTCGCCGTCAGACTAAGCCATTGAACACCTCAGTTGTCCGTAACAACAAGAGATGGAGTCCCCCTCCCTTGAACTTCCTTAAACTCAACGTGGATGCTCATCTATCAGATGATGGCCGTTGGGGATTTGGTCTGGTCTTGAGGAGGGACGATGGCTGCTGCGTTGGAGCGGCGACTCGAGTTTGAGATGGTTCAAACGATGCGGCTCTAGCCGAAGCTACTGGTCTTCGTGAGGTTCTCGGATTTGTGGAACAACAACGCCTCAGTAACGTCATCATTGAGATCGATGCAGAGAATATTGTTAATAGCTTTCAGAAGAAAATTTTCCCCAAATCAAATTGGGGTCGTATGGTTAATTTCTGCTCTAGGGTTTGCAAGCAAAGGGAAAGCGTATCTGTGAGATGGGTAAACAGAGTTGGAAATCAAGCTGCTCATGTGCTAGCACGATGGGCTATGGTTGAGCCTAACATGTTTTGGTCTACAAATTTCCCTGATTGTATTAAGTACCATATCCTCAAAGATATGGGTTGTGTAACCTAGGCTTTGTTTCATAATAATATTTTTTCTTCTTTCAAAAAAAAAAGTTAAATATTATACTATCATTATTAGAGTGCTGCTACATATCAGAAAGTCGATTTACTAGCTTGCAAAAAGGTTATTATTAAAAAATTATTAGCTGCCAAAAATTGTAAAATAAAATGAGAAAGGATGAAATAACCACCACCTCAAGAGTTGGAGAGTTTATTATGCTACATACAATATAGGCCAACATATCTTTGAATTAATTTAAAATTTACATTCAATTTTACTGATCAATTCTATTAGAAGTAGATGCATTTAAGCTTCTGTAAAATAAGTCAGGCTTAGAAATGAATGAACAGAAGCCGTTAATGGTGGATTACTAAGACAATATGAACAAAAACCGCAACAAAAACAGATTTAATCAACTTATCTGAGATGATCCGCGGCGAGACGACAATGTTAGATGGTAGGCTGGCGACAATAGCTCGGCGAGACGGCAAATTTAGATCCATGTCATTGTAAAGAAAATCAAACATGAGTTAATCCAAATTAAAAATAAAGAACATATGTGAATGTTTCTAATTAAAATAGAAATAAATAGCATAACATCAACAATTAGGTGAGAGTGGGAGAGATTAAAGAAAACAAGAGGAATTGAACGAAGATGCTCAATTGTTCACACATAAAAATTGCCCTTTTTCTACCAAAAAAATAAAAATTGCCCCTTTTTGCAAATTGAAAATTGATGAACTTTGATGACCACAGATAGACAAATCCTTGAACTGGATTAGAAGCATACATAAGGAAATTATATTGTAAAACAACTACTACAAACCAAAAAGGCGTTAGAGAAAAAGCACATCTCCTGTGTGGAATCATTCATCGGCCAAATAAGGATATTGAACAGAGAATTAGACTGGATTGGAAGCATACACATAAGGAAATTATATTAAAAATCATGAAAAACTATCACGCCCCAACAAATGAATTATTGGTAAATAACTTTAAATTGAACTGCAAACAGAGAATTGGAACCGACAGACAATTATGAATTATTGGTATATAAATACTATGGTTATATTATATATAAACACGCACAATGAATTCAAAACTCTATATGCCTTTAGCAAATGCGCACAGACCATTAATAATATCACGTATATCACGATTGATAATATGCAGTGACCATAAATATAATGTTTCTACCGATATAACCAACAATATTGTAGAAACTAACAGGAGCGAAACACGATAGCATGATAAAGGAAAGGGAACACCTGATTAGCTCATTGGATTTCCGCCGTTGGATGATGATCAAGAATGGTTGATATACTTTCCGTGTTGAGATACAACTTGAGGCCTAGGAATTGTTTTACCGAGGCCCCACGGTGGGTGCCAAATGTTCCTGCTAGAGATGCAGGGGGTGTATGGTGGTTGTTATGCACTGTATATGATAATATTTTCTGTATGTGTGTATTTTTAACGTATCCTCCTTGTTGTGAGTAGATGCTTATATATAGGCATTGATAAGAGATAATGGAGGGAGTAGTTGAATCATTATGGAATAGTGGAACCATGGTGGAGTGAACATAGGGAGTCATGAACTATTGCTATGACCAAGTCATTTTGGGCCTTCTCTCACTTGGGCGTGTTGGGCCTAGGCAAATAGACCCTAGGTATCCCGCCCGGTACAGGATTCTAAATTATGCTTCCAGGAATGAAACACCAAAACTAAAGGGAATAGAAGACTAACTCAGTTTAACAAACAAAACTTCTGAAGCATTTCCAATTCAATACAATACCTTACATGAAAACACCACAGAGAGAGAAGCACACACTTTAATAATACAACTAATAAAAAGGCCTCATCTGCTACCTAACAGAAGACAAGAGCAAAACCTCTTCTATAATCACTGTTAGAAATAATATAAAATAATTGATGTAGCCTTTTCTAACAGCTTAAACTTTTGGGATAATCGGTTATTTGACATGGTATCACAGCCTTTATGACTAAGTGGTCTAGAGTTCGATCCCCGCTCCCCTCACTTTTTAATTAAAAAGTGGAATTTAAGCATATGGTAGGTGGGCCTATGCAATTTATTTGACATGGTATCAGAGCCTATACTAGATCCATTTGTTGATTGTTGTGGAGAGCTCCCATATTTGGGTCACCCGTTGTTGTTGATTCCACGCACCAAACCCAATAGTGCTATAATCACTAATGACCACACGAGGTAATACAAATTACACAGTGATAAAATCATCGACCGCAACTCCATAGCATGGGGGTAAGGATATGGAATACAACCGAGGGAACGCGCTTAAAGAAAGAGGAAGCTTCGACCATCCAAGGCAAAGCCTGTTCACAAATGACAGAAGTAGAGCACAAATTTTTTGGATGTCGAGTTATTAATTAACTTTGAATCGCAATTTAATATTCCTCCACCGATCTTTAATTTATCCGAGGGAAAGGGAAAAAGTTCGAAAAAACCCTATTTTTTAGAGATGAAGGTCTGGGGGTTAATTATACGAAGGGAAGGTACTAGCACCCTAAGTATCTATAGTACTCTATAGGAACCTCTTGTTTCTATTTCTAACTTTGCGCTTTATTTTTAATTGCTTGTTAAAATGTATAAGTGTAGGAATTAAGGTGATAAATAAAAGGTTTAAAGTAAAAAAGAAGAAAAATGTTTTTTGTTGATTTTATTTGATTGGAGAGACAAGTCTCATGCCTACGTACCCGAGGGATCAAACCACCGTAGTTCGGGGTAAAAGTTACGAGTAAATTTGTTTGTTTGATTTTAAAGTTTTGAAAAATGGTTTTAAAGACCAAAAAAGCCAAAAGTGGCAAAATGTGAGTTTGATTGATGTTAATTTGTGAAGAAAGTCTATCTGGTTAAATTGATTGAAGTTTGATTATGAAATAAGACGCGGACACTTGGTTTAAAATCCAAGGTTTGTTGGAAAAAAAGATTTGAGTGATAAAAGACACTTGGTTTAAAATCCAAGGTTTTTGCATGATTAAAAATATTTGATTGAAGAAAATGCACTTGGTTTAAAGTCCAAGGTTTTTGCGGGAAAAAGGAACACTTGGTTTAAAATCCAAGGTTCTACCGATAAAAGAAGCCATTGGTTTAAAGTCCAAGGCGCTTGGTTTAAAATCCAAGTTTGTGATAAAAAAGACTCCTAGGTTAAAATCCAAGGTTTTCACGATAAAAAGGGCACTTGAGTTAAAATCCAATGCCACTTGGTTTAAAATCCAAGTTTGAGATAAAAAGAACTCTTGGGTTAAAATCCAAGGTTTTCACGGTAAACGATGATGCACTTGGTTTAAAATCCAAGGCAACTTGGTTTAAAATCCAAGTTTTGCGATAAAAATACTCTTGGGTTAAAATCCAAGGTTTTCACGATAAAAAGAAACGTTTGGTTTAAAGTCCAAAGTTTTGAAAATGTATGATGACAAAAAATATTTTTGTGCTTTTTTGAGAATAAATTGTTTCGATTTTTTCGAAGAGGTGTTGACCTCATTTTTTTGAGAAGAAAATGACTAGCTATTTCAATTGGAATGTTGGGTTCCAAATTAATAGAAAAGTAGCGCGAAAAATTATACTAACGTCGCAATAAGAAAATTAAGCGCGAAGACAAATCGTAATGATATTTTGATCAAAACGGTGTCTTTTCCTCGGAAATTAATATTCTAACGCTTTGGCGGAAAGCAATAAAATAAATATGCATGAGATGCAATTTTCATTTATAGTGTACATTTGTTCCTAATTACATTCTAAAATATTTACGAGAAAATAAACATGAAATGATTGCAAGAGAGAGGATGCTATGCAATTTTTATTTATATTTACATCAAATCCTAAAATACATACTAAAGTCCTTGCAATAAAAATAAATAGTTAATTAATTAGGCAATAAATTAATTATTAGATTAGATAAATTATTAATAATAAGTAAAATTGACATGTATGAAGAATGATAAGTTAGTAAGTTGGTATCAATAATTAGGCATAATGAGCATAAATGAAAATGTTAGATTAGTGAACAAATATATATAAAACATGAATTAGAGCAAAAAATAAGCACACATAATCATGAAATGAATAATTAACAAAAAATAAAAAGAACCTCAAATTAGTGCTTATTTTGAATTTAATAGCTCATTGAAGCACATTCCATAAGCACTTTTATCATAGCTTAAAAAATAAAATAAAAAAATAAATAAAACAGAAGGGTGCAAATAGTAACACGAAAATAAAGGGGGGGGGTGCAAAAAACAACAAAACAGCAAAGCCCAGTCCATTATAGGTCCATCTGTGTAAACACAAACAAAAAAAGCCAGGATCAATTTTGGCCGTCTGATGGATCAGACGGTCCTGATCTAATTTTAAAAAGGAGAGATCTAAGCCATCCGATAGATTTCAGAGGCTGAGATGAGAGGGTGCATGGTGTACTGCGATAGACAGGCGCACACCGGATCGGATTGGGTATAAATACCCCAAACCCTAGAAAATTCATTTTCATCTCTTCTTCTCTTCCTCACCCGCCGTTCTCTTTCTTTTCTTCTTCTTTCTCCTTCTCAGTTTCAAACCAAATCCACCATAACCTCAATTTTTCAAAAAATGTTTTAACATCAAACATACATATAATCAACTCCTAAACCCGAATCTAAGCTTGAAATAAACAAAACTAAACCCCATCGTCCGAATTGATCAAAACAGAAACGGAAAGGGAAAAAGAAAAACGAAGAGCTTCAATCGTGATTTTTGGCCTGATTCTTCTTCGATCTCGTTTTTGTTGTTTTCGATTTCGTTTCTGTGGGTTTGATTTTCCGATTTGGTTCGGATGGTGATGTTGATGAACGATGATGATGGTGTTAGGGTTTTGTGATTTGTGTCTCGTTTCTGGTTTTTGGTTCGTTTTCGATTCGGTTTTGTGTTTGTTTTATGGGTTTTTGATGATGAAGGTGATATGGTATTGATTTTCGGTTTAATTTGAAAATGGAGGTTTGATGAAGATTTAGTTTTCTGGGTTCGGTTGAATGTTTGAAGATGATGAATGTTTTAATTATTTCCTGGGTTTTTTTATTCTATTTGATGGATGATTTTATTTTATTTTTCTTATTCTGGATTTGATGATGCGGCTGATGAATCCCTGACCGCTGCCTTGGAAACTGTGCACAGTATAAATACTGTGTCAGACCTAGGGTTAGGACAGATGAAATTTTCTCCTTTTGAACAAAATTGCACTTTTGGGCTTGGATGAGGACAAAAACACATATCTGGACTTTAAAAAAAAAACTGACAAAAACACCAAAAAAGGAAAAAACAAAGATAGAAATAAAAATTAAAATAATCATATATATAATAATAATAATAAAAATTAAATTAAATAAATAATAATAAAGAAATAAAAAATAATAATAAAAATAAAATAAAATGAAACCAAATAAATGAGGTATTTTAAAATACCTCTCTGCCGAAATTTCGTCATATGACATGGATGAAAGATGCCTCTGCTCTCAAATGATGGAAAGATATTTCAACTAAAACATCAATCGTGATTTAAGGTTGCTGTGATATTGCATCGGTAGCTACTAATTTTGTGGCTTCTGTCGTTAGAAGAAAAACATAGCAATTATAATATTCACCATTCTGGCACATGGCTTAATTGCTAGCCAGATCAGAAAAATTATAGGATCAATTATTTTCAAACTACCTCTAACTAACCAGGAGAGTTGAGCTTTGCTCAATTTATATTTGCATGTTAAGAAGGTTGATATCGGTTGTGAGAGGGTCTGAATGTATATTTATGAGTGAAAATAATCCTCACCTTATAAATCGATTTTGTAGGGTTGAGTTGAGTCAAATACTCAATTCTAAGATGGTATCAGAGTCTCTCCACAATCCGTTGGACCACCTGTTATCAGATTTTCGCTATCGGGCCATATCTACCGTTTATTTTTACGCACCAAGCTCAATAGTGCTGGGATGAAGGGGTGTGTTAAGAAGTCTCACATCGGTTGCGAGATAGTTTTAATGTGTATTTATATGTGAGGATAATCTTCACAAGTCGGTTTTATAGGATTGAGTTGGAACCAACTCTCAATTCTAAGGTAACGATTTATTTACTGCAAACATGTAATTTAACATATTAGATATTTATTTATATATTTTAAACATCATATCATAACATACATCAAAATACATAACATATTAAGAAGCATCAAATAATTTCTTTCTTTATATAATATTTCGTACACTTTCATTCAATAACATATTAAGAAGCATCAAATAATTTCTTTCTTTATATTGTAAAAATTAAATAAATTATAGAGATCGATATATTATATGAAATTAGAACACACTTACGTGAGAATCACAATCGTTACCGGAATCACCAATATCGAAAACCATCGATATATTAGACAAGGTCTTCCTCTGCCTATCACATGCTACAGGATTTGAGGTTCTCAATGAGGCAAACCTCAAACAAGCATTCAGCCACAATGATGGCGTATTGTTCTCATGACGGCAAAGGGTTCATTTATAGTCAGGACCTGTCATGAAAAAAAAGAGGATAAGAATGAGAATTAATGTTAATTTTGTTTGAAATTACACACCTAGATAAAGCCAGCACCAACAATCTTGCTGTTGAGACGCTCTGAGTTCTAATGTGATGCGACTCTTGCTGGAACAGGTGACTCCAAAAACTAGCTTTGTTAGAAACCCTCATTGGAATTGACCCCCATCCCTCTACAATATGCTATAGTATAAACTGAACATCCCTTAATTAAAGATTATATATATCAAAAAGTAAATATGAACAATTGAACATCCTTTAATATATATATATATATATATATAGGGACTATAGATGCAAGAACTTATTTAATTGTTTCTACGAACAATGTTAGGAAACTTTTCTATGCCTAATTATATATGTTACTGCTAATAAAATCAATTTACTTTCAAATTCAATGTAGTCGATCAAGCTAAACAAATATATTATTAAGATGCAATAGTGATGATAGCCATTATAGGACATGTGCAACATCTTTAAATGCAATCTTTTTTATACCAACTATGAAAAATTGAAAGTTTGTCAAACTTCAACACATTTAGGATAAATTAAATCAGTGTAGGCAATAAAAGCAACAAATGAATATATACCTTCATGAACGGCCAATGTTGTCAACTACAAACCCAAAATGGTTAATAAAAGCAGTTGAATTGCACTATATTATGCTTTGGTCGACATTACCGTTGTGGCAATACCAACTACCACGATAATGTATGTAACAACTAACAACCACCAAAACCAGAGGCACTGCCGCGACCTGTTATCTCCGCCGCACTGTTAATGGTGTTATTTTTAATAATTTCTCTTCTGGACAAAGTATTTATACAATGTATTTCTTTTAAAAGTTGTGCTTTTATTATCTTGTCGTTAGATCAATCAAATGGTCAAGAGTTATTGTTGATAGAGATTGAGAGGATCCAAGTCTCGATACTAATAAACCTAAAACTATACTGATCTCAAACAACAAAAAATTAAGAAAAAATTAAAGTCAATACAGTGCTTAAGAGCAGTTATTTGAATGATAGCAAAATAAGAAAATTTGTTGATACAATTAGCAACATTCACCAATCGCAGCATATAAGATGCAAGAAAATAATATACCTTGTGAATGGTCGGTTCCTTCATCAATGACAGCAAACATCATATGCTTTCGCCTTCAACAAAATTGTTGCCGTCAGAACTTTAGGGGTTTTAATTATGGCGTAGAAAAGTGTTGTGATTTTTGGAAATTTAGGGTTTCAAGGGGTAGAGAAGGGTTTGTGAGTCTCGAAAGAAGCGGTTCCTAGTTTACAAGTAGAAAAGAAGTGGACGACTGGAAGCTGGGGTTGATGACGTTCTCAGGTTCTGACAGTTTTGAAGAGGTCACGATGGATGGCAGGTCATGATGAATTTGAAGCATGATCGATCAATTGGAGGTTTTTGAGAAAGCTTGATTCATCAATTACAGTAGAAATTTTTTGAGAAATTGGAGTTGGGAAGAGATTTTGAGAATTGAAACACAATGAATTTTAGAAGTCGTGATGCAAAGTTCTTTGAAATTTTCCGCTGAATAGAACATAGGGAGTGAAAATTTGGGGAAAAAAAATAGCCCGCATTACAATATTAGTATAAAATTAATAGACAAAAAAAAAATAACAAGATAACAGAACGGTTTCATATGCTCTTTTAAAAATAAAAATAGAAATTATACTGAATTATACTAGAACGGGTTTCAAGCATTGCCGGAAAGAAGTAATAAAAAACCGTTTTCTTTGCCTATACAAGAATAGATTAGACCGTTCTAGAAAATTTACAAATTTTCCATGCCCTACCACAACAAAATATGAAAACCGTTGCTTATGGTACTCTACGAGAACCCTTTTTTTACCTCCCAAAATTTAGGCGTTGCGGTAGGCTTAAAATGTTGTAGTGCAACCATACTATCATTTTCTTCGTCAGTCCTCAATTTCTCTCAAATGCCTTAAAGCCAGAGAAATTCTATGGTCCATAAGATACCACAAGTCCAAGCTCCAAAACAATGTTGATTACCGCGGTATAATGATCTACTCAACATCGAGCTCCAATATTTTAGACATAATTTCTCTCAAATGCATCAAAGCCAGAGAAATTACATGGTCCTTAAGATACCATAATACCTCAGCTCCAAAATAGTGTTGATCACCGGCTAAGTGATCCAGACAACACTGAGCTTTAATTTATTTATGTTTACACATAATGCCTCAGCTCCAAAATAGTGTTGATCACCGGCTAAGTGATCCCAATAACACTGAGCTATAATATTTTTATAGTTGATTCAAATAATTTCAACCATAAAATAAGACATAAATATTTGAAACTTTATTTGTCTAAACTTACATCCAAAGATGGCTTCACCATGAGACAAGACAAATAATAATTATAGAATGAAGCTTCACCAATTGAAACAAATAAGCTATCGTAGATCTTTAATGTTTCAAACAACTTTATTTAAATTTTCAAACCAATTGAAACCAATGACATCAGCAAAATCTGATCAACATAAAAACTGAGCACAATAGACAAAAATTCGCGCCAATATAGATGTTTCCAACAACTTGAACCGATTTGGTCACATAAGTTCATACAATGGCACCGCAACATGTGCTTGTCAAACAATAGAAAATTGCAGTAATTGTGAAAACAATTTGAGCCAGAAAACCTCGTATATAACTTTTGATGTGCTTCATCATGGTTTCTGGTTTATAAAAGACACAAAATAATTTCAAACAATGCAAATGAGTTAATATTAAATTTAAACTCCCAGTGATCAAGCATATCAAAAGAATCTTAATTATCTGTCACTTATTCAAATGTTATTTTCAAACTCCCACTAATCAAGCATATCAAAAGAACTCACAATGTCCGTGTTTGCAATGTTACTCTTGAAAACAACGAACCTAAGTCTCTTGATTAAGGGATCAACTAATATAAAATTTTAACAAGATCAGTGTGACAATCAAGTAGTCATTTATCTCCCATTTACCCAAATGTTCCTTCTATTCAGGTGTGCTTTCCGCATTAATCATAGACTTATTCTCCAAATCTTGCTTCCATTTCTTATAATTTTAAGATGTTCAACATTTCAATGGAAACATAACAATTATTTGTGGAGGAATTTCTTATTGAATCAAAACTATAATGCATTAGGATTATCATAACGAGGCCAATATAATAGTACAATCACCTTTAGGCAGAATGTACAAACTAAGGTCAAAGCCTCAATCAAAACCTCAGATGAGTTAATTATCATAAAGACAAGATATAGCTCAAAATCGAGAAGCTATCACAACGAGACCAATATAATAGTACAATCACCTTTAGTCAGAATGCACAAACTAAGGTCAAATCCTCAGTCAAAACCTCAGATGAGTTAATTTTGACTGAAAGATTAATTAATTTATTATTTTGTTTGAGGTTGATCTTGGATAAAATCAACTCTTGTGCACCAGATATGTATATGCCATCATGATACGTATGATAATTTTTACTTTGATGATTTGCTTGCTAATTGGTGTTTGCCACTCTGCTTCTCATGAGAATACTACTCAGTTGTGGAATTTATTTTTGTTGAGTCTGTGAATTGGTTCATACATGTGCTGCATTCCAAGTTTATAGTTTGATGCAATATTATGGTTTATACACGCGCTGTATGTTGATCCGATCCGATAATGCAGTGTTATTGTTCTGTCTTGATAAATTCTAATTTATATTTTATTTAAAATAAAATAAATTAAGAACAGAACATGGAACATATATTTTTTTATTTACTATGTGAAAAAGGAGACATGGTCAGGTAAAGCCCACTTACAGTGTAAGTGCCTGAATCACATTTAAATTCCAAAATTTATTTATTTAGCCAAATATATTTTTGATAAATATTATGATGATTTTGGCATTTTTTTTTTTTTTTGGAATATTTGGACACCTAAAGATATTTTATAATATTGTATTCTCAAAATTGTGTCCAATATTTTTATGTAGATTTCTTACTTTTATTGTGACACCTTTATAGTAGTGTTGTAATTGTGATGTTATTTTAGGCTAAAATTTGTTAACGGTAACACCAAATATTATGTATATGAATTTATAAATATTTTATAAGTTCCTGTTGTTTACACGCTCAATTGTAAAATATTACCGTTAATATTTTTAGCAATTATTAAGGCAATTGAAACTTGAATTTTCCTTGTTAATTGGTGTTAAGTTTGGGAGGTGACATTTATGTGATGATATCTACATTTTATGTTTGGCTATTAACATTGCATAATTACATCCTGATATTTGTATTTGTGAGTGGACTTGACCTTCTATGACTTACTCCTTCAGATTGAGCTATTTGATCCATGATTTCTTTAAATTTTAGAGCTGGTATTTCAAGTTTCATCATGTCATATATTTGTATCCGGTGTTTCCTGAAACTTGTTAGTGGCAAACCGAGGTCTTTCTATACTTCTATATTAATTTGCCGGCCGGATAATATTTTTGAACAATTATTAAAGAAATTGAAAATTAACATCCTTGCATTTATTTTATTTATTTTTATATATAAATTGGGTGAATTATTATTAGAGTATTTTATTGTGATATGACGGTTTGCCGTTGATTTGTGGCTATTTGAGATGACACCATCAAAGATTTAAGCGTAAAGTCATCAAATCTCATTGACTCTAATTGCAAGGAAGAATGTCACACTCATGAAGGTTAGTTGTGCAATATTTATCCTCTTGTGACTTATTATATAATTGCATACAAGGAGATTATCTTTTATGATATCATTGACTCCTTTTGATTGTTATGTGCAATTATATATAAAAGTGTTATTGTTTTCCCAGAATATTCTAAAATTAGAAACTCTATATAATTATTGATGATTCCTTTTTATATACTCCAATTTTAAAAAAAAATTATCCTATTGAGTGGGAGTATTAATTTCAAGTTTAATATTTTGAGAGTTATATTCTGGATAAAATGCAATCCATTAGTTTATTTTAAATTTATTTTGTTTAAAATGGATTGCAATTCTCCTTATATCATGTAAGTAATGGACATGCTAATTGATGCGACGATACTTGACATGTTTATTGTGTGATAGAGAAGATAGTTGAATATTTGTTTAAATATTTTGAAAATCTTTTATTGAGAATGCAACTATAATTCTCTATCAAGTGGGAGAGTTTTACATGTCAACTATTTATAAATGTTTATAAAGACTTAAATTGAGGAAATATAGTCCTGTGTTATTTATAAAAGTTCAGGACTACTTGTTTTATATCCTCAATTGATTTTAGATTGAAGTCTTTTATTTTTCCGCTTCGTAAATTATTATATACTGAGTTGACTGTTTAACAGTAACGATATCTCTCTTCAAATGAATATTTTACCGCAATGAATGAATCAAAATATGTTGATAATGCAAATTAAAATATTGAGTTACCAGTTTAGATGCATTTATATGATGCATATTTTTACCGAGTCGTGTTCAGACAAGAAATATTGATTCCTATGCAAGAGATTTCATGCATTGATATAGGCCGTTACCATCAAAGTGGGACCACTTATATTATTGATTTGATGAAGTTTTCTTTGTAGTTTGAGGATTGATTTTTTTTAATTATTAATTCCTATGCAAGAGATTTCATGCATTGATATAGGCCGTTACCATCAAAGTGTGACCGCTTATATTATTGATTTGATGAAGTTTCTTTGTAGTTTGAGGAATGATCTTTTAATTATTGATTCCTATGCAAGAGATTTCATGCATTGATATAGGCCATTACCATCAAAGTGGGAGCGCTTATATTATTGATTTGATGAAGTTTTCTTTGTAGTTTGAGGAATGATTTTTTAATTATTGATTCCTATACGAGAGATTCTGTACGTTGGTATTGGCCATTACCATCAAAGTGGGACCGCTTATATTGATTGATGGAATTTTCTTTGTAGCTTGAGGAATGGTTTTAATTGTGACATGTGATTTTCTGCCTAAAGGTGATTATTGCATGTTATAATTAAAAATTAATTTGAGATGAAGTTATTGGAGGATGTATTGATCGGAGGAATTTGCCTGCCTAAAGGTGACAAATTTCAAAGTTCAATGTGTGCTCATTGATTAACTCATCTGAGGTTTTGACTGAGGATTTGACCTTAGTTTGTGCATTCTGCCTAAAGGTGATTGCACTATTATATTGGCCTCGTTGTGATAGCTTCTCGATTTTGAGCTATATCTTGTCTTTATGATAATTAACTCATCTGAGGTTTTGATTGAGGCTTTGACCTTAGTTTGTACATTCTGCCTAAAGGTGATTGTACTATTATATTGGCCTCGTTATGATAATCCTAATGCATTATAGTTTTGATTCAATAAGAAATTCCTCCACAAATAATTGTTATGTTTCCATTGAAATGTTGAACATCTTAAAATTATAAGAAATGGAAGCAAGATTTGGAGAATAAGTCTATGATTAATGCGGAGAGTACACCTGAATAGAAGGAACATTCGGGTAAGTGGGAGATAAATGACTACTTGATTGTCACACTGATCTTGTTAAAATTTTATATTAGTTGATCCCTTAATCAAGAGACTTAGGTTCGTTGTTTTCAAGAGTAACATTGCAAACACGGACATTGTGAGTTCTTTTGATATGCTTGATTAGTGGGAGTTTGAAAATAACATTTGAATAAGTGACAGATAATTAAGATTCTTTTGATATGCTTGATCAGTGGGAGTTTAAATTTAATATTAACTCATTTGCATTGTTTGAAATAAAGCATGCCACATAAAGGAACATACCACACCACTAAGGTGTAATCGGAAGAAAAATAATAACAAACGCACAATCATCTTCAATTAAAAAATTAATCAAAAATTGTTCAAAAGAGGAAGCCACATCACATGTACATATATTGAACAAAAGTCTTAATCAATTCATGTTGAATCAAAGACCTTATATAAAACCGTTTTGTTATTATTCAGCAAAACTTAATTGAATTATACCTTCCCGATAACAATATAAATAGATTTTATTTTCCCGGCCATGAAATCAATCAGCCTCACTTCGGTCAAAATTAAATAAATAAATAATCAGTAAAATTTTATTCAATCATAACATGATGGAAGGTTTCACGTTAACAATTAATCAATCTTTGAGAGCATTAGCATCAAAGGAACAACATAAGAGAAACTATTGATTTTCATGTTTCTTAATCATGTGGTATAGGCACATAAACGGAGTAATGTTACGGTCAATAGCCAGAAAACAAATACGATTAGAAATTCCAAATAAATTTCTGACGGTAACATAATATTCACATGCGATGCAGTTTAATTTTGATGTAATAAAATTAGGGTCCTAAATCATATAACAAGGGCTCTGATACCACATGTAAAAATTAAATAAATTATAGAGATCGATATATTATATGAAATTAGAACACACTTACGTGAGAATCACAATCGTTACCGGAATCACCAATATCGAAAACCATCGATATATTAGACAAGGTCTTCCTCTGCCTATCACATGCTACACGATTTGAAGTTCTCAATGGGGCAAACCTCAAACAAGCATTCAGCCACAATGATGGCGTATTGTTCTCATGACGGCAAAGGGGACCTAGCCTATCTATTTATATAAGATAGCAACCCTAGTCATATTACCCATCATGTACACTAGAGTTGGGCCTACACTTTGTTTCTACACAAATCAGAATTAGTGTCCAAAGCCAATTATTATTGATCACAATTATTGGGCTTAAGCATCATCAAATGGATCACAACAACATCAACCCGTTTTTATTAAAACCAAAACTCACAATTGATTGCAGCCCACAAAATATTAGAAAATATTCTAACATATATAACATATTGAGAAGCATCAAAATATAAAGAACACATTCATTCAACAATCTCACCAAAATTGATGAGATTTCATTAGACTTTTTTTCTTTTCTTTTTATGACATCCTTTATCAACTATCATCACCATGTTCATCAATCTTCCACGTAAAAACTCAAAAGCAAAACACAAATCAAAAGAAAAACGATTGCAGTGCAATCGTACTGTAACGCAAATATCACATGTTCATCAATCTTCCAGGAAGAGAACAAAAGAAAACACAAATCAAAAGAAAATTTCATATTGTTATTATGACACGGTATACGTAGAACAAAAGAAAATTTCATAGTTTTTTTTTTCCTTCTGTTTCATCAATTTGTGTTTTTTTTAAACACTGCTTATAATTATTACTAATTTATTATTATCTTTATTTTCTATGTTATTATTATAATTTTAATTGTTAATAATGACCCGGAAATAAAAAAGGAATTATTTAATCTTGAATATGTATATTTAAGGAATTTCATTGAAAGGATATCTCTGATATTTTTAATTGCGGTTCAAACATTCAAAATGTTAAAAATCCACAAAATACTTTGAAATCTTAAAAATCTACATTAGAAGTCCATCAAAATCATGTGTTAACAATCTTGATTATAAAAAGTCATCTTTTAGAATCCAACAAAATCAATACAATCCCATCAAATCTTTTCAAATCTTCAAGACTTTTTTTGTCAAAATAGTCTTTCAAAATCTCAATCCAATACACCCTCCTTAATATCTATTCGATCCAACATCACAATATATGTCATATATGGAGAAATTTCCTATCTAGTTATATATGGTATCTAATGGTTCCCTTTTCTATGTCACATATTGGTTCAAGGGCAAAATGTGATGGAATAGTTTGCCCCACCAGAACAAGTAAAAGTGCTAGATTTATCATCATAAGCATAACTATAAGCTTGAGGACATCGATTCTTAAAAATCATTGAATAAGCATTTGGTGGACACTTATCAGGTGAAGCATAATCTCCAGTACAACAATACCCAGGTTGATTCAAAGCCAAACAAGCACTCTTACAAGCAATGACACTTCCATCTGAACCATGAATTGAAAAATTTGGAGGACAAACTTTATTCACATCATTAGGACAACTAGTTGCTTTACACTCCCCGGAACCGCCTTGCGGCGTTACCGAAACCGGTAGGTTAAAACCATCAACAAGACTAACATCATAGAAATCTTGTCCATTGTTTGATGCAAGAGTGAATTCAACTAATGTAACCGGCGGGATTCCGCCGGCTCCATTGCATGATATTTGACCAGATCCACAATCACCAGTTGCACAAGTGAATTTGCCAGTTGTGTCTGTTGAACATTGTGTTCTTGCCCAAAATCTACCTGACCATGGACCCATGATGTTGAGAGTGGTTGAAGCTTTGGAGGTTAACTCTAAACCTGTTGAAATTGATTGTGAGCCTCCACCTCCAGTTAATGTAGCTGGCCATATGGTGAATGGACAATTGTTTGTGATTGTGAATGTTGATGAGTGAGCCCCTGAATCCATGAAAAATGTGTTAATATAAGTTATTGAAAATCTAAATTTCTCTAAGAGAAAAATGAACACATAATTATTAATATATAAAGAGGAGATTTAATTTGTTAGAAAAATTAGAGATTAATTAACTGAGAGGAAAAGGGTTGATAAGAAAAGCATAAGCATACCAATTTCCATTGTGAATTATATTGATTTGCTACTTGGTTGGTTTTGTATTGGGTGTGACAGAATTTTAACTCAATGTGTATGTATGTATATATAGAACTCTTTTGATATGATATGATATGATATGAACAGATGAAAGGAATAAAGTCTAAAATTTATTACATTATTTTGAATATTTTATATTAAATTATATTTTGAAAGTTAAATAAGAAATGGTGTAATACTTTGTCAAAAAGAAAAGAAATTTTTTGACTTAAAAAAGAAATTTGTTTACTATAAAAAAGAAAAAGAAATGTTGTAATATTATATATATATATATATATATATATATATATATATATATATATATATATATAAACATTTATTTGTCTGTTCTAATTTTTTAGAGCGAGAAACTCATTCTCTCTAAGTTTTTCTTTATCTTCTTTTATCGAATCACCTTTGTACATCTTTTTTATATGTTTTAATCTAAATAAGTGGTTTTCACATATATTAGATATTTTTGTGATTTAATCGTTTCAGTGGGCCGTTGTTTGATTTCTCGTGTTCGTGCAGTGGTCGTTTGATTTTTCGTTTTCGTTCGATGTTCGTTTGCTTCCCATCTTGTTGCAGTGTTCGTATGATTCAGATTGACATATCAACTTCAATCTAATTTGATTCAGATTAACATATCAACTTCGATCAATTACTGATTCACATAGTTATTAAGTTCGTCAATGGTGCAGATCCGGATGCATAGTATTCCTGTCACTTTGATTTTATCATATTATTTGTAGGCATGAGTAATAAGTCGTTTTATGCTATTAGCTTGGATGTTGTGAATTTGTTCGTATATTCATCCGTTTTGTTTTTAGCAATGTTGAATTTATACTTCAATGTGACATACTCTACCCATTTGATTCAATAAATATCCTTTTATTCTAGTCAAAAAGTATATGTATTCAATATAATATAGCAAATTTATAATTATGAAATTTAATAGTACATAAGTTTTTTTTGTTAATATATACCAAAAAAGAAAGTGGACATGATCATAAGCTTCTTTTTTTTAATTAATACTGCAACATATGATAATAATGAATTGATTTATTTTTTTCAAGAAAATAATTTTTTTTAGAGAGAACTTAAGAAAATTGATAAAAAAGTAAGAAACCAGTAATTACAAACTTAATCGAAAATTAAATAAACTTAAATAACATTTTTTCTTAACTGGGCCTAAGGCTATCTCAGCGTCGAGGACGGTCCAATAGAAGCATGATCCAATCGGTTAAAGTTAGGAGGCGCACATTTATCATGTGCTCCTCCCTTGGAGACATGTCATCATCTAAACCTATCCACTATCCCTGATTAGTGGAATGGTTTGACCTAGGATGATGAGCACGAACAGCTCATCCCTACTTTCACATGTAGAAATCCTGAAAACCATCCGTAAGAAGTAGATAAACTCGGCTCCACTGACTTGAGCATCCGAACAACTGCAGGTACCCACCCGCCCACTTGTGGAAACTATATGTGTTATAAAGAACGAAGAATTCAAAGAAAGGTTCAAAATCTAAGATATGAACAAAAATTGTATATATTTCCCCCAAACTACATGGGTAGAAACGAAAAAAAGTAAATATCGAAGTAAATTGGATAATTCAATAAAAAATATTCAGTTTTGAATTTTGAATTTCACTTCGACTAGATAAAGATAAATAGAAAGAATGAAATAATTAAGTCATAATTTCTTAGTTGATTATATTATTAACTATTTCTTTGTTATCATTATCCGGAATAAATGAAAAAAAAAGCCCCCGGCGAATCCCCGAACAATTCGATTGACATATTAAAAAAAAGCAACACGCATAAAAAAAAATAGATAGATCGTAAGAATCAAAGAAATGGAACAGAATAACATATTTGTTCATACCCGAATAGAGATACAAACTTGATTTACCTTGTTAAGAATGCCCCACACAAATAGGTGAACACTTGAGAGTCTTTCTATTACTTCCTTGCTTACCTGGCTCACTTCGCAGCTCAAGACATTATTTTACCACCTTCTCTGGAAATCGTGGATAATACACAACATATAGCTAACCTAATAGAACCTATTAATTTGTGTATTGAATTACAAATTGAGAGAGCGCGGGGATATCGTAAAAAACAATAGACAACATTCAAGATGGAAGTTATACTATAGATGTAGATTATGTATTCATGCTTGTTATACATGCAAATTATAGTATTCATCAATTCACTCCCCCGGTTGGATCTTGGATCGAGGACAAACGCCTACGAAAAGATTACTGAGATTTCTTCGATTCCCTCCCGGTTGGGTTTTTTATTCTATATTAGGATTTATTTTCAAAATGAAGAAATGACAAATTTTATAAGATTGAATAAAAAATTGAATTATTTTCTAGTGAAGGAATTGCTATATGCTTAGTGTGTGACTCTTTGGTTAGTGGTTAAATTTCTACAAAAATTCGTAGAATTAACCTCAGATTCATACCAGAACCGCGATGATTTCAAAGAAAGTTCCTATAGTTTCGCATAATTTCGTTTTTAGTTCCTGAAGATTTTTTTCGCACATTTTAATCCCTTAAGTTTTTTCCGTCTGTTTTTAGTCCATACTTTTAATCAAACTCTTGTATACTTTCACATTTTTGAATGTTTTTTGTATTTATGTTTATAATATTATAAGAACATCTCCGATAAAAATTTATAATTTTTTAACATAAGATGAAATTTTTCTGTGCAAAAAACTAAAAAATTCATATTTAATTCATCTCTTGTTAAGAAAATTTAAACTTTTGTAAGAGAGATTCATATAATGTACTAAACATGACCGCATGAAAAAATTTAAAATTTTGAATGATATGCACGAGTTGAATAAAAATTATGGACTAAAAACATTGACGGAAAAAACTCCAGGAATTAAAAAGTGCAAAAAAAAAATCTCTGGAGACTAAAAACGAAATTCTACAAAATTATAGGAATAAAAACATATTTAACCCTTATTTATTTTAACTAATCGATTCGGTGGACTAAAAATGAGAGGTGAAAATGAATTATAGGAAGCCATTTGTGAAGCGAAAGGTTTTGAAATAGGTCTCACTTGTTAATGGATCATGGCAAATAGTAACCCGGACACTTGTTAAAAATACTAAAATTGGAAATTTTAAAGATAAAATTAATGTTGATAAGATAACATTTTATATTTTTGACATATTAAATGTGCAAGTTGTAAGATAGAATTTACTCTTTAATATGCTTAACCATCTTCCTTATTAATATATATTTTATGACAGTCTCAATTAATATAGATTTATACAAAATATAACTTAACACTAAAATATGAAGTAATGACTCTCTTCCTTGATCATGAGTAATCACAATTCTTGTGGAACATATTTCAATTCCACAATGAACCACTTGTCACCACCTTAGAACATCCTCAACCTTGTTCATGCACACTTGTCAATTAATTTGCCACGCATCACATTACACTCTATAGCCTATAAATCCATCATTTTTCATCTTCATCACTCAAAATCCCACTCACAAAAAATCAGAAAAACTTGAACTAAAATCAATGGCAAAAAGCAAAGATGATATAAAATATGGAACAGCACAAGCAAGATTATCAGAAGATGAAGCAGTGAGAGTACTCTATAAACATGGTACACCACTTGAAGGAGGAAAAATATCAGATTCTGAAAAAGTTGATTTGTTTTCAAGTGCACAAAATATTTCAAAGAGTGATCAACAAAATGTAGATTCTAATCAATCTCAGTTGCAACGTGATGATGATGATACTAAAGGAGAAGAAGATTCTACTGATTTCACTACTGGACCTCCTTCTTTACCACACAAGAATAAGCCTCCAACACTTGGTCATAAATTTTAATGATAAAATAAGAATAGAGAGAAATAATAATTATTCTCTTGAAAGTTTCTTCAACCTTTCATAGAAGTTGGGTAGTTGTCACAAGTTATAATGATAGGTCTGAATTTTGTTGGTTCTAAGGGTTAGAGTATCTTTTGTACTTCTCTTAATAAAAAATAATTGCTTATCCAAATAAAATAAATAAAAAATTATGTTTTGTATATTAATTTTAAATTTTGTGTGTTTTCTACTTTGGTTGGTTCTTTTTTTTTTTTTTTAATGGCACTTTGGTTGGTTCCTATATTCTCAATACTGAAATCGTATCTAAGAGTCCTTAATTTTGTTGTTTAAGTTTGAGTTAATTACATAGATGAAAAATATAATAATTGATATATTTGAATTAAAATACTTTCATTTTATTCCTATAGATAAGATGTATTGTGTGTATCATGTGTGGATAGTTGTATTAGTTCTCTTAAATTAATAAGGATAAAATTGAGGTATATATTGAGTTTTTAAACATCAATGATTTTGAAACAAAATCAAAAAGAATTAATAGAATAGAGATGTTATTTTTATCAAATGGACTAAAAAGATTAAAAAGATGATATTTAATTTCGTGAATTTAGTTAAGTTTATTTCTGATAAGAGAAATATTATATTATATATATTCAATAAATATTATATTATATAGGACAAAACTTATATGCATTTCCATATATGCATTTCTTACTTTTCCTCTCACAAAGAGGTAGTTTTTTTTATTAAAAAATAATTTTCTTTTATTTTTTCAAAATGAAAAAACACAAATAACCACCTCTTTGTGAGTGGAAAAGTAAGAAATGCATGTATGGAAATGCATGTAAATTTTGTCCTATTATATATATTCAATTGAGAATATATATTCAATTGAGAGTCACTTTAGTTCAAGGAACATTGTATTGTAGTATTACTAGTTTTTAACCCGTGAATGGAAAAGTAAGAAATGCATGTATGAAAATGCATGTTAGTTTTGTCCTATTATATATATTCAATTGAGAGTCACTTTAGTTCAAGGAACATTGTTCAAGGAACATTGTATTGTAGTATTACTAGTTTTTAACCCGTGCGACGCACGGATGATTTTTTTTTATCGCATACATTAGAAAATGAATAAACCAAAATACGATGTAAATTTACTGCACAGTTTTTTTTTTTTAATAATTGAAATTGAATGATAAAAAATATTTAGTAGATAATAACGATGTTGAAAATACTATTTCCGTGTATAAATATAAGATTTTTTTACGGATATCAAGAAAATCCAACTTTGTATTATAACTCCAATTTTGGAAATAATACTATTCTAAAAAAAAAACTCGTAAATAATACTATTATTAAAAAGCAAAAATATTGTTTTATTTCACTAAAAAAATTTTGTCTTATTAAAATTAATAAAAATGCAAGTTTGGACATAATGATATTCACACCACTATTTAAGGTATATAAATTTGCTTTTTAGCTCCCCAGCTTACTACGAAACCCCCAAAAAATACCCCTGGTTTTAGTTTCGTTGGGAGGCTAATGCCTTGTACTATCAAAATTGGGTCAAGCCCAATAGTTTTCATTTACCTACAATTCACAAACCTCTTCAAGCATAAGCTCAGTTTTTCATCCTGTAACCCTAAATCTAACAACTGAAACACACTCTCCATTCTCTCCATCTTCAAAGCCGCCTGCAGGATTTTCGCCGATACCCACCGTGAGGTAGTGTCTCTCGATCAAAAAACCTCGTTTTCTTCATCTTCTCAACTGTCTCTATCTTTCTGTCGGCACAAAATCACCAAAATTAGTTTCTGTTACTGAACCCTCACTGTGAAAAAATTTATTTTCGACCACATCCGAGCTATTCCGTTGTAATAGGAATTTATATTGACAAATAATTGTTTGCTTTTTTATATATTTTGGCCTTTAGCAAAATATTATCTAGAATACTGATGTGTTATTTTCCTTTGCATTGATTGGTTGGATTGTAACCAACTTGCATATTTATAGCTTCTGTGGTCTTGGAAATACCATACGCGTAATCAATCAAAATTATCTTCTCTAACAACTCTATTCCTTGTAACTTCAGATCCATATCACCGAGTGATATTCTTTCCATTACTGCTCCTGGTACAGTGGCATCTGAATTACATGTGCACCAAGTTTGATATATATCCCTCTTGGCAACAATACATCTCTGATGTGACTGCCCGATTTGGCGACGCTTTTGAAGACCCACTTTCTTCCTTGTTGCAGATCAAGCATGTGGGGAAAATTCAGGATTATGTTGATCAGTTCGAATTGGCTTTAACCCAGGTTAATTTGATCCCTGAACACTCCCTTAGCATTTTCTTAGCTGGTTTAGAGCACCATACCCAGATGCATGTTCGAATGTTTAATCCTTCTACCATTGCTCATGCCGCCAATCTTGCTAAGCTCCATGAATCTTCCAATTCCACTTCACATCGCAATTCCTCTCGTTTTTCCCCATTTTCTAAACATCAAGGCTTGTTAACTAAACCCAATAACTCCTCTACCTCTTTCACACCTTCTCCCACTTCTCCCACCGCCTCCAAAAGTCCTTCTCCTACCCAAAAATCTTCACCTCGTCCGATTCGCACCCTCTCTGCTAATGAACAGGCTGACCGACGCGCTAAGGGTTTGAGTATGTTCTGTGATGAGGTTTTTACACCTGGTCATCAGCTGAAACACCGACGGTCTCAGCTTAGGTGGCTTGAACTTGATGATGATGATGATAGTATCATTGAAGAAGCTAGCCCGGGTCCTAGTGATTCTGAACCTGAATCCTTACCTTCCTTTGATAATCCTCAATTATCCTTACAAGCCTTAACCGGGGTTGCTAATTATCACACTATGCGCGTTATCGGGCTACACGATAAGAGTTTGAAATTCTGGCACCTACTGGGGACAGATGTTATGACAGAAGCTATAGCACTTGTCGTATGTAACCAGTCGTAATGCCAAGACAAATGCTATAGCGTATGTCCACAGTAGCGATAAATGAACAATTAAAAACAACATATAGTAAATGTAAATAAAACAGAATATTGTTGACCCAGTTCGGCGTAAACAACGACCTACTCTGGGGGCTACCAAGCCAGGAAGGAATCCACTATAGTAGATCTAGATCAAAGCCCTCAGCAAACTTCACAAGTTTACGACTTATCTCCTAGACTCTACCCGTGCTAACTCAACCTAGGAACTCCTAAGTTTGGGACCCCGTCTCACTTCCTTTCAATCACACACCCTGTGATTATAATAACGATACAAACAGAATGGTTTCACTCACCAAGAAAACAAACCTTCTCCATACTTAAAAGCTTAGGAGAGATTACACAAATTACAACTCAAACACAGTCCTAAACTTGCATCAAGTAGACACAAGAAAGGCTCACAATTAAAAAGACTCAAACCCTAAAACTATATTCTTCAAATACGGCTTCTGTAGTGTTTAGGCTTTTAGTCTTCACATATAAATATGACCTGAGTTAGCATGGGCTAGGTCTTCATCTTGGGCTTTAATCTTCAGCTGTCCTTTTGCAAAGTGCAGCACACATGTTCTTGGATAAAATCTCTTGTTCCATAAATGGCGTAGCATATTATGGAAATATAACCTGGTGCAGCTGACTTATAAAACCTCAATGAAAACGTGCGTCTTGATATATAAGGAAAGGCGTATTGCTTAGGCGAATCTTCAAGGATATGGCGCATAAATACAGCGACAATTACCGTCACGACAGATGCTGTACCCACATGCTACGGCATCTGGTCCAACATCTTGCTAGAACTTGTTTTTGCAAAATGAGGCCAACATACAAAACACCAACAATCTCCCCCTTTGGCAAATTTTGGCTAAAACAAGCTAAGACAAGTTCTGGAGAGATGCAGTACATAACTTCCTTCAAGTCAACGCAAACACACAGCTAAGAAAGAAGATAATACATTGCCACATTATTTTCAAAAGAGATATTCAAGTGAGAAATAACGAACACGCATCATCAGAGGCATGCAACAGCGGAACTTCACAACTTAGCCTCATAGAGTACAAGATAGGAGAGAAATAAACTCTCACAACATAAGCGCCATACAGTTAAACCAGGGAAAAATAAATTCCCACAAATATGAATCACCATAGGAAAAATAAATTCCTACACCACTGAGAAAAATAAATTCTCAGGTATCAAGTAAAAGTGGATTCCTTTAAAACAGACGAGATGCCTTGGCATTTGGAATGACATCTGTCACACACAACATGCATCACAAAAAAATACTACTCCCCTGAGTTCATGCATATCACACAGTAGAGATTACTCCCCCTCAACATGTCAGAGCATACACACACACACACACACACACACACACACACAAGATACTTACTACCCCTCAAGCTCTGCACACAATAGATCATACTACACTCCCCCTGCGTACATCAAGCCATGCATATCAGAACAAACATACAACATCAGAGAAAATAATTTCTTCCTTTCTTACTCCTCTTGAATAGTTGACACATGCATATATCAAATGCACACACTATGATATTATCAGCAACACTACATCAGAATAGACACAAGGACTCCTCCTGAATACTTGAAGCACACACAATCATACAACAACATCATACGTAGTACAGAGGTCATATGTCGAGGACACATGTTCCAGCATGTGGCACCACATCAGAATACCAACTACTCCCCCTTTTTAGCCACAAATTTTGACAACCAGAGTCATGCATAGAATAGAAATCCAGAACACAGAGTGGCATATAGTAGGAACCAAGGAGTACCACTATTCCAAACCACAAGCACATGCAAGTGCATAGAATATCCAGAGCATAGCCCACATGAGGACAAAAGAAAACTAGATCACAACATACATATGACAAAGCATTTGTCAAAGCATCATATAGAGGTACCATCATATTACTCTCCCTTTGTAGCCATAATTCAGACAAACATAAGCTTCATTCATAGAGTACCAGAGAGTATCACAATGAGAAATTAGCAGAAACATAGAGGGAAATCGGGCAGATTTATTTTTATCAGAGCCTTCAGCCATGAGTTCATCACCATCTTCACCTACATTCACATCACCTTCTTCTTCTACGCCAGCATCCTCCTCAAGCTCTAAGGCTTGGATCACTCATTCAAGCTTCAACTTCTTTTCTTCCAAGGCCTTACACGTTTCCTTCATCTCAACAATCATATCCGTCTTTTTCAAAGGTTCCGTTTATTGCAAATCATAGGCACACTAGGTGTACAAACTACCCAAGGCCAGGATCACAAATAAAAACATCCAAAGAATAAAAGCAGAGAAAATATATAGGGAACACGCTCAGAACGCTTCTACATACTTCAATATCACACCATAAACAAAAAGGACACATGCGAGCTTTCATCCATAATACCATAACATCTTGGAAAAATGAAATATCACTAACAATGCTCCAACAATATAACATGAAGAGCTATCTTCGTTGAAACACAAATTTCCACTTCTGGACATACACAAACAATTCATGAGTGTTAGCAACACTATCAACATCTAGCTCAGTTTGGCCTGAGGATCCTTTAGCATCCGTCACAACATCTGGTTTGGAACCAGTTTCATTGAGGACAAACTAAACAGTGACTTTGACAGGGGCAACCACATGACCAGGAGCATTGCCAGCAGGAGATAACACATGCTCAGAAACAACACATTTGGTAGGTGACACATGAGCACTTTCATCAGCGACATTAATCACCAGCGAATTAAACAGCACACACACAACTTCAATCGTTGGAAAGCTACTACAATTGAAGATAACACCGTGGGAGTCATACCATATCTAGATATAAATCAACATTGGATTCAACATGCAAATTTGAAACAGTTTCAGAAGGTTTCACAATACTCACAGAAGCAATGAGAGTTTCAGTAGCATCAATATTTTCGTCCACATAAGAAAAAGGAATTGTGATAACATTAATCGAGTAAGATGAAGTTTCAAGAGAACTTACATTTTCAACAGTTTGTAGAATGAAAATGATTTCCCTTATTTCTCGTGCAAATCTAGTTATAGTGAATAGAAAGTATTTGTTTGCACGCTCCCGCAACTGTAATTGCTATAAATTCTCATACAAGCAACTACCTACAGAGCTCCTTGACTTGTCAAACTGCTCATCATTTAAAACTTTAGAGTAGATATTTTCCAGCTGTTGTTCAGTTGCTATAAGACCTTGGTTCACAACTTTAGAGACAAAACAAGGTTTAGAAATTACATCTTTGGATCTTGTAGTGATTCCTCGATCTGGGTTTCCATTAATGAACTCGTTAGAATGGTTCTTCTGGGTTATAATGGAAATTCCCTTGTTTACTGGAGCATCATTTGATTCAGAGATGATACTTTCGGTGTTGAACTCTGAATTTTCTTCACTTGCAGTAGTATCTGACTGATAAACAGATGTTTCACCATCTGTCATAGCATTAGTCTCTTTGTCATATGATGTGTCATCAATCACAACATTGAAAGATTCCATTAGTATGGGCTTCTTCATACTTCATAAATTCATATGACTCTTAGGTATGTGAGCAACATCATCATTCTTAGGTTTCCATTCTTTCTTTGTATTGACAATGACAGGTTCACTTTTAGGTGGGGTAAAATTTTCAGGGAACCCATACAGCCTAAAACAGAAAGGTCTAATGTGACCTTTTCTACCACAGTGATGACAAACCCATCCTTTGGACTTGGATTTAGATCTAGGTTTAGCAGACCGATGTTGTTGGGGATGCTGTGGCATCTGTCTGGTTACAGTAGGATCATATGCCTCTTTAGCAGGAACAAAGTTTCTTGTAGGAACAGATTTTTTCTTGTTAGGATAGGTATATTCAACTCCAATCCCCTTTGGTTTTCCAGGAACTTGCCCCTCAACAAGTATGTCTAGCCTCTCAGTTCCATTATTCAGCATTCTAAGTTGTTTATTTAAACTAGTCAGCTTATAGTTTAATGTGGTTACCTCATCTTTAAGAGCAGATGCCTCGGACATATGCTTTGCCTTCTCATATTGTAGTTGAGTTGTAAGTTGAGCAATTTGAGACTGATGCTTCACCTTCTCAGTTTGCAACTGACTTATAGTGCTTAGTTGCTGCTGACACACCTCTTCACTTCTATGACACAGTGCTTTATAAGATGCAGCTAACTCATCAAAGGTCAATTCTTCATCATCTGATTCAGATAGACACATCCCAGTAAGAGCAGTAATGTGCTTGACAGTTTCAGTATCCTGATCTTCTTCAAAGCCATCCTCATTAGACCAAGTGACCGTCATTCCTTTCTTCTGGTTCTTCAGATATGTCGCACACTCAGTCCTAATATGACCATATCCCTCACACTCATGGCACTGTACACCTTTCTCTTGAGTATACATGTCCTCAGGTCTTGGTTTCCTTAGATTATTGAACTTATTAGTACTGTCAAGAGAGATGCCCTTAGCATTTGTCCTGGGTCTTCCGTCCATCTGCTTAAGTATTTTATTAAACTGTCTGCCAAGAGAAACTATAGCCTCAGATAAACTTTCATCTGTTTCTGGGACATTCTCTACTTCTTCATTTTCAGTAGTGCTAGAGGAAAAAGCTATACTTTTCTTTTTCTTTTCAGCCTTTTCTTTAGCAGCCAACTCATACGTTTGTAAAGATCCAACTAGATTTTCAAGTTTCATTGAGGATATGTCATGCATTTCTTCTATAGCCGTGACTTTCATGTCAAACATCTTAGGTAGAGATCTAAGCATTTTTCTTACCATTCTTTCCTCACTTAGCTTCTCCCCTAAGGCATCAAAGTTGTTAGCATACTCCAAGATAGTCATGTGAAAATCATGTACTGTTTCATACTCTTTCATTTGAAGGTTCTCAAATTTGACAGTAAGAAGTTGTAGCCTTGAGTTCTTCACTTTGGCGGTGCCCTCATGAGTGGTTTTTAGGATTTCCCAAGCATCTTTAGCAACATTACATTGTTTGATCATGCGAAATATATTTGTATCCACTCCGTTAAACAAAGCATTTAGCGCCTTGGTATTTACATGTGCCAGTTCATCCTCCTCTTTGGACCAATCAACTTCAGGTTTCAGTTCAGTAGTTGGCTTCCCTTCTGCATCATTAACTACTGGATGATCCCATCCTTTTAAAACAGCTTTCCATGATTTGTTATCAAGAGATTTCAAAAAGGCCACCATTCTGGACTTCCAGTAGTCATAGTTTGATCCATCCAACAGAGGAGGTCTGTTGATGAAACCACCTTCCTTGTTCATTATGCCAGAAAGTAACTTCCCTGGTCCTCACCCACACAGAATAGGGTGCATGCTCTGATGCCAATTGAAATTCTGGCACCTACTGGGGACAGATGTTATGACATAAGCTATAGCACTTGTCGTATGCAACCAGTCATAATGCCAAGACAGATGCTATAGCGTATGTCCACAGTAGCGATAAATGAACAATTAAAAACAACAGATAGTAAATGTAAATAACACAGAATATTGTTGACCCAGTTCGGCGTAAACAACGACCTACTATGAAGGTGCGTGGAGAAAACACAAGAAGTGGGGGTTGAATTGTGTTTTGGATATTTAAAAACTTTTCTAGATATTTAAATCTATCAGAGTCTTTAAGCACAGCGGAATTGTTCACACAATTAACTTAAGGCTAAGTGAATGATGAAGGAGTAAATGAGAGAGTGAGAGAGAGAAAGACACACAACAATTTATACTGGTTCCCCTCACAAATTGAGAGTACTCCAGTCCCCTTGCTTCCAAGGGAGTTCACTATAATCACTAAGATTACAATCAGATGCTCAAGCACACAAGCATGAGACTTCCTTGCTCAAGTCACACAAGACTTAAGACTTCCTGCTCTAAGTCACACAAGACAGAGAGACTTCCTTGCTCTAATCACACAAGATCAGAGACTTCCTTGCTCAAGCACACAAGCTTAAGACTTCCTTGCTCAAGTCACACAAGACAAGAGACTTCCTTGCTTCTACACTCAGCAGAAGACTTCTTTGCTCTAATCACTAAGATTGAGACTTACTTGCTTCTACACTAAGCAGAAGACTTTCTTGCTTCTACACTAAGTAGAAGACTTACAATTACTCACGCAGGAGTAATACTAACTTCTAAGCTAAAACTTATTACAAACATAATAACTTCAGAGGCTTAAGCTAGTTTCTATTCTCACTTCATTTGAGAGATGTTTTCTATTACAATTCAAATTCTCACTTTATTCTGAGAGATGTTTTCTAATGAAGATCGTTAGTCATCAATTCTTTCTTTTGCATATTTATATGAGTTGAGAAAGACATTGAGACGTTGGAGAAATTCCCGTTGTAAAATGGACAGCTGTAGACTTTGAATATCCGTTGAGTAAAGCCACGTCTTCTTTTGCAGCGAAGCTTCACCTTTACTGTTTGTCCAAAGTACAGTAATAAGGTACAACTAGCTCCTAGAGAGAGTAGGATCACATCCTTTGTGACCGTTGTAATTAGTTGTCCTTAGAACAAATCATCAGGCTTGATAAGAGTAGTTGATGTAGCCCTTCTGATGATTTGGGGAATTCCTTTGCTTCTGATGGACCTTTGATAACTTGGAGTCTGATTGGTCTTGAATGAATGGCCTCTGATAGTCCTTCGTAATTCAACTTCTGAACATCTTCATCTTCTGAATAACTCATGACTAGCAGATAGCTTCTGAACTCTTGTAGGCATCTGAACATCTTTGAGCTTCTCAACTTCTCTGAGCTTCTGAACTCTTGCAAACATTTTGATCCTCTTTGAGCTTCTGAACTTTGTTTAGCTTCTGACCACGTTGTAGCTTCTGAACTCTTTCAGAGTGTAAAGATTCAGACTTTCATAGGTTTCATCAGAGTCTAAATTAAATGTGCTCTTGATATAACGTTGGATTCTCCTGCACACTTAATTTAAACATTAGTAACATCAATTGTCCATTTTATACTTTGCTATCATCAAAACTTAAGGGTGTGTACTAACACATATTTTGTTCCAACAATCTTCCCCTTTTTGATGATGACAAACATAAGTATTAAGTACAATTGTTGTTGATAAAAATCAGCTATGTTGACATTAGGCTTCTGAGTTTCGCAAGCTCCCCCTAAGTCTGATATCCCATAGGGTTAGGTTTGTAAGCTCCCCCTACTTTGTATCCATAGTTAATTTTAATCAGTTTCAGAATTACTTTATTATATGACTTAAATTATTCATATTTTACTATATAAAGAACAAGGTCTGCAAGCTTCTTCTTTTCATAGTGTGATAATCTTTGAATAAAGTTGCACCCTTACTCAAGAACTATCTATGAATAATAAACTTCAATTAATAAATGTATTCTCCTTGAAATTATGCTCTTAATGAAGATGCAAGATGAAGCAAATATTTAAATTAAATGACAATAGGATCAGAGGCACTAGAAACATATACACACACACACTTGATTCTGATGGTTATCATTAACAGTTTCAGAGTTCAAAATATTTTTCAAACAGTTCAGAGCTTAAAAAATCTTTTCAAAGAAAATAGCTCAGAGCCTGAATCAAAAAAATTTGAAAACTGTTCAGAGCTCTTTAGCACAATATTTTGAAATCCTCAAAGATCAGATTGTCATATCAAAGCATGTACCTCATGCTACTATTTTGACCACTCTCCTATGTTATCTCTCTGAAGCACTACAAAGCCCTAAAAAGCTAAGTAATTTCGCTTCTTCCAACAATTGATTTACCAATATTCTTTCTCCCCCTTTTGTCATTATCAAAAAGAGTATAAGCAATTTAATTAACAAGTACAACGTCCAATACGGTCAAATCAGAAGTGGTTGAACGCATTTAAGACCTTGTCGGTGAAATGAGCTATAAAAGGAGAGAAGCCTAGTCATTTTATTCACACAGAATAATCTTAGGTTATTGATAGATCTCTTGAGAAAAAAAAATGAAACGCTCAGAGAAGAAGAAAGTAGTTTCAAAGAAAGTCAGTCAAGATAGGAGAAAACATAAGAAGAAACCAATAGAGACAAAGCCAGTGTCTGTTACAAAAGAACTCTGTTCAGAGTCTGAAGAAAAATCTTTGGACTCTGACTGTTTTAAGTTCTGAAGACATATATTCCTGAAGAAAATCAAACCGATATCCAAGGCTCTAGAGGGGCTAGAGTCTTTTCCTGGGGAAAACCAAACTGATGCATGAGAATCGATTTCTTCAAGAAAGACTACTGGTTGAATGGCTTCAGCCAAAACCTCAACCTTTCCCCTCTGCAAAGGTCATGTAGGCATGTAGCCACAAACATGGCCTTTGAAGCAACCAGAAGATATTTCTTAGAAATGTTTTATATGTAATCCAGAACTCAAGTTCTCAATGAAATAAAATTCATTACTTTGGCTTGTTTATTTTTTATTTCTTATTTATTGCTTCTCTTGTTATGTAGTTTGATTCTTTAAGAATAACCAAATATTGTACTCATTGAAAATCAATTTTATGAATGAAACTCAAGAGTTTGAAAAGTCAATTTGCAAGATTGTTTGTTTAACTAAAATGAAAGTCAGTTCAAGAATTAAAACAAACAAAAGACATGCTAAACAGAATCAAACCAGATATACAAGCATCCATAAAAAATATAGTGACTAAATATGTCAGTTTTAACACAGAGATAGAAATTGTATAACACTATGAACTTTGTCCTATCAATGTGCCTAATCAAAATATTAATCAGTTATGAAGTCATATAAGCAATCAAAGAAATCCTAAAGTTGTGGTTGACTACAGAAAGACGCTAGGGTTATCATGATGTTTTTCTGATTAGCATTTACTTCTTCCATCAATCCCACAATCTTGTCCACTTTGGCTTCAATCCTTCTGATGTCATTCTCATAGACAGGGTTCCTCAGATATTGTTGATTACCTCGATCACCTCTCAGATTGTCTTGAAGAGGTACATTCAGATCGTCCACTATTGAGGCTAACCTTTCCCTAAGGTTTTGCCCAATATTTTCTCTTGCAGCAGAGGATTCAGGATGATTCCTCTCTGTGTCTACTTGAGTCTGAATGTCCTTCTTAGCATTGATAGCTTTCCCTTTGTCAAAATTCTTCTGTTCTTTCACAACTGCCTTCTAAAGATTTTGCAACTCTTTTACCAGTTCCTCTGTCAGACTTACCCATCGAGCAACATACTCAGATGAAGGCATATCAGATTGCCTTTGGTCATAAAGACCATGTATTTGTTTAAACAAGTCGTTGCATTTGCTCAAGACAACAGGATTGTTTGATTTGGATGGGTGAGGTTCATTGGTTAAGGGTGTATTAATGAGTTGAGGATTTGAATGGATAGGTATTTGTTGTGTTTGTTGAGGACTAGGGCTGGTTTGGAAAAAGCCTTTGAGATGGAAATCTTCTATAAGAAGTTCTTTGACCATAGCCTCAACATGGTTTGATGGTGGGAGGTTCGGGTTTTCTTCTGAAACAACGTGTTCAGAATGCTCTGGAACATCAGAGGAATTTTCAAGGTCTTCAGTGAATTGTTGTTCAGGTTGTGTTTGGTTTTTAGGTTTAGAGGGTTGTAGTTCAGATGGAGTTTGGTGTTTAGGTGTATGAGGGTCTGAAGATGTTTGAGTCATAGATGGCTGAGCTATTTTATGCTTAGATTTGGCATTAAGAAGTTCAAAACTAGCTAGGATTTCATCTAACTCATTAGGATTAAAATCAACTGAAGATGATGATGAGGATATATTGATAAATTCTGGTTCAGGGAGGGTTGTTTCTGGTATAGGAGGTTTAGATTTGACAGGTTCTGATATAAGTTGTTTTATGGTAAGATTGTCTTCAGAACTTGTCTGGTTATAATTTGGGATAGGTTGGGTTGATGATGAGGTTAAATGAGTGTCTTGAGTAGTTACAACAAAAGGTTTGGATAAAGATACATCACCTGATTTGCCATGATTTGGGCCTTCAGCAATCTTCTTCCCAGGCTCTTTGGTAAGTTTCTTTAGTCTGACACTACGAGGTTCATCATCACTTTCTTCACTATCTGAGCTTCCAGCCTTGGTCTTGGTCTTCTCTTTTCTTCCTTCCTTTATGGTTTCACTCTTATATTCTTTCACTAGCCTTTTCCTCTTTTTCTTCAATTCAGCTTTCTCAATCTCAAACCCTTCTCCTAGGTTATCCAGTAGTTGAATGTGTTGATTGACAATGCAACTAGAGACCGTAGGTATGTCAATTTTACAAGTCTTCACTAAAGAAGGTCTTGAGTGAGATTGAGGTACAAAAGGATCTGAATGATGCACCTCATGTTTCCTCAATGATTTTTAATCCTAACTCTTGAGGGGTTTTGTTCTTATTTTCAGCCTTTTCTTTTCTCCTTGCAGCTAGCTCCTTATCATAATCTTCAACTGTCTTCACCTTGCTTCTGATCCAGAAATCTTTTACCAGAGTAGGATAGATTGGACCATTTAATAACTTCATGTATCTAAAGCTCCCATTATGATCAACAAAGAACTTTAGAACATCAAAATGATGCTTTTCCAAACTATCAAAGTATACTGGTTGTTCCATAACCAGGTTCAGAGATTTTCCCTCTATCTTAAGAGACAAATTTGTAGAAAACATCTCCTCGCAAGCAGTAGTGTTGATAGGGAAGTTTTTAGGAAATGTAAACAAGGAATCTGAAGTTGATGTAGAAGTAGATGCCATTTCAGAAGGTTAGGGTGTAGAGTTTGCTAATGCGAGAGAAAGAGTTTGTTCTAGTTTTGAAAGACGGGGGTGAGGGATGTGATTGTGTAAAGTGTGCACGTGTTTAAGTGATTTTGTTTAAAACAATAAAACAAATTAAAAACACACAATATATTAATTAAAAAGTAAAACGAACTAATCATTAACTGTTTCTAAACCAATCAGAATGTGTGTACGTGTTGTTCTTTTAGCGCCAAAACGTTTCAGTAAAAACACTCAAACGTTTGCAATTCATTTCCTTGTCAGAGGCTTAACCTTCAGAGGTTGAAAAAGTTTCTCAGAGTCTGAACTACTTCAGATGCTGAGATCCAAAATATGTCAAAGTCTGAGAATGTGTCTTTCAGGATATTTAAGAAAATATGTTCAGACAGGGTTTTTCAAGGTTTTTAATTCTGAACATTTTTGAGAAATAAATCAAGTATCCTAAGAAACCTTTTTAACCTTGAAAGTTATTCCTCTGACTTATCATTTAGGAGTTGAGAGTTACTTACCTGATTTTGAAGCTCTTTTGTTTTGATGACATTTTGTTCAAGCTCAATCTCTCTTCAGGTCAAATTCTGAATATTCATCCCACCAAAGAGAGTTGCTATCATCGAAGTCTCTTTCAAAACAATCTTCAAATTCTTCATACTCCCTCATGTTACTTATGTACTCCATTTCATCTTCTTCTCCATCTGAATCTTCAAAAATGTGCCTTATATGCACAATTGCTCTTCTTCCATTCACATGCATCCATGTGGTTGGAAGGTTCAGTCTTTGTTTCACCTGCAATCAAGTAAACTATTTTGTCTCTTAGTACCCACTTGCTTGAGGGTCCTAGACTGTTAGTTGCCAAATCTTTATCCTTCATTTGTTTCATCTGAGTGCTATCAGATACAAATGTAGTGTAAAGATTAGGGAGTGAGAAGCTTCCATCAATAACTGATAAGCTTGGTTCCTCTAGTGGTTTATTACTGGAGTATCCAATCCCATTAGTCTTGTTGGTTCTAAAGTTGCAAAGCATGGAAACAATTTTATTTTGATCAGCATTAGTGTTGCAATACTCTTTGAGAGCAGGAGAGTGCTCAAAGGGTTTGTAACATACAGCATAATCATTCTCAAGATCTTTTGTTTTGATAGAATCTTTTTGTACAAGATCTTCAGAGTGATTTGCTTGCTTACTTAAATTCTCATAGTCTGCTTTAAGCTTTTTATACTTTTGCTGACTATTAGAGAGTTTAAGTAAAGTCTTCTCAAGATGCTTGATCAATTTTGCTTTGGAAAGATGAGAATATACCTGATTCATTCTTCTTTGGATATTTTCTATGTTCTCAGATTCTGACTTTTCATCAGAACTTGAATCTTCAGAGTCTGAACCATCTTCAGAACTTGATCCTTCAGCTCCTGGTGCTCTTTCAGATTCATCTTCGGAGAAGTTGTCTAGTACATCCCAGGTTGTCATTCCTTTAGCCAGTTTTCCTCCATTCTTCTTGAAGTTGTACCATCTTTGGATTTTTCTTGAAAACCTTTCAAGATACTCTTCATCAGGTCCTTCAACAAGACCTTCATGTTCCAATGCTTGCTTTCCTTTCCTTGTTGATTTTGCTTCTTCACTTCTCAACTCTTCTTTTTCTTTCAGAGCCATTTCATGGACTCTGAGTAAATCAATCAATGATTCAAGACTCATTGAATTGATTTATTTAGTTTCCTCTATAGTTTTTGTAATTTCTTTCCAATTCAAAGGTAAACTACTCAGCATTTTGCTTACAAGCTCTTTGTTGCTGAGTTTGTTGTTGAGGTCTTCAAGCTTGCTTGTGATAGCTTGAAATCTTAAGCTCATTTCTCCAATGCTCTCATTTTCTTCCATTCTAAACTCCTCATATTGATCTAGCATCCCATTTATATTTGCTCTCTGAATGCTTTCATTATCATCACTAATGAAGCAAACATTGGTGGTTGTAGATTCAATATTAGAGATTTGTTCAGCCCCTGATGTGGAAGGATTTTGATTGTTGCTCAGATCTTCATTTAAGTTCAGTCCATCTTCAATTTCCCTGATAAGATCAGCAACTTGTTGACATAGCTTCTGCTTCCAATCATTCACTTGTTGAGCCATGGTGTTTTTCTCCTTTGGATCTTGACTGTCTCACGGTTAAGTGATTTACCAACAGAACCGGAGCTCTGATACCAATTGAAGGTGCGTGGAGAAAACACAAGAAGGGGGGGTTGAATTGTGTTTTGGATATTTAAAAACTTTTCTAGATACCAAGCCAGGAAGGAATCCACTATAATAGATCTAGATCAAAGCCCTCAGCAAACTTCACAAGTTTACGACTTATCTCCTAGACTCTACCCGTGCTAACTCAACCTAGGAACTCCTAAGTTTGAGACCCCGTCTCACTTCCTTTCAATCACACACCCTGTGATTATAATAACGATACAAACAGAATGGTTTCACTCACCAAGAAAACAAACCTTCTCCATAATTAAAAGCTTAGGAGAGATTACACAAATTACAACTCAAACACAGTCCTAAACTTGCATCAAGTAGACACAAGAAAGGCTCACAATTAACAAGACTCAAACCCTAAAACTATATTCTTCAAATACGGCTTTTGTAGTGTTTAGGCTTTTAGTCTTCACATATAAATATGACCTGAGTTAGCATGGGCTAGGTCTTCATCTTGGGATTTAATCTTCAGCTGTCCTTTTGCAAAGTCCAGCACACATGTTCTTGGATAAAATCTCTTGTTTCCATAAATGGCGTAGCATATTATGGAAATATAACCTGGTGCAGCCGCCTTATAAAACCTCAATGAAAACGTGCGTCTTGATATATAAGGAAAGGCGAAAATATTGCTTAGGCGAATCTTCAAGGATATGGCGCATAAATACAGCGAGAATTACCGTCACGACAGATGTTGTACCCACATGCTACGACATCTGGTCCAACATCTTGCTAGAACTTGTTTTTGCAAAATGAGGCCAACATACAAAACACCAACAAGGTTACTTCATATTTTGCTTGACAGTGGAAGCACACACAATTTTTTGGATCTTGAGATTGCTAAATCTTTGGGATGCAAGCTTGAACCTATTCCCCCTTTGACTGTCACGGGTGGTGGTGGCCACAAATTGGAGGCAGCTTACATCTGTAAGGGTTTCAAATGGCAGTTGCAGCAAGGCCATTTCACCGCGGATGTCATTGTTTTACCATTTGTTTGTTGCGATTTAATTCTGGGGATTCAATGGTTGAAGTCTTTGGGTCCTATTCTGTGGGATTTTGAGAAGTTGCAGATGGAATTCACTACTCATGGCAGGAAATTCGCTTTATGCGGTGCCAAGGTTCCTCGTTTTAAACTCATCAATAACAAATCATTTGCTCAAGATGTTGCTAAAGGTGCTGAATTGTGTTTTTTGTCTCTTTCTCATATCTCTCATTCATTAGAGTTTCCTACTTGTCATGTTTTGAATACTTGTGAGCCCAAGTTTGTTGTACCTATGTCCATTGTTGAATTATTGATACAATATGCTGCTTTTTTTTAGGAACCGTCCCAATTACCTCCCTTACGTGTTGGTTTTGATCATCGAATTCCTTTAAAAGATGGTGTGGCACCTTTCAACTTGCGTTCCTATCGGTTTTCGCGTATTCAGAAGGATATTATTGACAAGTTGGTACATAACATGATTGATCGCGGCATTGTGCAACACAGTACTAGTTCGTTTGCCTCCCCTACTTTTCTAGTACGCAAGAAATATGGTTCTTGGCGTTTGTGTGTGGACTTTAGACGGTTGAATGAACTGACTATTAAAGATCGTTTTCCTATTCCTCTTATAGAAGACCCGATGGATGAACTTTGTGGTTCAAGTGTGTTTCCCAAGCTTGATTTGCGATCTGGATACCGTCAATTGTGTATGGCTCAAGGGGAAGAGTACAAAACAGCTTTCAAAACTCATAGTGGTCACTATGAGTACTTAGTGATGCCATTTGGTCTCACTAACGCCCGGCATTCCAATCTTTAAGGAATCATGTGTTCCAACCTTTTTTGCGCAAATTTGTCATTATATTTTTTGATGATTTGTTGATTTATAGTAAATCCTTGGAGGATCATGTTTGCCATCTTCGCATGATTTTCCAAATCGTTCGTGATAACCACTTACTTCTCAATAAATCCAAATGCTCTTTTGCTTTGCCTAAGGTGGAGTATCTTGGTTATTTTATTACTGCAGACGGGATTTCTACGGATCTTTCTAAGATCCAAGTTGTTAGTTCTTGGCCTATTCCTCAGAACTTCAAGCAATTGAGGGGTTTCTTAGGGTTGGCTGGTTACTATAGACGTTTCGTCAAGGATTTTGGAACAATTGCTAAACCTCTTACTAATTTACTTAAGAAAGACAATTTTTTGTGGTCTGAGGACGCCACTTCAGCCTTTGTACATCTCAAACAAGCTCTCGTGACTGCTCCTGTGTTGTGTCTTCCTGATTTCACTAAGCAGTTTGTGGTGGAAACCGATGCTTCAGGCACCGGTATTGGTGCAGTTTTAATGCAAGATCAACATCTTGTTGCATATATCAGCAAATCTTTAGGCCCTAAGCAACAGGCCATGTCCATTTATGAGAGGGAGCTGATTGCCATCGTTTATACTATGCAAAAGTGGGGTTCATATTTGTCTCATGCTCCATTCGTGATCACGACGGATCAAAAGAGTATAAAACATATGTTGGATCAAAAATTAAATACTCCATTTCAACAAGTTTGGGTTGCTAAATTGATGGGTTTTGATTTTGAAATCCAATATAGAGAAGGGTCTTCAAACCTTGCTGCTGATGCGTTATCTACAAAAACAGGTGCTGAATAATCACTTATTTTGCTTTTGAACAATGCTTCCACTGATTTATTACAAGCTATTCAGTTGTCTTGGCAGTCAGATTCTGTTTTAAATTCCATCATTCATGACTTACAGAAGGACCCTAGACCTCATCCAAAGTTTTCTTGGGTCAGAAATGAGTTGAGAAGGAGGGGCAAGTTAGTGATTGGAGCTCGCACTGACATTAAACTATCTATTCTATCCTGGTTGCATGACTCTGTTGTTGGTGGACATTCAGGAAGAGATGTCACTTTAAGTCGAATACGGTCCTTATTTTATTGGAAAGGTATGGCTAAAGATGTTCTAAATTATGTTCAAAATTGTGGTGTCTGTCAAAAGAGCAAACCGGATTTAGCAGCTTCACCAGGGCTACTACAGCCTTTACCTATTCCTACTCTCATTTGGACGGATATAAGTATGGATTTTATTGAGGGACTTCCTACATCAGGTGGCAGACAAGTCATATTTGTTGTGGTTGACCGCTTAAGCAAATATGCTCATTTTATGGCATTAGCTCACCCTTATACTGCTTCTGATGTGGCTCAATCATTTCTTGATAATGTCTTTAAGTTACATGGGTTTCATGAATCTATCACTAGTGATAGGGATCCGATTTTCATCAGTACGTTTTGGTATGAATTTTTTAAGTTGCAAGGTGTAGCTTTGAACAAATCTTCAGCTTACCATCCCCAAACGGATAGGCAGACAGAGATAATGAACAAGTTTTTGGAGACATATTTGAGGTGTATGTGCTCTGACAAATCCACTCAATGGTTTAAATGGTAATCCTTAGCTAAATAGTGGTACGATCACTCTTCTAATAGGACCACTCCTTTTGAGGTTGTGTATGGACAACCACCGCCAATACACTTACCTTATCTTCCTGGTGCTGCAACTTCTATAACCGTGGACAGATCCCTTATTGCTCGTGAAGAGGTTATTAAGTTACTTCAATTTCATTTACTTAGAGCACAAAATTGTATGTCTCAACAGGCCAACAAGCGTCGTAGTGATAGAGTTTTTTCTATTGGTGATTTTGTTTATTTGATGTTGCAGCCTTATAGGCAATTATCTTTGAAGTCTCATGGTGTTCACAAGTTGTTGCCTATGTTTTATGGACCTTTCAAAGTGTTGGATCGTATTGGTATGGCTGCTTATGCTCTGGACTTGCCTCCTTCTGCAGTTTTTCACAATGTTTTTCATGTTTCACAACTTAAGTTGTGTCCCAACCCTCATGACCACCCTATTCAACATTTACCTGCTGCAATTTCTGCGGTTGGCAGAGTTCCTGCTGCTATACTTTGTCATACCCCAATTTTTGACCTAAGATCCCGCCTCATGTCCATGTGTCATGCATTTTTGTCCGGGATTTACTTCGCTTTTTCAAACGAAATTTCGGCAGAGAGGTATTTTAAAATACCTCATTTTGTGTTCATTTATTATTTATATATTTATATTATTATTATTATTATTATTATTATTTTGCTTTTTTCAATTTTTTATTATTTCTTATTTTATTATTCAGTTTTATTATTATTATTATTTATTTATTTGTTTTTATTTATTTATTCTTTATTCCTTTTTTCTGTTTTTTTAAATTAATTAAAAAATCAAAAAAGAAGGTCACGTTTTTTCCTTGGGGTCACGGTCCAGCAATGGCCAATATGTCTTCATCCCCAAAAGGGGAGATTCCTCTCACCCATGTAAAAGATTGTCCTGGCCTTTCCTCAATGAACCAAAACCCTAATTTTCTTGGGTTATATAAAGCAGTTTGAAAATTCAGAGAAGGGGGATTTTTTGGAGGAACAGCCGCAGAAAGAGAAGAAGATAAACCCTAATTTTTTAACAGAATCAAAATAAATAAAAAAAATCCAGAACCATTAAACATAACCCAATCACCTTCCTCAAACCCAGATCATCATCATCACACCCATCAAAATCGCATATCATCACCATCATTTTTTCAAGTAAAAAAAAAAAACAAATCACACACAAATCTAACCTTCCAAACCATCAAAACCGAACTCATAGCGCAAACTATCCTCGCGATTTCCATCATCCAAATCCAAATCAGAAACTCAAAACAAACAGAGAACCGAGAAATAAGAAGGAGGAGAAGAAGACGAATCGGTTTAACAAAACCAAAAGGTTGATTTTCTTTTTTTCCGTTTTTTTTTCTTTTCTCGATCTAGAACTGTTGAGTAGGATTTAGGTGTTTTGGGGTTTGTATTTGGGTTTAGAATAAAGAATAGAATGTTTTGGTCAGAAAAATTTTGATTTTGGGGGTTTTTGGCCGGCGGAGCCGCCGCCGGAATCTCTCCGGCACGGCGAGCTCTCGCCGGAAACGATGAAGATTCATCGTGTTCTTCAAGGATGAAGAACAGGAGAGAGAGAGAAGAGAGAAGAGAGAAGAGAGGAGCGGCCGAGAAGAGAGAGAGAAAGGATTGGGAAAAATGAATTTTTTTTTAGGTTTTAGGGTATATATACCATGACCCAATCCTGTGCGTGCCAGTCCATGGCCGTACCATACACCTGCGCACCTAGAACCATCCGATCTGATCAAACGTCCCAAATCTCTCCATCACAATTTCTTTTTGATCAAATCTGGGACGTCTGATTAATCAGACGGCCCAGATCTCGTCCCTTTTTTTTTGGACAAAAAACGCAGAGCCCTTGGGCCTTATGGGACTGGGCCTAGTCCAGTTTTGCTATCCACACCCCCCCTGTCTTGCTGTTTACACCCCCTGCTCTACTTTGTTTTTTATTTTTTTTATTTGGTCTATTTTATTCGAATGTCATTTAATTTATTTATTTTGTACATTATTTACATGTTATATGTTATATTTAAATATCAAAACGCCAAAAATATTCATTGTTATTTATTTTGTTTATTATTGCTTCAATGTAAAATTGCAAAAAATATATTGTGTGATTTATTTTGTGTAAGTCCAAAAGGAAAAGGGAAATGTTTCATTAACCCCGCATTACGATGTTTTTTTTGCGCTTTTGCTTGTTCGCTATTTTTAACCTTGAAATAAAAATCATTTTTATTTAAATAAAAAAGAATGAAAAAAGGAGTGGTTTGGCGGATGACTTTTCACTCTCCGGTGACTTCGGATTTCCTGCCGGATGGCTTGCGGTCCGAATAACCAACGTTCTAAAAAATACAAATTTTTTCTAAAAAATAATAAAAAGCAAAAACTTTCAAATATTTTCTAAAAAAGAATTTTTATAATAAACCTCGATTTTCATCGAGAATCCCTTTCAAACTTTTTTTTCAATAAATGCTCTAACACACTTAAGCATATTTGAAAATTTTCAAAAAGACTAAAAAATACAAAACAATCCAAATTGTTTTTGCCGCTTGGCTTTTCAATTTCAAACTTTTTTTCAAAAAAGAGTTTAGACGTGAGTCATCTCTAGTTGAAATTCATTTTCCCACGACATATGGCAGGAAAAGATATAAACTTTTCAGTATGTTCGTGGCGGATTTAAAAGGAGTTTAAACTTAAGATGACGACTCGTCTTTTCTCCTAAAATCAATCAAACAAATCACTTTACAAATTTTACCCCGAACTACGAGATTTTGATCTTTTACGGGTACGTAGTGCAAAAGACCTTGCGTCTTCCCAATTCAAAATTAATAAAACTTTTTTTTCTTCTTTTCTTTTGAATATCCCAAAATTAATAAAAAATTCTCTCATCGTTACCCAATCATTTATAAGCAAATTTTACAAGCAAAACATTTTAGCACAAAAAATACATATTTTACAAGAGGTTCCCGTAGAGTACTACGGATACATAGGATGCTAATACCTTCCCTTTGTATAACTAACCCCCGAACCTTAAATCTCTAAAAAATTATTTAAGGGTTTATTCGATCTTTTCCCCTTCCCTTGGATAAATTAAAGCTCGGTGGTGAATCATAATTTTTGAGAACCAAAGCTAACCAATAGCTTGACGTCCGAAAATCACCGCGACATACTTGACAGGAAAATGCTTAAGCGTGGGCACGTTGCTGCTACAAAGGTATTGGTCCAATGGAAGGATTCTCCTCCTGATGCTACTACATGGAAATTTTATCATGATTTGCTTAAGAAGTTTCCGGATTTTCATCCATGAGGACATGGATGTAGTTGTAGCGAAGGGTATTGTGATAGGAATTTATATTCACAAATAATTGTTTGTTTTTTATATATTTTGGCCTTTAGCAAAATAGTATATAGAATGCTGATGTGTTATTTTCCTTTGCATTGATTGGTTGGATTGTAATCAACTTGCATATTTATAGCCTATGTAGTCTTGGAAATACCATATGCGTAATTAATCAAAATTATCTTCTCTAACAACTTTATTCCCTGTAACTTCAGATCCATATCACCGAGTGGTATTTTTTCCATTACTGCTCCTGGTATAGATTGTTGGTATTACCGGATTCATAATCCCTAATATCCAAATTCCTATCTCATACGTTGATTTGAGTACCGGATCTATAAGCCTCCTCACATGTGCTCTCTGTTATTGTTATTGGCGACCACCTTGTCGGAATTATAGATCTTCCGTTCTGTGTAGCTAAGGGTAAGTGTTACACCCTAATTTTATTTTGTAGTATGTAGAAACCCCAACCTATATCTTTTTGTAGAAATATATTTGGATATATATTTGTAATATTAACAATTTTTCTTGTTTCAGTAAAAAAAAAAACAAATTTTCATGTTGAGTTTTCTACTTACCAATTTTTTTAAATAAATCAAAGGATTTTTTTTTTTGAAAGATTGCATAAAATCATTTTTACTTCTAAATTAATATTTAATCTTGTATACGTTGCTTTATAAGACATGAGAATAATTCTGAATTTTCTTCTCTATTATTGTTTTGTTGCGAGATTCACATATGAGGGAGAAGATAATGAGTTAAACATCTTGTAAAGGGGAGGTTCAAGATTTTTTTTCCTCAAAGGTACTCCAAATTTAGATACAAATTATACAATATTTTTAAAAGAATTTTTTTCAATAAAAAAGATACAAATTTCAAAGAGAAAAGTCATCTTTTAATTTTGTTCAGTTAACATTACCAAATGATTCAATATTTGTCACAATAGTTCTTTCTGAGCATCTTTACATTATATGTATATGGAAATATTAATTTTTTATGCTCTAGTATATGTTTTGGTGGCCATGTGATCATCACTTAAGTGTGAAATTCCAAGGTTTATAGGTTTATGTCTTTTGAGAAGGGAGGTTAACTTCAAAAGATCTTGGAGGTTAACTTAATTTCTTTCTTACTTTTAAATTATTTGTTTTCAAAACTTATAAGGGTTTCAAGTGTTTTTATATTGGCATCTAGTGTTTATAACACATGGACTTTATATGACTTTGTAAATATATCACCAATCAAAGAATGAGGAATTTTAGAAGTATGAGGATATCAAATGAGTGAGTAGCAAGGAGTTTAAGGATTTTCGAATTAATAGTTTGCATATCTTTCTACTCAAGTTTAAATAATTAAGGACATTCCAATAGCCTTTGAACTTTGTTCTCTCTTTACAACACTTCTTCATTTTGTGTGTTTTCACTTCCTCTTGTCCCATACCTTATGGATTTACACATCTTTCGTAGAGTAGGACAACCTTTGAAGAAGGGTTTCTTATTTTTATCTTCAAATTAAATTAAATATTCCTGCAAAATCAATTTTAGAGCATTAATTATAATTTTTGAAATCAAAATTCTCCATAGCAAAGGATATTTTTATTTAAAAATATTCTGTTTTTTTAGATAGATTATATAAAAAAAACTTATTTACTTCCAAATTAGGGAGGAAATGGTAAATAAACATGTCAAGTGATAACAAACTTCAAGTAGTCTCATGATAAATATAAATGTTGAAACTATGTTTTGTGTGTACTCTTAGATTTGTAAATGTATATAATAAAACTAAACACAATCTTACTAAATTCATGAAGTTAGTGATTTAATAGTGTATTACTAAACACATTATTCATGTAAGAATTAAATATATTTTTACCTATGAATCACTGGAGGATTCTTGAAAGAAGTGAGTCTCACCTATAAAAAAAATCAAACATAATGAAAAATATAAGTCTCAAACAAAGTAACTAATAATAAATTGCATAGTGAAATATCAATACAAGAAAACAAGGATTTACTGGCCGCCAAAAACGGCCACAAAGTGAAAAAATTGGCCAACTTACCGGCGGCCTGAAGCGGCCGCAAAAAAGCTCGCTGGTAAGTGTTAGCGGCGGCCAAAGCGGCCGCAAAGTGAAGAAGCAGGACTGACACATTCTGGGCGATTTAGCGGCGGCCATGGCGGCCGCAAAGTTCTTTCTTTATTTTTTTTTAAAAAATATTTATTTTATTTATTATTTATTTTAGAACCATTTATTTTATTTATATAATAATAATTATTAATATTTAAAAAACGAATTTAAATATAAATAAATATTTTAAACAATTAATAAAAACCATAAATTAGATATGAAATATTCAATAACAAAATACGATAATTGTCATACATTACAAACAAAATACGCGATACAATAATTGTCATAAATTACATACCAGATAAAATAGTCGAAATAAAGTGATAAATGTCATAATTAAGTTACAAACCAAATACATACGAGATACTTGTCATAAGTTACAAACCAAACGTCACGATAGTTCCACAAATCAAGTAAAATAAAATGCATTAAGTTGCACCACCTCTTCCTCTTGTTCTTCCACCACTTGCACCTCTGCTGCTTGTCCTTCCACCACTTGCACTTCGGGCACTTGTCCTTCCGCCGCTGACATTAAATTCATTTGGACCGCCTTGAAAACTTGTCAAGTTAAATGGAGTTATCCCTCCGCCACCGCTTTGATTAACAAATGCAGTCCCTACATCTTGAATATTATTAATCCCGCTTCCTGATGCGCCATCATGAGTAGCATTTGTAAAACCGGGAATTTCAAGGTCTCCATCTCCAATCAATGTTTGCAATATTGGATGATTTTGGAGATTATCAAAGAATGTCTGATCAACAGGCTTATCAGTATAACTCATATTAGGTCGATACTCGTCCTCATGAAATTGATCTGGTTGGTAGAAGGACGACTGTGGGTTCCTTCCAACGGCCTGATTCCGTTGAACTGGTGTCTAGGATTTACCCTCTGACGCTGACGTTGACGTTGACGTTGAAGCTGGTCTGGTTGGTTTTGTGATGGTATCTGTTGTTGCTGACTTTGTTGTTGCTGACGCTGAAGCTGTTGCTGGTCTGACGGATTCTCAAATGGAATATGTTGACTCCCAATTAATTCTTCCCTGATTTCCTGCGTGATTTCCTGCCTCATTTCCTACCTCATAATTGCGAGGTACTGCTGATTTTCAGCTCTCAGTCGCTGTTCGATTTCAGCCAGACTGACAACTCGTGAAGAACGACCAGTAGACATGCTGGAAGAACTGTTAAATGAGTTCATCGAAACATCCACATATCTTGATGGTGTCCTCTGAATGAACGAAGATGTACAACCCTGACCCTGGACATGTCCTTTATGCTTTCCCCAAGAAAACTCCACAAATTTGTCTAATATCATATTATGAAGAACTTCGATACTTTTCAGCTTATCGGGTGGAAGGGCAGCCTCAGACGCTTTGATTTCTTTTATATATGCCTGAATCTTGGTCTACAAAAAAGAGTAATTAATTAATTAATGCATACAAAATAATCTATTAAATATTAATTAACGCATTAAAACATACAAAATAACAAATGAATTATTAATTAAAGCATAAAAAATACTCACATTTGCCCTTTCAGCCCTGACAGAATCCCAAGTACCATCCGGTCTTAGATGCAGCAATTGATTCATTTCTTTCATAGTCGGTGCACGGTGGTATGTTCGCTCAAACCTTATGTGCAAGGTAGAAGAAGATGTCGAACCACCACTATGAATACTCGCATCAGGTTGCACCGATCTTTTTTTTTTTGTTGTGTTGCACTTTTTATTGTACGCATCGCTACCCCATTTTTCTTTCAACTCCGTCCAAAGATCGCCTTCGCCAATCCATTTTGGTGGTGGCTTGTTATTGCGGAAGCACTTTCGTGCTTCCAAAAGCAAGGCAGATAAGCGCTTTGTGCACTTGTGGTCAAAAATATGATCAACTTGCATATCGTGCTCCTTTAACCAAGTACATTTCGTCTACATATATATGAAACAAATATTAGTACATTCTAAATAAAAATATAAATCTATTTTACGAAAAAAATATATCTTACTTTGAAATCATTCCAAAATCTATTCCGCAAAGGCTCGTCTCCAATTTTTTTATCCTTAATTTCTCCCCAACTAAGCCATGATTCATTGTAGTTTGATTGAAGTATGAAAGTAATGGCGGATGTAGCTACTTTATGTGGTTGATAACTGCACAAATTAAAAAATATACATATTATAATTATAAATGTTGTGAATTCGAATTAATAATTAACAAATTTATGTAACAAAACTCTTACTCATTTGCAAAAGGCATAATAATGGCTCTTTTGTGCCGATCAACCAAAAGATATTTTTCTGGATCCAAAAGATCTATATCTCTGACTCTTGGTCCTCGTGCGCTTCTTCGTCAGCCACATCGTGTCAGGTCGAGGATTCAGCTTCGGTCGATGGCAATGACACCAGGTTTGAGTTATAAACAACTTTATGGATAAGATCACGCGGTGCAACTTTGTTACGTGAAAGGTTCGCCAATTGTTGTTCATGATCTTCGTCTTCCATCTGTACACAACATGCATATTATATTCTAAACGGTAATTTATAGACAAAATTAAATATATAGTAGCACGATAAAATACATCATAGTAGATACATTCCAAAATTAAACTTAGTAGCACGATACAATACATGGAACATTCATTCCAAAATAAAACATAGTAGCACGATACAATACATGGTACATTCATTCCAAAATAAAACATATATAGTAGCACAATTAATTATTGTCATCATCCCAATCCGATAGATCTTCATCGTCGGCTTGACTGTCATCTTCTACAGGATCATCTTTGTCTTCAACGTCACCACCCTCAGGTACTTCTTCAATGTCACCAACCCAAAGACGACTGAAAGGTTCAACTTCAATGACTTCATCTACATTCGCCATCTCATCGACTTGAAATGGTGCCCCTTCTTCTTCTTCTTCTTCTTCTTTTGTTCCATCCTTTTCAATACGACCCCAAAAGTCTAATACACACTGATAACTTCGAGTCTGTACAACCTTCAATCAACAGCGGTTCATTTGTCTGTTTCATAAAATTATAAAATCTCTGGGCTTCGGCATTCGGAGGTTCTTCTGCTTCATATTCATCTTCGTTCGCTTCATGAAATCCAAGAGCATTACCTATCATGTCGTTCATCGCGTTAAACGGGTATCGACCATGATAATTTTGAGAAGCTAACGCCATTGGTCCAGCACTGCTTGAAGCAACTTGATCCGAGGGAAATGTTTCTCCATGACTTGTCCAAATCAAATAATTCGGCTGGAATCCCTTCCTTTCTAAATGATACTTAATGTCGTCTTCACTATGAATACGTCTACATTGACAAACCGCACACGGACATCTAATTCCTCCTATCTTACGAACAACGGGATTTTGCTTTACGGCATCAATAAATAGTTCAACCCCCAATTTAAAAATTTCTTTAACTTGTCCTCCATCGTAACATCTATCATACATCCACCTACGATCCATTTCTGGACATAAATTAAAACTAGCTATATCAACACGACTGTTATATAGATCAAGGGGGATCGACTTTCATGATATACATATATCATCATGTCTATTTACGGCTAAACATATGTATTTAATTAAGAATATAATTCATTACTTTCCACACGTACACATTAAACAAATAATAATACAATTATAAATATATGCCCAAATTTAATAATTTTTATAAAATAAATAAATATGGCATTTGATCAAATTTAATGATTATAAAAATATTGATTACAAAGTTCACAATATATTTTTTGTAATTGTTCAAATCAAAAAAATATAACAATTAGACATTTTTCGTAATTTTTTTTTTTTAAAGTTTACATAAAATTATTTAGTCAAAAAAAAAAGTTTACATAAAAATATAATAATTACTTGTTGTGCCGAGTAGTGTCTGACTTGACGTTTAACACTAATCTTCCAAAACCATGACAACCGACGAACCAAAAAATGCCTTCAAAATTAAAAAAAAAAATGTTAACATAAAATTTATAACTTAGAAATATAATAAACAGAATTATTACGAAAAAAATTATTTTTAAAACGGAGTTAATTCCAAACAATTAAAGTGTTACTACTTAACACAAAAAAAATCACTTATAAGTATTATTATACAAAAAGATACATATGATTAAAAATACTAATACTATTAGACTTAATAAAAAAAAAAAATCATTTTTAAGACAAAGCTAATTCCAAACAACTAAAGTTTTCCTACTTATCATAAAAAAATCACTTATAAATATTACTACTACAAAAATATACATATGATTAAATAAACTAATACAATTATACTTAGTAAAAAAAGCCATTTTTAGAAAAGTGCTAACAACTCAAGTGTTACTACGTATTATAAAAAAAACACTTAGTAAAAATTATACAACCAAGTGTTACCACATATGAATAAAAAAAACTAATACAACCAAACTTAGTAAAAATAAAAAACATAAATTAAACTTACTTGTTATGCCGAATAGAGTCTACATACTTTCTTGTACAATTCCAAATAACTCAAAAGTTTCTACATTAAAATTAAAATATAACTATAAGCATAAATACAAATAACTTTGAAATATCAATATAATATGATAAACTATAACATTGTATAAACACTAAAAAATACTTACAAAAGACCAAAGGTATGATGAACTTGAAAAGAATGAGAGTAAAATATGTAGAGAGATGTTGGAGAAAATTATAGAGAGAGATTGAAATGTTGTTGTTGTAAATGAAAAGAGAAAGAAGAAATGTGTATATATAAGAAGAAATGCTTCACTACATGATTGCTTGTAGATGAGATCTAATTAAATGGGTTTTGCATTTTCAGACATGGATCCCAACATGAATCTTATTTCATTTTTTAATGATTCTCAATTTGAATTTTTGCCAACTATGTATAGCAAAACTATTTTTTTCTTTCAATTTGTCGTGATTCTTGATGCTGCCTTGTGAAGGGTATTCATCATTCATGTGACATATTTTCTCTCATAAAGTATTGTAGTGAGTGGTTTTGTTGTGTGACAGGGTAGCTCCAATGCTTTGGACAGTTTGGGAAGATCTCTTTTAAATTGCAGGGTGCTTTGCAGGTAAACATCTTTCACTCCAATCCAGAAAGAATATTCCTAGCACACATTTGAGCTTATTCTTTTTTTTTTCTTTTTTCTTTTTTAGCTAAGATCATAAATACCAAACAGAAACTATGAATTTACTTGCCTATTAGAGAATATGAGTGAATTATAAACGTTGAAGATATATTTGCATCCATAGAATTTGAATTTCCACTTCATTAAGAATCTTGATTGATGTGTATGTCAATGTCTCTATAGGAAACCCATTTTTTCATTGTCTATTTGAACAAAAGAAATAGTTAATAAATAACCACAATTGGTATGATTGCAAATTCTTTTAGGAATGGCATATTCATGTAATTATGTTTTTGTATAAAACAACAAACTAAAATAAATACCAAATTAAACTTGATTGAAAAAATTTCTTTACCTTGGTGAAACACAAGTATGATCCTTGAAAGAAAAACACAAGTATGATCCTTGAAAGAAATGAGGTTCACCTATACAAACAACAAACAAAATTAATCACAAAATTTATGTATCAAACAAAGTAACATAATAAATTAGACTTAGAAATGGTTATTGGCTTGATGCTTTGTCCATATATTCATGTTTCACTAAAAGATTGTGGATGAGGATCTACTTAACTTCTGATAACCATTTTCAGGCTCAAGAAATGAATGCAAAGCAAATAAAAAGAAAATGAAGATTGGACATGGAGCTTGATGTCTTGATGTCTAGTTGTGAAGGAAAATGAAAGCAAATAAAGGCTATATATAGTTGCGAATTTGTAGCTACTTGCTATTCAAGTTTTGTATTAATATAATACATTATTTGTAAGGAATACACTGCATCTGAATTTGGATTCTCTCCTGTAACATTACCCTGCCGTGCAACATTAGCCATTAGATTGAAAGGTAAGAAATTAAAAAATTAAAAAAACAGAATTTTAAGGGTTGTGATGTACACTGCTTCTGCAGTGCAATATGCACATACTCTACATTGCATCTAGACTATTTGCCCTTCAAATTTTGTATTAATATAATATATTATTTTTAAAGAATACATTGCTTCTGGATCATATATGATACTGCAAATAAACCACAAATTCAAAATTCAAATACCATGTCCCTTTGATTGGGAGGGAAAAAAAAATTAAACTCCAGCAAAGCCTACACCAGTTAACCCTACACAAGTTAGAGCTAAACTTACACGAGTTAAAGCTTACACCAGTTAATACATTAATTCATTAATTAAATAAGTAAGTAGAAGCACCTGGTCCACGCGTAGATGAAATCTGCAGACCCTTTTCACGTGTCCTTTTTATTGAGAGACAAAACTCAATAAAAAATAAATAAAACAAAAAATATAAACAACAAGACAAATAATAGTGGAAACGTGGAAGAAGAAGCCAGCCCACAGATATTCATCCAATAAGAGCAAAACATGGAAAAAGAAGTTGGCCCACTAATATTCAACTGACCTGGCATAACTGAGATCAATCTACAGTAGCCATTTTGCTTATCTTCTTTGTTAAGAGTATTGATATATGTTAAATTGAGAGTTAGTTTACTGTTGGGATCCTAATTTATTCACTTGTGTATATCACTTTAATTAAAAAAGTGAATTACAGTTATGTACCAACTATAAAATAAAATAAAATGAAATTACAGTTACATATTTCATAATGAATTTTCAATATATTACATTTTCTTATTATATGTAATTAATTTTTATCATAAATCTATAGGATACACTAGGTATGTAAGAATCAAATATCTAACCAACTCAATGCAATTTGGTTTGATTAGCCCATTGGTTTGAAAATACAATTAAAAAATAAATCATATTTTAATTCGTTGTAATATGCTATAATTTCAAACAACTTTTCACACATATTTTAACAACTTCATTTGCAATATTGCATATCAAAACAAACTGTATTTTTTACTTAAGCCACAAAATTTGGTCCAGGGACAAGGAGTTTGGTAGTATATATGCATGGAGTCTTAGATTTAAATTTCATTTCATCCATTGAAAAAGAAAAAAAAAAAACTCTACTCTCTACTTTGTTTTTTATGAGGATATTCTTTACTCAATTTCAGACTTCACAATTATAGTGATAATCATAACTTTAAATCACCATCTCAACAAGCTCAAATTACATATATCCTATATATACGATATATAGAATATAGGATATCTGATATAGGATTACTAATAGGTTCAGTTTGACTCACATGTTTATTAATTTTTTGAATTAAAAATCTAAAAATTAAACCAATCAATTAATTCTTTTTGGTTCAGTCCATATTTTGATAAAATTAAGATGAACAAACCACCAAATTAGTATCTGTTTTTATAACCCGCTCTCAAATAGGTTATTGACTCTTTCTATATCTCAAATTAATCTTTATCTCTTTCAAATGTTTCTTAATATAATCTCTTTGTCATTTATTAATTTAAAACAATGATTATTTAATAAAAAATTTGACTAATTTATTAGTTTAAAACAATGATTATCATCATATATCTTTATATAAACAATATACATAGTAATTTCCCACTGTACCCCCCACTTAAAAAATTTGATAATCACCTTTTTAAGGGCAAAACTTATCTTTGTACCACTTATTTTACCTTTTAATTCCGACTCTTTTTTCACTTTAACACTTTCATTTTAAATTTCAAATTCACTTTCCCCCACTTTTTCTTCTTTAAGTTCTTTTTCTCTCCTCAATTCATTCGTATTCTTTCTATTCTCTCTCTCTTCCTCATTTTTTTGAGTAAAGATCCTCTCCATTTTCTATGATTTACATTTCTTCCATTACTAAAGTTTTTTATTATTTCAAGGGGTATAAAAGAAATTTTAACTCATTTAATGTTACACTTTTGTATTTATATTTCCAAAATTATATAGTAATTGAGGAAATGAAATAAATGCAAAATGGAGAGGATCCCAACTCCATTTTTTCATGCATTTTTTTCCTTTGAATGATAAAAATTTATCTTCTTAATTTCTAACTTTATATTTCTCTCATCTTATCATTTTCTCTTTCTCATGTTTCCTTCTATTTTTGCAAAAAATTAACATTTGTGTCTTTTACTCATTTTTTGAGTATGTCTAATAAAACTTTATTCTTTGTTTTTGCAGACTTTACATGTTATAGAAAGAAGAAATGCATGAAACTTTCTTTCAAACAATGGTAGTATAATTCATTTTCTTTCTTCATTTATCTTATTTCTTTTACTTTTGACTCTATTTGATTTTCTTACTAATTTGTTTCAAATGTATTTGTAGAAAAAATTATAAAATGGTGCTTAAAGTAAGGCAAAGAACAAGAACACAAGGTATGTCAAACTTTAAAAAAAATTAAATTAAAAGATAGACATATAGTTACAAAATGTGTAACAAAAAACTGAAAAAACACAAGAATAGATCTAACACACAAATGACACAATCATTCAAAGATACAAAATAAGCTACTATATTCTTTATCTTTCATCAACTTCTTTTCATTAAAAGGTTTGATCTTTTTTGTTTATCTAGGCACAGAAAGAATAAAGAAAATGTAAGATTAGAAGATAACAAAACTTTGGTACAACGACGAACGGCGCGGTGGTTTTCAGTTGATCCGACTGTAATTATTCTTTGGGGGTGTTTGTTTCATGGATTACAAAATTATTCCAAGGAATGTGACTTTGGAAATCTTTCATTCCTATGTTTGTTTTAGGGATGTCAACGGGGCGGGGAATGTGCGGAGGAAGCATCCCCGTTCCCCACCCTGAAATGTTTGCGGGGGAAATTTTGCCTCCATCCCCGTCCTCACAGGGAAATTTTTGTCTCCATCCCCATCCCCACGGATCCCCGCGGTACCACGGGAATCCACGGAGATCGAATATTAGAAAATTTATATATTTTACGAGCAAAATTATAACATTTTTTTTCCTTTTTTATTAAAAAATAAATAAATATTTTGCATCTTTCTTTTTTAATGATCAAAATAACACATAATGCATTTCATAACCAAAAAACAATGCATAATCATACAAAAATTCATAACCAAAATATCTCATAATTCATAGCAAAATAGAAACCTAGAATTTTCAAATATAAATAAACCTAGAATAATAATAGTAATAAAAATATATATTTAAGTGTATATAGACGGATTCGGGGAATCCGGGGGGACGGATGCTTAATCTCTGATCCCCGCCCCGAACTGCCTTCGGGGGAAGTTTTGCCTCCATCCCCGTCCCCACGGGGAAAAATCCCCATTTTCGGATCTCCGAACGAGGCAATACCCGCGGGGATCCGCTCTGACGGATGCAAATTGACATCCCTAGTTTGTTTCAAGTTTTCATAAATTATGCCTTGGAACTTTTTATTCCTAGGAATACAATTTACCCATGACTTTCCCACTTTCTATTCCCATGGAAATAAGAAGTAACCACTCATAACTTCTCACTCCCCATTATTTAATATTTTAAAATTTTAATTGAATTTATTTTAAAACTATTCCAAGGATATTTATTTATTTACCAAACACATTGATTGAAATAATATTCCTAATAATAATGTTCCTAGGAATAATATTCCAAGAATTATAATTATAAACCTTGAAACAAACACACCCTTTGGATTTTCTTATTGAAGATAACAAAACTCTGGTATAAATCTGGCGTCTATTTTAATGATTTTTGTAGTGGTTAATGGATCTGGAATTTGAAGGAAGCCACCAAGTTATAACAAGAAGAAAGAAACCTTATGGTGGCTTTTTTGTGACTATAGGTGCAACAAAACTTGATATAGTTAAAAAGTTGTTGTGTTGTAGTGAAAGAAATTGAACATGGTAGTAATGGTTGTTGTTGGATGAAAAGAGTTTGGAGGAAGAAGGAAAAAAATAGAGGAACGGATAATTTTAGGGTTTCATGTATGAGTTAGGTCATATTGATTAGCCCAAATAGCATATGTGTTTTTAGAAGTTTTGTTTCTTTTTCTTATTTTTTTGTTAAATTAAATGATTTTATGCATGAGTTGTGACAAAAAAAATTACAATTTCATTAGATATTTATATACGGGATAACTTTTTTTTTTTTTTTAAACAAAGGGGAGCTACCAGAGAGCAAGCCCCAAAAAGATATATAGATAATAAAAAAGAGATACATAACAAAGGGGGGATATCAACCTTACCCTCAAAGAAAACTAACAAAATCTATAAGAAGGAAAACCATGTCTATTTCTAGCATAATCAATCCTAGCCTGCTCAGGGATAGAATTCCACCAAGTGAAAGAAGAAGATAAAGGCAAAGATAATCCTAAATTTGCCATTTTGTCTGCACAATGATTACCTTCCCTATAAATATGAGAAACAAAAAAATCCATGGAGGATGTAAGAAATAAACAATTATTCCATCTATTTGTTAGGGAACAAGGCACCACTTTTGAAGATTTGAAAGCTAAAAAAACCAACATTGAGTCAGTTTCCAACCACAACTGCTTCCAACCCCTATGAAAAGCAATTTCAATGGCTAACATTGCACCCATCAGCTCAGTAAAAAGAGATGTTTGAACTCCTAAATTGACTGCAAAAGCTCCTTCAAAGATAGCTGCAGAGTTTCTAAAAAAACCACCACAAGATGAATTACCTAGATTGCCAAGGGAAGCCCCATCACAATTACATTTTATCCAATTCAAAATGGGGGGATGCCAAAACACTTCTTTAATAATAGGAGCATTAGAAAACTTCATTTGAACCTTGAATGCCTTAAGGATGACAAACTCTGACATTGTGGAATAAGCATGTAAATTTGAAGTGTTACCAGACAATGACACACTAGCTATAATGAGATTGATTGCAGATTTGTAGTGAATCATTTTATTAGCAAATCTTCTTTGAGTTCTTGAAAACCAAATGACATTGAGAGAGCTAATGATAGCTGCAATTGAAATAAGTCTACACAAATGGGACCAACCTCTATCACAAACTTTGAAACAGTCCAACAGATCCAAAAAATTGCAATTCAATTTTAAAATAGAGCTCAACCAATTCCAAATAAGCGTTGCAAAACTGCATTCAAGGAATAAATGCTTCGTGGTTTCTTCATGAAAACCACAAAGGCTGCACATAGAGGGAAGATTGCATCCTCTCAAAGTAAGCTAGCATAGATTTTGAAGGAGGAATCACTTTATGCCAAATCAATTTAGCCCAAGAAACATTTTGAGGAGAAGGGCAATGGAAAGAAACAACATCTTTTAGAGACAAATTGCCATCAGGAGATTTCTTCCAATACAAGCTATCTTCTTTAGCAACAAGAGGAATAAATACTTTATCAACTAAACCTTGCAAATGAGGGTAGGCATTCAAAATACATGAAGGAATAGACCATTTGGAGTTGATAATGAAATTACTGACAGTAGAGTTGAGTTCCTCATGAAGATGAATTGGAATTGAAAGCATTGTGACTAAAGGATCGCCACACCAAGGATCTAACCAAAACCTAATAGTTTCACCATTACCAACTTGCCAAGAAACCTGCTCCATTACATCAGAGAACTTGTGCTTGATACTACTCCAAATTGAAGAGTAAATATGATAATAGATGGGTTTGGAACCATTTAAAACTCTGCTTCTCAATAAGTGTGCCCATTGCAAATTTGATTGAATAAGTTCCCAACAAAGCTTTAGATTATTAGCTTGATTAAGCATAGATAAAGATCGAATGCCTAATCCACCTTCATTGAAAGAACTACAAACTTTTTTCCAAGCTACTGTGACCAATTTCCTTTGAGTGACATCACCACTCCATATGAAATTTCTCATCCATCTCTCCATTTCATTAAGCAGGTTGTTTGGCCAGGAGTAAATAGAAAAACTATGAACAAGCATTCCCTGGATCACGCTTTTAACAAGTTGAACTCTACCCGCCATTGTTAGAAGAGAAGCCTTCCAATTAGCTAACTTTGCTTTGACCTTGTCAGCAATGCACTGAAGATGAATTCTCTTAGGCTTGCCTTTGAAAATAGGGACTCCTAAATAAGTAAAAGGGAGAGACCGAACATTGAAACCAAGATTAGCAGCAATAACATTAAGTCTTGATTGAGCCATAAAACCAGCATAGATGAAAGATTTTTGAGGGTTCACATGTTGCCCAGAAGTTACTGCATATCTCTGAAACAGGTTAGAAAGAACAGTAATATTTGAAGAAGATGCTTTGCAAAATAACATAAAATCGTCTGCATATAGAATATGAGAAGGGACATCCATATTCCTAGAACCTTTAATTAGTTTTAGTTTGCCTTCTCTGACCAGTTTAGTGATGCTTCTGCTGATAACTTCTTCTGCAAGGCAGAAAAGTAAAGGAGACAAAGGGTCTCCTTGTCTTACTCCCCTGGAGCAAGAAAAGAACCCATGATGCTTACCATTACTTGAGATTGAAATTTTTGCTGAAAGAAGGATGGAATGAATCCAATTGCAGAAAGTGGGACTGAAACCAAAGCAACTCAAAACCTTAAGTAAGAAATTCCAGTTTAAGGTATCAAAAGCCTTTGCAATATCAACTTTGAGAGCTAAATTCCCAACATGATTTTTTTTGTGAAGAACATTAATTGCCTCAGATGTCAAACAAATACAATCCTTGATGCTTCTGCCTTTGATAAAGCCCCTTTGTTGGATGGAAATGATTGCAGGCATTATGGAGGAAAGCCTATCTGCGAGAATCTTTGAAATTAATTTGAACTTAAAATTTGCAATGGCAATTGGTCTGTAATGATTCACTGTATCTGCATTGGCAATCTTAGGAATGAGAACAAGAAGATTAGCATTATAATTAGGCAATAACCAACCAGATGTGAAAAATTGCAAAACAGCATTTATCACATCTTTTTTTATTATTTCCCAATAAGTTTGAAAAAAGATAGCTCCAAATCCATCAGGACCAGGTGCACTATCAGTGTTTAAATCAAAAACTGCATTTTTAATTTCAATATGAGAAGGCAAAGCAGTTAAAATAAGGTTGATCCTGTCAGTAATAAGGTTAGGGATAACCTCCTCCACTAAACCATTATCAACGAAATTGTCAGTAGTATTGAAAAGAGAAGAGAAATGTTCAACAACATGTGCTGAGACTTCATCAGTGCTACTAAGAACATCATCACCGTTCTTGAGGAAAGATATGAGACTAGAGGTGTTTCTAATTTTGGCAATTCTATGGAAAAAGGTTGTGTTTCTGTCCCCATCAATGTGCCACTTCATTTTGGATTTTTCACTCCAAAACAATTCCTCCATGAGTAAGACATTCTCCAAATCAATTTGAGCAGCATTTTCTTGATCCAACAAAGGGTCAGTGGGGCCAATGCTATCAATCTCACGCTGGATTTCGTCAACTTTCTGACAAGCTAATTTCACTTTGGAGTGGATGTCACCAAAAACTTCCTTATTCCAGACTTTGAGTTTCGCTTTTAAGGACTTCAACTTTTGAGTCAAAATAAACATGGGACAACCTACCACATCTGTGTTCCAACTATTCCTAACAACATTAATACAATCTTCATGTGCAGTCCACATTTTCAAAAATTTGAAATGAGAGGTGAAATGCAGATTTTGGTTGTGAAAATCTAAAAGAAGAGGGAAGTGGTCAGATCTAGTCTTGGAGAGAGTTGATACATTAACGGAGTTGCAGGCAGTGATTCAATTTTGATTACAAATAACTCTATCAAGTCTCTTTTGAGTGTAGTATCTCCCCCTCATAACTACAATGTATATCACTAATTAATTATAATATTAACTTTTTCCTTACATAAATTAATAAGGGATAAATATGTTTTTGGTCCCTATAAATATTTCAAGTTTTGTTTTTAGTCCCTCTAAAATTTTTCTTCTACTTTTAGTCCCTCAAAAGTTTTCAATTAACACTTTTAGTCCCTACTTATAAATCAACTCATGTATAAACTTCATATTTTTTATTAATTTTTTTATGAATGTTTAAAATATTATAATAATCTCTCCCCAATTTTTATTTTCATTAACTACTTTATATATATTAACAAAGTTGTCAGTTTTTAGATAATTTCTACCCGACATAAATTTATACTCATATATTATTATATTAATATTGCATATTTCACTTACTTTTTCCATCTTAACTCTATTGTCATTTTTACCGTCTTTTCTATACCAATATTTTTTACTAGCACTAATTTATTTATTTAATTAAACGGGAGCGGCAACGCCGCTCGCACGGTGCGTACGCACGGGTGTCTTGGCTAGTTTAATAAAAAAAATTGACTAATTTGACGGTAAGTTAGAAATGTCAGGAATATTTTAGTAGAAATGGAGGAAGACAATGACTTATTCAATTGTAAATGTTTACAAAGAGACTAAATTAAAAAAAATAAAAAATCATGTGAGTTTAACTCATTTAGTAGGAATATCGCACTATATACATAGAAATCCGGATTTGAATTCAGAACACTCCACTTATTCACCTTTAAGTTGGATTTTACTTGACAAAAAAAAGAATGACAGACTAATTTCAGACATTAAAAAAGTCAATAATGTATTTCAAGTTATTTGTCAATTTGATTGGTTTCATATGTAACAAAAAAAAAAATTGATTGGTTTCATCTGAACCGTTCATCACAATTTTTTCACAAAAAGACAAAAAGAGGGATCCAATCCCAAAATTAATCGGAGTGGAGTCAATACGCGACAATCAATCACCGTTTTCAGTTTGGATTATTTTGAAATTACCACTTCGTATAAGCGATTGTTGTGGCGGTGTTCAAAACTTGCAGACTTCAACTTATAGCTTCTCCTCCACAACTACACATACAATTTCTCCTTCGAATTTCAACTCTCTATCGTAAAACGAAGACGGTTATTTATAGTTACACCTTTATCATCATCATCATGATTCATTCGACGGTAAAATCATCAACAAGAGAGAAAGAAAACGATCGGAGCTTGAGTTCGCACATCCTCACCCTTCACCGCCGTCTTCTCCACTCCTTAAACCTTGGCACCAGGTCACCTCTCTCTCTCTCTCTCTCTCAAATTTCCACAACCTATCTATTCTTTTTGTTAATTTCTACAATTTTCACAGATACTTTGATGATAAGACAAATCAATGGAAGTGGCAGTGCGTTAACATTGAAGTGCAGAAAAATGTACTTCGATCAATTACTGCTTTTCTTGATTCTATATCTGCTGATGCACGTGCCACACGTCATACAATTGTTAAGGTACATTTTGCAGCTCGATTTTTCTTCGAATTTAACAACATTATTGCATAGAACCTAAATTTCGAGGTATATATATATATATAGTTTTTTAGTATATGAAGGATATAAATTTAACAAATTAGTCACATTACTTGAACTTTATACACTAAAATCTTAGTAATGAGATATTTTTTTCTTTTATGAGAAGAAGTTTTGTACTGGTATTAGTAGATTATAAATTTATTGTTGGAATTTTAACTATGTAACTTGTTAATGCACTCCTCCGGAAAAATAAATCAATATTTTATGTTGTCACACCATTAATATACTCACGGAGATTAGTCATTGCTAAAGTGCAGTGGATACTTTGTACCTCTAATAAAGTTAACAAAAAAAAAAAAACAGTATGTTAGAAAGTTACATACAATTTTGAATTTGTCAACTTTACTACCAATAATAGTGTAACAAGTTAACAAACTGATTTAAGAAAAAGAGGGAGTATATAAGCAATCACACACATTTACATTTACATAGAGAGAGAGAGAGAGAGAGGGGGGGGGGGGGGGGGGGGGGAGGTATATACTCAATTGTCTGATGTATACTATTTAATGGCATTGGAATATGTGCTTTACTTCATTGGTTTACTTCATCAGGAATCTGCTACGGATATTTTGGGAGCATTGTTATGGATTCTTCAATGCAAAAATGAGCCCTTGTTAAGCATGGCATCAAATGTGGCAGTGAAGTTAGTTAGTGTTTTACCTAGTCAACTATTGCAATTGCGTATGTTGGATCTTGTCTACTGTCTATCATCTTTGCTATCTTCACATCAAGTAGAAGTTGCAATACCATGTGCTACTGCTTTGAATTCGATTATCTCAAGTCTGAATGCTACAAGCGAGAAGGCATTTATTGAAGCACTGAAAGAAACAGAGATTTCCATTTGCATTGTTCGAAATATTAAAGACTGCAGTGCGAAGAAAATTGAATATTTTGTGGAGATGGCTTCACTTTTAAGCACAATTCTGTTAAGGTGGTCTTCATCTAGGTTCCCTGTTTGTAATGATGATGAACTTATGAAAGTTTTAGCAAACATGCATACAAAAAAAGATAGTTCTATTAAACTTGTTCTTCTAAAGCTGTACACATCTTTAGGTATTAAAATATCTATCTCTTACCACCCCCTCTTGTTATCTTCCATGTATTTTGTCAATTATTTAAACCAACTAATCTATCATTTTTGTTACCAGCTTTATGTGATTCTGTAGCGCAAAAACTTATAGAAGATGGAGAAGTGTTTCTGCAAATGATTGTGCAGGCGATGGGAAAATCAAACCCTCATGATGTTCGGATAGAGGGGTTTCGGCTTGCTCAATGTCTATTGGTAAGAGCGGTAGTTTATATGATAAACATTGGAATATATATAGCCTTGTACTAACAAACATTACTTTTATTTTATCTACTTAGAGATCCCAAGAAAATTGTTTAAAAGTGATGGATTTGTGTGGTGAAACTCTTGTTGATGCCATAATTTGTGGGATGAGAGAAACAGGGCCATGTTCCAAAAAAATTGAGAACAACTATGGTTCTGTATTAGTGGAAGCATGTAAGTTGGCACTAATTACTCGTTGGGCTGGCGATCATCATATCAAGTTTTGGAAACAAGGAATTGATAAAGTCCTCCTTAATCTTCTGATTGAAAATATTCATGACCAATCGTCTGAATTTGTCTTGTCATTGGAAAAACAAATATCCATGGTGAAGGAGGGACTGAAAGTCAATTATCATGTTGCTCTAAGGAGTTATGTGTGGGACATTCTCGGGTGGCTAACAATTCACTGTGGAGAAAATTCAAACCCTTATGGTTATACAGAGGAGAGTGAACTCCACATCAACTTACTAATTTTGTGTGCATGGTAAGTTGTATTTCTTCCATTATCATTTTTTTATGACTTTAAATGTGTGTATACATCAGTATTATGATGTATTCTATGGCATAGTTTCTTACTACCACTGATTATATTCTAGAATTTCATAGCTGAACATTTATTCCACCTTCATGGCATTGACGTTGTTAAAAATTTTCCTTTTTCTGCAGCTTCACTTTTGTGGATGTAATTCAAAAATGGTGCCGAATATGTCAAAATGATGTTGATGATAATTTTCAAAGTGAACCAGTATCAAGGGCTGTTCTAATGATGATATATTCCCCATGTAATTATATTTCCTCACATGCTAGATTTGTATTATCTAATGTACTGAAGGTCAAAGGGGATCCGTGCTTGAAAAACTCACTACATACCCTAGATTATATATCATCCCTGAAAAGCTATAGTTCATTTGATAAACTTCAACTTGTTATCAACTTAATTGGGTTAACTTGTCTTTCAAGTTTACCACAGTATCAAAGATGTATCATAGAAAGCAGAGGGATAGAGGCTGTTGTTCTTCTTGTGCAACGATGCATAAGTAATGATATTCATGTAGAAAGGCCTGAAGTTGCTCCTCATTTGCATACTGTATTCCATAAAAGGTCTTGTTGCTGGAGTGGTAAAGGAGACTGGGAAGGTTCCAATGTTCTCATATTTTATGGTCTGTGGGGCTTAGCTGAATTTCTTCATCAGTGTTGCCTTTTACAAGACAATCCTCAGCAATTTACTAGAGAGGTGACAAACATTAAAACTCAGTTAGTTAACAAACTTCATGAGATATGTAGTAGCACCTCTTTCAGTCCTGGAGTGAAATGGTATGTTTCTTATATTCTAAGTTATTTTGGATTTTACGGTTTCCCAAATGAATATTCCAAAAGGATTGGGATATCTTTTAATAAGGAAGAATATGCAGATTTGCGACTCATTGTAGCAAATGGGGATTTTGTGAGTGTTCATGGTGTTATTCTTGCTGTTCGATGTCCATCAATTCTACCTTCTAAAGTGTTATCTAGTAGTAAGAGTTCTAAACAAATAACAGATAATTTTGTTCGAGAGACCGTGCGAGAAGTTCGCTATTCTTCTCACGTTGATTATGAAGCATTGTTGTTATTGTTGGAATATGTATATCTGGGGCGCTTGCATGCAGCAGAAGAAGAAACTGTGAAGAAGCTCAAAATTCTTGCTAAACGTTGCAATCTACAGCCTCTCTTGCAAATGCTTTGCAGACAATCTCCAAAGTGGGGCACACCTTTCCCCAGCTTTAATCTTACTTCATCTCTTGATCCAGCTGGAAGTTATTTTTCGTACGGTTTGCTTCTTGACCATATTCTTCATGTCTTGATTGGTGACTTCATGCTTTCTTGTTGATCCATATTTTTTTCATTTCATATACTTGAGTAGCTTCCTTAAAATTGATATTTTGCTAGGTTCATTCCGTATTTTTCAAATGAGAGTTACTTTTCTGAAAGGACTATAAAACTTGGAAACTTTTGCTGCGATTTGCTACTTTTCCATTGTATTATCCAGTTTATAGCAAAACAACTGTTAGTTAAATCCTTACTGATTGGAGCGTCCTTATTGATTAGGAATTTATTGACTTGTCATTTTGGGAAAGTAGAAGGTTTCTACATAATGAAAATGTTAACAGTGATGTTGCTAACATTTGCTTAAGTAGTGTGGGAGAGAAATTCTGATTTTGTTAATTTCTGTTTTCAGAGATGTCGTAATGGAAGCTAAATTGAATGAGCTTGTTGGATGGGCATGTAATATCTGTTCTCATCCAGTACCACATTTCCATGCTCACAAAGTCATATTGCAGTCTGGCTGTGATTATTTACAGGGTTTGTTCAGATCAGGAATGCAAGAGAGGTGATTATGATTTAAAAAATTGATAGTTTATGTAGTTTACCGTTTTCCTGATACACAAGTGATGAAGAGGACACCTAGATGTTCAAATTAAAAGCTGGAACTCATGAAAATTGAAGAACATTGTCAAAAGACAGACATGCATGTTTGTTTAGATCTTGTCTTAACCAACGTCTATGTAACCTGTTGTGGTTAAATTGTGATTAAGGCCCAAGATCAAATCTTTTCTTTACAAGCTTGTTTTGATGAAATATTTTTTTAGAAGGTCGTATTGGGGCATGACATAATCTAAGAATTGGTTGAAAGCTACCTGGAACGAAGTCCATCTTTATGAAATGTTAAATGTTTTTCATTTCTCCATTTCGAATGGAAACTGTCCATCCCTTCTTATCTGTTTCCCTTGTTATTTACTTTTGCAGTCATTCACAAGTCATAAAGGTTGATATTAGCTGGGAAGCATTGATTAAACTGGTACATTGGTTTTATTCTGATGAGCTGCCGAATCCCCCTTCTGGTTGTTTGTGGTTTAACATGGATGATCAAGAAAAGCTATTCAATTTGCAACCATATGTGGAGCTTTGTTGGCTTGGTGAGTTCTGGATTATGGAAAGTATTCAGGAAGCCTGCTGGAATGTGATTATGTCTTGTCTTGACTCTGCTAAGCAGTTGTCCATTAAAATAATCAAAACGGCTTATAAGCTCTCTTTGTGGAAGTTGGTTGAAATTGCCGCAAATCTCATGGCTCCTTCATATAGGCAATTACGGGATTCAGGTGAACTTGAGGAATTTGATGATGCACTAGTTCACTTCATTTATTCTGCTTCTATTGAACTTAACCACGAAGGTGAAAAACGCTTTACGTGATGTAATACCCTTCAAGATGATTTACAGTGCCGGAGATTCAGGTGTGTTGTAAAATTTTGTAGGAGCTGAACATTTTTTTGTCGTGTTACTTTTGCTGACATTTCAAAATTATTTTAGTTTAAAGAGTTTTAAATAGATCTAGAATATGAAGTTTTTCAAAGCAGCCCTTACTTTGAGCTGTTAGATTCTGTTACAGTTTTTGTTAGGTAACTGTTAGTGTTACAGTTTGTTAGGAGTTATAATGTTGTAGTTCTGCAAAGTCCTGTCGGTAGGTTGCAAGAAAAGCTTTGGATTCATGTATAGATACGGTTGTAAACTCAAAAATCATTATAGAACGAAAAATATTTTTTTGTATTAGAAATAATATAAAATCATTGATGTAGTCTTTCCTAATAGCTTAAGCTTTTGGGATAATCGGTTATTTGACATGGTATCAGAGCCTCTATGACTAAGTGGTCTAGAGTTCGATCCCCGCTCCCCTCACTTTCTAATTAAAAGTGGAATTTAAGCATATGGTAGGTGGGCCAATGCATTATCCACGCTTCAAGCCCAAATGGGCTCTTGCGTGAGGGGGCGTATTAGAAATAATATAAAATCATTGATGTAGCGTTTCCTAACAGCTTAAGCTTTTGGGAGAATCGGTTATTTGACATTTTGAAGTGAAACTTTTATGCTTTGTTGATTATTAGAACTTAGAAGTATATGTTTCTTGTGTTTCACATGAAGTTATGGGTTTTGCCAAGCACCCTGACCACACTCAATGTCCATCCTGCAACCATAGTATACACAAACAGAAAAACACAAGTGTTCCCATAACTTGTAATTGAAAGTGTGTCTCGATATCTAAACAATTAACATTACAATCATTGAATAATCGACTTGCACTGATTAAGTGGATCTCAACAATGTGATGACAATCAAAAACTCTTTGGTTCTAAGTTTATATACCAGACCTTTAAAATGTAGTTCATGTACTGTAGTCACCTTGAGATATGGTAAATGATTCATTCTAGTCACATGGCACCCAAACTATTAATTTTTTTTTTCATTCCTTTTTTGCCTTATAAGAAATTTTACACCTAAATTGACTGATAGTGTCTCTTAGTTTATATCAATGATACTAAGATTGATGATCCTTTGCTCACATAAAGGACATCAATCCACTTATTTGATTTCTTTGGTAAAAGCGTCTTCATCTGCCATGGACAACCTTTTATAATAATTTATGGCATTCATATTTAATATCGTTGGCTTCAATTCAATAACAAAAAGCATGTAAATCTCATATTTAGCAATGCAATATACAAGATACAATTTCTAACCTATGTATAATACCGAATCAGATATGGGGATACCAACTTGGCCTATTGAGACAATATGTGGTAATAAGAGCTTGAATACTCTATTGGAAGTTACAATTTTCAGATAAAAGAATGAGAGAAATAATAAGAGCTTGAATACTATTGGTAATAAGAGCTGAAAACAAAAACTTCAGCATGCAGTTTTCAGAACTAGACACTTGATGTTATTTTATGCTTAGTGCAAGTGGGAAATGAGGTTCTAAGGAAATCCTTGATGTGTTCAAGTTAATGATGGATCTAAATTATGTCTAGAGCGTAATCCTTCTCTGCTCTGTGTAAGTCCTTTTCTTTTGACCATTCAGTTGTATCCTATTAATTACTCTTGATCAATTAGAGTTTTGACCTAAGCTTTTTTAAGGTTTTGAATTTTGATTATATTCTTTGAATTCAAGTTTAAAATACCCACCACTTTTAATTTGTATTGCAGGATCTTTGTCTGCAATTTTCAAATATTTACATTATTGCTAGATTAATGGAGTTAAGAGAAGATTGAATTAGTTTGAGCTGGTTCCATCCATTGTGAAGAGTTTTGTCAAAATATGGTAAACTCGTAACTGTTTGCCTCCTTCTATGGAACCAAAACTCAGAGCAAATGCCCCAAATAATTGATATGATACGTTTTGGATATTTTAGTTTAGCACTATATGTTGTCAATAGCGCTGCTATAGCAAAATAACATAACGCTCGGTTGTAGGGTTTGGTAAGACACTTTTGGCTTGCGAGCCTCCGTCAGCAATAGCAGTTGTTGTGGCTGCTGATTGCAGCGAAATTGTGGCCCCAAAGCGCTATCTCGTCCAGCAACTGTTAGATAATATTTCTCAACCACACCCCACAACTTGTTCAACTATGATTTCAGCTTTAACCACTCATGGACTTCCAAATGAGGCTATAAAGATCTATGCTTTGTTGCGGGCACATGGGATCAAACCCCACAAACCTGTGTTTAGGGCTGTTGTCAAGGCTTGTGCTGCTTCTGGTGATGCCTTGAGAGTCAAAGAAGTTCATGATGATGCAATTCGGTGCGGGTGATATCTGATGTTTTAACTGCATACTTCACAAACAAAGAATGTGAGAAAGGTCTTTCCCTGTTTTCTCAGATGAGCAGAGGTGGAGTCAGAGCAGATAACCCACGTGGAATGTTGTTGTTGGTGGATGCGTGGAGAACAGGTGAACAGAGGAGGCAATGGATATGCATAGGAAGATGCAAAATATGGGATTTAAACTTGATGAAATAACAATTAGTACCTTAAAAGCTTGTCCTCTTTCAGAAAGCTTGAGAATGGGCAAGGAGATACACTGCTATGTCTTCAGGCGTTGAAAAGTTGGGGACTCGACAAGCACAATAGCTCTAGTAGATATGTATGCCAAATGTGGTGATTTGAGTGTTTCAAGGAATGTCTTCCATATGATGCCTATAAAAGATGTTATTGTTTGGAGCAGAATGATTTTTGCAAATGTGATGCACGGGAATGGAAAAACTGCACTTTTTCTCTTGGAGAAGATGCTACTATCAAGGGTCCAATTCTGTTACTTTTACTTGTGTCCTATCTGGTTGTAGCTATTCGGGGCTAAAAGAGGATGGATCCAGATATTCAATTTAATGAGTAGGGATCATGTTGAATCTGATTCTAAACACTATTCATGTGTGGTAGCCGTGTTTGTCGCCTCGACGAGGCATGAGTTTATTCAGAGTATACCTATGGAACCAACTGCTTGTTTTTGGGGAACACTCCTTAGTGGCTGTAGGGTTTATATGAATGAATGTGGAGTTTGTGAAAATTTCAGCAAAGAAACCATTTGAGATTCGGCCAAAAATCTCATGATATTATGTTATTTTATTCAACATTCTTGTTACAGCCAAATTATGTAGTGAAACTTCAAAAATCAGAATTTTGATGAAAGAGAGAGGAAATACAAAAACTCCAGGATGTATTTGGCTTCAAGTGGGAAATAGAGTTCACAATTCTGTTGTTGGAGACAAAAGTAATATGGAGAGTGTTAAAATCTATAACTTTTTGGATGAGTTGGTTGAGAAAATATAAGCCTGACACTGATTATGTTCTGCATGATATTGATCAAGAGGAAAAAATTGAGTCTTTGTAACCGTAGTGAGAAGCTTGCTGTTGCATTTGGGATGCTTAATTTGAATGGACAGTTGACGATACGGGTTTTTAAGAATTTGAGAATATGTGGTGATTGTCACAATGCCATTAAGTATATGTCTAAGGTTGTTGGTGTGATGATTGTTGTCAGAGACTCCTCGAGGTTTCATCACTTCAAAAATGGAAATTGTTCATGTAAAGGTTTATGGTGATTATTTGACTCAAATTATTGGGAATAGGTGGTCACAATGATCCTATCTGAGTCTGTATCTAAATTTCATTAGACTGTCGGCGACTCTCTCACATGTACGAACCCACTTGCTCGACTCCACTTGCTCAAGATGAACCAAAGGTATTGTTTTCATTGTTTTACTGTTCGATCCATTTCTGTTGCTTCATCTACTCTTGTTGAGGTTTTAATTCTTGGGAATACTTGGTTTCAATTTTGCTTTCCAGAGGATATTGATTTTTTTCCTTCAATTCATCAGAGGTTGTTTCATTGATTTCATCTTAATTTTGCTGTTGTATAAAATATGAATTTATAATTTAAATTTATTCTCAGTAACATTGTCTTTTATGTATAAAAAAAAAGTAACATTGTCTTTTCTTTATAGAGGATTTTAGGCTAAATTTCACATTTGGTCCCCTAACTTTCACAAACAAGCGATTTTGGCCCTATAATTTTCATAGTAGCACTTTTGGCCTGCTAACTTTAGCCCCTTTTGCAAAAAGTTGACCCCCACTGATTTTGATCAAGTCAACGCACACGTGGATAGTGACTCACATGTCACGCCAACATGTCTTTCCACATGTGCTGACATGACATGTGAGTCACACAGTTGGTCGAACCTCGTGATTTTTCATTAGAATTTCATTATTTTTTTCAGCCAACAAGAGGCAACCAATCAAGTCAGAGTATTTTGCGAATCCTTTTTCTCTGTATTGTTGTTGTAGGATCACATTGGACGCATGAAAGGTGGAGAAAGTTTTTTCTAGCATATCCTTATCGCTTACTGTTTCACCACACAATCGCATTAGAGAAGTGATACAGAGTACCGTAGAATTATAAGTTGTTACAGATTTGAAATCTTGTAAACGTAGGGGCAGCCATTCGTAACGAGCTTTTGGAAGAAAAATTGTCTTTTGGTGATCAAATCTCTCCTTTAAACCATTACATAGGGCAAGTGGATCTTTTACAGTAAGATATTCATTTTTTAGTTCACCATGGAGATGGCGGCGAAGGAATATCATGGCTTTTGCCTTTTGTTGAGCATTTGTTTTATTTCCTTCTTTGATCGTGTCACCATTTCCTTTTGCATCTAAATGAATTTCAGCGTCTAAAGTCCATAGTAGATAGTTATTTCCAGTAATGTCAAGGGTCTCGAACTCAAGTTTAGAAAGATTTGACATTCTTAATACTATCATCAAAGCAATGTTTTAAAACCCGGACCGGTGATCGACTCGGTCAAAGCACTGGGTCACTGGTTCACTAGTCAGACCAGTGGGTCACTGCTCAGACCGCATGACTATTGACCCGGCTTATATGAAAAATTTAAATATATTAACTTGAATTTTATAACAACAAAATTTAATAAAAAAAAATCCTTCAAACTTTTTTTCAATAAAATTTCATATATTAAAAAGAAAAAACCCAAAAGCTTCTAATTTCATCATTATTTATAGTTTGATTCACATATCTATTACGTACTCCCTCCGTTCCAAATTATATGTCACTTTGACATTTTTACGCATATTAAGAAATATAATCATTGTTGTATGGAAAAGAGAAATTATGAGTTGATTTACAAAATTGTCCTTCATTTATGGTATTGAAAAAATAAATTGAAGAATTGAAAGAAGAGAGAGTAATAAATAGTTAAGGGTATAATAGGAAAAGTTGCATTAAATGCTTCATTGGTAATGTAAAGTGACATATAATTTGCTACAAATTTTTTCTTCAAAGTGACATATAATTTGGAACGGAGGGAGTACCATATAATTTAGTCAATAAAAGTATTATTATATCATAATTTTTAATTAGAACAACATAATTTAATATATTACATTAAAATAAAACAATGAATATATATATATATATATGAAAATTAAATTTAAAATAATAAGGAAAACACTTATCAATGTATTTTACATGCCATGATATTTTATAACTAGTATATAATATTATAGTTTTAGTAAAAAAAATATATTATATTATAATTTTTAATATATATTTTCATAGAACTTAGAACAACATAATTAATATACTACTCTAAAAAGAACAGTGAATATATATACATCAATGAAATTTAAAATAACAAGGAAAAGAAATTATCAGTGTATTTATGAATATATGATATGGTGTTTCTTAACTAATATTAAATATATTTAAGTTTGATATAATATGACATTAATTCCTTTGATCAAGTGGTAGTTGTGTTGTATCTCAATCTGCTGGACCTGTGTTCGAATCCTTGCAGGCACAAAATATATATTTTTTCTGAAATATTCATTACTTTTCAAACTGGCCCGGTTCGCACGCAGGTTTATCCAGTTTGCGGTTCAACCAACGAATTGGCCGGGTTGCAGCAATTTGCAATGGGTTTAATACAGAACCGGTCCTGCACACACATTGAACCGTTGAAGCTCTCGGTTCCTGGACCGATCGATCGGCCGGTTCAACTGACCGGCCGGTCCGGTCAGGTTTTTAAAACTGCATCAAAGTGTAATATTAGACAAATTAGATATATAAATATGATTAATGAACATAGTCACTTAAAATGAAAAATACCATAACTTGATTAGGGTATGAGGAATATTATTGGGATAGTATTGATTTAATTTCATATTAATTCTGTCAAAAAGTTCATATTAATGAATATAGAAATGAATTATTAGTAATTAATTAATTTGATTTATTTAGACATGTCACCGTAATAGCATAATCCCTCCGTCCCAAAATAATAGTCACAATTTGACCATGTGTACTACTCATACAAGCTACTTTGATTATATTTTTTTACTAATGTATAAACACAAATACCACTTGATCCAGCAGTCAATTGGCTCACTCATGGTGACAAGAATACCAAATTCTTCCACCAAAGGGCAAGTCAACGCAGGAGAAAAAACAGAATTGATTACATCCAATACAGTAAGGGAAACAAATACACTGAGGAGGAGAAAATCACTGAAACGTTCCTACAACACTTCCAACAACTCTTCACCAGCCAACAAACCATAAATATTGATGAAACTGTACAGGTTGTTCATAATAGAATTGATAATGACATGTACAACCTCCTAAATCAAGACTACACTGCTGAGGAAGTGTTTAATGCAATCAAAGGCATGAAAAGCTGTGCTGCCCCAGGCCCTGATGGGTTGCCTGCAAAGTTCTATCACACATACTGGGACATTATAGGCAAGGACATCACCAGGGAAGTCCTACAGGTGCTCAACAATGAGGGAAGTCCTGCTACCTTCAATCATACCCACATCTGCCTCATTCCAAAGACTAACAAACCTTCCACTCCCAGTGAATTTATACCTATAGCCCTTTGCAATGTAACCCTCAAAATCATCACTAAAACAATAGCTAATAGACTCAAACTTATCCTTCCCAACATCATTAGCCATAACCAGAGTGTTTTTGTCCCTGGAAGACTCATTACTGACAACATTCTGATAGCTAATGAAGTTCTTCACTATCTGAACCAAACAACAAGGCAAACTGGTCTAGTGGGCATCAAGACAGATATGGCAAAAGCTTATGACAGACTAGAATGGAATTTCCTAAAGGCCACCCTGGAATCTATGAACTTCTCTCAAAGATTGGTTAACACTATCATTAAATGTGTCTCCACTGTTACCTTCTCCATTCTCATCAATGGAAAACCAACCAGACAGATCCACCCTCAAAGAGGAATTAGACAGGGAGATCCTCTCTCTCCTTATCTTTTCATTCTATGTGCAGATGTATTCTCTGGCCTTATCACTAAGGCACAAAGCAATAAGATTATTCATGGGGTAACAGTAGCCCCAGGAGCCCCTGAAATCACTCACTTATTCTTTGCTGATGATAGCCTTATTTTTTGCAGGGCAAATGAGGAGGAAGCCACCCAAATGAAGGTTATTATTACCATGTATGAACAAGCCTCTGGTCAGCTGGTTAACTATAACGAATCAGAGATCCTATTCAGCAAAAAAGTTAAGCCAGAAAACAGGCAGGCTATCCACACTATCCTTCCCATGCCTGTGGTGGACCATTTTGATAAGTATCTTGGGCAACCTACTGTCATTGGAAGGTCCAAAAAGCAAACTTTCAACTACATCCAGGACAGAGTTTGGAAGAAACTAAAGGGGTGGAAAGAAAGGAATTTATCCTTTGCTGGAAGAGGTACTCTAATAAAGGCAGTAGCACAAGCAATTCCAACATATGTCATGAGTTGTTTTTCTGTGCCTAAGGGTTTATGTAGCCAGATGGAAAGTATGATGAGTATGGTGGGGAAGCAATGTTGACCAAAAGAAAATTCACTAGCTGAAGTGGAAAAATATTAGCAAGCAAAAGAAAGTAGGTGGGCTGGGATTTAGAGACCTTCATGCCTTCAATGAAGTTTTGCTGGCTAAGCAAGGGTGGCGCCTTACTACGGAACCTCAATCACTAGTTGCCCAGGTCCTGAAGGATAAGTATTTTCCTAATACCCAATTCATGCAAGTAAAGCAAGGTAAGAAGGCCAGCTATGCTTGGCAAAGCATCCAGAAAGCAAGCTGGATTTTAAAAAAAGCCTGCTTCTGGCTAGTTGGGAATGGACACAACATCAACATCTGGAATGATAGATGGATTCACCCACATGGGGGCAGTCATACATGGACCCCAAAACCTGACAACACAAACCTTAACCAGGTAAAAGACCTTATTGATCCCCAAACACAGTGCTGGAAGGAACAGCTTATCAACAAAACCTTTTTGCCTTATGAAGCCAATCAAATTCGTCACATCCCCCTATCCCCCTACAGTACTGAAGACACTATTTGTTGGCAAGGCACAAAAGATGGAAATTACACTGTAAAATCTGGCTATAATGCCATCATAGATTGGGAAAGCAACAATAACGAACAAGGATCTTCTAACCTTTATTCTAGGCATGACACTAATTGGAGCAAATTCTGGAAACTACAAAACCCACCCAAACAACTTCATCTCATATGGAGGACTCTACACAATGCCCTACCAGTAAAAGCCAACCTTATAACTAGAGGAATCATTTGTGATTCCTTGTGTCCCAGATGTAACCAAAGCCCGGAAACAGTGGATCATGTATTCCTCAATTGTGAATGGGCTCAAAAAGTCTGGTTCAGCTCTCCCTTAACCTTGAAGACCAACAACAATCATACGCATAATTTCAATGACTGGTACAACTATTTTCTAAACCATACAGACAAAGATTGTATACAAACCATAAACTCTATCATATACAGCATATGGCTAGCCCGCAACAACAAAATCCATAACCAAAAGGACACACCTGTTCACATGACGGTTGAGAAAGCTATCCAAATCCTCCATGAGTATCATACCAATTGCAGCATCGATAACATCGTTTCAGCCGATCCAATCCCCCCGAACACCCGTCACAACAAGAGTTGGAGTCCCCCTCCTAGGAACTTCCTAAAACTCAATGTGGATGCTCATCTTAAGGATGATGGCCATTGGGGGTTAGGCTTGGTCTTAAGACGGGAGGATGGCCGTTGCGTTGGAGCGGTGACGAGGGTGGTTGACGGTTCGAACGATGCAGCGTTAGCTGAAGCTCACGGTTTACAGGAAGCTTTGAGATGGATCAGAAATCTTCACATCACTAGGGTTATTATTGAGATGGATGCAGCTGTGATTGTCCAAGCCATTCAGAAGCGTGAATTCCCCAGAACGAAGTGGGGAAGAGTAGTGGCGTGGTGTGCTAGGGATTTTGACCATGATAGTCAAATTTCTCTCAAGTGGATCTGTAGACAGGGGAACAAAGCAACCCATGACTTAGCTAGATGGGCTTTTCAAGAGCCCAATAGGGAATGGCACACTGATTACCCTCATTATATTATCCGCCATATACAAAAAGATATGAGCCATGTAAACTAGTTTTTGTCTTAATAAAATTTAGTTTTGTTTCAAAAAAAAAAAACATATGAGATCTTGTTAGATTTGTCTCGATGAGTACTATCAAAATATCAAATTTTAATAATAATCTCATTATATATACGAAAACGATGTCTAATTATTATTACAAGAAAATATTACTCCACATCAGCAAAACTCATGATAAGATCATTATTGATTCATTAATAATCAAAATTGTGCATCGGCGAGTGTGCAATAGTAAATGTGACAATTATTTTGGGACGGAGAGAGTATCAATATTAATAATGGGTCATTAATAAAAACATTTCAACGTGAAATTATAGTATATAAGAGTCATTCAATTGAATTGATTAATCAAAGCTAATAGAATTATATGGTCATAAATATAAATGCAATAATAATAGTGGTGATAAATTGCAATGAAAACCATTAGTCAATCATTCAGGGATGCGAGAAAAAAAATGATCTTAAGTTCTCCGGGAACTATATAATGTATATAAGAAAAATTATTGCCGCAATCCTTCGGGGATGTATAAATGTTTACAATTGAGAAGTTTTTCAGGAACTATATTATGTATATAATAATCATTTTTGCAATCCTTCGGGGTGCATAGATATCGAATAAGTAATCGTTCATATATATATATATATATATATATATATATATATATAGGATAAGCAAAAACATAAATATAATACAATTCACACCATCCATATCATATAAATCATATAAATAAAAATAAACATGATTATGTTGTTTTTATTGGATGATCAAAGTGTCGATGTTTCACCATACAGGTGTCGGTCATGAAACTCAAACAATATCGAACGTCCAAATATATAACATAAAACAAATAAATAAATAATCGATCAACATTTTTATATAATATGAATGATCAAAGTGTTATGCTTCACCGTACAAATGTCGGTCACGAAGCGTAAACAACATCGAACACTTAAATACATAAGGACATGCTGCTTATTTATTTATTTAATTTTAATTATTATTATTGTTTGATCTTTTATAAATATACAAGGTTCATGAAAATAAAATATACTCATGGTTTCATAAAAATAGTTAATAGATTCATACCTCAGTTGGTTAGAGAATCGTGCTGATAACGTGTTATAAACTAAAGTAGACGAGCAAGAGAATAGAGAAAGAGAGATACAGAAAGAGAGATACAGAGAGAGAGAGAGAGAGAGAGAGAGAGAGAGAGAGAGAGAGAGAGAGAGAGAGAGAGAGAGAGAGAGAGAGAGAGAGAGAGAGAGAGAGAGAGAGAGAGAGAGGAGATAATAATAGACTATTGTATTCCTTATTCTCAAGTGTGTCTTTACATTGTAAAATAAACTCTATTTATAGGGCAAAATATTAGACCAATGATATGGGTCAAAGCCTAATGGACATCTACTAGAATTATTCATAACACATTAACATTCTTAGGTAGAAAAATGTATGATGATTTCTCTTCACTAATCAGCCAGTTTGATGATGTATTAAAGTTGTTCATAGTTTATGTGCTTATTCAGTTGAAGAATATTTAGTGATTGTTTTCTAATGTTGCATTTGGTTGTAACTAATCTCTCTTGTAGGTCTGGAAAAAGTTCACTCGATTTGAGCAAACTTATGTGGAATCTTAATAGAATGCCGAAGGAAATACCTTCATAATTTGCTACATTGCTTCGCAGTGCTTCTCTCTCTCTCCTCTCGGCGCTTCTCTCAATCTATTATCTTCACTTAGCTTGCTCTCCTCAACTTTGTGCTTTTCCAAATCAAAGCCATAGTGGACATTCTATGCGCTCTTCTAGCTTTTGTGTGGTTGAGTCATGCCCCTCAGATAATATTCGCTACATAACATGTGAAACATTTGCACACGTTTATATTTTGAATTGCGAACCATTGCCCTATATACCACGAGCCCCGCCACCCTCCCCCTCATTTCCTCTCACCACCAATCGACAACAGATTGACCAGCACTACGCCAATACTTGGGTCGGGCCCTGACTCCTACCCAGCCAGGCAATTTTGCTATGTATTTATGACTCGTTGTGTGGTATGCGTCTGATTATATGAGGTGGGGTATATGAGTTTATCACATGAGTATACTATGAAGCACGCACACTTCTTAGATTAGGCGTGTCGGTGTCCGACACTTATTATTACATTAAATTATGTCATTTTTTAAAATTATTATCGGTGTCGACGTGTCGGTGTCCGTGTTGTGTCTGGTGTCCGTGTCCGTGTCTGTGTCCGTGCTTCATAGTCGGTATATCTTTCCATTGCTAGAAGGAGATCCGTCTAGGCCAGCTGACCAGGATAATTTTTGTGATTTATGTATGGATAATTAATTTTTGGGTCATGCTAAACAGTGCCCCTGGGGCACTTGTTAAGCATGTCAAAAAAGTAAATAAAAGAAAAAATCAATATTGAAAAGACAACTTTTTATACTTTGGAGGTATTGAATGCACACATTTCGTGACAAAATTTCTATTTTAATATGCTTAATCAGTACCTGGGGACACCGTTTAACATTTTCCTTAATTTTTTTTTGTATGAAATACAGTATAATTTTTGTATTTATATTTATTTATGATAACTATTAATTTTTTGTATGAAACACAATATAATTTTTATGATAACTTAAATTTTTGTATGAAATACGGTATAAGTTTTATATTTATTTATATATTATAATTTTTTAACGGCTTATTATAAATAAATAAAAATTAACGTCCACCTAGATTTTATTTTATTTTTTTGGTTAAGTAACTTAGTGGCTATAAATTCCACCCTTAAGGTGGATAAGTGGGATGACTGGGGTTCGAACCCCGAGCCCCTACATATAAAAAGCGATGTTCAACCAATTGAGCTAAGCTCATGAGACAGATTTTATTTTCTAGTTCCGCCACTAATCATAAAAGTAGTGACTAATAATGTGATATCTTCAAATGATAATGTTATTTTTCCTTTTAAATTCTTCATTTTATCCATAACAGGTCTTATTAGTCTTCTTAGTTGAATCGTGTATAACTTTGATCAGATGCCACTGATGGGTGTCTCTAACTTTTTGGAGACCATATGCGATTATTAAAAATACGCCATAATAAAAAAATGTAAAAAAAATCAAAAGAATTGTCATCGATTTAAATTACAAATAACATCAATAACACTAAAAAAAACATTTTTTCATTAATATAAAAAAGTTTGATAAACAGGACAATCTCCATTACACACATCTCCATTTGATAAAACTATATAACAATTAGCTATAAAGCGTCTAAAAAATTTATTCACATTAGAAAAATCTCTTTTTTTTGGTACCAAAAAAAAAATTCTTTTTTGGGACATTTTGTAACTAATAAATCCTTCATTTTAGAATAATGAGAATCTCAAATGTTTGGACTACACAATCTCTCATTTGAAGCTAGGGATGGCAATTAAGTCCAAACCCGCGGACCCCGCCCGAACTCATACCCGAGTCAATGGGTAAAACCCGAGTTGACTGGGTTTGGGTTCGGGTGCCACCCGATTCCACGGGTAGGGCCAAACCCGCACCCGAAACCCGAACCACACCCGCTTATATATAAATAGTTTATATATCAAACTATTTATTTATTTTGTATGATGTGGGGTGAAACTTATTTGTTTCATTTGGTTGATTTCTAAGTCTATTGATACTTCATTTTGGTTGAATATAGAAAATTACTAATACTTCATTTTGGTTGAATATGTAAAATTACATTTTTTTTCTTTTAGTTTTTCTTTTAGTAGATATGTTGCTTCGGGTTCGGGTGGAAAAACCTGAACCCAACGGGTGTGGGTGGGTGTGGGTGTGGGTTTTGTTTTGCCACCCAACAACCTTTGAGTTTGGGTTCGGGTGGTGATTTCGGGTGCGAGTTTGGGTATCATAAAACCCGCACCCGTGGGCACCCGTTGTCATCCCTATTTGAAGCATGCAATCCCTAATTTTATACCTCTCATTTACTGATACCACTACCCTATAAAATTTTTAGAGGCCCCTATTATTATGAGGCATTATGTCATCGTACATGCCGCACATGTGGTAAAGACGCCCCTGCCACTGCTTCATTATTATCTGTATTTCTTTCTTTTGTTGATTAACAGTTTGACATATGCCAATTCAATTAGTAAGTGTTCTGGACTGGGCCAAGGAACTGGCCCAAATTCACTCCTACTCGGATGACAGGGCAGGCCCAATAAGGACTTGCTCCTGCCCGACAGACTAGCATGCCACAGGCACTCCACGTGCTCCTCGACATGGATCCGTTGAGCTCATCCACTCCTCCTAGGATCGTGGAACCGCTCAAGCAGGATAACTGCTATCAACAGCTTGCCCTTTATTCAAGGAGTTATCCTGTCAGTTTATCTTATTGGGCTGCTCATCGCAGCCCATTAAGGAAACCTTTGGCCCAGCGCTGGGGGCAACTATATAAGCTCTCCTTGACAGGAGAGCAAGGTACACAATTCTCATTCTCTACTCTCACTCTCTCTCTATTTTGTGCTTACTCATTCTCTGACTTAGGCATCGGAGCACCTGCAGGTACAACCCCCCCCCCCCCCCTCCGGTGGTGAATTGCTGCTTGACGCTGTTTGACGACGGACCTCTGGCCATCACTCCTTTCTGATCAACAGGTTAGATCAGTGGCGCTGTCTGTGGGGATTTGAAGTTTTCCCCATCTTCTCTTCTTCCTGCAAGAACGAAAGATCAAAACCAAATTTTCCAACCACAATCATCATGGCCAGTGGTTCAAACACCAACAACGACGACGTCAACAACAACAACGTCGACGTCGTTCCTCCGTTCACCTTGAATGCTGGCGGTCTTGTCCTCATGCCGGTTGACGACAACGATCAGTCCATTCCTGAAACTGATCACAGAGACGGACGAGAAACCTCTCCCGATTTTGATGATGAGGATGCGGTGCAGTTCCTCTCAGAGCGAAAAAAGGGGAAGCAGACGCAAATCGCGCCGGGAAAATCGGCAACAACTCCTCAACCGAACTCCCCGCAAGTTACGGAAACCGCTGCTCTGCTCGACGCCTTGCGCGAGACTATCCGGACTGTTAACGAGCAGAACGCTCGTATCCGGGCGCTGGAAGACGGCCAGCGATAAATTCTAGGGTATATCAAACCCCCTTCTCCCCCGCGGAGAGCTGAACGCTCGGAATCTCCACCTGCTCGCCGAGCAGGGACGAGCCAAAGAAGACCTGTCCTCGAGCGCGTCCAGCCACAGGTCCAGAAGAGAAACCGAACTCCTCCCCGCGAGGACTCTGTTGCCCGAGCAAACAAGAGGGGCAAAGCGGTTGCTCTCTTCGAGCAGAGACCCAGATCTCCTCCTCGGAGGAAAGAGATCCTGCTCGGAGGCATGACTCAGGGTAGTCGAGGAGACGACTACCAATACCGACGAGAGAACTCTCCTCGGCGAGAAGAGAATCCAACCCACTCACCGGGCTGGAGTGACGATGAAGTCTACAAAGGTCCATTATCCAAGCAGATCATGGACCTAGAACTTCCTCGTGTGCTGTAGAAGCCACCCCAGCTGGGGAAGTATGACGGGCTCACTGACCCTGACATACACATACAGAACATTGATGATATCCTTAATTACCAAGCAGTAAGGGGAGGCATCAAGTGCAGGATTTTTCCGACCACACTGGTCGAAGGTGTCATGGCTTGGTACAGAAGCTTGCCCCAGGGACCCATTACCTCCTGGAAGGACCTGTGCAAGCAATTTACTAGTCACTTCACTGCTTCCCGGAAACATCCGAAGACGGAAGCAAACTTGGAAGCTGTCCGCCAAGGACCCAACGAAACTCTCAGATCATACATCGAGAGATTCAACAAAGAAGCTGTGCAGGTTGATGTCACTGATGACATGAAGAAATACCTGATGAGGAAAAACCTCCGCGATGGAACTAAGTTCAAAGAGATGGTTGCCATAGAGAAACCTGCAACCTGGGATGAGATCTTGTACAAAGCTCAGGCCTACATGCAGTTCGAGGAGGAAATCATGGCCGACGCCATGAGATACTCCCGAACAGAAGACAATCACCCTCCCCGCGAGTAGGGCAATAAAAACGGGGACAAGCGCAACGGGGACAGACGCGGGCGTGACAAGTCACGAGAGCCCCGAGGACCTCCTAGCCAGTTCACCAATTACACTCCTCTGCTCGTGCCACGAGAGATTGTCCTCGCCGAGTGCGCTGGCTCGGATTTTAAGAATGCTAGGATTAGATTCCCAAAATCTACCCCTTTCAAGCCCGGGCAGGATAGGAGCAGATACTGCGCCTATCACAAAAGCTACGGGCACCTGACTGAAGACTGCATCCAGCTTAAGGATGCCATAGAAATTTTGATCCGCAACGGCAAGTTGAAAGACTATGTCAAGCGGAAGGAGAACCCTCGCCAGGAGAAGCAGCGCGAGGACACCCCTGAAGATGAGCCCAGAGCTTCCGGGCAGAAGAACGTCGCCTTAGCTGTCTGGCGACCAGAGGACTTCTACGTCCCCAAACACCTCAAGGACACCTACGAGCATCCCATCCTCAACGAATGGGAAAATTTTGTTGAGACCATGGTCATATCCGGTGGTGTCTTCGACAAACACACCGTCGGCTCAGTAAAAAGAAAGTTCGAGGAGCTCATCACTGCCTCCTCGGGAATGGCTGTGACCCTCGGCAAACCAAAGACATCGTCACAACCTCTCTCCTTCTATCTCGAGGAGCTCCCCGGGGGATCAGCTAATTCACAGATTCCCCTCCTCGTCAGGGCCGACATGGCGAATTTCGACGTTCGACGCATCCTCGTCGACTCTGGCAGCTCGTGCGACATCATGTACGCGCATTTATTCAGGACGCTGCAGCTGGATGAGTCACATGTCACACCATATTTGGGCTCAGATCTCCAAGGATTCAACGGGGCAACCACAAAGCCATGGGGTTACGTCGACCTAATCGTCACCTTCGGCCACAACGAAACGGCCAAGTCGATCAAAGTCAAGTTCCTGGTGGTAGATTGTCCATCTCTCTACCAGTGCATCATCAGCAGAACTGCAATCGCAGACCTGCCCGCCGTAGCCTCCACTGTCCATCTGAAGATGAAGTATTACACTAACAAAGGGCAGGTAGCTACTCTCCATGGAGACATTGAGGCTGCGAGGAGGTGCTTCAATGCAGCTTATAAAGGGCGGAGCTATGTTGGCCCTGTCCCTGAAGCGAAGAAGAGCAAGACTTCTTCCGAGCAGCCAGAGACGAGCACAAACCCTCCTCCTCCACATCCTCCCCAGAATGTGAGCTTGGTGGACCTTGACAGTCGTCATTCCAAGTGAAGCTGGTGGAAAAATGCGCGAGCGGAAAGTGCTCGCTAGACAGTAAAGTCGCCACCGAACTTTATTTATTCCCGGAGGAAAAGGAAAATATCGATAAAACCTTAAAAGAATGGAAAGATGGTCATCGCAACCATTTCTAAGTTCGGGAGTCGATTATGCGAGGGGAAGGTATTAGCACCCCTCACATCCGTTGTACTCAACGGAAACCTCCTCGTTAATTTTAGGGTTAAAAGAGTGTTTAATTTGCTTGCATCCTTTTAATTATTTATTACTTATTATAAATACAAGGGGGAAAAAGTTTGTTTTTTATTAGTGTGCTTGACGAGATGTACGAATCTCGCTCCTACGTATTCCCGGGTGCAATGGGAAATTCAAAGCTACACGCAGTTCTGGTAGAAAATACTTGTGTGTTGGTTGATTTTATTTGTGAAAAGATTTTCATTCTTATATTTGACTGTGCTAAAATTGTTTGATGTGTTGGAATTATTTTTAGATGTGGAAGACGAACAACTTGTCGACAAAGCGTAACGCTAAGCCCCCGATTGTTCGAGAGATCAACGAATGTACATTCGTCAATCTCCTCTTTGATCCAAGATTTTTTTATTATAATATGTTTGAGTGGAAGACGAACAACATGTCGACAAAGCGTGACGCTAAGCCCCCGATTGTTCAAGAGACTAACGAATGTACATTCGTCAATCTCTTTTTTAATCCACATTTTACTTTATGAAGAATATGAGTTTTTGTACAACAAACTAATAACGTACACTAAATAATATTCACGTTTTGACATATTTGTTTTTTCGCTTAGAACTTGATAGTTGATATACGGCATGCAAATGGCTACAACCCAATTAAGACAATTAAATAAATAAATGGGATAAAATAAATAAAGAAATAAAATACACAAAGTAAATCAAACAAAACAAAACAAAAACATGGAAACAGAACACGCAGAAGAGATAACCGTAAGAGAGAGTCTTGTGAACGAGAGTCCGCAAGAGACGGTCCTGACTTATGGGAGTGACGACGGCGGTGAGCATATGAGGCTGCAGTTCCGGTGTGCTTTATTCTTTCTGGTCGCGGAGATGGCTGCGACGGCGGCGGCGAAAATCTCTTTCCCTTCGATCTCGTTCTTGTTCTAATTCTTCTTCTTCTTTTATTCTATCTCTTTTCAAATCTATTTATTTTCTTTTAGGGGCTGTTTGTTGTTGTTTTGTGAGGTGGGTTATTGTTATAGGTTTGTTTGATTTGAGAATTGGTTGTTTTAATGGTGGGTAGTGACGGTAATGAATGGATTTGAGAAAAGATGATGCTTTTGATGGATGAAAATGGGTGGAGAATGGTGATTGAATTTCAATGGAGGTTATGTGTTATGGTGAAGATTTGTGTGGAGGTTGAAGATGAAGAAGAAGGTAGCGCAGTTTGCTACTTTTCTCTTTTGTTTTTTTTTTATTTTTGGCTCGGTGTCTCACCTCTACCACCTGCCCCTCTGTCATGAAATGCTCAGGTTTTTATACCATTAGGATTTAGGTTTAGGCATTGAATTGTCATTGTTCTGAAGTTGGAATGCTTTGATGATGATAATAATGATGATTAGGAATTGATTGAAGAATTGATTTGTTGCTTAATTGGTTTTGATCGTGTCTTTCTTTTCTTCCTCTTTATTCTTTTGACTTTTGATGACAATAATAATAATAATAACAATAGTAACAATGATACTACTAATAATAACAATTATAATGACAATAATAAAAAAATTAATAGTAATAAAAGAAAAACATAAAAATAAATTGACTAAAATATATTTTTGATTTTTTAATAAAAGTTACTAACAATAAAACTTAAACTAAATGAAATAGTTATAAAAAGACGACAATAGGATTCGAACTCAAGACCTCACACTAGTAAACCCCTAAACACTCTTTCCAATACCAATTGAGCTAATTCACATATTCGAAAGAAAATGCGGCAGAAAACCATATGATTATGTAAGTGGGCAAAATTTGGGGTATGACACCAAGCAAGAACACAAAGAGGAGAAAAAGTTGCGCAAAGACAAGAAGGAGGGCGACGCGGCGAGCAAGGAGAATCTTCGTCCCATTCCCGATGGAGATTTCGAGTTGATTCCCCTTGGAGAAGATCCGAGCAGGAACTTGAAGATTGGGAAGGACGTCCCCGACTTGGCGAGGAAACAATTGGTGGCCTGCCTGAAAGACAATGATGATCTGTTTGCCTGGAGTCCTTCTGAGATGCCAGGTTTGGACCCCAACATTGCTTGTCACCAGTTGACCGTCGATGAAGCTGCTAGTGTTGTAGTACAACGTAGGCGTAGGCAGTCTCCTGAAAAAATGGAGGCTGCAGAAAAAGCTGTAAAAGACCTCTTAGAGACAAATTTTATTTCTGAAGCCAAGTACACAACTTGGTTGTCAAACGTTGTACTCGTGAAAAAATCTAATGGAAAATGGAGGATGTGTGTTGACTATACCGATCTCAATAGGGCATGCCCTAAAGATGCTTACCCTTTACCTTGCATTGATAGATTAGTAGATAATTCTTCTGGTTTTAAATTACTGTCTTTTTTAGATACATACTCAGGGTACAATCAAATCCCCATGGCTATGGCCGACAGGACAAAAACGGCCTTCATGACCGAGTCGGGTAACTATTACTACAACGTAATGCCCTTCGGCTTGAAAAACGTCGGTGCTACTTATCAGCGGATGATGAATAAAGTTTTCCGAGGAGAAATCGGGGACATGCTCGGAGTATACATGGACGACATGATCGTCAAATCCCACGAGGAGGTGGATCACACCATCCACCTTCAAAAAGTCTTCGAGCAGGCCATAAAGGTCAATATGAGGTTCAACCCTGAGAAATGCACATTTGGCATCCGAGCAGGGAAGTTCCTCGGTTTCTACCTCACCGAGCGCGGAATCGAGGCTAACCCTGAAAAATGTCGAGCATTCACCGAGTTTCCAACTCCGAACGACGAAAAGTCCATACAAACACTGAATGGAATGTTGACCGCATTATCCCGCTTCGTAGCGAAATCAGCTCAACACGCACTTCCACTTTTCAAATTACTTAGAAAAGAATCTGCCTTCGAGTGGACTGAGGAGTGCGAGCAGGCCCTTCAACACTTGAAGAAGGCACTGTCCGAGCCCCCAGTTCTATCACGCCCGGAAGTCGGGGAGGTTCTATATCTCTACCTCGTCGTCGCGTCCGAGGCTGTCAGCGCCACTCTTATACGAGAAACGCTTGAAGGACAGAAGCCAATGTACTTCACGAGCAAAGCCTTGCAAGGCCCCGAGCTCAGATACCAGCGAATCGAAAAAGTCGCCCTAGCCCTCGTCACTGCGGCGAGGAGACTGCGATACTACTTCCTCGCACACACGATCGTCGTGCGAACCGACCATCCCATCAAGTCACTTCTTGTCCGACCAAACATGGCGGGCAGGATGCTGAAATGGTCGTTGGAGCTCTTCGAATTCGACATCCGCTATGAAAGCAGAAAAGCACTCAAAGCCCAAGTGTTGGCCGACTTCGTGGTCGAAATGACTTGCTCGTCCTCCTCGACAGATGGAGTGAACAAGTGGACCATTTTCGTCGACGGAGCGTCTAACGCAACAGGAGCGGGCGCTGGGATCATCCTCGAAAACGAGGAGGGCATCCTGATCGAAGTTTCGTTAGCACTGTCTTTTCCGACCTCAAACAATCAGGCAGAATACGAGGCCTTCCTCGCAGGGTTGCGTCTCGCCGAGGACGTGGGCGCGAAGGAAATAAAAATCTATACATATTCACAGCTCGTCGCATCGCAGGTCCTAGGTGAATACCAAGCCAAAAATGACAACTTATCTGAGTACTTGTCCTTAGTGAAGGAAAGAATCACGAAGTTTGACTCCGCCGAAATACAACATGTTCCCCGAGAGCACAACAAACGAGCAGACATCCTGTCAAAGCTGACGAGCACAAAAAGAAAGAACGGAAACAAATCCGTAATCCAGGAAATCCTCTCCCATCCGAGCATACAAAAACCAACGAGGGTCCTCGACATAAACGCCATCGGGGACGCCAACTGTTGGATGACCCCAGTATACAACTATCTCGCACACGGAACACTACCTAGCAACGATAAGGAGGCAGCAACGGTCAAACGAAGAGTGTGCTCGTATACCCTCCTTGACAATAAGCTTTACAGAAGGGCTTCTCCATTCCCCTCCTAAAGTGTGCCGACGAGGCCACTGCCGACTACATCCTCCGCGAGATACACGAGGGAATTAACTCGCAGCACCTCGGGGGTCGCTCCCTGGCCAGAAAAGCATTGCGAGCAGGATATTACTGGCCAACTATGCAACAAGACGCTAAAGAGCACGTGAAAAAGTGCGACAAATGCCAACGACACGGGGACATGCACCTTGCTCCTCCTCACGAGCTTAAGTCACTATCGTCCCCGTGGCCCTTTGCATGGTGGGGCATGGACATCCTCGGTCCCTTCACCAGAGGAAACCTCCAATGCAGATACCTCATCGTTGGAGTAGACTACTTCACCAAATGGGTAGAGGCAGAACCACTCCCCAAAATAACTTCGTTTAGGATTCTACGTTTCTTCAAAAGAGATATCCTATGTTGTTTTGGGATACCCCAAGTTGTGGTCACTGACAACGGCACACAGTTCACTGACAAGACATTTAGGGGATTCCTTGCCAAAATTAACACGAAACATCACTTCACATTCGTCGAGCACCCACAAACCAACGGGCACGCAGAAGCCGCGAACAGAGTCATCCTGCGCGGACTACGACGACGACTGGGCGACGCCAAAAAGCAATGGGTCGAGGAGCTGCCCCACGTACTATGGGCATACCGAACCACCCCTCACTCCACTACCGGGGAGACGCCTTTTCGTCAAGCATATGGGACCGAAGCAGTCATCCCCATGGAGATTGGAGAACCGTCTCGTCGTACCAAAGCCCCCCTCGACGAAGAGATGAACGACGAGGCGATGAGAGAGGAGCTGGATCTCGTCGAAGAGATCTGAACAGCAGCTTCCCTCAAAGAAGCCTCACTAAAACAGTTGGTGGCTGCTCGACATGACACCAAAGTCATAAAGAGAGACTTCGAAGTCGGAAGCCTCGTCTTAAGACGAAACGCAAAGGACTCCCACGAGGGCAAGCTCGCAGCCAACTGGGAGGGGCCATATCGTGTCCGCGGCAAAACGGTAAACAGCGCGTACCACCTCGAAACCCTCCAGGGGAAGGAAATCCCTCGAACGTGGAATGCCCAAAAGTTAAAACAATATTATAGCTAAGTTATTTGCCAACCATGCATCTACGCAAAGGCAGCATCAGCTCTTAAAACAACGAGTAGAGCTCCTCGACAACGGATGTCGCGCAGGCACCCGCGCTCATCTAAAATACTCATGGTAAACTCTGAGCTCAACATACGAGCAGAGCCTCTGCCCGACGAGGACAACTCAGGAAACGAGCTCCATCGTCGTCGTGCCGTAGCCTAACACCCAGCTCGCGGTGGGATGTTCAGGTCGTGGGACGAGCACATCCACGTGCTCGGATCTGCGTTAGTCTAGAAAGCAACTCTAGGAGCTTAAGTAATTCCCTAAACTATTTAAGTTATTTCCGGGGACAGACGTCCTCGACAGAACGTGCCCGTACGATAGTTAGCGAATTATAATTTCACGGATTTCATCAAGTTAAATCTCGAGCACAAATTCGGACAATTAAACGAGCACAAAAATAAACATCCACACAAACAGGCAAAACTTAGCAAATACGAGCATAATTGATAAACGACCATCAAGGTCGACATTGTCATTAAAATAAAGGGACAAAACCATGTTGTTCAAATACTACAAAAAATGGCACGCAGGCCCCAAAACATAAGTTCGACAAAAACCGAAATTGAAATAAGCAAATGGCACGCAGGCCCAAATAATTCCGAGGACAAATCAGTGGTCACTCTCTCCCTGACCTTCCTCCTCGCCATTGACGTGCTCGTCATCTGGATTCGCGTCGTCCTCCTCATCTTCCTCATCCTGCTCCATCTGTCTGTACTGCTCGGGGATGACAATCTGTCCGTTCTCAACCTTCCTGAGCAGCCCAGTTCTTTCAGTCACCAGCCCGGGGTTGACGATCTGCAGCTGAGCAACGGCGTTGTCAAAGCCATACTTGGCACTCTTAAAAACATTCTCCCTCTGGACTTGGATCTCGCCGACCAGCTCTGCCCGAGTAGCCAAGTTCCGAGCACAGTCAGGCTCGTCTTCAGCAGGAATCATCATCTGCTGCAAGGACTTCAGCTCCTCCTCGACAAATCCCCTCCCTTTCTTCTCCTCGTCATAACTGACCCTCAAATCTTCCAACTCCTTCTTAACTTTGGCGAGCTCAACATTTGTCTCTCGCAGCTCGGCCGTCTGCTTGGCATAGATCTCCCGTTTTCCCTCATAATCTAGGATACTGTTCTCGAGCTAGAGGTTTTTAGTTTCCAACTTCAAGACCTTCTCCTTCAGCTTCACCACTTCTTTCACGGGACCACCCTCGTTGAGCGCCATAGCCGTCTCCGCCACCCTAAGCATCCCGGCCAGATCTTTGGCGAGCATGTTGGCCCTCTCCTCGGAGGTGTATCCTAGGATAAGATCCCTCTCCGACTTCATCAACAAAGGGGGATTCATCTCCATGAAACCCCTCTTCCCGTAAGTAGGGGCAAGACAAAACCTTTCTCCTCTGCAACGGAGGCCAAGTCGACAAACGGGTCGTCCCTCTGTCTTTTCGCCGGGGGAGGCTTGACTACCGAGGGGCTGCCTTTAGCCCCCACAGGTGACGAGGAGCTGGCAGGCGTTGTTTGACTCGAGGAGATAACTTGAGAGATGGCAGGTCGAGGAGGTTTTTTCTTGGCCACCCTTTTCTTGTCGGCCACAATCTTCACTAGCTCGTCAGTAAAGTCAGCCATTTTATCTGCCAAAAACGAAACAGTTAGTCAACCGACGAGGAGAAAAATAAATAACCAAATAAATTTGAAACAAATACCCAGCAATGATTTCCTAGACTCTCTGCTCGCCCATTCGAGCAGAGATTTAGTATTTACAAATCGGGGTTCTATCCTCGGATTCCCGAACTCATCTTTCACGGGGACACCCCCCTTCGTCATAAATCTTACGGGCTCAAACCCGGCGACATAGTTTCTAATCTTCTCAAACCCTGCTCATTCCGCCGGGGAGAGACTTTCATCTCGGACCAGATAGGCATCTGTAGGAAACGCAAAATGCTTATCTGACCAGCTCAGTGGAAAACGAGGAACCTCCTAAGGAACCGGCTTCCCCTCCTCCCTAGGTCATCATTACGCCTTTTCGTAGCTGGGACACGTGGCAGGAGCAGAAGAAACGTCTATCTCTTCAAGTCTCATCAAGCAGACCACGCGTCACGAGCACGTGGTCTCTTTGAATTTTTCTGCTCGACAGGCGAGCAGAAAATTATTCCACAAGCAAAGCAAGACTTATTACGAGCACGTGCTCGTAACAAAAGAATTTGAGGTCTCCTCCACATGGGGAAGGAGCACTTCTTTGCGAAGCGTCCTCGACGTCAACTTTCCTGCGAGCAAAACTAGCAAGAATTACGAGCACGAATCTACAACAACTTCTCCTCGTAATCACTATGCCTTAAAGCTTCCCGCGAGCATCTCCTCGCAAAAAGTGGAGGAGAAACAAAACATTTTGTCCTCGACACACGAGCTCGAACTTAAAGCCACTGCTCTTTTGACTAAGAGCAATGGCTTGGGGGGCTCCTGTTCTGGACTGGGCCAAGGAACTGACCCAAATTCACTCCTGCTCGGATGACAGGGCAGGCCCAATAAGGACTTGCTCCTGCCCGACAGACTAGCACGCCACAGGCACTCCACGTGCTCCTCGACATGGATCCGTTGAACTCATCCACTCCTCCTAGGATCGTGGAACCGCTCAAGCAGGATAACTGTTGTCAACAGCTTGCCCTTTATTCAAGGAGTTATCCTGTCAGTCTATTTTATTGGGCTGCTCATCGCAGCCCATTAAGGGGACCTTTGGCCCAGCGCTGGGGGCAACTATATAAGCTATCCTTGACAGGAGAGCAAGGTACACAATTCTCATTCTTTACTCTCACTCTCTCTCTATTTTCTGTGCTTGCTCATTCTCTGACTTAGGCATCGGAGCACCTGCAGGTACAACCCCCCCCCCCCCCTCCGGTGGTGAATTGCTGCTTGACGCTGTTTGACGACGGACCTCTGGCCATCACCCCTTTCTGATCAACAGGTTAGATCATATCAATAACATTATTATTGTGTTGAAAATGGAACTTTGAATGTTCTTTTTTACACTTAAATGTGCAAATCTAAGTACTAAGCTCCTTAAAAAAGAAAAACTATTACTAGCTATTTCTACCAAGATAATGCGTCTTTTTTGTGTTCTAAAGATAATGCTGCTTATCGATCGTTCTACTTTATTTTCTTTAAATTTTGGGAATATTATTGTTTGTAAGTGCAATTTATTTAGTAGCTATCAATAACATTATTATAGGATTGAAAATCGAACTTCAGATTTTCCACTATTTTACATTAAAATGTGTAAATCTAATCACTAAACAATTAAAAAAACATCACAAAATATTTCTACTAAGGTAATGCTTCTTTTTTTTGTTCAAAGATAATGCTTATTGATCGTTCTCCATTATTTTCTTTAAAATTTTGGGAATTGTTTTTTTGTCAATCATTAATCCTTAGTAGACATGTATATTAATATACTATTGCAAGTATATATTCGTTTTTTATAGACATACTAAGAGCATATAGATATCAAAAAATGAATAGGCACTCCAACTAAATTTATATCTTTAGACATCCTCATTGTCAACCTATAACTTATAATAATATATAAAAGAGAGGGGGGAAATTATGTAAAGGGGAACTAAATAGGCAAGATCTCTAATCAACATGATAACAAAATATTCGATTTGAAAAATATAGCAGCTGCAACAAAAATAGATTGTATATAAGTCCATATGATTTACAAAAGATAAATACTAAATAAAACACTACAAAACAATACATATTTTTAAAATATTGAAACTATTTTGTAAGATATTTGTTGGTCAAAAAAATTATATTGAATAACTAGTTGTCTTGTGAATAAGTGAGGGATAAAAAGTTCAACTTTTGCTCAGTTTCTTGCCCTTCAAATTTGTTTAGTTTTAGGAACAGTTTTAAAAGGTCAAATACATCTATAAGTTCTTTAAACTTTTCGTTTATAACAGTTAGGTCCTTTAAATTTTTAGTTTACAAATTAGTGTTGGCCTCAATTGTTTGGATCTCATGGTTCATATCAGATTTAGCCTCAAATTTATCATGATTAACATCTAAATTAACGGTCATGTGAGTGTTTTTGTAAACAAAAAATAACTGAAAGAGTAAGGTACACCAAGTTAAAAAAAAAAAAAAAAGCAAATATAATACTCCCTCCGATCTATATTATAAAGAACAATTTGAAAAAATTACACATGTCAAGGAAGCACATTCTACATAGTTATTTTCATTTGATATTCTTCTAATTTTAAATTTAGGGTAATGAATGCACAAGTTTCAAGATAAAATTTCTCTTTTTGTATGCTTAACTAGTGCCCCGATGCACTGTTTAGCATTTTCCTTAAATTTATTTCATGTATACCCTTATTTAATTACTCTCAATTCAACTAACTTACTTATTTTTAATATTCTCACTCATAATAAATAAAGGCACAAGTGAAATTAAACATTTAAAACATTTGAAAATTGGTCAAAGTTTCTTATAAAAAGGACCAAATCTTTTCTCCAAATTGTTCCTTATAATATGGACCGAAGGGAGTAATACAATTGTTACAAACGTGATTTGTTAATAAAGGACATATTAACTAAAAACTTAAATGACCTAATTGCTACAAACGTGAAACTTAAAAGACCCATGAATATATTTGACCGATAAAAAACAATACAACCAAGAATTATTCTTTCTAATCTCTTATTTCTAATCTCTTATTATTTTTAAACAGATCAAACACAATTTAAAAGTGTAATAAACACACCAATAGTGCAATATTGGAGGATGGATAATGTCATTAATAATAGAAGTTAAGGCCAATAACAATGAAGAAAATATTTTACTCTTGGAGGTATCAAACATGAGGAATAATAAAAGCTTAAGAAAACTGAAAGAGAATCGTGCATATTAAAATGAAGAAATTTAAACATAAAAAAATTATAATGAAAAACTTCATATTTACATAAGTATAATTTAAGCATCAATTGAATGTAAATGATTTAATTTAATACCAAAATAATAGTATAAATCAATTGTTGGATTTAATTGACATACACCACTGCCAATCATAACCATCAGATTATTACAAGTACTATTTAATTTAACTTCAATCTTGTTTACCTTAAAAGTCATACAATTGAAGATTTATAGTTGACAGTGTGTAGAGTTTTACAATGACAGTGCATTAAATCAATCTCTAAATCAAATAACTAAATCAATCTAAACCAATTTTATCTATTCGTTTACAAGATATAAAACTGACAAGGAAACTAGGGATGTCGTCTGCAAACCAAATTAACTCGCCATTCGATAAATTAACAATAGGATCATGAACTAATCATAGCATCGCCAAAACAACATTTACATTATTATTTCCAATGAGATATGTCAAAATTCCCTACATAGCTTATAATGCATTATCAAACTGCCACATTATCTATTTAACATGAGATGAAATCTTCTGTGAAAATACATGAAATGAAATCTAAGAAAAACTAAAGCAGAGACAAGAAAGATACATCGATAATAGTTCAATAGACCGAGAACAAGAAATGGTAAAAAACTACGCCGTGTATAGCAATTGAATAATGTCAAGAGACGACCAGACGAGTCAAAACTAAAACCATTAACACCGGGAAACAGGTTGGCAGACTTAATTATTAGGCATACCAATGCCACCTTGTCCAGTGGTCAAATTGGCCTACCCCACAATGCTACATCAATTTGGACATGTGAAACCTATTAAGATAGATATTATGGAATAATATAAAGAAAAAAAAAACCAATCCCATGCCTGTATGATAATAGTAAAGGAACATTAGGATTAAGCTTAAACCTAACCCTAGACATTCTACCCACTACTGTTCCCTAGAAACAACAAACTGAGTAACAAAATGCTCCCCCTCTCAAAAGAAAATAAAAGACAAGAGGAACAAAATCAAGCCAAGTCTATCATAATACACAATGGGCCTGATTGCAAGTTTCTCACAAAGCTACATGGCATTAACAAGTAAAAAGATATGAAGGTGCTAAAAAAATTTCAAGGTAGATGCACCTGATACTACTTCCACATAAAACTGCTCCAAAGTAACTAGAAACACAAGCCTGTTATGAAATTCAGTGTCATTCTACTTTGTAAACAGATCCTTAGATGAATGCCTCTCGTTATCTAATTATCTCATCACTGACTGTGAGTTTACTTGGTGACCATTACCGCTAGAATTACTATTAGCTCCAACTACAGAGCGCTGAGCGAAGTCGAATAATATTTTTCTCTGGCGATCATCAGTGTGAGGTATACTTGCATGTAAGAGCTCAACTGGTAGCTCCCTGCTAATAGCTCTAGCAACATCAGGCCCAATGACCGCCATACTGATGCTGTCATATTTACTGACACAATACTTGATGAGAAGACCAAAGAATTCATCAAATGAAGCTTGCCAAAGAGAACGATTTCTAATGGTATAGTTGCTAGCAGCATGAGGATCAGTTAAAAGTTGAGTAGCCCTTTGAAGCACTGATACTAAAATAAGGGAAGTCCCATCTCCAGCAGGGCTTCCAAGGGGACGCAGAGGCGGCAGCTCAGAAGAACAAACAACTGAAGCAAGGCAAACACTAAGTGAAACAAGATCCATCTCACGGATGCACTTTGAAACCACCTTAGCAAGGTTAATTACAGTTTCTGATGCAGTTGGATCGGAGGGAAGACCACCAAATAAGAATCTTAAATGACGGCAGATGGCCATGCAGACTATCCGCATAAGATCCCCACCTGGAAAGAGTAGTTGAAGGTACCTAGCAAGTAGTTTTCGACCTTTGGGTAGAGAAACTATCCTGAGAAAAACTAAGTCATCTTTTGCAGCAAGTTCAACTGTATCTCCATTTCTTCCAAGTGGATCAACTAACTGAAGTGTGGCTGAAAGTCCTTCCAAAAGACCCTGCCTTTTACGTTTTAAATGATCTCCACCATCTTGAAGCTGCTGATTAAACTGTAGGAAACGGTCAATATCGTCTACATCAAGAAGAACACAAAGGCCATCCTCAATTGTGACCCTTGCTACCAACATTGGCTCCTGTTCAAGGGGCTTTTCTAAAATCTTTTGCTCGGGATCACCAGCACGTGAGGAATTAGGTGGATCAACTTCCAGTAGAGGACGTGGCCTGCGAATTGATGAGAATGGAACCCTCCCTAGAGCATCAACCTGAAGAAAAGCATGTGGTTCATTAGAAGAAGCCCGCAGAGGGATTTCCCTTATTTGAGCTGGTGAAAAATGACGCCTCAATTTAGCACTTGAAGCTTTTTTTGCACGGCAGCCTTGGTTATAATAATCATCTACATATGGATCATTAGTATGGGTCGCTGCAAGCTGCAATCTGAATATATTGTCAAGTTCCTCAGTCGACATATACTTAGACCTAAATCGGGGCCCTCCATTATTGAATTTTTGGTTACTCATATCAAAACCCTGAGGAGAAAATCGGAGATTCTGTCTACCCATTTGAGCAGATTTTGGCATCTGATCCCTCAGTTCCATCATCCCAAGCATCTGATCATATTTGTTGATCATGGGTAAACCAGAAGAAATATTGGGATGAACTCCATTATTATATGGGCCTGCCTGGTTGACCAATTGATTCGGTATTCGTTGATTAAGAGGGGAACCCATAGGAAATTGACGCATGTTTCCACCAACAGGTGACCCATGGTTTAATCCACCCAACTGTAGTGCAGAATTGGATAAATGAGAACGGTTTTGAGAAGACAGTGCCATCTGAGCTCCTACAGCATGATAAGGAATGTTTATGGGACCAGTATCATGACTTGGAGAAGCCTGCTGAGATCTACCACCAGGGGGAGGAAAAGAAGTAAATGAAGAATTTGGTGCCAAAATAGAATCATTAGAAAAATGAAGAAGCTCCTGTGGTTTCTCAGGATATAGAGATGTAAAGTACAAGGACTTTGATTCTTCTACTTGTGCAATGGAGGAATGTGGCTGTGACGACCATCGCTTGGCATCCTGTGTTCCAGAATCACGAAAAGGCTGATCAAACCAGTTTGGAATTGATTCACTTGAACCATGTTGGAGGTAGGGTTGTTGTTGTTGCTGCTGCCTTGGCTGATCTGGATATGAAGAAGTTCTATACAAAGAATTTGATTCTTGTAAAGGGGCAAGAGAAGAATAAGGCTGTGGTCTTCTGCCATCCAAAGAGCCTTCACTATCATAAGGATTCTGGTCAAACCAGTGAAGATCATCATTCCTTCGTGTCCATTCAGCCGTAGAATCTGAGTATAATAAAACAATAAATAATTCAGTCAAGTGAAAAAATATTGCAAACAGTAAAAAAGGAGGAATGCTCGAATAGAGCTGCTAAAATGGGAATACAGTAACTTTTAAGACAAAACACAACACCTCGTCTTAATCCATCAAACTTCAGAAATGGATTATACACACACAAGTAAACAACCCATTGTTATAAAACTGCAGCCATGGCATGGGGGAATTGCATTCACCTGCCATAAACTCTGCACAGTGTAATGGTGTTACAGGTTTCTGCCAAAGGCCATATTATCCCTTTAGCAGCAGCCTAGTATGCTGCTTTCTTCATTGCTCTCTTCTCTCCACCTATTATCATTGGCAATTTTATATGCCCTTCTTTTATTACAAACCTACTCCGACAACCTCTATTTCCAAGCAAGCTTTCCTTTCAAAGTGAACCTCTTATCTACATTTGTTTTGCATCCTCTCCTCTTTGATCTCCAATGTCCTCTTTTTAACTTCTTACTTTTTCCATTTTTTTTTCTATTCCATTTTATCTCCTCACTTTTGATATCACCTTTTTATCCTTGTGGTCATTACTCGTTCCAAATTATCCATCTTATTCTCTGTTTTCATTCTCTTTTTCCTTCCATATCTCAAGTTCTCAAAAACATAAGCTTTCCAATTAATTCTCTGCAGCTTTTTGTTATATTTGTTTGAGTGTATGAGTGTGTATAATTTTTATTTTTACTATATAACTGCCATCTTCCATATTTATGGAGTAATTCAGAAAATTTATCCTTTTCTAAAGCATTAATCCATAATACAAACTGCTAGATTATATTGAATAAATAATAAATAAAATTCAGAAAGTGAACATCATTTAGTTTTGATAAAATGCAAAATGGTGAAATATTTAATTTTGTTATACCACTTTCTCTTGATCCCCGTTCACTAATAATTTCTGTGCTTTGTAGTCCAGTTTCAACCTTGTTCAACTGAAATCAAATGAGAAAAAATATTAATCCACATATTTGTATATATACATAGGGAAAACTGTGTTTGAGACAACTTTTTAGTTTAGTTGATGACAAAAACATTGAAATAAGCCAGAAATGCCAAAGGAACAATTAAATAACCCTTCAATTCGAACTAACTTTTCCCTCTAACGTTTTTTTTCCTCTTGCCATTACAGAAGGAATTATGAAAGAGATTGCCAAGATATTATCAAAAATAATGATGTAACTACCACCATTAATGCAGTTTCGAAACCAAGAATCATTGTGATAAATAACGGATCAATAAAATAGTGGAGGGTTGAAACTTCACTATGTAAAATACCATAACATTGCTGGGAAATAGCGGAAGCCACATAACAGTTGAAAGAAATCAGTTATATAAAAGGCATGCTACGTACAAAAAAAAAAGCTGCATAATTTTTTTAAATGAACAACGAATTGAGGATTAAAATTAGCTCATGTGTAACTCACATGCTGCCTCTATAAATATAAAGGCGATGGAAGTAGCTCATGTGTAGCTGCCTCTATAGACAAACCACAGCTTACATATTGAGAAGTTAACATTTTAGGTTGATTATGAGAGTAATAATAGTCTAACTCTTCGGTTTTATATTTTAAATTTAAAAGTAGGTCGCGTGAAACTCACATGATGCCTCTTCAGTTTTATTATTTGAAAGAAAGAAAAAAAAAGAAAAAAAAAAACTAAATTCGTTATCCATGCTATTACCGCTATGGCCAAAACTGTAATATCGTCAAGGTTTTCATAGTGGATTCATCCAAATCTGCTACACTATACCACTGCCTATGGCCAGTATTTGACAACACTGCCAAGAAACATTTGAAACTAAAGCACCCCACAAGTCTAAAATCCTAATAAATTTGATATAATCATATGTAGTGGGATTCAATGAATGATGTGTTTGTCATGGTAATTCAAATTGACCACAAAAAGAAAGACATAAGAACTATATTGCTAAATGTTAACGATACTCTAACAATTGAGCGGATTATGGGTCTTATGGATAGGGATGATCTAGATTTGGATACTCCATACAAAGAATGGGATGTTATTGACCTCCATTTGACTGCACTTGATCTCATTAACTGAAAATTCATTTTTAGCTCTTCTTCACCACGTCTTAACACATAGAATGCATAATTACACGACAAAATCATTAATTAGGTCTTCTTCACCACATCTAAATATAATTTACGTATGTAATTTATAAATTTTTAAACTAATGCATGCAAATTAAGATGTTGTCATCATCACAATACTCGGTCACTAACCCAATTATAAGTCCAAACATTCAAGAGCATTAGAAACCATAACTTAGTAGTCTTACCTTCCAAAAATCGGTGCTTAGATCATCAATATCAGAAAGAGATTTTACATCCTCAACCTTCAAGTTAAATAATAAAATAATTAGTCAATACAAACTTCTATCGTCGTATTCCTAATAATCAAATGAATGGTAAAAGTGAACAACATGTTTACATTTCAAAAACAATTGAGCGGACAAACAATTTAAAATAAAATAAAAAACAATTGTGGCAAGAACAATGAAAATTAACCTCTTCTCTATTAAGAAGGAACTCCTCCTCATTAGACTCGGGCAAACAGTCATCATCGTCTAACCCTCCCAACTCAACTTCTTCTACACAAGCATCTTGACCGAAAAATGCATACTGTGTTGCATCAAAAACTTCACCTTCTGCAACAAAAAAGAAAAAGCTTCGGTCAAAACCCTAGCTAGAACCAATCTCTTTACCCTAATTCACATTAAAAAAATACAAATTGCAGCGTTAAAAATAGCAAAGTAAAACATAAATTGCAACAAAAATATCATTTGAAGTGCAGAAACAAGTCTTGCACTGTAAAAAATAACAAATTAATGCAAAATTCTACAACAATACACTAATATGTGGAAAAACTATACTGACCCCAAAAAATTAAACACTATTGTAATCAACTAGAACGGTCACAAAAACAAAGATAAAAACAAAAAATTCAATCGATAAGTAAAAATCAAAATTTAACAAAATTCTACAAAACTATAAACTATAACTAATGATTATGCTAAAAGTAAATCACTATATAAAACAAACCAGATCTAAATAAACAATCTGAATCAAAAAAACACAAAATTAAAATTAAACACCAAAAAACACAAAAATCAAAACAGTTGAACCTAAAAAATCAAAAGAAGTAAACCTTTAGGAATATCCCCAAATTGATCTAGTTTGTTAGAAATTCCTCGAACATCATCCCCACCACCAAATCCATCCATATCGACCATAAAAATGCAAAACCCCAGAAAGAGAAAAACGATTCAAAAAATTGAAAGAGGAAAACGAAAACGATTGAAGGAAAATGAAACAGTGTTTATTTGATGAATTTTTTTTGTTGAGAGTGAAAATTTGAAGAAAAAAATTGAAGATTTGTAAGTTAATAATTGAGGGATTTGGATCGGGGGAGAATGAAAAGGGAAGAGGTATTTATGAAGAACCCTAAAACGATTCGTCGATTATTGTATTGTTGTTGTAGATAGATAAATCTAGATATAAATAAATAAAAAATTAAATATATGTGTGTTTGTGAATTTTAAAAATTAATCAACTATGATTAGCAATTTTTATTTTTTGGGATAGGAATGTGATGTTTGTTGTATTTTATTTGAGATATTGTATTTTTTTTTCTTGATTTATAGAGACTAGCGGGTCAGTGTCCAATTTATGTCCAAAAAAAATTAAATAAAGGCATGTCCCTATGGTGAGTTTGTTAGATTTTTATTGTTCATAAAAAAAAATATGTTTCTTATGTTAAGGTGATATTGTTAATAAAAGAGTCTTTTTGCTAAAAAAAATTCAAGGGTAAAATTGGCATTAACAAAACTCTACACAAAAAAATAGACGTATTCTTTTTATATATAGTGTATATATAGATTGTTAATAAAAGATTTTTTTTGCTAAAAAAAAAATTCAAGGGTAATATTGGCATTAACAAAAGTCTACACCAAAAAATAGATGTATCTTTTCTATATATAGTATAGATTTTGCTAAAAAAAATTGAAGGGTAAAATTGACATTAACAAAAGTCTACACCAAAAATATATGTATCATTTTTATATATAGTATAAATATTGTATTTTATTGCTAAAAAAAATATTGTATTTTATCGGTAATAAGTTGAAATTCGAACACTCCCTTTGTTTAGCCAATAAGTTACATCAGCAAATTTAAACAAATATTAAAAAAAAATAAAAAAGAAGGGTGTGGTATCGTTGTTTTTTAGCATTTGTTTTAAGGATATGATGGTTAAAGTCCGTTTAGATTCACTTATTTTTTAGCTGATATGAAATAATTTTTGCAAATAAATAACTTTTGATGTATTATTATAAGCTTTTCAAAGTTGTTTATGAGAAAGTAGCTTATAAAAATATAATTTTTGTTAATAGCAACTTATGAATTAACATAAAATTGTTAATAGCAAAGTCATTAGGTTTGGTCTAGTGGTGATGGATTTTGGGTAGTATGTACGAGGTCATGGGTTCGACCATTTACTCCATTGTAAGCCAAAAAAAAAAATTGTTAATAGCAACTTATGATGTAACATAAAAACTTATCTATTTACGTAACATGTTTTTGTAAACTAAAAATAAGACAAAAACAAACGGGTCCTAAATTGAGTTGAATTTTGGGGGCTTGTTTTGAGATTTAAATATTCTCCTTCAAATTTTTTTCTAAAATGTTTTTTCTAACCAATATTTTAACAATCATGTCAAACTAATGAGACTTTCAGATGAAGATTTAGTCAGGACCATCAGTTTGAATTGTGGTTGGACTAAATTGATATATTTTGGCTTTACAAAATCTCAAGTTTTCAATTTTAATCCTTCAAATAAGTATTCAATTATAGTTTTTATTTGCATTTTATAGGGACTATCTTGAGAATAAGAGTATCTATTTTTTATAAAATGTTTTAAAATTCTGAATTAAATTACATTATTATGGAGAACTAAAATTACCATTATATTTTGTATGGATTAGAAACATATTCGACCCTAAAAAAATAAGGGTTAAATATGTTTTTGGTCCCTATAGTTTTCCAAAATTTCATTTTTAGTTCCTAAAGATTTTTTTCACATTTTTTAGTCCCTGAAGTTTTATCAGTCAGTGTTTTTAGTCCCCACTTTTAATCAAACTCTTGTATACTTTCGCATTTTTGAATGGTTTTTTGTATTCATGTTTATAATATTATAAGAACATTTCCGATAAAAATTTAGAATTTTTTAACATAAGATGAATTATTTATGAATTTTTATGTGCAAAAAACTAAAAAATTCATATTTAATTCATCTCTTGTTAAAAAAAATTAGAATTTTGTAAAAGAGATTCATATGATATACTAAACATGACCGTGGAAAAAAAAATTAAAGTTTCGAATGATATGTACGAGTTTAATGAAAAGTAAGGACTAAAATCATTGACTGATAAAACTTCATGGACTAAAAAGTGTGAAAACAATCTTTTAGGGACTAAAAATGAAATTCTGAAAAAATATAGGGACCAAAAACATATTTAACCCAAAAAATAAATATATAAATATAGTAATGCTATAGTTATGATTCATGAGACTTTTTCTTTTTTTTGTTGTTGTCATTGTTTGATCCGCTAAAACAACAAAAATTGATTGAGCAACACAAAATTAGAATTTAAATCTATCACAAAATAAAGAATTGAACAATATAATTTCAGTTGGACTATGCTAGATTTTAAAACTGTTATTGGGATTGGACAAAACTGCAGAGCAAAGAACTGGATAAAAACAAAAATATTGTTGTTCGGCTAAACCATAGGACGACTTTTTGTATCAAGTAGAAGCTGTCTAAAATACTCAAACAACATTTTGTTTACAAACATCCTACAAGACATAAGTCTCTTATATGGTGCACATTGGTCGTCTTTTCCAAACTTCTTCCACCATCCAACACCAAAGCTCTATACTTCCTCCCCCTTCATTAGTAAGTTCTCATTATTCCAATTTGTTGCTTAACACTCACTACCATTTATGGTTTGATGGAGGCACAGTGGAGAATATAAATGGGAGGAAACAAAAGATGAGAGAATGATGAAGCCATCTAGAGAATTTGACATTAGACTGAATCGATTTGATTGTGTTGTGCTGTTGTGTTGCCTCTATTTTTGTTTTTATTTAATTATTAGGAATAAACCCGAGCGTTGCACGGATTTGATTAGAATACACAATTAATTTTTTTTTAGAAATGAAAAATAATAATTATAATTAAATAAGTATAATCACAATGGTTTGGTCACAAGTCACTTTTATTTTTATTTTGGTGCATCTCTTATTCTTTTCAATAAGTTTTCGTTATAGAAAGTGATATTGTCTTTTTCATAATTTGATCTCATTCGTTGAAAATTTCATAAGAAATAGCGTAACTGGTTACTCTCCTCTATGCAATTTTTGTGCTGAGATATTGACTTTCTTTAAGCTTCCTTTTAATTCTTTTGAAATTTCCTATAAATATATCAACTTTTATTTTTAGTTTCTCTAAAAAAAATCTTCGAATATTGGCCCCTCTAAATTTTAAGTCCCCTTTTTTTTAACCAAAGTTCACATATCATGTTCAAAATATTTGAGTTTAGCTTCAGTTATTGGCCTAGGTTATAAAGAAATTTTATCATGAGAAACATTCATATACGATGGTTTCACCTTACTCATCATTTGATCCCGCTTTTTAAAATAGCGTAAATGTTTGCTCTCCTATTTGCAATTTAAGGTCTCTTATACGTAATGACAATGAAAATATTGACTTCTTTTTGAGTTTCTTCCAACTTGGTGAAATTTTATTCCAACTTTTATTGATCTTAATAAGCTTATGTGCTCTCAAACTTTTTGTTTGTTTTTGTCTCTCATATTTAATAAAATTTGCTTGTAGTTTTATAATTTCATTACCAACATAATTTTAAGGAAAAAAACTCTTTTTTGAAAGAAAACTCTTTGGAGAAGTACTCTTACTTATTTATAATATATAGAGTAGTAATATAAAAAATATAGACTAATATTTGATATACTTTTTTATAGAAACTTATGACAATTCACTCCCTTTTTCTTATAATCAGAAGAATTTAAAGAGAGTAGAAAGAGTAATCCAACTCTTCAAAAAAAAAATCTTAATCCATTATCGTAGGGAATGAATCTACTCGCCTTCTAAGAAAAGTTCATAATTATATTCTCTACTTCTATTTCATATTCTTCCGTTACAAATTATTAATTCAATGTAAAGATGTTAATCATACTTTTCTAACTGAATTTATTTGGCTTTATTTTCTATTATTATACGTGATTGAATTAATTAAGAGAATACACAATTAAGTGTAAAGAGTACAATAATATATTTCACTTACTAATTAGTTATTTTTTCTATTGCAAAGTAATATATATAAAAAATAGGCTTAATTACACTTTAGGTCCCTTATCTTTATTTTAGGTTTTAAATTGGTCCCTTATCTTTTAAAAGTTTCAAGTTGGTCCCTTATCTTTATTTTAGGTTTCAAATTGGTCCCTTCCGTCAATTTTTTTATTGTTACTGTTAAAATTGGACACGTGTCATCTGTCCAAGTGTGCCACGTGTCCAAATTTAACGGAAATAGTTAAAAAAATTGACGGAAGGGACCAACTTGAAACCTAAAATAAAGATAAGGGACCAACTTGAAACTTTTAAAAGATAAGGGACCAATTTGAAACCTAAAATAAAGATAAGGGACCAAAATTCTAATTAAGCCTAAAAAATAATAATCACATGCAATTGCGTCCACTCTACACAATAAACAATAATCACCATTTCTATTTTGTCTTATACAATTCTTTTTGTGCAGAGACCTAAATAGTAATATATTTACCGTTCAAAAAAATATATACAATTCTTTTTAATTTCACGAAAACTTACTACCCACTGAGCTAGCACAACCTATTTTTAAATTTACGGCAAGCCGTAGCTGCCACTTTCTGCTTAAAATTGATCCTGCCTCTTTTTTTCCCGCTCCAACACAATACGTGCTTCATATGTGATCTACCAGCCCATTTGCACTCCTTTAAAAATGCATAGTCAATATATAAAATACTATTTAAAACTACATAAAAGAAGGCAAACGTTATGCATCAAACATGAATTGGTAAGCGATATAATTTATAGCATAAACTTTGCATTGTAATAATCCTCATTCTTTGAATTTGGAGAGACAAAAATAGACACACACCCATTAAAATAATTCTTATTCTTCTAATGCAAAATATTCAACCCCTTAAAATAAAATTTCACGCCCCCATTTGTCATCCAATAGTTGCTTGAGGAAAACTCAAATTTGTACTACAATCATTTTGGTTTTGTATGATAAATTTAAAGGATTGTATGATAAATTTATTTGTTATAGTTAAGGAATAAGAGTTATGGAATATGAAAGAATGGTAGTTTAAAAGTTAATGTGACAAAGTTATTTTTTAATAAAATAATAGCACAATAGTATTTAATAAACAATATAACTAAAGTAATTTTTTTCATAATTAAGAGAAGTTGGTAAAATTTCAATAGAAATGTAAAGTTTTCTTAGAGGTGTCACATCATCACAATGCTTGAATATGAGCAACTCAAGCTTCCTTTTATATGTAAAAGATAAATAAATAAATTTATAAGTAAAAATAGTGCATTGATTCTTCACTTACCTCCCCTTAAAAGTATTTTCAATGTTGAGTGATATACAACAAAGGTAGAACTTGTGATCTGCAATACACGATAAAAAGAAAATCAAGTACATTTCAAAAAAAATAAATCTAAGATAATACTAATGTGCTATTTATATATGATCTTCCTCTCTCACAAATATCAAACAATTTATGCAATAAAAAGTTAAACCCAAAAACAAAAATAATAAAAAGAAGTAGATAGTGTTCATGACAAATTAGTGTTGTAAGATTTTAGCAGGAGAGATAGTGTTTATTTCCACATTTCTCTAACTTATATATAGATGACATTTATAACATCAATTTTTAATGTATGTTAGAAGTGACTTTTCATGTCATGATATAGGGTAAGATTTTATTGTTGTACGTTATTTTTCATTAGGATTTGATTATTAGGGAAGTTAAACAATTGTCTAAACTCACCTTGAACTAACTTTTCTTATGGAAGATGTAGTGGTGTAACCCTTTTAGATAATATTTAAATTAAATGTAATTATAACTGGAAAAGACACAAAAAAATCATGAGAGAAATGAATAAATAGATAGGTGAACATAAATTCATAAAATATTATAATTTCAAACAATAATTAGTATAAAATAATTGAATAGATAAAAAAGAAAATACTTTTATTTATCTCTAATTTTAACTACTATGGAAAACAATCATTAAAATTATTTTAAAAATGAATAGGATAATGAGAAATAAAAAAATTTACTTTTATTTATCTCTAATTTTAACTACTATGGAAAACAATCATTAAAATTATTTTAAAAATGAATAGGATAATGAGAAATTAATAAAAATTGTTACACATGCCAAATTATTAATTTTTTTTTTGGTTAAGGCCAAATTATTAATTTAGATTTTGCATTAGTACAATATTGGAGTGTGGGAGTGGTAAATAGTTATGCAAGAGTATAAAAAGTAGTATAAAATTTTTATTAGTGAAAGAAACAAATTATTTATTTTAGATTTTACATTAGAACAATATTGAGTATATAAATAGTTATGCAATGCAACATGAAGAGTAAAAAAAAGTAGTATTCCCTATAAATTTTTTATTAGTAAAGAAAATAAATTATTTTTATATAGTGATAATTTGATTTGATATATTGATATTTAAAATGATTTAATTAAAAGAGATGGTGAAAAAGTTTAAAATGATTTAATTAAAAGAGATGGTGAAAAGATTTTTAATAGAGATTGTAAACTTTTTTTTATAGAGTGTCACATCATCATAAAACTTGATAAGGAGCAACTCAATCTTTCTTTTATATCTAAAAGATTTTTATTAAGCCGAGTTAGCCGATTGTTTTTACAATTCAAAGCCACGTTAGTTCGCATGTTTTCACGAAACAACTTTCCCACTGTTAAGTAATTTCCAAAACATTATGTGAACATAAAAAGTGATATCTAACAATGCATTTTTATAAGATCGGGATTGAGATTTGATGTTATTTTTTATTATTTTCATCTCTTTTCTAGTCACATCAATGACTATAAATTGTGTATTTATTATAAAAGTGTTGGATATGATATTTGCATATTGATATTCAAATAACATTATTCATTTACAGATGCATATTATGTTTATGTTATGTTTCGTTTTATGAACATAATATATATGTTATCTTTTTTGTTAGAAAACATGTATGTTATAATTTTTTTTCAAATAGTTTAATAAAAGGACTTACATATATTATGGGTTTGTTTGGCCTAACTTTTTTATCTCTTAGAAGCTATCTGAAATATAGAAGTGAAAATAAGAGCTTTAAAAAAAGTGCAAAAGTTGTTTGGTAATTATTACAGTATTTTTATTTTAGCTTCAAAGTAATTTTTAAACTAATTACAGTATTTTTTTTAGCTTCAAAGTAATTTTTAAACTAAGAGTTGTTTGGTAAAATATATTTTAAAAAAAAGATTCGTACAAAAAAAATTAAAAAAATAAATAATAACAACTAATAATACTTAAATGAAAACAAACTTAAAAATGAACAAAAATAATAAAAAGAGCCTTTCGTAGGAATCAAGCGTGATCATTGAAAAACAAGCTCCGAAGTTTTTTTCAAAAGTAGGTTTCAACCTCCTTTCCTAGTCCTAGAAGCTCATTTAATCCAATTTTGCACATTGAAAAAAATCTGCTTTTAACGATTAAGAGCTTTATTAAAAATGTGTTTGACCCAATTTTTGATTAAAAAAAGAATAAAAAGCTAAAAAAATCGGGTCAAACGCTACCTAAATGTGAAGAATTGAAGATTTCCAAAAAAATTTCTAAAAATATAACACAAATCGATTTTAGTCCCTAAAAATAAAAACACCATGTTTTCGTCTTCCTAAATTTTTTCCTTTTATGTTTGGTCCATAATGAACATAATTTTTATATGTTCTTGAGAATTTTTTAACATATAGAGGTTTGGCATCATAGATGAATATAACATTGACACATCTTGAACATGAAAGAATCATAATTTTCAAGAATGTTTTTTACTTATTCTTATAAAATTAAATGCAAATTGCATTTAATTTTTTCTCTCTCTCCTTTTCTCAATAAACAACAACCAATCAAATTTGTTTTTACATCTTTCCATGCAACTTATTTTAAGAAAAACCTACAAAACCATATTTCAAATTCTCAAGTTTTGGTTTTCTTAATAAGTGTGTTTTTTGTTTTTTCCTTATAATATGGGACGGAGGGAGTATATTAATATTAGTTTATGGCTCATTTACTAGTGTTCTCCACATGTAGAAATTTTTGTGTTAACCGGGTTCGGATTCTATAATTCAAACATGTATTTTACATATTCAATTTCCAAAATTCGAACTAAAACAAACACCATAACAGGTGAAAGATGAGGTAACGGATCCCCACATTTACATGTGTGGGAAAATACTATAGTAATTTTTCCCAATTGTCCACTTTAGAGACCGTATAATAATCATGTCCTGAAAACCAAGGTGAAAATAGTTCTCCTTCAGCACAAATGATGAAATAGAGCATTCATATTAGTTTTGGCCGTCATCATCAGACCAATGATTCAAGCATTCAACAGGGGCGTCTCCGAGTTTTTAGAGGCCATATGCAAATTTAAAAAGTGGCCCCTAAATTAAAAAATAAAAAATATTCATATCCTAATCAATAACAATAAAATACATTTTAGCTACTTAAATGAATCATGTCGATGTTTGTGTGTTTTACACTATTTCTTTTTTCTTGATCTCTCTCTGCTACACAGCTACGATTATTTTTCTTTTACTTTTTTTTTAGAGAATTTAGATATGACTGTTGAGTCTTATATTTTGTTGCAAACTTGCAATGTATTAAATTTTACATCTCTAATTTACTAATACTACTATCTCATGTATATTTTTTTGAGACCCTCATTTTCATGAGGCCTTATGCCATTGCACATGTTGCACATGCATCTGAGCCTCCCCTGACATTCAAGTTGTCATATCTAGCATCAATATAAGAGAAACTTTTATTCACACCCATAAAGGGTGGTAGAAGGAATATCTAGATCATATAGCAACTCAAGAGTTCGGTCAATCATATTGTTCAAGATCATGATGACACAACACTCTTTGTTGATGAACATATCATTCTCACACCTCATCATCGAAGAAGAACGATAAAAAAAAATATGATTGACCAACAAACAGACGATGCAGCCGATCAATCACAGATGAAAAGAACCGACATAAAGATAGATAAATAGTAAAAAAAATCAGTTGAGAGCAGAGAATGAGTGATACAAATCAAGAGCGATACTTATAAACGTATGCAAGATAGGTGTAATGATTGATGGCCAGTGGCCATTAATATCACAACCATGAACTAAACACACAAAGATTGTAATGATAGGTGGCTAGTGGCCATTAATATCACAACACATGAACTAAACATGCAGTTCAATTGAATGTGTGTGTATATACACACACACTTATTGATCCTCTGATCAAAAATAGATGGATGAGATTAAAAAGTCTAACATGTACCTCTTCCACTCTATTATTATTTCTTTTGAATATATGGATGCTCAAATTGTAGAATTTTCAAACACTTTAAAAAATACTGCAAATTATGTAATCCAAACCGGATGTTTTTAGCTTTTTAAGAGTATTGAAAATTATTGTGTTGAGATATGACTATGCCCCTCATTTTTTTTCTCTCTCTTCTCTCCATGTCTCCTGTCTCACAAAGCACAACTCAATCTTCTTCTTTCATCTTAGCTTGACAGAAATGACAAATGAAGCAACATAACTCAACGATCAAACAGAGAGGAGTAACACACACAAAAGTGTTTGATTGAGGAATACGATCTACATATAATTCATATAACCCCTTCCCATTTTTATTTTTTTGAAAATAATAAACCAAAAAAAAATAATTCACTGTTTGAAAGGGTTCAACAACCGGATTTGGAGACTCTTTGGCTGATTCATGATGCCAAGTCCAGTTTCACACAAAATGATTCTAAGGTTCATTCAGACCAAATGGCTCTCCAACTATATGATTTAGTTTATAAACATAAACGGTCACTATCCGGCGCGCACACACATAGGCATAGAACTCTAATGCAAGAACAGTAGGCACATTGTGAACAATAAGAAGAAACCAAGCCGCCTAAACTATTACTGTCAAAATCAAATTCCATTCAGGAGGAATGGGCACATATTTTCAACCATTGATTCATGCTAAAAAGTGGAAACAAAATCCAAAGTAAAGCATGCCAAACTCAGTAAAGCAAACTGAATATTCTCACAAGTTGGGTAATACATAAGGAACACATATATACAAATTGACAGTTGTAATATGTATCATCATAAGAAAAAGATAAAATTATGCAGCAGGTTCAACATAACTTATTCTTTACTACAGTGTTCCTTCGAGTTCAGCATGCTAAATTGTCAACCCTGTTTCTTTGCGAAGTTTGCACATTGCCAATAGCCCATACCATTTTTTGAATAGAACAGTTCTTGGACAGATACACCGCGAGTACAACCCACCCCTTTTCACCCTTCTATATATAATAATAAGAAAGGAAACATGGGAATCATATATTACCTAAACCTGTACATACTAAAATCTACTCTGTTCCTACCAGCCACACATAGTAAGAAAATAAGCTCCCTTGTCAAGAGAAAAATAAAAGACAAGAGGAACAAATCAAGCCAAGCACATCATAAAATAAAGGGCCTGATCATATATTTGTTTCACAATGCTGCACATTTTCTCTGCATCATGACAACTAGTAGAAAATTAAGGATGAGGAAGAAGCCTTCATCCAACATATAGATACACTTCCATTTAAGATTTGCTCCAGAAGTACTTGAGCACAAAATGTATTTGAACAGATGAAGGGTTGTCCGTATGACATTTGACATGACTTTTCAACCCAAAAACCATTATGGAGAACTTCTCTTGCAGATATCTTTCAACTTAGCACTGTCTCTGAATTCACAAGACCTCCGCTTCCCCCAGAATTACTGTTAAATCCAACGACAGGAACAGCTCGCTGAGCGAAGTCCAGTAATAACTTCCTTTGGCGGTCATCAGTGTGAGGGAGGCTTGCACGCAATAGTTCAACAGGCATTTCTGTACTAATAGCTTTAGCAGCGTCTGATCCATTGTCATCCACATTTGGTGAATTTTGTATAAGCAGGGACTGCATGATACTCTGATATTTATTCATGCAATACTTAGTAAGAAGGCCAAAGAATTCATCAAATGAGGCCTGCCAAAACGAACGATTACCCATCTTATAGTTGCAGGCTGCATGTGGATCGGTTAGGAGCTCGGTAGCCCTCACAAGAACAGATACCAAAATAAGGGAAGCACCATCTCCAGCAGTGCTTCCAACAGGGCGTAGAGGAGGATGCTCTGCAGAACAAACAACTGCAGCAAGACAGGCACTAAGAGCACCAAGATCCATTCCTCGGACACATTGGCAAACAACCTCAGCAAGTCTGCATGTAGTCACTGCAGCTGCCGGATCTGAGGGGAGTCCACCAAATAAGAATCTTAAATGCCGAAGGACGGTCATGCACACTATCCGCATGAGCTCACTACCAGGAAGAAGTAATTGAAGATATTTCGAAAGGAGCTTGCGTCCCTTAGGGACAGATACTATCCGTAAGAAAACAATGTCATCCTTAGCTGCAAGTCCAACCTTATGCCCATTCTTTCCCAGCGGGTCAACCAGTTGAAGTGAAGTAGCTAGTCCTTCTAACAGGACCTGCCTTCTTCGTCTTAATTGCGTTCCACCATCTTGTGGTTGATTAGACAGTAGGAAACGATCAATATCATCTACATCAAGAAGAAGACAAAGACCGTCCTCAATTGTGACTCTGGCAGCAAATGTAGGCTCCTGTTCAAGAGGCTTCTCTGAAATCTTCGGCTCAGAGCTACCAGGGACGGAAGAGATTGGAGGATCAACCTCAAGAAGAGGGCGAGGTCGACGAATAGACGAAAATGAAACCCTCCCTAGGGCATCAACCTGAAGAAATGCATGCGGATCATTACTAGAACGTGTTCGTGAAGGAAGATCCTTTATTTGGGTTGGGCAGAACGGATGTTTTAACTTAGCCACGGAAGGTTTTTTCGCAAGACGACCTTGGTGGTAATAGTCATCTATGTATGGATCATTACTATGAGTAACAGCAAGCTGCATTCTAAGAATACTCTCAATTTCATCACTTGTCATATACTTGGACCGAAACTGTAATGAACTGCTTTCACTTTTCTGGCTACTGGCATCAGAACCGTGATGGGATAAACGATGACTGTGTTTACCTTTTTGAGTTGATTTCGGTCTGTGATCATACTTGCTACTGCCAGAGGAACTGGAGGAAAGGTGGGGATTAATAAAATGGGACTGGAAACCAGACAAGTAGCCTGCAGATTGCTGAACAGGATGATGAACTCTATGTTGTTGCTGTTGCAATTGAGTCATCAAGTGAGGAGAAACTGATCCACTATGAAGGTGTAACTGTTGCTGCAACATATTACTAAGGAGGTTGGAACGATCTCCTGGATATAATCCTGCTTGGTTGACCAGTTGGTTCTGTATACGTTGACTAAGAGGGGAGGAAGCAGTTGGAAATTGGCGTGTGTTTCCACCAAAATGTGACCCAAGGCTTAATCCACTCAACTGTAGCGCAGAATTGGAGAAATGTGAACGGTTTTGAGATGATAGTGCCATCTGAGCTGCTGTTCCAGTGTGATAAGGAATGTTTAAGTGGCCTGTGCTATGACTTGGAGAACCCTGCGGAGATCGACCACCCGGCGGAGGATAAGAAGTGAACGAAGACTTCTGTACCAATATTGGCTCACTAGAAAAACGAGTAAGCTCCTGTTGTTTGTCGGGATATGAAGATGTTCTGTACAAGGATGTTGATTCATGTAAGTGTGGAATGGAGTTATGCGGCTGAGATGACCATCGTTTGTCATCATGAGCTGTTTCAATATCATAAATATGCTGATCAAGCCAGTTGTGAACCGGCTCACTGGAGCAATGTTGGAGGTGGTAGTTTTGATCCTGCCTTAGCTGCTCAGGATATGAAGATGTTCTGTACAAGGACTTTGAGTTTTGTAAATGGACAAGAGAAGATTGGGGCTGTGATGACCATCTTTTTCCATCAATTGAGCCTTCACTATCATAAGCATTCTGATCAAACCAGTTATGAACATCGTCTCTTTGTGCCAAATCAGATGTAGAGTCTGGATAGTAGATACAACCAAAAAAATTAAATAAATCAGTCAACTTGAAAAAAGAGATTGTGTACAGTGAAAATGGGGGGAATAAAGCTGCTAAAACCCAGCATTACATAGTCCCTTTGAACACAAGAGACAAATAACATCATAACCTCATCTTAAAATATTCAGATGTGGATTTTAAACAGACAAGACCAGACCTGAAAAATCATTATACTAGAGGCAACCCCTCAGATGAATAATCTTAAATAGCCTAAAACTGGTGTTTTTCCTCAATCATTAGTTTTATGATTACATGATGCAAGACAAAACTGAATGGACTCAACACATTTAAGTTATCACTTTCATTGCACTCCATTTCTTGAATAGAGGAAGATTTCTACTTAAAAACCATCAAGTTATGAACAAACTTGTAGCTAAAACCATGGTCATCAATCACTCGGAACAAAGATGATATCAGAGTATAATGGAAATATATCAATTAGAAATGATCAGAGTGAATAGAAAAAATTTTGAGCGTCGATCAAAATAGTTTGTGTATATTGCGAATTGGCATATACATCCTTTATATTATAACCGTCAAGTCAAAACTGTCCCTCTATAAACTTCTTTTGCGGGAGGCTTTGATGTGGCACACTAAATAAACATGTGGCCTTCCACATGGATCTCATATCAAGAATGAATTTAACGTGACACATAAAGCTCTATTTACTTTGTGAAAATATTTTCTATTTTCATTTTCTAACACTTGTGTTAATTTTACTTGCTAAGAAGGAGATAATAGATTTTGAAGCGAAAAATCATGTGCATTTTTTGGAAACCATGAAAATGCCAAAATAATCGTTTTCATCATTTCCAGAAATGCACCATCCCTGGCTAGCATTTCATCTTTTCTCCATCACAATGGTTGACTTCAAAAGTCACATCTTATTAGCAAGTTAAAATAAACACATTTTAGAAAATGAAAACAAGAAATGTTTTCACAAAGTAAACGGGGACTAAGTTTTCAGTGATGTGGCATTAATGTGGGATATATGAGGAAGAATCCATGTCATAGCCTTTAATAATAGAAGTTCACGCAGAACCATTTTGAATGATGTGTTACAATTTCATGAATGCATTTACCATTTCGTTAAATTCAAGGACTACTTTGACTAATAATGCTCACAATTTCGAAGACCAATTTGCCCACCTACTCAATTTTAAATAAAATAAATAAAATGACTGCAAAAATTTGACATCATTTATTTCCAAAAAAGAAAATTGGTGAGTGAAATAGAATTGCTTTACTCACTTTCTCTTGATCCCCGTTCACCAATAACACCTGGGTTTCTTGGTCCGCTGACAACCTTGTTCAACTGAAATTAAATTTTAAAATAAAAAACCTTAGTATTCATATCGATGAGCAAAGCAGAAGCAATGTCTATTTACTAGACAAAGAAACAAGTATGATCAAAATCAGAGGAGTCAGAAATTGAATCACAAAATTGCACATATAGGTAGGTCACATATCAAGAAAAGATCAAACAAATAACTTTTGTTTTGAAACAGAATTAGTTAAGTAGATGCAAATAACTTTGAAATGTGTTTGAAATGCCAAAACAAGCTAATCAGATTAGTGCTGAGAAAATGGGTAGTGCACACAAGTACGTTGACAAGCTCAAATAATGCAGTACCAGTAATACCTTTTACCAACAATCTTTTAAAACTAAAAGTCCCAGAAGGTTAAAATCATTAACAAAATAGTTGCAATAATAATTTTCTCCACCATCTCTGAATCACAAGCAATATGAGACACCTCCTTCATCCACACTAACTACTCCCAAAGAAACATAGATACGCATACGCCACAATTTAAAAGAGAACAATTTTGCACACAAAACATGCCATGAACACCAGCCATAGGAAGAAAACCTTCATAACTGGTCATTTTTTTGCGAAGACTTTAAAGTTGCATGATCCACATAATATTGACTCACAGTTATTACTTGGGTTTTTTCAACTGGACTAACTGGCCTATCACTTATAATGGATTTTTCATTTGCCAAGAAAAGCTTGTTTGTAACTAAGGGCAAGAAAATAAATCGGGAACAACATCGACATGGTCAACCAACAGCAAACTTAGGCCTACATCCATTGGGAAAAATACAGAATTGCTGTGATCAACATAGATTAATAGATTCACCACTTAATACTTTATACTTTCTAAAGAGACTTGGGTATTGTTAGAGTATAAGAAACAAAAAGATAACGTAAGATTCTCGAGCATAATATCAAAGACATTATAAGATATTTTCTTATATTCCAAGAGAATCTCCAATTGTTATTTTTTAAAGAACCTACTTTGGATTTCATATACTACTACTAACAAGGGTTCCCCATGATGCCACATCATACTTATGCAACTCATACGCATTTTGCTTTGCTCCAATGACAAAAATTATGCAACTCTTAGCAACCCACACTTTTTTATTTTTTTATTTGTACTCAACGATGTCTCAATTAAAATATTTAATTTATTGTGTCTTTCAACAGTAATCAGTGGTGTTAAATAGCTGCTGTAGTGGCGCTATTGTTCCAGGAAACACTATTTAGTACAAAATATTGTCAAATAGCGGATATAGTGACCCTGTAGCACTATTGTGCAGTGGAATGTTAACAATCCGCTATCAAGGATTGACAATATTGACGGTAATATGTTTTTGCTGACTTTTGTTGACGCACAAATTCCTTCTTCACACCCACACACAAAGACCCGTTGCCTCTCTCTCGCAAACACACAAATCCAAATTCCAAACTGTGATTTTTTCACCATAAAAAAAACAGTTTCTCAACTCCACCCAAACCTATCGCCACACTCATTTTCTCGCCTCTGTATCTCTTTCTTCAACCATCCATATCTCTTTCTTTCTCAAACACACAAACCCAGACCCACACATCTCTCTTTCTCCCCTCCAAATGCCCAACCTCCATCATCTGTTCTCTTTTTCAAACCACAAACTCAGATTGTACTACTTTTTATGGTTGGTTGCTGGTTGTTGAGAAATTAAATCAGTTTTTTATTCTACGGTGCCGTATCTTATTTAAGGTATTTCAACAACTTCAATTCTACCCACTTTGCCACATCAAGTTCCTCCAATGGGGATAAAAGATAAGGAACAGGTTCATCCTTTTACGAAACTCACTTGGAGACCTCCATTGCAGATGCTCTAAGAGGTATTATCAGGTGCCTAAGTATCACGTCGTCGAGGGGCTCAATGGAGTAGTTAAGGTTACCCAAAGTACTTGGAGAGGCTGACTGAAAAAAGGCCGAGGGAAGCATTATAGAGTGCAGCTGCCAAGACGTCAGCTTTGAAGGGCAGCTTTGTTTGGTTTGTCTAAGTCAAACATCAAGTGGAATGGGATACTCGGAGGAGCACTTACGTGGCTTGGTTCTCCCCACTATAACCTAGAAACAACACTTTTCACATGTCAAGCTTAGGTTCTTCCGCTCTCTGGCATAATGGCATTGACAACAATCATAGAAACTCTAACTTAGATAGCATACAACAAGGGGGGAAAACATACTCAAACATAGGATTAAGATTCTTACTTTATACACTGAACTAACTTAATTGCATGATTCTCTCTCATAGTTAACAACTCTGGACCAAATCTGTGGCTTGTTTCAACTCTTTCTCATGAGAAAGTTTAGAAATTAAATAAAAACAAATGAAACTGAAATCATGGAAAAACAGTGCAGGAATAACTGATTACTGTTGAGTATTCACTTTTTACTCTTTCTCCAGTTCATGACTAAACTCATATTTGAAACATTACATCAATCATATTACAGGAAGTGGGAACACGTGTGTGTGTGTGTGTGTAACATTTTTGCATTAAGCATGCAAATTCAACATGGTTACAACAATTAAGTCACTTATCTAATAAAAACCTCCAGAATCCAGAAAAGTGCTATAATCATAGTTTAACATCCTTACCTTCCAAAAGGTGGTTGTAAGATCATCAATATCGGAAAGAGATCTTACATCCTCATCCTGCAAAGTAAGAGATAATGTTAGTTGATACAGAACTCAAGAATCATATATGTGAAATGCGTGAGAAATGAAGAGACGGGACGGGAAATGTTGCTCACTGCTCGGACAAAGTGTAAACTCAGCATGATTATGGCCCCGTTTGTTTTGGATTTTTTTTAAAATAGATTTTGTAGTGTTAGAAAATTTTGTATATAAAAATTTACAAAGAATTTTTTATAAAAGCTTCAAATGAAAATTTTGTTTGAATAGTTATTTTTAAAATGTTATTTTAGGTATTTCATCATTTTATTGAAAAAAAATTGGATATCAAAATTTTAAAAAATCACTTAATTTTGAAGCTATTTCAAATAGATTTTCACAAAACTCATTTTTGAAATACAACTTTTTGAAAAAATTGTGATTTTGACTATGTTTTGAACTTCAATAATGACATTTATATTATATGATGTCAAAATTAGTATTTCAATTTAGAAAAAACAAATACAAAAAAACTTGTAATATTTTGAAAAACGGTTTTACAAAATCTATTTTAAAAAATACAAAGAAAAAATCCATTTTTTTAAAGCTGAAACAAACAGGCCCTATATTTCAAAAACATTTTAGCAACATAAAATCGTGAATTTGTTTATAAGAAAAACAGACATGAGATTGAAAATGAACCTGTTCTCTATTAAAAAAGAACTCCTCCTCATTAGACTCAAAAGTTGGCAAATGAGCATCATCTTCTAACCCTCCCAACTCAACTTCCTGAACAGCGTCTTTACCGAAGAATGCATATTGCGATGCATCAAAAACAGCACCTCCTGCATATCAAAAAACATCAAATACATTTTACCAAACAAAAACAAAAATCTAGCTAACCACACCACCGAGTACTAAAAATACATTTAGCTGTTTCAACATGTAAAGCCAATAAAATGGATAATAACTTTTATTTTGAAAAGCAAGAACAGACTATTTGAAGTATAAACAACACATCTTTTGATCACGAAATTTAGAAAATATTATTGCAAATAACATTCTATAACAAGGCATTGATATATGGAGAAAGTACTACTAACTATTAAATAAGCACTATCTGGATTAGCCTTGTGCTAAATCAAACTTTCCTAAATCATCAATAAGAATAAACAAGTTCATCATACCATGTTCTCCACCCCTCCCCTTTGCCTCCACACACAAACAGAAAGTCATTATTCAGTCATAAGGGTCTATTTGGATTAGCTTATTTAAGCTTATCTACTAGCATAAGCACTGGCGAGACTATATTTGGGCGAGCTTATGACATGCTCATAAGTTGTTTTCACCTTATTTCTATATTACCTATCTACGACAGCTTACGCAAACAATTTATACCTTATATAAAAACAATTTGACTTTATCTAATATTTTGCTATATTAAATAAATAACTTATACATGAGCACTTACATAATACGCACTTACGCTATAAGCTCCTAATTAATCTTTTTTATACAAACAGATCCTAAAACACAATTGTCATCAACTAAAGCAGCCAATGAGCCAACAATATCATAAACCCAAACACCACAACAATAATTCACACCAAAAAAAGCTTTTGATTCAGCTCAATTGTAAGAAATTCAAAACTAACAATCAAACACCAAATCATGCACCAATTTTCCCAAAAACTCAAAATTAAAACACAATCTAAAACAAACCAGATCTACATAACGAAGACGAATTAAAGAACAAAAAAAAATTGCATGAGAGAATATGCATCAAACCTGTAGGAACATGACCCAATTGTCTAAGATCTCCAGTATTAGGACCTCCTCCAATATCACCACCCCCACCTCCAAATCCATCCATATCCACCATAAAAACGAATTGTAGATTCGATGAAGAATTGAAGAGAATGAATGTGAGAAAGATTGAAAGCTGAAACAGTTGTGAGATTTTGTTGAGAGTGATTGAGAAAACACGGTGAGCGAAGGAAGGAGGAGAGGAAGATCTATGTTGGGAATTTAGCAGATGAAAAAATGGGTTCGATTTGGATCAGAGAGGAGAGAGAAATAAGAACCCTAGAAAGTAGATATAGGTAGGAATTTTATTACAGAATTTGTTGTTTTGTTTGTTTAGAAGAAAATAATGTCAACCAAATTGAGGAATTTTCGCATGGAAAAAACATGATGGAATGCTTATGTAATAAGAGAAGAAAATTTAAGATATTTTTTTGGTATCTTTTGAAGGATATATGTTTTTTTTTTAATAAAGTCAACTCTTTAAATGAATCTAAGTTATTTTGAAAGATCCAAAAAAGAAAACACATTTTATGAGGTTAGATGTTCGATTTCTAACTCATGTGTATGGAAAATATTTGGTTAAAAAAGAAAAAAAAAACACACTTTATGAGTCCTCACATATTTTTTAGTGGAAATTAGTCATCGCTAACAGTAGTTTAGCTGTAGAAACTTTGTATTAATATCATGGTAACCCAAAAAATACTAACATGTGCTCTAAGTATACATGTTTAAATATAAAGTTTATCTTAAAAATCGTGATTTTTATTTTTTAATATTATTATTTTTTTCAAAGTTGGTTCTTTAATATACGTATATATATATATATCCTCAAGACACGTATTAGAAAGATTGTATGTGGAAATTATATATGTGTACGTTTTAGTGACATTTAGCATTTCGTCCAAAACTAAAATAGGGAAAAAAAATTACTAGCGGTTAGTTGCATAATTTTCGGGTGGCCACTTTCGTACTTGTCGATCGCAACGGTCTCTCAATTGCTAAATTACCAACGGAGTTCTTAGGGATTATAATGACGTTTTTCTTTCTTTTTTTTAAAAGATGTTTTCTTTCTCCTGACTGATGACTCGCATGTTCAATACTGCTAAATATTATAGGAGGATGTCGTTCTATCGGGACTACATATATGGTTTCGGTTGTTGAATCTCATGCAAGTTAGGTTGTGCTTGTATTGGCTACAAGCGAAATGTAGGCACTTTAGGTAGGTGTGTGTTGATCATGTAGTCTCGCGTCATGTAAGGTTGTAAAGACTCAGTTGGTAAAAAATTTAGACGAATGCTAACAAGTGTCTCATGAGTCAGTTGAGATCTTCTCCGTTCTCCATTCTTTCTTCTATTTCCTCCATTACTCCGTGGTTTTAGAAATATAAGTGCAAATGTATGACAATAAAATAAGTTCATCTCTTTATACACCGCAAAATATTAAAATACTTTTTCTAAACCAGACAAACTTTATTCATATATATATATATATATCATTAACTAATAAACATTTAATACATAAGAGAATAATTTCACCATAAAAAAAGGATTAATCTAAAATCTATTGAAATAGCTCAAGCATTGACCACCATAACAAGCGTTTGGGCAACCAAATTCAATTGTCTTATAACAAACTTAACCTCAAAGTTTACATAAGATGACATGAGAATAATAATGTCGTTAACAATTAAATTAAACTCCAAATTACCTCGTCTTCTTGGATGGATATCGTCAACCAACAATTTTGAGTTGCTTTCAAATTAAACTCGCTCAAATCCACGATGATTAACCTTTTTCGTAACATGTAGTAGAGCTGCGTAACCTTCCACTACTGAGTGAAAAAGTTGCTGTAATTGAGTCAAGTCAGCCACAAACTGTCCATTGTTATGGCAAAAATAAAGACTCGTATAAGTCACACCAGAACCAACAAAAAATGCAGCACAACGTTACATTTTTATCGATCCCACTCCTGGTTTCTCTCACCGAACCGGCTCATGCTCCTCGACAAGAACAACACTGATGTTTGTGGCTAGTGGACAGTAAACCACTTGTTCCACAAAACGAATGTCATTCTTCCAACTTGGCTCGGTGAATGAGTATTGCATTCCATATCTTATCGTTTCAATTATGTCATGCACCAAAATAACGATGTTACTTCCCTTACTATCGCACTATCCTCATTTCTACACATTTCAAACACCCTATTTGTGGTTGTCCCGCACTACTTTAGTAACAGAAGAAATGGAAATAATAAAAACTGAAGAGGATCATAACTCCTCATGTGCACTAGATATAATAAACTAAATAGAAACATTCTCTAGTTGTGTGTTCAACACTTAAAAATTTAAAATTTGTTTTATTTAAGATAATTTTTTGTTTTATTTTTCTTTTTAGCGTTTTAATATTGATAAGACCATGTCCCATGAGTTTGGCTCATTTGGTTGGACATTGCATTTGGTCGGGATTCGAATTCCGGTCATCCCACTTTATCTCCCTTAAAGGTGGAATTTCTAACCGCTAGGCTACTTAACAAAAAAAAATTATTGATAAGACCATAACTTATATTGTAGTTCTTAAAAAAATATTTTAAAAAAATGTCTATTTTTAGTCTACAAAAAAACGTAAACTAGAACATTTTCATTTTGATTTTATTGATTGAGATTTCAAAAGACTATTTTGACAAAAACAAATCTTGAAGACTTTAAAGGATTGTGTAATAAGATCGCAGTGACTTTTAAAAAAATTAATTTTTTTATAATTAGGATTTTCAATGGATTTGTAACGCGGATTTTTAAGATTTTGATGTAGTTATAAACTTTTAAGATTTTTAAAGGTAAATTCTTTTGTGCACATTTTATTTAGATATAAATTAAACTGGTACACTACTAAAATGAATACCTCTAATTAGGTTTACAAATAGTGTTTATTGATTTGCAGACCTATCAAAGCCATCCACCTCAATGTATACTGATACATATTCAAATCCAAATAATATTGTCATACCCCATTTTTTGACCGGTCGCTTTTGATCGGCGTTTAATTTTTTCTTTTCTCTTTGTCATTTCTGACGAAATTTCGGCAGAGAGGTATTTTAAAATACCTCATTTATTTGGTTTAATCTTTATTTTCTTTTTATTATTATTTCTTTTATTTTATTTCTTTATATTTTTTATTTATTATTATTTATTTAAATTTGTTTTTATTATTATTATTATTTTATTTCTTATTTTTTATATTTTCGTTTTTTATTTTTGGTGTTTTTGTCAAGTTTTTCAAAAGTCCATATCTGTATTTTTGTCCTCATCGGGCCCAAAGGGGCAATTTTGTCCAAAAAGGGAAAATTTCATCTGTCAAACCCTAGTTTCTGACACTGTATAAATACAGTGTTGATTGCACAGTTTCCAAGAAGGTCAAAAATCTACTCAGCCGCAGAAACAAAAATTCCATTTCTTTTTTTCCCTTTCTGAATCAAACCCCAAAAATCAGAACAAAAAAAAATCAAAAATCAAAACAGAAATAAAAAATCATCATCAACCTTCATTATTCATCATCATCCATACCCAGAAATCTTCGTCAAACCCTCCATCAAACCGAACCGAAAAATACAACATCAAAAATCAAAACCACAAACCCAGAATTCGTTATCATCAAACCTTCCTCAAACACAGAACCCATAATCAACAAATCAAAAATGAAAAATCACAAAACAGAACCGAATCAAACACCAAGGTTTTGTTTTCATTCCTTTTTCGAAGTTTTTTTAGAACAGAGACACGAACTGAGAGAGATGAGAGATCGCGAGAGAGTTTGAGAAGAGATGGCCGTGAGAGAGAAGAACGACGCGAGAGAGATTGAGAAGAGAAGAAACAGAAACGACAGAAAAAATAGAGATTTGCCGCCGCCGGTGAGAGAAAAGGAAGAAGAAAGATTTTGATTTGTGTTTTTGTGATTTTTTTTAGGGTTTTTTTGTATATATACCCCTTTCCTGATCCAGTGCGCGCAGGTGCACGCGCGCTTCTGATTTTATTTTGCCTGTGATCAGATCAGAGCTGTCTGATCAATCAGACGACTCTGATATGATTTTTACATTTTACTTCAAACACCCCCTCTGGGCTGCGCCCCCAGTTGGGCCTGAGCCCCATAATTGCTCTTTGCACCCCCTTTTATTTTGATTTGATATTTGCACCCCTTCTGTTTTTTTTTATTTATTTTTAACCTATGATAAAAGTGCTTATGGAATGTGCTTCAATAAGCTGTTAAATCCAAAATAAGCACTTATTTGAGGTCTCTTTGTTTTATTATTTATATATTTCATGTGTGTTTATTTTTTTGGCTTTAATTTATGCTCACTAATCTAACATTTTTATTTATGTTCATTATCTCTAATTATTAACACTAACTTACGAATTTATCACTATTATTGTTACTAACATACTTTATTATTGCTTGCTAATCTAACAATTATTCATTGCCTTATTAATTAATTATTTATTTTATTGCAAGGACTTTAGTATGTATTTTAGGATTTGATGTAAATATTAAATAAAAATTGCATAACATCATCTCTCTTGCATTCATTTCATGTTTATTTTCTCATAAATATTTTAGAATGTAATTAGGAACAAATGTACACTATAAATGAAAACTTGCATCTCATGCATATTTATTTTTTATTGCTTTCCGCAAAACGTTAGCATATTTAATTCTGAGGGAAAAGACACCGTTTTGATCAAAATATCATTACGAATTGTCTTTGCGCTTAATTTGCTTATTGCGACTTTAGTATTATTTTTCGCGCTACCTTTTTATTAATTTGGAACCCAACATTACAATTGAGACGGTTAGTTATATTTTTATCAAAAAATGAGGTCAACACCTTTTCAAAAAATAGCAAAACAATTTATTCTAAAAAAAAAAAGCACAAAAATATTTTGTCACCAAACATTATTTTCAAAACTTTGGACTTTAAACCAAACGTTTTTTTTATTGCGAAAACCTTGGATTTTAACCCAAGAGTTCTTTTTATCGCAAACTTGAATTTTAAACCAAGTGCCTTGGACTTTAAACCAATGACTTCTTTTATCGTGAAAACCTTGGATTTTAACCCAAGAGTTCTTTTTTATCTCAAACTTGGATTTTAAACCAAGTGACATTGGATTTTAACCCAAGGGCCATTTTTATCGTGAAAACCTTGGATTTTAACTCAAGTGCTCTTTTTATCACCAAACTTGGATTTTAAACCAAGTGCCTTGGACTTTAAACCAATGGCTTCTTTTATCGCTAAAACCTTGGATTTTAAACCAAGTGTTCCTTTTTTCTCACCAAAAACCTTGGATTTTAAACCAAGTGCATTTTCTTCATTCATATATCTTCAATCATGCAAAAACCTTGGATTTTAAACCAAGTGTCTTTTATCACTCAAATAATTTTTATCAATAAACCTTGGATTTTAAACCAAGCGTTCGCGTCTTATTTCATAATCAAACTTCAATCAATTTAACCATATAGTCTTTCTTCACAAACTAACATCAATCAAACTCACATTTTGCCACTTTTGGCTTTTGGTCTTTAAAACCATTTTTCAAAACCTTAAAATTAAACAAACAAATTTACTCGGCTTTTTACCCCGAACTACGGTGGTTTGATCCCTCGGGTACGTAGGCATGAGACTTGTCTCTCCAATCAATAAAATCAACAAAAACATTTTTCCTTTTCCATCACTTTAAACTTTTTTTTTTATCATCACTTTAATTCCTACACTTATACATTTTTACAAGCAAATAAAATAAAGCGCAAAGTTAGAATAAAAACAAGAGGTTCATATAGAGTACTATAGATACTTAGGGTGCTAGCACCTTCCCTTCGTATAATTAACCCCCGAACCTTGATCTCTAAAAAATAAGGTTTTTTCCGAACTTTTTCCCTTTCCCTCGGATAAATTAAAGATCGGTGGTGAAATATTAAATTGAGATTCAAAGTTAAATCGATATCCAAAAATCACCGCGACAAATATATATATATATATATATATATATATATATATATATATATATATATATATATATATATATATATACACACCATAGTGTTGACCATTTAAAAAAGCTACTCAATAAATTTGGTACAAGATGTTTATCAACTCACCTGTATCTGTTCAAGATATTCATAGTTTTTCTCCTATTATTTTCTTTGTTATTTTCTTGTTGTGAATCCCAAATAAAACAATATAAATATAAAAAGAAAACAATGAAGCAATAACATCAAGTAATAAAACTAATAAATCAATTCTACAACACCACTAATATACTACTTAAATTATTTATCACTAGACTAAACCTAATGACTTATGTTAAGGACTACTCCTTCCTGTTCTATATACAAGTAAAATTTGACTTTTTAAATTCATTAAAAAAGTAATGTACCTACTCAATAATATAGACCACATATATTATTTTTTTAATGAATCTATAAAGTTAAATTTTGTTTATACAATATAGAATTCTAATAACTTTATTTAAGAATACATTATTTCTCATGTTATTTCCTAACTATTCTTTCTTAACGTATAAGGAACAACTTATACCCCTTAAAGAATGGTTTGACCAAAATTATTGGCATTTCATATCTTGATTTTTCAAATTATTTTTATATGTAAATTATAAGTAACTTGTCTCGTGAACTTAGCTCAATTGGCATGGACATTGCATTATATATATATAGGAGGTCGGAGTTCCAACTCCGGTAAAAAACAAATTCCGATCATTATGTTGTTTGAAAAAAAAAATACCTTCAATTTAATTCATGTTGTGTAACTAGAAATGTTGTTAACCTGCACAGGATAACTCAGTTTCAGAAACACGTCCACCATCCAAAATACAACAAAGCGGAATTAATTATCTTTATTTTTTAAATATGTGTTTTTGGATAAAGTAATGAATTTTTTATTATGAACATTTTTGAACCACTTTTGTAAATTTAAAAAGTTACAAACGGTATACAATTTAATCTTTTATTGTTTTTCGTTTCATGGGTCTGTTTGGTTCAATGGAGGGGGAGGAGAGGAGAGGGATTTTAATGGAGGGAGGGGATGGGAGATTGGGAGGGGAGGGAGAGGGGAGTTGTTTAATTAAATACATGTTTGGTTCAAAAGAGGGGAATAAAGGGAAGGAAGATATTTTAACAAGGATAATTTTGTCAATATAAACTTTTAATATTTCAACAAGGATAATTTAGGATTTTAACAAATTAATTGAGGGTAATTTTGTCAATATAAAAAATTAGATTTTAGTTTCCCTCTTCTCCCCTCCAAATCCCCCCAAATTGGGGGGAAGCAAAAATTGAGTTATATTACCACCCCTACCCGCCCCCTCACAAAAAAATGAACCAAACATAAAAATTTAAAATATCACCTCACCTCCCTCCCCTCCAAAAACCCCGAACCCAACAGATTAAAAATATGAATGTCGGAGATTTTGAGCTTTAAAATTACTAATTTTAAACAACCTTATTCTCCTATTAGAGACAAAAAAATGTTTTAGTATTTGTAATTTAAGGGATAAAAATGTTCAAATTTATAACTTTAATGCTTAAAATGAAACGAAAAAAACTTAATGAACCAAATCATCAAATGTTTATAATTTAAGAAATAAAATAAAAATATAATTTAACCATTATAAACTAACTTTGGTTGGTTTAGTGGTGTTGACTTGGGTCATTGGAGTATGCTCCTCTCCAGGTCTCAGATTCGTTTCCCTCTGGTGCCAATTTTGGTGAACTACCACTACTCAAACATATTATAAATAGAATGGTAGTTATGTCAATGTCATTTAATTAATTAAAGAAAGTAATTAATTGAAGTGGGAAAGTTATGTGTCTTTCAAGCAACTTCCTCTGTCCGATAAATCAAGTATTTCATGTTAAGCCATGTGTCCCTTTTTAAAATAAAGTGGGTGTAAATTAGCAAAGTGGGTGCAAATTAGGGAATATTTTAAATGAAAGTTACAAAAATATCCCTCAAGTTAATAGTTTTAAATAATAAATATGAATGGTTTTTTTTATCCAAAGTGAAAAAGTGCACCTTGCTAACTTAGACCTTCATGTTTTTAGGTGGGTATAAGTTAGCAAACTATATATATATATATATACATGATTAAGCTAAAAATATGCATATATACCCATAAAAAAGAATAATTTGGAAGTTGGTGCGGGTCATGACCCTGCCCAGCCCATGAGGGGCTTTGTCCCTGATGACTGTAATTTCAACTTTTAAAATGAATAAGTAACTCCAATCTCTTCCGATCAACAAGTGTTAGAGCCTGTGCTAAGCACGAGAAATAGAGCAACTTTAAATAAAATATAATTTAATTAAAATTTATGGTCACTTTGCATAAATTTAAAATAAATTATAAAATTAATAGTAATATTAAATATTTTATAATTATGATCGGATGGTTCAACCGATTAGATCAAGAACCAGTTTGGACAACTTCAAAAATAAACTATGTTTAATGACAACGAGTATGTAATACGAAATACTTATATATATGGGCACAAGCCCAAATAAGTATTTTTTAGGCACACTCACATTAAATTAAAAAAAATTAAGATAAAATGGTTAAAGTAATATCAATTGATGTAATTATTTTATTTTCTTTTAATATTTTAATTTATGTGTGTGTCTAAATGTTTATGTAAGACTATCTACATGATTTTTTTATGGCCATGGTTTAATCACCGAACTAAAAACTAATTGTTTAAACCATTGAAATGATGTCTCACTTTCATATTCATATTGAAAATTGAAAATAAACATAATTTTGAATAGAGTGAGATATACATCCCACTGCCCCACTTTACGACAAGTTTGATGATTATCTTAATTGAGATACAGAGATTATGTCAAAATTATATATATATATATATATATATATATATATATATATATATATATATATATATATATATATATATATATATATACGAGAAATAGAAAGTCTGCTGATTTTGAAAATGGAGAAATAGAAAGGTGGGAATTGAAAGAGAAAAAAAAATGTTGGAATTGCAAAAAGAAAGAAAACTTCTTTGAATTTTTTTGGAAAACTGAAGCGTAGTCTGTTAATTTTGAAAATGTCATCTATCTATATATATTAAGAAGATACATGTGAAATTTCCAATTTGCCCCTTTTAATTTTTTTACACATCATTCAATTCAAGGTTATTTTGTGTCTTTATTTAAAAGTTAGAACAAAAAACTTCCTATTAACTTCCTGTGTTTGTTGTTTATAAAAAAAAAAAATTCTGTGTTTATTTCTATTAACTTCCTATTTCTTCTTCTTCAAAATCATGAAAAACCGATTTAGAAGCATATTTTAACTTCCTACGTTTGTTTCTTCTTCTTCTTGAATCCTTTATATTTGGAAGCATAACTATATTTTAACTTATGATGTTTGTATTAATCATTTAGAAGGTAAAATGATGATTTTCTTTCCTTTCTTTTTCTTCTTCTTCTTCTTCAATTTTTTTCACTGTCAGTTAATCCTTTATATTTGGAAGTATAACCATATTTTAACCGCCGATGTCTGTATTAATCTTTTAGAAAGTAGAATGATGATTTTCTTTTCTTTCTTCTTCATTTTTTTCCCGTTTTTTTGCTACTTAAAGTTTACATCATTTGTGCGTTTTTTTCTTCTCTATTTCATGTGTTCTAATTTAAGTTTGTTACATCCTTATTTTTTTATTTTTTTTTTGTTGCTATTTTTAGGTTTTTTGTTCATATCACCAAAATGAAATTTTCCCTTTTTTATTGCTATTTGTTTTTTTCATACTTTATCACTTTTTCCCTTCAAAATGACTTTTTTGTCTTTTTCTACTTGATTTTCTTTTATTATTTTTAAATTTTATGTGAATGTTCAAATGTAGAACCGATGATGTTAACGACTCTTGATGATGTTAAATCTGTCAATGATTCAAATGAGCTATGGAAACTCTCTGTGAGGCTTGAAGATATTTGGACGGTAACTGATACTGGAATACAACATCTTGAATTTCTGATATTAGACAAACAAGAATAATAAGTTTCATATATGCTTCAAAACATAATCATTTTATCTATTTGTCAACCATGATGTAATACATTGTTTGTTTTGCGTATCAAGGGTAACCAAATTCAGGTACTTTTACCCTCTAAAATTTGCCCAATGGTGTAATACATGTTACCCCTGATCCACAAATCAAGTTAGTGTATTATATGTTGTTTCTATAACCAATTTTGGCATTAAATTTTTTTAATTTGTTGTTTACATAGCCTCCTTCATCACATTGCACCTATATCTTTGACAGGTACAAGTTTGAAGTTGATGTTCGTTTTCAAGATCAAAAGGTCCGATTTGTTTTCTAGGGACTGTGAATGCCAACAATTCATTGACAAAACTGCCGAGGAACTGAAAACCATTATGATTGAGGTACATGATTACATTATTTTCATGTGAATTATTCCTTTGGCACAAGTTGTTAACACTTTTTGTTATTTTTATTACTCTAGGATGGTGAATTTGATCCTAATGAATTTCCTGTTGTACCGGATGACATGATGGTCAAGAAGCTTGCATTTAAAGTCAAGGCACAACCCTACTACAAACTTGTCTCAGTTCTTAACTACAAATTCCAAACAATGAGGTGATACAAAGATCAAATTCCAAACAATGAGGTGATACAAATTATTAATCTCTATTATTATAACAAGTTAAATCTCCATTATTATAAGAATGCTACTTATAAGAATTACCAACAATGTCTAATAATTTCCTATACTTTGTTGTTGTTGTTGTTGTTATAGTCTTATAGATTACGTCTCAGTTAATTGTTGAACCTCTACTCTCTCAAGAGGTAATTTGTAGAAATTTATTGTTCTTCCCTTTTATCATATCAATTTTAACCACTTTATGTATTATCTGGTATTCCCTAAATTATTATAATTAATTTAATCTTACATAACCTTATTTCGCTATTCACAACAAATGATCGAGTCTACAAGCGCGACACAAAAGAAACAAGTTTCCCAACTATAAGTTTTCCATTATTCATAAGTTTCAAATGTCAACTTTAAATATCGTCAAAGAATTAGCTATTACCTTTGTCCTGAAACTGTTGTATTGTTTGCTACGCAACAAGATCTTTTTGCTACTTCAGAAGCTGAAACTAAGATGAAAACTCATGCAAAAAGGCATGGAGAGGATTCTTCCCTTGATGATGTCAAACTATCTTCAAACAAAGTGATGAGGAATATCAAATTAAATTGAAAAAATCGAGAAACAACGTCTCAAGATGTAATTGCATAAGCTGTTAATCAAACTTTGACTTATTATTTTGTTCGATCAAATATCTATCATCTATCTTTTGGTCTGTTCCGTTATTGTAATATATATCTTTGTTGCACAACCTTGACTACTTATTAGCTATTAGCTTGTCCTAAACTCTTTTGATATGCCGAGATTACTAAACATTTGCCTCGATGTACTTCTCACAATATTATATAAATTGATATTCCTATCATTGTTGTGTTATTTCACAGTGTGACAAAACTGTGTTATCTTTATGCAGACTTTTCAAATTCATTTTGAATTCTAATGGACTTTTATTATCTGTTTAGCAGGATACAAATTTAACAGTAATGCGTTAATTGGTTTTTATTTTGACCAAACCAATGTTTTGCACTTTCCAATAAAACTTAGTAATCGACTTTTATTATGTTTACTGCATTCACCTTAAAACTAGCATGATACAAATTCAATTGATTTCTTTTTCAATAAATTCATCAATCATTTAACAGTAATGCTATATATGGCGATAGAAACCTCTCGCGAGTTCATGAATGAGCTATTTTTTTTAAAAAAAAATCTTTCTAAAAAGCTGTTATAGGACCAGTATGGTCTACCACTACCACACAAAAAATCAGTACATCACGCGTTGAATGAGGTTCACCGATGTTGAATGAGGTTCCCCGGCGGGAGGGTCCGACTTGCCTCGCCGTTTGTATGATCTTACTCCTTCACTGACTAATGATTCCTTTCATTCTTTGATTACGGACCTTGAATTTCTCTAATTATGAAAAAAATTGTTCCCGTTCAATAGTATAGAGATGATTAATTGGTTGTGAAACTTGAATTTCTTCATAAATTTTTAATCTTGGCTTTGAAATTATTTGTGTGTGTGTGGTGTTGAAGAGACTTAGATGGACGAGGGATTGGTTATGAAAGATAAAGCAGTGCTTGAATGAAGTTATGAAAGAAGAGATATCAATTAAGAGATGCAGCAGTGGCAATACTGAATGACAATGAGACAAATTCAGCAGTGATGACAATTGTTTCTTTCAAGAAATGTGAAGATGTGCTGATGAGAAGTGTGAGAGATACAAGTGAAGACATATGCTTTTACATAGAAATATTATACGAGATAGAAACAAAATAATGATCTTTACCAAAAAAATAAAAACCTGATACACACGTTCCGCCACAAGGTCGGTCACTTGAAAGTATAGGACTGTATTTACCAAAATCAGTTTTTAGTCACGGTCAATTGTAAAACTTAAAGACCTAAACTTAAAAAACTTAAAGGACATATCTGATACAAACGTAAAACTTAAAGGATCTATCGATGCATTATGCCTTTATTATAAAAAATGAGTCTTAATTTTATTTATGTTTACGACAATTAACTACTCACACGGCCCTGTTTCAAAGCCCACAACATTGCCACTCGCGACAAATTATAATTGTTAAATTAAAAACTGCTTAAGAGAACAATTTAGAAGCATCTCACAATTACTGAACCTTATTAGCTCTTAATTACACATCCTAGCAATATTAAATTAGCTAGACATAATTAAAACTAAATACATAATAAATAAATAGGCTGAAAAAATAGACATAATAAACTAAAGTAGAAATAAATAAGACAAAAATAAATAAAAGCAACAAAGACAATAAAATAAATAGAAAACTGAATCAATAAGACTTCGAGTACAAACGCCGGAACAACCACAATAAAATTTTAACTAAAAGAAAAAACTAAGAACAAAGTCTCTGTCTTAATTCATTTTTTCAACTTTTGCAAAGTTGTGTCTTTTGAATTGTAAGAATGAGGACCTATTTATACTATTCTGACACTACCAAGCAAAGCGATTTGATCGATGTGGGACTTGTGTAGGGATGACAATTTAACTCATACTCACTGAATACCCGCAAAAAAATATCCACAACGGGTAGGGTAAAAACCCACATTTTGGATACGGGCATGGGTATGAGGAATTACCCATAGAAATGAGCGGGGGTGCAGGTACGGGTACCTTAGTACCCACCCCGCCCCATACCCACGTAGTATATATTTATTTAATTTTTTTGGTCAAGTAACCTAGTGGCTAGAAAATCCACCTTAAAGGTGAATTAGTGGAGTGTTCCGGGTTCGAACCCGGGCTCCTGCACATAGAGTGCGATATACCTACCAAGTGAGTTAAGTTCACGGGGACAAAAACAGTATATTATTATATAATAATATATGTACATCAATTTATAAAAATACAATACTATTAAACTATTTACACTTATCCGTTATTTTTTACCAAACGGAGTCTCGGCCTTAACTTGACCTTTCTAACTCGCCATTGATTGAACGTGTCATACCCCAATTTTTGACCTAAGATCTCACCTCATGTCCATGCGTCATGCATTTTTGTCCGGGATTTTACTTCGCTTTTTCAAACGAAATTTCGGCAGAGAGGTATTTTAAAATACCTCATTTTGTGTTCATTTATTATTTATATATTTATATTATTATTATTTTGTTTTTTCAATTTTTATTATTTTTATTTTATTATTCAGTTTTATTATTATTATTATTTATTTATTTGTTTTTTATCTTATTTCTTTATTCCATTTTCCTGTTTTTTTTAATTAATTTTTCAAAAAAATAAAAAGGGGTCAACGGTCAATTTTTGATTTTTTGGGGTTCACAGATCTGTCCAGATTGTCTTCTTCCCCAAACAGGAAGATGCCTTCAGCCATGGAAAAGTGATCCCTGCCCTTTTCCTCAATCATCCAAAACCCTAAAAAATTTTGGGTTATAAAACAGATGAAAAAATCAGAGAAAGGGGGGCAGCCGCAGTTCTTCTTCCAATCCAAAAAAAACACAAAAAAATCAAATAATCAAAAATCAAAAACAAAAATCACAGAGAAAGAAATAATCAAAGATTCATAGAAATCAAAATTCTTCATCATCTTCATCCAAACCCAGAATCACGAAACTACCACATAAACCCAAATCATCATCACTTTCATTCATCAAATCTAAAACCAAAAACATCATAAACCATCATAACCGAATCAATCACAACCCAAAGAACTCAAACCAAAATCCAGAAAAAACCAAAACGGAACCATCGAATCCGTCGTCATCATTATCGAATCCTCAAAACCTTTCAAATCAAAACGCGAACGAACCGAAAACGAGGGTGAGAACAGAGAAAGAGAAGAACCGAAATCAAAAGGTTAAACTTTTTTTTTCCTTATTTTTTTTCGTTCGATCTGGACTGGAAAGGAGTTCCTATTTGCTTTTTTGAGTTTGTTTTTGGTTTAATTTTTGTGTTGAAATGTAAAAAAAATTTGGGTTTGGGTGAAAAAAAAAAGAAAGAACAGAAACGAGAGAGAAGAGAGGATGAGGGTGGCGGCGGTGAGGAAGAGAAGAAAAACAGAAAAAATGAAATTTTTTAGGGTTGGGGGTATTTATACCCTGGTCCAATCCCATGTGTGCCTGTCTATGGCATCATGGTGAGCCAGCGCATCTAGAACCATTCTGATCTAATCAAGCGTCCCAGATCTCATCTGGATGAAATCAAATCTGGGCTGTCGGATTTAATCAGACGTCCCAGATTTAACCCACGTTTTCACACGCCAGTGGGCCTTGTGGACTGGGCCTGGTCCATTTCTTTGCTATCCCCACCCCCATATCTTGCTGTTTACACCCCCTACGCTATTTATTTATTTTATTTATTTTATTTTATTATTTTATCTATGTGTCCTATTATATTTGAATGTCATTTAATTTATTTATATTGTACATTATTTATATGTTGTATGTTATATTTAAATATCAAAACGCCAAAAATATGAATTGTTATTTATCTTGCTTATTATTGCTTCAACATAAAATTGCAAAAAAATATATATTGTGCGATTTATTTTGTTTAAGTCCAAAAGGAAAAGGGAAATTTTTCGTTAACCCCGCGTTGCGATGTTTTTTTGCGTTTTTGCTTGTTCGCTATTTTTGACCTTGAAATAAAAAAAATTTTAAATAAAAAAGGAATGAAAAAGGAGTGGTTTGGCGGATGACTTTTCACTCTCCGGTGACTTCGGATTTCCTGCCGGATGGCTTGCGGTCCGAATAACCGACGTTCTAAAAAATACAGATTTTTCTTAAAATAATAAAAAAGCAAAAAACATTCGTATAATTTCAAAAAAAGAAATATTTTTATAATAAACTTCGACTTTCGTCGAGAAACCTTTTTTTCAAACTTTTTTTCAATAAACGGTCTAACACACTTAAGCATATTTAAATATTTTTCACAAAGACTAAAAAATACAAAAACAATCCAAATCTTTTGCCGCTTGGCTTTTCAATTTCAAACTTTTTTCAAAAAGAGTTTAGATGTGAGTCATCTCTAGTTGAAATTCATTTTTCCACAACATATGGCAGGAAAAGATATAAACTTTTCAGTATGTTCGCGCGGATTTAAAAGGAGTTTAAACTCAAGATGACGACTCGTCTTTTCTCCTAAAATCAATCAAACAAATCACTTTACAAATTTTACCCCGAACTACGAGATTTTGATCCCTCGCGGGTACGTAGTGCAAAAGACCTTGTGTCTTCCCAATTCAAAATTAATAAAACTTTTTTCTTCTTTTCTTTTGAATATCCCAAAATTAATAAAAAAATTCTCTCATCGTTGCCCAATCATTTATAAGCAAATTTTACAAGCAAAACATTTTAGCACAAAAAATACATATTTTACAAGAGGTTCCCGTAGAGTACTACGGATACATAGGATGCTAATACCTTCCCTTTGTATAACTAACCCCCGAACCTTAAATCTCTAAATTTTCATTATGGGTTTATTCGATCTTTTCCCCTTCCCTTGGATAAATTAAAGTTCGGTGGTGAATCATAATTTTAGAACCAAAGCTAACCAATAGCTTGGCGTCCGAAAATCACCGCGACAGAAATGGCGACTTCACTGGGGACATCCTCCCAAGAGGGTTGAGCCTAACTTGTATCTATGTTATATTTTGTGCTTTTATTTTTCTTGTATATTTTATATTGCTTTATTATGCTTATATGTTTGGGTTTGATATTTATGAGAGAAAAGTCCTCTACCCGGACTTGAGCAAACACTTAAGATAAGTTAGTGGTTGAGTGTTGACCTTCTTGGTGGATACCTCGTAGGGTTAACATGAAAACCACGCCTAGAGTAGACCCTCTTGAAAATATCGTTGTCTTGCGAGGATTTGCAATGACGATGATATTTTCTCGTTGGATCCATGACTCTAGGGACCTTTTAAACAAGTCTAGAACCTCGAAACGTGTTATTAGGGACCTCTGTTTAGAACTCTAATTTGTGGTTAAACGTTGACCTTCTTGGTGGATATCTCGTGGGGTCGACGCGAAGGCCACACCTAAAAGAGATCATTTGGAAGTGTTGCGGTCTTGTGAGGATTCGCAATGACTGTGATACTTTCAAGTAAGATCAATGATTTTAGGAACGATTTTGAAGCCTAGAATCTACATGTGAGTGGGGTAGTTTAAATTTTTTTTTTAGCACCATATAACTGGTATTCAAAACTATTCTGGACCATATCCTCCCATACCATAACATTTGCATTCATAAAAAATTCATTACTTTTATTTTCAAGGAACTTAGGATTACCTTTGCGAACGTCATAGGTTTTGTAATCCTTCCATTAAAAATAAAAAATAAAAATTTTTTGTCTCCTTACGACGTTTGCAATTAATATTGAGTCCCTTAAAAAAAAATAATAATAATAAAAAATCATTTGCATTGCATTCATGCATCATTCATCAGTCAAGTTTTCGCATTCTGGCGATCTATTCGTGTCTTTTTCTCTCCGTCCAATCAAGTGGTGTCACAAAATACAACACCGAGCTAATCAAGATGGGTCTAAACCAGAGAACCACGAGCTTCATGAAGAGGTGGCTACTCTCCGAGCAAAGGTGGATATGATTGAGGGTTGTTCAAATGAACGTACGATCTCAAGTCCCGAGCAACCACGTTTGTAATTTCTGGGAAAGTCAATTTGAAATAGATAGCTGCAAATGCTCAAGTCTAGATGGAAAATTCTTCCCAAATTTTGGCATTGTATTGCTTTTGTCATTTGTATTTTTCTTGGTTAATGCATTATTTGTATATAAGAACTTGTTTATTTTCTTGAATGTTTATCTCAACACAATAAGTATGTTAGTCTTGAAGAAATTCATTCGTTGCACTCATTTTTTTCAATTAAATTATTTTTTGGCATTTATGATACCAAATTCTACCAATCTTCTTGCTTATGCGGAAATTGGAGGGAGGATGACGATAAAAAACGCAAAAAAAAATTTTGATTGTGTGCTTTTGAATAAAACCTTGTTGATGATGTACAGGTATTGTTTCAAATCTCAAACACCGGAGATATAAGGAAGATAATCCCTTGTTAACCCTTTTGAGCCTTGAAGTAGGAGTTTCTTTTCAATGTAAAAAAAAAAAAAAGGACCTTACATTTAACCTGGGGCAGGGTAGTCTTCAGTTGATTTGACCGAGTGTTCAAATTTCAAAAAGACATGTGTTTATAAGGATCAACCACAATGGTTATCCTTCATCCATCAAAGAATAAGGCAGTCATCACCTCCCAAACATATCAAGACAAAAGTCAAACGTCACATGATTTGTCCAAAAAAGAAAAATCCCGCTAAAACCAAACTTGAAAACAAGTGGCTTAAAAAAAAAATTAGGGCATCCCGCTGGACTACCAATTCAAAAGAAGGAGTCTAGGCAAAAGTTAGGGAAAATAAAAAAAATAATAGGACTACCAAAGCCAATGTCCTCCATATAAAAAAAAAAGGGGGACAAATTTGTGTGACTACAACCACAAAGAGGTGAGTGTACTACTCTGAAAACCTCGTCTGATTCCTTAAAATCATCAAGAAACCTTTGAAAGGAACACTCAGGTTGAATGAACTGTGCGTAGGTCTGAAGAACACCACGAAGAATGGGTGGGCACAAATAATCTTTGAGCCTTAAAATCTTTTTTTCTGAAAACCGTGAACCAGGCCACGTTACATCCCTCAAAAGTCCTAATTGAAGCAGGATTTATTTTGATAGCATACTTTAAAGCGTTCCCGACTCCCATTATTTTTGCCCAAAATCTATGATGGTATCATATGCTTTATTATATTTGTCTTTCAAAAAAATAAATGTCATATTCTAACCAGTGATTCGGTCATAAGGTTTTGTGACATCCTTTTAAAAAAATATATTAAAAAAAAAAAAAACTTCAAGATTCACATAACTATTGAATTAGAATTCTCATTTTCAGAATAAACTTTTTTCTGCATGTAAAACATTTGCTTGACATCAAGAAAACTTACAATTGACTATCAGCTAGGGGCATGTTGCCTAGAAGATTTATTGAGAAAAGGATATGTCAAGTATCGCCAATCTGGGGCAGTCACCTCGAGATTCGAAAAATCTCTCTGTGAATCCATTGATCAAACGGTTTATCTCAAAGTCCCTACGATCTGGGGCAGGTTGTGAATCAAAGGTTACCTTGATCAACACAGTAAACTTGGGGCACCCAAAATGGCTTCCAGGGGCAATCCAGATCTGTCAAAATAATTTCTTCCTCCTTAAGCCAAGAATCCTCCTCCGATAAAATTGATCCTTTGGGAGTATTGTTATAATATGTTGGGTAGGTGATTCGGCATTCCCCAACTAAAAAAACTGAACTTGAATGTTCCCCAGTTAAGCATCAAAGAGGAATTCGCATTGATTCCCTTTCAACGGATGATGATATTAGAGGATTGAATTTTGGAGGTTCACCCCCAAGAAGTATTTTCCTACCCCCCAGTGAGATTTGAGCATTGAAGAAAGGAACTACCCTATCAGTGGTTTTGTTCTCTCTCCAGTGACGTTTCCATCTTGATTGGCTGAGTACCCGGTTGTATTGGTGTTGTTTGGTCATCTCCATTTTGTTTGTCTATCTGTTTTGCCTGTTTTGTCAGCATATACAATATACACATCATAACATTCATGCATTCATCACGCATAGCCGAATTTATATTCGTTGCTCATTTTTGCATTTTGATATTTGTGCCTTCTCTTCATAAGGTGTATGTACTTCTCTCAATTAAAGTTTACCCTTTAAGCAGAAAATCACACTATTTTTGAATCTCCATTAAGCTTGTTCCTTTTGGAAGCATTTTATTCAGCGTTCTACTCCAGTTCATACTTGGATAGAACAACCCTTTAGTTGAGATATTCCCTCACCAAAGTCTTGATTGACCGTTTCTCTCCAGATTGTTCCTGGATTGAATTTTGATCCCCAGCAGTTACTATTTGGAAGGTGGTTCAGGAGATTGCATTTATTTTGCAAACTCGACACTCCACAACATAATTTTTCTCCCCAGCGGAATCACCAATATTGGTCTGTCTACAAATCTTTCCAACAAAAATTATCAATTTTATCTCCAGCAAGTGCTTATCTTTAAGAGGCTTGTATGTTTTTTTTTTCCTTTCCCCAGTGAAAGAAGAAGCTCAAACCCGTTTTGGGAAGCTTATTCAAGAGCAAATGACATCTCTTTGAGAGGTTTGCATTCAACAGCAAATGACATCTCTTTGAGAAGTTTGCATACCAATAACAAATGACATCTCTTTGAGAAGTTTGCATATCAGCATATCAATCTTGATTCTTTCTATAAAAAAAAAAAAAAGAGAACAGCTCGCTAAGTTGAAAACCCGAAAGGGTGGCTTAGGCAAAAAATGAGCGTCCCGGTGGGCTGAAAACCTGAAAGGGCAGTCCAGGCAAAAATTAGGGACACAAAAAAAGAAATATACTCTTGGTGGACTGAGAACTCGAAAGAGCGGTCCAGTCAAAAGTTAGGGATTTTCAAAGAAAAAAGAAAGGGGCAAAATGGGCTACACTAGGGGCAAGTCCTCTCCATCCTTTCAAAGCTACTCAAGCAAGCTGCTGTCATACAACCATTGAGTTCAACTCGGGTGTCGGGAGACCATGCTAGCAAAAATCTTCTTAACCCCTCTCCATTTCCCAATGCGAGGAAACTTTTCAAACATTTAAATCATAACCATGCATCATGCATTGATCACGGCGCTTTGCTTTAGCGTTTCGCCCATCACCTCATAGCATCCAAAAATTCCAATATTCATTGACATCTTCAAAAAACCAACATTGCTTGGAACCCAATACCTACAATAAAAGGCCCATCCTCCAATGGCGCAGCCCAAGGTCAATATGTTGTATACATCAATCAATCATCACATTTCATACAAATCATAATCATGCATCTTGCACGCTTGCATCTTTCTAGCATTAAACCATGCATCAAACTGCATTCGTTAAGGCATTTCTTAACATATCATTCACACATATAGCATCACGCATGCATTTCAAGATTTCCAAATTTTCTAATAAAAGTGGCACCACTTTCACAACCAGAAAGCCCAAAACCCATTGGCATGTCAAAAGCCCAATATACCATTGGCATCTTCCAAAGCCCAATTTTCATTGGCATCCTGAAAAGCTCAACATTCAAAGCCCAGTCTTTATTGGCATTTAACATTCGATTAAGTCCAAAAATTATTGGCATCCACAACATGGTATTTACCAACACTTCATTTCATGCATCCATCATGCATTTCATATAGTATTCGTTAATGCTACGCCTACAACCAAATGCATATCATGCATCAGCAAATACACATATACATACAACCATTCACACATTCATACATACATACAAACATATATACATACATACATACATATAATCATTCACATATACATACATACATACAGTCATTCACATGTCCATACATATGTTCGTATCCATGTGCAACATGCAAACAGAATCATTCATACATACTGCATTGACCATCATGTGTCTTGCTTCAATAAATCACAAAAAGAGTCATCCACAGTGTATCTGGTCCAAAGATGTCTCTATTCATTCATACAAAAAGAGTCATCCCCAGTGAGTCTGGTCCAGAGATGTCTCTGTCATTCATACAAAACAAAAAAAGAAGTCATCCACGGTGTATCTGGTCCAGAGATGTCTCCATCAATCATACATCACAAAAAGAGTCATCCCCATTGAGTCTAATCTAGAGATGTCTCCATCAAACATATTCCAAGTTGCTTCAGTTGTATCCCTTTCCGAATACGCGGATAGGAAGATCCCCAGTCGAGCTCAGTTCTCATCGGGTATAGAGTCTTTTTGACTATTTCTCTCCAGTTTTTTCCTGGATCGAGTTCTAATTTCAAACAGCAAGCGACAATCTCTTCATTTTGAGTAGCTTGTGTACCAACACATATATCCTCAACTTCCCCGTGTGATGTCATCCCCAGTATATCTGGTCAAGAGATGTTAATCAAGAACTTTTCAAATGTCTTCTCGTTATGAGAAATCTGTATTTTCAATCTAACTTTCCTATATCTCCTTTGGAGTTCCTGGCAGAGTTATATGTTCCCTTTGTGGAAGTTTCTTTTTGTTATTACCTTTTATAAGCTATCCATATGGTAGTAGGTAATATACATATCAAAACCATCCATATGTTGGTGGACAATTTTTGTCATCTATTTCTGCTAGACTATCCATATGTTAGTTAGCAATGTTTGTCACTCGTCTTTTATAAGCCATCCATATGTTGGTAGACGGTGTCTCTTTTTGTTATTACCTTTTATAAGCTATCCATATGGTAGTAGGTAATATACATATCAAAACCATCCATATGTTGGTGGACAATTTTTGTCATCTATTTCTGCTAGACTATCCATATGTTAGTTAGCAATGTTTGTCACTCGTCTTTTATAAGCCATCCATATGTTGGTAGACGATGTCTCTTTTTGTTATTACCTTTTATAAGCTACCCATATGGTAGTAGGTAATATACATATCAAAACCATCCATATGTTGGTAGACAATTTTTGTCATCTATTTCTGCTAGACTATCCATATGTTAGTTAGCAATGTTTGTCACTCGTCTATTATAAGCCATCCATATGTTGGTAGACGGTGTCTCTTTTTGTTATTACCTTTTATAAGCTATCCATATGGTAGTAGGTAATATACATATCAAAACCATCCATATGTTGGTAGACGGTGTCTCTTTTTTGTTATTACCTTTTATAAGCTATCCATATGGTAGTAGGTAGTATACATGTCAAACCCATCCATATGTTGGTAGACAATTTTTGTCATCTGTTTCTGCTAGACTATCCATATGTTAGTTAGCAATGTTTGTCACTCGTCCTTTATTAAGCTATCCAGGCGATAGTAGACAGTGTCTCATCATTCGTCACTCGTCTTTTTTTTAAGCTATCTATACGATAGTAGACAGTGTCTCATCTTTTTTCCATTTACCTTTGTTAAACTATCCATATGATAGTAGACAACTTATCCCCAGTAAAACTACATTGCTTCACCAGTGGAGTTGGATCGTTTTCCTCACCCTATCATTGTTTTCCTCCCTCGGTCGGGTCACTTTTTTTGTTGCTCACCTGGAAATGTCTCTGTTCCCCAGTAATAAAAGCTTGTCTCTTGTGGTTCCACTTTCTCACAAGATTCAAAGTCTTGTATCTGCATTTGCATTTGCATCATAAGCACTCTCGGCATCTTAGGTCCAAAATTGTGTATTCTATATTTAAGTCTCTTCAATCTCGTCAAGATGAAGATTTCAATCTTCATCTCTCCGGATGAAGAAAACTTAAATAGGGGCATCTGTCATACCCCAATTTTTGACCTAAGATCTCACCTCATGTCCATGCGTCATGCATTTTTGTCCGGGATTTTACTTCGCTTTTTCAAACGAAATTTCGGCAGAGAGGTATTTTAAAATACCTCATTTTGTGTTCATTTATTATTTATATATTTATATTATTATTATTTTGTTTTTTCAATTTTTATTATTTTTATTTTATTATTCAGTTTTATTATTATTATTATTTATTTATTTGTTTTTTATCTTATTTCTTTATTCCATTTTCCTGTTTTTTTTAATTAATTTTTCAAAAAAATAAAAAGGGGTCAACGGTCAATTTTTGATTTTTTGGGGTTCACAGATCTGTCCAGATTGTCTTCTTCCCCAAACAGGAAGATGCCTTCAGCCATGGAAAAGTGATCCCTGCCCTTTTCCTCAATCATCCAAAACCCTAAAAAATTTTGGGTTATAAAACAGATGAAAAAATCAGAGAAAGGGGGGCAGCCGCAGTTCTTCTTCCAATCCAAAAAAAACACAAAAAAATCAAATAATCAAAAATCAAAAACAAAAATCACAGAGAAAGAAATAATCAAAGATTCATAGAAATCAAAATTCTTCATCATCTTCATCCAAACCCAGAATCACGAAACTACCACATAAACCCAAATCATCATCACTTTCATTCATCAAATCTAAAACCAAAAACATCATAAACCATCATAACCGAATCAATCACAACCCAAAGAACTCAAACCAAAATCCAGAAAAAACCAAAACGGAACCATCGAATCCGTCGTCATCATTATCGAATCCTCAAAACCTTTCAAATCAAAACGCGAACGAACCGAAAACGAGGGTGAGAACAGAGAAAGAGAAGAACCGAAATCAAAAGGTTAAACTTTTTTTTTCCTTATTTTTTTTCGTTCGATCTGGACTGGAAAGGAGTTCCTATTTGCTTTTTTGAGTTTGATTTTGTGTTAAGAAGTTTGTTTTTGGTTTAATTTTTGTGTTGAAATGTAAAAAAAATTTGGGTTTGGGTGAAAAAAAAAAAAAAGAACAGAAACGAGAGAGAAGAGAGGATGAGGGTGGCGGCGGTGAGGAAGAGAAGAAAAACAGAAAAAATGAAATTTTTTAGGGTTGGGGGTATTTATACCCTGGTCCAATCCCATGTGTGCCTGTCTATGGCATCATGGTGAGCCAGCGCATCTAGAACCATTCTGATCTAATCAAACGTCCCAGATCTCATCTGGATGAAATCAAATCTGGGCTGTCGGATTTAATCAGACGTCCCAGATTTAACCCACGTTTTCACACGCCAGTGGGCCTTGTGGACTGGGCCTGGTCCATTTCTTTGCTATCCCCACCCCCATATCTTGCTGTTTACACCCCCTACGCTATTTATTTATTTTATTTATTTTATTTTATTATTTTATCTATGTGTCCTATTATATTTGAATGTCATTTAATTTATTTATATTGTACATTATTTATATGTTGTATGTTATATTTAAATATCAAAACGCCAAAAATATGCATTGTTATTTATCTTGTTTATTATTGCTTCAACATAAAATTGCAAAAAAATATATATTGTGCGATTTATTTTGTTTAAGTCCAAAAGGAAAAGGGAATTTTTCGTTAACCCCGCGTTGCGATGTTTTTTTGCGTTTTTGCTTGTTCGCTATTTTTGACCTTGAAATAAAAAAAATTTTAAATAAAAAAGGAATGAAAAAGGAGTGGTTTGGCGGATGACTTTTCACTCTCCGGTGACTTCGGATTTCCTGCCGGATGGCTTGCGGTCCGAATAACCGACGTTCTAAAAAATACAGATTTTTCTTAAAATAATAAAAAAGCAAAAAACATTCGTATAATTTCAAAAAAAGAAATCTTTTTATAATAAACTTCGACTTTCGTCGAGAAACCTTTTTTTCAAACTTTTTTTCAATAAACGGTCTAACACACTTAAGCATATTTAAATATTTTTCACAAAGACTAAAAAATACAAAAACAATCCAAATCTTTTGCCGCTTGACTTTTCAATTTCAAACTTTTTTCAAAAAGAGTTTAGATGTGAGTCATCTCTAGTTGAAATTCATTTTTCCACGACATATGGCAGGAAAAGATATAAACTTTTCAGTATGTTCGCGCGGATTTAAAAGGAGTTTAAACTCAAGATGACGACTCGTCTTTTCTCCTAAAATCAATCAAACAAATCACTTTACAAATTTTACCCCGAACTACGAGATTTTGATCCCTCGCGGGTACGTAGTGCAAAAGACCTTGTGTCTTCCCAATTCAAAATTAATAAAACTTTTTTCTTCTTTTCTTTTGAATATCCCAAAATTAATAAAAAAATTCTCTCATCGTTGCCCAATCATTTATAAGCAAATTTTACAAGCAAAACATTTTAGCACAAAAAATACATATTTTACAAGAGGTTCCCGTAGAGTACTACGGATACATAGGATGCTAATACCTTCCCTTTGTATAACTAACCCCCGAACCTTAAATCTCTAAATTTTCATTATGGGTTTATTCGATCTTTTCCCCTTCCCTTGGATAAATTAAAGTTCGGTGGTGAATCATAATTTTAGAACCAAAGCTAACCAATAGCTTGGCGTCCGAAAATCACCGCGACAGAACGTAGACATTCACTCTGAATTTCTATTAGCAAAAAAAAAACCTCCATCTCAATTTATAAGAAAAAAAATTATAATTAAGACTTCTGAGAAAAACCAAATATAATACTCCATCCGTTTCTTTTTAAGTGTCTATTTTTGTCGGATTTAACGTTTCTATTTAACTGTCGTTTTTATATTTTAAGAGTATGATTTGTCAATTATACTGATTGTCAATCACTCTTACCTTCTCCAATAAAACTAATTATTGCTATATATTTGAAAAACTAAAGTTTTATTTTTTTGTACATAACATATTAAATTTTTGTTTTGTAGATACTATATTAAATTTATTGGAAAGAAAGAATGTGAGCAAAAAAAATAAGAATTTACTGGTGAATTAAGATGAGTATAATATAAAGATAAGGTGCAAAAATCCACTTCTTTAATTTGGTGTTACTATTCAAAAAAGACACTTAATTTGAAATGGAGGGAGTAATTTGTAATAAGACTTTTTGTGTTCACCTTGAAATAAGTTTCGTGAAAAAGTATGAAAATAATTTTCATTAGTTATTAATTATGAAGAAAAAAAATGGGAGGTGTCATACCCCATTTTTTGACCAGTCGCTTTTATGCGTCTTTTTACGACGATTTTTTCTTTGTTCATTTCTGACGAAATTTCGGCAGAGAGGTATTTTAAAATACCTCATTTGATTACATTTTATTTTCCTTTTATTATTTTCTGATTTTTATTTTATTTTTATTATTCATTTTCGTTTTTTTATTATTATTGATATATTATTATTTTTTATTTTATGTTAATTGTTATTTGTGTATTTTTCCATTTTTTGGTGTTTTTTTAAAGAAGTCCAGATCAGGTTTTTTTGTCCAGGCCCAAAGGGGCAATTTTGTCCAAATGGAGTAAATTCATCTGCCAAACCCTAATCCTGACACAGTATTTATACTGTGCACAGTTCCCAAGTCAGAGGGGGATTCATCAGCCTCAGCCGCAGAGATCACAAACAGAAAAGGAAAAATCAAAAACACTAAACCAAAAAATAAAAAGAATCAGAACAAAATCATAACAAATTTCAAACCCAGAAAATCATCTTCGTTCATCATCATCACTGTTCTCACAAATACAAACCCAAAAACCAAATCGGAACAAAATCACAGAACCAAATCCATCGTTCCAAACCAAGCCCAGAAAATCAACAATTATCATCATTGTTCATCATCATCGTTCATCACCGTCACCAGAAATCAGAAATTCATAAACCATTCTCAGATCCAAACCCGAAATCATAAACAAATCCGAAACAAAATCGAAGAAAAATAGAGAAAGACGAAGAAGAGAAGAAGAGAGGATCAGTAGCAGAAGGTGGAGTTTTTCGTCGTTCTTTTTTTCTTCTTCTCTTTGCTTCGATTTCGACTGTGTGTTTTGATATCTGTGAATTTCGATGTGAGTTTTGGACTTGTTTTTGTACAAATGTTTGTTTGTTTTTGAGAGGGTTTGAGAGAAGATGAGTGAGAAAGAACAGATGAAAACCGAGAGAGAAAAAGGTTGAGAGTTTGAGAGAAAGAAGGTTTTGGCCGGCGGCGGGTGAGGAAGAGAGAAGAAGATGAGATTGTGATGTTTTTTAGGGTTTTTTTTTTCATTTTATAACCCATCCCGATCCTGTGAGCGCAGGTGTACAAACTTATCGTGCACCTGCGCGCAGGTGTACAGACTTATCGTGCACCTGCGCGCCTGTGTCCTCTTGATCTTAATCCAACGTCCATGATTGAACTCTCCTGTGATTAGATCAGAGTTGTCCGATCAATCAGACGGCTCTGATCTGTCTGAATGTTTTACTTCACAAAACCCCCAGCTGGGCTTGGGCCCAGAGTTGCTTTTTGCACCCCCTTTTCATTTTTATTTGATATTTGCACCCCCTTCTTTTTTTTTATTTTTTTTTATTTTATTTTTGCTTAATTATTTATTTATTTATTTCGTTGTAAAGACATTAGATTGTATTTTTAGGATTTGATGTAAAATTAAATTGCATAGCATTATGTTGCATTCATTTCATATTTATTTTTCTTGCAAATACCTTAGAATGTAATTAGGGACAAAAATGTACACTATAAATGAAAAAATCGCATCTCATGCATATTTATTTATCGCTTTCCGCAAAATCGTTAGCAAATTAATTCCGAGGGAAAAGACACCGTTTTGATCAAAATATCATTACGGATCGTCTTCGCGCTTATTTTGCCTATTGCAACGTTATTAATTTTAGCGCTACCTTTTTATTTGGAACCCAACATTCCATTTTAAAATAAATAGTCACTTTATTCTCAAAAATGAGGTCAACACCTCTTCAACAATAGTTAGTCATTTTATTATCAAAAATGAGGTCAAAACCTCTTTCAAAAAAATATCAACACAATTCATTTTCACATATCATCAAGCATAAAAAAATATTTTGTCATCATACAATTTTCAAACTTTGGACTTTAAACCAAACGTTTCTTTTTATCGCGAAACTTGGACTTTAAACCAAGTGTCTTGGAATTTAAACCAACGGCGTCTTTTTTATCGTGTAAACCTTGGATTTTAACCCAAGTCTCTTTTTTTATCGCGAACTTGGATTTTAAACCAAGTGCCTTGGACTTTAAACCAACGGCTCCTTTTATCGCTAAAACCTGGGACTTTAACCCAAGTGTCCTTTTTCTCGCCTAAAACCTTGGATTTTAAACCAAGTGCATTTTCCTCATTCATACATTTTTTATGATGCATAAACCTTGGATTTTAAACCAAGTGTCTTTTATCACTCAAAATATTTTCTCAACAAACCTTGGATTTTAAACCAAGTGTCCGCGTCTTATTTTCATAATCAAACTTCAATCAACTTAACCATATAGACTTTCTTCACAAACTAACATCAATCAAACTCACATTTTTGCCATTTTTTGGCTTTTGGTATTTTAAAACCATTTTCAAAACCTTAAAATCAAACAAACAAATTTACTCGTCTTTTTATCCCGAACTACGGTGGTTTGATCCCTCGGGTACGTATGCATGAGACTTGTCTCTTCAATCAATAAAATCAACAAAAACATTTTTTTGTCTTTTCCATTCTTCAAGCATTTTTTATCATCACTTTAATTTCCCACTTATACATTTTTACAAGCAATTAAAATAAAGCGCATAGATAGAAATAAAAACAAGAGGTTCCTATAGAGTACTATAGATACTTAGGGTGCTAGTACCTTCCCTTCGTATAACCAACCCCCGAACCTTGTTCTCTAAAAATAGGGTTTTTTTCGAACTTTTTCCCTTTCCCTCGGATAAATTAAAGATCGGTGGTGGAATATTAATTTGCGATTCGAAGTTAATTAATAACTCGACATCCAAAAATCACCGCAACAGGAGGAATGAGAGATGTAATGCAATTGCTCTCTTTACCCTCTTATCTCCCTCTCACGAAAATATCACACCACCATCTCAATCAACCAAACTTCACCCTAAATTGGCATGCAAACTCAACATCTTAATCCCTAGGTTCTAAGCTTCACATTATCGTAAGTTTTGAATCCTAATCTTTCCTCAATCTCTCAGATTCGTGCTCCAATTCTTGACCTTTGAAACTGCAAATTCTAAATTTTTACTTTGCATGCAATGGGTTTAAGCTCAATTGAATGGTTATGGCTTTTTAGGTCACAATCATGAAGGACAAGGTTCTAAAGGAGGGAGTTAGGGTTGCTTAGTAGAGATTCTGTTCATCCAACTTTTGATTCATCCAAATTAAGAGGTGGGTTCGCCTTTAGGTGTTATTAGTAGAGATTATAGGATTGAAATTTGATTCTTATGATTTGCTATGCTTTGATTCACATTAAAATCTAGAAGAAAAGGTTGATTCAGATTCAGTTCGGAAGTAGAATTTGTGTGCCTAATGATGCAGAGTTGAAAAGGTTGATTCTAGAAGAAGCACATAAGAGTGGATTTTCAAAGCACCCTGGTTCCACCAAGATGTATCATGACTTGAAGAAGAACTATTGGTGGCCGAATATGAAAGCAGAAATTGCGGAGTTTGTTTCGAGGTGTATTATACGTCAGCCAGTCAAGATTGAACACCAAAAACCATCCGGTCCTTTGCAACCTTTAGAAATACCAGAGTGGAATTGGGAGCACATTACTATGGACTTTGTAAGTGGCTTACCCCGAAATCAGAAGGGAGAGGACTCTATTTGGGTTATTGTTGATTGGTTGACGAAGTCGGCACATTTCATTGCGGTAAAATCGACTTATAAGGCTCCACGGTATGCTGAGATATTTATGGAGGAGATTGTTAAGTTGCACGAAGTTCCGTTAAGTATTGTGTCAGATAGAGACCCAACCTTTACTTCTCACTTTTGGCGTGCTTTCCAAAGGTCAATGGGAACACGACTTAGAATGAGTACTTCATATCATCCGCAGACAGATGATCAATCAGAACGAACCATTCAAACCCTTGAAGATATGCTCCGAGCTTGTGTTTTGGAGGATGGTGGTAATTAGAGCAAACACTTGCATCTTATAGAATTTTCGTACAATAACAGTTACCTTGCTAGTAGCGGAATGACACCATATGAGGCGTTGTACGGGAGAAAGTGTAGAACAGCTTTATGTTGGACAGAAGTGGGTGACAAGGGAATGTTAAGACCAAATATCATCCAAGAGACTACTCTGAAGATTAAGTCGGTTAGAGATCATATGAAGGTTTCCCAGAGTAGACAAAAGAGTTATGCCGATCACAGAAGGAGACCGTTGGAATTTGATGTAGGTGATCATGTGTTCTTACGCGTAACACCTAAGCTGGGTTTGCGCGGTGTGTTTAAAACGAAGAAGCTTGCTCCTAGGTACATTGGACCATATCAAATCCTGAAGTGAGTTGGTCTCGTGGCTTATCAATTAGCTTTGCCTCCATCTATGTCAAGGATGCATGATGTGTTCCATGTATCTCAACTCAAAAAATTCATTCCAGATCCGTTCGTGCCGGTAGAATTGGAAAGCATTGATTTGCAACCAGATTTAACTTATCGGCCCGACCCCATTCGAATTGTGGACCGTGATGTTAAAACTCTTCGGAACAAGGAAATTCCGATAGTAAAAGTTGAATGGGCTCAATCACCGAATGTCAAATTCACTTGGGAGTTGGAATGCGAGATGATGAACAACTATCCTTACCTTTTCTCAGGTATGTTTTAATTTCGGTTCTTTAAGGGGGTGAGATTGTAATATCCACATTTTATGATACAATTAGAGAATTGGTAGTATCAAAGTTATGTGTAGAAAGTTTGAACCAATAGAAATTTGACAAAATCCACAAGTGGACCCCATCTTCCCACTCACATACCTTGACCAAAGTATCTCTTTCACTCACACTTCATTTTATCTTCCTGTTAAGCTAAGAACAAAAAAACAAAATTGCTCTATTTACCCTCTTCTCTCCCTCTCACGAAAATATCACACCACCATCTCAATCAACCAAACTTCACCATAAATTGACATGCAAACTCAACATCTTAATCCCTAGGTTCTAAGCTTCACATTAAGGTAAGTTTTGAGCTCTAATCTTTCCTCAATCTTTCAAATTCGTGCTCGAATTCTTGACCTTTGAAACTGCAAATTCTAAATTTTTACTTTGCATGCAATGAGTTTAAGCTCAATTGAATGGTTATGGCTTTTTAGGTCACAATCATGAAGGACAAGGTTCTAAAGGAGGGAGTTAGGGTTGCTTAGTAGAGATTCTGTTCATCCAGCTTTTGATTCATCCAAATTAAGAGGTGGGTTCGCCTTTAGGTGTTATTAGTAGAGATTATAGGATTGGAATTTGATTCTTATGATTTGCTATGCTTTGATTCACATTAATATATATATATATATATATATGCTTATGGCTTTATTGAATTGATTGTGTGTGTGAGCATTAATTAGGTTGCTCCAAATAGCTCATGGTAGTGTTAATATACCTTTATAATTTGTTAATAGATTGTGTCATAAAATGGGGATGAATTGATTTGAGACAACTATGTGAAATTTCAACAATTATGCAAAAAATATCCATTTTAGCAGGGTAAATCGATTTACCTGCATTCTGGAAGTATAAAACGTGATTTTTATGACTGGTAAATCGATTTCCCCCTTTGGTAAATCGATTTACCAGCCTGCTGTGTTGGAAATTCACTTTTTATTTTGCAAACAGTTCCCGCACTTGAAACGTAGTTGGTTCAAGTTATTATGATCCCCACTTCATGACACAATACTTCACATATTGATAAATGTAGTATTAATCATCCATGCGATCAATTGGAATTAAGGTTCATATGGTATATAAATGATGATAATGTGAATTGTTAGGACATTCCTTACCTTAGTCAGTATTTGCGTACATAATATTTGGTACGATTGGTGATAGCTATGCTATCTTTGGAATTTATTTAGAATCCAACCCTTGAATAAAATGAAATAAAGAACTGTAAGATGTTGCCGTGACGATAATTTGTATCGCAGACGGATTGGTGAGGCCTCCGAGACCGGCTTACCTCGGAGTGTCCTTTTTGTATAACTGAACAAGATAATAATTTGTGTTACACCTTACGAAATTGCATTATATTACACATTCTGTTTTGGTGACTGACTAATAGGTTTGGAATACTCTTGGTAATTTAGTCGATCCCGGGGGTAGGGATTGTAGAAATTGGGTAGTATGGACCTACTGAGACGAAGTAACTGTCTCATCCCTCACTGTTTATTGATTTCAGGTAAGCAGGGCGACCATGGTAAGGGAGCTATGGAATGACTATTATGAAGTTGATCTTATGTTTAGCCATCCAGTTGTTTTCGTACCTACTATGAACTAGACTTACTTTAAGACTTTGTACTACCTCATTGTATAACTTATGTTCATGGAACCTGTATTTTGGAACTTGTATTTTAATGTCTTAATCGTGCCTGAGTTTGAACTTCTTAGTCCGTTGTAATTGTAATGTATCCAGTACTATTTATGTCTATTCCCATTATATTCTAGACAATTTAATGTGGGATGTTATACACCCAGTATCTAAATATATCTTATTTTAACCACCCTTCTATTATTTTAATAAAACTAGTATCCAGACCCGTGCCAAGCACGGGTAGAAATGAATTTGTAGATTTATTGACTTATAAATAATATATTTAAATTGAAAAATTTTAATTTTAATTTCTAATGAAAGATAATTAAGGAGAGTTACATAAATATTTATAATTTATAATTATATAATTAAATAATTAAAATAACACTCTATGATAAAAACTAATTGTAAAATTTATGTATAGTGTCATAAGTTTTTTTAGGAAATATTTCAATAGTTCGTATTTTATTTTTTATCAAATTATAAATGTATCATAGTGGTTGTTTATATTTTTCTCCACTAAAAGAATTATAAAGTTGATGAGAAATAATTCCTCTGAGATATATGGAAGAGACTTTGAGGTTTCGTAAAAAGACTTTTTGAGGTGGATATGAACTAAAAATAAAAAAGGGTATGTGTATCAATATATGAGTAGAAATATATAGACAAATATAAATAACAAAAAAAAAATGATTCTCATATTAATATTTAAACAGAAATATAGGTTCCCATTGAAATTATAAAAAAAAGTCTCCTTATTAATATATGACTAAAAATATAGACCCAAGTATAAATTATAAAAATAAAGTCATATGTATTAATGCATAATTAGAAATATATGTTCCCGTAAAAATTACAATAAAAAATAGGCTCGCGAACTAATGTTATTTCTTATAAGATTTTTCATATATATAGGGGACATTAGCTTATTAGATTTTTATTATGGTTATGAATTTGCATGTGAGAATGTACTTCTCTTATTATTTGATATATAGGATCTTATATCCTAACATATTCTTTTTCGAACGGCGATATTTCATTTAAATTCATTCATAAATTTTCATTGCCGTTTATTCATTCTCTTAATTTAGTTATAATTCTCTTAAGTTTTGTTTGTGTGAAAACAAAATTTAGTTAATTATAAGTTTTTTTATTATATGAGAATATAAATTTCTCTCAGAAGTCAAAATCATATAAATTAAAAACATTATGCTAGAAATTTCTACAAATCCAAATACATTTCACCCACCATCTCACGATATTCTTAGCTTTCCTCGTGCCAATTAGTGTCAATTGGTGATGACTTCCTAAAACCAAAGTATTAGTACAATGACATGTTTCCAAATACCATATTCATAAAGGAATTAAGGATGTGTAACATCCCCAATTTCTTATCTCCGTATTATACACTATTAAGGTATTTTATAGGAACTTCACTTATTAAGATCTAGAACTAGTATTATACTCCAAGTAAGGTATGGTTTGGTCATCATAGGACAATATGTGTCAATGAAGAGATTAAGTTGTGAACCAAGTAGAGGGCAAGTGTCCCACCTATGGTATGGGAAACATGAGTCATATGTCAATACCATTCAATTTCCATTCCCTGTAGAATCAAAGCAGCAAACCATTCTTTCTTCTTCTTTCCTCTCACGCCCAAGCAAACAACCACCTCACCTCTTCATCACTCAAATTCTTCCCTAAAATCTCTTAATTTAACACATGCAAATGGAGAAGGATATTCATTAGGTGATAATCAACAACAGTGGTAAGCTTAAATTCCCAAGACTCCTCTCAATTCCTCCATTTTCGTGCTCAAACAATCTCATCTCAATCACTCAAATTCTGTTTTCAATTGCATGTGTAGAAAACATGGTTAAATTGGGATTTTGATGATCTAGGAAGTGGACTTCAAGATTTTAGCTCAAGGAGGAACTGAAGATTGCTCTTCAAACCTAGAATCCAGTGTTGGCTAAGGATTCAAGCTCATTTGAGGTGGGTTCTTAGGATTAAATTAGCTAGAATTTCCCCAACAATTCAAATTGCATGAGAACATAAGATTTAGGGAAATTAGATTGTGTATGAGAGGAGTTTAACTCCCAAAATCCTCTCCATATTAATTGTTGTTAAATTGTATGATCAAGGGCTGGACTGGTTTAGATTTGGTAATGGAAATTTCCTGGTTTTTCAATGAATTTTGCAGAACAGAGCAGGAATTTCGTGTTGCTCGCAAAGCGAGCAGCTGGTGAAGGAGCGAGCAACTGGGTTGGCAGGTTTTGGTCGCTGGCGCTCGCTAGCTGGCCTGAACCTTCTGACTTGGTTCGCTAGCGGTCGCCAGCCGTCGCTAAGCGACCAAGACAGGAATTTTGGCTCTTGTTCTGTTTTTCAAAACTCAATCTGGTTTTAATTGTTATCTTTTCTAGTCTATAATCCATTGATAATACTTGGTAATAATAATAATATGTTAATTGCACGGAGTAGGATTATCACACAAAATAACTTAGGTTATGTGATAGGTTAATTCCCCGGGATTGGGATATATTGGTAGTTGTTGAAAACTATAGCTATACATGTCAGTCGGAGATTAGTGGGTTGTCTTCTGTACACCACTACAGGGATTCGAGTAATCCGGAGTAAAATGTTTAATAATAATTGTGATGCCGGAGGCTCCGTACCATAGTGCTTTGTCCACGAGAATTGGTGCGGAGGAGTGTGAGTCTCTCTGAGACAGGCTCACCTCAGAGTGTCCTTGCGGAGTTTAAAATGAATCCAGATAATTCTTGTGTGTTACACCATATTATTTGTTGTATAGATATATATATATATATGAGATGCGCTGTTATTGCGTGAGAACTGACGTGCAGGTTACCCCGGTGTAGTCACCGCTAGGTGGGTAGTAGAATCCACGAGACTTAGTAGTCTTACCACCCCCCCCCCCCCCCCCCCCCGTTCATGTTTCAGGTACTCAGGGTGATCGAGGCAAGCAAGCTGCGGAGTAGGAGCATGTTTGTAGCTGTGTTATCCATGTTTAGGATGTTTTAGTTTGTCGTGTCTCGGTCTATTTCTTTCCGCTGTTTTGTATTATATTTTTTTCGCGGTGATTTTTGGATATCGAGTTATTAATTAACTTCGAATCGCAAATTGATATTCCACCACCGATCTTTAATTTATCCGAGGGAAAGGGAAAAAGTTCGAAAAGACCCTATTTTTTAGAGATCAAGGTCCGGGGGTTAGTTATACGAAGGGAAGGTATTAGCACCCTAAGTATCTATAGTACTCTATAGGAACCTCTTGTTTTTATTTCTAACTTTGCGCTTTATTTTAATTTGCTTGTAAAAAAAAGTATAAGTGTGAGAATTAAAGTGATGATAAAAATGCTTAAAGAATGAAAAGAACAAAAATGTTTTTGTTGATTTTATTGATTGGAGAGACAAGCCTCATGCCTACGTACCCGAGGGATCAAACCACCGTAGTTCGGGGTAAAAACGGAGTAAATTTGTTTGTTTGATTTTAAAGTTTTGAAAATGCTTTTAAAGACCAAAAAGCCAAAAGTGGTAAAATGTGAGTTTGATTGATGTTAGTTTGTGAAGAAAGTCTATATGGTTAAATTGATTGAAATTTGATTATGAAATAAGACGCGAACACTTGGTTTAAAATCCAATGTTTTGTTGAGAAAATATTTTGAGTGATAAAAGACACTTGGTTTAAAATCCAAGGTTTATGCATGATTAAAAATGTATGAATGAAGAAAATGCACTTGGTTTAAAATCCAAGGTTTTTGCGAGAAAAAAGACACTTGGGTTAAAATCCAAGGTTTTAGCGATAAAAGAAGCCATTGGTTTAAAGTCCAAGGCACTTGGTTTAAAATCCAAGTTCGCGATAAAAAAAGAACTCTTGGGTTAAAATCCAAGGTTTTCACGATAAAAGACGCCGTTGGTTTAAATTCCAAGGCACTTGGTTTAAAATCCAAGTTTGCGGTAAAAAGACTCTTGGGTTAAAATCCAAGGTTTTAGCGATAAAAGAAGCCATTGGTTTAAAATCCAAGGCACTTGGTTTAAAATCCAAGTTCGCGATAAAAAGAAACGTTTGGTTTAAAGTCCAAAGTTTTGAAAAGTGTATGATGACAAAATATTTTGATGCTTGATGATGTTGAAAAGAGATTGTGTTGATATTTTTTTGAACGAGGTTTTGACCTCATTTTTGAGAATAAACTGACTAATTATTTAAAATGGAATGTTGGGTTAAAATTAAAAGGTAGCGCTAAAAGAATAATAACGTCGCAATAAGCCAATTAAGCGCGAAGACAATCCGTAATGATATTTTGATCAAAACGGTGTCTTTTCCCTCGGAATTTAAAATTACGCATATGGACGAAATGCGATAAAAAATAAATATGCATGAGATGCAATTTTTCATTTATGAGTACATTGGCCTAATCACACTCTAAAATCTTTGCAAGAAAATAAATATGAAATGATGCAAGAGAGGGGGTATGCTATGCACTTTTATTTAGAGTTTACATTTGACCTATTTACATCCTAAATTCAAGAACAAAAATAAGCGGCAATTAATAAGCGATAAATACTCAATATTGTGATAATAACGATATTACAAAAATAAAGGTAAAAAATGATAAATAAATGGATATAATGAAATAAATATGATATGCATGGATAAATAGCATAAATAAATAAATACGAAACTAAAAGATGAAAGTAAGCCTCGACATCATGCTTTACAAGGCTAAAAAATAGCTAAAATAGCTTATGCCCAAAAACACTTATCTCATAAGCTTAAAAATAAAATTAATTAACAAAATAAGCAAAGACATTAGATAATATTAACAAATCTAAATATCAAATAAATAGAAAAATAAATAAGCCTCAACATCATGCTCGATTGGCTGAAATAATAGCTAAAATAGTTTATGCCAAAAACACTTATCTCATAAGCTAAAAAAAATAAAATAAAATAAAAACAGGGGGGGTGTGAACATTAAAACGAAAATAAAAAGGGGTGTGAACAGCAGGAAAATAGTAAAACCCAGCCCAACAAGGGCCCAACTGTGTAAAAAAAAAAACCAGGATCCAATCTGGCCGTCTGATCCATCAGACGGCCCTGATCTAATTTTTGAAAAGGAAAGATATGAGCCATTTGATTAAGATCCGAAGGGTTCAGGCGCGCAGGTGCACCATAAGTCTGTGCACCTGCGCGCACAGGATCCGGGAGAAGTATAAAAGGAAAACCCTAAAATTTTTACACAGATTTCTCTTCTTCTTCTTTCTCTTCCGCCGTGAACCTCTCTCCCTCACCTTCTCTCTGTTTTTTCTTTCATTCATATTTTCAAAAATGTTTTAGCAACAAACTCAAACAAAATCAACTCATAAATCTAAATCTAAACCCAAAATAAACAAACAAAACCCCCCACGGACAAGATCGAATTGAAACAGAATGGAAATGGGAAGAAAACCTTCGCTGTTCGTCTTTGTTTTGGTTCTGAGTATGGGTTTGTTTTCGGTTTGATTTGAATCTCGGTTTTCTTCTTCTTTCTTCGCGGTTTTGATTCTGTTTTGTTTTGATTTGTTTCGATCTGGGTTTCGTGTTTGGTTGGTTTGCGGTTTGAATGATGATTAATGGTGAGGAAGATGGTTGATTCAGTTCTGGGTATGAATGATGATGGTTATGATGAATTTTTCGATGATGATTTGTGTATTGTTGATTTCTGGTTTATTGATAATGAACAGATGATGAAGATTTGAATCTGTATTTTGATTCTTATTCTTTTCTGGGTTTTTTATGATTTTTTTGTTGAAGAAGCTGATTTGTTTTTTTTTGTGCGGCTGTATGATCTCCCCCTCTTCTCTGATTTTTGCTTCTGATATATACTCCAAGCTAGGGTTTGAAAAAAAACTCAAAAGAGGGAACAAGGATCTGAATTGGGACAAACAAGTACAATTTTTTTTGCTTTCTGCAGAAAAAAGCACGCGCAAAGAGGAAGTTGACATTGGACAAATTTCAATTTTTTTTAATTAATTAAAAAGACAGAAAAAGAAATAAAGAAATAAATAAAAAACAAAATAAATAAATAATAATAATAATAAAACTGAATAATAAAAATAATAAAAGTTGGAAAAACAAAATAATAATAATAATAATAATAATAATAATGTAAATATAAATAATAAATGAACACAAAAATGAGGTATTTTAAAATACCTCTCTGCCGAAATTTCGTCAGAAACGAACAAAGAAAAAACCCGTCGTAAAAAGATGCGTAAAAGCGATTGGTCAAAAAATGGGGTATGACAATTGTACTATAGCACCTGCGTGTGCTTAAACAATACTCCATGTACTTGTGAACTTTATGTACTCGGTATTCAATTATGGACTTTGTAATATATTCTAGACAATGTATTATGGGGTGTTATAGGATGCATGTTTATGAAGTAAGAAAATGTGTGGTGTGACAAAAAATGGTCGCCCGGGCAAAAGAAGGGCTGCAAATGAGCTATCAAGTCGTGCATTTCTCCAGAAAGTGAGGAAATAAGGAGGTTTTGGATGGACAAACCGACAATACCATGACATTGGGCATCACGTTAAGGACCCTTATATATAAACCTCCGCAAGCAAAGAGGTTTGAAAGATAACCATACAACCAATTTAACCAACCAAGGAAAAATGGCACATTTCAAGTACATATAAAAAAAAGGGGTGATTTTTTTTCTCACAAAATAATAACAACATGAATGTTTTTTGCAAGTGTAATTTTCACATGTCCTCATTTTTAATTTCATTCTCAAATTTTAAATTATGATCAAAGAAAGAGTGGATCTAATCAAAAAGAAATTGTTAAGCACTTAAATGGTGAAATTATTTTAGAGCTTTTATAGATATTGGCACGAGAAATCTATTATTTATATGTTTACAAGTTTCTCTTTCATGGTCTTTTTTATAGGTGTCAATATGTGGCATTCTATAATGTTTTCAATTCCTATGTGGCTAACTATCAAGGCCTTTGCATATCCAACCAAGGCTTGCTAAGGGTCACAATTTTGATTCCCAGTGGCCACATTTCTTCAATTTTATTTGTATTTTATTCCTATTTCTTTTACACATTTGCCTAAATGTGCAAAGGGTCACAATTTCGATTCTTGGTGGCCACATTTCTTCAATTTTATTTGTATTTTATTCCTATTTATTTTACACATTGCCTAAGGTAGAAAGTAATTCACGGAGTATTTTTATTTTTTTTCCTGATAATTCATATTAGCATTTTTGTTTTATATAATTTGTATATAATTTAAAATAAGGTGGAATTAAGTGTGTCATAACAAATTCATATAATATATTAAAAAATTTGAAAAAATTAATACATATATTTTAATTGCTAATTTTTATGGATGTGTTAATACACACACTCATATTATTATGGGAGACCTATTTTTTTTGTAATTTTTACTGGACTTATATTTACACTCATATATCAATACATGAGACTTTATATTCATATTTTATATATCAATATAAACGCTATTTTTTTTAATAATTTATACGGGGACCGGAAAAGAAAATACCAATATTGTTGTGAATGAATAGTGATAGATCACAAAATTAGATCCTCTCATGCTATTATTGTTCTGCCCTTTATCCTTTCGGTAATTCAATGGTTGAATATCCACATGTAAAAAAGGAATATAACTGAAGAGAGAAAATAAATAAATAAATAAATAATTGGCCTAGATTAGAGCATAATAGGAGGTAAAAGAGGACGGACCGGAGAGGATTCAGATCTGGAGATCACTCTCAACCGGGTTCTATCTATTTAAAATATCTAAATGTGTATTATTTACATATTTAATTGATTAAATATAAAATAAATTTCACAACTAATTAGAAATTTTTATTTTTATTTTTAAAAATGATTGTAATTTTGTAATCATTAGTTCACTTAAATATAGTACTGTATATTGGTAAATCACTGCTTGCGAATCCAATATAAGTTATTACAAATAATAATCAATTCATTTTTTTAAAATGAACTGACTTTCATATATATATATATATATATAAAAATAATTACACATTAACAAAAGGTAGTCGGGCAACAAGCTGCGCCGCTAATCCTTTTTGAATAGTAAAGTGAACGCCTATATATCAAAATGAACGTGTATGTAATATCAAAGTGAACGCCTATATATTTTGTAATTTTATGAGGACATATATTTCTGCGGGGACTTATATTTCTACCCATATACTAATACATGACTATTTTTTTTAAAATTTGCACGGGGCCTATATTTATACTCATGTACGGGGTTTATTTTTTGTAACTTCTACAGAGTTATATTGCTACGGATGTTTTAATACGGGGCAAATGACCTATTTATTTATTTATTTATTTATCTTCTATGTTAATCACAAATGTCGCTTCTTAAAACACTCATCAATATTTATGCTTATTTTTTATATTGCTTGCAATTTTATTTTCTAAACAAGAGAATCATTTAAAAATATGGCTCACGGGGGAGGTTGATCTTCATCTGAAAAATAATATAAAAGTTATTTATTCAATTTTTTATGTTCATGAGATCTTTGCATTGTAGTAGAGACCGGTGAAAATGACTACGGGGGAGAAAATAACACGTCGTAAAAAACAGAGAGTAGATAAATTTCACTCTTCGTCAGGCCGCACTTCTCCATACATTGAATATTTAGATAAATTACATTGAATATATGAAATAAATTTTGTAGATAATTAATAAATAAAAAATATTAAAATTTTAATAATCCATATTTTTCAATGAAAATTAACCCGTGCAATGCACCGGTAAGTTATACTAGTTGAAATAAATGAGCGGAGGTCATTGCACTAATTTCCCCTTCATTTGAAATTAAAATAAATAAATCATATCACCTTAAATGGAAAAAAAGGGCATTTATGACGGTGTATGTATACTTTTTTTTGAAGCAAAAAAACTTACTGCATTTCATTAAAAATTAAATGTTCAATACAAAAGGGAATATTCTCAGATCTATGGAAGCTAGCTCAAGAATTGGCCGCCCTAGCAAGAGTATGAGCAACCAAATTCGCTTGCCTCCTAACAAACTTAACTAGGGATGACAAAAATATTCATACCCGCGGATATCCGCGGATAAAATCCGCCACGGACATGGAGCGGATAGTTTAATTGATATCCACGGGTAAGATAAATGGATATTTCAACTACCCGATAGTTAATGAATATAGATGCGGATTTGATGGTATCCGTATCCGCGGATATCCGTACCCGTTAGTAAACAAAAAAATTATAAAATATTCTTAGTTATCAAATATATATAAGAGCATTTTTCATTCTTTAGAATTTTGTGATGAACTTTGTTTTGATTAGAAATGAAATGAATGAAATTTTTTCTAAAGAGAAATGTAAGGATATTGTTATATTTTGGTGAAAAGAAGAAAAATAAATGTGTTGACTTTTGTTGTTAAATTGAAAGTGAAATGTATGAATGTTATTATGTGATAATAATATTTTTCTTGTTTCTTTAGAAAGAAGATAAACAAATTTCAAGTAATTAAAATATATTTTTTTTACAAGAATCACAAATTTTTTTAAAAAATTTATAATCCATGGATATCTGTGAATATCCACGGATACTTCAAAATCCACGGATTACCCGCTTGACGGATACCCACATGGATATGGAGTGGATATGGATATCGTATTTATCCAACGGAGCGGACATAGATATCATACTATCCGCCCCCACGGATATCCATTGACATCCCTAAACTTAACCTCAAAGTGTATAAAAGATGACATAAGACTAAGGATATCATGAACAATTGACAGAAAATCAGAGTTGTCTCTACGCTACATATGAATGACCTCTATCAATACTTATTTTTTTATTTGTAGCAATATATATACAATACTTATTACTGTTTGACATAGTCAAACTCACAAAATAAATTTCAAAATCATGAAGGAATATCTTGGATCTCTCTAAAAATCTTAATTAAAAAAATTGAATTTAGAAATGTTATAAAAAAACCCGAAATAGGAATCAATTAGAAGAGTTCAAAAAAGTTGTGATTCTTATTTTTTATAATACCATTAATTAAATTTACAAGTCAATTAATTGCACAAATTATTTTTTACGGTCATCAATTATAAAACTATAAATTGTTTTTGTCAAAAAAAAAAAACAACTATAAATTGCTATGAAAAAAGTCAGCTGTAATTATTGTAATTAATTTGAAATTTAAAATTATTAGTACTATTCCGTTTATAGATCAAATGCAGATGAACTATTTATATTACTTATGTGAATTTATTGTGAAAATTATATGAGAAGAGGAGTAATATGGACTTGTCACTCATGTGTATCATGTGTACAATTTCTTTGAAAAATAGGTCTTTAATAATATTATTATGGATTACGATCAAATGACACCAATGTGTCAAAATTAATTTGACACCAAATCTCATCCTTCATTTTAATTAATCTCAAGTTAGAATTAATCACTGAAATATTTAACATTATCAAATATCATGTGATTTGTTTCCCAAATGTTTCTATAAATAGCAGATTATGTATTTCCTAAATAGAAAGAAACATTTATTGTCATGATTTTCCTCCGTTTCTCTTAGTTTGGTAATGTGTTATCACGGTTATGAACGAAATTTTCTTGTGTTTTTGGACTCAGTTATGGGACATACTGGTCTTTATCTTGGATTCAAAAAAATTGGAGGACAAAACATTTAATCAATGTAGTGACTTCCACAAATCAAAGAATTTTCAAATGCACCGAAAAGATTCGAAATTGTTCAGAGGGATAAATATCCCTTATTAGGAATTATAAATACCATAAGTATGAATATCATATATGTTATTGTTTTGTAATCTCGAGAATTACCGGTTCTAGTAAATATCAATCACAAATCGACTACTATAAAACTTGTTTCCTTTAAAAAAAATTTTTTGGTACTAATTCACTTGCGGCTTCAAATAATTTTCAGCTATTATATTGTAACTATACTATATATATACTATGATGAAGAGCTACTGGGAATGCTCGTTCACAAAGTTTAGTGAGAGAATACAAAATCTTCTATTAAAAGAATCATTGGTGAGACAAATTACATGATATTTAATAATATTAATTGTTTTAGTGATCAATTTTAACCTTTAGATTAAATAAAATGATGGGAAGAGATTTGGTGTCAAATTAATTTTGACACCTTGGTGTCATTTGATCATAACTCATATTATTATAGATTTGTCGTTTAAAAAAAAAAAAAAGCCCCATAAATTTATATATGAATTCTTACATTTTTTTTCGTATCACCCGTAACAAATATCAAGTAATAAATACAGATTATACAGAGAAATGAATAATATTTTGCTTTCTTAAACAAAGTTTACAAAGAGAGATGAATAATATATTTTTTATCTTAAACAAATTTACATATGAATACTTTCTTATATTTTTCGTATCAGCATAACAAATATGAAGTAGTAAATATAGATTATAAAGAAAGATGAATAATATTTTGTCTTCTTTAAACAAAGTTTACAAAAAGAAATGAATGACATTTTTTGTCTTCTATATTATTAGTAAGATGACACGAGTAAAGAAAACAAATACAATTTTAGATTCCATTTCGATTCAAATGAAGACGGTATATCATAGAGAACAATTTTAGATTCCATTTCAATTTTAGATTCCCTTTAATGAAGGTGGATTAGGCATTAGATCTTTGTCTAAAGTTAATGAGGCTGTTAATCTAAAATTGTGTTGGGAGCTCATTCAGTCTGACATGCAGTGGGCAAAGTTCTTACGTTCTAGAGTTTTAAAAGGTTCCAATCCTATTTCTTATCACATCTTTTCTTCTGTTTGGAGTAGTGTTAAACATAAGTTCTATGATATTTGCTCAAATTCTTCTTGGCAAGTAGGTAATGGTGAAATGATCAATTTCTGGTTAGATCCTTGGTGTGGAGATCCCCTGGTTCATTCTCTTAATATCCCTCAGCATCTGCATCCTTTACTTAAAGCTAAAGTAAAGGATTTTATTGATAATAACAGATGGAAGATTCCTACTTGTCTTTTATTAGCATATCCTGCTTTCCAATCCTTAACTGACAATATCATTATTCCTCTAAGAGAAAAAGAGGACAAGTTTTTTTGGAAACATTCACATGATGGTGATTTAACCATGAAGGATTCTTATTCATTTCATTGTTCTGATGGCCAACATTTAAGCTGGACTAAGACTGTTTGGAATTTATATATACCTCCCTCAAAGTCCATGGTGGTTTGGAGAAGCTTGCAGCATAAACTACCTACTGATGATAGTCTTGCTTTAAGAGGTTGTCATCTTCCTTCAATGTGCAGTCTTTGTGAATCTGAAATGGAAACAAATGATCATTTATTTTTGACATGCCGATATGCTCGAAACATTTGGAACTGACTTGGCTCTTGTCTAAATGTCAATTGTCAGTTTAATGAATTACTTGAGACATTTAATTTATGTAACTCAAGATGGTCTCCTTTGTGTAATTTGGTTGTAGTAGCAGCTATTATTAATTGTGTCAACTTCATTTAGTACGCTAGAAATCAAACAAGATTCAATGATAAGAAAATTAATTGGAGATCTATCATTAACCTTATCATTGCTGCAGTCTCTTTGTCAGGAAACAACTCCTGCCTGAAAGCTTATTCAAACATTCATGAATTTGTGCTCCTCCAAAAGTTTCAGGTAAAATTGAAATTTGGCAATGCTCCTAGAATCAAAGAGGTTATTTGGCAGCCACCTATCTTAAACTGGATTAAATGCAATTGTGATGGTGCTTCATCGGGTAATCCAGGGATCTCTGCTTGTGGAGGTATCTTTAGAAATGCTGAGTCTTCTTTCTTAGGTGCTTATGCTTTTAATATTGGTGTGACCACATCTCTAAATGCTGAACTGATTGGTGCTATGATTGCTATTGAAACTGCAGCCAGAAAAGGTTGGTCTCATCTTTGGTTAGAGTCAGATTCTATGTTAGTAGTACTTGCTTTTTCCTCTGGTAAAATTGTGCCTTGGTCTCTAAGGAACCGCTGGGATAATTGTTTACTGCTGATTTCCAGAATGAATTTCTATGTTTCGCATATATACAGAGAAGGAAATCATTGTGCGGATAAATTGGCTAATTTAGGCTTATCTTTACTAGGTTTTACTTGGTGGGACCTTGTTCCTCCTATTTTGCAAGGAGATTTTGGTAGAAACCGTCTTGGATTGCCCTATTTTAGGTTCTGCTAGTGTTTCTTTTTCCGAGGGTTAGGTTGTTTGTCCCCCCTCTTTTCTTGTACTCTCTTTTTTTTTTTTTATATTATCAATATATCTTGAGGGCTTGCTTCTCCAAGCAAGTCTCTTTTATTGAAAAAAAAAAAAAAAAAAAATGAAGACGGTATAAATAAAAAATATAGCAAAAAATTTTATATTGCAAACATCATGAGTACATGAAATTTGGGTCCGGTTAGCTTATGCACCGTGCATAAGCCCAAGATAATTGCTTAGCACACCCCGTCCATTGCTTCGTACACCCCAACAGATCCCTCACCCACGTGCGCAAGGTTCACTTTCAGAAAACAAATCGCTCGTTCATCATCAAACAAAACTCGCTCCCTCTTCGCCGTCGTCGTCGCCATTAACGCCTTCCATCTTCAACGTCGCCGTCGTTCATCATCAGTTCATCACATTTCATCATCTTCACCGTCGCCATAATTCAAAATCATTCATCATAGTTCATCATCATTCATCACCATATACATAATTTGAACGAACCAAACACAAAATGGTGAAAAGAAAACAGGTTAGAGCTAGATTTTTACTTCAATTTTGGGAATTAGGTTTTATTTTGGTTTGATTATTTTCTAATTTCACAAGATTAAAACCATTGGATGTACTAAATGGTTTCCTAATTATATTTTGGGAACTAGGTTTGATTATTTTGGAATTGTGGATTATTACTTATATGTGTATATGTTTGAACTTTTGTATACTTGAATGGTTTCCACATTTGAGGATTGAACTGTGTTTGTTGATAATAGTGTATGCTTTTGTGGTTTTAATTAATTAGTGAGTTATGTCTGTGTTGTGTTTGATTAATTGACTGAACCAAATGTAGCTGAACTAGAATATATGCTTGAACGTGGCTTCTGTTGGGATCAATAATCATATTGCTTCTGTTGTGCTTTTTGATCTTTTGCACTTATTGTAAATATAAGATTATGAAATATTAAAACAATATTGCTTCTGTTGTGCTTTGTGATCTTTTGCACTTATTAAAACCTTAATGTTGTGCAGCTACATTTGGTTCAGTCAAATTTCTAGCTCATATTGCTTTTGTTGTGCTTTTTGATCTTTTGCACTTATTGTAAATATAAGATTGAACAATAATGCATCCTTGAAGTATTTTGATTTGAAGGGCCTAATCTCTTATTTTGTTTGATCTGTTTTTAGATATTTGGTTCCTCGAGATATGTCTGTTGGGCAGTTTATTCACATTTGAAGTAATAGACTACGTTTGACTCCTGGGAAAGCTCTGTTTATTTTTGTCAAAAACACGCAGCCTCAGACTGGTAATGCATTTTATATTATCACTATAATCTTGGTTAGATGAATTGGGATGACTTCTCTAAAGTGAATAATATCAAATGTTGACGAATAAATCAATGGTTTATATCAATCATATGTAATGCATACCAAATTATGGATGATTGAAATATCAGCTATTGATTTTCTCGTTTTACTACTACTCACCTTAGGTGTGTCAAATCTTGTCTTATTATATGGAAGCTAATATGTCTTATTTGTGTCTTTGCTATTCCATCTACAACTAGTCTTATGAACTCCATCTACCAAACTTACAAGGACGATGATGGGTTTCTGTATATGTGTTACAGCAGTGAGAAAACATTTGGTTAACTTGGTTGAATAAATTTCATTTGATGATTAATTCCTTCAAGTCTTTCTCAATTGTGTATTGTTATTTGTAAATAAATTCATTACATGATGTACTTGTATGTATAACATGACAATACCTGATTCTTCAGTGTAAACAATGATTTGATGCACTTTAAATAAAGTTCATATTGTAAATATTTAGACAGCCATTTTTCTTCTTTGTGTTATGTATACCCAATTAGAATATAGACATGTACATAAATTGAACCTTGTTACACTCATAGAAAACAGGATTAAGAATGTGTAATGGATTTGTAGAATTCACAAGAGCGCTACTGCTAATTTTCTTTAATTCTTTGATTTATCCTAGGCTCCACTGCAACTGCTTTCTTTAATGACACATATATGCCTTAAAACAATCTCAAGACAATGCATCAACCACCCCAAGAACTGTAACTTCAACATCTACCAAACATTCAGGTTTCAGTGTTATGAAGTGTGAACCCTTAATGCTGCAGTTTGAAGACTCGGCACCAACCTTCAGCCTTGGACTATCGCAGTCGGACGACTCGAAACCTCCATTAGTTGAAGATACTTCTCCTCTCTTCGAATCCAACACATTTTAATTTTTCTCAGCTTAATTATAAATGCATTTGAAGGACATTAACTATTAAGCAGACCCATTTGAAAATTATCTCAATTTTGAAAAAATCTCTGGCCACTTTTGAAAATTAATTTTTCTTTTGTGTGCCTCTAGCAACTCTTGATTTTCAATATTATAATTTTATAACCTTGGTTTTCAGACTTATGATTTTCAATATTATAACCATGGTTTTGAATATTATTAGTCTGTGATGGATTTGTACACTGAAACCAAGGTAATCAGAACCGGACCGGTCATCGAACCGGCGAGCTTACCGGTTCAAGGTTCAAGTGGTCGGACCGAGGTTCAACCGGGTCGGGCCGTTTTTAATTAAATATATATTTTAATTAATATATCAATAAAAATATATAAATAATTACTCAATATTCTCTAGTTTCACACAATAAAAAGATAAAATATCATAAAGTCAATATAAAATAAAAAAATTTGTACATCTGTACTATAGATAAAGAGGATAGATGAGTTTGGGGTGACTTTTTCATAATGACAAGATTGCCCTTCACTAATAGATAAAGAGGATACATGAGTTTCCAAGATTGTCCTTAACTTCTACTTAAAATAACACAATAGTAACTGCATAATTTACTTTCTACACTAACTACCTCTCTTTTTAGGCGCGTAAGTTAGACACAGGTAGGCGCGGAACGCGCCTGCCTGGCCCGCTAGTTAGACATAAAATTGCTAATATTTATTGACTATTTTTTTATAATAATATTTATTGAGTATTAAATTTAGAAGCAAAATATCAATTATCAAAAAAACTTTAGGCTAAAAAAAAGCATAATATTTTAACAAAAATGTGACAAAAGGTTGTTTTTCCTTAAAAAAAAAAGTATGAGGTTTCTTATATATTTTAGTTTTATATATTTATTTTGGTTATTATAAAAAAATTACGCATGTATATATTTATTTGGGTTACTAAAAAATTAGTTTAACTGGCCCAAGCCCACCATTACCTAACCCTAAATTTGCAATGTTGAGCTAAATCCTATTAAGCAGCCTCTGTGCAGAAAATGAAAAGACATGGCTATCTCTCAGTGTCAACAACAACAACATTCATTCATCAGTTTTCTCAAAACAAAAAAAATATTGACTCACTCAGTATCATTCATCTATCTTCAAATTTTTCTTGTTTCTAACAACATTCAACCTCTATTTTCTAATTATAAATTCAATTTCTTGTTAAATCTCATGAGGAATTTTATTCTCTGTGTTCTTCTTTCTTCTATTTTTTTTTTTCTTTTCTTTATTTCTTCTGAATATTATGGTTTGAAAGAATCAAAATCAAATCAATTTTGATATGATCTGTTTACAATAAAACTTCAAAAACTTGATTCAACATGTGAAAACTTCAAAAACTGATCTGCTTCCATCCTCTTGCGTGTTTGTGCGTCTGATTTTGGAGGTATTTGATTTTTTCAATTAAAAAAAAAAGCTGAAATGATTTCACTTTCACAAGATTAAAAAAAAAATAGGCCAGACCGTCAAACTGGCCGAACCGGCCGGGTTACCGGTTTTACGCCGGTTTAAACGTTTTTCTGCCGGTTCGCCTGCAGAGCGATTTTAAGCACTGGCTGGACCAGAGACAGGTCCGGTTCCCGGTTCGACCGGCCGGTCTGGTTCTGACAACATTGACTGAAACCATTACTCTTGTTAAATGGTTTCAGTTACATATACACTTTTGAAAAAAGGTTTAGGAACTTCCATTAGTTGAAAGACACTTCTCCTCTATTCGAATCCAACACATTTTAATCTTTCTCAGCTTAATTATAAATGCATTTGAAGGACATTAACTATTAAGTAGACCCATTTGAAAATTATCTCAATTTTGAAAAAACCTCTCGCCACTTTCGAAAATTAATTTTTCTTTTGTGTGCCTCTAGCCACTCTTGATTTTCAATATTATAATTTTATAACCTTGGTTTTCAGACTTATGATTTTCAATATTATAACCTTGGTTTTGAATATTATTAGTCTGTCATGGATTTGTACACTGAAACCATTACTCTTGTTAAATGGTTTCAGTAAGTTATACACTGAAACCATTACTCTTGTTAAATGGTTTCAGTTACATATACACTTTTGAAAAAAGGTTTAGGAACTTCCATTAGTTGAAAGACACTTCTCCTCTCTTCGAATCCAACACATTTTAATCTTTTTCAGCTTAATTATAAATGCATTTGAAGGACATTAACTATTAAGCAGACCCATTTGAAAATTATCTCAATTTTGAAAAAACCTCTCGCCACTTTCGAAAATTAATTTTTCTTTTGTGTGCCTCTAGCCACTCTTGATTTTTAATATTATAATTTTATAATCTTGGTTTTCACACTTATGATTTTCAATATTATAACCATGGTTTTGAATATTATTAGTCTGTCATGGATTTATACACTGAAGCCATTACTCTTGTTAAATGGTTTCAGTAAGTTATACACTGAAACCATTACTCTTGTTAAATGGTTTAGTTACATATACACTTTTGAAAAAAGGTTTAGGAACTTCCATTAGTTGAAACACACTTCTGCTCTCTTCGAATCCAACACATTTTAATCCTTCTCAGCTTAATTATAAATGCATTTGAAGGACATTAACTATTAAGCAGACTCATTTGAAAATTATCTCAATTTTGAAAAAACCTCTCGCCACTTTCGAAAATTAATTTTTCTTTTGTGTGCCTCTAGCCACTCTTGATTTTAAATATTATAATTTTATAACCTTGGTTTCCAGACTTATGATTTTCAATATTATAACCTTGGTTTTGAATATTATTAGTCTGTCATGGAGTTGTACACTGAAACCATTACTCTTGTTAAATGGTTTCAATTACATATACACTTTTGAAAAAAGGTTTAGGAACTTCCATTAGTTGAAAGACACTTCTCCTCTCTTCGAATCCAACACATTTTAATCTTTCTCAGCTTAATTATAAATGCATTTGAAGGACATTAACTATTAAGCAGACCCATTTGAAAATTATCTCAATTTTGAAAAAACCTCTCGCCACTTTCGAAAATTAATTTTTCTTTTGTGTGCCTCTAGCCACTCTTGATTTTCAATATTATAATTTTATAAACTTGGTTTTCAGACTTATGATTTTCAATATTATAACCTTGGTTTTGAATATTATTAGTCTGTCATGGATTTGTACACTGAAACAATTACTCTTGTTAAATGGTTTCAGTAAGTTATACACTGAAACCATTACTCTTGTTAAATGGTTTCAGTTACATATACACTTTTGAAAAAAGGTTTAGGAACTTCCATTAGTTGAAAGACACTTCTCATCTCTTCGAATCCAACACATTTTAATCTTTCTAAGCTTAATTATAAATGCATTTGAAGGACATTAACTATTAAGCAGACCCATTTGAAAATTATCTCAATTTTGAAAAAACCTCTCGCCACTTTCGAAAATTAATTTTTCGTTTGTGTGCCTCTAGCCACTCTTGATTTTTAATGTTATAATTTTATAAACTTGGTTTTCAGACTTATGATTTTCAATATTATAACCTTGGTTTTGAATATTATTAGTCTGTCATGGATTTATACTCTGAAACCATTACTCTTGTTAAATGGTTTCCGTTACATATACACTTTTGAAAAAAGGTTTAGGAACTTCCATTAGTTGAAACACATTTCTCCTCTCTTCGAATCCAACAAATTTTAATCCTTCTCAGCTTAATTATAAATGCATTTGAAGGACATTAACTATTAAGCAGACCCATGTGAAAATTATCTCAATTTTGAAAAAACCTCTCGCCACTTGCGAAAATTAATTTTTCTTTTGTGTGCCTCTAGCCACTCTTGATTTTCAATATTATAATTTTATAAACTTGGTTTTCAAACTTATGATTTTCAATATTATAACCTTGGTTTTGAATATTATTTGTCTATGATGGATTTGTACACTGAAACCATTACTCTTGTTAAATATTATACTTTTGTTAACCCATTAATATTGACTATGAGGGTGAAAAAAAAACAAGAATATCGATCATAAACCATTAGTCTTGTTAAATTGTTTCAGTTTTGTTAACTCATTAATATTGACTAATGTTATACACTAAAACCATTAGTCTTGTTAAATGGTTTCCGTTTTGTTAATCCATTAATATTGACTGAAGTTATACGCTGAAACCATTAGTCTTGTTAAATGGTTACAATATGTTATACACTGAAACCATTATTCTTATTAAATTGTTTTAGTTTTGTTAACCCATTAATATTGACTATGAGGGTAAAATAAATTTTTTAAATCCTTAAAATTGGAAAATTATAAGTGAATGTAATATAACATTATTATTGTTAAATGGTTTTAAATAAAGATTATACGCTGAAACCATTACTCTTGTTAAATGGTTTTAAATAGATTTTCTAATGGTTTCAGTGTATAACATGTTAAAACCATTAGTCTTATTAAATGGTTTCAGTGTTGTGCCCATTAATATTGACTATGAGGGTAAAATAGATTTTTTAAATCCTTAATATTCAAATGTGATAAATATTCAAACCATTATTCACAACATATGGTACACACTTAATCACAAATGCATTTCCATTTTTGCATTGTCAACATTAATTTTCATTTTGAAAACAAAATTTGGAGATAAAAGAAAATTGAAGAGGGAATAAAGAATAAGATTTGCATAAACTAGAAATAACTCAAACAAACTGAATAAAAACTAAAAATTACTGCAGAGTTTCTTAGCTCATGCTGTGAAATGTGAGAATCAATGAAATTGGATTGTATCGCAAATTTTTATTGATGGTAACTAGTTTTCACACATTACAAGCATCTTTAACCTAGTAATTGAAAGACTCCTCCCACTTCCAAAAGAACTCATGAATCATATCATCTACTTCATCCATAAGAGATTGACAAAAGACATCTTAATCCATACAGCAACACCGTAACAAATCTTTGACAAGTTTGAATTTCTAAGAAATTATTAAAAAATCTGAAGAGTCTTATGATTGCAACTATATGCCCTCTGAAATTTGATTGCATGTATATTATTAGTCAAATGGTCTCCCTTCAAAATCAGGTTCTAATTGTTGAAAGTTGTCTTGAGGCAACTTGATCAAGAGAGCTAGACCTGAAAGAATAATTGAACAGACGATCAAATATTAATAACTTCGGTTTTATAACTAATGTTTTAATTAATGTGTTCGAAACTGGATCGAACTGGACGGTTTAACAAAGAACCAACCAATTTGTCAGTTGGTTTGATTCTAGTTACATTGCAGTCTAGTTAAACCTTATTGAACCAATTGAATCATGACTCAGAGGTTTCACATGTTTGATCTTTGATCAAGTTTTTAAAACATTGGTTATAATATAATTATTATGGTTACCTTCAATAACTTTATAGAGAGTAGATCACCATCTATCTCTAGGAATATGATATTGAGTCAATGTCCCTTCTATAGTTTCATCGTGCTTTCCTTCTAGAACTTCTTGAAGTGTAATTACCGCGTCCTTTGTTGATTATTTTCCAAGACCCTGTGAACATGTAACAAACATTAGCATAATAATAATAAGCATTAAACCTGCAATATCTAACATTTTTTAATATAGCATCAAAATTAATGTTGTCCAACACATACAGATCCTCCAAGCTAGCAATATCACCAATTTCTGTGGGAATTGGACCACTTAACCCGTTTCCCGAAAGCGACCTAAATCATAGCAACAGTAGTACATTGATCACCTGAAACACAAAAACATGGTAAATAATAAAAGCCACTTAGGTAAAGTTTAAAATGTTTCTTATTCTTAATGCATACTTATGGAAAATTGCTATCTATCACAATGCTTTTTTTGGCACACTTGATTTATCAATGTGCATTTTATGCAGTTTGCTATAATGACAGCGAAACGATAAATTTATGAACACGCAAAGAAAAAGATGAAGGACCAGAGGAAGTTCCAGCCAGTTTGCTATAATGACACGAAATAATGCATTAAGCATGCTCGACTTTCCTGCACCAGTTCTTCCAACTACACCTATCTTCTCAGTTGAAGGCACTACAAAGGACAAACCATGCAGGACCAGAGGAAGTTCCAGCCTATACCTCAGAACAACATTCTCAAACTCAATTGATCCTTTCCGTAAAAGATGACCTATAACAGGTTCTTTTTCACCTATAATTGCCTTATGAAGTGCAGTGAAGCCGTCCTGTTGATCAAATTATCTTATTTATGACTAGGCAAACACTAGGTAAAAATTGACATACAAACGCACCTTACCTTATCAAGGAAATCAATATCACAACCATTTTCAACAAGCTTGTCCATGCTATAAATCTGCAATGATAAGGCGAGGGAGTGCAACAGGCCCCATTTTTCTTGAATGCATGAAAATAAGAGATTAAGTGTAGATAAGAAAGCAGGGAAGTACGATAGACAATGCAGAGTTACAAACTTACAGATGGTATTTTTTCCAAGTTAGGAGTCACATTTTGTTGCAATATTTCTCTTTCTTCTGGCTCCAAAAGCTGTTCAACCTCTGCATTAATAAAAGTATTTACTTATAGTTCAAGACTATTGTAAAATGTCAGAAGACATTCTACAATTTATTTACCAACCATCTTTCAATGCTTTCTTTTTAATCTATTGGACATAAGCAACAATTATGATCTTATTAAAGCTTAAAAAACCATTTGAAAGTAGAAATTACAAAACAAAAAAGGAGAAATATTTAAGGCAATATTTTGTAAATCGGATTGACCATCAAATTTGTAAACCTTATGATTCAGTCTTGCACCATGCACAATCATTTTGTATCCTTTGGAAGAACAGCATTCTCAAACCAAGCATATGTTGTTACAACTCACAAGCAAACAAATAAACTACATTGGAGCATATAGATGAGTTTGGACCCAAATTGACATGATAATTCAAAACACAAACACAATTGGAGAAATTGAATCATAAACACAAACACAATTGCAAGAAATTGAATCAAACCTAAACACAAACACAATTGAAATCAAAACACAATTGTAAATAGATTACCCACTGAAATCGACAAGGGACGGTGGCGGTGAATCGTCGCCGTTTGTAGTTGCACAAAATCGTATTTGAGAGACGAAGAAGAATTGAGAGTTTGTAGTTGCGGTGGCGGAGATGGAGAAGACGAGAATCACGACGGAGAGCTTCAGACGGAGAAGACGAGAATCACGACGGAGAGCTTGAGAGTTTGAAACGGAGAAGACGAGAATCACGATACAGAGAAAGTGGAGAGCTTGAGATCGTGTGATCATAACACGTGTCATACAAAAATCCATGATCGAATGGCTGTAATTTACTCATCGAACCACCTGAGAATAATTAACAAAAATCCTGAAACACATATATAAATGAAAGTAAAAGTTAGTAGAATTAAGGTTAGGAAATTCTTGAAAAAAAGAAGAAGAAATAAGGTTAGAAAGTCGTAGCACTGCTAAAATACTGATGAATGGTTATGAATAATGTTGATTGACTATGTGCCTTTATATAGGTATATAAATTCAAAAATTCATTGAATGATTTTGATTCATCGTATGATTTGATTATGATTTGAAATCTTTTCATTTAATTGATTTTGACTATATATGTGCTTATTTTCACTACAATTGAATTGATTGTAATAATTACTAATTAATGGGATTGTTTGAAGATGAAGATGAATATTTTCTTTTTGTAGAAATTTAAACTGATTACTTGAGAGAGAAAATAGGAGAATCCACACAATTACTGTGGACATTAAATACGATATCATTTTCCTTAATAAGTTTGGTGAAAATAATGACATTAAATATGAAATGCATGAGAATGAACTTTTATTGTTGGAATGCCACGTGTACAATGACATTTGAAAAAAGGCTCCTAAATAATATTATTACAGATTACAGATTATAGATTATAGATTCTATTAAAACTCTACGATCCTCAACAATTTCTAAATAATTCCCATGAAATGCTCCCTCCCTAAGGCTATCTTTGGATTGATGAAATATAATGGAATGAAGCGGAACGGGATAGACGGGAGTGGAATGGAATAAATCTTTCATTCCATTGTTTGAATATTTTAAAAATGAGAGGAACACAATCGAAGGTAAGTGGTTGTATGAGATGAAATTCATTCCATCCTATTTCATTCCATTATTATTTTTCAAATCCAAACAATGAAACATTATTCTATTTCATTCCGCTCCATTCCATTATATTACATAAATCCACACAGAGCTTAAAATAAAATATTAAAAAAATGTTTATACACTTAATTAAAAATAACTAACGAAAATTGGGGTGTTACACTTCTCTCATGAATACCCAACAGAAAAGTCGTGGTGTCACCGTCAATCCAATTTGTCGCAGCTCCTCGGCGAGCTTATCTTCCTCAATGAAATTGTCGCTGAAATCCTATTGCTTACGATCAAATTTCTGATGCAAATGAAGTGCGTGAGCATGTCTTGGAAAACCCTAATCTCCGATCCCACATTCATCAAAATAGACCTTAATGGATCTTCACCAAACTCACACATATATATATATGTAGTCTTTATTAGTGAAACTTTTGTGCACTTACCCCTCAGTCGTCTACTAGGAAACCGTTTAATCACCCTTCCTAAGGATTCTTACTATTATTCAATGACAAAATCTCAACAATAGTCCTTGTCACTTAATTGATAGTTAGGATCCTTGGGAAGGGTGATCAAACAATTTTCTAGTAAATGGTCAAAGGGGGAAATGTACAAATATTTCATTAATAAAGACTACAAATATGTGTGGCATTCATGCAAATATATTAAGGTGCGTTTTTATGAACGTGAGATCGAAGATAAGGATTTTCCAAGACTTACTCATACACTTCATCTGCATCAGATATTTAAGAATAAGCCATGATGGAATTTCAGTGATAACTTCATCGCGGGGATAAGCTTGTCGGGGAGTTGCGACATATTGGATTGACGACGATGCCATAATTTTGGTGTCTAGTTATCCGTGAGACTGACACTGATATAACCATAACCTAACACACTAATATTGATGAAATAGATGTTCTGCAACTGCACAACTTAGGTTTGTTTTTATAGGGAAAATGACCCAATGTGTGTACTGTTTTGGTCAAAGATTTGTCATATTATGCTAGTACTGTTTTGGTCAAAGATTTAACATATAACTATATAACTATATATCATTGTTTTGGTCAAAGATTTAATATATAACTATGTTTATCATTATTTTGGTCAAAGATTTATACAATATTAATTTTGGTTAAATATTTGTATCATATTTGTTTTGTTTATAGACGAAAAATCATACACAACTGCTAAATATCGAGTTTGAATCTAAGGGAAAGTTTTCGGCTTAGCATTGTCAATTGAGTTAAGTTTTACAAATCGAGCCACTATTTTTAATGATACACAACAATGGTGATTGATTTTAATTGTAAAAAAATATTAAACTTATTTATTTTTTTAACTATATCAAGAGCGTCTAGACATTGGGGAAAAACTAGATACCTCAATTTTGTTGGAACCCTAATCACCCCATTATGTGTCTATAGCTTATAAACGTATAAATAAAAGAAAAATTATATACAGGGGGACTTCACCTTTCCAAACAAAAAAAAGTAAAAATATCGGTTAAAACGATAGCAAGGGAGACCTAGTTTGTCCCTTGAGAACTCATTCCTAATACAAGAGGGAATGTCATCAAACCATAAGAAATTATTAATAGTATGACCATGGTTCACTAATTTGTCAGTGCACGCATAACCTTCACGAAAAATATGTAAGAAATAGATGTTTAAGCCAAGTATTAAGCAATTACTCAATCTGTTATATATGTTCCAAGGGACAACATAATGATCCCTAAAATCTCAAGAGTAAGTAATGAGTCACTTTCAATCCAAATGTTATGCCATCCTTTTATGCTAGCAAATAAGTTGATTACAAATCGCACAATCAAGTCTGATCGCCACAAACTCGTTTCCCACACGTTCGTTGGCCCAGGTAAAGTGAACGCCAATAGTAGTCAGATGAGTAATTTGATTAGAGTTGGTCCATAACAAGAAATCTTCACAAGAGTTTGGGGGATAGGTGCTTCCCCTGCTTTCCGTGAGCCCTGAGAACAACATTAAAATCCTCCACAAAAATCTAAGGCCTGATGAATGATGAGTGGAGCTTTGTCAAGTCCACCCACAACTTTATGTGCACTAAATAAGACGTCCAAGCATAAACAATAACATTGTAAATCAAGGATTGTTCGGATTACAACTCAAGCACAATACATTTGTCTGATGCAAACACCAGTCGAGGTTGAACTCTTTTACTCCATAAACCCCATAGATTAGGAATATGTCCACCTCTGTTATTCACACCATAATTAATAACATTAAGATGTTTCCAATATCACAACATAACTTGATTGATAGAAATCATTGGCTCCGTCACAAAAATAAAGGTTTATGCGTGGCACAAAAAATCTTCAAGACAAACTTTTTCTCTAGGTTGCCTATACCCCGTAGGGTCCAATAAAAGAACTTCATAAAGAAAGATGAGGAGTATCACCCTTCAAATGGGTGTCGTAAGGTTTCCCAGCACTGCGTGTTTTCTTGATGTTATTTTTCTTTTGCTTAGAGACGTAAGTCGTGAACGACTATTCTTGTTCTTCCATATTCACCCAAGATTTTCTAATAATTTGCATATCCTTGTGGACCACCAAAGATAGCTCTCTATTTTGAGTATCCCACATATTACAAGAACCTGAAGGCGTCTCCAGAATGACACTGTCAGTTGTCATGTCTGCATTTGTTGCATTTGTTGCATCATCTATGTCTATCATAGGTGTGCCAGCTGTAGTTTTGGAAGTGATAGGAACTTGTATTACCACTTGTCGGGAACAAGTTTGATTCTATAACTATAATCTTAAGTTTTTATGATAACAAATCATAAAGAATTTTTTTGTACATTAATCGTATTACTAAGTGTGCAAAAATTCAAGTAAAGAAAATTGATTCTGGTCTCTGAAAAATGTGAATTTGGACTCGAGAAATACTGACTATGGACTTTAGATAAGTTATGCTCAACGCTTCTGCAAAACACTACAGAATCACTCTGATGGTTAAAACTTCAAATTCCAAGACTCTAAAGTGTGATAAAATCTGACCAAGTTTCAATTAAATTCAAATAAGAAGTCAAATATGAATTCAGAAAAATATATTTGAAGAGAATCCAATGGAATTAGTACAATCACACACCAAAAGGAAATATTTTTTTAAAAGGATAAACAAGGTGAACCATTATGGAATGTACTATCAACGGATATCCAAAGAATTCACCACTACCTCGTGCCGCAATTTACAACTATGAGGAGAAAGAATAGTTTTCAATTATCTCTTCTCAACGTTACAATTTACAAACGTATTCATTGAGAAAATTCATTGAACAACTCACTATCAAATACACTTTGTAAACTTTGTATTTCACTTTGTGTATATGCTTTTTAGAAGCAATTCTTGTAAATACAAAACACTTTGTAATTCAACTTTGTTGAAATCCTTGAAGGGATAGATTTAGTCAGCTGTCTCAAGAAATCATTGACTTTGGTCATTGAGTTTTTGAGTTTGTAATCTTCTTTTATCAGTGAATTAAGTCTTTGTAATAAGGCAAACTCACTCTGACGAGTGGACTGGAATAGCCTAGTTAACGGTGAATCAGTAAAAAAATTATGTGCTGATCTTATCTTGTTGTCCTCTTTGTATTGTGTTTGTTTTTGGGAGAAAAAGTTTTTAATCTAGAAAACCAATTCAACCCCCCCCCCCCCCCAATTGTGTTTCTGGAACCTTCACAACTATATTGTCATCACTAAAATCATCATCACTATTGTTAACTCTCGGTTCATTGTTGTTATTGTCTGTTTCATGATCAAGTACCAGTTCAAGGATGGTAACCATCGATTCTTGCTTGGTAATTGTCGGTTATCTTTTTCATTTACCTTGTCTTATTCTTGCGTTATCGGAATCCCTTCCATGCTCTCAACAAAAAAAGTTGTGTGCTTATCTGTTTATTTCTCAATGGTGGCATGCATATATGTGTTGCCTTTCTCAACATAGATAGACTTTATATTTAGCTTGGGAACAATAACACTAACCAAATCAATCCTAATATTGATATGAAGCACACAAACCATAAAACTCGAATTTTGCATAACACAACATAGAACAACTATCACCAGCGGTACGTCAGAGCAGAAAATCAACTGTTAGAAAGATGACGACACATGAAAAAAATTGATTATAAACTGGTGAACATAACAACCCTATAAGGAGTTTCATGTTGAACACAACGACCCTTAATTTTTTTTACCAAATCCGTGTTTTTTCAAGTTCCTGATTATAATTTTTTTTTTACCAAAAAACAAAAATGAAAAAGATAATTTTTTTTCGAGCTCTGTCAATGTCTTTGGAGGAAGGTAAATGTTATTACCTTTGTTATGCAAAGTATTTCCTGCCTTGGACTTGGACACCATCTCCTCAACCTAAATTTTTATTATAAAAAAAAAAAAAGAAAGATAATTTTTCTTTTGCCAATAAAAACAAAAAAAAATAATTAAAAAAAGAAAAACAATAAAATAAGAACATGCAATCTGTGTCGACACCCCAGCACACTACAAACAGACACTGAACTCATCAGCTGACTTTACTTTACCTCATTTCTATACAACTTTCCTGTTCATTCATTCATCAAATTCAACTTCAATCTCTCACAATTCTCCAACTTTTCTACAGATTCTAATGAACTTTCTATGTCAATGAAGCTCTTGCACTTTCCTCAACCGATCACTAACATAACACTGTATTTCTCTCTCTCTGATCATCCTTAATATTGATACATATGCTGTTATTTTTTCTGAGTTTTTATGTTTTTTATGGTGTTTGCTTTTTTGGGTATCTGGGTTTCTCTGTAAACCTTCAAAATCTTAGCTTTATGTGTTTTGAATGTTAAGCTGAAAAGTTCCCATGTTGAAATTTTCTGATACAAAGCCATGAATACAATAAGGATATACACACCCTTTTGTGCTTTGAGGATCTTGATTTGTTCATCAGAGTAAACAAAATTGTGTTTTTTTAATGGATGAAATATTCTGAACTTGAGTCATGCTGTTTTGCAATGTTTTTAGGATGTCTGAAACTTAGGTTAGTAGGTTTTCTTTGGCGTTAACCCTCTGGTTCTCAGGGGAAGGGTGCCCCGGTAATCTAGAGTTCGGCCGGGAGGTAAGTAAAGCCTGACCAAAAATTGTTTCCACCGAACTCAGGTTCTCCCGAACTTAGTATGTTTAATTAATAATTTTCATGGTAAACTGATTAATTTAAACATTTTCCATGTGCTTGGATTTGATAATTAGATTGTACTATAGAATTAGATTCTGTTCCCAATCCTATTTGAGGGAATCATTCTTTTTTTATTTATCTATGTATTTTTTGTCACGGTTTGTTAATTGGTAATAAAAGGATGCGTTTTCTTATATTGAGTGGGGGACATCATAATTATGCTCTGCTTGAAGTGTGTATTGTTTTTGCAGTTACTCAACCAGTTTTGCATGCTTCTGTTCTGCTACTTTTCCTTCATTCAAACAACTTTTATTTTTTATTAAGTGATTATTATGTTCTGAATTTACCTAACGAGGGTCCGTTTTTTTATAGGAGCATGTTTATTTTTTGTACTAAAAAGTAATTGTTAGTTCCTTGTCCTAATTTAGTGTTCTTTCTTACTGTCATGGATTTTGAACTAAACTAAACACCCTATGTGCTAAACTGATGTCTTTTTTATTGTTCGGATAGAACATTGTTTTAGATTAATCAAAAGATGGAGCGCCCGAGACTTAACTCGAGGGTTCGTTGCTCTGGTTCAACTCCCTCAGAAGAATCTGCTTTGGATCTTGAAAGAAATTGCTGTGGTCATTCTAATCTACCTTCACTTAGTCCACAGACACTTCAACCTTTTGCTTCCGCCGGACAACATTGTGAGAGCAATGCTGCTTACTTCTCATGGCCTAGCCGTTTGCCTGATGCCGCCGAAGAGAGAGCAAACTACTTTTTAAATCTACAAAAGGGGGTCCTACCTGAAACCCTTGGCCGGCTGCCGAAGGGTCAGCAGGCAACCACATTACTTGAGCTCATGACAATCAGAGCATTTCACAGCAAGATATTGCGTTGTTACAGCCTTGGAACAGCAATTGGTTTTCGTATTCGGCGAGGGGTGTTAACGGATATTCCCGCCATTCTGGTGTTTGTTTCCAGGAAAGTTCACAAGCAATGGCTTAGCCCAATCCAGTGTCTTCCTACTGCTCTTGAGGTACTTGGAGTTGTTCAACTTTAACCTCGTATACATACTCTACAATATTGATTGTGATCTCTAGTGCTTACTGCTGCAGTTAAAATAGATGTTTAATTTGTGAATCAGGGGCCTGGTGGAGTATGGTGTGATGTAGATGTGGTGGAATTCTCATATTTCGGCGCACCTGAGCCAGTTCCTAAAGAACAACACTATACGGAGATTGTGGATGACTTGCGTGGAGGTGATCCTTGCATTGGTTCAGGATCTCAGGTGTTTCTTTGCTCTCTTATTTAATGTTTCCGTATGGAAGGCCTCTTCTGGTTTACAAAAGAATATCTTTTCAGTCAATTAATATCACATACATGTGATGATTAAAGAAGCATTTTTTTTTTGTGATCAAGAAAAAAAAAAAAGCGTTTTTAGCCCAATACTTGTCAATCTCGTCTACTTAAAAATCAGTGTGTGATTGCTGTGTTGGTTATGCTCTAGTAAGCTTTGCCTTGCCTACACGAGTCTAACTTTGCAACTTCAACAAAGCATCTTATGTTACTCAAGACTTATTTAACTCGACATAAGTTCATCCTGATATTTGTTTCTGTTCTGTGGATGGGCTTGACCTTTGTGTGATAGATTCCTGGAGATAGAGATATTTGATTGATGATTTATTTAAATTTCAGACCTTAGATTTCAAGCATCGGCAACTGTTAGAAATAGTATAAAACCATTGATGTAGCTCTTTCTAAAAGCTTAAGCTTTTGGGAGAATCAGTTATTTGACATGGTATCAGAGCTTCTATGACTAAGTGGTCTAGAGTTCGATCCCCGCTCCCCTCACTTTCTAATTAAAAAGTGGAATTTAAGCATATGGTAGGTGGACCTATGCATTATCCACGCTTCAAGCCCAAATGGGCTCTTGCGTGAGGGGGCGTGTTAGAAATAGTATAAAACCATTGATGTAGCTCTTCCTAACAGCTTAAGCTTTTGGGATAATCGGTTATTTGACAGCAACCTGTTTGAATTCCTATTGTTTTGCTCTATTTGATGAATATATTGAACCTCTGACCAATTACTTCCGTGATCCAGGTGGCAAGCCAAGAGACATACGGAACTTTGGGTGCCATTGTGAAGAGCCAAACAGGTAGCCGACAAGTTGGTTTTCTCACAAATCGTCATGTTGCAGTCGATCTAGATTATCCAAATCAAAAGATGTTTCATCCTCTTCCACCAACGTTGGGGCCCGGGGTTTATCTTGGGGCGGTAGAGAGGGCAACTTCATTTATAACTGATGAACTTTGGTATGGAATATTTGCCGGAATAAACCCAGGTAACATAATTGTAGGAGTCTGATTGATTTAATCTGGTCACTTTCATTCTTTTCGCTACGCATACTAATCGGACATCATGATGCGTTTTTCTGGCAGAGACGTTTGTGAGAGCTGACGGAGCATTCATTCCTTTTGCTGATGACTTCGACATGTGCACTGTTACTACCTCAGTGAGAGGCGTAGGAGACATCGGCGATGTGAAAATTATTGACCTACAGTCTCCAATCAGTAGCCTTATTGGAAAACAAGTGGTTAAGGTTGGAAGAAGTTCTGGCTTGACCGCGGGAATTGTTTTGGCGTATGCCCTAGAGTATAATGATGAGAAAGGTATATGCTTTCTAACAGATTTTCTTGTTGTTGGTGAGAACCAACAAACTTTTGACCTTGAAGGAGATAGTGGAAGTCTCATCATGTTTAAAGGTGACAATGGTGAGAAGCCACGGCCAATTGGGATCATATGGGGAGGGACTGCTAACAGGGGCCGCCTTAAGTTAAAAGTTGGGCTACCTCCTGAGAATTGGACTAGTGGCGTTGATCTAGGACGGCTTCTCAATCTACTTGAACTTGATTTGATAACAAGTGATGAAGGTCTTAGAGGTTCATATATCCTTTCGCTCTCGTCATATTTATTTTAATTTATTATTCTCAAAGAAAGGGTTAGAACTTACATTCGGCTGTTTTGTTCTAATTTATGAAATCATGTTAATGCCTATAAGTATAGGGTAGGTAATTGAATGATTTCATCTGATATGATTTAGTATAGGGTAGGTAATTAAATGATTTCATCTGATATGATTTAGTAGGGTTACAGTGTATTTGGCTATGCGTCACCCAGTTTCTTCAATATTTTAAAAACCGGACTGACCCATCCGATTCAGTCGGGAACTGACCAGTTCGCCTGTTGGTTTGATCCCGGTTTTACTATTCTGGTTGAACCGGGGTTGATTCAATTTTTTTTTTGCCTATATATTTATTTATTTGTCATTTGGTTCAACTGTGATCGGACCAACTGAATTATGAACCAAAGGTTCTCACCAATTCAATCTTCAGTTTAGTTTTTAAAACATTGATTTTTTTTATTTTCCTTATTGAAACCAACTAGCATAAAATCATTTCTTGGGATCTATTATTTACTATCTTCCCATGTTTCTATCTCCTTACAATGAAGATAGTATTGAAAATATGGATAATTTATATAGCAATAATATGGATAAAATAAATGTTGAAAAGATTGTTCTATGAACTGATTAGGGATATCTAAAGGAAGTGAAACTAATGGTTAATATTTTTATTGTGTTTGCTGGTGTTTTGTGTAGTGGCGGTGCAAGAACAAAGGGCCGCTTCAGGTACATTTATGTGCTCTACTGTCGGCGATTCCTCAACTCCTGATGGCATGTTTCCAAAAGATAGAGTCGAAGACAAATTTGAGCCACTTGGTCTTCAAATCCAGTCTATTCCTATAGGAGTTGAACCTAACAGCGAGGAAGTGAAACCATCAATCACAGAGGCTGAATTTAAACTTGAAGATGGAATCAAGGTAGATGGTCCTAGTATTGAACATCAGTTTATTCCGAGTTTCATTGAGCGGTCACCGTTGCACAAAAACACGGTTCATGACAGAGCTGCAGCAACAGAGAATTTGTCTTCATTGAGGACCGGCCGTGACGAAGATTTATGCGTTTCGCTGCAGCTGGGTGATAATGAAGCAAAGAGAAGGCGTTCCGAGGCATCAACTAGTACTGAGGAACCTTAATGAAACAAATTATTAGCATAAGCTTGAAAAACTGACTTGTTACAAAAGTTAATCACCCTAGAATGTGTTGTTTATGACCATTGGGATATTGTATTTATGAGTTAGCAGCTTTGACAGTGGCAACGATATTGTTGAAACTCGCATTAACTATGAAGTTTTAAGTGAATTGTGGTCTTGGACAGCCATTCAATTCTTACAATGGTTTAGTTTTTACATTGCCAAACCAATAATGCATAAAAGTGAAGTTTGCACACTCGAATTTTAATATTCAGTTGTAAAAAATCTTGAAATTTTATTTTGCCACAGGAGAGGTTCGAAGCATGGGAGTGTTCAAATTTTTAAATCTGAAAATGTAAAATTGATGTTTTGCCATTTGAATGTTAAAACGAGTTTAAAAGATACACATTGTTAGTGTAAATTGATTTTACGCTGACGACTAATAAGAGTAGTTTAATCGTCCATGTCATAATAAAAAAGTGGAGTTAAGTGGGATGACCCGATAAAAAACATGGTTGTGAGTGATGAGCACTTGAGGATAGTTTAGACTCTTCACCTTTAGTGTTCGTGCTCGTTTGTACTTGAGGACAATTTAGACTCTTCACCTTTAGTGTTCGTGCTCGTTTGTACTTTGTCGTGGTCGCTATGCCTCATGTTTATCCTTGTCCCATTTTGATGGGCCTTTTTGTATGTTGGGCTTTTAGCCGATCCAGAACAAGAGTAATTGACTAAAGCTGTCAAAAAAGTCTCATATTAAAAGACTGTTTTTGAGCCCCATGGTAAGCCCCAAAATATCAAACCCCACTTTAGTAGATTTGTTTTTGTTTGTTTTTAGGCCCAACCCCATATTATTTAATTTTACTCTTGGCCCCCCTAAGGGGCTTATTATTGGCCCACAAAAACATAAAAACTTCGGTACTTATTTTATCGAAAGTTCTGACTTTTTTCCGAAGAAAATTCTAGATCTTTTTCTCAAAAATATTTTGAGCAAAGAATTCCATAACTTTTTTTTCGAAGAAAGTTCAATTTTTTTCTCGGAAACATTAACTTCTAGTAAATGTATAATGTGAGTCGGACACGACTTATAAAAACAAAAAATATCATTCAAAAACAATGTCACATTTAGCTAAAGCATCACGATACATGTAGTTCATAGTAACATCCCAATCCAACACTAAGAGGGATCAAATCTTCTTGATCAAAACTCTACATGTTTTGTTGCTATAGCAATTAACAAAGAATCAACATTAATCTCCATAGCTCTCACTTCTAGTAAGTCTTAGGTCCTGTTTGACCCGACTTATTTTATGTTTTTCTACTTTTTTTTAAACAAAGTAGAGAAATAAAAAATTGTTTTTGACCCTATTTCTACGTAAAAGAAATAGAGAAATAAAGTAAAGAAACATAAAGCAAGGAGAAATAGGATCAAACATAATTTTTTACTTATCTACTTTGTTTAAAGAGAAGTATCGTAAACTCTCCACAACTCCGTTAGATACACATTACATCACTTCCTTGGATGATTCCACCACACCCAACACTTTCATCCTCCTTGCAAGCTCCATCGAAATTCAGTTTAACTTTTAGTCTTTTATTGAGTCATCGACACTCTTTTGTATTAAAAAAATAAAAATAATCTTACCTAAAAAAAATTGAACACACGAAGCTCCGATAGTCCCAACCCGACCCGTTTAAACATCCATCAATTACAAAGTGGTAATATTAACAAAACTATCGTTCTTTTCTTTCTTCTTATCACTGATTCACTGCAAGAATCGAACACTCTTCACACTTTCCCTACCACAGCTAGGGTTTATTGAGGGTTTCCTTCTCTCTCTTCAACAATGGCGAAACCTGGCCGAGCTCGTCGCTCACCACCGTCGGGTTCCGTCTCCGGATCTTCTTCTCTCTCCTCTTCTTCTCGTTCCTCTCGCTCTCGCTCCCGCTCCCGTTCCAGATCCTTCTCATCCTCCTCATCTCCCTCCCGCAGTTCCAAGAGCCGTAGTCCTCCTCCTCAGAGACGGAAAAGGTATTTCCTCCGATTTTCTTTCTATCTTTGCAAATTCGTTGAAATTTTGAATCCGTAGACGAAAATCTAAACGCGAAGTCAACTTGTGATGTTTTCGAATTTGTGCCTGTTTATAAATTTGAATCTTGTAGAAGATGCATGAAAATGTTCAAGATGAAAGAATTATTAAGATTTTATGCTGATAATAATTTGAGAATGTGTTAATTTTTGGTGCTAGGTTTTGATTTTCAATTAGGTCACATTAGAAATGGAAACTTGTGGAGTTTTTAATTTTGGCTGAAATTATTGTTTCAATGTACCTCTTAATATGATTTTTATCCCTGAAATTACTATAGTAAATGTTATTAATCAGTGTATATCATATTGTTGTTTTCAATTGTATAAAGTGCGAAAAGTCACAGTTCTTTTAGTTTGATTATTTGGAATTAATTTTCAAATTTCTGTTTTTTCTTTATATTTGATATTTGATTATTGTTGCTTTCAATTGTATAAAGTGCAAAAATTACAGTTTTTTTTGTTCTGTAGTCCTGCTGAACCAGCTAGGCGAGGTCGATCTCCTCCTCTTCCTCCCCCTCCCCAGTCTAAGAGAACTTCTTCTCCCCCAAGGTAAACTGATTTTCTAATTTTGCTATTTCAGTTCTACTTTTTCTACGACAATTCTTGTATTTGAGTGTGCCACTTTTGGAGATGTAGACTAGGAATTTTTGTTTCAAGTTATATTTTTCATTTGCCTTATCTTGATGGGGATGTGAAATTTTTCTTTCATTTTATGCTTTATAAGGAAATAATATATAAACTAGTTGTGGAACAGCAAGTTGACCAATATCTATAGTGGCAGCCTGGCACGTCTTAACAGTCTAATATATCTTTAGTTCATCACTGACTAAAGTGATGTATGGAAGTTGGATAGTGAGTTGTGAATGCCGTTGTTATGAATATGGATGATACACAATGTAGTCAAAATTGAGATCCTGCATAAGATCAGAAGAGGGGGGGAAAGATCATAAAATGTGAGTTTATGAGACAACAATTGTAAGATCCTACCAAATATAAGTGTTAAACATATAAACATGATAATAAAATTTTTAAATTAATAAGTATAATAATGTTAATAAAATTCAAGTGAAAACAGCAGCTGCACAGTGGAAAAGAATGTCAAAACTGAGTAAAGAAAAAGGGAGGAAATAAAGAAGAAAACGGAAGAGGGTTAAATTTTTCTGCCCGAACTTGGTTACACAACCCTAATCGGTGTTTTGCTCATAGGCTCAGAACTTAAAAACACTTTGATCCAATGTGTCTGATTTTATCCCTCATTCCCTCGAGTCCGTGACTCTTATCTGTATTGGGAACAGGATTGAGATGAATCTGTACATGATTTTGACATTACTGTATATAAGCGTTGGTATTTTATGTTATTTTAATATTTCTTCTTTCATATCATATATTTTTAGATTTAAGTAAATATGCTCTGGATGTGAAGATGAACAATTGACAAGTTTTTTTTCAATTTGTGACTTCTAACTTGCTATGTTTATTTCTTATGGCTGATCTCAGGAAACCTTCTCCTGTACGAGAGTCTCTTGTTCTGCACGTTGAAAAACTCAGCAGGAATGTCAATGAAGGCCATCTGAAAGAAATCTTTAGTATGTAAACTCCTCCTGCTTTCATTTTAAACTGTGAATAGAGACACGTCTTTCATCTCAAACCAATGTCCGGTGGTAGCATCCATAATTTAAGCCAATAGAACTTTTTTCTTTTCTTTTAGTTATGGTTCAATAGCATGTAACTATTACTTTTCATCTTTTATATTTCAATATCAATATTATTGCTATAGGAGTGTCAGGAACACTCTATTTTCAAAACTCTTAACAATCATTCTCTATTTGGGTGAAACTCATGTGAGTCTCACCACTTTACGTGGGATTTATTTTTCAAAGTGAGCGGCCCACATTGATTCTGACCAATAAGAGAGGGAGTGTTATAGTAAATGTTGAACAGAGAGTGTTGTTAGTACTCATCTTATTGCTACTATCAACTGTGTGAGAGCATATTTGCTTCATATCTATGCATACATTCTTGAAATATCAATAACTGAGAGACACTTTTAGTAGCCTGATGAGCTTGGATCGATAATTGGATGAGAAGTGACCCTTATATCTTAAGGAGCTAAAACCGTCTCTTTGTAACCTATTTTCAGGTAATTTTGGTGAGGTTGCAAGTGTGGAGTTGGTGATGGATCGAGTTGTAAGTTTGCATTTAATTTGGCACCATAGCCTTTTTCGTGGAATTTAGTGTTGTTTGGTATTTTCAACTTATTTTATTATCTTTCCCAGGTTAATCTTCCAAAAGGATATGGATATGTGCATTTCAAGACAAGAGGGGATGCTGAAAAAGCATTATTGTACATGGATGGCGTAAGTTGCTGTTGACTGAGTAGGATTAACTTTCACAATCAAGCTTGCTGGCTGTCGCATTTTGATATCGTTGCCTTTATTTTTTCGCATTATGCAGGCGCAAATAGATGGCAACGTCATTAAGGCAAGATTTACTCTGCCTCCAAGACAGAGAGTTTCACCACCCCCAAAGGCTTCTGCTGTTGTTCCAAAGAGAGAGGCGCCTAGGACTGATAATGCAGGTGCAGATGTTGAAAAAGATGGGCCAAAGCGTCCAAGAGAATGTATATGATTGTTATTTGCTGCAACAATTTTTGTTTTGTATTTATCATATTGTTTGATGGTTTTATATATGTATTTAACCAATAATTCTTGATACCAGCTTCTCCCCGGAGGAAGCCTCTCTCACCACGGAGAAGATCTCCTGTGCCTCGAAGAGCCGGATCTCCAAGACGACCTGAATCTCCTCGCCGCCGTGCAGATTCTCCTATCCGTCGTCGACTAGATTCTCCTTATCGCCGTGGAGCTGGAGACACACCTCCTAGGAGGAGACCCGTGTCTCCTGGAAAAGGTCGTTCTCCATCTCCACCACCAAGGCGCTTTAGATCCCCTGCAAGGTTGGCTTGTGATTGCTTAGATGTCTGAATAACAATTTCATTATCAACTCCACTCATTTAATTATCATATTTGTAGGGTCTCACCTAGAAGGATGCGTGGGAGCCCAGGTCGGAGACGTTCTCCTCCTCCAGCTCTAAGACGCCGGTAATCTTATTTTGAGTGCTTATTTTCGTTTACTATTGTTTTCTCGTTGCATTTTATCATACATGGTATTGATTGCCCATTGAAAAAATGAATATTTCTAGTTCACCTCCTAGACGAGCTCGTAGTCCTCCTAGAAGATCTCCAGTTGGTCGTAGGCGTAGTCGCTCTCCAATGCGTAGGTCTGCACGCTCACGCTCTAGATCATTCTCACCTCGCAGGTAATTTGTTGCCTGTTAGTTCTCAGTTCTCTATAAATGATCAATTTGTTTTTTATGCATTAGAATAATTTTGAAAGAAGGATAAAAAAACACTGGATATTAAAAAGCAATGAAAATGTGAACATATGATGCTTGGACTCAATGAGTTTGTAGTTATCCACAGTCCCACATTCCTTTGAATGATCATATATGCAGTCCTAAATAAAGGTTCACTTGATGCTATATAGAACTGAATTTGTTTCTTAAATAAATGATGGCAGAATAGATCAGGATTGCAATCCTGTTGCTTAGGAAGAACTAAAAAATTGCTCATTTTACCGAATAGGGAATATTTCCATTTTACACTTGTGTGCATATATGTATTTGAAAATACATGAAACGTTTTAATAATGTTGTTTCTGCATCCATAATCATGTTTTGGTTTATTGAACTTTAAGTGCTAACACTTCGAAAATGTTTCAACACCCCCATAAAATTTACTTATTGGCAGAGGTCGACCACCTGTGAGACGGGGAAGGTCATCATCATACTCTGATTCACCAAGTCCTCGCAAGGTTTGTGTCTTTTTATTTGGCGTAGATGGCATTATTTTTACTCAGTGAATAACTGTGTTTTATAACTTTTACAGGTGTCTCGGAGATCAAAGAGTCGCAGTCCAAGAAGGTAATGTGGAGGGTTTTTGACATAATGGTTTTCTTGTTTATTATTTTAACTTTTTTTTGTTTGTTCTTCAACATTCACTGCGTTGTTTTCTTCTATCCTGTTTAAAAACTCTGATGCCTTTTTCATGGTTACAACTTACATCTTTATCTGACACAGTCATCATCTTTTTCAACTTGTTTAATAACACAGTCCTCAAACAAGATTGCTTTGTTTTGAAGAAATTCTACTGGTGAATTCTCCTTTTTGGAAAACATTAAAAAAAATCATGTTGATGAAACACTGCTACTAAATTTAAAGCTTGAAAATTGTAAAGACCACGTGCAATTGAATTAAAAAAATATCATTTTGTTACCTATCAGACACCCACTTTTCTGCTTCAAACAAAGAACAAGGATGTATTCTTAATTAAATGCTTATATGATTAGGATTGTAGCATACCAATCTCTTCCTTACCTGACATTTTTGAGCAGTTGGTAAATTTGCTTAGGATCGTTTGTATTTGGTTTAATTACAATAATACTGCATTGCTGTTTCTTTTAATTTTATTTGGTTTTATTGATTTGTATCCTCACTTTGATTCTTTGCTAATTTAAATTTCCTTCTAATTTAGGCCTTTGAAAGGAAGAGCCAGTAGCAACAGTAGCAGCAGCGCTTCACCAGCCCCAGCTCGCAAACCATAGATAATTCTTGTATATCTACTGTCTCTCTGTTGATATATTTATCAGCATTCTGTACCAGTAAACAAGAATCGAGTCTAGCTGTAAGGTCTTTGGGGGATATTTGTCGCATTTATGGTTGACTATTATTTGCTAACATGTTTTCAAATTAGCGTTTTAAGTAGTTTGAAAATTCAGCTATACATTAATCTGAGTTTTAACTTCAGCAATACTGTTTTGATCTGAAATACTACAAAAATCTGGAGATGGTATTTTAGCCCCTTAACCCTACAGTTAGAATTGAAATTGGTTGAATCATTCCTAGAAATTCTGTGGAATTATATGTAACTGACAAAAGGGAGTAATTATTTGAGTATGCAAATAAGGTATGTTTTTAGGACAAAAGGGAGTAATTATTTGAGTAATCACATGTTATATTAAGACAATTGAAGTAATGCTTTTGAAATCAAAATAAAAGGAACAAACTACAAGAAAATGGAGGTTTAGTTGTGACCATTTTTATAAAAATCTAGTTGTTTAAACCAGCACTAGTGGCATTTTCAGGGCCGCCAAGAAATACAGCACCACAAAACAGAGAACTATACTAAAGTAAACAAATTGAGATGTTATTACTTGGTTCCTTGGTATCATGTAGAATATCTTGAATGATAATGATTTTAGTATATGTTTTGTTTCACACTATACTAAAGTAAGCAACACGGTTATGTGCATTGCGCATGTTTTTAATATTACTAGGCACAGGTCGCTCATTACCACACAATTATTCAATTTCAAACAAGTAGTAATATTGTATAGTGTGAAATCCATACAAATTTATTTGTCAGACAAAAGATTGTTCAATTCCATTTTTTAAGGGGTGTTCAAAAATTCAGTTAACCGAACCAAATCGTAATTCGAACCGCATTGAACCATATTTTAAATTGAACTATTTAATTCAGTTTTGAATTGAACCACTTTTAAAAACAGTTACAATTCAGTTTATAACTGGTTCAGAACTAGTTTGAATTTATGAACCGGTTTTTATTAAAAAAGAATATTTAATTTTTTTATGGTTCGGAAAAAAAGTTCTCGATATTTCCGGAAAAGTTTCCGACTTTTTTTCGGGAAATTTTTTTTCGATTTTTTTCGGAAAAAAGTATTCGATTTTTCTGAAAAAATGTCGATTTTTTTCGGGAAAAGTTCTCGATTATTCAGTAAAAAGTTTTCGATTAGTCGGTATCGATTTTTTTTTTGAAAATAAAGTTCTTGATTTTTTCGGAAAAAAGTTTCTGATCATTTTTTGGGGAAAAAGTTCTCGATTTTTTTGAGAAAAAAATCGATTTTTTTCTTCGGAAAATTGGTTGAAAACTAATTTTTCAAAAATAAACTGGTTTTTATTAAATAACCTATTTTAAACGTTATCTAAAACTCAACCAGTAAAAAGGTGTAAACTGGTTATAAACCGATTCTGAACCGAATTGTAACTGGTTTTAAAAATAAACCAGTTTTTAAAAAAGTTGTTTCAGTTACTGAACCGAACCATTTATATGGTTTAGTTTAGTGCAGTTCATGAATGCCCTACTTCCATCAGAGACAAATATTAATCTTTAACTATCTCTTATGTTTTGTTTGGTGTTTTTACTATTTATCAGGGAAAAACCTTTTCTTGTATGTTTGTTAATTCTTTATGATTATTTTTGTTAAAAACTTATGAGGAAATGTTTGTTCAAAACAAAAAAAAAAACTTCTGAGGAAATGAGGTGTGTTATTAAATTGTTATATCACATCACAATATCACTTTCTTTTTTTCTTTTTTTTATCACTTTCTATTTTAACATTTTAATACAATATTACTATGTAAGTATGTATGATGGTTAATTTATCGGCGACAATTTATCTCATATATGTTGACAAATATTGGCATTGGTATTGTGTTGTTTTCTATATGATGGTTATATTTAACAATTAGTCCCTCCGTTTTTTTTTAAGTGTCCAGTTTTGTCGGATTTAGCGTTTCTATTTAACTGTCCATTTTGTATTTTAAGGGTACGATTTGTCAATTGTACCCTTTTTTAATTATACTTGTCTTTTTCAATAAATATTTTTTTTATATATTTGAAAAACTAAAGGCTTTTTTTAAAAAAAAACAAACAAAAAAGTTTGTTTATTGTTATATTCTATTGATAACAATAATCTGAAAATATTTTTTTTGTATAACAATAAATCTATTGATGAGGGTATAATAAGAAGATAAGGTACAAAAATCCAATTTCTTAATTTAGTGTTACTATTATAAACGGACACTTAAAAAAAAACGGAGAGAGTAATATGCATCAATAACACTAGCACCGATCTCAAACGGAGGGAGTAATATGTATCAATAACACTAGCACCGATCTCAAAATATGAGCGAGAAATCTTCCAACTCATGATCTTTTCGGTTGTATTATCCAATTTTAAAATTTGAACGAATGAAATTTATTTACCGACATAAAAATAAATTCTCCTGTAAAAAATGAAAATTTTCTAATATAGGATAAATTAATTATGAATTTTTTAAGTGTAAGATCGCACATTATAACCCCAAGCTCAATATTTTTTTCCCTTACGTTTATGGAGTTGAAATCTAAGATTTCACTTAAAATAAGTAAGATCAAAACAAACTTAATGACTTATAAATTGATAATTGAAAAGATCATTTGTCAAAAACGTTATCATTCTTACAACAAAGTTAAACTCAAGTTATGAATCGTTAATTGGTTCAGTGGTGATTGACAGAGACACCTTATACTATGAGTAACATGTGTCATGGCATATGATCTCTTAAAAATAAGGACATAAAAAAGAAATTATAGGGTAATATTATTAGTAAATTAGGGGGTGTAAAAAATAATTATATTACAATACTGTTAGGTCCAGGTTCATTTTTTATAAAGAAAAAAAAAAAAGAACAGTGACATAAAATACGAAGACTTGATTGATGAATTTGCTTCAAAAAATGCTGAAAGAATGACTCGTTTTAAATAGTTATATTGTATTTTGTTGTTATTGTTAGACAATGAATCTTTTTTATGTTAATTACAAGAATGATTATATTTTTTATGCTATTTGCAATTTAAACCGATGATGTCTTTTTTTATAAAAAAATTACGTTTCTTTATTAAAGGGTCACTTTTATATTTTTGCACATGGCCTCCCAAAACTCGGAGACGCCCCTGGTGATTGATGCTGAACTTGGTAGGGAGGACCACGGTTCGATCCCCGCAACTGCGATCGGGAGGGGACTAAAATCACTTGATGCTAGAACTGACATCCGAATCAGATTAAACTGATGGTGAAAACTAAAAAAAAAAAAAAGGTTAAACTCAAGTTTTTATGAAGTATGAGCCAACTTCTTATATTTCAATCAACCTTCGGAAAACATTTATTTATTTACTAAAGACAAAATAAATCATATTTTAACAATTTATTATTAATTAAAGAGTAAAATGTTAAATGCCCCTGGAATTTTAAAATTCGTCAAATATCTCCCTGAAATTTAGAAATAGGTAAATACCCCCCTAAAATTGTAAAATGTCATCAAATTATCCCTTGTTTCGGTTACTCCGTCTAATTTAATGAGGAAAAGATGGATGAGACAAGAATTGATAAAGAATATGATGTTGGTGATGGGTGATTTATACATCTTAGTTCTGATTTTTGAAAACAATTATAATGATGATGAAGATGATTCTAGTAATGATAGTTTTGCTATTTTGGTTTCTTGTTATTGACATTGTTGTAAGGAGGTTGAAAACTTAAACAATGTGCTTTTGAAGACTCAAAATAGACGGAGTAAACGGAGCAGAGACAATTTGATTGACATTTTACAATTTCAAGAAAGTGTTTGTCTATTTTCAAATTTCAAGGGGTATTTGACCAATTTTAAAATTTCACGGGTATTTGACATTTTGCTCTTAATTAAAATCACTAAAACAACAAAACTCACCAGCTCCATAAAAACAAAAAGCAAAACAAACAAAGCTCAGAGACACCGATAAAGTCGCAGCAGCACTCAATTCAACTGCCCACAAAACGCAGTCGGAGTTCATCGTCAGCCGCCAGAACCACCGTTAAAGGTTTTCCTTCTTTTTCATTTTCGGATTTTCTTTCTGTAGCGCACGCGACGAAAATGCGATTCACAACATAGCTTGCTTTTAGTGTATCAGTTTCTGATCTCAATTATTTATTTGCTTTTCTTCTAAGCTCAGATTATTTTTTCTTCATGGTAATAATAAGAATTATGAATATTTCCATATCATGATAGATAGAAAAAAAAATTAATTAATTAATTGTTCTTATTCTTAATTGACATTGTGATTTTAGAATTTTCTAGAAACTCGTGTTATTTTTTGGGGCTTGAATTTACTTATTCGAGCTTATATACCGACATTTATTAGACTGTTTGGAAGAGTTTATGGAAACATCTTATGAAATGTTCATAAGTTGTTTTCAGTTAATTTTCAATAAGCTCGTCAGGATAGCTTACGGAAACAGCTTATAACTTATATAGTTGTAAGAAAACAGTTTGACTTTATTTTATCTGTTGGTATAAAAATAGCTTATATGCTCCCTTGTTTGGGCATGCAACAACGTTAAAACGCTTAGGGAGTTTGCCGCCCATTTGGATCCCACTAGGCTCGAGGTATTTTTCCCTGCAGTTGCGCGCTGAAAATACCTGGTTTATGCCAAAAAATATAGCTTATATGATAAGTCATAAGTGCATAATTGAGTTGTTTATCCAAATAGGGCTGTCGTGCTATTTTTACTGTGAGAAATTTAATTTTTCAACAAGATGCATTTGTGTATGAGTTTCTGATTTGAGATTAATTTCTCTTTTTGTATGCTGATAGTTTAGTTGGATTCATTTGTGTAGGTTAAGAAAGCAGGAGGATTAAAGGATTTCATGGCAGGCACTGGCCTGCCTTCTTTGGGTCGTGTGAAGCTTGCTGATTTAGTTCCTTCAGACGGGTTACCGTCCGATTCCTACAAAATTTCTGTTTCTATTTTGTCACAATCACTTGCTCAGTTTTCAGCTGTGATTGTTCAGTTTCCAACAACTGATGGGGCACTTCTAAGATCTGGTTTAGAATCTGCACGTTTGTATTTCCATCAAAGAGAGACATATCCACCTTCAGATATAATCCACCATACTAGTGAGTCGCATGATTGGTGTAAAACTTCTGGTTACTATGCAAATCCTCATTTGTGGCAAGAAACATATGATTATAGACCAGGTTTAACTTCTTCGGAACTGAATAACTCGATTGAGTTGCCTCCGGCTGGTTTGTCTGATATCTTTACTTTATTTGGAAAAGCAGCAAGGGATATTCTGGATGCAATTAGCTACCATTTGAACTTGCGAAGTTCTCCGTTTGTAGAAATATTGGATAATGCTCCCTTGAGAAATCAAGAAATTTCATCTTCGGTTTTGTCTGTTTGCTGTCATGGTAGGCCTTCTTTTCAAGGGCCACAACAACATCATAATATACCTTCTACTCAAGAGGATGGTCAATTGCTTATGTATCCTGATAATGATCACCAAGTCGATAAAAGCTTGATATCTCTTGTTAAGTCTGACAGGGCAGGTTTACATGTTAGAGATTATCAAGGTCGGTGGATTCTTGTGGATGGTGATTTGGGGCCTCAAGAAGCTATTGTTTTTCCTGGGCTTGCTCTTTATCAAGCAACAGCGGGATATGTAAACCCTGCATTGCACAGAACTGAGATTAATATGGAGGCTAATATGTATGGACGGTGTTCTTTAGGGTTCAAACTTTTGCCTAAATCAATGACTAGTCTTGATTGTTCAGAAATGAGAGCGGCAGGTTATGGAGTTGAAGCTCAGTTTCAGCTTCCTGTTCCTGTGGATGATTTTATGCAAAGATCTCATCCTACCGACCATCTTTTTAACAGGCCTGCTTTCCAGTGCTTCAATTTCCAACCAACACATGATGGTATGTATAGTATACTTAGATTAAGATTCTGTTGATTATTGTTGGCCAAATATTCTTCAAAACTGAATTTAAAAACATGATTTTGAATGATGCCCATGTCGATGACCAATTTCAATTGGCTTTCTACAGTTTTGATGAAAATAAAATTTGGAAAAAAGAATTACCTTGTCTAACTATAAGAATCATTTCATGTTCAAACAAGATTATGCTAAAACATGTTTGTTACATCCCTCCCTCCAGTCATTAGAAGAAATATAATCAGAAAATTGAAAAGCTAATGAATTTTTGACCTTTTTGTGCTCCAAACATAAGCCACCTTAGCTACTAGAAAAAATGTATTGTTGTTTGACCATATGCTTTAGTGCCCCTTTTGCAGCGAGGCAAAAGTTAAGACGGTAAATTTAATCGGAAATATGGCCAACCTTTACAACTCATTCCCATTGACAACTGTTGGCAAAATCAATTGAATTGCCTTAATGAAGTTAAAATAACAATTAGTACTTTCTGTAACTCACAAGCTCGATGGAGCTTTCTCTTTATAAATGTTTTTATTTTCTGATGAGTTCATCCTTACAAGTAATAACAACTATTTATACTAATGTGTACTTGTATATTAAACAAAGTCCATCCAATATTCTAAGGCTTCCCTTGAAACTAGCATATAATTTAATTCACATCTCTAACACATGGAAAGACATGATTTCTTTTATTGACAAAATTCAAATGCCAAGTTTATTTCATCTAACATCTTCCCTTAAACCTGGTTTTATCATTCCCAGCATATTGTTCATCTTCAAGAACAAGTTGGTTTTCAGTGTCTTTGTAAAAATATCGGCAATTTGATCTTCCAAAGTGCAATACTCCACCACAATTTCTTTATCTTTGATTAAGTCTCGAATGTAGTGATGTTTGATGTCAATATCTTTGCTACGCCCATGAAAGACTGGATTCTTTGTCCAAGCAATTGTTGCTTTGTTGTCGCAGAATACCTTTGTCGGACCATCTTGTTGATACTGCAATTCACTTGATATTTTCCGCAACCAAACTGCTTGAGTAGCACAATTTGTTGCTGCTATGTACTCTGCTTATGTTGTTGACAAAGCATCTACTTGTTGTTTTTTAGAAGACCAAGAAAACACACTTGTACCGAGATGGAAAACATAACCCGAAGTGCTTTTTTGAGTTTCAGTTTCACCTGCCCAATCACTGTCTGTGTATCAAATCAACTCTGGCTTGCTAGAACTTGAGTAAAAGATTGCTTCATCAATTGTTCCTTTTATATACCTCAAAATTCTCTTTGCAGTTTGCCAATGTGATTGTCTTGGCGAGTCCATGAATCTACTTATAAGTCCAACTTCATAAATTATATCAGATCTTGTTGTTATCAAGTACCGTAGACATTTGGCCCATATTTGTCATTTCAAAATGCGTAGACATGCTCTCCTTAAAATCTGCTAACAAGTTGAAATTGTTTCTAGTGAAGATTAGATCATCCAGGTACAAGCAAACAATAATAACATATTTGCAAACAATTCCAGATTGTTTGCTTGTACGTGGATGATCTAATGTTCACTGGAAACAATTCCAAATTGTTAGCAAATTTTAAGGAGAGCATGTCCACTCAATTTGAAATGACAGATATGTGCCAAATGTCTTATTTTCTAGGCATTGAAGTGAAGCAGACAAATGAGAAATTTTTTATTTTACAAAAGCAATATGCAGCAAATATTCTAAAACAATTTTAGATGGAATCATGTAAACCAATGTTGACTCCAGTGGAAGAAAGATTAAAATTAGAAAAAGAAAGTGGCGGTGATATTGTCAATTCAACAAATTTCAAAAGGCTAGTGGGAAGCCTCATGTACTTGATAGCAACAAGACCTAATATAGTTTATGGAGTTGCACTTATAAGTAGATTCATAGACTCGCCAAGATAATCACATTGACAAATTATAAAGAGAATTTTTAGGTATATAAAAGGAACAATTGATGAAGGAATCTTTTACTCAAGTTCTAGCAAGCCAGAGTTGATTGGACAACTGAAACTCGAAAAATCACTTCGGGTTATGTCTTTCATCTTGGAACATGCATGTTTTTTTGGTCCTCTAAGAAACAACAAGTAGTTGCTTTGTCAACAGCAGAAGCATAGTACATAGCAGCAACAATTGGTTACGAAGAATAAGTGAATTACAACATCATCAAGATGGTCCAACGAATATATTATGCGATAACAAATCAACGATTGCTCTAACAAAGAATCCATTGTTTCATGGACGTAGCAAACATATTGACATTAAACGCCACTACATTCGAGACTAAATAAGAGATGAAGAAATTGTTGTGGAGCATTACATTTCAGAAGATCAAATTGCCGATATTTTTACACAGCCACTCAAAATTGTTCTTGAAGATGAAGAATATGACGGGAATGACAAAACCAAGTTTAAGGGAGGATGCTGGATGAAATAAACTTGCATTTGATTTTGTCAATAAGGGAAACCATGTCCTTACATGTTTTAGGGATGTGAATTAATTTATATGCTAGTTTCATGGGAAATATTGGATGGACTTTGTTTACCAAAGCTAAAAATATAGTACTTATTAGTATAAATAGTTGTTATTACTTGTAATGATGAATTCATCGGAAAATAAAAACATCTCCAACAAGCTTGTGAGTTATAGAAAGTACTAATTGTTACTTTAATGTCATTATTAAGGCAATTCAATTTATTTTGCCAACCTAAAACTGCTTTTTCCTGAAGAAGAGAAAGTAAGTCATATGTGCTACTATGCTTACGAGGAATATATCTCATGGACCGTCTCAAGCTTAAATGAGAAAGGGCCTTGCTTGTAATTTTAGGAAGTGGAATAGAAGACATAAAAGCATAATATGATGTGGACAAACTATGGAAACTTTGGGAACCTATAAATTGGACTAGAATCTCTAGTAGATAGACTACCTTTTCAAAGAGTAGGAAGAATACCAACATACCTGGTTTGTTCAGACAGGTCCGTAGTCTTACTCATATTCTGAACCAGTTTCAGTCTGTGGAGGTTTTGGTTGGGAGACCACTCCTTGAAGATGGTTGGAAGAAGGATGAGATAGTTTGTTGTGTTTTTAGGGTTTAGGCCTTACGGACATCCATAACTTGAAAGCTCTAGTACCAACTGGCGATGGATCAAAGAATTTTTGGAGGAAATTCTCAGTATGATTAATTATGTGTTCATGATTAGAATTTCCTATATTAGGAAAACAAGGAAACTAAGAAATTAGGATAATATTACAACTCTATTACTACATAAGGTGATAGGACATATTTTGTACAAAATATATGCTCAATATACAACCCCTAAATAGGAGATATGGGGAGCACTTGGCTCAGAAAAATAACCAGAGGTTATAATGCTCAAAGCTTTCAAACACTTAACCATAATAGTTTTTTGCCTAAATATAAGAATAAAAAGGCAAAAAATTGTATATTTTGCTCTGTGGCCCTTAAGTTTGCTTATCATTTCCCGGTACTCTAAAAAGTAAACTTAAATACCATATTTGGTAGTTCTTGGAAAATGTTCATTGTTTTCTTAGTTTGACCGTTTTGATTGTTGTGTCAGTTGTATTTTGAGAGTATTCCTTAGTGGAAAGTTTTTAACAGCAGGCCCTTGGATCGATGAAATGCTGGTACAGGATCCATGAAGAATTTGATACGGAGGAGGAAGCAAAATCCCAAGAGCAAACCTCTGCCACCATCCAAGAGGTTAAGGCTTGAGGCTCAGAGAGTTTTGAAAGAAAGAGTCCAAGACATTGCAGATAAGAAAGGCATCAAGCTGCGCTTCTGTAATCTCAAGGAATGTGAAAATCACATTCACACCCTAGACAGTCCATGTGCAAATATACGAATGGAGATAGGGTGGCCACCTGGAGTACCATTTGTACATCCCCATGATTTGCCTAATAAGGCAAAGCTGGGATTTCTTGAAGCATATGAACCTGGTTGGACAGATGCTCACCAAAACATAGACAGGCTAGTCAACACTCTCATATCTTGAACTTTAACTATCCTTTTGCAAGTTGAATGTGGATATTCTAGTTGTATCTATATCTTTCAAGTTCAATAGTTGTGATGTATTCAAGTATAGGATGTGCATATGTTTTGTTTTCAGGGTAATGAAAAAGTTAAGAAAAGATGCAACGCAACACAAATTACACTTTTAGTAACATTTTGAGAACTCTTTCTTTCACATTAAAAGGACCATGGATGTTAGAAAATAGTGAAGATTGAATGAATGGAAACACCATATAGATGGGATAGAAGAATCAGACAAATGGGGTTGTTTAACTGTGATATGCATTTCTTAGATTTATGAAGGTCTTTTAGAACTGTGCAAAAAATAATATTATTGTGATGCATTTAATTTTGTTGTTTCAGGTCTACTTAACATCTGAAAAGTTCACAGCCTATATATTGTTTATATTTTCTTTCTTGTGATATTAACAGATTATGTACATATTCTGGTGTATGCAGGAGTCAGTCCCCCTGATATCCAGCATATGGACAACATGCAATCAAGTTGTGAAGGTCTTTTGAGGATAGACCTATAGTTCTCTGTTGGCCTCTGAACCTATTTGTGGTTAGGTTTTAGAGTTTATGCATCGCGCAGCTTCTGAAGCAAATGAAAAAAAGAAAGACGCGTGCTGCATTGAATTTTGTAGATGTTCTATTATAAGATGTATTGGAACCCCTTAGGATTATGAGATGCTGATCCAATCAAAATGAAGCGTAGACTCAGCTGGACTTGAATGCTCATGCTGATGGAGGTCTTACTGTCCAGATCCAGAATCTATAAAATGATGAGAAAACAACAGGTTACAGAATAATAGAACTATTATGAGCTTCTCTCACTCGGTCATGATTATGCACAAATCATCTATTTTTCGTCTGGAGGAATGCAGTGACTGTAACAGGTCTCTGGCGTTTAAATGTAACAGACCTTTTCTCCTCGAGTTATTTTGAGCAAAAAGAAAGTTGTTTGTGTGAATATCATAGCTTTATGCGGTGAGATAGCATTCCAGCAGGCTTTGTTAGTTTAGTTTCTTGTCATTGTGAAAATGTACTTCGTTACAATGCTATGTGAAAATGTGGTATAAATGTATAATATGTTTTCTTATGCTGTGTAATTGTAAAAAAAATGCTACCTGCATTACACCAGCCAACTACAAAGGAGTGTAATCGATTGTTGCTCTAATTTACCATCTTAAACTTGGGATCTAGTCATCTTTGTAGTGGACTGTTATGTATGAGAAACCTGAAGAGCAAACAAGATTTCTGCTATCTATAAGCATGCAGTTGTTTGGATAACGAAATGTTTTCGAGTTCAGTTGAATTTAGAAGAATCATTTGCCCTAATTTACCAATTTTTTTTATTCTACTACTCGTATGAATCATGTTGCATACATACTTCGAGATTGCTGTTAGGTTTCTTGTAATAAGCGAGTTTGTTTGGAATTCAAATTGGCAATCTTTACATTCACACAATTGGCACATTGGTGACCATTAGATCAAAGATCGGACAGTCTAGATTTTAATGTAGATTTTATTTCATTTTTAAATTAAAATACCAAGTTTGAAATCCGAGCAATCCAATCTCAATCCACCACCTGCCACGTGCTGATTATGTGAATGCGATGGATTACCAAGTGAATCATTTCAACATTGGATTTATACCTGATATGATACTGAAATATTGAACTAGTTGAAACCAAATTTTAGACAGGAATAAAAAAATTCAAACTATACCACATAAATATAGATTGATTCATAGAACCAGCTAATGAATACAAATAATTATGATATACTTTTCTAATTTACTACCCCCACCTTCTCCTAAACTCATCTATTACAATTTTCTTAGAGGAATTACCACTACCCTAAGAAAGAAATAAAGAAAAAACTGAATGCATTGAAACAATTGATACTGTCCTTTTCCTTTCTGCAATGGATTAAGCCTACAGTCTCACACAAGCAAAGTCTTGTTGATAGGTGTATTGAATTGTTTACATCATACTCATGTAAACAAATCAAAATTGGCGGCGATCATTGGTCTACTCCAAGCTAACAATTAATCAACTTTCTGCATCATCTAACAAACCATAGGCTCCCTCATTGCGAAATGGTTGTTCGTTTTCAAAAGGCAGCTCTACTAATGTTGCATTACCATAAAACTCTTCCAAATTATAGAAAGCTCTTTGCGGGGGAAGAAATAAGTGGACAACAACATCACCTGTGACCAAAGAAACAATCATAAGGCAAACCTATATCAGACATAATTCAAAAACACGGCTACTGAACAAGATACATGATAGGACTACAATTCGACATGGACACGGCTATAATATAACACAAGTTTTAGATAAAACTAATTTGAAAACATAAATCCAAATCAAAAGAGAACTAATATATCAATGTTAACATGAGTCATTGTAGGTATAATAAAATGAAATCATTAATCTAACTATTGTGGTATGATCATCTCCATTGGTATAAAAGATAAAAAAACTAGATGAAGAAATTGTAAATACAACTAGAGTTATGTGTCTGACATGAATACATGTAGATACAACAAGATATGTTATTTCTTGTGTCTGTGTTTACTTGCCTACAGCTATAGCACTTGTGAACTCTCGTCGTGAATGCAGATAAATGTCAAATATAGGCTTTTGGAATTGGAATTTGATGCAATTTATGTTGATTGATTTAGAAGGTTTTGGTAGGGACAAAGAGAGGAGAATCATGTTGAAGTATGTGGCATTTGTGCTTCTGATTATGCATATTGTTAGAATATAATTATGTCTATGCTGGTGAATCTTTGGTACATCTTCTACAAGTGACATGGGAAACTTCAAGGGATTTCTTTGATGAAATGCAGAGAACTAGAGGGCTCTATTGTATTGTAAAATCACTTACCGAAATCCAACAGAGTCCATGAGTTAGGTTTTGTGTCTCCAGTTGGAATTTTACCATATTTCTTTTCTGCTCGATCTCTAATTCTCGACCTAAAATTCAATATAAACAAATATAAATTACTTTTTTAGCAAAGCAAAAAATATCCTCAAGCATTTCCAGATAAACACAAAAAGATCAACAGCAGGTTCCATACCCGATAGCATCAATTTGCGGACGAGAAAATGCTGTAGCTATGATGAAAAATCGAGTCCAGTAAACAAGTGGCTTCACAAACAAGACCTTTATATCGCCTGCCTTAACCTCACTTGCAACTGTGGCCAATTCCACAGCAACTAGATGCACAACAGTTAACACTCAACCATTAGATAGTTCTTCATAAAGTATAATTGTAGATTTGTATAAACAGAAACCGAACAAGTTTTTGTAACTGTTAAGCAAACACAATTACAAAGAAACCTGATATAAGACACAAAAATATTCAAACAGACAGATTGTAAGAAGAAATGCAAACAAGGTAGAAGCAAATTAATTAACAAAGCTTCTTATTAGCTTACATGACAGGCTTTCGGCATCATCGTCCAGCTCTGCACTTGCAGGCTTTTGGTCTTTTCTCTTATATACCACTTCCCCATAGTTACTTAATAATTCATCATACATATCATCGGTATCTTCACCTACATCCTGAAAATTATATGATTTTTTACTTATGCACCCTTAATAAGAATCGTTAATCACAAAATGCATGACAGATATTATAGCGGTCTTCAAAATTTAAATAGAAAAGCAGCAAAGTTAAAATTTTACACAAGATCAAACCATTGTGATTATATAAATTCATTCAGCACACAAATAAAATGACTAAAACAAACACCCTTAACAGGAACTAGATTCTATTCTCAGTGTTGGTAGTTAAAATTTAGGTCTCTAAGAGTCAATATTAACCGTGTCGATAAAAAAAAGAGTCAATATTAACCAAAGGGAAAGAGAGTGATGAAGAAAGAATGACAATTTCTAGACACTAGGATCCAACTGTCTGTGAATGGCAGGTAAATAGGAGATGAAGGAAAATTTGATCCCCCACAACTGCGATCGGGAGGGGGCTGGAACCACTTGATGCCAAAACTGACCCCCGGACCAAATTAGGCAGTCAAGTGGACCGAATACTGGTGGTGAAAACCAACCAAAAAAAAATGTTTTAAAAACCAAACTAGAAAATGAACCGGTGAGAGATCTGGATCACAGTTCAACTACTTTAAACCACTTAAATTGGAAAAAACCATGATCAAACTGCCAATAACCGAACCATAGTAAAGACCGCGATCAGAACTATACTTTAAATATTTTGCATTATGTTCTGCTCCTATATAGTCAACAACAAAATAATGTATAAACATTAAAATTGTCTTTAGATATGTACCTAAGCAAAAGGTCATAAACATCTTGTTCTGAATCTATACACACATACCTGATAAAATATGAATATATGACAGTGGATCTTATCCATGAAAATCAACTACATAGGAATAGAGTTCCACCTATGAAGCACAACAAAGACACGCACACCGAACACAACCCTGACACCGACACATAGACACCGGTAATAATTCTAGAAAATGGAAGTGATTAAATGTAACTAATGTTCTATGTTAGACAACAACAACAACGCATCACATGTTTATGTTGTGTAGTACAACAGACAAGCCTTCTTCGATCTACAATATGCTTTAATGATTCAAACTAATAAAATATTTTTCTCTTCAAAGTTTCTAAATTACATAAATAAACATATTTTATATTTAAGTATGCTTTCAAAATTCCTCACTTTCCATGAAACCCAAAATCTAAACTTAACACACATAATTTACTTTTGGAAGAAAACAAACACTGATGCAAAAATATGAAACTGTACCGATAAAAAATTGTCATTGGCTTCTTTACCGAATGCAAAGCTCAAAAGTGAGTTCCTTCTCTTAAAATTCAAACCATTGATGCTGTTGCGTTGTAAAGGAAGCAACTTTTTACAGAAACTACTGAGAACCTTTCTGGGTTTTGGAGAACACTTGGTTTGGGAATGACCCATTTCACCGGAAAAGGAGACCGGAACTCCGGGTCCGGCGAGTGATAGGAGTGTAGAAGACGGTGTCATTTTGTCGCGGCAAAAGAAAAGATATTTACGAAACTAAAAGATAGCGAAAGCCGAAATGAAATGTGAAACAAGATTGCAATATTATTCGTTCAAAAAACAATTGCAATATTTTTTTTTTGTGATAATTCACTGAAATTAAACTCACCTATAATTGTGTGAGAATTCGGGTCACAATATTCAGCCTAATAATTTTGGTATTTGTGCCAGTTGAACTATGACTTATGGGACAAATTACAATATTATTATTTTCACTTTGTGGTGATAATTAATTTTTGAATTTAATTGTTGTGCACTATTGGTGTAAAGTTCTTTTTACACATGAATCCAATGATGTGTTGTCACATCATTTAATGAGTGTGACACATCGTGTGTTTTTAAACACAATACATAATACGTTGGTATATTATTGGATGTATGTGCACAATAACTTTACACTGACAGTGTATATAAATTAAATTCTTAATTTTTGACACCTATAAGTTTTGTCATGCTTCCTGCTAAATTACCAAAATATTTTTATGTGCTATTTGAACAATGAATTGAATTTGCTACGTATGATGTGAAACAAATATTCAAAATCATTGAAAAAAAATTCCCATATGCTCAATCAGTATCCGTTGCAACATTTTGCTTTTGCTATATATATATATATATGACCTTCAGACAAAACACTTTCGCTATATCTTAACTGGCAACTTGTGAGAAGCTAATACTCTCTCCCTAGTGAGAAGACCTTAAACGATATAGTTACAAACAACTTTCCAAACAAACTTGTACTTGCAAACCAAAACTTTTCATCCTAAACTTGCAATTGATACTGTTTCCTTTTTATTTCACAATCCTTTCTAAGAAGACTTTATTGCTCATGGAGCACATTGAACGTTTAGTGTTGGAGGAGGACAATGAAGAACTTGAAGTGGAGATTGAAGAAACTAATGAAGTGAACAACGAGGCAAATCCGGCATGGTGCTTCGCAGGAAGGTTCCTCACGAACAGACCCATCCGGACTGATGTTATGAAGATTGCTATGGCTGGGGTGTGGTATCCAGTCAAAGGAGTTACCGTGAAAGCGACGAATTCCGGAATTTTCGTATTTCAATTCCACCACCATTTGGACGTGCAAAGAGTATTGAAGGGAGGACCATGGTTTTTCAACAAACATATGCTAGTCCTAGGTTCAATGGCAGAGGCAACACAACCTGAACAAGTAGCTTTGTACTCAGTTCCTTTTTGGGTACAAGTTCATAATTTGCCGGCAGGAGCTATGTCCGAAAAAAATGGAAAGCAAATTGCAGAATCGATGGGGGAGTTTCTTGAGTATGATGCGAAAAACAATTCGAATTTTTGGAGAAAGTACATGAGGATTAGAGTCATGCTTGATGTAAGGAGGCCATTGAAGAAAACTAAACGCCTGAAGAAACCAGGGGGAGGAACACAGGAAGTCCATTTTAAATATGAGAGGCTGGGGATGTTTTGTTACTATTGTGGACTGCTAGGCCATACAGACGAGACATGTGATCTACTATACTCAGCAGAGGTGGACGGTGGAACGAGAAACTGGGGACCGGAGGTGAGGGCGGAGACGAAGAAGCCTAGGGACGTTGGAGGAGGTAGGTGGCTGAGGGAGGAAGGGCAAAATTGGAAAACCCCTGACCAAGGAGAGAGACAGACAAGCTCAGACATTAATGGCTCATCAAAGGCCACTTTGAATGCTGGAGAGAGAGGAAAGGAAGTTTCAAAAAATTTACTAGCAGAATTAATGAGGAATCCTTCCACTTTAATTCCAAGACATAACAGACAAATATTAATGGAGCCAAGTAATGGGGGAGCGGCCACATCATTAGGAGAGAGGGAGGAATGTAGTAACGAAGTAAATAAGGAAGGTTATGATTCTGACATAATTATTGAGGAGAAAAAACCGAAAATGAATAGCTCGCATTTACCACGCCAAGTCAGCAACATTGAAGGGGCAGAGAGGATGATGGTGGACGAAAATGAGAGGGTGGAAGCAACCAAGAACCATGGAGTGCACGTGGCAGATGATGTGAAAGGTACTCAAACGCAAAAAAATTTATCGGCGGGTCCTGGCAAGCAGGCCTGCCGGGAAAAATGAGTATTCTCAGTTGGAACTGTCGGGGCCTGGGCAACCCGAGTGCAGTTCCTACCTTACGTGACCTCATTCGGAAGTACAAACCGGATGTGATATTCCTATGTGAAACTCTTGTTCATGCAAATAAAATAGAGGAAGTACGTGTTCGTTTGGGCTTTGACGGATCTTTTGCTGTAGATAAAATTGGACGAAGTGGAGGTCTAGCTTGTCTTTGGAAATCCCCATTCGAAGGACACTTGATCAACTATTCAACCTATTTTATCAACATGGAAATTCGTCATCAACAAATTCCAACTTGGCGGTTTACAGGTTTCTATGGAATCCCGGAGGGTGAAAGAAGAAGAGACTCGTGGGACCTTTTACGGACTCTAGCACAAGACAACTCCCTCCCTTGGTGTATCATGGGAGATTTTAATGATATTCTTTCAAATGAAGAGAAGAGAAGTAAGGTTGATCATCCACCTTGGAGAATTCGTGGTTTTCGAGAAGCAATACAAGATTGTAATCTTATTGATATCCCACTACAGGGGTATCCGTTCACTTGGATACGACGTAGGGGGAAGCCTGACATGGTGGAGGAGAAATTAGACAGGGCGATGGCTACAGAAAGATGGATTGACTTATTTCCAAATTCCAAATTATCAAATTTAATAGCGGATAGGTCTGATCACTCACCTATTCTATTAAGTTTGATTGATCGTGATAATAGAAATGTGAAAAGATCTTTCCGTTTTGAGAATGCATGGTTGAAGGAGAATGAACCTCAAGATGTTGTTACTAGCTGTTGGAGGCGTGATGAGGAACTAGAGGTGTTGGAAAAATTAAATCAATGCAGGGAGGATCTGGAAAGATGGGGAAAACAAATGCGGTTACGGTTCAAGAAGGACATTGATCAATGCCGAGTTGAACTTGAAGCATTGAGGGAGGCTGAAGCATTCCATGAGGAGTACACAATCACACGTAACAAGATGAGTCTTTTACTATCCCAAGAAGATGCATTTTGGAGACAAAGAGCAAAGGTCCATTGGCTACAAGGCGGTGACTCAAATACCAAATTTTTTCACGCGATGGCAAGCACGAGAAAGAAGCGAAATATGATAATGAAGTTGCAATCAGAAAATGGGGAGGTGATGGAGAAACAAGAGGACTTGTGCAACGTTGCAAAAACGTATTTTGATACTTTATTTAGCAACGACACAGGTACTTCAGAATCTATTTTAAATTATGTGCCTGAAGCAATCAACGAGGAAGATAATAATATGTTGATGGCCCCGTTTGTGAAGGAAGAATTTAGAATAGCTTTGTTTCAAATGAATTCAGATAAATCGCCGGGTCCAGATGGTTTTAACCCGGCTTTTTATAAGAGATTTTGGGATATTAGCGGGGATGGAATTTTTAGGACAGGGGTGATGTGGTTGGAGCAGTGTACTTTTCCCTTGCAAGTTGTAGAAACAAACATTGTGCTTATTCCAAAGAAAGATAATCCTGTCACCATGAAGGATTTTAGGCCAATTTCTTTATGTAATGTACTCTATAAAATTATCTCAAAGGTGTTGGCAAATAGATTGAAATTGTTATTACCAAAATGCATTTCTCAAGAACAGTCAGCTTTTGTAGAAAATCGATCCATAATTGATAATGTGATGGTAGCCTCCGAAATTTTGCATCATATGAAGTGTAAAACGAGGGGACGAGTAGGAGAGGTGGCCTTGAAAATTGATATTAGTAAGGCTTATGATAGAGTAAATTGGGGATATGTGAAAAACATGATGAGGAAGATGGGTTATCATGAGAAATGGGTCAATTGGATGGGATTGTGTATGGAAAGTGTGCAATATCATGTGCAAGTTAATGGAGAGAGAGTTGGTTTGCAAACACCGGGTAGAGGACTCCGACAAGGGGATCCTTTATCTCCATACCTTTTCATCATATGCGCAGAGGGTCTTTCAATCCTACTAAAAAGACTAGAATCTCGTGGAGAAATCCATGGGGTAAAAGTTTGTAGGGGAGCACCAATACTAACACACCTTTTATTTGCCGATGATTGTTTTTTATTCTGCAGGGCTGAAGAAAGAGAAGCTACCATATTGGTAGAAGCTCTTAAAAAATATGAGGAAGCATCAGGCCAGGCTATCAACATGCAAAAATCGGAGATTCTTTTCAGCAAAAATACATCAGGTGAATTGAAGGAGAAAGTGCAAAATATCTTGCAGGTAACTGAAAGCATGGGTTCAAATAAATATCTTGGCCTACCATCTATGGTGGGTAGGAAAAAGAAGGCTATATTTAACTATATCAGGGATCGCATCTGGAAGCGCATTCAAAATTGGTCAGGCAAACACTTGTCAAAGGCAGGAAGAGAAGTCTTAATCAAATCGGTGGCTCAATCAATACCAACATATTGCATGAGTGTCTTTCTTCTCCCCACAACTCTAGGAGAAGAGATTCAACGAATGCTAAACTCATTTTGGTGGGGCTCAAATCGGAACAATGGAAGGGGTATCAATTGGTTGAGTTGAGACAAGTTAACAATGCGAAAGGAACATGGAGGGATGGGATTCCGACATCTATATGGATTCAACTTGGCTATGCTAGGGAAGCAAGGTTGGAAATTAGCAACCAACCATGATACTATAGTGGCAAGGATTTTCAAAGCTAGATATTATCCAAGAGGGAATTTTTTGGAGGCCAATTTGGGCCATAATCCAAGCTTTATATGGCGTAGTATCCACACTTCACAGGTAATTGTCAAGGGAGGAATTAGATGGCGGTTGGGAGATGGGAAGAGTATTAGAGTTTGGCGTGATGCTTGGTTAAGAAATGAAGCGAATTCTTATGTTACAACTCCAATGATATTAGGAAGGGAGGACATGTGTGTTCATGATTTGATAGAGGAGGGTGGGAGAGAGTGGAGAAGGAGCTTAATTATGGGGTCTTTTAATGAGAGAGATGCTCGTTGCATCTTAAGTACTCCTTTGTTTGGTGACATGCAAGAAGATGTGCCTAGTTGGAAGCATTCAAGAAATGGTGAGTATAGTGTCAAATCCGCATATTATTACACGATGGAAAATCTTGTGGACAATACGGGTTTGAGAGTTGAAGGAAATTGGGGGAAAATTTGGGAATTAAAAATTCCACAAAAAATGAAGGTGTTTCTTTGGAGAGCGGCGAGAGGATGCCTACCAACAAGATATCGACTCCAACAGAAGGGTGTAAATTGTCCTCATACTTGTGCTTATTGTCAAAATAATTTTGAGAATGATTGGCATGTTTTCTTTGGTTGTGTGAAGGCACAAGAAATTTGGGAGGAAGCGGGACTATGGTCTTTCATCGAAGGCATGTTTGAATCGACGAAAGGTTTCGTTTCCTTATTTTTCTCTTTATTAGAACTGCTATCACAACATAAAATTATCTTGTTTGTTGCTGCCTTTTAGTGTATTTGGAAGAGAAGAAACCAAAAAATATGGGAGGATATTGAACTGCATCCATCGGTCTCATTACAACTAGCAAGCGACATCATTTACCAATGGAAAACAGCTCAAACATCTCATCAAAGACAGCAGACCAGCGCTGCCATATTGCCACATTCAGCAGCAACGAGGAATGCTTCAGGAGAGGAAAGAAGTGTTAGCGTTACTACATCAGCCGTACGAGTAATATGGACACCTCCGGTGCAAGGTATGCTTAAATGTAATGTCGATGCGGCGATATTTAAGGAGCAAAACTGTTTTGGTGCGGGTATGTGTTTAAGAGATGACAAAGGAAATTTCATCCGTGCTCAAACAACATGGAATTATGGTAATCCACTCCCATACGAAGCAGAGGCATGGGGATTGAAAGCGGCTATTTCTTGGTTACGGAATTTAGGCTATGTTAATGTTGTTATAGAACTAGATTGCAAACTAGTGGTAGATGGCATTAGCGGTAAACTAAATCAACGTACGGAATTCGGTGCTATGTTAGCTGTGTGCAAAGCTTCTTTAAGATTATTACAAAACTTTAGGATAAGTTTTATTAGGAGACAAGCCAACAATGTTGCTCACCTGTTAGCAAGAGCGGCGTTGTCCTTTGCCTGTCGCCAAGATTTTGATTATATACCATCCTGTATTGAAACTATTTTGATGAATGAAATGAATTAAAGTTGTTACGGTCAAAAAAAAAAAAAAAAAAAACTGGCAACTTGGATATTGAAGAAACCAAGGACCTTTGATGTTACTTAGGAGCAATATAATTCATCAAAAGATTTCTAAAATTCGTTTAATTTTATTATTGATGAGATGAAGAAAAAAATTTCTGGGTGGAAAACATATCCTCTTTCGTTGTAGGTCGAATCACTATTGCTCAATCTTCTTTGGTCAATATTCTTGGATATGTCATGTAAACTTGTTTCATAGAAGCTAAGAGATTATGCAGGAACTTTATTTGGGGATCCACATTGGAGCAAATGAAGTGACACCTGATTTCTTGGAGTAAAATTTGTCTATCTAAATAGAAAGGAGGTCTTGGGTTTAAAAACATGCACATGTTAAACCAAACGTACATGTTAAAGTTAGCATGAAACCTTGTTGCTAACCCTGAAAAACTTTGGGCATGGGTGAAGAAGGCTAAGCATACTTGTGGTCTTAATGCCCTCCCTGATATTCACTCGAGGCATCGTTGTTCAAACATTTGAAGATCTATTTGCCATGCTTGGGAAGATACTAAGACTAATTATATCATAGTCCATTCAAAATTGAAAAGATATTAGGTTTTGGAAGGATAGGTGGATCAATGATATTGCTCCTCTTAGTACCAATTTTGCTAATGGTATTCCATTTGGTCTGATAAACTTCCCCGTTTATTTTTATGCAGATGACACTGAGTTGAAATGGGAGGTCCATAACCAACTATTGTGCGGCGATGTTTGTACCAAAATAGTTGTTATTATATTAAACTCTCATCCACAAAGTTGCAACCAAATTTCCCTAATTTGAGTGCTTCTATGGATGGTAAATGTTTTCTTAACTCGGTCTACTCAGTTCTCATGGATAAAAGATCCATCGAGAAAACTGATTCACACTTGTTCAAGTTGGATTGGAAATGGAAAGGTCCTAATAAAATCCATATTTTTCTCTGGAAAGTAGCTCATGGTATACTTATCACTAACGAAGAGAGGCACAAAATCAACATGACAATAGTTGTCCTCGGTGCCACAAGGACCTGAATCTATTATGTGTGTATTAAGAGACCGTGAAGAAGCAATGATATTTTGGTCTCCAATCATCAAGCTAGATAATTGGGTGAAATTCTTTAGTAAAAGTATCATGTCTTGACTTGAATGGAACCTTGATAATGAATATTGAAAGTACGCCTTGAAGTTGGGTGACTTTTTTTGGTGTCTCTGTCAATGTTTTGTGGAAGGATCATAACAAATTGGTGTTTAATCAATACTCCAACCTTCGACTAAATGGCTTCTTCATATAGCTAACCAAGTTCAAATTGTAGTTAATAGGATTGTTAAACATGCAGCTTTATGAAGAGCTCTGGGTCCATCATTCCTATTAGATGGGAGCCTCCTCTAAATACTTTTAAATTTAATGTAGATAGGGCGCACAGTAAAATAAATGCTTTCTTGGCTTGTGGGGAATTATTTAGAGACTCTCGGTGTGGTCTTATTTAGAGTTTTTATTGCAACCTTGGCCGCATTAATTCGCAGGGTGCTGAGATGTAGAGTTTAGTTCATGCTATGATATTGCCTACCACCTTCATCTTGGTCGTGTCATTTTTGAAATAGACTACTACCCTTGTTGCAACTGCTGTTCTCAATTATTATATCACCATATATTATCTCAAACCTCTCCTAGAAGAGATTCTTAATATACTAAATCTTCCAGATTGAATCATCATTATTCAACACTGTTTAAGAGAGACCAACTCATGCAAATTTACTAACCAAAAAGAGATTTGGTGCTCATTTTTCTTGAGTTTTAATTAATTCTGGTTGTAAGTTTTAGCATGCTCTTTTTGTTTTAAATTGCAAGGGTGCTACTATCCCGGTTTAGTTCGTTAATTTAAAGGTTTTATTATAAAAAGGTAGGTTTTTACTATAATAAGAGTTTTTTTTTGGTTACACTACAATAAAAGTTAAAACTACGTTTAAACCACCAATCGTTAGTAGAGAGTAGGGATGACAATGAGTGCCCATGGGTGAGGGTTTTGCAATACTCAAACCCACGCCCAAAACAAACACCCAAACCCAAAGGTTGTTTGGGTGGCAAATCAAAACCCATGCCCACGCCCATTGGGTTCGAGTTTTTCCACCCAAACCCAAAACCCATAGCTAACACGCATAATTAATTAATTACCTACCAAAACTCGGTCCAAAATGACAAAGTACAAATACAAGCAAATGACAAAATAACATAGTTTAATATAATTTGCAAATGACAAAATATGATACAATAATATCAAAGTTCAACATAATATATATACTTAGGGTTAATTAGATAATTTCACATATATTCGGGTGGGTGTATGGGTTTCGGGTGTGGCTTTGAGTGATCCCAAACCCACGCCCATAGTTTCGGGTGTCACCCAAACCCAGTCAACTCGGGTTTCGTCCGTTGACTTGAATTTGAATTCGGGTGGGTCTTATGGGTTTGAGTTTTTCTGCCATCCCTAGTAGAGAGGACCACAGTTCGATTCCCACAACTGCGATTGGAAGAAGGTTGAAACACTTGATGTCAGAACTAACTCTCGAATGAAATTTTTTTGCATATAAAAATTCATAAATAATTCATCTTATGTTAAAAAAATTCTAAATTTTTATCAGAGATGTTCTTATAATATTATAAACATGAATACAAAAAATTATTCAAAAAATGTAAAAGTATACGAGATATACAAGAGTTTGATTAAAAGTAGGGACTAAAAACACTGGCCGAAAAAACTTCAGGGACTAAAAAGTGCGAAAAAAATCTTCAAGAACTAAAAACGAAATTCTTCGAAACTATAGGGACCAAAAACATATTTGTTTTTTTCGTTTTCACCACAAATTTAATCTGGTTCGGGGATGAGTTCTGGCATCAAGTGGTTCCAGCCCCCTCCCGATCGCAGATGCGGGGGATCAAACCATGATACTCCCTACCAAGTTCAGCGCCAATCACCACTGAACCAACTAACAGAGATTAAAACGAAATTCTGCGAAACTATAAGACCAAAAACATATTTAACCCAAAAAATAACCGCATCAAAACCTAAAAATAAAAATTGAGTGTATTTATGATGGATTATAAATTATAATGTTTATTGGATTATGTTGTACATGACTGGCCCATAAACAAATAACCCGAAACCCATAAAACCAAAGACCCACAAACCCATTTGAAGCTGTTTCTGAACGCAACAAAAAAACCTAGCTAGAAGCCACCCCCAAACCAAGAAACCTCAACACAATCTTCACTCCTCCTTGCTTCGATTTCGAAGACCCTCTTCTTCGCTCTTTTTACTCACACCAGATCCCGTCACTGTAGCTTCTCTACTCACCCACTTTCAAATCCCACTAATTGGTAACCCTTATTTTTCTTTTTCTTTATCATTTCTCATCTAATCATGTTCGATTTTGCTTATTGATTTGTGTTTTTTAAGCTCCATATTAGTATTTCAATTAATTGTTGTAAAATGAAAAATTGCATTATCAATTTCACAAAGTTACTATAGTTTAGGGTTTTACTCCAAAATTGAAATTGAGAAATCAATTTATAAATCTCTGAAATCTCTAGGGTCTTATGTGCTCATTTTTCTTGTATTGGTAATGATAATTGACACAAAACAATACTCCATGTCTATTTTTGGTTATTCTGATTTTTTTTATTTATAATTGGATAGAAACTTGTAAGCGTAGATACTTTCCTGATGATGTTTGTGATACAATATAAAATTAAGAGAAATAGGTTGTCATGAAGTACGGACACAAACACCGGACACGACACATACACCGACCGTTTGACACCATTAGTAATCCGAGGAGTGTTTGTGCTTCATAGGTTTTGTGTTATATACACAACAAAAATGTAGATTCTGAATGAGGTTTCTTGTCTTGGTCTACATGTAGATTGGGTAATTTAGTATCGAACATTGTCGCGGTGATTTTTGGATATCGAGTTATTAATTAACTTCGAATCGCAAATTGATATTCCACCACCGATCTTTAATTTATCCGAGGGAAAGGGAAAAAATTCGAAAAAAACCTATTTTTTAGAGAACAAGGTTCGGGGGTTGGTTATACGAAGGGAAGGTATTAGCACCCTAAGTATCTATAGTACTCTATAGGAACCTCTTGTTTTTATTCTAACTTTGCGCTTAATTTTATTTGCTTGTAAAAAGGGTATAAGTGGGAAATTAAAGTAGTGATAAAAAGTTAAAGTGATGAAAAAGAAGAAAAATGTTTTTGTTGATTTTATTGATCGGAGAGACAAGTCTCATGCCTACGTACTCTATATTTTTTTGTTGATTTTATGATGGATTATAAATTATAATGTTTATTGGATTATGTTGTACATGTCTGGCCCATAAACAAATAACCCGAAACCCATAAAACCAAAGACCCACAAACCCATTTGAAGCTGTTTCTGAACGCAACAAAAAAACCTAGCTAGTAGCCACCCCCAAACCAAGAAACCTCAACACAATCTTCACTCCTCCTAGCTTCGATTTCGAAGACCCTCTTCTTCGCTCTTTTTACTCACACCAGATCCCGTCACTGTAGCTTCTCTACTCACCCACTTTCAAATCCCACTAATTGGTAACCCTTATTTTTCTTTTTCTTTATCATTTCTCATCTAATCATGTTCGATTTTGCTTATTGATTTGTGTTTTTTAAGCTCCATATTAGTATTTCAATTAATTGTTGTAAAATGAAAAATTGCATTATCAATTTCACAAAGTTACTATAGTTTAGGGTTTTACTCCAAAATTGAAATTGAGAAATCAATTTATAAATCTCTGAAATCTCTAGGGTCTTATGTGCTCATTTTTCTTGTATTGGTAATGATAATTGATACAAAACAATACTCCATGTCTATTTTTGGTTATTCTGATTTTTTTTATTTATAATTGGATAGAAACTTGTAAGCGTAGATACTTTCCTGATGATGTTTGTGATACAATATAAAATTAAGAGAAATAGGTTGTCATGAAGTACGGACACAAACACCGGACACGACACATACACCGACCGTTTGACACCGTTAGTAATCCGAGGAGTGTTTGTGCTTCATAGGTTTTGTGTTATATACACAACAAAAATGTAGATTCTGAATGAGGTTTCTTGTCTTGGTCTACATGTAGATTGGGTAATTTAGTATCGAACATTGTCGCGGTGATTTTTGGATATCGAGTTATTAATTAACTTCGAATCGCAAATTGATATTCCACCACCGATCTTTAATTTATCTGAGGGAAAGGGAAAAAATTCGAAAAAAACCTATTTTTTAGAGAACAAGGTTCGGGGGTTGGTTATACGAAGGGAAGGTATTAGCACCCTAAGTATCTATAGTACTCTATAGGAACCTCTTGTTTTTATTCTAACTTTGCGCTTAATTTTATTTGCTTGTAAAAAGGGTATAAGTGGGAAATTAAAGTAGTGATAAAAAGTTAAAGTGATGAAAAAGAAGAAAAATGTTTTTGTTGATTTTATTGATCGGAGAGACAAGTCTCATGCCTACGTACTCTATATTTTTTGTTGATTTTATGATGGATTATAAATTATAATGTTTATTGGATTATGTTGTACATGTCTGGCCCATAAACAAATAACCCGAAACCCATAAAACCAAAGACCCACAAACCCATTTGAAGCTGTTTCTGAACGCAACAAAAAAACCTAGCTAGTAGCCACCCCCAAACCAAGAAACCTCAACACAATCTTCACTCCTCCTAGCTTCGATTTCGAAGACCCTCTTCTTCGCTCTTTTTACTCACACCAGATCCCGTCACTGTAGCTTCTCTACTCACCCACTTTCAAATCCCACTAATTGGTAACCCTTATTTTTCTTTTTCTTTATCATTTCTCATCTAATCATGTTCGATTTTGCTTATTGATTTGTGTTTTTTAAGCTCCATATTAGTATTTCAATTAATTGTTGTAAAATGAAAAATTGCATTATCAATTTCACAAAGTTACTATAGTTTAGGGTTTTACTCCAAAATTGAAATTGAGAAATCAATTTATAAATCTCTGAAATCTCTAGGGTCTTATGTGCTCATTTTTCTTGTATTGGTAATGATAATTGATACAAAACAATACTCCATGTCTATTTTTGGTTATTCTGATTTTTTTTATTTATAATTGGATAGAAACTTGTAAGCGTAGATACTTTCCTGATGATGTTTGTGATACAATATAAAATTAAGAGAAATAGGTTGTCATGAAGTACGGACACAAACACCGGACACGACACATACACCGACCGTTTGACACCATTAGTAATCCGAGGAGTGTTTGTGCTTCATAGGTTTTGTGTTATATACACAACAAAAATGTAGATTCTGAATGAGGTTTCTTGTCTTGGTCTACATGTAGATTGGGTAATTTAGTATCGAACATTGTCGCGGTGATTTTTGGATATCGAGTTATTAATTAACTTCGAATCGCAAATTGATATTCCACCACCGATCTTTAATTTATCCGAGGGAAAGGGAAAAAATTCGAAAAAAACCTATTTTTTAGAGAACAAGGTTCGGGGGTTGGTTATACGAAGGGAAAGTATTAGCACCCTAAGTATCTATAGTACTCTATAGGAACCTCTTGTTTTTATTCTAACTTTGCGCTTAATTTTATTTGCTTGTAAAAAGGGTATAAGTGGGAAATTAAAGTAGTGATAAAAAGTTAAAGTGATGAAAAAGAAGAAAAATGTTTTTGTTGATTTTATTGATCGGAGAGACAAGTCTCATGCCTACGTACTCTATATTTTTTTGTTGATTTTATGATGGATTATAAATTATAATGTTTATTGGATTATGTTGTACATGTCTGGCCCATAAACAAATAACCCGAAACCCATAAAACCAAAGACCCACAAACCCATTTGAAGCTGTTTCTGAACGCAACAAAAAAACCTAGCTAGTAGCCACCCCCAAACCAAGAAACCTCAACACAATCTTCACTCCTCCTAGCTTCGATTTCGAAGACCCTCTTCTTCGCTCTTTTTACTCACACCAGATCCCGTCACTGTAACTTCTCTACTCACCCACTTTCAAATCCCACTAATTGGTAACCCTTATTTTTCTTTTTCTTTATCATTTCTCATCTAATCATGTTCGATTTTGCTTATTGATTTGTGTTTTTTAAGCTCCATATTAGTATTTCAATTAATTGTTGTAAAATGAAAAATTGCATTATCAATTTCACAAAGTTACTATAGTTTAGGGTTTTACTCCAAAATTGAAATTGAGAAATCAATTTATAAATCTCTGAAATCTCTAGGGTCTTATGTGCTCATTTTTCTTGTATTGGTAATGATAATTGATACAAAACAATACTCCATGTCTATTTTTGGTTATTCTGATTTTTTTTATTTATAATTGGATAGAAACTTGTAAGCGTAGATACTTTCCTGATGATGTTTGTGATACAATATAAAATTAAGAGAAATAGGTTGTCATGAAGTACGGACACAAACACCGGACACGACACATACACCGACCGTTTGACACCATTAGTAATCCGAGGAGTGTTTGTGCTTCATAGGTTTTGTGTTATATACACAACAAAAATGTAGATTCTGAATGAGGTTTCTTGTCTTGGTCTACATGTAGATTGGGTAATTTAGTATCGAACATTGTCGCGGTGATTTTTGGATATCGAGTTATTAATTAACTTCGAATCGCAAATTGATATTCCACCACCGATCTTTAATTTATCCGAGGGAAAGGGAAAAAATTCGAAAAAAACCTATTTTTTAGAGAACAAGGTTCGGGGGTTGGTTATACGAAGGGAAGGTATTAGCACCCTAAGTATCTATAGTACTCTATAGGAACCTCTTGTTTTTATTCTAACTTTGCGCTTAATTTTATTTGCTTGTAAAAAGGGTATAAGTGGGAAATTAAAGTAGTGATAAAAAGTTAAAGTGATGAAAAAGAAGAAAAATGTTTTTGTTGATTTTATTGATCGGAGAGACAAGTCTCATGCCTACGTACTCTATATTTTTTGTTGATTTTATGATGGATTATAAATTATAATGTTTATTGGATTATGTTGTACATGTCTGGCCCATAAACAAATAACCCGAAACCCATAAAACCAAAGACCCACAAACCCATTTGAAGCTGTTTCTGAACGCAACAAAAAAACCTAGCTAGTAGCCACCCCCAAACCAAGAAACCTCAACACAATCTTCACTCCTCCTAGCTTCGATTTCGAAGACCCTCTTCTTCGCTCTTTTTACTCACACCAGATCCCGTCACTGTAGCTTCTCTACTCACCCACTTTCAAATCCCACTAATTGGTAACCCTTATTTTTCTTTTTCTTTATCATTTCTCATCTAATCATGTTCGATTTTGCTTATTGATTTGTGTTTTTTAAGCTCCATATTAGTATTTCAATTAATTGTTGTAAAATGAAAAATTGCATTATCAATTTCACAAAGTTACTATAGTTTAGGGTTTTACTCCAAAATTGAAATTGAGAAATCAATTTATAAATCTCTGAAATCTCTAGGGTCTTATGTGCTCATTTTTCTTGTATTGGTAATGATAATTGATACAAAACAATACTCCATGTCTATTTTTGGTTATTCTGATTTTTTTTATTTATAATTGGATAGAAACTTGTAAGCGTAGATACTTTCCTGATGATGTTTGTGATACAATATAAAATTAAGAGAAATAGGTTGTCATGAAGTACGGACACAAACACCGGACACGACACATACACCGACCGTTTGACACCGTTAGTAATCCGAGGAGTGTTTGTGCTTCATAGGTTTTGTGTTATATACACAACAAAAATGTAGATTCTGAATGAGGTTTCTTGTCTTGGTCTACATGTAGATTGGGTAATTTAGTATCGAACATTGTCGCGGTGATTTTTGGATATCGAGTTATTAATTAACTTCGAATCGCAAATTGATATTCCACCACCGATCTTTAATTTATCCGAGGGAAAGGGAAAAAATTCGAAAAAAACCTATTTTTTAGAGAACAAGGTTCGGGGGTTGGTTATACGAAGGGAAGGTATTAGCACCCTAAGTATCTATAGTACTCTATAGGAACCTCTTGTTTTTATTCTAACTTTGCGCTTAATTTTATTTGCTTGTAAAAAGGGTATAAGTGGGAAATTAAAGTAGTAATAAAAAGTTAAAGTGATGAAAAAGAAGAAAAATGTTTTTGTTGATTTTATTGATCGGAGAGACAAGTCTCATGCCTACGTACTCTATATTTTTTGTTGATTTTATGATGGATTATAAATTATAATGTTTATTGGATTATGTTGTACATGTCTGGCCCATAAACAAATAACCCGAAACCCATAAAACCAAAGACCCACAAACCCATTTGAAGCTGTTTCTGAACGCAACAAAAAAACCTAGCTAGTAGCCACCCCCAAACCAAGAAACCTCAACACAATCTTCACTCCTCCTAGCTTCGATTTCGAAGACCCTCTTCTTCGCTCTTTTTACTCACACCAGATCCCGTCACTGTAGCTTCTCTACTCACCCACTTTCAAATCCCACTAATTGGTAACCCTTATTTTTCTTTTTCTTTATCATTTCTCATCTAATCATGTTCGATTTTGCTTATTGATTTGTGTTTTTTAAGCTCCATATTAGTATTTCAATTAATTGTTGTAAAATGAAAAATTGCATTATCAATTTCACAAAGTTACTATAGTTTAGGGTTTTACTCCAAAATTGAAATTGAGAAATCAATTTATAAATCTCTGAAATCTCTAGGGTCTTATGTGCTCATTTTTCTTGTATTGGTAATGATAATTGATACAAAACAATACTCCATGTCTATTTTTGGTTATTCTGATTTTTTTTATTTATAATTGGATAGAAACTTGTAAGCGTAGATACTTTCCTGATGATGTTTGTGATACAATATAAAATTAAGAGAAATAGGTTGTCATGAAGTACGGACACAAACACCGGACACGACACATACACCGACCGTTTGACACCATTAGTAATCCGAGGAGTGTTTGTGCTTCATAGGTTTTGTGTTATATACACAACAAAAATGTAGATTCTGAATGAGGTTTCTTGTCTTGGTCTACATGTAGATTGGGTAATTTAGTATCGAACATTGTCGCGGTGATTTTTGGATATCGAGTTATTAATTAACTTCGAATCGCAAATTGATATTCCACCACCGATCTTTAATTTATCCGAGGGAAAGGGAAAAAATTCGAAAAAAACCTATTTTTTAGAGAACAAGGTTCGGGGGTTGGTTATACGAAGGGAAAGTATTAGCACCCTAAGTATCTATAGTACTCTATAGGAACCTCTTGTTTTTATTCTAACTTTGCGCTTAATTTTATTTGCTTGTAAAAAGGGTATAAGTGGGAAATTAAAGTAGTGATAAAAAGTTAAAGTGATGAAAAAGAAGAAAAATGTTTTTGTTGATTTTATTGATCGGAGAGACAAGTCTCATGCCTACGTACTCTATATTTTTTTGTTGATTTTATGATGGATTATAAATTATAATGTTTATTGGATTATGTTGTACATGTCTGGCCCATAAACAAATAACCCGAAACCCATAAAACCAAAGACCCACAAACCCATTTGAAGCTGTTTCTGAACGCAACAAAAAAACCTAGCTAGTAGCCACCCCCAAACCAAGAAACCTCAACACAATCTTCACTCCTCCTAGCTTCGATTTCGAAGACCCTCTTCTTCGCTCTTTTTACTCACACCAGATCCCGTCACTGTAACTTCTCTACTCACCCACTTTCAAATCCCACTAATTGGTAACCCTTATTTTTCTTTTTCTTTATCATTTCTCATCTAATCATGTTCGATTTTGCTTATTGATTTGTGTTTTTTAAGCTCCATATTAGTATTTCAATTAATTGTTGTAAAATGAAAAATTGCATTATCAATTTCACAAAGTTACTATAGTTTAGGGTTTTACTCCAAAATTGAAATTGAGAAATCAATTTATAAATCTCTGAAATCTCTAGGGTCTTATGTGCTCATTTTTCTTGTATTGGTAATGATAATTGATACAAAACAATACTCCATGTCTATTTTTGGTTATTCTGATTTTTTTTATTTATAATTGGATAGAAACTTGTAAGCGTAGATACTTTCCTGATGATGTTTGTGATACAATATAAAATTAAGAGAAATAGGTTGTCATGAAGTACGGACACAAACACCGGACACGACACATACACCGACCGTTTGACACCGTTAGTAATCCGAGGAGTGTTTGTGCTTCATAGGTTTTGTGTTATATACACAACAAAAATGTAGATTCTGAATGAGGTTTCTTGTCTTGGTCTACATGTAGATTGGGTAATTTAGTATCGAACATTGTCGCGGTGATTTTTGGATATCGAGTTATTAATTAACTTCGAATCGCAAATTGATATTCCACCACCGATCTTTAATTTATCCGAGGGAAAGGGAAAAAATTCGAAAAAAACCTATTTTTTAGAGAACAAGGTTCGGGGGTTGGTTATACGAAGGGAAGGTATTAGCACCCTAAGTATCTATAGTACTCTATAGGAACCTCTTGTTTTTATTCTAACTTTGCGCTTAATTTTATTTGCTTGTAAAAAGGGTATAAGTGGGAAATTAAAGTAGTGATAAAAAGTTAAAGTGATGAAAAAGAAGAAAAATGTTTTTGTTGATTTTATTGATCGGAGAGACAAGTCTCATGCCTACGTACTCTATATTTTTTGTTGATTTTATGATGGATTATAAATTATAATGTTTATTGGATTATGTTGTACATGTCTGGCCCATAAACAAATAACCCGAAACCCATAAAACCAAAGACCCACAAACCCATTTGAAGCTGTTTCTGAACGCAACAAAAAAACCTAGCTAGTAGCCACCCCCAAACCAAGAAACCTCAACACAATCTTCACTCCTCCTAGCTTCGATTTCGAAGACCCTCTTCTTCGCTCTTTTTACTCACACCAGATCCCGTCACTGTAGCTTCTCTACTCACCCACTTTCAAATCCCACTAATTGGTAACCCTTATTTTTCTTTTCTTTATCATTTCTCATCTAATCATGTTCGATTTTGCTTATTGATTTGTGTTTTTTAAGCTCCATATTAGTATTTCAATTAATTGTTGTAAAATGAAAAATTGCATTATCAATTTCACAAAGTTACTATAGTTTAGGGTTTTACTCCAAAATTGAAATTGAGAAATCAATTTATAAATCTCTGAAATCTCTAGGGTCTTATGTGCTCATTTTTCTTGTATTGGTAATGATAATTGATACAAAACAATACTCCATGTCTATTTTTGGTTATTCTGATTTTTTTTATTTATAATTGGATAGAAACTTGTAAGCGTAGATACTTTCCTGATGATGTTTGTGATACAATATAAAATTAAGAGAAATAGGTTGTCATGAAGTACGGACACAAACACTGGACACGACACATACACCGACCGTTTGACACCATTAGTAATCCGAGGAGTGTTTGTGCTTCATAGGTTTTGTGTTATATACACAACAAAAATGTAGATTCTGAATGAGGTTTCTTGTCTTGGTCTACATGTAGATTGGGTAATTTAGTATCGAACATTGTCATTGTGATTTTTGGATATCGAGTTATTAATTAACTTCGAATCGCAAATTGATATTCCACCACCGATCTTTAATTTATCCGAGGGAAAGGGAAAAAATTCGAAAAAAACCTATTTTTTAGAGAACAAGGTTCGGGGGTTGGTTATACGAAGGGAAGGTATTAGCACCCTAAGTATCTATAGTACTCTATAGGAACCTCTTGTTTTTATTCTAACTTTGCGCTTAATTTTATTTGCTTGTAAAAAGGGTATAAGTGGGAAATTAAAGTAGTGATAAAAAGTTAAAGTGATGAAAAAGAAGAAAAATGTTTTTGTTGATTTTATTGATCGGAGAGACAAGTCTCATGCCTACGTACTCTATATTTTTTTGTTGATTTTATGATGGATTATAAATTATAATGTTTATTGGATTATGTTGTACATGTCTGGCCCATAAACAAATAACCCGAAACCCATAAAACCAAAGACCCACAAACCCATTTGAAGCTGTTTCTGAACGCAACAAAAAAACCTAGCTAGTAGCCACCCCCAAACCAAGAAACCTCAACACAATCTTCACTCCTCCTAGCTTCGATTTCGAAGACCCTCTTCTTCGCTCTTTTTACTCACACCAGATCCCGTCACTGTAACTTCTCTACTCACCCACTTTCAAATCCCACTAATTGGTAACCCTTATTTTTCTTTTTCTTTATCATTTCTCATCTAATCATGTTCGATTTTGCTTATTGATTTGTGTTTTTTAAGCTCCATATTAGTATTTCAATTAATTGTTGTAAAATGAAAAATTGCATTATCAATTTCACAAAGTTACTATAGTTTAGGGTTTTACTCCAAAATTGAAATTGAGAAATCAATTTATAAATCTCTGAAATCTCTAGGGTCTTATGTGCTCATTTTTCTTGTATTGGTAATGATAATTGATACAAAACAATACTCCATGTCTATTTTTGGTTATTCTGATTTTTTTTATTTATAATTGGATAGAAACTTGTAAGCGTAGATACTTTCCTGATGATGTTTGTGATACAATATAAAATTAAGAGAAATAGGTTGTCATGAAGTACGGACACAAACACCGGACACGACACATACACCGACCGTTTGACACCGTTAGTAATCCGAGGAGTGTTTGTGCTTCATAGGTTTTGTGTTATATACACAACAAAAATGTAGATTCTGAATGAGGTTTCTTGTCTTGGTCTACATGTAGATTGGGTAATTTAGTATCGAACATTGTCGCGGTGATTTTTGGATATCGAGTTATTAATTAACTTCGAATCGCAAATTGATATTCCACCACCGATCTTTAATTTATCCGAGGGAAAGGGAAAAAATTCGAAAAAAACCTATTTTTTAGAGAACAAGGTTCGGGGGTTGGTTATACGAAGGGAAGGTATTAGCACCCTAAGTATCTATAGTACTCTATAGGAACCTCTTGTTTTTATTCTAACTTTGCGCTTAATTTTATTTGCTTGTAAAAAGGGTATAAGTGGGAAATTAAAGTAGTGATAAAAAGTTAAAGTGATGAAAAAGAAGAAAAATGTTTTTGTTGATTTTATTGATCGGAGAGACAAGTCTCATGCCTACGTACTCTATATTTTTTGTTGATTTTATGATGGATTATAAATTATAATGTTTATTGGATTATGTTGTACATGTCTGGCCCATAAACAAATAACCCGAAACCCATAAAACCAAAGACCCACAAACCCATTTGAAGCTGTTTCTGAACGCAACAAAAAAACCTAGCTAGTAGCCACCCCCAAACCAAGAAACCTCAACACAATCTTCACTCCTCCTAGCTTCGATTTCGAAGACCCTCTTCTTCGCTCTTTTTACTCACACCAGATCCCGTCACTGTAGCTTCTCTACTCACCCACTTTCAAATCCCACTAATTGGTAACCCTTATTTTTCTTTTTCTTTATCATTTCTCATCTAATCATGTTCGATTTTGCTTATTGATTTGTGTTTTTTAAGCTCCATATTAGTATTTCAATTAATTGTTGTAAAATGAAAAATTGCATTATCAATTTCACAAAGTTACTATAGTTTAGGGTTTTACTCCAAAATTGAAATTGAGAAATCAATTTATAAATCTCTGAAATCTCTAGGGTCTTATGTGCTCATTTTTCTTGTATTGGTAATGATAATTGATACAAAACAATACTCCATGTCTATTTTTGGTTATTCTGATTTTTTTTATTTATAATTGGATAGAAACTTGTAAGCGTAGATACTTTCCTGATGATGTTTGTGATACAATATAAAATTAAGAGAAATAGGTTGTCATGAAGTACGGACACAAACACCGGACACGACACATACACCGACCGTTTGACACCATTAGTAATCCGAGGAGTGTTTGTGCTTCATAGGTTTTGTGTTATATACACAACAAAAATGTAGATTCTGAATGAGGTTTCTTGTCTTGGTCTACATGTAGATTGGGTAATTTAGTATCGAACATTGTCGCGGTGATTTTTGGATATCGAGTTATTAATTAACTTCGAATCGCAAATTGATATTCCACCACCGATCTTTAATTTATCCGAGGGAAAGGGAAAAAATTCGAAAAAAACCTATTTTTTAGAGAACAAGGTTCGGGGGTTGGTTATACGAAGGGAAAGTATTAGCACCCTAAGTATCTATAGTACTCTATAGGAACCTCTTGTTTTTATTCTAACTTTGCGCTTAATTTTATTTGCTTGTAAAAAGGGTATAAGTGGGAAATTAAAGTAGTGATAAAAAGTTAAAGTGATGAAAAAGAAGAAAAATGTTTTTGTTGATTTTATTGATCGGAGAGACAAGTCTCATGCCTACGTACTCTATATTTTTTGTTGATTTTATGATGGATTATAAATTATAATGTTTATTGGATTATGTTGTACATGTCTGGCCCATAAACAAATCACCCGAAACCCATAAAACCAAAGACCCACAAACCCATTTGAAGCTGTTTCTGAACGCAACAAAAAAACCTAGCTAGTAGCCACCCCCAAACCAAGAAACCTCAACACAATCTTCACTCCTCCTAGCTTCGATTTCGAAGACCCTCTTCTTCGCTCTTTTTACTCACACCAGATCCCGTCACTGTAGCTTCTCTACTCACCCACTTTCAAATCCCACTAATTGGTAACCCTTATTTTTCTTTTTCTTTATCATTTCTCATCTAATCATGTTCGATTTTGCTTATTGATTTGTGTTTTTTCACGATAAAAAGACGCCGTTGGTTTAAATTCCAAGGCACTTGGTTTAAAAATCCAAGTTTGCGGTAAAAAGACTCTTGGGTTAAAATCCAAGGTTTTCACGATAAAAAGAAACATTTGGTTTAAAGTCCAAAGTTTGAAAATGTTTGATGATGAAATGTTTTGACATTTTTTGAAGAGGTGCTTACCTCATTTTTTTGAGAATAAAATGACTAACTATTTTTGAATGGAATGTTGGGTTAAAATTAAAAGGTAGCGCTAAAAGAATAATAACGTCGCAAAAAGCAAATTAAGCGCGAAGACGATCCGTAATGATATTTTGATCAAAACGGTGTCTTTTCCCTCGGAATTAAATATTACGCATATGGACGGAATGCGATAAAAAAATAAATATGCATGAGATGCAATTTTTTTATTTAGGGTACATTGGCCTAATCACACTCTAAAATCTATGCAAGAAAATAAATATGAAATGATGCAAGAGACGGGGTATGCTATGCACTTTTATTTAGAATTTACACTTGGCCTATTTACATCCTAAATTCAAAAACAAAAGTAAATGGCAATTAATAAGCGATAAATACTCAATGTTACGATAATAAAATAACGGTAAAAAAAATGATGAATAAATCGATGTAATGAAATAAATATGATATGTAATGGATAAATAGCATAAGTAAATAAATACGAAACTAAGACAATGAAAATAAACCTCGACATCATGCTTTACAAGGCTAAACAAAGCTAAAATAGCTTATGCCAAAAGAACTTATCTCATAAGCTTAAAAAATAAAATTAGCTAAAAATAAATAAAGACATAAAGTAATATTAACAACTTTTAAATATCAAATAAATAGGAAAATAAAATAAGCCTCGACATCATGCTTGATTGGTTAAAATAAAAGCTAAAATAGCTTATGCCAAAAGCACTTATCTCATAAGTTAAAACAAAATAAAAATAAAATTAAAACAGGGGGGTGTGAATCATGAAAACGAAATAAACTGGGGGTGCAAAAAGCAGCAAAACTGTAAAAGTCCAGCCCAAAAGGCCCAACTGCATAAAAAACAAACAAAAAAAACCAGGATTCAAGTTGGCCGTCTGATCCATCAGACGGCCCTGATCTAATTTTTGAAAAGGAAAGATATGAGCCATTTGATTAAAATCAAAGGCTGCGAAGAGAGGGTTCACGGTGTGCTGCGATAGACACGCGCACACCGGATCTGGTTGGGGGGTATATATACCCCAAACCCTAAAAAAAACACAATCACTCTTCTTCTCTCACTCCCGCCGCGGCTCTTTCTTCTTCTTCCTCACTCATCTCTCTGATTTTCTAAACTTCATTTTCTCTCAATCTCTCGTGATTCTCAAACCGCGGCGGCTATAAACACCCTCTCTGCTTCAACCTCGGCCTCTCTCAAACTTCAATCTCTCTCGATCTCTCGTGATTTCGTTCTGTTCTAAAAACAAATCGGAAAAGGAATTGAAAAAAAAACCTTCGAGATTCTGGTTGGTTTGGTCTGATTATCCTTCTCCTTCTTTTCGTTTTTTTGTCCTCGGATTCGTTTTCTTCTACTTCGTTTCTCTGTTCTCGGGTTTGTGTTTGCTTCAGTTCGATTTGATTTGGTTTTTGAAGGTTGGGTTTGATTTTTGACTTCTGGGTTTTAGAACAGTGATGATTGATTTGCTGGGTTTGTTTGATAATGAACAGATGATGAATGTTTGATTCTGTATTTTTGTATTTTTGATTTGGAATGAAAATATATTTTTTTGGAATTTTTAACAAAGATACTAACAAAAAAACAAAATTAAATAAACTGACATATTTTTTGTATTTTTGTCATTGATGCATAAAATGCAAGGAAAAAAAAAATATGAAGTGGAATCTTAGGTCAAAAAATGGGGTATGACAGATGCCCCTATTTAAGTTTCTTCCATCGGAGATAAAAAGAAAAAGATGATTTTTTGATGATGTTTTTGTTTTGGTTCGACGATGGAAGAGACTTAAATACAGAGTACACCATTTTTTGACCGGAATAAACTATAAAGTGCTATGATATGATGTTATGAATGTTATGCTTATGAGTGTTATATTTACAAATGTTTGAATGTAATGAAGATTATTCGGCAAGGGTAATGAAGACAGAAAGCGATAAAGTCCTGTATGCGGACAGAAAACAGTAAAGTCTTGTGTATGGACAGAAGTAAAGACAGAAAGAAATAGAGTCATGTGTACGGACATAAGCAGTAAAGTCCTGTGTACGGACAGAAGTAAAGACGGAAAGCAATAAAGTCCTGTGTGCGGACATAAGCAGATAAAGTCCTGTGTACGGACAAAAGTAAAGACTGAAAGCGATAAAGTCCTGTGTGCGGACATAAGCAGATAAATTCCTGTGTACGGACAGAAGTAAAGACTGAAAGCGATAAAGTCCTGTGTGCGGACAGAAGTAAAGACAGTGTTCACCAACATTGTGGGATGGTGAGGACAAGTAAAGGCAGTGTCTACCAACATTGGGGGATGGTAAGGACACAACGAGGAAATAAATTGTCTGCTGTCATTGTGGGAGAGCGAGACATGACAAGAATATGTATTTGTCTAGACCAGACACATTGGAGATGACCTCTTTTGGGGAAATTAATCACAAGTTTGCAGTTGATTGTTTGCAAAACCTGGCACTTGAAATATGAATGATGGAGGCATCTCTGGACCAGACTCACTGGGGATGACTCTTTTTTGTATGAATGATAGAGACATCTCTGGACCAGACTCACTGGGGATGACTCTTTTTTGTATGAATGATAGAGACATCTCTGGACCAGATACACTAGGGATGACTCTTTTTTGTATGAATGATAGAGACATCTCTGGACCAGATACACTGGGGATGACTCTTTTTTGTGAAATATGTGATTGATGGAGACATCTCTGGACCAGATACACTGGGGATGACTCCTTTTTGATGTATTGAAGCAAAACACATGATGGTCAATCTTGTATGTGTGAATGATTTGTGTGCATGTTGCATGTAAATATGAATGTATGTATACATATGTGAATGATTGTATGTATGTATGTTTGTACGTATGTATGTTTGTACGTATATATGTATGTATGTATGTATGTATGTATGTATGTATGTATGTATGTATGTATGTAGCTTGTATTTGTATGATTGAATGATATTTGTACATGACTGGATGAGATAAAAGTTTGATCAGGCAAGATGAGCATTGGGCCGACGTATCCGTGCAACCACTCGATAGTTCTCCACTGGGGACAGCATCCTTATAGGTGAAATAAATCAGATCCTCGGGGTAAAACCCGACATAGTATGTTGATCCATGGTAAGAATGATTGCTTCTTGGGGTAAAGCCCATCGGTCAGAGGTCTGGCAGAAGTCGCCATTTTGTACACTGAAACCGAATATTTTATCATGGTCTTGTTTCAATAGTCATGCTTTTTGTTTTTTTTTTTGAAATCCCTAACTTTTGCCTGAATCGCCCTTTCGGGTTTTCAATCCACCGGGAATATATTTCTTTTTTTGTTTGCCCCTAATTTTTGCCTGGACCGCCCTTTCGGGTTTTCAATCCACCGGGACGCTCATTTTTGCCTAAGCCACCCTCTCGAGTTTTCAACTTAGCGAGCTGTTCTTTTTTGCTATTTTTTTTGATAGAAAGAAACAAGACTGATATGATATGCAAACTTCTCCAAGAGATGTCATTTGCTGTTGGTATGCAAACTTCCCAAAGAGATGCCGTTTGCTGAAGATATGCAAACTTCTCAAAGAGATGACATTTGCTGATGAATACTGACCATTTGTTGTTGAATGAGCCTTCCAAAACGGGTCTCAACTTCTTCTTTCACTGGGGAAAAGAAAATCATACAGGCTTCTTGATGATAACCACTTGTTGGAGATTACCAGAGAACAATCAAGTTCAGTATTCAATTGAGGACTGTTGGATCATACGCTGAGTATATCATAGTAACAACATGTCCATAAGAACCCAAAATATCAATTCGATGATTATTGGCTCAAGGAGGAAGAAACATAACAACTATCTTGGCAGATCTGGATTGTCCCTGGAAACCACTTCAGGTGCCCCAAGTGAGTGAAACCTTGACTTTGAATCTTTGAAGTGTATGCCCCTGGATGTAAAGACTTGCCCCTGATTGACGAGTTCCTGATGTAATTTGCCCCAAGCTAGGAGCGTTTTGAATTGATTTGTCCTTGATTAGACCATTTGATTGAATTTCCTTGATGCCAAATATAAATTTGCAAACAAAATTGTTTCTTTTGAAAAATGTTTCTGATGTAATGTACATGCAAGTTTTGGAATCGCAAAACTTTATATAAAACATATGTGGTGTGTGTAAAAGATAGTTACTCAACAAACATGTGGAGTCAGTTTTAACAATAATTTTGCTGATTATGCTTTCAAAGTAAACCTAGCTTCAATTAGGTCTTTTGAGGGTTATAACGTGGCCTGGTTCATGGTTATGGAAAGAAAAGATTTTTAGGCTCAAAATTCTGTTTTAACCCACCCACTCTTCTTTGATGTCCTTCATTCCTACATTCAATTAATTCATCAGACATGCTTTGGTTGACAAGAGGATTTCTTTTGACAATGATGGTTGAGGTTGACGCTTTGGGTCGAAGCTTTGATGAGATTCTCGAAGTGACAGTCACTTTTTCATTCACAAGCTTGTTTTCGACATTTTTTGCTCTGAATCCCTTATTTTTGCATGGACCAATTCTTTTGGATTTTATGGACCATCGGGATGCCCTGAATTTTGCCTAAGTCTTTTTACCTAGCGGGCTTTTTGTTGTTTTTTGTTTGTGTTTTTTTTTTGGTGTAGGACAATTGTGACTGCCACATGCTATTGTGAGTTTTGTTTTCTCATGACTTCTTGTATCTCAACATATTTATCCTCTTGTATTGGGATGTGTCATTGAATTAATTGAAAGACTACCCTCCCCCGGGTCAAGATCAAGGGTTTTTTTTTTTTTTTATAGAAAGAACACCAACTTCTGGCTCAAAGGGGTTGACTACGGATTATCTCTTTATTTCTCCGGTGTTTGGGAAGTGAAACAATGCCTTACATCATCAACCGGGTCTTTACTAATGAAAGCATATATCAGCAATTTTAAACATTTAGTTTACATCATTCTCCCCTCAAGTTTGTAAACAAAATAGTGAAATATAAAACATTGCCATTTGTGATGGCACAAGAAAAGAGTGAATACGAATGGATGGATTCCAAAATATGCATGTTCATTGTTTAGAAATTTAAATTTAAAAAATACAACCTTAAAATGTAAATAAATGCTTGGCAAGAAAGAAATTGCAATTGAACATAAAAGGCCTAGTGATCCTAGGGACAAACTTCTTGATTCTCTTGAAAATGACAGAGGACTCATGATTAAGCAGAGGATGAACTTTGAACATTAGGGTTCTCATCCTTGAAAGATAGCACCTTGTTACGGACTAAATCCTGAACAGCTTTCTTGAGAGGATAGCAACGCTCTACATCATGACCAGGGGCCCCTTGATGGAAGGCACAGGTTAAATCACTGCGGTACCAGGGAGGTAGTACTGCGGGCACAGGGGGAGGTGGCCTTGTCTGGACAAAATTTTTAGCAAGTAACGCGGGGAGTAGGTCGGCATATTTCATGGGTATGGGGTCAAATGAAGGACTTTTCTGAGTGCGGTTATGATTGAATGGTTGTTGGGGAGATGGTAGGTGATGAGATTGTGGGTATTGTGGTGGTAGTGCTATGGCTGCAACATGTCGATAAGCTGAGTTTCTTGAATGATGTCCTCCTTGGGCCACCATGCCAACTTCAAATTCTTTCTTCTCTGAAAAATTGTTGCCATATCTCTTGGCAGTATTAGTCGGAGCTTTCTCTCTTGTCAATCGTCCCTGTCGGACCCCTTCTTCAAGTCGCATCCCCATGTTTACAATCTCAGTGAAATCACTGGGTGCACTAGCAATCATTCGTTCATAGTAAAATGAATCAAGAGTATTTAGGAAAATCTTGGTCATTTCTTTTTCTTCTAGTGGTGGACAAATCTGAGCGGCCATCTCTCTCCATCGCTGAGCGTATTCTTTGAAACTCTCTTTGTCCTTTTGAGACATACCTCGAAGTTGATCTCTATCTGGAGCCATGTCTAGATTGTATTTGTATTGACGGACAAACGCCTCGCCCAAATCATTGAATGTTTGGATCTTGGCACCATCTAAGCCCATGTACCACTTCAAAGCGGCACCTGTCAAGCTATCCTGAAAGTAGTGGATTAGTAACTGATGGTTGTCCGTTTGAGTGGACATCTTTCGGGCGTACATTACCAAATGGCTCTGAGGGCAGGAATTTCCTTTGTACTTCTCAAACTCGGGGACCTTAAACTTAGGTGGGATCCTAACGTTTGGTACCAAGCAAAGGTCATGGGCGTTTTTGCCGAACAAATCCTTCCCACGAAGGGCCTTAATCTCGAGCTGCATCTTATCAAACTGATCCTGAAGATTATCCATACGGCCATAGGTCTCTGGATCCTCCGCATGATAGACTTGTTCGCTTACATAAGGAACGGTGTGAGCTACGGATGCTGGAATGGTCATTGTTGACTGAGGGACACACATAGTAACTTGAGGAAGAGTCATCCCAGGTTGGGGAACAACAGTAGCATGTGGCAAAGTAGGAGTAAGGACCTCGGGAACTTGGGGTCGAAGCCCTTCATTAAAATTCATAGGAATGCCCCAAGGATAACCTTCGGGCATGACGTGCTGATGTGTGTTGATGGGTACCACTGGAACCGGGGCAGAGACGATTTCAGAAATGACTGTAGCTTGAGGAGAAGGCGTTAGTGGCTGATTCTGCGCAGCCATCGACGATGTCACCATGGCGGTTAGCTTTTCTATTTCAGCCCGGAGCGTTGTTACTTCCCCATGGAGCTCAACGTTCTCTTGTTCAACTTGGTCCATTCTCTTTTTCCTGTTTGCTCGAGTGTTGTACGTGCGAGATGGTTGTGGGCGTGGTCGTCGGGCCACTTTGACTGAGACGGAGAAAAAAAGGGAAAATATGAGACTCGAGTTTGGAAACTTGTGAATGTGGTATGATGTATGGTGTGTTTATGCTAAAATATGCAATGTTTATTTTTTGTTATCGAAGGACTCATCCCAAATTGGTTGTAAGCATTTAGATATGGATTTTGTAAGGAGAAAAGAAGAAAAAATTTATTATGTGTCATTAAAAATGAATATTCTCTACAATGTTTACAAAAAATTTGTTTAAGTCCTTCGACATTGGATGAGTAAAAATTTATGAATGAGTGCATGCATGCATGATGCGGAAAACATGGTGGGGTTAAAGTACAATGTTGGAGTCAAAGGTGAAACCCTCCCATATGGTATGTACTAGGGTTTATTTGTACCTGCATGACGGGTTCTACAAAGTTCTCAAAGTCATCGACCATCTCATGGATATCACTGGGTTACGGGACTACTCTCGTTCCGATAACATCCACAGGATAATCTCATTTGAGTGTAGTTTCGCGTGACGACTAATCTCAAGACTACTCTTGATTTAGCCACCGCACTACGTCCTAAAAAGGCCAAGATTGGTTAAAGTGATTCTAAAGGTTCTCGGCTTCGCCGGACACTCATATTGAAAATAATACCATCATCATGACTTTTCATGACAACGAGTACTACCGTCATGAGGCCTCCACCGAGTAGGATCATATCACACGTGCTTCATAATCCAGACTACTCTGGACATGTCACTATGATTTCACCCCATCCTATCTTATTGTGTCACTCAAGCCCGGGTTAGGACTTATCTCACCACTCAAAGTAAACCCAAGTATATATATACAAATATTTACAATTAAAAGAATAAAAGCGTGAAGATAGAAAATAAAACAAGTTAGGTTCAACCCGCTTGGTTGTCCCCAGTGAAGTCGCCATTTCTGTCGCGGTGATTTTTGGATATCGAGTTATTAATTAACTTCGAATCGCAAATTGATATTCCACCACCGATCTTTAATTTATCCGAGGGAAAGGGAAAAAATTCGAAAAAAACCTATTTTTTAGAGAACAAGGTTCGGGGGTTGGTTATACGAAGGGAAGGTATTAGCACCCTAAGTATCTATAGTACTCTATAGGAACCTCTTGTTTTTATTCTAACTTTGCGCTTAATTTTATTTGCTTGTAAAAAGGGTATAAGTGGGAAATTAAAGTAGTGATAAAAAGTTAAAGTGATGAAAAAGAAGAAAAATGTTTTTGTTGATTTTATTGATCGGAGAGACAAGTCTCATGCCTACGTACTCTATATTTTTTGTTGATTTTATGATGGATTATAAATTATAATGTTTATTGGATTATGTTGTACATGTCTGGCCCATAAACAAATAACCCGAAACCCATAAAACCAAAGACCCACAAACCCATTTGAAGCTGTTTCTGAACGCAACAAAAAAACCTAGCTAGTAGCCACCCCCAAACCAAGAAACCTCAACACAATCTTCACTCCTCCTAGCTTCGATTTCGAAGACCCTCTTCTTCGCTCTTTTTACTCACACCAGATCCCGTCACTGTAGCTTCTCTACTCACCCACTTTCAAATCCCACTAATTGGTAACCCTTATTTTTCTTTTTCTTTATCATTTCTCATCTAATCATGTTCGATTTTGCTTATTGATTTGTGTTTTTTAAGCTCCATATTAGTATTTCAATTAATTGTTGTAAAATGAAAAATTGCATTATCAATTTCACAAAGTTACTATAGTTTAGGGTTTTACTCCAAAATTGAAATTGAGAAATCAATTTATAAATCTCTGAAATCTCTAGGGTCTTATGTGCTCATTTTTCTTGTATTGGTAATGATAATTGATACAAAACAATACTCCATGTCTATTTTTGGTTATTCTGATTTTTTTTATTTATAATTGGATAGAAACTTGTAAGCGTAGATACTTTCCTGATGATGTTTGTGATACAATATAAAATTAAGAGAAATAGGTTGTCATGAAGTACGGACACAAACACCGGACACGACACATACACCGACCGTTTGACACCGTTAGTAATCCGAGGAGTGTTTCTGCTTCATAGGTTTTGTGTTATATACACAACAAAAATGTAGATTCTGAATGAGGTTTCTTGTCTTGGTCTACATGTAGATTGGGTAATTTAGTATCGAACATTGTCGCGGTGATTTTTGGATATCGAGTTATTAATTAACTTCGAATCGCAAATTGATATTCCACCACCGATCTTTAATTTATCCGAGGGAAAGGGAAAAAATTCGAAAAAAACCTATTTTTTAGAGAACAAGGTTCGGGGGTTGGTTATACGAAGGGAAGGTATTAGCACCCTAAGTATCTATAGTACTCTATAGGAACCTCTTGTTTTTATTCTAACTTTGCGCTTAATTTTATTTGCTTGTAAAAAGGGTATAAGTGGGAAATTAAAGTAGTGATAAAAAGTTAAAGTGATGAAAAAGAAGAAAAATGTTTTTGTTGATTTTATTGATCGGAGAGACAAGTCTCATGCCTACGTACTCTATATTTTTTGTTGATTTTATGATGGATTATAAATTATAATGTTTATTGGATTATGTTGTACATGTCTGGCCCATAAACAAATAACTCGAAACCCATAAAACCAAAGACCCACAAACCCATTTGAAGCTGTTTCTGAACGCAACAAAAAAACCTAGCTAGTAGCCACCCCCAAACCAAGAAACCTCAACACAATCTTCACTCCTCCTAGCTTCGATTTCGAAGACCCTCTTCTTCGCTCTTTTTACTCACACCAGATCCCGTCACTGTAGCTTCTCTACTCACCCACTTTCAAATCCCACTAATTGGTAACCCTTATTTTTCTTTTTCTTTATCATTTCTCATCTAATCATGTTCGATTTTGCTTATTGATTTGTGTTTTTTAAGCTCCATATTAGTATTTCAATTAATTGTTGTAAAATGAAAAATTGCATTATCAATTTCACAAAGTTACTATAGTTTAGGGTTTTACTCCAAAATTGAAATTGAGAAATCAATTTATAAATCTCTGAAATCTCTAGGGTCTTATGTGCTCATTTTTCTTGTATTGGTAATGATAATTGATACAAAACAATACTCCATGTCTATTTTTGGTTATTCTGATTTTATTTATTTATAATTGGATAGAAACTTGTAAGCGTAGATACTTTCCTGATGATGTTTGTGATACAATATAAAATTAAGAGAAATAGGTTGTCATGAAGTACGGACACAAACACCGGACACGACACATACACCGACCGTTTGACACCGTTAGTAATCCGAGGAGTGTTTGTGCTTCATAGGTTTTGTGTTATATACACAACAAAAATGTAGATTCTGAATGAGGTTTCTTGTCTTGGTCTACATGTAGATTGGGTAATTTAGTATCGAACATTGTCGCGGTGATTTTTGGATATCGAGTTATTAATTAACTTCGAATCGCAAATTGATATTCCACCACCGATCTTTAATTTATCCGAGGAAAAGGGAAAAAATTCGAAAAAAACCTATTTTTTAGAGAACAAGGTTCGGGGGTTGGTTATACGAAGGGAAGGTATTAGGACCCTAAGTATCTATAGTACTCTATAGGAACCTCTTGTTTTTAGCGATAAAAGAAGTCATTGGTTTAAAGTCCAAGGCACTTGGTTTAAAATCCAAGTTTGCGAGAAAAAAGACTTTTGGGTTAAAATCCATGTTTTTCACGATAAAAAGACGCCGTTGGTTTAAATTCCAAGGCACTTGGTTTAAAAATCCAAGTTTGCGGTATAAAGACTCTTGGGTTAAAATCCAAGGTTTTCACGATAAAAAGAAACATTTGGTTTAAAGTCCAAAGTTTGAAAATGTTTGATGATGAAATGTTTTGACATTTTTTGAAGAGGTGCTGACCTCATTTTTTTGAGAATAAAATGACTAACTATTTTTGAATGGAATGTTGGGTTAAAATTAAAAGGTAGCGCTAAAAGAATAATAACGTCGCAAAAAGCAAATTAAGCGCGAAGACGATCCGTAATGATATTTTGATCAAAACGGTGTCTTTTCCCTCGGAATTAAATATTACGCATATGGACAGAATGCGATAAAAAAATAAATATGCATGAGATGCAATTTTTTTATTTAGGGTACATTGGCCTAATCACACTCTAAAATCTATGCAAGAAAATAAATATGAAATGATGCAAGAGACGGGGTATGCTATGCACTTTTATTTAGAATTTACACTTGGCCTATTTACATCCTAAATTCAAAAACAAAAGTAAATGGCAATTAATAAGCGATAAATACTCAATGTTACGATAATAAAATAACGGTAAAAAAAATGACGAATAAATCGATGTAATGAAATAAATATGATATGTAATGGATAAATAGCATAAGTAAATAAATACGAAACTAAGACAATGAAAATAAACCTCGACATCATGCTTTACAAGGCTAAACAAAGCTAAAATAGCTTATGCCAAAAGCACTTATCTCATAAGCTTAAAAAATAAAATTAGCTAAAAATAAATAAAGACATAAAGTAATATTAACAACTTTTAAATATCAAATAAATAGGAAAATAAAATAAGCCTCGACATCATGCTTGATTGGTTAAAATAAAAGCTAAAATAGCTTATGCCAAAAGCACTTATCTCATAAGCTAAAACAAAATAAAAATAAAATTAAAACAGGGGGGTGTGAATCATGAAAACGAAATAAACTGGGGGTGCAAAAAGCAGCAAAACTGTAAAAGTCCAGCCCAAAAGGCCCAACTGCATAAAAAAAAAACAAAAAAATCAGGATTCAAGTTGGCCGTCTGATCCATCAGACGGCCCTGATCTAATTTTTGAAAAGGAAAGATATGAGCCATTTGATTAAAATCAAAGGCTGCGAAGAGAGGGTTCACGGTGTGCTGCGATAGACACGCGCACACCGGATCTGGTTGGGGGGTATATATACCCCAAACCCTAAAAAAAACACAATCACTCTTCTTCTCTCACTCCCGCCGCGGCTCTTTCTTCTTCTTCCTCACTCATCTCTCTGATTTTCTAAACTTCATTTTCTCTCAATCTCTCGTGATTCTCAAACCGCGGCGGCTATAAACACCCTCTCTGCTTCAACCTCGGCCTCTCTCAAACTTCAATCTCTCTCGATCTCTCGTGATTTCGTTCTGTTCTAAAAACAAATCGGAAAAGGAATTGAAAAAAAAAACCTTCGAGATTCTGGTTGGTTTGGTCTGATTATCCTTCTCCTTCTTTTCGTTTTTTTGTCCTCGGATTCGTTTTCTTCTACTTCGTTTCTCTGTTCTTGGGTTTGTGTTTGCTTCAGTTCGATTTGATTTGGTTTTTGAAGGTTGGGTTTGATTTTTGACTTCTGGGTTTTAGAACAGTGATGATTGATTTGCTGGGTTTGTTTGATAATGAACAGATGATGAATGTTTGATTCTGTATTTTGGTATTTTTGATTTGGAATGAAAATATATTTTTTTGGAATTTTTAACAAAGATACTAACAAAAAAACAAAATTAAATAAACTGACATATTTTTTGTATTTTTGTCATTGATGCATAAAATGCAAGGAAAAAAAAATATGAAGTGGAATCTTAGGTCAAAAAATTGGGTATGACAAACATTATTTCATAAATTAGTTTTGTTACTTAATTGAAGTTTTCATTGGAAGCAGAAGCGAAAATGGCGACGCGTAGGGGGTTGATGGAACAAGACCTGGGTAAGTTGGATGTGACAAAATTGCATCCGCTTTCTCCTGAAGTTATATCACGTCAGGCTACTATTAATATTGGTAATGTATATAAGTATTGCCGCAATCACATTACAATTTAGAAATTCAACCAAAAAATGTGTAGGCTTCTTTTTCATTGATGACTGTTAATGCTGTTGAATTTATCCTGGCAGGCACCATAGGTCACGTGGCACATGGAAAGTCAACTGTTGTGAAAGCAATATCAGGTGTTCAGGTATGCTTTGTATTAAGTATTTCTCTACTTTTAAGGGGTGTTTGGCTATTAATGGTGGTGTTTAACTGTATATTGTAATCTGTATATGTGAAATTTCTGGTATGTGGTGTTCTGTAAATTCTTAATGACAGACCTATTTACACCACGGTGAATTGTTTCATACAGAAATAGAGTATTTAGCATATACTCATTTTCGTAATTTGTGAAGATCATTGGCAACAATTCATATTTTTTTCAACCCAAGTAGTAGCATTGCCAACTGTTTATATTTTTCTCAATCCAATTACTAGGAGGGTACATGAAATTTGTGAAATCTTTAATCGCCATAGAATCATGAAGTGTGCTTGTTTCAATACATAGATTTAAGTGCGTCACAAATACACTGTATAGTTAGGTAATTAGGTTCATTTGTTTAACTATCTCATTTATGGAAACCCCCTCCCCACAGAAGTAGATATCTTCTCCTAGTGGTTACATAGTTGTTCGATAATATTCAAGATCAATTCAATTTTCTACCTTTTTCTTCTTTTGCACTTTCAGTTTTGGTAAAGGATTATAAATAACAAATAACAAATAACAATGCTATATGTATTTTAATACATTTTCCTTTTTCTTCTTTTGCACTTTCAGTTTTGGTAAAGGATTATAAATAACAAATAACAAATAACAATGCTATATGTATTTTAATACATTTTCCTTGAGCTTCGATAATGGATCATTTAACTGTTGACCTATGCTTTCCCATAAATGTTTTGCAGACTGTGCGTTTTAAAAATGAGTTGGAACGTAACATTACAATCAAGCTTGGTTATGCAAATGCAAAAATATACAAGTGTGAAGATGAACGGTGTCCAAGGCCTATGTCTTACAAGTGGGTATTATTTCAGATTTCTATATTAGTGTTAGGTCATTCATCTTTTGGTGAGGCGATCAATTTTTTTTTCTTCTGGCAGGGCTTATGGAAGTGGAAAGGAAGATAATCCTATGTGTGATGTACCAGGGTTTGAAAATTCCAAGATGAAATTGCTGAGACATGTTTCTTTTGTTGATTGCCCTGTAAGGTCCTGAACCATTTTTTATTTATGATGTAGGGGGATTTACCCTTATATATGTCTGCACATTTGGTTTTGTTTGCCCCAGTAATTGTTTGCTCTCCGTGGCATATTATCTCTCAATTATTTAATCCCTGTAAGATATGGCCATATGGGTTTTGTAGTGCATGTATATGTACTATTAGACGTTTATCCCCTGAGTCCAACTATGTAAATCAATGTTGTCTTTCACTAGAGTTCATTTTAAATCAATGGAAGTGGCTTTCATTCAATGGTAGAGTTGGAGAATTAAAATTGCTCACATATTTTACTTTTTTAGTTTTTCCCATATGGTGAGGTTTTTCCTATCTCTATGGCTATCCTTTACGTAAGTCAGATAGTTATTGGACTCCAATTTATGTTATGTATCATTAAATATATGTTTAGCTATCTTTCTTTTACATCTGTGTGATATTTGTTTTACTTTTCCAATTTGTGTAGGGACATGATATTCTCATGGCTACTATGCTTAATGGAGCAGCAATCATGGATGGAGCTTTGCTACTCATTGCTGCTAATGAAAGTTGCCCTCAACCACAAACCTCTGAGCATTTAGCTGCTGTGGAAATTATGCGTCTACAGCACATAATAATCCTTCAGAACAAGGTAGATTTGATTCAAGAAAATGTGGCAATCAACCAGCATGAAGCAATTCAGAAGTTTATACAAGTAAGTTTTCTATACGAATTGGTTTATTTATACAAATGATACCTTTTTCATCAATATAAATGACTCCTCCTCCCTTTTTCGTGGTGTTTCCCAGGGAACTGTTGCTGATAGTGCACCAGTAGTACCTATTTCAGCACAATTGAAGTATAATATTGATGTTGTGTGTGAGTACATCGTGAAAAAGATCCCAATCCCTGAACGGAACTTCATTTCTCCACCTAATATGATAGTAATTCGGTCGTTTGATGTCAACAAACCTGGTTATGAGGTTGATGAAATAAAAGGAGGTGTAGCTGGTGGAAGTATTCTGAGGGTAAGTATTTCTTTGGTCAATATTCCGAAAAACATGCCTAATTTACACCGATCGGACTTACAGATGTTGAGGTCTGTTTGGTTGATTAAAAACATTTGTTGATATCATTTTTAATTGTAGAACCGCCCCTTTGTTTTCACTTTGTATCTTGCGCTCGGTAGTTTTCACTTTGAACCTTGTCTTGTGTACAAATATTTGAAAAATGACGAGTGAAAACAAGGGGCAGCCTTTACAATTAAAATGAAATCTGGAAATGAAAATATTTAATATTTTCTCAAACCGAGCAGATTCTTAGTATTTCTAATTCCATTACTGTTTGGACAGGTCTTTGCCTTTATAATAATGCCTTGATTTTAGAACATTTTAATTTATTCTAGACTTTTAAAGTGTTGTACAAGTAATTCCAAGAATGTGCAATATGATACATGTATGCGCTCTCAATAAGTGTGAAATAATATGATAGAAGACTCTGTATGATATTATATTTCCAAACATGGAAAAGGGAATGAACTTTGTGTTATGTTTTTTTTTTGTCTAAACCAATTGAATATGTTATGATGAATTTTCAAATTGCTGAGACCATGTACTTGTTGATCACGGGCCAAGTTTTGGATTAGACATTTGACACATTCTTTCTAAACAAATTGTACAATGTTATATGCAGGGTGTTTTAAGGGTCAACCAATTCATTGAAGTTCGACCTGGAATAGTTATTAAAGACGAGAGTGGAAATATCCGATGCACACCCATCTACTCCAGAATAGTTTCATTATTTGCTGAACAAAATGAGCTTCAATTTGCAGTTCCTGGAGGCTTAATTGGTGTTGGAACAACAATGGATCCCACTCTGACACGTGCTGACAGGTTGGTAGGGCAAGTTCTAGGAGAGGTTGGATCACTGCCTGATGTTTTTGTGGAGCTTGAGGTAAGTGATTATACCTAATGGTCCGGCTTGATTTATCAATTCACAAGATAAAGATTAACATGTACACTTGGTACTAATTCATTCTCAATAGTGTTGATATTTTTTCTGTTGTGACTCATGAAAGATGACATTTAGTTTCCCTGTTGTGCTGGAAAAGTTTTGTATTTAGAAATTAACAATGCACATGTCTTGCAGGTAAACTTTTTCTTGCTTCGGCGGCTTCTTGGTGTCCGGACAAAAGGTTCTGAGAGACAAGGAAAGGTCTCAAAGCTGGTGAAAGCAGAAATGCTCATGTTGAACATAGGATCAATGTCAACAGGTGCCAGAGTGGTTGCTGTGAAGAATGATTTGGCAAAGTTGCAACTTACTTCCCCTGTGTGTACCAGCAAGGGTGAGAAGATTGCTCTAAGTAGACGTGTTGAGAAGCATTGGCGTCTTATCGGTTGGGGACAAATCCAAGCTGGAGTCACTCTTGAAGTCCCTCCTGCACCCGTTTTTAGTTGAAAGAAAGACAGATTAAGAGAAAGACTACAAGAAAAACACCATTTATAAAAAAACCTTGAGATGAATTTAGGTATGTGGGAAGGGAAAAAACTGTTGGGAACCATTTTTGTGAGATGGATTAGATTGTTAATTTTTTATTTTCACACTGTTGTTGGTTACCTATTGTTGAAATTGTATCTTATTCTGATTGAGTTTAGAATGCGAGCATATGTCTCAGCCATCACTTGTTTTCATTCATTGGCCACCTTACCAATAATTAAACCAGCAATCTTGCTATAAAGCCACGCATTTCATGATTCATACTGTAAACAACATATAAAAGCAATTGTTGAAAATTTTAAAAACTGTGTGGTCCTTGTTACCATTAAGCTCTTTCAGTATTTGAATGTGTTCACAAGGCTGTGTGGACCTCTGGAGGTATAATTTTAGTAGGAAACACTTGGAAAGTGAAAAACACCTTGTTTTATACATATGAATGTCTTATTTATTTTTTGTATGGTCACCCTAACTAATTTACAATCATAATACATTTTTCTTACAGTAACATCACTTGTTTAAATATTTTAATGCACATTATGCACTTATATATTGTAAAAGTAGTAATTGTGATGGTAGATGTGTCACAAAATTCTAAGGGCCCGTTTCGTGCACAGGATAAGTGACAGGATATGATAATTGTATCATATCCTGTCGCAATCCAGTGTTTGGTAACACAGCAGGATAAGATAAGTTAATCCTGAAGCTTATCCTATCCTGTCTCTGTAGTTATAATTCTTATCCTGAATTTGAGCTGGGTTACTGGCAGGATAGGATAAGAAGAAGAAAAGAAAATACTTATTTATTCTATAAAATATATTTTAACATAAATAAAATAAAATCAATAAAATATAAATAATAAAATAATTAATTTTAAAATATATTGTGATTTTTTCACAGGGTAATTTTGTAATTAAAATATTCTAAAAAAAAATCAAAATTTTACTAAAATTACAATATTTCAAAGTAAAATAATTATTTAAAAATAGGGACAAATTTAAATTTATAAAAAATTAAATATAATTCTTTTGCAATAGTAGTTTTATTATTTACGTATGAGATATATCATATATTTATTTGGCTTATGTAACATGGATATATTATTGAGTTATTTATTTGATCATGGTTCATATAAAAAATTAAACTTGATTATTTTCTCATGATTTTTATTTGAAATTGTAAAGTTTTGATTACTTATTGTTAAAGAAGTCCCACATCGCTTGCGAGATGACCTGAACAAATGTTTATAAACTAGAGACAATCCTCACCTTACAAGCCGGTTTTGTGAGGATGAGTTAGGCCCAAAACTCAATTCTAAGATGGTATCAGAGCCTATCCACGATCCGCTGGGTCACTTCGTCGGGCCGCCTGCAATCAGGTTTCTGATCGGGCCCTCCACCATTTATATCCGCGCAACAAGCGCAAAAGTGCTGATCGCGAGGGAGTGTGTTAAAGAAGTCCCACATCGCTTGTGAGATGGCCTGAACAAGTGTTTATAAACTAGAGGCAATCCTCACCTTATGCAGGCGGCCCGATGAAGTGACCCAGCGGATCGTGGATAGGCTCTGATACCATGTCAAATAACCGATTATCCCAAAAGCTTAAGCTGTTAGGAAATGCTACATCAATGATTTTATATTATTTCTAACACGCCCCCTCATGCAAGAGCCCACTTGGGCTTGAAGCGTGGATAATGCATAGGCCCACCTACCATATGCTTAAATTCCACTTTTTTTTTTAATTAGAAAGTGAGGGGAGCGGGGATCGAACTCTAGACCACTTAGTCACATGAGCTTGACTCAATTGGTTGGACATCACATTATATATGCAGGGGGCCGGAGTTCGAACCCCGATCATCTCACTTATCCACCATAAGGGTGGAATTTCTAGCCGCGAGGCTACTCAACAAAAACTCAGAGCCTTTCCACGATCCGCTGGGCCACTTCGTCGGGCCGCTTGCAATTTGGTTTCTGATCGGGCCTTCCACCATTTATATCCGCGCAACAAACCCAACAGTGCTGAGCGCGAGGGGGTGTGTTCAAGAAGTCCCACATCGCTTGCGAGATTACCTGAACAAGTGTTTATAAACTAGAGGCAATCCTCACCTTACAAGCCGGTTTTGTGAGGATGAGTTAGGCCCAAAACTCAATTCTAAGACTTATTTATATTTTTTATTTATAAAATTCAAAGTATTACAAAATAATTTTAAAAAAATAACAATTGTTTTACAAGAGTAACTTTATCATTTAAATTGTTATATCTTATCACATTATTATGAACAAATATGTATTAAGAACAAGATATAATAGTTATCATCTTTGTTATCATGTGCGCACCAAACACGGGATATGATAACTGAGGACAACCGTTATTCTGCTGATATTTTATCCTATCATTATCCTGTCTTATATCCTATCCTGTCACTATCATATCCTGCGCACCAAACGGGCCCTAAGGCTCTGTTTGGATGACGAAAGAAAATGAAAGGAAAGAATGTTGAAGAGTGGAAAGTGAGTAGAAAATAAATGGAAAGTGAGATGATCGTTTATTTGTTTGGCAAAACCTAGCATGCAGTCTTGATAGTGGTTCTTTTCACTATTACTATGCCGTTTCTCCTTCCTACCCAAACTTTTTTATGGTGAATTGCTAAGGTTGAGCGACGACTCGAGATGGGTGTTGTGCGAATGCAGTGGCTTTTTGGTGGTCTCGCAGGATCCTTGGATGATATGTTGTGATGGAGCCTCTATTAAGGAGTAGTTTTATTCATCGATTGAAACAAGGCTAGTTATGAAAATGGTTGCAAAAGGAAGATCAAACAGTGTCTTTGTCATGGTCTTACTCACAATTGAGGGTGACAGAAACAACAAAGGTTTGAGAGTTCATCTGAGGACGACAACATGGTGGTGTGTAGGTGGTGGTTGCAAATGCTTGCGTTGGCCGGGACGATGATGTTTTTGTTGGCTTCTTGTGCAAAATAAAAAACTTATCAATAATTTGATTAAAATACAGTTTTAGACTTTTAGTTCATCTGATTTGAATTGTAATTGATTCTGATTTTAGTTTATCAAATTTGGTCCTACGATATTTATTGTTACCTTAAAACAACTGGAAATTTCTTTTGGCACTTTGAGGTTTTCAAAAGTCATCCGTTACTTAAGTAGCTAACGGTGTTATTTTTCAAATTTTTCATTTTATAAAATTTGCAACTTAAGTAATAGTTGAGTAAAAATAAGGCTCGCGAGAAACTTATAGGATGAAAAAGAAATTTTCTAAACCATTTATATTCTACAACATGGAGGTTTATGTGAGGAGAATCTGGACTTGGATCATAACATCTTTATACAAAAGGTTCGATCAGTAATAACTATAGATATAGATAATTATATTTCAATAATTTCTAAATACAACATAAAGTCACTAAGAAAAAGGGTACATAAGTATAAAGTATCAAATACAAGTGATACAAATAATATCCATCAATGGATAAATAAATACATAATCTCTCAACTCAAGATAAAAATCCTTATTTTTCTACAAACTACAAAGAATACAATATAGGATAAAATATGTGGTAATTAACAATAATCACAATCTATGCTATAGCATAATAATAATTGAATCAAATCACTTAAAAACAGATATCAATAGCACAACAGCAACAAAGAGCAGCACAACACCCTTTCCAGAAACCATCACCCCTGCTAGTTGTTTGGTCTTGAATCCTTTGTTGAGGGTACCCTTCAGAACCATCCTTAGAAGGGTAACCCATAGGTGGTGGGGCAGTTACATATTGAGATGAAGAATATGCCTCACCTGCTGGTGGATATGATACTGCAGCATCAAAATACATGTCAAACACTAAAATATATTAATAAATTTAATTTATAGGATGCATTATTTTTTAGTTGTTAATATTAATATTGTTCTTTGTACTCGGATTAGTTGGTCTTAAGACCGAATATCGAGTTTTTGAATTTTTTTCTCTGTAACTTTAAATTATTGAGTGTTGTTATGACAAAAGATTGAATGATTTTGGGAAGATAATTGCAAAACAAAGAGTTAGCTATAGATTCATAGATCTAGCCACCTAAAATATGCTTTTGACTTTGAAGGGTACAAAAGGAAATACATGTTTAATTAAATGTTGTTACCTAAAGAAAAAATTTGTCAACTAATCACAAATCATTATTTGTATGTCTAAAAAACTGTGGAGAAAAATAGTATTGAGATTAAAAAATATATAATCATTTTTATGTAAATTGAGTTGACTCTAAAAGGAAATTTCATTTAGGAAACCATAGTTTGTACTTTGTTGTGCCATGTTAGAAACATGTTGCTAGCATAAAGAGTAATATTATGTTAAAGATAAGAATAAGAAAGATTACTCACCAGGGGCTTGTTGCTGATTGTTAAAGTTACTCATGATGATGATGATTAAGTATTAATAATTATTTCAAGAGTTGTTGAAGGATGAGATAAGATAATTGAATTGGTAGAAGTTATGTGATTGAAAGTATAGAAGATGTTATATATATAGGTTTCATTTGGGAGTTGGTTACTTACGCAAATATTACAAAATAGGAAAGAGATAAGCGCGTTACGGATTGAAAAGGAAAGAGAAAGGAAAGTGTAAGACGGCGTTTATATTTGTGCACGCTATGTGTCTTGAAACGTGACACATTTTCTTTGTATTTATTTATTATTATCCTTCAAATCAAAATTTTGTTTTTCCCACACGTATGCTTCAAAACATTAATGTCTTTCTAGATTATATTTTGTCGTCAACTCGTCATAATAGTCGGTTTCAAAATAACTCAACCGTGGACAAAACGAATTGGACCTTTTAGATTGGATAAGTGCTATGCAGCATGAATACTTCTCAAATTAACAGTGTTTAGTGTTGAATACGTGTTAATGTTGAATACCAACACGACATCAACAATTTTAGTTATAGTATATCATTTTTTTTTTTAAATTATTGTTAATGTTGATGTATCTGTGTTGCGTTGAGTGTTTGTGTCTGTGTTTTATAGGATAGAGGTTTTAAGTTCGGTATTTTAAGTTAATCAAACTTATTTTAAAAATGTGGTGGAGACTGAGCAAGCTGGCATGCAGGTATATTTAAATTTGTTTTCTTCTTAACTTAGAATGAAAAATGGAAGAAAAGTTTAAATTTTAGGATGAATTTAATTTACCTTGTTTTTTCCTTTACTTTTTTAAACCAAAATTTTGCTTGCGTTGCTTTCCTTTCTAATTGAATTTATTTTGGTATTATATTGTGTTTGAATTTATTTTGAGACTTGTTTAATAATGTTGTTGACTTTTGGTTGCTTGGTTAATTTTATATTTAGACTTATTTAATATTGTTGAATTTTTGTTTTATTTTGAAACTTTTTTATGTTAAATAATGACATTGATGTTGTTACATGTGAAAATTTGAAACTAAATTAACTGGTAATAATTTACGAGAAGCAATTTGATTTAATGTTGAATTATTAATCATTACTATTTTTACTATACTTGATTTGGGGGTTGTTAATCACACACTTGGGTTATTTTTTGTTATGCGCGGTTGAAAAACATTCCTTGTTTCAATTTTTTTATTTATTAAATCTTGCATTATGGTACTTTTGAGAATTCTTTTCAAAATTGCACCTTTCAATCTTTGGTTACTTGACCTTTACAAGATTTTTACGACCTCTTCAGACTCACAAGAACACTAACTCAATCCTAATTCTTACAACCTTAAGAAGATTGGGTGAGATTACAAATCAACCGATGAAAGTTGTGTGATTGATATATCATTTGAGATATCAATGTGTGAGTCTTTTCCTATGAGACAAACTTAATGATTTGTACGAAAATATAGTGTATGTGAGTGAGTGTGTCTCTTTTGAGATTTTCCTAAGATGAGAATGAGACTATGATCTTATGTACTTTTGTGCGAATGTTAGCTATATCTTGTTCTAAGTACTTAGAGAATTGAAATCCCTTTCTTGATTTCAAAAGCTTTTCTAGCTCAAGATGAGATTGTCAAGTCTAATCTCAAGTTTCTTACTATTTTCTTTGAATGATGGTTCTATTTATAGCAAGCAAGGTGATTGTTGCCAGTGGGAAGGACTTGGCGAGCAAGCAATGCCAAACTAGCCGTTGCACTTGTCTTTTAGTGATGAGTCATTGTGGCTTCTTTGATAAGCTGGTCTCGTTTTTGAGCTCTTCATTCTCTTGTCAACCTTGAATGATCTAATCATAATTCTCATGTACACTCTCATGATCTGAACTCATTTTTTTGTAGGTTGAAGGTATGGTCATGATTCCATGTTTTTGGAACTTTTTATGTCATCGGACACTCTGTGATTCTCATGTCCGTTCTTAACTTCATTGTTTAATTCTTCAATTCCTTTATGTATTCTCATGTATGTAAAGCCTTGAATTTTGACTTAAATGGATTGATAACATTGTATTTCATCTTGTTGAAGCATGATACTTTTTTTTTAAACGGCTAAATTTTATTAATAACGCAACTGAGCGCAAGACGAGCTCAGTGCGTAAAACAAACAGAAGCAATCATAATACAAAACAAAAAATAAACTAAAACAACACCTAAAATCTCCGACACCCATGGCGGGCCTTACACCAAAAACCAACAACCCCACCTGTTCTGGTGAACACTTAAAAGGGTGTGAAAAGTACTAATATTGGACCGTCAAAATAACAAATAATCAAGTATATGATCTCAAATGTCTTTCAGTCCATCCTGATGAACAAATGATAGAGGTTGTATTTACTACAGTAGGAAGTAAAAAAGAGGATATAAAGTTTCTTATATTTGTGATAAAAAGGCATGAATAATAATTAGAATCTCCTCCTTTACAATGAAGAAGAGAAGATATTTATAGAGGTTCTTTTCCTCATCATGTTGGATCATGGGATCCTTTCTTCAAGCCACCATATTTCCACTCATGGGATCATGCTTAGTGGGGCGGTTATGGATTGACCTTAGTAGAGAACATGGATTATTTTTCCCGCCTTTTTCTCTCCACGTTCTATGAGTTCTATCGTGATGTGAAAATACCCCATGTGTAATGTGGTAGATCATGAGAAGGTGGTATGTATACTTGGTACAATAGAAACATTACATAAACACGTGAAAAATAATAGGAAAAAGATAGTGCCGGTAGTGATGAAGTGTTTACAAAAATATCTGTAAATGATGAGATCGTGGGCGAGTCTCCCTCTCGCCTGTACCATAGCGCTAGCTCGCCTTTTGGGCCATATTTCTCTATGAATTGTCGCTCCTTGGTCATTGGGCCGTTGTTTGGACCATTAAACGATGTCTGCGCTTTGCTAAATACACCCCATATATTTATGCCCGGTCCACAACCCCCCAAGCACGAGGCTCAGTGGAGGCGAAGTGCTTAAGAATATAGTCATTTTCACACATTTACATTTATCCAATCTTTACAAGCGAAATAGTATTATATTAACAAATACATCTTAATGAATCGTTATATAAATATTCCAAAACAAAATATCGTTTGGACAATTGATAAATTTAATTTTGAAAAAATAGAGTCTGGCCACTCGTCCTTTGCGTCGAGACGATTCACTTTTATCGGCGAGACGGAGTTTAATATAAAGTTACGTTTGGCCGGATAACCCCATTTTCGCTATAACAGTAAGTCTAGGCGAGACAACCTTAATTTGAATAAACTGCATCTTAATATTAAGAGTTAGAAGTTCGTGCTAAATTTGCACAAAGTAATAAACGATGGCGATGTAGCCTTGTTTTTAATGTGGTAGCCATTATTGGCGATGTGGTCACGAAGTCATCATGACAGACATTGTTGTTGAGGCAACTTGACTTTATAAGTATTTGCGTGGCGCCATAGCATTTAACGCCTTTCTTTTTGTTTCATAATTTATATAAGAAATGTCAATGTCTTAAATAACTTAAATGAGAAGTATCAATATTACCTCTCTTTACCTTTGCGGTGGCCAAGTAAAATACCTTTCTTTTTGCTCACGTATCTTAGTACGTTGGCGTTGGCTTTTCTTTGCTTCTTTGGCGAGACGAATTGGATGTTTTGCTTTGACTCGCCTGATGATTTTTTGAATGAATCGTTGGTGATGTCATTGTGCTCACCTAATAATTTGTGCTGTTGCACTTTAATCCACCAAATGACTTAACAAATTGGCTACTTCACTTTTTCCTGAAAACTGGGTACTTCAATTCGTCAGGTAATTTTATTCACCGAAGCCTTAGACTTACACGATGCAAAACTGGGTACTTAAATTCGCCAGAGAAAATCACACGTCAAAGCCTCAGTCTTACATGACGGTGCCGACATCATATGAATCTTACTACCGGAAAATTAGCTCGCCAAAGCCTTAGACTTATATGGCGGCCATAATAATTCACCATCAAAGCCTTAGTCTCACATGATGGTCCCAGTATTATATATTTCTTTTCTACTGAATTTTTCACACACCAAAGCCTTAGACTTACATGGTGGTGCTGGTATTATATAATTCTTTTTTACCAGATTCTAGCTCGCCAAAGCCTTAGACTTACATGGCGGCCTTTGTAATTCACACATCAAAGCCGTAGACTTGCATGATGGTGCCAGTATTATATATTCCTTTTTTACCGGATTTTTTTTTGTAGCTCGCCAAAACCTTAGACTTACATGACGGCCTTTAATAGTTCACACGTCAAAGCCTTAGACTTACATGACGGTGCTAATTTCTTTATGGCTGAGGCCTTAGACTTACACAGCGTTGATCCTTTTTTGATATCTGCAATTTGCTGAAAAGCAAACTAATCAAATAATTAAATAACACATTATAATTTTTCTTGAAAACAGTGGGCCTCAATAAAAACATCACAAAATTGTAAGGAACAACGAGGAAATAAACGTGACCCGCCTTGGCGAGATCACTCATAAACCATATCGTCTAGCTGTAGTAGAACCTTAAGTTGGCGACAACAGTTCAGAAGGTACAAATCCACCTTAATTCCTCATCGCGAGTTTAGGAAACTTCAACAAGCACCAGGTTTCACACTTTAGCCGCCTTCATTTCCTCTTGATCGGAAATAATTTGTGTTTTGAATCCTCTTGAGAGAGTGTTGCGCTCAGATTATTTTGAACATGCAAGTAAAATACAGACAATGTTATAACATTGGAGTTAAAATCAGGGTTTATATATATATACAGGAGCGTCTCCGAGTTTTTGGAGGCCATGTGCAAAAATATAAAAGTGGCCCTTTAATAAAGAAACGTAAATTTTTTTATAAAAAAAACATCATCGATTTAAATTGCAAATAACATAAAAAAAATATAATCATTGGTGTAATTAACATAAAAATGATTCGTTGTCTAACAATAACAACAAAATACAATATAGTTACTTAAAACGAATCATTTTTCCATCATTTTTTTTAAGCAAATTCATCAATCAAGTCTTCGTATTCTATGTCACTGTTCCTTTTTTTTTTTTTTTTACAAAAACTGGACCTGAACCTAACAGTATTGTAATATAATCATTTTTTACACCCCCTAAGTTACTATACTATTATTCTATAAAAAAAGTTTTGAGGCCTTTATTTTTAAGAGGCCCTATGCCATGACACATGTTGGCCATGGTATAGGGCCGCCCCTATGTGTGTGTGTATATATATATATATATATAATAATGTGAAAGAAATCACCTTATAACTATAATACTAACTTTAATCACCAAGTGCAAAGCCGATACACGTATTATTAAACTTTAAACCGAGGTTATATCACTGAAGTTACTATAGTCAATTATTTTATAATTTTATTGATAATAATGTACAAACAAGAAATGGATCATGGGACATACTATCTAATTCTGCGAATTTATGAAGTCCACAATAGACTATTAAGAAACTGGAGCATGATCAGGGCATGTATATACACATACTTATACCATCAAAGCATAAGATTATATTTTCAACATTCAAATTGTGATATTTGAAAAGCTAACGAGTTACAACAGTCCCCAAGTAAGTTAATACTTATCCTATATATGTAGTTTAACAAGTTTAAATGCCTCAGTATTATATTTGCTATTAGAATTTGGAAATTCTAATACCTTTTTCACAATAGTAATGCAGAAGCATAACACAATTTTATATAGAGCTTGACTTACACTGAACATGATTATGCAAGACTACCATTTGAAACTATTAACAGGAGAGCATTAGACGATAGAAGCCTTATCATGACCATTATAACACTTATAATTCATCACAGGTTCATTACAGAATAAGAGTGACGACTTCATTACTAAAACAGAGCAATTCAGGGAATTATTAAATGTATGGTTTCAGATTCATATGCAATAATATAAATTCATGTGCAGCATGTTTTCTCCCCATAATATAGATATCATGGTGGCTTTTATATACATTGATTATTGAAAGAAATAAATAAAATGATAAATTTCGTCAAAGAGATTTAGAATGATATCACCTGGGTTATGATATTCCAGCTTGCAAATGATCCGATAATGTTTTTATTTGTGTGCTTCCACAAAACGGTTAGATGATTTTGGCGGCAACGATATCCATTTTGAAACAACAATGAGCAAAGTTGTAGCTCCAATGATTGACGGCAAGATGACAGTGTTAGACAGCAGTTCGACGACAGCACCGCGAATTTGAGTCCACATCATTGTTAAAACAGGCATGAGTGATCCAAATTAAAATAGAGGACATATGTGACTAAATCCAATTAAGATAGAAATAAATAGCATAACATCATCTATTAGTTATCAGTTTTATATTAGGTACCACAGTCCATTCATATTTCATGCATCAAAACAAAAATTGCCCCATAACAACAATAATGAATGACATACTTACAGATATAGAGAATATAAAAAGGCGGTTGCTGTTACTTAGGAGTTTTTTAGTGTTGAAGCTTATGCTCATTCCTATTCTTCCTCTACGTACTCCTATTCCTAGATAAGAGCACAACTACTCCATGATTAACTTATTATTACGGTGTAACGATTATTATTATTATTATAATTAACTGTTAATAATTGCCCAGATATATCACCTTTCCTCCAAGATTTGAAGAGGAACAACACAAGTGTTAGACAAAACAAATTATCTAGAAAATTAGCATTTTGTTATGTAAACGAAAGGAAGGTGCCTTTCAGATTCTAGCACTACAAATTCTAACCATTTTCAATATACTCCACAAACAATAATCATAAGCTCATATTTGGTTTTAAAAAATGTTACAGAACATAGATAAGCACTACAAAAATTCCTTGCATTTCCGACAAACAATTCCTACGAAACAATTCCTTGGATGGCTAGGATCATTTCCTACAAAGGCTTCGTCGGAAATGTTTTATTTTTAAAAATAAAATAAAATTACAACTGACATATATCAATGCTTCAACTGTCCATTACCAACCTATTCAATACTCAACGGATCATTTTCATCTTTTTCACTTATTCCTTCATCAGTCTGTATATTTTCTTCCCCATTTTCTTTCAATCTCATATATTTTCTTCTCTAAATTATTCTCTAATTTTGTTTTTATCTACATCTAATTTGCAATCCGATTATTACACGGTGAGTTTTTAGTTAGTTATTATATAATGTTGTATATTATTTTTTAGTTAATCTTAATTTAATTTGTTCTTATATATTTTGTAGGTGATTGTTGTTGTGTTGCTGGTGTTGTTGCTTTTTGAGACATTTTATCATTATATTACATTGTTTGAGGTTAGTTTGTCTAATTTATTTGAAATTGTTCGTATAAAAAAATATCATTATTCATAAAAATGTTAGTTGATAAATAAGTCTAGTTTTGTTTTTCGTCAAAAAAAAAAGTGTAGTTAAAAAAAAATTAATATAAATTTTATTATATTATATATAGTTTTGATAAAAAAAAAGTAAAAAACTTATTTTTACACAATTAGTAAAAAACTTAGTTATTTTCATAAAAAAAAATTACTAAGAAAAAATATATGTTTTTTTTTTTATGGAAAATATATATGTTGTTGTTATTAATATTATTATAAAATAAATTATTAAAAGAATAATATGAATTAATGTCAATGACTTGTTATATTAAATTTCAATTAAAAAAATAGAAAATAACTCATTTGAATTAATGTCAATGATATACGCAGTGGATGGATCAATATATGTCTCATCGAAGTTGGATGTACAATAGAAAAGATCTGGGTTGTAGGACAGTTAAAGCGCGTTTTAAGGATGGAGTTGAAGAATTTGTTACTTACGTGATGACGCAAGATATTGTTGAAAGTGAGGGAGGGGTAAGATGTCCGTGTATTAAATGTAAGTGTGGGTCGATTGAGAGCCCAGAAGATGTCATAACTCATTTAGAGAAGTTTGGATTCATGAAAGGTTATTATGTGTGGAGACATCATGGTGAAAGAGAGCCGGCGAATATTAATTCAAATGATGTTAATACGGAAGCTTTGAGCAGTGTAGCTCAAGCAGAGTGTGGAAACTTTGGCCGGATGCAAGAAATGGTCGGTGACGCTCTCGGGGTGAACATGTCCTATGAAGGGGACAGCGAAGAGGAAATAATTCCGAACGATAAAGCGTTGAGGTTTTATGCAATGATGGAGGAAGTAAACAAACCGTTGTTTGAAGGGGCGTCTGACTCGAAGTTATCCATGTGTGTGAGGCTCTTGGCCGCCAAGTCTAATTGGAACGTACCCGAAGATTGCTTGGAGTTCTTCTAAAAAATGATGTTGGATGCGACTCCTGTAAAAGACAACCTGCCGACAAGTTATTACCATGCGAAGAGGTTGATGTCGAAGTTGGGATTGCAAGTTAAAAAGATTGATTGTTGTGTTCAAGGGTGCATGTTGTTTTACGACAACGAGTTCGGTACAAAAGATGGCGCGCTGGAGGAGTGTAAATTTTGCAATGCACCGAGGTATCAAGTCCGCAACAGTGACGTTCATCGCAAGCAAAAAAGGGTCTCAGTCAAGTCAATGCTTTATCCGCCCATAATACCCAGGCTGCAGAGATTGTTTGCATCTATGAAGATCGCCAGCCAAATGACGTGGCATTATTACAATAAAACAAATTCAAACGTGATGCGGCATCCTTGTGACGGGTTGGCATGGAAGCATTTTGATACAATGCATCCTGATTTTGCAGAAGATCCGCGTAATGTTAGACTTGGATTGTGCTCTGATGGATTTACTCCGTATATCCAAGCGTCGGCAACGCCTTATTCTTGTTGGCCGGTTATTGTTACGCCGTATAATCTTCCTCCTGATATGTGCATGATAAAACCTTACATGTTCTTGAGTTGTATTATACCCGGACCGTCAAACCCAACCGATGGAATTGATGTATATTTACAACCATTAATTGATGATTTGAAGAGGTTATGGATTGGTTAATTGACGTATGATATTGCGAGGAAGGAGAATTTCACCATGAGGGCAGCTTTGATGTGGACTATTAATGGCTTTCCTGCATATGGCATGTTTTGTCTGGTAGGTCGACTCATGGTAAATTGGCTTGTCCACATTGCATGGAACACACAAAGTCTTTTACCTTGAAATATGGTGGAAAGGCTTCGTGGTTTGATTGTCATAGTAGGTTTCTTACCAGCAAATCATCAATTTCAGAGGAAAAAGAACTTGTTTAAGTTAGAAACAACGGAAACAGATGGTCCGCCTCCTAAGATAACATTGTACGATGTATTTGATAGAGTCAGTGGACTATGCAAATTTCCAGATGTTGGTTATTTATTATGTATGTATACAGAGGTTATATGATGATCGCATTGAGAAATATTTGCAAGAACATCCTGAGTATTCCAACCGTGAGGCAATACCCTGTACCATCCGACGGGATATTTGGCAGGAGGTATCTGGACCCGGGACAAAGCACACCAAATATGGTTTTGGGAAGTTAGCACCCAACGTGAGACATGAAAACCTTCTCCATATTCCTACATCTGAAGAAAGTTCGCGTCCTGTAGCATTTCCCCCTGCGGCGCAAGCTGAAATTCAAAGATTAACTCGGGAGTTGGAGGCACAAAGAGAGGAGATGGATAGGTGGGCCCAACAAGATCAAGAGAGGGAGCAAAAGATGCAGGAAGAACTTAGAAAAATAAGGGAGGAGCAAAGACAAGCAATGGAGCAACAAAAAATAGAAATGGCCACGTATTTGAAGAAAATGGTAGCGTCTTCGTCCATGAATACTCCAATTGACGAAACTGCTCCTCACGAGGACTCGGCTAATTCTAATAATGAGGACTCGGCTAATTCTCAACAATAAGGTAATGTTTTCTGTTGTGCGCCTGCTGATTATGTTATTTCTTAATTATTATAGGCTGGTTTTTTGAAATTGTTAGACTTAGATGTGTATGAGTTTATCTTGTATTATAGGCTGGTTTTGTGGGGTGGATCTGCCTGTTGTGCTACTCCCTGTTGTGTGTTCTTTTATCATAGATGGATGTCCACTTTTGGGTGTTCATTTTTGTGTCTGATGCTTCTGCTATGTAATTTTGGGACTGGCTGTTCTTTATTTTTGTTTCTTGTTAGTAGCCTTGTTAGACTTAGATGTGTATAAGAGTTTATCTTGTATTATAGGTTGGTTTTATATCTCTGGACATAAGTGGTGTACTGATTATGGCATGTTTTATCCCGTGCTATTATAGGTGATAGAGGCTGGAAGTGGCTTGTTTTTCTGTGTTGACCTGCACTAGTGTTCTGTTGTTGCGGAGGTGCTTGTGGCTTCTGCAGCCTGCAACTTAGCTGATGGGAGTTGATTTTTTGGTAGTATTTGACAAGAATTCTGATAGGTGGCTGCTATAATATAATGGCCTTCTTTTGTTTTTCCTTTACTAGCCTTTTGTATTAGTTAAAGGTAGTGTTAGAGGATAGTATTATGTGTTGAAGACACTTGTGCTTGCTTTGTTTGTACTAGTTTAGTGATTGTTGCACATTTAGTAATGAAATTTTGCATTTTTTTTAATATTATATATTTCATTTGCCTTTGCAAAAAACATATGGTTTTGTGTTCAAAATATTTGGCAATTTTTGAAAATTTGGAGCCAAATTTAAATTTTTTTGGCGCAATTTTCGTTTAATTTATGGCGCAAATTCAATTTTCGTTTTGGCGCAAATTTAAAAATGAATTCTAATTCAATTCAAATTTTGCAGAAAAAAGCTATTTTTCTAAATATCAATTACAGGACCTACAAAAAGTTCGTACGAAATGTGCTGACATATGTTGGTGCGGGGCCACATACATTTCCTACGCAAGTTTGGTAGGAAATGTGCTGACTCACGCCTCAGCCTGACACATATACATTTCCTACGACGTTTGTCGGAAATGTTGTCGCAATAGGAACCTTTTTTCCTACAAAGCGGTTCGTAGGAATTGTCATCGGAAATGCTACATTTTCTACGAAAAAAGGCATTATTCCTACGAGCTTTGTTGTAGGAAACCCAAGGAATTCTTGTAGTGAAGTAATAGAAATTCTTTTTGTGATAAAATCAAGCCAAATACTATAGATTTCACTTCAAACAAATATTGCCAATTCTTTGTACGTTTTTTATATTTATTTTGACTTGTGAAATTTATGAAATAAAATAAACGTGACCTGCATTCTGTGGATTGAGCAACGAATTCCCAAAGCTTGACCTTATATATGCAGATATTGATGAATGCCCCGAGACCAATAAACCCATTTGATGCACTCCAACCGCCGTGGTTACTTCACGAGAGAGCTTGAGTTAAAGGTTGAGACTTATGAGGTTTTCATCACCTGAATCCGCATTTTGTTCTGCTTCTTTTCAATTGTTGTTATTTTTCTTTGCAAGCTTCTGATCTCTTCCATTGCGGTTTGCAGTGAATGTGTTCCATGGTTAGCCGCCATGGTTGGATCTTTGCTTGCGGTTTCGCTTTCTCTCTAAATGGTAGGCTGGGAATAATTTTACCGCAGCCCCACGGTGGGCGCCAAAATGTTCTGGTGAACACTTAAAGGGGTATGAAAAGTAATAATATTGGACCGTCAAAATAACAAATAATCAAGTATATGATCTCAAATGTCTTTCAGTCCGTCCTGATGAACAAATGATAGAGGTTGTATTTACTCCAGTAGGAAGTAAAAAAGAGGATATAGAGTTTCTTATATTTGTGATAAAAAGGAATGAATAATAATTAGAATCTCCTCCTTTACAATGAAGAAGAGAAGGTATTTATAGAGGTTCTTTTCCTCATCATGCTTGATCGTGGGCTCCTTTCTTCAAGCCACCATATTTCCACTCATGGGATCATGCTTAGTGGGGCGGTTATGGATTGACCTTAGTGGAGAACGTTCTCCACTAAGTCCAATCTATGTTAACATGGATTATTTTTCCCGCCTTTTTCTCCCCACGTTCTATGAGTTCTATCGTGATGTGAAAATACCTCATGTGAATAATGTGGTAGATCATGGGAAGATGATATGTATACTTGGTACAATAGAAACATTACATAAACACGTGAAAAATAATAGGAAAAAGATAGTGCCGGTAGCGATGAAGTGTTTACAAAAATATCTGTAAATGATGAGATCGTGGGCGAGTCGCCCTCTCGCCTGTACCATAGCGCTAGCTCGCCTTTTGGGCCATATTTCTCTATGAATTGTCGCTCCTTGGTCATTGGGCCGTTGTTTGGACCATTAAACGATGTCTAGGCTTTGCTAAATACACCCCGTATATTTATGTCCGGTCCACCACCCATCCAACCCAAGCTCCAATCCTGCTCTGACCACGTCGCAACTACCACAATCAAAATGGCAGTCCCTACGCCAAATAAAAATCACTGCACCATACGCCAACACAGAAAGCGCAACTAAGCAACCGACACAGAGAAGACCGGTTGCTGCGCACCACAAGCCACACTCAAAGAGAACCACCACCCGACTGCAGCGCGAAAACAGCCACAACGGAGCACCATAGCATACACAACACCAACACAAATTTAGAGAACAACAACAACCAAAAACCAAAAACCAAAAACCAAAAACAAAACTTAAGGTTGAAGCATGATACTTGACCTAAGCAAGTTTTGACCTTTTGAATATTCATCTCATCTTTGCTTCTTTGAAATTAATCTAATATTCTTTTTGAGATAGACTTTAGATTGGACTATGTGTATTGAAGGGAAGTGTCTGAGTTTACATATTGTCCTACTAAATACCAAATGTTTAAACCCTGATTAACAATTAATTGATTCGGATGAGAAAGGATTTTCTCAAATTACATTATGGTCCATTTTTATTTCTAGCCATTAATTTAGAAAGAGAGAGTGAAGAGATAAAAGATGAATTTAAAAATGGAGTGGAGATTAATATAAATTAATCTCTTGGAAGAAATGATTTAAAAGTGGAGTGGAGATTAATATAAATTAATCTCTTGGAAGAAATGATTTATTTTTGGAAGAACTAAAATCCAAATTTGAAATATATATAGAGGAAAAAAAACTTATTTATGTCATAAATTAGTAAGAGTATGTGAAAAAATGTTTTGGAGTTTAAGATAAACCATATGATATAGTACATCATGAAGTTTAGAGTACAAGGGAAACAAATAGCATCCATCAAATAGACAAATAAATACATAATGTCCAAAAAGATAAAAATCCTTATTTTTCTACAAACTACAAAGAATACAATATAGGAAACAAAAAAGATAAAATATGTGGTAATTAACAATAATCACAATCTATGCTATAGCATAATAATTGAATGAGATCACTTAAAAGCAGATATCAGTAGCACAACAGCAACAAAGAGCAGCACAACATCCTTTCCAGAAACCATCACCCCTGCTAGTTGTTTGGTCTTGAATCCTTTGTTGAGGGTACCCTTCAGAGCCATCCTTAGAAGGGTAACCCATTGGTGGTGGAGCAGTTACATATTGAGCTGAAGAATACGCTTCACCTGCTGGTGGATATGATACTGCAGCATATAATAGATTATGTCATATCAATTTCAGTTACAAAATTTTACAATTAAAAGAATAAGAAAGATTATGTCATATTAGTGAAGGGTCATGCTAAACAGTGCCGCCGGGACACTTGTTAAGCATATCAAAAAAGGAAATAAAAAATAAAATTAATATTTAAAAGTTAACTTTTTATATTTTAAGGTATTGAATGCATGTATTTCAAGATAAACTTTCTATTTTAACATGCTTAACAATTCATTGCCCTAGAGGCAATGTTTAACATTTTCCTTATGTTAAATAAAAGAACAAGAGAGAGTACTGACCAGAGGCTTGTTGTTGATTGTTAAAGTGACTCATATTGATTGATGATGAAGTTTCTTGCTAGTATTATGAAATAGTTGTTGAAGGATGGATGAATGAATTAGTATTATGAAATGTGTATGCATATATAGGTTTCATTTTTTTTTTTAACGGCAAATGAATTTATTATAAATAAAAAAGGAGAAGTACAAGCGGTACTCTACCCACACCGGTAGGAGAAGTACATATAGTACTTTATCTATACCAAAGTCGAACCAATCAAATACATATCATTTGATCGGGATAAATTATAAAACCCGCCCAAAAACTATCGAACAATACAATCAAAAGGGTCAACACACCACTCATAAAAGAGGCAAGGAGATGAAGTCTTTTTCAAAAGTAGCCACTTCCAAGAGACAACTTGAATTCTCTCGAATATCTCATCCGGCCCCACAACAACACCCCTAAAAATCCTTTCGTTCCTTGTCCGCCATATCACCCAAATAACCACATGCCAAACTAAAGTAATCCCCTTTGAAGCATGCTTTCTACTCCGAAAGTACGGGAGAAACCCCTGAAATAATGAGCCAATCGTACACGGAATTACCGAAGACAATCCAAACCACCGGTGAACCTTAGACCAAACCTCCCAAGACGTAGAGCAAGACGCCAACAAATGGTCCTCCGTTTCTCTACCCTCCCTACATAACGCACAATCCACCAAAGGTCCCTCCAAAGTAATCCCTCTCTTCACCAAATTGTCCTTTGTAGGTAGACGGCCAAGAAGCGCTTGCCATGAAAAAATCACCACTTTATTCGGCGCCCAACTACCCCAAACTTTAGCAATAGTGCTCACGGAGTTCAAACCCATACTTGAGGGAGGGAGGAATTTGTTATACAAAAAAGTATACAAGGCCGATACCGAGAATTGACCGCCCAAAACAAATGACCACGAATCCACCTCCTTTGAAATGGTTACCGTTGCTATTAAAGCTAGAAAATCCGCAAATAAAGTTTCCTCCCAAACAAAGAGACTCCTACGCCATCTAAACTTCCAACTCCACCTCTCACACACCCCACCCATGTCTTTGATTTTTATTTCCGGTTGAAGTGAAATTTTGTAAAGACGCGGGAAAGACTCGCAAAGAGGCACTATACCATCCCACCGGTCTAACCAAAAAGCCGTTGAACCACCACAACCAAGTTTTTTAGAAAAAACTTCTTGAGTCCAATCAACGCCCCACCACTTCCGACCCCCAAACTCACCAAGTCTTTCCACCAAATTGAGGATTTATTACCACGACCAATGGATACGTTAGCGCGCCCTACTCCTCCATATTTAGCTTCCAAAATAATTTTCCACAACAAACCCTCTTCCGATAGTAATCTCCACCGCCACTTTGCCATCAAAGACAAATTAAACCACTTTAAATCCCGGACCCCAAGTCCGCCTTCACCCTTGGACCGACACACATCCTTCCAACTCACCCAAGCAATTTTATTTTTATCCCTCGATACTCCACCCCATAAGAAGCTCCTTTGCATTCGGACAATAGTCATTCTAACCTTTAACGGAATTTTTAAAAATGAGAGGTAGAATACCGGGATAGAAGCCAATACCGAATTGATAAGTATTACTCTTCCACCCAAGCTAACGTACCGATTCCTCCAAGAAAATAGCCGCTTTTCAATTGTTTTTATTACCGGTTCCCACGTCTTTTCATGTCGAGGATTCGCACCAACCGGAAGCCCCAAGTAAATAAAAGGAAGAGATCCCAATTTACAATGAAGAAAGGAAGCCGCTACTTGAAGAAAATTATTCGAGACGTTAACTCCCATCAAACAACTCTTTGAGAAATTCACTCTAAGCCCCGACGCGAATTCAAACCATCTAAGTATTGCTTTCATAGCCCAAAGGTTCTCAACACACGCTTCTCCAATGAAAAGAGTGTCATCCGCATATTGTAATAAAGAAACCATAACCTCCGAATTCACTTGGAAACCTTTGAAAAAACCCAAAGACACGGCCCTCTTGGATAATGCCGTTAACCCCTCCGCCACAAGAAGGAACAAGAAAGGAGCTAAAGGGTCTCCTTGTTTTAGTCCCTGACTAATACAAACCTCCTCCGTTGGGCTCCCATTAACCAAAACCGACAACTTTCCATTACATACACATATTTTCATCCAAGCCCTCCACTTCTCACCAAATCCCATTCTTCGCAACATATATTCAAGAAAACTCCAACTTACTGAATCATATGCTTTCTCAAAGTCCACTTTGAAAACAAGACATTCCTTCTTGGCCCGCTTTGCAAGATCAACCACTTCATTGGCCACCACCACTCCATCGGCAAGATGTCTCCCTTTGATGAAAGTCGATTGATTTGATGAGATAATAGAATTCATGACCTTCCCCAATCTTTTAGCTAACACCTTAGACAATAACTTGTACAAACTCCCCAAAAGAGAAATTGGTCGAAATTCACATAGTTGTTGCGGACTTAAGACTTTTGGGATCAATGCTATGAAGTAGGAGAAAAAATAAGAAGGTAACCTCGCCGAATCATGAAATTCATGAAAAAGACCCATGACTTCAAGTTCAAACCATCCGGGCCGGGACTCTTATTACCATCCGAAAGTTCAATCACCTCGGCCACCTCTTGAACCCCAAAACTAGCTTCAAGTTCCATTGCCTCGTCGCTTGAAATTTGTAAGAATTCCACCCCATCCAATGTAGGCCTCTCCCAAGATACCTCTTCAAAGTGCTTGCGGAAATATAACACCACTTCCGACCTAACCTCGTCCGGTCTAGAAAGCCAAACCCGACCCTTTTTGAGAGCCACAATCGAATTAGACCTCTTTCGAGTCTTAACACAAGCGTGAAAAAAACCGGTGTTAGCATCTCCCTCTTTAAGCCACCGGGAACGGGACTTTTGAAATTCTAAGGTATCTTTGCTCTTCAATAATAACCACATTTGGTTAAATTTCAACTTCCGCAACCCTATCTCCTCATCCGTCAATCCCACCCCTTCCCCTTTTAAATCAAGTGATTCAATTCTGACAATTAAATCCTCAATTTTAGCATCCACGCTTCCATATACCTCCCTATTCCACACCCTAAGAGCCACTCTAAGACGCTTGAATTTCTCTTTTAGCACAAAACCCTTCCAACCATTCACTTGATATGAAGCCCATTCCGATTCCACCACCTTGAAAAAATCTTTTTTTTTTTTTTTGAATGACAAATATATATATAAATATAAAAAAGCGGTTGTCAGAGTACAAATCAAAAGTACCAGAAGTACTCAACAAAGTAATAAAAAAGGTACAAAACAAAAGCAGTGATCAGAAACATCGCGCTTTAGCCCCCATAACGATGCCACCCCCCAAGTCTCATCCCAATTATGTGATACCAACACCCTATCAAGACGGCTCATGCATCCACCATTTGGTTGTACTCAAGTAAATTTTCTCCCCAATAAAGGAAGATCCACCAAACCACTATTATCCAAAAACACATTAAATATCCGAGTGTCCTCCGCCCCCTCCACACCACCCCTCACCCCCTCCTTTCCTCCGCACTTCTCACCGAATTAAAGTCTCCTAAAATACAATAAAGAGTCGTGCCATAAACTTTCATAGCCACCAATAGGTCCATCCACAATGCTTTCTTGGCTTGCATTAGACATGAAGCATATACATTAATAATAACACAATTAATCTTCTTCACACCCCACATTAGCACCACCCCAAGGTAACCTTGTCCTTGAAAAGAATCTAACAAAGTCCCTCTATTTTTATCCCACATTGTAATAATACCTCCACTCCTACCCATCGCCGGGGCACAACGCCAACCAACATCATCCCCCCCCATAATTGAGAACACAATTTTTTATCCACCATCGCTACTTTTGACTCTTGTATAGCCATTACCTCTACCTTCTCTCTAACAATAAGTTCCTTGATTTTTCTCTTTTTAATTCTCCCCCCCCCAATCCCCTTATGTTCCAGGAGCATATTATCATTGACCAACCTCTTCATCTTCCCAATTCTCATTAGTTTCGTCCTCTTTTTTCTCTGCATCTATTAATCTTTCTAACATTGACACTCTATCCGTATTCGTTGTAACCCCCATATTCAAACCAATATTGAATAACCTCTCCGCTTCAACTCTATATTGTCTACTAGTCGCATCATTAACCCCATTCTCCTCTCCCTCTACAAGAACCACAGCCAAAGCAGAAATCGGAACCATATGATGATTTGAGGAATTTGTACCTGTAACAGGAGCTATTGAGACATCGCTAATTGAATCTTCACTTTCCACCACTTGCCGGATTTTTGAACCTCCTCTCTCTTCTTAATTTTCTTTTTTTTTGCTTTTGCCTTAGCACATTCTTGAACTGCTTTCACTAGCCTCCCTGGTTTCGTCATACCTGCCATCAACGAATTCACCCCACCAGAATGCCCTCCTCCAGCAATCTTTTGTTTCTTGTGATTGATATTAGCCACGTTATTCTTTTTTTTGGCCAAAGAAAGTTCAAGAGCTTCAAGTTGGGCTACCTCTTTATTTTCAAGAATTCTAACCCTGTGAAATTCAGCCTCCAATTCCTCTTCCAACCCATCAGGCCCAATAATTTTACTAGAGCAACCCCCCTTAAAGGGACTTATGTCTTTCAAAGCCACCTCACCATCATTCATATTAATTATTTTATTTTTCCCATTATTATTCACTACTACCTCTTCAGCAGTCAAGCCCACTTCAACCAGCCCGTTAGGCCCAATATCCACCTGATTTGAATTAAAGTGGTCTGGCCCCACTCCTACCTCTTCATCCAACATAACCCTAGTTGATCTCATCTCTCCCTCTGTCACCACATGTGCCGCCGAAATCTCATCACCAGGGAGAGTAGGTTGAGTTTCTCCCACCTCTTCAATTTCTACCTCAGCCAAAGTTAAAAACCTATTTTTATCTATAAAGTCTTCACTTCCTGCTTCAATTTCAACCCTATCCTCTGCAACCATCACCTTGTTTCCCTCATCTGTCTCTTTCACCAAAAAGTGGTCATTTTTATCCACTTCACCTTTTGATATATTGTCAGACAAAGTATTTTTCTCCACTGGACAATATCCACCCTTTTGAATCTCGCCGGAGCTTCCTTCTGACCACCCATCTTCCCACTCTTCCTTCACGACCCTACCTTCAATCCCTTCAGCCATGTCACCATTGATTTCCTGAGATTCAGATCGGTAATCAACTTCTGTGGAACCATCGAAGAAGTTCTGCTCATTAACGGTTCTCTTAACCCCCAAATCAATTTCTCCAAAACGTTCTTCCACCACGCGAACAACGAACAACTCCTCATTAACCTTGATCTCTATCACTTCATCCACAAAGTCCCTATAAATCACAGCAATCTGAGTCCTTGCCACATCCAATCGTTCTTGTCTCTCCGTTTGACCATCGAGCATGATTAGCCGGCCAAACCTCCAAATAATCCGATGAAAGCACTCCCACCCCCAAGCATGAGGAGGAGTGCCGAAAATTCTAACCCAAATCCGTCTTCCTCTTGGCTTTTGGATAGAACTCCATGGTTTAATTTCTGAGAAAAGTTTATGCCACCAATTGGTATCTGCCTCCACTGCTTGTTTAACCCCTTCATCTTTAATGCTTGATAAGAGAATCTTATCAATCCTAACAAGGTAGCAGTGATGTTCTGGAACCCTTCCATATTAATCATCATTTGAACGCTCTCCGCCATCCTCGCCTCCCACAAAGTCCCCACAAAGCTATGCTTCAATTTCTCCTCATTGGCTGGAACTGCATCGACCTTAAAAACACTATCCAGGTAGTTTTTATCTGCTCCTAACCCTTTTGATTTCTGACCAGATTGCCCTATTTTTTGGAAACCAGGATTCAAAGCACTAGCTCCCTCTTTCACACCTAATGCAGCTTTAAATGACATATCCTTTGATAGCCCTTCCCTTAGCAATGGATTAAGCAGCTTAGGCTGATATCCCCCACGCTCCTCAACACCGTTTCGTCTCTTGAATTTGGATAAATTGGCTCTCAACTTATAAGAACCCATCCAAACTCCTTCAATCTTGTGCAGCACAGTTTGGGCATTCACTACATCAACAAATCTTGAAAAACCAAATCGTTTACCGTATTTATCTCTTTTACCAGGAATGTACACCTCTGCTAACTTCCCACACTTCCCTAACAATGTCCACAAATCCACCGCAGTAGCATCATCAGGAAAATTGGATATGAAAAACGTAGTTGTTATATCCTCAGCAGTTTTATAACCATAGTGATTAGGTTTAAAGTTTGCTTCAGGTTGAATGGTTAAAGGTTGGATAGGTTGGATAAAAGTTGGTGCTGGCTTAAGGATAGTAGCATGGTTGGTACTCTCTATCTCCCTACCTCCTTCACCCCCATTCTGGTTTGTTAAGGTGATAACAGGTATAGTGTTTTGATTATCTAGTTTAGTGTTTAAAATCTCCTGCCCCCTGCCACCATCACTCCTAATCTGGTTTGTGGTTAAGGTTGTGATCTGGTTATGATAGTTGGTATTGTTATCTGGTCTGGTAATTTGAAAGTCAGATATGGTCTTTTGTTTATGGTTTTGGTTTGAAATCTCCTGCCCCTACCTCCAACACCCCTTATAAGATTGATGGTTGTGGTTAAAATTTGGTTGAGATTAGTTGTACTGTTATCTGGTAAGGTCATTTGAATATCATCCTTAGTGTTTTGGTTCAGATTTTGGTTAGTGTTTTGGTTCTGGTTTTGGTTTGAAAACTCCTGCCCTCTACCTCCACCACTCTTTCTCTCTCACCTGGTTTGAAAAAAATACCCTATTGGTATATGGGTTTCATTTGGAATGACGTGTTAGATAAACGCGTTAAGGAAAGTGTAAGACTTCGTTTGTTTACATTTGAGCTTAAATTAAATACGCTATGTGCCTTACAATGTGACATATTCCACCGCGTATGCTTCCAAACATTCCGGCCTTTCTAGATTATTCTGTGTCGTCAACTGTTTTTTTTTTCACCACAGTATCTGGTTTACGGGTTGTTAAGATTTCTATAGTTTGGAGAAAATTGAGAGAAGTTTAGAAAATTTTCAAAATAATAAAAATCAAAAGGATTAATATTGATGAAAGATAATGGAAAAGAATACAATTGATGCTCTTATACAGAGCAATTTGAGGCTTAACTAACTAACTAACTACCTTAAAACAAACTAATTTAACCTCTAACTAACTAATGGAAGCTTTTGGCTAATTACCAATATTCTTAACATCCTCCCTCAAACTCAACATTGGTAAATTCACCAATTTGAGTTTGAAATTACAATACTAAAACCAAACAAAGAAACAAAATATTGAATTTTGCCTTGTAATACACTAGTTTTTATACCCGTGCCTTCGCACGGATGAACTATTTTTTGTAAGATCACATTATTATTCTATGAAAGCTAATAAATAAACGAATAAACCTTCAATTTGGTCCATAAATTATCAATCTCTCTCCAATTTAGTCCCTGAACTATTAAAATATACTAAATAGTTCTTAAACTATCATTAATACATCAATTTATTCTCTCCATTATTTGAAAACCATAAGAAAAAAATGATAGTTCGAGGACCAAATTGAGGGATTATTAATAGTTTACGGACCAGTTAGTATATTTTTATAGTTTAGGGGCCAAATTGGAGAAAAATTGATAGTTCAAAGACTAAATTGAAGGTTTATTCTAAATAAATTAACATAAATAATTAAAAGAAACATATAGATGGAAAAGCATTGCTGAAGCTTATAGCTACATGGTTGCACAAGTGGGCCTTAAATAATTAGAAATCATGTGGCCTATTAAACATACACGCTAATAAAATTAATTTCTAATCACGCCCCCATTCTAACGGAGAACCAGATGTAAATTGCAAAACCACGTAAAAGAATGAGATGGTAGGAAAATTTTGCGAGTCAAATGGAACCACTAAAGGACTTATTTCATTCAATTTTTTTGAAATACTTCAGGATATACAACATTTACAGGCATTTATAACCTGATACTTATATTTAAGTATAATCACTAAAAACTATTTTAACACAATAAATCAGTTCACCACATTAGCATACATGAATTGTTCACAAAGTCCATCCATTTTCATGTGTTCATATTACATAAGCATCATTAAGATTCAAGACAACCACATAACCAAAACATTACATACCAAATCTATGAAAACATTTTAGTACCTTTCTCCATGGATTTGTGATACGAACCAAAATTACAGAACAGAAGCAGTGAATTTAGAAAGCAAATGTTTGTATTATTATGTGAGAAAAACAAGGATTTACAGTAGAGTAAACTCTATCTGCCACAGGGCAAAGCCCCTATAGAGAGCAGTAGCTCTCCATTCTATTACAACTTCAATATTCTCAAAGATAATCCTCTCAACCTCTCACACATTCCTTATATTGTGGAATGATCGTACAATTATTCTCTCACTACCACCTTCTAACAGAATTATCCTCCCTTGACTCTTTTACCCCTTCTAGAATAAACTCTCAATTCCTTAGGCCCATTGGACTGATGATACACAAGGGACTCAATTGAATTACTAATAGCCACGTGGTCTCTATCACTAGAAGTTGGGTTCTAACAATTTGGGAGTTAATTTTCACACTAAGACTTAATTTGTTTAAATATAACTCAATATTCTTGTATTTCAAAATTGAGCATGTTACATAAAACCAATTGAATGGTGAGGCCCTTGACCAACATGTTTCCACTTAGAAGCAGGTAAATAAATGAAAAGAATATGTAGCTCCTTTGACTTGTCAGATAAACACATATTGGTTTGACAAGCCTAATTAACATCAAGAAATAACTGTAAGTCAAGTTATACAAAATAAAGAAAAAGAGAAGTAAGTTGGAATGTCAAGTATCTTTCCAAATTTTAATTTCAAGAATCTTTCTATGTTGAGAAAGGTAAAAATTTCTTTCAATAATCAAACCATAGTAAACCAGCAAAGTGACTAAGGTAACAATCAAATATGGTAAAAAGCAACATATCATTCTCAACCATTGTGTTAATTTTGCAAATGCAAATGGTCTCAACACCTTAAACACTAACAAAGAAAGAAGCAATCATTATTTCATGAATTTTGATATGCAAGAAAAACCCAACATATGTATTTATAAGGATGTTAGATCTCAAGTCAAGTGAAGAAATGAAAATACTTATCTAAAGATAATGATATGATGGAGGTAAGCACTCAAATCAAATCGATAAGGCAAATTTTCACTAAAAATAAACTATCTACAAAATAAAGAATGTAAAATTCATCAACCTCATTAAACTAATCTAATCAATCAAAATTGCATGCCTAATAAATGATATGCATATTTCAAAAAGATGTCTCAATATGAAAGTAGACATAAATATCTTATCATAATCATAATCATATAACATAACCAAAACCCCTTAAAGCTAAGTTTTATTGACCAAATAAATGCTATAGTACATGCTTTAAATTCATGTAAGTATGTCTCTTTTTCACTCTGCAAACAAAACCCAAAACTAGAGAAAGTATAAGATGATGTCGAATAAAAATAACAAATTGAAGCATGATTTAAGAACAAACGATCATAAATCTTTATACCTCTGTGTCTCCAAAGCACTACTAACGGTGAGTCACAAGTAAAATCTACAGACACAAAAAGCCACCACATGAGAAAAGAATCCCCAATGTCAGAAGAAAAAAGGCATGGTTGCAAAAACTGGAGGAGTTCTGCGAACAGTCGCAAAACAAAAACGATAAAGAAGGACGATGATTTAACCTGTGGGGTTTGCCTTGAAACATGCCAGAGGATGCAACTTACCCAAGCAAAACCTAATTTGCAACCTGAAAACCCAATATAACATTCAACAAAAGAATAAAAATATCATAACAATATAGAAGTTAGAACACTGACCTTCTCATCAACCAAAACATTCAAGAAATCAGAATATGTAGAATACATGTGTAAATAAAGATATAACCATCTATGAAATACAGCTAAAGATATGAGACAGAATTGTAAAGATCACTAACCTCTGTCAAAGCCAAATTATAATTAGTTGGTCTCAATTTCTGCATCGTAACTCTTCTCCATCCTCAATTTATAAACAACTGGATAAGAAGAATTTCGATTAGGAGGGAAAATTTAACAGAATTCAAAATTCAAAACCAACACCACTGTGTTTGGGAGGGAAAATAAGAACATCATCCATAACCTACACCAGATAAAACCTACACCTGATAAAACCATACCAACAATCAAGAACACCAAAGATGCAATTTGACCACATACAATGTATTCTTTGAACCACAACCCTAGCCCCAAAAGTCTACTAATATATAGCCCCTCACCTACAACCCGGGTTTGAAGAAATTCATTGTAGAGAATTCAAAATTCAAAACCTAGCTAAGCTTGATTAGGGGGAAAATAATAAGAGGTAATTCGACCTACACAAATTCTGTCCTTTTGATCAATCGAATGAACCACAGTATGCCACGTGTTATTTTTCTAAAATATACTGGAAAAAAAAAAACACTAATGCAGCGTTTTCATCCCTGCATCTTGCTTGATAGATCTAGAATTGAGCAGTTATTTTTTTCCTAAGGAAAAGCTAACCCAGTTTTGAGAATGAATTAAAGATACAAACTTTTATGAACAATTGATGGTGGTTTACACGTCGACGACAGGTGGAGGATCGACGACGGCGAGCAACAAAGATCTGGTCGACGGCCGGAACTTGACGGAGAAACAATTTTGAGCAAAATTCATCTCTTTTGCTGTGTTACACATGAAAAAAAGAAAATTTGATTTGGATCTTTGTTTCTTGTTTTTATTTGATACTATAAGCGCTGATTTGGAGTTACAAAAATTTGATTTGGATTAAGAAGTGGATATGGAAAGAGGAACGGTGACGGAACAACTTTGAGGAAGATTTTTTTTTTACTTTTTTCAAACAAAAAATGGGACACGTGTCATGCTATACTTCACTTGATTGATCAAACGAACAGAAATTGCCCAAGGCACCGTGACTTTCGTGCGTAAAAGTCATGCAATGGCGATCCCTTAAGAATCGAATAAGACAAAAGTTACCTGCATGAAGAGAAGAAGATGGCCCACCAATTTTGATCCTACGTGGCATGGCTGGTTGCAATCTGCAATCTACAATAGCCAATTTTCTATTCCTGTATGTCAAGTATATTGATTCATGCAAACTATAGACTCGAAGCAAGTAACATAACATCTGCATATGTGACCTTCCAATTGGACTGAAAACGTGTATCCATTTCTAAACTTCCAAAAGCTTTAACAACAACCATGATGAGAAGGTCCAAAAGGAGAATATTGAAGCGGGTGGAAAAATGCGCAAGCGGAAAATGCTCGCTAGATAGTAAAGTCGACACCAAACTTTATTTATTCTCGAAGGAAAAAGGAAAATATCGATAAAACCTTAAAGAAAAATGCTAGTGACAAACGCTTTGTCACACGTCAATTAACACACGCTCCCTCACTGGTCCACGTGTTTTCTTCATGTTTGGCTACCGGCTATTCCAGTTTCCATGAATTTAGCTTCTTTTTTTTTTTTTTAATATATTTTTTATTCTCTCTCCAACAGAACAGAAACCTCTTCACCATTTATCTCCCTTTTAAAATTTGTTACCATGAATTCACAGCCATCTTCCTTGTAGTTTTACACAAATTAATTTGATTTCACCCAAACAAATTAGTCACCATTCTCAAGGGGATAAACGTCTTTCTTCATGCCTCGTTGACTGCCATAACCGGCGGCACTGGTTTCTAATTTTCCTTCTAGATAGAGATCGGAAAAGCAAAACAAAGAGTGAGACTAAAGTTTGAAGCAGTTGAATTACATAATTTCCCCTTTGTTTTCTCTAACTGTTCTCCTTTCTCTATCTTTTATTTATGGGTTGATGGTTGTAAAGATTGGGAAGAGGTGTTGGTTTGACTGTTGAAGGATATAGTTGGTGGTTTTGATGATTATGGGTTGATGGTTGATGATTGGGAAGAGTATTGTGGGTGAAGGTTCTGGACTTTTTTTTTTTTTTTTTTTAATTTTTTTAAATAAGTGTTAAATCTTCTCAACTTGGTGAGCCTGTAAACAAGTTACTAACTTTTTGAATATACATACGTGGCACAACAAACAGGCGTGTGTTAATTGGCATGTGACAAAGCGTTTGTCACTAGCATTTCTCAACCTTAAAATGATGGAAGGATGGTCATTGCATTAAGGTTAAATTTGATAACTTTCCAATGCCTGTTACGTAAGAAAACTAATAAAAGAAAACCAGCAAAATTAATAGGTTGTATTACTATTGCAATTCACCAAATGAAATGACAATTAACTTCACCAAGGCATCAAAAAAATATTTATTGATCCATGTGAACCAAATGACTTGATTTCATCCTGAAATTTAAAGAATGATATATGTTATCATGGAATTGAAAACACATGGAGGAAAAAGAAAAAAAATCAAAATGGAAAAAAAAAATCAATCAAGGACATATCATTATACAAAAATGTGGCTGCAATGGTATCTCATTCCTTGTTTCTTTCTCATTTCTCTATCTCAATGTTCAAGCCATTAAAAAGATGTGTTTTAATTTTATAGTGCAGTTACTTTTCATTTTTGAAATATAATGTAACTAACTTCAACTTCCACTCTTTAGTGTGGTTTTTTTTTGGAATAACTACAATAAATGAAGGGTAAAATTGGAAGAAAAGTAGGCTACACCAAACCAATGTCTTCCCTTTATTATTGTTATAGATATAGATTATAGATATATACAAGGAGGGAAAAGTTAGTTTTTTATTAGTGTGCTCGACAGGATGTACGAATCTCGCTCCTACGTATTCCCAGGTGCAATGGGAAATCAAAGTCTCGTAGTTCGTGGTAGAAAATGCTTGTGTGTTGGTTGATTTTATTTTTGAAATTGATTAGCCGCGCTTCGGCGAAAAATGTTTGTTTAATTACAAAAAAGACGCACTCGTGCGAGAAAAAAATAAATAAATGAAATTTGATTGATTGAGATTGATTTTAATGGAGGACGGATATTTGGCCGAAAGCGAAGTGTCTACTTCATTCCCAAACATCCGGGGAAGTGTCGGGTGTCTACCCGATTTTTCCTTTTTTACTCACGCAAAAGAAATGTTTTATTATTATTTTTATTAAGAATTTAATCGAAAGATGAATACTTTGAATGTAATCGAGATGGGAATCTGGTGTTCTATATTCGGGGAAGCGTCGGGTGTCTACCCAATTTTTCCCTTTTCGGTCGATAAAACTCATAACATTTATTTTTATTATTTTTGTTTTAGTTTCTTTTGTTTTATTATTCTACTTCCTGTTTTGGTTAGATCTCTCAATAAACTCTCCAAACTTAAGAACCTAGATCTGTTCTGTTTTCTATTTTATTTTCATGAGTTCAAACTCAAAAAAGAAAAAAAAACAAAAAAAAAAGCAAACAAACAACACTGATTATGGAATTTAAAAGAACACTAACCAGGAATGCAATGAACTCCCTTTGTACGTCCCTTCTGTTTGTTTATTTTTTGGTTCCCTCGTTTCAGCTTCTTTCTTCTGGTTCTTGGTACTGATTTTCCCTTTTGGTTTTGTGCGAGTTTGGCTTATGAGGTGTGGAGGATGGTGTTTCAGATACAGGGACGAGGGAGGCAATGGTTATGGGATCAGGACTTTTTTGTTGTGTATTTTTTTCTGTGAAATTTTTTTTTCTGTGTTTGTTTGAATTTCGACTGCAGAATTTTCCCCCCCTCACTTGTAGAACTCTTGGGGTTTATATAACTCAGAAATTAGGTTTTGCAATTAATTTGTGATTTTCTGACTTTGGAATGATTTGGTTTAGATTTATGAGCAGATGAAAACTTTCCAAATTGGTTCCGATTCTTCTTCCCGCGTGTTGTATCCTTTTTTGTTTGACTTTCTTCTTGCCCGTTTTTTTATTTATGTTTTGATTTTTTTTGATATTTTATTTTCTTTTGGAAAAGATGCATAAAATATCCTAAAATTAAAAAACGAAAATCGAAATAAAAATTATAACTTTGGTGATTTTGGAATGAGATACTAATAATAAAAAATAAAGTGAAAAAGGAAATAAAAGATAAAAGCAAATGTGGGACTCAAACATGTAACCTTGTCTTCATGAGCGCTTGTACACTCCGAATATTGCCATACGAGCTAACAAACATATCTGCAAGCAGATTGCATAAAACATAATATAGCACTAAAACAAAAATCAAAATTTGGGGTACGACAAATATGAAACAAGCAAACCCAAAAAAAAACTTGACTGAAAATGGCATCAATGTTACAAGATCCAAAGAAGGTCTCCAAAGGAATGTATTGTATCATATACACCATAAAGGAATCATTCTTCTCAGACCTCTAAACATATGCTTGCTGGTCTAAGCCACAATGATAACATCAAATACTTGAAAGTTGAAAGCTTAGACAGTTGGAAATATGAAGACATTGTGCTTTTGTGTACTGGTACCATTGAGTAAAACTTGCAGAAAACTCTGATCAAAATATTGGGAAATTAAACCAAACCACAATAACCAGTCATTCATAATAACAACTCAATTGTAATCTCAAAATCCATTAAAAACCAAACTGCATGATGTCTTCAAAAAGTACAAAACTCAACACCTTGTATTAATTTGCAATCCTCAACAACCATTTGATTGATTTACAGCTGAAGCAATAAGCAACATTCAGAACCTAATACATTCAGAACCAGATATTCAGAATTTGCTAACCCTTTAGAACCAAACTTGAACAATGTTGTAGAATTGACTTCTATATCGTAATATCCTCCCTCAAACTCATAGTAAGAAAAATCTTAGTATGAGTTTGGAAAAATAAAACCAAACAGAGCCAAAACTAATTAATCAACTTCAACAAATATCATCAACTGATTAAATTCTTAGAGTTGTGTCATACCCCATTTTTTGACCGATCGATTTTGTTCGGCGTTTAAAACATTTTTTTTCCCTCTTTGTCATTTCTGAAGAAATTTCGGCAGAGAGGTATTTTAAAATGCCTCATTTATTGGTTCTTTTTGTTTTTATTTTATTATTATTTTTATTTTATCATATATTTTTATTTTGATTTATTTATTTTATTATTATTATTATTTAATTTGTTTTTTTATCTCATTTTATTTTTTAAATCATTTTTATCCTTTTTATTATTATTTTCGTTTTTTTCCTCAGGTGTTTTTTTGGGTCAGTTTGTCAAAGGTCTAAATCTGTGTTTTTGTCCTCATCCAAGCCCAAAAGGGCAATTTTGTCCAAATGGGGAAAATTTCATCTGCCTAACCCTAATTTCTGACGCAATATAAATAGATCATTAATTGCACAGTCCCCTAGGTCAAAAAATTCCAGCCGCAGCACACACACAAACAGAAAACCATTTTTCTCTTTTCTTCCTTTTCAAAATCAAATCAAATCCAAAAAAACAGAAAAAAAATCAAATAATCAACAAAAAGAACCCAGAAAAATCAAACTTCATCACTGTTCATCATTAACATCATTCATCTAGAAAACCAAAAAGAATAAAAAATTACAACATCATCTTCATCAAATCACAGAGCCCGAAAATCATCATCATCATCATAAACAAACCCAGAAATCCTTTGTCACTATCAACACCAAACCAGAACCGAAAATCAAAACCCAAAACCATCCATCATCTCCTAACAAATCGTTACCATCGAACCAAAACAGATGTGAATCATCAAACCCAGAACGAAATCGAATACGAGAAGAAGAGACGAATCGGAAACACTAAGGTTGAAACCCTTTTTTTCGTTCTTTGCTTTTTTTCCGATCTAAATTTTCTTTTGGGGGTTTGATTTAAGAATTTTTCGAGTTTGGATTCGAGTATATGAGTTGTATTTATGTTTGTTTGGTTTGTTTTTGTTTGAAAATGGAGTTTGGTAGAGGTGAGAAAGAAAACCGAGAGAGAGAGGAAGAAGATGAGAGAACGGCGGTGAAGAGAGAGAGAAGATGAGGGAATGTGGAATTTTTTTAGGGTTTGGAGTATTTATACCCCAACCCAATCCGGTGTGCGCGTGTCTATCGCAGCACACCATGCATTCTCACTTTTCAGCCACTGATCTCTATCAGATGGCTCATACCTCTCCTTTCCAATATTAGATCAGGGCCGTCTGATCCATCAGACGGCCGAAGTTGATCCTTCTGTTTTTTTGGACGTTTTTGGCAGAAGGGCCTCTTTGGACTGGGTCTTGTTTGTTCTGTTTACTTTTTGCACCCCCATTTATTTTCGTTTTGATTTCTGCACCCCTGTTTTATTTCTTTTTTTTTATTTTTTAACCTATGACAAAAAGTACTTATGGAATGTGCTTCAATGAGCTATTCAATCCAAATTAAGTACTAATTGGAGGTTTTTTTTTTATTAATTTACTAACTCACTAACATTTTATTTATGCTTAATTATTGTTGCTAACTCACTAACATTTATTTATGCTTATTATTTTTATTTATTGTTACTAATCCATTAACTTAACAATTAACTTTATTTATTGTCATTAACCTAATAATCCTCTCTAACTTAACATTTTCAATCATACATGTCAATATTGTTTATTGCTAATAACTCTTAATCTAATAATTTATTTATCGCTTTATTAATTAATTATTTATTTTTATTGCAAGGACTTTAGTATGTATTTTAGGATTTGATGTAAAAATAAATAAAAATTGCATAGCATCCTCTTGCATTCATTTCATATTTATTTTTCTTGCAAATACATTAAAATGTAATTAGGAATAAATGTACACTATAAATGAAAAAATTGCATCTCATGCATATTTATTTTTATTGCTTTCCGCAAAAGCGTTAGAATATTAAATTCCGAGGAAAAGACACCGTTTTGATCAAAATATCATTACGGTTCGTCTTCGCGCTTATTTATTATAACGTTAATATCGTTCTTTTCGCGCGTAACCATTATCCGTTTCTTTTGTATAAAAAAAATGAGGTCAAAACCACTTTTAAAAAATACGCAAACAATTTAGTTTCAAACATCGAAAAACATAAAAAATATTTTATCGTCAAATACTTTCAAAAACCTTGGATTTCAAACCAAGTGTTCATTTTTCCGCAAAAAACCTTGGACTTCAAACCAAGTGCATTTTTCAATCGCGCAAAAAACCTTGGACTTCAAACCAAGTGACTTTTATCATTCAAACCCTTTTCTCAATAAACCTTGGACTTCAAACCAAGCGATCGCGTCTCTTTTCTAAATCAAAAATCAATCAATCCTAATCATTTAGACTTTCTTTCATAAATAAAAATGAATCAATCTCACACTTTTCTTATTATCTTTAAAATATATTTTCAAAACTTTAAAATTAAACAAACAAATTTACTCGTAATTTTTATCCCGAACTACGGTGGTTTGATCCCTCGGGTACGTAGGCATGAGACTGGTCTCTCCAATCAATAAAATCAACAAAAACATTTTTTTCTTCTTTATCACTTTAAACGTTTTCTCAATCATCACTTTAAATCCCTAATTTGTACATTTTACAAGCAATTAAAATTAAGCGCAAAGTTAGTGTTGGTGTTTTGTATGTTGGCCTCATTTTGTAAAAACAAGTTCAAGCAAGATGTTGGACCAGATGCCGTAGCATGTGGGTACAACATCTGCCATGCCGGTAATTAATGTTCTATATTGCGCGCCATATCTTTGAAGATTCTCTGAAGCAATATTTTCGCCTTACTGCTTATCAAGACGCACGTTTTTAAACAAGGGTTTATAAGGCGGCTGCACCAAGAGATACTTTCCAGAAGATGCTACGCCATTTATGGAAACAAGTGATTCTTTTCATTTCATGTGTGCTAGACTTTGCAAAAGGACAGCTGAAGATTAAAGCCCAAAATGAAGACCTAGCCCATGCTAACTCAGGTCATATAAATATGTGAAGACTAAAACCTAAAAGACGACTGAAGCCGTATTTGAAGAATATAGTTTTTAGGGTTTGAGTCTTGTTAATTGTAAGCCTTTCTCGTGGATTCTATAACACAAGCTTAGGCCTGTTTGGTTTGTATTTTTGTGAAACTTCTCTCAAGCTTTTAAGCACGGAGACTGTTTGTTGTTTGGTTTGTGAAACCGCACTGTTTGTACAACTTTAATAATCACAAGGTTTGTGATAGAAAGGAAGTGAGACGGGGTCTCAAACTTAGGAGTTCCTAGGTTGAGTTAGCACGGGTAGAGTCTAGGAGATAAGTCGTAAACTTGGATGTTTGCTGTGGGCTTAGAACTAGATCTATTATAGTGGATTCCTTCCTGGCTTGGTAGCCCCCAGAGTAGGTCGTTGTTTACGCCGAACTAGGTTAACAATTCTCTGTGTTATTTACTTCATTGTCTGTTGTTTATACTTGTTGATTATATTTTGCTGTGGACATACGCTAGAGCTTTTGTCTTAGCATTACTACTGATTACGTACGACAATTGCTATAGCTTCTGTCTTAACATCTGTCCCCAGTAGGTGCCAGAATTTCAATTGGCATCAGAGCAGGCACCCTGTTCTGCGTGGGTGAGGACCAGGGAAGTTACTTTCTGGCATAATGAACAAGGATGGTGTCTATGTCAACAGACCTCCACTTCTGGATGGATCAAACTATGATTACTAGAAAGCCAAAATGACTTGATAGCAAATCTTGGAAGGCTATCCTAATGGCATGAGAGCATCCAGTGATACGTGACAAAGATGGTAAAACTACAGGTGAACTAAAACCAGAAGCGGATTGGACCTAGGAAGAGGATGAGCTTGCACATGGTAATTCCAAGGCGCTAAATGCCTTATTCAATGCTGTGGACAACAACATTTTCAGGATGATCAAACAGTGTTCAGTGGCTAAGGAAGCATGGGAAATTCTAATGACTACACATGAAGGCACTGCAAAGGTGAAGAATTCAAGGCTACAGCTTCTGACCGTAAAGTTTGAGAATCTAATGATGGGTGAAGATCAATCTGTTCACGACTTCCACATGACCATTCTAGACTTTGCTAACAACTTTGATGCTCTAGGAGAAAAGCTAAGTGAGGAAAGAATGGTTAGAAAAATGCTCAGATCTCTTCCTAAGATGTTTGATATGAAAGTCACAACCATAGAAGAAGTACATGATATAAGAGTGATGAAACATTAAAATTTGGTGGGTTCATTGCTAACCTATGAGCTGGCTGCTAAAGAGAAAACTGAGAAGAGGAAGAAGAGTATAGCTCTTGTAACCAACACCACTGAAAATGAGGAAGTAGAAAATGGCTTGGAAACTGATGAAAATTTATCTGAAGCTGTGGCACATCTAGGTAGGCAGTTCAACAGGATATTAAAGAAGATGGATGGAAGAGGCAGGACAAATGCTAAAGGCAGTTTCTCTGATAATAACAGAAAGTTTAATGGTGTAAGAAAATACAGACCTGAAGAAAAGGCCAGTACAGGAAAAGGTGTTCAATGTCATGAATGTGAAGGCCATGGACATATTAGAGCTGAATGTCCAACATTTCTGAAGAAACAGAAGAAGGTTATGGCTGTCACTTGGTCTGATGAAGATGACTCTGAGGATGATGACTACTCTGAGTCTGCAAATCACATTACTGCACTTACTGGAATTATTGAATCTGAATCAGATGATGAAGAATTGACCTTTGATGAACTAGCTGCGTCCTATAAAGCACTGAGTCATAGAAGTGAAGAAGTATGTCAGCAGCAACAAAACACTATAAGTAAATTGTAAGCTGAGAAGGTGAAGCATCAGGCTCAAATATCTCAACTCACAAAGCAGCTACAATCTGAGAAGGCAAAGCATCTGTCCGAGGCATCTGCTCTTAGAGATGAGGTAACCATACTGAACTACCAACTGACTAGTTTAAATAAACAGCTTAGACTGCTAAATAATGGAACTGAAAGTTTAGATATACTGGTTGAGGGTCAAGTTGCTGGGAAACCTAAGGGTATTGGAGTAGAATATAACTATCCTAAAAAGAAAAATGTTACTTCTACTAGTACATTTGTTCCTGCTAAAGACACTTATGATCCTACTGAAACCAGACAGATGCCACAGCCTGTTCAACAACATCAGTCTGCCAAAATAATTCCTAAACCTAAGGGATGGATTTGTCGTTATTGTGGTAGAAAAGGTCACATCAGACCCTTCTGTTTTAGATTATATGGGTTTCCAAGATGGTATAGTAATCCCAGGTACGAATCTGATTCAAGCAATGCAAAGAAGGTATGGAAACCAAAGGCAAATGATGTTGCTCACATAGCTCATACATCTCTGAGAGTTTCGTCCAGAAATGATTGGTACTTTGATAGTGGGTGCTCAAGACATATGACTGGTGTTGAAAGTTATCTAACCAATGTTAAAGCTTACACTACTAGTTATGTTACTTTTGGTGATGGAGCCAAAGGTCAGATCAAGGGCATTGGAAGTCTCATTGCAAATGGGTTGCCTAAACTTGAGAATGTTCTTTTGGTGGAAGGATTGACTGCAAATCTCATAAGCATCAGTCAATTGTGTGATCAAGGAATGAAGGTGAACTTCACGAAATCTGAATGCACTGTCTCAACTGAAGATGGTGAATCTATTATGAAAGGAGTCAGGTCTAAGGATAACTGTTATTTATGGATTTCTGAAGAAAGTGCTCAAATTTCCTCCTGTCTCATCACTAGAGAAGATGAAGTCAAGTTATGGCATCAAAAGATGGGTCATCTTAATCTAAGGAGCATGAAGAAAGTCATAGCTGAAGATGCGGTAAAAGGAGTACCTAAACTGAAGAAGGAAACATATGTGGTGAATGTCAAATTGGGAAGCAAACAAAGATGTCACACCCAAAGCTGCAGCATCTGACTACTTCAAAGGTGCTTGAATTACTACATATGGATTTGATGGGGCCTATGCAGGTTGAAAGTCTAGGTGGCAAGAGATATGCTTTTGTTGTTGTAGATGACTACTCAAGATTCACATGGATCAACTTTCTAAGAGAAAAGTCAGACACCTTTTGTGCTTTCAAGGATTTGTGTAAACAACTTCAAAGAGAAAAAGAAAGTGTCATTGTCAGAATCAGGAGTGACCATGGTATAGAATTTGAAAACTCAAGATTCTCTGAGTTTTGCACTGCTGAAGGAATAAGACATGAATTTTCATCACCTATTACACCTCAACAAAATGGTGTAGTTGAAAGAAAGAATAGAACTATACAAGAATGCGCTCGAGTCATGCTACACTTAAAGAAACTCCCTTAACATTTTTGGGCTGAAGCCATGAATACAACATGTTACATTCTCAATCGTGTCACTTTAAGAGCTGGAACAACAAACACCTTGTATGAATTGTGGAAAGGAAGAAAACCTACTATCAAGTACTTTCATGTATTTGGAAGTAAGTGCTATATCCTGATAGATAGAGAGCAGAGGAGGAAAATGGATCCAAAAAGTGATGAAGGTATATTCTTGGGTTACTCTACTAACAGCAGAGCCTACAGAGTGTATAACTCCAGAACTCAAGTGATGATGGAATCAATGAATGTTGTGATAGATGATGTACCATCTGACCACAAGACAGATGCGAGTCCAGATGCTGAAGCTTTTGAATTCCAGCCTGAAGAAACTGTAAGTGTAGAAGAACTTGAGGTAACACCTGAGAGTCCTATCACTGATGACACCATTGCTCCAGGTAGTAAAGGACCTTCTATCAGAGTCCAGAAAAATCATCCCAAGGATCTGATCATTGGCAATCCAGATGAAGGTATCACCACAAGAAGAAATCAAGGTATAATCTCTAATTCTTGCTTTGTGTCAAAGTTAGAACCAAAGAATGTCAAAGAGGCTCTCACGGACAATTACTGGATCATTGCCATGCAAGAAGAGCTGAACCAGTTTGAAAGAAGTGAAGTTTGGGATCTAGTTCATAGACCAAAAGGGATGAATGTAATAGGTACTAAATGGGTGTATAAAAATAAATCCGATGAAAATGGAACTATTACAAGAAACAAGGCGAGGCTTGTAGCACAAGGATACACGCAGGTGGAAGGTTTAGATTTTGATGAGACTTTCGCTCCAGTTGCTAGATTAGAATCCATAAGATTGTTACTTGGTGTTGCATGCATTCTGAAATTTAAACTTTTCCAGATGAATGTTAAGAGTGCTTTTCTCAATGGGTACTTAAATGAAGAGGTGTATGTAGAACAACCAAAAGGCTTTGTGAATCCAGATCTTCCTGATCATGTCTATAAGTTAAAGAAAGCTTTATATGGGTTGAAACAAGCTCCTAGAGCTTGGTATGAGATATTGATTGAATTTCTAGTCAATCATGGATACAGGAAAGGAGGACACGATAAGACTCTGTTTGTAAAAGAAGAACATGGTAAATTAATAATCGCACAAATTTACGTTGATGATATAGTGTTCGGTGGGATGCCAAGTCAGATGGTGGAGCATTTTATCAAACAGATGCAGTCAGAGTTTGAGATGAGTTTAGTTGGCGAATTAACATTTTTTCTTGGACTTCAAGTGAAGCAAATGGATGAGACAATATTTATCTCCCAGAGTAAGTATGCAAAAAATATTGTCAAGAAGTTTGGAATGGACACTGCTACTCACAAAAGGACTCCATCACCTACTCATTTGAAGTTGACAAAGGATGAGAAGGGTGTTAGTGTTGATCAGAGTCTCTATAGAAGTATGATAGGAAGTCTCTTATATCTTACAGCCAGTAGACCTGATATTAGCTTTGCAGTAGGTGTGTGTGCAAGATACCAAGCTGATCCAAAGATGAGTCACTTAACTCAAGTAAAACGAATCCTCAAGTATGTTAGTGGCACATGTGACTATGGCATGATGTACTCACATAGTAACAACTCTCAACTCATTGGATATTGTGATGCAGATTGGGCTGGTAGTGCTGATGACAGAAAAAGCACTTCTGGTGGCTGTTTCTTCTTGGGAGAAAACTTGATATCATAGTTTAGCAAGAAACATAATTGTGTGTCTCTCTCAACTACTGAAGCTGAATACATTGCAGCTGGGAGTAGTTGTTCACAACTTGTCTGGATGAAATAGATGCTAAGGGAGTATAATGTTGAGCAAGATGCTATGGCTTTATATTGTGATAATCTTAGTGCAATCAATATTTCCAAAAATCCTATACAACACAGTAGGACCAAGCACATAGATATTCGTCATCATTTCATCAGAGATTTAGTAGAAGAAAATGTGGTGGTTTTGAAACATGTTGCTACTGAAGAACAGCTCGCAGATATATTCACAAAAGCTCTTGATGCTAACCAATTTGAGAAGCTAAGGGGTAAACTGGGAATATGTCTCTATGAATTGTAGCAATTAGTGAGGAGGCGTGCACTAATTTTTTTCTCTTCCCTCCATTTAGTGGTGCACGTGATTTTAGGAAGCAAAATACAAACTTCCCATAACTGCCTACATCATCAGCTCCCTACTTCACGCTTTCTACATTCAAAAATCAAAAACTTTCCCTATTCTATTTCTGAACTTCTTCTCTCCCATTCAACCTCAAAACCGTCCAACTCCTCCGAAAACCTTAACCTCACCATGTCTACACCAACCAAAATTTCTGCTCAAAAAGATTCTCTCACTGCTACTCCTTCGAAATCTACTCGCTCGAAGGTCAAGGAACAACCAGCAGCGTTGATTGTTCAAGCAACGCCTCTCGATACTGTGCATGCATCGGAAGTGGAAGCACGAGTGACTCGATCAAAGAGTGTCATCAAGAAAGAGAAGGTTTCCAAATCTCCTGCTGCATCAAAGAAGAGTACAAAATCGAAGCCAAAGAGGAAGCGAGGTGAATCCACTGCGACAATAGGCCTCACTATGTCCGATTTGTATCAGTCTGAAAATCCCTTCAAATCGCGCGATGTCGCGACCGATGTTGGCGCTTCTAGCCATGATTCAAAATGTAATAATGCTATACCCTCTAATCCTGCTGTTGATGAAACAAATGTTGTTGAAAAATCTGTTGAATTGGAAGATCTAGGTGAAAATAAACAAACTGGAACCCTAGGTAATTCTGATTTAGAAAAAGAAAAGGATATTGGTACTGTTAGTAAGGATGATGCTAATGTTGTCGAGAAAAGTCCTAGTGATGAGACTGAGAAGACTAGGACTGATGTTGAAATAACTGAAAATTCTGGTGAGATTGAAAATTTAGGGAAAACTGGTCTGGTTGAAACCCTAGAAACTGCTAATGTGAATACTGTAAGGAATTCTGAAGTTACTCTTGATGTTGATAACTCTGTTGTTAAGGAAAATCCTAGTAATTTGCTTGATGAAACTAGGAAGCTTGTTGAAGAAGTGGTGACATGTGTTACTGAGTCTGACCCTGTAGCCAAGTCTGATGTTGTGCCAGATGCTCAAGCATCTTTGGACCAACAGGTTCGTAATCCTGATAATGTTGCAGAAGCTTGTTCTGATTCTGGGTTTAGTAGTGGTAAGGCTGATGAAACAGGTACTGCAAGTAAGAACTCTGATCATGGTAATGTGAGTAACAAAACAGTTGAAACATCTAAGTCTGACAAGAGTGAAGAAACAAGAACTGGTGAGGATGATGAAGGTGTAGTTGGATCTAGTGATAAAGAGAAGTCAGATAGTGAATGAAAAGACTCCTCTAGTGAGTCCTCAGAAGAAGAGAGTAGCTCCACTGAAGAAGCTCAGTCTGATGGGAATAAGGTGATTGATGTTGATGAAGAGAGGTCTAAGTCTCCTCCTCTGGTGAAGACTTATGGTGCTGGTGTGGCTAAGAGACTAAGGAGCAATTCTGGTAAAGCTATAGCATCTGCCTCCAAGTCCCCTGTTGTAGAGTCTGTTAAGAAGACTTTAAGAAACAAATGTATGGACCTCCTAGACCTAGGAGTAAATTTGAAACACCTGTTGTCCAGAAGAAACAGTTAAAGAGGAAAGCTGTTGAAAATGACTCTGATTATGAAGCTGAGAAGTCTGTAACTAAAGGTGAAGCATCTGGTGGAGCTTCTATTGGCAGGAAAAGTATGGGTGGCAGAAAGGTACCAGCTAATGTACCCGAGGTCCCTATTGATAACATTTCTTTTCATCTTGCTAGCTGTGTAGGGAAATGGAAGTATGTTGTTCATAGAAGGGTTGCTTTAGAGAGAGAACTTGGGAAATAAGCCCTGGAGTGTACTGATATTGTGAGCTTGATTGAGGAAGCTGGTTTGATGAAGACTGTGTGGGGATTGGTAGATTGTTATGAACAGCTGGTCAGAGAGTTCATTGTGAACGTCCCTGAGGATTGTGATAACCCCCAAAGTCCTGAGTATCATAAGGTATTTGTTCGTGGTCTGCTGGTTAATTTTTCTCCTGCCATCATTAATGAGTTTATGGGAAGGGATGATGCTAGAACCCCTGAAGTGGAGTTGACTGATGGTGAATTGGCCAAGGCAATTACAAATGGTCATGTGAAGCAATGGCCCAAGGGAAAGAAGGTGTCTTCCAGCAAACTCTCTGTAAAGTTTGCATGCTTGAACAAAATTGGCACTGTAAACTGGGTGCCCACTGTGCACACCTCTGATATTTCTACTGACTTGGCTCGTCTGATCTATACCATTGGGTCCAAGGTGAAATATGATTATGGTTCCTATATTTTCAATCAAACTTTGAAGCATGCTGACAGTATGGCTATCAAAAAGCCCATTGCTTTTCCCACTTTGCTGTGCGGTATTATTCTGAGTCAACAACCTGGTATTCTGAGGAGTTCTGATTTCCCAATGAAGAGGAAAGCTCCTTTGATTTTGCATAGTAAGCTGTTTGAAGGGACACATGCTCCAGACATTGCTACAGCATCTGTCCAGAGGTCATCTGCTGCGCTGACTAGGAAGGATATGATTGCAGAGCTGAAAGCTACCTGCAAAGGGTTAGAGGACCAGAAGTTGAAGCTGGAAGCTGTTATCCAGGCCCTGGAGCTTGAAGAAGCTGGTGCTGGAAATAATGATGTTGATGATGGTGGTGAACCTGTGATAGAGGGCTCTGATGAAAGCCTCTCTGAATGATGCTCTTGATCCTGTGTTTTTTCTGCTCCTATTTTTTTCTTTCTCTGTCTGTACTTTGAGGGCTATGCCCAGGATATTTTGTGCACTTCCATGTGCTGCTGGTCTGTAATAATGCTACTATGATGTGTTGCTACTTCTGTTTTCTTCCATCAATGCATGAAATATTATGTTTGTCAAAATTATGGCTAAAAAGGGGGAGTAGTAGTGAAGAGATATGTATGTTCTGTTCGTGATAATGCTGTGACACATGATACATCATCTGTCTGCTTATGTGTGTGCTATGATTGAGGGGGAGCAAGTATCTATATGTGTATGTATGTTCTGTTGAGGGGGAGTATTCTCTATTGTGATATATGCATGAACTCAGGGGGAGTAATCTACTTTTGTTGTGATGCTTGCTGTGTGTGACAGATGCCATTCCAAATGCTAAGACATCTTGTCTGTTTCAAAGGAATCAACTTTTACTTGATACCTGAGAATTTATTTTTCTCAGTGTTGTAGGAATTTATTTTTCCTATGGTGTTTCATATCTGTGGGAATTTTTTTTCCCTGGTTAAACCGTATGGCGCTTATATGTGAGAGTTTATTTCACTCCTATCTTGTATCCTATGAGGCTAAGTTGTGTATTTCCGCTGTTGCATGCCTCTGATGCTTCCTGTTCATTATTTCTCACTTGAAGACCTCTTTTGAAAATAATGTGACAATGTATTATCTTCCTTCTTAGCTGTGTGTTTGCGTTGACTTGGAGGAAGGTATGTACTGCATCTCTCCAGAACTGGTCTTAGTTTGTTTTAGCCAAAATTTGCCAAAGGGGGAGATTGTTGGTGTTTTGTATGTTGGCCTCATTTTGCAAAAACAAGTTCAAGCAAGATGTTGGACCAGATGCCGTAGCATGTGGGTACAACATCTACCATGCCGGTAATTAATGTTCTATATTGCGCGCCATATCTTTGAAGATTCTCTGAAGCAATATTTTCGCCTTACTGCTTATCAAGACGCACGTTTTTAAACAAGGGTTTATAAGGCGGCTGCACCAAGAGATACTTTCCAGAAGATGCTACGCCATCTATGGAAACAAGTGATTCTTTCCATTTCATGTGTGCTGGACTTTGCAAAAGGACAGCTGAAGATTAAAGCCCAAAATGAAGACCTAGCCCATGCTAACTCAGGTCATATAAATATGTGAAGACTAAAACCTAAAAGACGACTGAAGCCGTATTTGAAGAATATAGTTTTTAGGGTTTGAGTCTTGTTAATTGCAAGCCTTTCTTGTGGATTCTATAACACAAGCTTAGGCCTGTTTGGTTTGTATTTTTGTGAAACTTCTCTCAAGCTTTTAAGCACGGAGACTGTTTGTTGTTTGGTTTGTGAAACCGTACTGTTTGTACAACTTTAATAATCACAAGGTTTGTGATAGAAAGGAAGTGAGACGGGGTCTCAAACTTAGGAGTTCCTAGGTTGAGTTAGCACGGGTAGAGTCTAGGAGATAAGTCGTAAACTTGGATGTTTGCTGTGGGCTTAGAACTAGATCTATTATAGTGGATTCCTTCCTGGCTTGGTAGCCCCCAGAGTAGGTCGTTGTTTACGCCGAACTGGGTTAACAATTCTCTGTGTTATTTACTTCATTGTCTGTTGCTTATACTTGTTTATTATATTCTGATGTGGACATACGCTAGAGCTTTTGTCTTAGCATTACTACTGATTACGTACGACAATTGCTATAGCTTCTGTCTTAACATCTGTACCCAGTAGGTGCCAGAATTTCAGTTAGAATAAAAACAAGAGGTTCCTATAGAGTACTATAGATACTTAGGGTGCTAGTACCTTCCCTTCGTATATTTAACCCTCGAACCTTGATCTCTAAAATAGGGTCTTTTCAAACTTTTTCCCTTTCCCTCGGATAAATTAAAGATCGGTGGTGGAATATTAAATTGCGATTCGGTGTTAATTAATAACTCGACATCCAAAAATCACCGCGACAAGTTGCTCCAAAAAAAAAAAAAAAACCACGGATGAAATTGCAAACTCAAGAATGCAGTAAAATCTGAAGGTGAAAAACACAAGAAGGGGGGTTGAATTGTGTTTTGAAAAATAATTCTTTTCTTGTAAACAGAATGTAACACAGCGGATGAAAGAGGGTATTCAAAACACAAAACACAAGTAACACAAAGAGAGAGAGAGAGAGAGAGAGAGAGAGAGAGAGAGAGAGAGAAGAGTGTACACACTGAATTTTATACTGGTTCCTCTCACAAAACGAGAGTAGTCCAGTCCCCTTGCACTTCCAAGGGATTTCACAATAATCTCAAAGATTACAAACCTAATGCTCAAGCACACAAGCAAGAGACCTCGTTGCTCTAGGTCACACAAGACAAAGAGACTTCCTTGCTCAAATCACACAAGATAAGAGACTTCCTTGCTCAAGTCACATAAGACAAGAGACTTCCTTGCTCGAATCACACAAGATAAGAGACTTCCTTGCTCAAGTCACACAAGACAAGAGACTTCACTAACTAACTTAATACACAGATTAAGTAGGACTGAAAGTTCTAAGCTAGACTCTCTAAACACTAAGTTCAGAGCCTACAATATCAAAAGATATTTTACTTAGAAGGTGTTGAGTTTTGAAGATTGGCTTCATTTTGGTAAAATAAGCCTGAGGCCAAATGTGGGTACCAATGCAGTAACATTGGGAACCACGACCTGATAACGCGCCTTATCCTTATCTTGATCTAGCGCGCGGATATGTTTGAAGAATTGAAGAAACAAACTTGCGCTTCCTTATTCAACAAGGAACAAGTTTGTTAGTTGAAGATTGAAGATCTACAGCTGGAGTTTAAAAGGATAAAAACAAATCAAATATTATTTGTTTGAAGATAAAAACAAATCAATATTATTTGTTTGGTAAAAGATAAAAACAAATCAATATTATTTGTTTGTCAAAGGATAAAAACAAATCAATATTATTTGTTTGGTCAAAGAGGATCGTTGATCTAAAGCGGAAGATTTAAAAAGATAAAACAAACAAATATTAATTGTTTGTGTAACAAATTATCTTTTTGTGCAAACAAATTCAAATCAAAAGATTAGTTTGCAATAAACGATCCTAATCTTCATGATGCCAAGGAGATTCAAGACTCTATATAAAGAAGCAAGCTTCATTCGTTGAAGAGAACCTGAAACACATTGAAGATACAAACGCTATAGAGCGATTGAGAAGTTTTAGGCTTAGGATTTAGGTTTAGATCCTAGTTATTCTTTTGAGTATCACGATTGATACTTGATTAAGAATAAGGTGTTCACTCTTAAGCTTTTAAGCATAGAGTGTGATTAAGTTTTAGAACAGAATTAAAAATCCACAGGTTGTGTGGTTGAGGGGAAGTGAGAGGGGTCTCATACTTAGGACGTTCTTATGTAGAAATCTATACGGGTAGTTGCTAGGTGATAAGCTGTAAACGGGGCGTTTGCGGAGAGCTTTGAACTACTTTACCATAGTGGATTTCCTTCCTGGATTGGTATCCCCCAGAGTAGGTGAGTTGCATCGAACTGGGTTAACAATAACTTGTGTTATTTAAATTCTGTCATTTTATTATTGTGTGTCCAGGAGGACCAATGTTGCAACATCGTGCACCACATTGGTCCCTCACGTGCCAGAATTTCAATTGGCATCAGAGCAGGCACCCTAGGTGATTGGGTGAGCTCCAGGGAAGATACTTTCTGGCAAGATGGACAGAGAAGGAGGACTCATGAATAGACCACCACTTCTGGACGGCTCAAACTTTGATTATTGGAAATCAAGGATGATTGCATTCCTAAAGTCCCTTGATAGCAGGACTTGGAAAGCAGTTCTCAAAGGATGGGAGCACCCCAAGGTCAAAGATGCAAACAGAGCCGATACTCAGGAGCTGAAACCAGAAGAAGAATGGACAGCTGCAGAAGACACACTAGCACTGGGAAATTCAAAAGCATTAAATGCTTTATTCAATGGAGTTGACAAAAACATGTTCAGGCTGATCAAACAATGCACAACAGCCAAAGAAGCTTGGGAAATCCTCATCACAGCTCATGAAGGAACAAGCAAGGTGAAGATGTCTAGACTCCAAATTCTAACCACCCAGTTTGAAAGTCTGAAGATGAAAGAAGAAGAAACAGTGCATGACTTTCACATGAGCATACTTGACTATGCAAACACCTTTGATTCTTTAGGTGAAAAAATACCTGAAGAAAAACTGGTAAGAAAACTCCTCAGACCCTTACCACCCAGGTTTGACATGAAAGTCACTGCCATTGAAGAATTCAGAGAAATAGGAAGCATGAAACTGGATGAACTAGTAGGTTCCCTTCAAACCGTTGAACTCTCTATGAAAGACAGAACTGAAAAGAAGAACAAGAGCATTGCTTTTGTTTCCAATGTTGATGAAGAGTCAGAGAGTGACAAAGAAGCTGATGAAAGCATCTCAGATGCCATAGTATTACTTAGAAGACAATTCAACAAAATACTAAGGAGGGCGAAGTCAAGGCCTAATGTGAAGCACATTCAGCCCGACATCAGCAGACAGGGAAGTACATCAAGGAAGTCAAGAACTGAAGACAGATCCAATCAAGGCAAAGGAATTCAGTGCCATGAGTGTGAAGGCTATGGACATATAAGGCCAGAATGTCCAACCTATCTGAAGAAGCAGAAGAAAGGTCTAAATGTCATATCCTGGTCTGAAGAAGAAGACTCTGATAGTGACGATGAAGGAACCAAATCAGTCAATGTCATGACTGGAAGATGCTTGTCAGACTCAGATTCTGATGAGGATGTCTCCTATAATAAACTTGCTGCAACCTACAAGGAGTTGTGCATCAAAAGTGGAGAACTTTGCAAGACAAATGAGGAGCAAAGGAAGACTATTGCCCAACTTGAAAATGAAAAGCAAGTGCACCTGTCTACCATAGCTAATCTTGAGAAAGAAGCAAGCATGCTAAAATCCCAATTTGAAAGCGTGGACAAACAACTCAGATTTCCAAACAATGGCACCGACAGGTTAGATGGGATTCTGGAAGAAAATAAACGGACCAAGCAAGGCAAATGATTGGGCTATCATGAAGGTGCGTGGAGAAAACACAAGAAGGGGGGGTTGAATTGTGTTTTGGATATTTAAAAACTTTCCAAGATATTTAAACCTTTTCAGAGTCTTTAAAGCACATCGGATTGTTCACACAATTAACTTATGGCGTTATGAATGATGAAGGAGTAAATGAGAGAGTGAGAGAGAGAAGAACACACAACAGATTATACTGGTTCCCCTCACAAATTGAGAGTACTCCAGTCCCCTTGTTTCCAAGAGAGTTCACTATAATCACAAAGATTACAATAGATGCTCAAGCACACAAGCTCAAGACTTCCTGCTCTTAGTCACACAAGACAGAGAGACTTCCTTGCTCTGATCACACAAGATCAAAGACTTCCTTGCTCAAGCACACAAGCTCAAGACTTCCTGCTCTGAGTCACACAAGACAGAGAGACTTCCTTGCTCTGATCACACAAGATCAGAGGCTTCCTTGCTCAAGCACACAGGCTCAAGACTTCATGCTCTAATCACTAAGATTGAGACTTATGTGCTTCTACACTAAGCATAAGACTTTCTTACTTCTACACTACGCAGAAGAGCTTCTACACTAAGCAGAAGACTTACTACTAACTTATAAGTTTAAACTTATTACAAACATAATAACTTCAGAGGCTTAAGTTAGTTTCTATGCTCACTTCATTTCAGAGATATTTTCTATTACAATGCAAATTCTCACTTTCTTCTGAGAGATGTTTTCTAATGAAGATCGCTAGTCATCAATTCTTTCTTTGGCATATTTATATGAGTTGAGAAAGACATTGAGACGTTGGAGAAATTCCCGTTGTAAAATGGACAGTTGTAGTCTTTGAAGATCCGTTGAGTAAAGCCACGTCTTCCTTTGCAGATAGGCTTCACCTTTACTGTTTGTCCAATAGTACAGTTATAAGGTACAACTAGCTCCTAGAGAGAGGGATCACATCCTTTGTGACCGTTGCAATTAGTTGACCTTAGAACAAATCATCAGGCTTGACAAGTTGTAGTTGATGTAGCCCTCTGATGACTGGGGAATTCCTTTGCTTTTGATGAACCTTTTATAATTTGGAGTCTGATTGGTCTTGTATGGTTGGCCTCTGATAGTCCTTCGCAATTCAGCTTCTGAACGTCTTCATCCTCTGAATGACTCATGAATAGCAGACAGCTTCTGAACTCTTGTAGGCCTCTGAACATCCTTGAGCTTCTGAACTCCTCTGAGCTTCTGAACACTTGCAGACGTTCTGATCCTCTTTGAGTTTCTGAACTTTGTTTAGCTTCTGACCACGTTGTAGCTTCTGAACTCTTTCAGAGTGCAATTATTCAGACTTCCATAGGTTTCATCAGAGTCTAAATTAAGTGTGCTCTTGCTTTAACGTTGAATTCTCCTGCACTTAATTTAAACATTAGTACCATCAATTGTCCATTTAATACTTTGTTATCATCAAAACCTAAGGGTGTGTATTAACACATATTTTGTTCCAACAATCTCCCCCTTTTTGATGATGACAAACATAAGTATTAAATACAATTGTTGTTGATAAAAATCAGCTATGTTGACATTAGGCTTCTGAGTTTTGCAAGCTCCCCCTAAGTCTGATAACCCATAGGGTTAGGTTTGTAAGCTCCCCCTATTTTGTATCCATAGTTAATTTTAATCAGTTTCAGAAATACTTTATTATATGACTTAAATTATTCATATTTCACTATGTAAAGAACAAGGTTTGCAAGCTTCTTCTTTCCATAGTGTGATAATCTTTGAATAAAGTTGCACCCTTACTCAAGAACTAACTATGAATAATAAACTTCAATTAATAAATGCATTCTCCTTGAAATTAAGCCCTTAATGCAGATGCAAGATGAAACAATATTTAAATTGAATGACAAAATAGGATCAGAGGCACTTAGAGACTTCTACACACACACTTGGTTCTGATGGTTATCATTAACAGCTTCAGAGTTCAAAATATTTTCAAACAGTTCAGAGCTTAAAAAATCTTTTCAAAGAAAATAGCTCAGAGTCTGAACAAGAATTTGAAAACAGTTCAGAGCTCTTTAGTACAATATTTTGAAATCCTCAAGTATCAGATTGTCATATCAAAGCATGTACCTCATGCTACTATTTTGACCACTCTCCTACGTTCTCTCTCTGAAGCACTATAAGGCCCTAAAAAGCCAAGTAATTTCGCTTCTTCCAACAATTGATTTACCAATATTCTTTCTCCCCCTTTTGTCATTATCAAAAAGGTAGTATAAGCAATTAATAGAAATTCAACTTTCAATGCCGTCAAATCAGGAGTGGTTGAACACATTTAATACTCGGCCATTGAATTATGCTTATAAAAGGAGAGAGATACCTAGTCATTTTACTCACACAGAATAATCTTAGGTTATTGATAGATCTCTTGAGAGAAAAAATGAAACGCTCAGAGAAGAAGAAAGTAGTTTCAACGAGAGATAGTCAAGATAGGAGAAAACATAAGAAGAAACCAATGGAAACAAAGCCAGTGTCTGTTACAGAAGAACTCAGTTCAGAGTCTGAAGAGAAATCTTTGGACTCTGACTATTTTAAGTTCTGAAGACATATGTTCCTGAAGAAAATCAAACTGATATCCAAGGCTCTAGAGGGGCTAGAGTCTTTTCTTGAAGAAAACCAAACTGATGCATCTGATTCGGTTTCTTCAAATATGGCCTTTGAAGCAACCAGAAGATAGTCCTTGGGAAAACTTTATATGTAATCCAGAACTTATGTTCTTAATGAAACAAAGTTCATTACTTAGGCTTGTTTATTTTTGATTTCTTAAAAATATTTCTTCTCTTGTTATGTAATTTGATACTTTAAGAATATCAATATATTGTACACATTGAACATCAAATTATACAAATGAAACTCCAATTTATTAAGAAAAACACTTTGCAAGATTGTTTGTCTAAAGAAAATGAAATTTAGTTCAACACATAAAACAAGCAAACAGTTATGTTAATCAGAATCAAAATATACATATAAACATAATGACTAAGATAGGTTAGACTTATCACAGAGATAGAATTTAAATACTCATATAAGCTCTATCCTACTAATGTGCCTAACAAAATATCAATCAGTTATAAAATCATATAAGAAATCAAGATAATCCTAAAGGTGAAATTGACTATAGATAGAAACTAGGGTTATCATGATAATTTTGATTGACATCTACACTTTCCACCAATTCCATAAGTTTGTCCACCTTGTCTTCAAAACTTCTGAAAGGTTGTATCTCATGTCCTGAAGGGCAAGTTCATGTGAGAAAAAGTATGAACAGATACTGTGGAGGCTCTGATTTCCCTTAACAAGCAGTCATGACCCACAACTTTGATTATGTCAATTACCCCACATTGATAGAAGATCTCACTGAGTATCCTAGGGTAGATGACATTTACAATAGGCTTGTCCTGATTCTGAGTGCTTAACACTGCTTTGCAAAGGTGTTTGAAGACGTATTCAGCCCAATTTAAGTCATATTTCCTTGAGAGAAAATAAGCAAAATGCCTATGATCCCATGACAATTTGTCAGAACTTTCACTACTAGGAAATATAGAACTCAACATGATCTTGGCTAATGCTCTCTGAGTGGGCTTCAGATCATCTATCTTGTCTCTCTCACAACTTTTTCCTTTGATGTAACTCAGTCTTGTCACGATCTTTAGAAACTCAGACTTCTTTGCTTTATTGTGACCACAGGTGTAGTAGAATCCTTCATTTGGAATGGATAACACTTTAGCTAAGTTTGAAGTAGTGAGAATTACTTCAAAGCCACACACAACAGAGTGTACCTCCGTTTCCTCAACGATTCTCAAACCTAATTCTTCAGGAGTTTTGTCTTCATTTTCAACCTTTTCTTTTCTTCTTGCAGCTAGCTCCTTATCATAATCTTCAACTGTCTTCACCTTGCTTCTTATCCAGAAATCTTTTACCAGAGTAGGATAGATTGGACCATTTAATAGATTCATGTATCTAAAGCTTTCCTTTATGATTAGAAAAGAACTTTAGAACATCAAACTGATTCTTTTCCAAACTATCAAAGTCCACTGGTTGTTCCATAACCAGGTTCAAAGATTTTCCCTCCATCTTAAGAGACAAATCTGTAGAAAACATTTCCTTGCAGGTGATGGTGTTGATCGGGAAGTTTTTAGGAAAAGTGAACGAGTAGTCTGAAACTGATGTAGAAGTAGATGCCATTATAGATGGTTAGGGTGAAGAGTTTGCTAAAGCTAGAGAAAGAGTTTTGTTCTAGAGATGTTGAAGACAACAAAATGGATGAGATAGTGTAAGGTGTGCAAGTATTTAAATGATTTTGTTCAGAACAATGAAAGATATTAAGGCACACAATACATTAAATTAAACGAGAAAACAAACCATCATTAACTGTTTCAAACCAATCAGAACGTGTGTACGTGTTGTCTTTTTAGCGCCAAAACGTTTCAGTATAAAATACTTAAACGTTTCCAATTCATTTCCTATTCAGAGGCTTATCTCTCAGAGGTTGAAAAGATTTTCATAGTCTGAGCTTCTTCAGATGCTGAAACCTGAAGAACTTCAGAGGCTGAAAACAAATCTTTCAGGACACAAAAAAATATGTTCAAACAGAAATTTTCAAGGTTTTTAGTACTGAACATTGTGTATCCTAAGAAGACATTTTCAAACTTTCGAGTGTTATTCCTCTGAGATGTCATTCAGGAGTTAAGCATACTTACCTTGCATTGAAGCTTTCTTGATTTTAGGTGTAGTCAGTGTCATAGCCTGAACAATCACTCCACCATACTGAGTTGTTATCATCTTCAACACATGCTTCAAAATCTTCATGCTCCCTCCTGCTCCTTATGTACTCCATCTCATCTTCTTCTCCATCTGACTCTTCAAGAATGTGCCTTCTATGCACAATTGCTCTTCTTCCATTCACAGTCACATGCATCCATGTGATTGGAAGGTTCAGAGTCTTAGTTTCAGCTGCAATCAAGTAAACAATTTTGTCTCTTGGTACCCACTTGCTTGAGGGTCCTAGAATGTTAGTTGCCCAATCTTTATCCTCCATTTACTTCTTCTGAGTACTATCAAAAACAAATGTAGTGTAAAGATTAGGGAGTGAGAAGCTTCCACCAATAACTGATGAGCTTGGTTCCTCTAGTGTTTTACTACTAGAGTATCCAATCCCATTAGTATTGTTGGTCTTAAGGTTGCAAAGCATGGAAACAATTTTATTTTGATCAGCATTGATGTTACAGTACTCTTTGAGAACCAGAGAGTGCTCAAGGGGTTTGTAACATATAGCATAATCATTCTCAAGGTCTTTTGTTTTGATAAAATCTTTTTGTACAAGACCTTCAGAGTGATTTGCTTGCTTACTTAAATTCTCATTGTCTGCTTTAAGCTTTTTATACTTCTGCTGACTATTAGAGAGTTTAAGTAAAGTCTTATTAAGATGCTTGATCAATTTTGCTTTGGAAAGACGAGAATATACCTGATTCATTGATCTCTGGATACTTTCTATGCTCTCAGGTTCTGACTTTTCATCAGAACTTGAGTCTTCAGAGTCTGAGCCATCTTCAGAACTTGATCCTTCAGCTCCTGGAGCTCTTTCAGACTCATCTTCAGAGAAGTTGTCTAGTACATCCCATGTTGTCATTCCTTTAGCCAGTCTTCCTCCATTCTTCTTGAAGTTGTACCATCTTTGAAATTTTCTAGAAAACCTTTCAAGATACTCTTCATCAGGTTCTTCAACAAGATCTTCATGCTCCAATGCTTGCTTTCCTTTCCTTGCTGCTTCTGCTTCTTCAACGTTCAACCCTTGCATATCCTTCAGAGCCAATTCATGGACTCTGAGTAAATCAATCAATGATTCAGGACTCATTGAATTGATGTCTTCAGTTTCCTCTATAGTATTTGGAATTTCATTCCAATTCAGAGGCAAACTTCTCAGCAACTTGCTTACAAGCTCTTTGTTGCTGAGTTTGTTGTTGTGGTCTTCAAGCTTGCTTGTGATGGCTTGAAACCTTATGTTCATTTCCTCAATGCTCTCATTTTCCTCCATCCTAAACTCCTCATATTGATCTAACAGACCATTTACTTTTGCCCACTGAATGCTTTCATTATCATCACTAATGAGGCAAAGAGTAGTAGTTGTAGAATCAATACTAGAAGTTTGATTAACCCCTGATGTGGAAGGATTTTGATTGTTGCTCAGATCTTCATTTAAGTTCAGTCCATCTTCAATTTCTTTGACAAGATCAGCAACTTGTTGATATAACTTCTGCTTCCAATCATCCATGTTTTGAGCCATGGTGGTTTTCTCCTTTGGATCTTGACTATCTCACGGTTAAGTGATTTACCAACAGAACTGGAGCTCTGATACCAATTGAAGGTGCGTGGAGAAAACACAAGAAGGGGGGGTTTAATTGTGTTTTGAATATTTAAAAACTTTCCAAGATATTTAAACCTTTTCAGAGTCTTTAAAGCACAGCGGATTGTTCACACAATTAACTTATGGCGTTATGAATGATGAAGGAGTAAATGAGAGAGTGAGAGAGAGAAGAACACACAACAAATTATACTGGTTCCCCTCACAAATTGAGAGTACTCCAGTCCCCTTGTTTCCAAGAGAGTTCACTATAATCACAAAGATTACAATAGATGCTCAAGCACACAAGCTCAAGACTTCCTGCTCTTAGTCACACAAGACAGAGAGACTTCTTTGCTCTGATCACACAAGATCAAAGACTTCCTTGCTCAAGCACACAAGCTCAAGACTTCCTGCTCTGAGTCACACAAGACAGAGAGACTTCCTTGCTCTGATCACACAAGATCAGAGGCTTCCTTGCTCAAGCACACAGGCTCAAGACTTCATGCTCTAATCACTAAGATTGAGACTTATGTGCTTCTACACTAAGCAGAAGACTTTCTTACTTCTACACTAAGCAGAAGAGCTTCTACACTAAGCAGAAGACTTTGTTGCTTCTACACTAAGCAGAAGACTTACTACTAACTTATAAGCTTAAACTTATTACAAACATAATAACTTCAGAGGCTTAAGTTAGTTTCTATGCTCACTTCATTTGAGAGATATTTTCTATTACAATGCAAATTCTAACTTTCTTCTGAGAGATGTTTTCTAATGAAGATCGCTAGTCATCAATTCTTTCTTTGGCATATTTATATGAGTTGAGAAAGACATTGAGACGTTGGAGAAATTTCCGTTGTAAAATGGTCAGCTGTAGTCTTTGAAGATCCGTTGAGTAAAGCCACGTCTTCCTTTGCAGAGAGGCTTCACCTTTACTGTTTGTCCAATAGTACAGTTATAAGGTACAACTAGCTCCTAGAGAGAGGGATCACATCCTTTGTGACCGTTGCAATTAGTTGACCTTAGAACAAATCATCAGGCTTGATAAGTTGTAGTTGATGTAGCCCTCTGATGACTAGGGAATTCCTTTGCTTTTGATGAACCTTTGATAATTTGGAGTCTGATTGGTCTTGTATGGTTGGCCTCTAATAGTCCTTTGCAATTCAGCTTCTGAACGTCTTCATCCTCTGAATGACTCATGACTAGCAGACAGCTTCTGAACTCTTGTAGGCCTCTGAACATCCTTGAGCTTCTGAACTCCTCTGAGCATCTGAACACTTGCAGACGTTCTGATCCTCTTTGAGTTTCTGAACTTTGTTTAGCTTCTGACCACGTTGTAGCTTCTAAACTCTTTCAGAGTGCAATTATTCAGACTTCCATAGGTTTCATCAGAGTCTAAATTAAGTGTGCTCTTAATTTAACGTTGAATTCTCCTGCACTTAATTTAAACATTAGTACCATCAATTGTCCATTTAATACTTTGTTATCATCAAAACCTAAGGGTGTGTATTAACACATATTTTGTTCCAACATATCATTCCCCAAAGAAACAAGCCTCTGGACCTGCGAAGAAATTTGCTCCAGCCAACCTTTGGTATGGAACCAGAAAGCAGGGTCAAATGTTTTCACATCCAGCACCCCACCAGAGAAGGTCCAAGAAGTGCCAACATCATGGACCACATCAGCGACCTCCAAGGTATGAATCATGGAGATGCTACTACTGTGGGAAGTATGGACACATAAAGGCCCAATGCTATAAGCTCAATGGGTATCCATACAAAGGAAGACAAGTCAACCCAACTCCGAAAAAGGCTGACAACAAGAAGTTTTGGAAGACCAAATCCAATGTTGAAGTCAAAGCCCTTATTGCTCACACATCCTTTAAAGTCTCTTCAAAAGAAGATTGGTACTTTGATAGTGGATGTTCTAGACACATGACTGGTGAAAAGAAATACCTCAATGAAATAAATCCATACACCACCAGTTTTGTGACCTTTGGAGATGGAGCAAAAGGAGAAATTAAGGGGATTGGAAATCTAATCAACAAAGGATTACCAAAGCTCAATGATGTACTATTGGTAAAAGGACTGACTGCTAACTTGATAAGCATAAGTCAGTTATGTGACCAAGGGTTGAAGGTGAACTTCACCAAGAGTGAATGTTTGATCATTAATGACAAAAATACAGTGATCTTGAAGGGAGCAAAATCCAAGGATAATTGCTACCTATGGATTCCTCAGGAAACAACACACTCATCTATCACTAATTTACTTAGCAAGGAGGATGAAGTAAGGTTGTGGCACCAAAAGCTTGAGCATTTGCACCTCAAAGGAATGAAGAGGATTATAGCAGACGATGCCATAAGAGGAATACCCAAGCTCAGTATTGAAGAAGGAAGCATATGTGGAGAGTGTCAAGTAGGGAAGTAGACCAAAATGTCGCACCCAAGGTTGGAACATCAGACCACAACCAAAGTACTTGAACTACTCCATATGGACTTAAAGGTACCAAATGCGGTCCCAAATGTTGACACATCAAGGCCCCTGATCGACAACACTGAAGATCAAGAGACTCAAGAAGGAACTGACTCAAAAACAGAAGGTCAACCATCCAAGAAAGGTCCATCTATCAGAGTTCAGAAGAATCATCCTAAAGAACTCATCATTGGAAATCCAGATCAAGGCATCACTACAAGGAGATCTAATGAGCTAGTGGCCAACTCATGTTTTGTGTCCAAAATTGAACCAAAGAATGTGAAAGAAGCTCTCACAGATGAATTTTGGATCAATGCAATGCAAGAGGAGCTGAATGAGTTCAAGAGGAATGAAGTATGAGACTTAGTTCCTAGACCCAAAGGTGTAAATATCATTGGCACTAAGTGGTTTTACAAGAACAAGTCTGATGAGAAGGGAACAATCACCAGAAACAAAGCAAGATTAGTTGCTCAAGGTTATACTCAGATTGAAGGAGTAGACTTTGATGAAACATTTGCTCCAGTAGAACGCCTTGAGTCCATAAGGTTACTATTAGGAGTTGCTTGTATTCTGAGGTTCAAATTGTTCCAGATGGATGTAAAGAGTGCCTTCCTAAATGGGTACCTTAAGGAAGAAGTATATCTGGAGCAGCCTAAAGGGTTTGTAGATCCCCACCTATCAAATCATGCATACAAACTAAAGAAGGCGCTTTATGGCCTAAAGCAAGCTCCAAGGGCATGGTATGAAAGGTTGACAACATACCTGGTGAAGAATGGCTACAGGAAGGGAGAGACAGACAAAACCTTGTTTGTCAAAGAAGAAAAAGGAAAGCTCATGATTGCACAAATTTATGTGGACGATATTGTCTTTGGAGGAATGTCAGACACAATGATTCAACATTTTGTCCATCAGATGCAGTCTGAATTTGAGATGAGCTTAGTAGGAGAGCTGACCTACTTCCTTGGGCTTCAAGTCAAGCAAATGGAAGACACAATATTCATCTCTCAAAGCAAATATGCCAAGAATATTGTGAAGAAGTTTGGGATGAAGAATGATAGTCACAAAAGGACTCCTGCAGCAACACACTTAAAACTCACCAAAGATGAGAAAGGTGTTGATGTAGATCAAAGTCAGTATAGAAGCATGATAGGAAGTCTTATATATCTCACTGCTAGTAGGCCAGACATTGCCTTTGCAGTTGGAGTATGTGCTAGATATCAAGCTGCACCAAAGATGAGTCACCTCACACAAGTCAAGAGAATTCTCAAGTATGTGAGTGGAACATGCAACTATGGGATCATGTACTCCCATGGTGAAGACTCAAAGTTGGTTGGGTACTGTGATGCAGATTGGGCAGGAAGTGCAGATGATAGAAAGAGTACCTCAGGTGGATGTTTCTTTTTGGGGAATAACTTAATCTCCTGGTTCAACAAGAAACAAAATAGTGTATCACTATCCACAGCTGAGGCAGAGTATATTGCAGCTGGTAGTAGTTGCTCTCAGATCCTATGGATGAAGCAGATGCTAAGTGAGTACAATGTGGGGCAAGATGTGATAACATTGTACTGCTATAACTTAAGTGCTATAAATATTTCCGAGAATCCTATTCAGCATAGTAGGACAAAGCACATTTATATAAGGCATCACTTCATTAGGGATTCGGTGGAAGAAAATGTTGTGACCTTGGAACATGTGACTACTGAAGGTCAAATTGCAGATATATTTACCAAGGCATTGGATGCAACACAATTTAAAAGGCTTAGGGGCAAACTTGGAATTTGCCTTTGTGAAGACCTGTAGCAATTACAGTTGGTGATGTGTGCAACAAATCCACTTTCCCTCCATTTATTGTTGCACGCAAATTCAAACCCACCATCATTACCTCCACTACCCAAAACACGCCACCTACCAAAACCTTTCACCTTCGATACATCCTCCCTCAGCCAACAACCTTCGTCCATAAATACCCATCATCTCCCATTCATCAAACTTTTCCACAAACCTCTCACCTTCGCAAAACCCTTTCGCATCCACTTCATCTCTCCAACCCGAAACCTTCATACCAACATCATCACCATGACCAAATCCACTGAAGCTACACCGAGCAAAAGCCAAACATCCAATTCACCTTCGCCATTAGAAAACCCAGATTTGCTCCAAACCGATACTAACGAGCAAAACTCTGTCATGATGGAAGTTGAGCATCATCCACTCAACACTGTTCACCCATCAGAAGTAAAGGTAAAAAAGTCTAAGAAGAAGAAGATATCGTCAAAGAAAGTAGATAAAGATTCTGGGTGGATTAAACGATCAAAGAAAGAAAAGAAAAGATCGAAATCGAAGATCTCTGGATCAAAGACTGTTCACACGATGACTAGTTTATACATCGATCCACTTGGAGAAGAACATGCAGGACCTGATGTTGAAACTTCAGAGAAGATGGAAGTTGATGAGACTGAACAGGTGGAAGACGAAGTTGAAAAGTCAACCCAAAAAGAAGAAGGGTCTGACAAGGTCAATGAAGAGTCAAACCCCAAGGACTCTGAAAAATCACCAAAAGAGAGTGAGAATGCTGATCCTAAGAAGGCTGTGGACCAAGTGCTTGAGGACCTGAACAATCAAGCAACTGGGTCTAATGTGGAACCGAATGTTGGCACATTGGTTCCGGAAGAAGAACAGATACAGGACACTGTTCCAGATTCACGAGAGAACACCACTGCGTCTAGTGATAAGCAATTAACTGCTGATGAAGACTCCAAGGGTGACACTCAGTCTGAAATGAGTGAAGAACCCAAGGAAAGAGAAGATGCTGGAGACAAGGATGAAGGTGACAACCCTAACCTTGTGGATGTGGAAACCTATACAGAGAATCCACCATCCGAGAAGACTGCTCCTCAAAGTGTTGCTAAGAGGACAAGGAGTGCTAGGGCTGTGGTGACTACAAGCACATCAGAGACTCCTGTGAAGAAGACTGTGAAGAAACCAGCAAGTTATCTACCAACCAGGCCTAAGAGTACACCTCCAAAGAAGCCTACTCTCAAAAGAAAGGCTCCCCTATCTGAGTCTGATTCTGACTACAATGTGGAGCACAATGTCACTGACATTGGTGACTCAGAAGAAGAAGCAAGTCCTAAGGCGAGACAGAATGCGCTTACACTTGCAGCCGCTAGATGGAAGAAGTTCAAGGGCAAGAAGATCCCTCAGAATATTGGTGAAGCATCAATGGATAACATATCTTTTCACTCTGTTATTGGTGTGCAAAGATGGCCTTATGTCTACAACAGAATACTAGGGCTTGAGAGAGAGTTGAGCAAGGAAGCCTTGAAGAACAGGGATGTGATGAACCTGATCAAGAAGGCTGGATTAAGGATGACTGTGTCTGAGTTTGGAGACTGTTTTGAGAAGCTAGTGAAGGAATTTTTAGCAAACATTCCTGAAGATTGTGATGACCCTATGAGCAGGGAATATCAAAAGGTGTATGTCCGAGGCAAGTGTGTGAATTTCTCCCCCACTGTGATCAACAAGTACATTGGCAGAAGTGAAGAACCTCAACCAGAGTTAGAGGTGTCTGATAATGAAGTGTGCAAGGCCATCACTGGAAATCAAGTGAAGATTTGGCCTAGGAAAGAGAAGTTGTCTGCAACAAAATTGACAACCAAGTATGCCATCCTCAACAGAATTGGAGCTGCAAACTGGGTACCCACTTCCCACACTTCAGATGTGGCTACAGGTTTGGCTAGGTTTATTTATATCATTGGTAACAAACTATCTTATGATTTTGGAACCTATATCTTTGAAAAGATTATGAAGGAAGCCAAGGATATGCACTCTGCTATATCTACTGCTATTATTTGATTTTCTACTATGCATGATATTTGACTTTATTTGTCAAAATTTTATGGCTAAAAAGGGGGAGTAACATCCTAGCCTTTTTGGTCTGAGATGGGCAAAAATGTGTTGCACATTGCCACCTGCAGTAGCATAGATAATATGTCTGTGAAACATGACATATGAAAGTAGCTCTGTCAGCTCTAAAACCACATGAAGATCAATATTACTCTGATAAGGCAAATAGGAGTAGTATATGTATGTGTGGTTGTCTATATACCTAAAGTATCTGATCTGATATTTAGGGGGAGTGAGATATATATATGCATGGAGAGGGCAGTAATACAGGGGGAGTAGAATATATATATATATCTGAAGATGATGTGTATGCATGTGAGAATTTATTTTTCTCAAATGAAGATGCATACTGAATGTGAAGTCAAATGTCACCACATCCTGCAAAGTGACTTTGAACTTCACTAGAGAATTTATTTTTCTCAACTGTTAAAGGAATTTATTTTTCCTTGATTAATCTCTGAGAGAACTTATGTTCTCAGTCTGAGGAAATTTATTTCTTCCTAAGAGATTGATTTGTGAGAGTTTATTTCTCTCATGTGTGTGTGAGGCCAAGACTACAAGAATCCGCTGCAGGCCTCTGATGAGTTTATCTTCCCAGAACAAGTGGCTAGGCGCTAGATTATTTTAGCCCAAAAATTTGCCAAAGGGGGAGATTGTTGAGTTTTGAAGATTGGCTTCATTTTTGGTAAAATAAGCCTGAGGCCAAATGTGGGTACCAATGCAGTAACATTGGGAACCACGGCCTGATAACGCGCCTTATCCTTATCTTGATCTAGCGCGCGGATATGTTTGAGGAATTGAAGAAACAAACTTGCGCTTCCTTATTCAACAAGGAACAAGTTTGTTAGTTGAAGATTGAAGATCTACAGCTGGAGTTTAAAAGGATAAAAACAAATCAAATATTATTTGTTTGAAGATAAGAAAAAATCAATATTATTTGTTTGGTAAAAGATAAAAACAAATCAATATTATTTGTTTGTCAAAGGATAAAAACAAATCAATATTATTTGTTTGGTCAAAGAGGATCGTTGATCTAAAGCGGAAGATTTAAAAAGATAAAACAAACAAATATTAATTGTTTGTGTAACAAATTATCTTTTTGTGCAAACAAATTCAAATCAAAAGATTAGTTTGCAACAAACGACCCTATTCTTCATGAAGCCAAGGAGATTCAAGACTCTATATAAAGAAGCAAGCTTCATTCGTTGAAGAGCACCTGAAACACATTGAAGATACAAACGCTATAGAGCGATTGAGAAGTTTTAGGCTTAGGATTTAGGTTTAGATCCTAGTTATTCTTTTGAGTATCACGATTGATACTTGATTAAGAATAAGGTGTTCACTCTTAAGCTTTTAAGCATAGAGTGTGATTAAGTTTTAGAACAAAATTAAAAATCCACAGGTTGTGTGGTTGAGGGGAAGTGAGAGGGGTCTCATACTTAGGACGTTCTTAAGTAGAAATCTATACGGGTAGTTGCTAGGTGATAAGCTGTAAACGGGGCGTTTGCGGAGAGCTTTGAACTACTTTACCATAGTGGATTTCCTTCCTGGATTGGTAGCCCCCAGAGTAGGTGAGTTGCACCGAACTGGGTTAACAATAACTTGTGTTATTTAAATTCTGTCGTTTTATTATTGTGTGTCTAGGAGGACTAGTGTTGCAACATCGTGCACCACATTGGTCCCTCATGTGCCAGAATTTCAGAAGGTTACACAAGAAAGAATGAAAACAGTTCACAGCTTGAATACAATTTAAGTCTTTCTCTGAGTTTGATAATCTTCCAGTAGTCTTCTCTCTAGCAAAAGGTCTTGTATTTATACTCTAAGTATAAAGACGTTGAGAAAGGACCGTTGGTAGTACAATCTTCTTTTTGCTGATAAGACCGTTGTACTATTCCATTTGCTATGAGCTGTCTTTCTTCAGAGAGAGTCATTTAGAATCTGATAATAATATTTCATTGATCTTCTGAATGGTGTACGCAAGCTTCAGACTGTGTTTCTCTCTTTGGCATCTGAGGACTTCTTCAGAGGCTCTGAAGCTTCTTGCTTCTCAGAGTCTTAACGCTTCAGACAGTGTCCTTCAGAGGCTCAAATGATGATCTAAGTGAATAAGATTTTTGCTTTGTTCATGCACACTTGATCATTCATTAGTAATACCAATTGTCCATTTAATACTTTGTATCATCAAAACTTAGGGTGTTTTATAACTAAAACTCATTTTGGTCCAACAATCTCCCCCTTTTTGATGATGACAAATATAAAGTATTAAATACAATTGTTGTTTGATTAATTTAATTATGTCAACATCAGGTTGTTGAGGTTTGTAAGCTCCCCCTGAGTCTGATAAACCATTAGGGTTTGGTTTGCAAGCTCCCCCTAAGTTTTATCCATAATTAAGTTGAATCAGTATAAGAACAAGTTGAATCCAAAATAAGTTTTAATTATAAAACACCCTAAGTTTTGATGATAACAATGTATTAAATGGACAATTGGTATTACTAATGAATGATCTAGTGTGCAGGAACAAAGTAAAAATCTCATCCACGTAGATCATCATTTGAGCATCTGAAGGACACAATCTGAAGTGTTAAGGCTCTGAGAAGCAAGAAGCTTCAGAGCCTCTGAAGAAGTCCTCAGAGGCCAAAGAAAGAAACACAGTCTGAAGTTTGCGTACATCTTCAGAAGATCAAAGAAATGATATCATCAGATTCTGAAGAACACTCTCTAAAGGAAGACAACTCATAACTAATGAAATAGTACAACGGTCTTGTCAACAAAAAGAAGAGTGTACAACCAACGGTCCTTTCTCAACGTCTTTATACCTAGAGTATAAATAGAAGACATCCTGATAGAGAGAAGACTACTGGAAGATCATCTGAACTCAGAAAGATTCAAATTGTATTCAAGCTGTGAACTGTTGTTATTCTTTCTAGTGTAATCTTCTAAGTAAAATATCTTTTGATATTGTAGACTCTGAACTTAGTGTTTAGAGAGTCTTGCTTAGAACTTTCAGTCCTACTTAATCTGTGTATTAAGTTAGTTTATAAAGTCTCTGATCTTGTGTGATTAGAGCAAGGAAGTCTCTTGTCTTGTGTGACTTGAGCAAGTAAGTCTTAAGCTTGTGTGCTTAAGCAAGGAAGTCTCTGATCTTGTGTGATTAGAGCAAGGAAGTCTCTTTGTCTTGTGTGACCTAGAGCAAGGAAGTCTCTTGCTTGTGTGTTTGAGCATTAGTTGTGTAATCTTTGTGATTATAGTAAAATCCCTTGGAAGTGCAAGGGGACTGGACTACTCTCGTTTTGTGAGAGGAACCAGTATTAAATTTTTGTGTATGCTTTCTATCTCTCTCTCTCATTGTCTCATTTATGTTTTGTGTTTTGTCTATCTTCTCATATCCGCTGCATTTCAATCTACTCTCAAAGAAAAGAGTTAATTTTTCAAAACACAATTCAACCCCCCTTGTGTTTTTCACCTTCAATTGGTATCAAGAGCTCCGGTTCTGTTTTTTAATCACTTCACAGTGAGACAGTAAAAGATCTTTGAAAAACACTATATGTCTGGGGAAGCCACATCTATACCTATACCTACGTCTACTGCTTCCGATCTATCTCAAGTTCAATACACCTAGGACAACATGACTTCTAACTCTTCAACATCTAATCATGATTCCAGCAATAAAAAGGTTCCAATCTTTAGTGGTGATGCTCTAAGATTTGAATGGTGGAAAGATAGCATTTACCACTATGTCAATGAAATTGATGATGAGCTTTGGGACCTGATAGAAGAAGGAGTACCTATTGATGGAATAGGTTCTGATGGTAAGATTACTATAGCTCAGAAAAGAGCTCTATCTGCTGAGAACAAGAAGATGTTTTCTAAACACAACAAAGTCAAACAAATCATGATGTCAGCAATATCTCATGATGAATATACCAAAATAATGGATAGATCTACAACTAAAGCTATGTATGACTCTCTCTGCTCAAACTATGATGGTAATAAGCAAGTTCAGAATGCCAAAGCAAGACTACTGGTTCAACAGTATGAGCTTTTTACCATGAAACCTGATGAAGACATTGAAACCATGTTTTCTAGATTTTAGACTCTGGTGTCTAACCTCAGGATTCTGAAGAAAAGTTATACAACCTCTGATCATGTGTCGAAGATCCTAAACAGCTTGACTGACAAATGGAGACCTAAGGTCACAACTATTGAGGAAGCTAAGGATCTTGAGACAATCTCTCTTGAATCACTTATCAACAATCTCAAGAGCCATGAAATGGTATTGAATGCTGATGCAGTGAAGAAGAAGGAAAGATCAGTAGCCTTAACTTCAACCAAGAAATCTTCAAAAGCTTTCAAGGCTAAAACTCTGGAGGTTGAGGAGGATTCCTCTTCAGATGATCAAGAAGAAGAAGAAGATGAAGAATTTGCTATGTTCACCAGAAACTTTCAAAAGTGGGCAAGGATGAGTAAGAGTCATAAAGGAAATAGTTCAAGGAACACTCCCAGCAGAGAAGAGAAGAATTGCTTCAAGTGAAACAAACCAGGACATTTCATTGCTGAATGTCCTGAAGCTTCATCAAAGGACAAGAACAAGAAGTTCAGTAGCAACAAGAGGAGATTCCAGAAGAGCTTAATGGCAACGTTTGAAGACCTGGAAACATCCTCAGACAGTGATGATGAAGAAGCAAATATGGCTCTGATGGCTACAGCTGATGGAAACTCTGAAGGATCAGACTCTGATGGATCAGACTCTGATGAATCTGAACAGGTATTTCTAAATTATTCTAAGGAACAACTCTTAACCTACCTTGGTATGTCTCTAAGCAAGTTTGCTGAATCATCCTCTAAACTAAAACTTTTAAAAATACAAAAGGACGAGTTTGCAAAGAAAGCTGAACATTTTCAAGCTCTATATAAAAATTCTTTAATCAAAATTGAAGAACTTGAAAATGGGTGCACAAGATGTAACAAACCTACTGATGAGCATGAGGTTGCTCTTCAGGAGTTTGTTCATCAGAACGTCAACAAAAGTAAAATGGCGTCCATGATTTATAATGTTTGTAAAAATGTAGGTGAAGGAATCGGTTACTCATATGGTAAATCATATGGGAAACAAAATCCTTATATTTGTTTAAATAATATTCCTGATAATCTCTATTCAACCTTTGTGCCTGAGAAAAACAAAGGCAAAGCTATGGCTGTTTCAGACTCTGAAGGTATCTCTGGGGTCTGCAAGACAAGCTCTGAAGTTACATCAGAGGCTGTTTCTCAGAATCTCAAAGAGAGCAACTCAGGACCTAAGTATTCAGAACCTGAGACTATCAAGTCTAAGACTCTAAAAACTTTGGGACTCAGAAGCTCATCCAATCAGACTCTGGTAAGCAAAACTAATCCTAGATTAGAAAAGCAACCTAGGTCCTATAGTGATTATCAATCAAAGCCTAGATTTCAAAATCAATGGACTAAGAGGGTCAATTTTCAAAGACCAAATTTTCAAAGGAAATTCTTTAATAGTCCACAAAACTTTTCACAGAGGCAAGGAAGAACTAAAGGTTATAGAACTAACCAAACTGGACCCAGAAAACAATGGGTACCAAAGTGTAAAATTGTCTACTATTCAGATTTTCATTGTAGGAAAAATCATTTCAAATCAGATGAATGGAAGCAAGTGATCAGCTGTGGAAGAAAAGCTTATGTTCCAAAACATTACTTTACTTCCAGAGCTGCTGAAGTGGACAAAGCAAATGATTATTGGAGAGAACTTCACAATGAATGTGAAGGATATTATTACAATGATTGACCTTGTTTATTCTACAGCTATCCAGACTGAAAGAAAATGGTAATCAATCATGGTATCTGGATAGTGGATGTTCAAGGCACATGACTGGTAATAAGAAATTGTTCACATCATTGAAACTTGAAGATGGTGGAACAGTTGGCTTTGGAGGAAACCAAAAAGGCAAGATCGAAGGTACAGGTATTGTAGGTAACTCCTCCCTTTTAATTAATAATGTTTGGTTTGTAGAAGGACTTAAACAAAACCTATTTAGCATCAGTCAATTTTGTGACAATGGGTTTGTGGTTAACTTTGATAAAGGACTATGTACTGTAATTAGAGAATCTGACAAGTCTGTAGTGTTCAAAGGCAAGAGAATAGGCAATGTATTTAAAATAAACCTCTCTGATTTGGCAGACCAAGAAGTAAAATGCTTGCTAACTCTGAGTGAAGAGAAATGGGTATGGCATAAGAGGTTAGGCCATGCTAACTGGAGGTTAATCTCTAAGCTTAGCAAACTTGACCTTGTAAGAGGCCTACCTAAGCTACACTATCACTCAGATGCTCTTTGTGGATCCTGCCAAATAGGAAAGAGTGTGAAAACTTCTTTTAAACCTAAACATGTTGTCTCTACCTCTAGGCCCTTAGAGCTGCTTCACATTGATTTGTTTGGTCCTGTGAGTACAGCCTCAATCAATGGGAAGAAATATGGACTGGTCATTGTTGATGATTACAGTAGATGGACTTGGGTTAAATTCCTTAGAAATAAGGATGATGCATATGATGTCTTTAGCAGCTTCTGCACACAGATACAAAAAGAAAAAGGTTTACATATTTTAAAAGTTAGAAGTGATCATGGTGGTGAATTTGAAAATGAAATGTTTGAAATTTTTTGTGACACACATGGGATCTTACATGAGTTCTCTTCTCCTAGAACTCCACAACAAAATGGAGTTGTTGAGAGAAAGAATAGAACTCAGCAAGAAATGGCCAGAACCATGATGCATGAGACTAACATCGCTAAGTATCTGTGGGCAGAGGCTGTAAACACAACATGTTATGTTCAAAATAGAATTTATATTAGACCTATTTTGAATAAGACAGTATATGAACTATTTAAGGGAAAGAAACCTAGTGTATCCTATTTTTCATCAATTTGGTTGTGCATGTTACATTCTGAATACAAAAGTTCATTTGAAGAAATTTGATGCTAAAGCGTATAAGGCTATCTTTATTGGATACTCTGAACGCTCAAAAGCATACAGAGTGTATAATTCTGAAACTCATACAGTGGAAGAAAGTATGCACATAAAATTTGATGACAAGCGCCTGACAAATTGTCAGAGCTAGTTGAGAACTTTGCAGATATACAACTATCAGATGATGAAGAATCAGAACCTGAAAAAATATCAGGACAATCTCAACCAACCTCTGAAGAAACAAATTCAACTCCTGAAACCGTGGACTCTGAAGATCACCCAGCATCAGAACTCATCAGAAGCAGTCCAAGCAGAGTTGAACAACCAAAACATTCTTTCAAATACAAATCCTCTCATCCAGAAGAGCTAATCTTGGGAAACAAGGACAGTCCAAGGAAAACCAGATCAAGCTTCAGAAATGAAGACTCATTAATTGGATTAATCTCCTTAGTGGAACCAAGTTCAACTGATGAAGCACTAGCTGATGATGCAGGGATTGTAGCAACGCAAGAAGAGCTAAACCAGTTTGAAAGAAATGAAGTATGGAGCTTAGTACCCAAACCTTCTAAGAAGAATATCATTGGAACAAAATGGGTCTACAGAAACAAGTTAAATGAACAAGGAGAAGTTGTTCGTAATAAGGCAAGACTAGTAGCTCAAGGGTATAGTCAACAAGAGGGAATTGACTACACTGAAACATTTGCTCCAGTTGCTAGACTTGAAGCTATTAGATTACTTCTTTCCTATGTTACTCATCACAATATTGTTTTGTATCAAATGGATGTTAAAAGCGCATTCTTAAATGGCTACATCTCTGAAGAAGTATATGTCAAACAACCTCCTGGTTTTGAGGATGACTCACATCCTGACCATGTTTTTAAGTTAAAGAAATCTCTTTATGGTCTGAAACAAGCTCCCAGAGCTTGGTATGAAAGACTAAGCAATTTCATAGTTGAAAAAGGTTTTCAAAAAGGTCAAGTTGACAATACTCTCTTTAGTAAAACATTTAAGAATGACAATCTAATTATTCAAATGTTGATGATATTATTTTTGGATCTGCTAATTCATCTTTGTGTAAAGAATTTTCTAAGATTATGCAGGAAGAATTTGAAATGAGCATGATGGGAGAGCTGAAATTCTTTCTGGGAATCCAAATCAACCAGAACAAAGATGGAACCTACATTCATCAGACCAAATATACAAAGGAGCTGCTGAAGAAATTCAACATGGAGGATTGCAAGCCAATGACAACACCAATGCATCCAACAAGTAGTCTCAGCAAGGATGATTCAGAAGGCAAAGTAGATCAGAAGCTATACAGAGGTATGATAGGTTCATTACTTTACCTAACTGCATCAAGGCCTGATATTCTATTTAGTGTATGTTTGTGTGCTAGATTCCAATCAGATCCTAGAGAATCTCATTTTACTGCTGTAAAGAGAATCTTTAGATATCTGAAGGGAACCACAAATCTTGGATTATTTTATAAGAAAACAAGTGATTATAAGTTGATAGGATTCTGTGATGCTGACTTTGCTGGAGACAAGATAGAAAGGAAATCCACAAGTGGCAATTGTCAATTAGTGGGAGAAAATCTCATATCTTGGGCTAACAAAAGACAAAATACTATAGCTTTGTCTACAGCAGAAGCAGAATATATATCAGCAGCCAAGTGTTGTACACAACTACTCTGGATGAGATATCAGTTAGAGGATTACAAAGTTAATAGTCACAATATTCCACTTTTCTGTGATAACACTGCAGCTATTCAACTTTCTAAAAACCCAATTTTGCATTCAAGAGCTAAACATATTGAAATTAAACATCATTTTATAAGAGACCTTGTTCAGAAGGGTAGTGTAAATATTCAACACATTGAAACTGAAAGACAATGGGCTGATATATTTACAAAACCCTTAGCAGTTGAAAGACTAGACTTTATCAAAAGACATTTGAACATCATTTTGGTCTCTGAAGACATCAAGCTCTGAATAACAAAATCGCGGATTCAGCCTCTGAACTCTGAAAGGTCTTCAGATGCTGAAAATCTTTAAACCCTGAAGTGTTTAACCATGTAGAGTACACGTGTTAATTAATTTGTCTTTACTCTTAGTCTGTGATTGGTTAGAGTAAAGGCAGTTTATGACGAAATTCATTATTGCAACGAATGTACTCCCTCATCATTGTTTTACAAGAGTTTTTCAAAATCACTTTACTCATTTTCGCACAAGTTCACTTTCACATCCCACACCTTTCTTCTAAAACCCATAACACTTTCTTCCTCCCTCATATTAGCAAAACCCTGTTCGTTAACCTCAACAATGGCAAGTTCATCTTCTGTTCCAAGATTCCCAGAGGATATTCCAATAAAACATACGCTTGATGAACAAGAGGATAAGCTTCTAGAGCTGGTAGCATATGTTGGAACAAAATATGTGTTAGTACACACCCTTAAGTTTTGATGATAACAAAGTATTAAATGGACAATTGATGTTACTAATGTTTAAATTAAGTGTGCAGGAGAATCCAACGTTATATCAAGAGCACATTTAATTTAAACTCTGATGAAACCTATGGAAGTCTGAATCTTTACACTCTGAAAGAGTTCAGAAGCTACAACGTGGTCAGAAGCTAAACAAAGTTCAGAAGCTCAAAGAGGATCAGAATGTCTGCAAGAGTTCAGAAGCTCAGAGAAGTTCAGAAGCTCAAAGATGTTCAGAAGCCTACAAGAGTTCAGAAGCTATCTCCTAGTCATGAGTTATTCAGAAGATGAAGACGTTCAGAAGCTGGAATACGAAGGACTATCAGAGGCCATTTATTCAAGACCAATCAGACTCCAAGTTATCAAAGGTTCATCAGAAGCAAAGGAATTCCCCAAATCATCAGAAGGGCTACATCAACTACTCTTATCAAGCCTGATGATTTGTTCTAAGGACAACTAATTACGACGGTCACAAAGGATGTGATCCTACTATCTCTAGGAGCTAGTTGTACCTTATTACTGTACTTTGGACAAACAGTAAAGGTGAAGCTTCACTGCAAAAGAAGACATGGCTTTACTCAACGGATATTCAAAGACTACAGCTGTCCATTTACAACGGGAATTTCTCCAACGTCTCAATGTCTTTCTCAACTCATATAAATATGCAAAAGAAAGAATTGATGACTAACGATCTTCATTAGAAAACATCTCTCAGAATAAAGTGAGAATTTGATTTGTAATAGAAAACATCTCTCAAATGAAGTGAGAATAGAAACTAGCTTAAGCCTCTGAAGTTATTATGTTTGTAATAAGTTTAAGCTTAGAAGTTAGTATTACTCCTGCGTGAGTAATTGTAAGTCTTCTGCTTAGTGTAGAAGCAAGAAAGTCTTCTGCTTAGTGTAGAAGCAAGTAAGTCTATATCTTAGTGATTAGAGCAAAGAAGTCTTCTGCTGAGTGTAGGAGCAAGGAAGTCTCTCTGTCTTGTGTGACTTAGAGCAGGAAGTCTTAAGCTTGTGTGCTTGAGCAAGGAAGTCTCTGATCTTGTGTGATTAGAGCAAGGAAGTCTCTCTGTCTTGTGTGACTTAGAGCAGGAAGTCTTAAGTCTTGTGTGACTTGAGCAAGGAAGAAAACTGCTGAAGGCTCAATTAAGGACAACTCAGGTAATGTATCTTTGTCTACACCTGTTATTGTAAACACTCAAGAGACTCAACCAACACCATCATCAACCCAACCCAGAAATTCACCTCTACATTTCCTTGAGGAACATTTGGGTGGTGAATTATGAAATCAAACCAAAACTACAAATTTAGTTCAGAACCCATCCATCAAGACAAGACCTGAAGACCACCTCACTTTAAAACAACTCATGTCAGAACCTGTCCATTCAGAACCTCCCATACCAGAAATAACCCACACTGAACCACAACCCTCATCAGAACCTATCCAAACACAACCTGAACAACAATCCTCTGAAAATCAAGGTTCTGATCACCAAACACAATCTGAAAACCAAACTCATCCTGAACCCCAACCATCACCTGACCAAACACAACCTGAACAACAAAGTACTGAAAAACTTGAACATCACTCTGATGTTTCAAAACATACTGAGTTTGTTGTTTCAAAAGAAATCCAAATTTCCCCATCATCAAACCATATTGATGCTATGGTCAAAGAGCTTCATGTGGATGACTTTCATCTAAAAGCCTTTGATCAACAGCAACAACAACCACAATCATCACCTCAACACACCCCTTCACCCTCAAACTCTGAACCTCATCCAACCAACTCAACCGACATTGATATCTTGAGTGAATGCAATAGTTTGATTAGACAGATACATGGCCTTCATGAGCTAAAACATTCTGACATGTCTTCATCTGAATATGTTGCACAATGGGTGAGCTTGACTGAGGAATTGGTAAAGAAGCTGCATAGTCTTCAGCAGGCTGATATTGAAGAACAGAGGAGGTTTGACAAGGGAAAGAATAAAATGGGTGAAGAGGTTCTTCAGATTCAAAAGGATACAGAGAAGAATCACCCTGAATCCTCTAATGTAAGAAACAGTAATCTGAATGAACCTGTCCAAGAAAATCTGAGGAGCAATCAAGAGCATCTAAGAAATCCAGTTTATGAGGCTGAAATTAAAGTAATCAAAGCCCAGATGGATAAGTATATTGGGATGATAGAGAAAGTCAATGGAAACCAAACAGAAATTATGAAAACCTTAGCTTCTCTCTGTAACCAACCCCAATAAACCCTTAGGATTTCTTTGAATGCTTATGTGTTTATCTGCAGTTTAATATTTTGTTAGGCACAATATTAGGTTCAACTTTTGTATGTATTAATTTTTTATCTGACATATATATTCACCATGTTTATCTGAATAGTTATATGTCTGTTTTGATTCTGTTTGGCATTTTTTTGTTTGATTTAATTCTGGAAATGACTTTCATTTTTCTTTAAACAAACAATCTTGAAAAATTGATACTTCAAACTCTTGAGCTCTTATTTATAAAATTTGATTTTCAATGAGTACAATATGTGGGTATTCTTAAAGAATCAAATTACATAACAAGAGAAGAAATATAAATAAGAAATCAAAAAATAAACAAGCCAAAGTAATGAATTTTATTTCATTGAGAACTTGAGTTCTGCATTACATATTAAATTCCTAAAGACTACTTTCTTGAAGCCTCCAAGGGATGACCTTGGAGAAGGAACTGAATATTCTTGAAGAAACCATGCATCAGTTTGGTTTCCTTCAGGAATGTCAGATTGCCCTTCTAAGGCTGTGGACATCAGTTTGATTTTCTTCAGGAATATATGTCTTCAGAACTTAAAACAGTCAGAGTCCAAAGATTTTTCTTCAGACTCTGAACTAAGTTCTTCTGTAATAGACACTGGCTTTGTTTCTATTGGTTTCTTCTTATGTTTTCTCCTATCTTGACTGACTCTCTTTGAAACTATCTTTTTCTTCTCTGAGCGTTTCATTTTTTTCTCAAGAAATCTATCAATAACCTAAGATTATTCTTTGTGAATAAAATGACTAGGTATCTCTCTCCTTTTATAAGCATATTTCAATTGCCGAGTCTTAAATGCGTTCAACCGCTCCTGATTTGACGGCATTGAAAGTTGAAATTTTTATTAATTGCTTATACTACCTTTTTGATAATGACAAAAGGGGGAGAAAGAATATTGGTAAATCAATTGTTGGAAGAAGCGAAATTACTTAGCTTTTTAGGGCTTTGTAGTGCTTCAGAGAGAGAACGTAGGAGAGTGGTCAAAATAGTGGCATGAGGTACATGCTTTGATATGACAGTCTGATCTTTGAGGATTTCAAAATATTGTGCTAAAGAGCTCTGAAATGTTTTCAAGTTTTTTGATTCAGGCTCTGAACTATTTTCTTTGAAAAGATTTTTTTTAAGCTCTGAACTGTTTGAAAAATATTTTGAACTCTGAAACTGTTAATGATAACCATCAGAACCAAGTGTGTGTATACGTTTCTAGTGCCTCTGATCCTATTGTCATTTAATTTAAATTTTTCATCTTCCATCTGCATCAAGAGCATAATTTCAAGGAGAATACATTTATTAATTGAAGTTTATTATTCATAGATAGTTCTTGAGTAAGGGTGCAACTTTATTCAAAGATTATCACACTATGAAAAGAAGAAGCTTGCAAACCTTGTTCTATATATAGTAAAATATGAATAATTTAAGTCATGTAATAAAGTAATTCTGAAACTGATTAAAATTAACTATATATGGATACAAAGTAGGGGGAGATTACAAACCTAACCCTATGGAATATCAGACTTAGGGGGAGCTTGCGAAACTCAGAAGCCTAATGTCAACATAGCTGATTTTTATCAACAACAATTGTATTTAATACTTATGTTTGTCATCATCAAAAAGGGGGAGATTGTTGGAACAAAATATGTGTTAGTACACACCCTTAAGTTTTGATGATAACAAAGTATTAAATGGACAATTGATGTTACTAATGTTTAAATTAAGTGTGCAGGAGAATCCAACGTTATATCAAGAACACATTTAATTTAGACTCTGATGAAACCTATGGAAGTCTGAATCTTTACACTCTGAAAGAGTTCAGAAGCTACAATGTGGTCAGAAGCTAAACAAAGTTCAGAAGCTCAAAGAGGATCAGAATGTCTGCAAGAGTTCAGAAGCTCAGAGAAGTTCAGAAGCTCAAAGATGTTCAGATGCCTACAAGAGTTCAGAAGCTATCTGCTAGTCATGAGTTATTCAAAAGATGAAGACGTTCAGAAGCTGGAATACGAAGGACTATCAGAGGCCATTTATTCAAGACCAATCAGACTCCAAGTTATCAAAGGTTCATCAGAAGCAAAGGAATTCCCCAAATCATCAGAAGGGCTACATCAACTACTCTTATCAAGCCTGATGATTTGTTCTAAGGACAACTAATTACAACGGTCACAAAGGATGTGATCATACTCTCTCTAGGAGCTAGTTGTACCTTATTACTGTACTTTGGACAAACAGTAAAGGTGAAGCTTCACTGCAAAAGAAGACGTGGCTTTACTCAACGGATATTCAAAGACTACAGCTGTCCATTTACAACGGGAATTTCTCCAACATCTCAATGTCTTTCTCAACTCATGTAAATATGCAAAAGAAAGAATTGATGACTAACGATCTTCATTAGAAAACATCTCTCAGAATAAAGTGAGAATTTGAATTGTAATAGAAAACATCTCTCAAATGAAGTCAGAATAGAAACTAGCTTAAGCCTCTGAAGTTATTATGTTTGTAATAAGTTTAAGCTTAGAAGTTAGTATTACTCCTGCGTGAGTAATTGTAAGTCTTCTGCTTAGTGTAGAAGCAAGAAAGTCTTCTGCTTAGTGTAGAAGCAAGTAAGTCTCAATCTTAGTGATTAGAGCAAAGAAGTCTTCTGCTGAGTGTAGGAGCAAGGAAGTCTCTCTGTCTTGTGTGACTTAGAGAAGGAAGTCTTAAGCTTGTGTGCTTGAGCAAGGAAGTCTCTGATCTTGTGTGATTAGAGCAAGGAAGTCTCTCTGTCTTGTGTGTCTTAGAGCAGGAAGTCTTAAGTCTTGTGTGACTTGAGCAAGGAAGTCTCATGCTTGTGTGCTTGAGCATCTGATTGTAATCTTAGTGATTATAGTGAACTCCCTTGGAAGCAAGGGGACTGGAGTACTCTCAATTTGTGAGGGGAACCAGTATAAATTGTTGTGTGTCTTTCTCTCTCTCACTCTCTCATTTACTCCTTCATCATTCACTTAGCCTTAAGTTAATTGTGTGAACAATTCCGCTGTGCTTAAAGACTCTGATAGACTTAAACATCTTGAAAAGTTTTTAAATATCTAAAACACATTTCAACCCCATCTTCTTGTGTTTTCTCCACGCACCTTCAGCATACTCAGGGGCATCTGCAAGGAAGGCTTAGCAGCTTCTCACTCGCTACTTGTCCAAACACCCTTAGGATTCTTGTTTTGCACCTTTTGTTTTTCTTTTCGCTGTTTGTTTAAAACTTTTTGCTGATGACAAAAGGGGGAGTATTTTAGTTGTACAATTGTGTCAGTAGTGTATTATTTTTTTAATATCTACTCACATAAGAATCTCAAACTGTCTTAAATAAGAATCTAAGCTTTATTTTTTTTCTAAATGTTTATAAACTTAATTGATAAGGAGAGCAAATTAATAAACATAATTGTGTTTGCATAGATGAAGGTAGTTAAGATTGTGCTCTTAGTTATTTTTAACAAACTCAGGAGTTGAGCTTGCAAACCTCACACTCTGAGAGTTAAGTATGTAGATACAATCAAGTTTATCAAATTGTTCTTATACTGATTCAATTTAATTATGGATAAAACTTAGGGGGAGCTTGCAAACCTAACCCTAATGGTTTATCAGACTCAGGGGGAGCTTACAAACCTCAACAACCTGATGTTGACATAATTAAATTAATCAACAAACAATTGTATTTAATACTTATCTTTGTCATCATCAAAAAGGGGGAGACTATTGGAACAAAATCAGTTTTAATTATAAAACACCCTAAGTTTTGATGATAACAATGTATTAAATGGACAATTGGTATTACTAATGAATGATCTAGTGTGCAGGAACAAAGTAAAAATCTCATCCACGTAGATCATCATTTGAGCATCTGAAGGACACAGTCTGAAGTGTTAAGGCTCTGAGAAGCAAGAAGCTTCAGAGCCTCTGAAGAAGTCCTCAGAGGCCAAAGAAAGAAACACAGTCTGAAGCTTGCGTACATCTTCAGAAGATCAAAGAAATGATATCATCAGATTCTGAAGAACACTCTCTGAAGGAAGACAACTCATAACTAATGAAATAGTACAACGGTCTTGTCAACAAAAAGAAGAGTGTACAACCAACGGTCCTTTCTCAACGTATTTATACCTAGAGTATAAATAGAAGACATCCTGATAGAGAGAAGACTACTGGAAGATCATCTGAACTCAGAAAGATTTAAATTGTATTCAAGCTGTGAACTGTTGTTATTCTTTCTAGTGTAATCTTCTAAGTAAAATATCTTTTGATATTGTAGACTCTGAACTTAGTGTTTAGAGAGTCTTGCTTAGAACTTTCAGTCCTACTTAATCTGTGTATTAAGTTAGTTTGTAAAGTCTCTGATCTTGTGTGATTAGAGCAAGGAAGTCTCTTGTCTTGTGTGACTTGAGCAAGGAAGTCTTAAGCTTGTGTGCTTAAGCAAGGAAGTCTCTGATCTTGTGTGATTAGAGCAAGGATGTCTCTTTGTCTTGTGTGACCTAGAGCAAGGAAGTCTCTTGCTTGTGTGCTTGAGCATTAGTTGTGTAATCTTTGTGATTATAGTAAAATCCCTTGGAAGTGCAAGGGGACTGGACTACTCTCGTTTTGTGAGAGGAACCAGTATAAAATTTCTGTGTATGCTTTCTCTCTCTCTCTCTCTCTCATTGTCTCATTTGCGTTTTGTGTTTTGTCTATCTTCTCATATCCGCTGCATTTCAATCTACTCTCAAAGAAAAGAGTTAATTTTTCAAAACACAATTCAACCCCCCTTCTTGTGTTTTTCACCTTCACTAACAATTGTACAACTGATTACTCCCCCTTTTGTCATTATCAAAAAGTTTTAAAACAAGATAATAATGAATTAAACAAAAGGTAAAAAAAAATAAATCCTAAACTGACTTTCTTCCAGACGCTGCAGTGTAGAGTCTGACAATTCCAGAGTTGGGAAGATCCATCATCTTGGCTTAATTGCTTCTTGTTAAGATGACTGGAAATCCACCAACACTAGAACGTATCTCGGTTTCAGTGAAGTTCCTCAGACCCAATTCCACTCTTGATTTTCCCTTATTTTAACTTGGGTTCTGATCAATTATCCTTTGAAGTTCTGCATTGGCATCTACCAAGGTAACTACTTCACTCTTTCTCCAGAAATCAAACACTAAGTTGGAGTAGATAGGATCATTAAGCATATCAAAGTAGTGCCCCCATCCTTGTTCAGCAAAGAACTCTTTGTAGTCATGCCCATTGACTCTTAAGGCTTCAAAGTCTATTGGTCTTTCCATAACCAATTTACTTTCTTCAAAACGAAGATTCATTGTGGCATCTTTAAGATAGGAATCTTGAGCGTAGATGTTGATTGGGATGTCCTCTGGAAACTTTAATGGAGAAGATGAACTTGTCATTTCTGAGGGTAAGAACTGGGTTTTGCTAATATGGGGAGAAAGAATACGTTATGGGTTTTAGAGAATGAAAAGTGTGGGATGTGAGAGTGAACTTGTGCGAAAGGAGTAAAGTGATTTTGAAAAACTCTTATTGAAACAATCATGAGGGAGTACATTCGTTGCATTAAAGAATTTCGTCATAAACTGCCTTTACTCTAACCAATCACAGACTGTGAGTAAGGACAAAGTAATTGACACGTGTACTCCACTTGGCTGAAACACTTCAGAGTTAAAAACTTTCAGCGTCTGAAGACGTTTGAGAGTTCAGAGGCTGAATTCACAATTTTGTTTTCAGAGCTTGTTTTCTTCAGAGACTAAAGTCATGTTCAGATGCCTTTTGATAACATCTAATCTTTCAACTGCTAAGGGTTTTGTAAATATATCAGCCCATTGTCTTTCAGTTTCAATGTATTGAATATTTACATTACCCTTCTGAACGAGGTCTCTTATAAAATGATGTTTAATTTCAATGTGTTTAGCTCTTGAATGCAAAATTGGATTTTTAGAAAGTTGAATAGCTGCAGTGTTATCACAGAAAAGTGGAATATTGTGACTATTAACTTTGTAATCCTCTAACTGATATTTCATCCAGAGTAGTTGTGTGCAACATTTGGCTGCTGATATGTATTCTGCTTCAGCTGTAGACAAAGCTATAGTAGTTTGTCTTTTGCTGGCCCAAGATATGAGATTCTCTCCCACAAATTGACAATTGCCACTTGTGGATTTCCTCTCTATCTTGCTCCAGCAAAGTCAGCATCACAGAATCCTATCAACTTATAATCATTTGTTTCCTTATAAAATAATCCAAGATTTGTGGTTCCCTTCAGATATCTAAAGATTCTCTTTACAGCAGTAAAATGAGTGTTGGGTTTTTGAAGTTGGCTACAATTTTGCAAAAACTAACTATTAGCCAACATGCTGGACGAGATGCTTTAGAGCATGTTGTGCAGCATCGCTACGTCAGGACTGAAGCTTGCGCGCGCCCAGAATTTTTATGCAATATCTTTTGGGAAGATTTGATTCAGAAAAATTACAACACATGTGCTAAACATGCTTGCGCGCCTTGTTCCTTAAGCAAAGAAAGATTGCTTCAAATATTTAACACAAAAATATATTTATATATTTTTGTTTTGAACTAAATCTTTTTTGGAAGAATTATTTTTTTTCAAATCTTCAAGTTATATTTTTTAAAATAATCTAGGGTTGGCAGAGATTATTGCAGCGATTTTTACTTGAAGACCTAGCTTGGACATCAAGACAATTCAAGGCTATAAATACATGAAGACCCAAGCTTATTGAAGTGTGTATTTTTCTAAACCGTGTGTTTACTAAAGCGTGAGTTTTAGGATTTAGGTGTTTTGTTTCTTGTGATTTGTGAGCCTTTCTTGTGTCACCTTGATGCAAGTTTAGGACTGGTTTTATTGAGTTGTATTGTTTAATTCTCTTAAGCTTTTAAGCACGGAGAATAGGTTGTGTAACTTGCTCCAAAGTTTTTAAGCACAGAGGTAGGTTTGTTTAAGTGATTCATAGTTTCTGTTACGGTGAGTAACATATTGGTTATTGTAAACGTAAGGAGTGAGACGGGGCGTCTCATATCTAGGAGTTCCTAGGTAGAGTATAGCACGGGTATTGGCTAGGCGAGAAGTTGTAAACGGGGCGTTTGCTGAGAAACTTTGAACTAGCATTACTATAGTGGATTCCTCCTGGATTGATATCCCCCAGAGTAGGAGAGTTGCTCCGAACTGGGTTAACAAACCTTTGTGTTATTTAATTATTTGCACTTTATTCTTTCAGCGTGATATATTGCTTCACAGGTTGCTGTAGCGTCTTACGCAACATCTTTCTACTGCGTGCCAGAATTTCAATTGGCATCAGAGCAGGCACCCTAACCTGTTTTGGGTGAGCTCCAGGGTAATATCTGGTACTATGGACAAAGAAGGAGGATATACATCTAGGCCACCACTTCTAGATGACTCTAACTACGACTTTTGGAAATCACGCATGGAAGCATTCATAAAATCTATGGATATGAAAGCTTGGAAAGCTATATTAAAGGGCTGAGAACATCCCAAGGTAAAGAATGCTAGTGGAGCAGACACTGATGAACTAAAGCCAGAAGAAGACTGGACTACTGTCGAAGATACGCTAGCTGTTGGAAACTCAAAAGCTCTGAATGCGTTATTTAATGGAGTGGACAAAAATATGTTCAGGCTAATCAAAAGGTGAAAATTGCTAAGGAAGCTTGGGATATCTTGAAAACCACTCAAGAAGGGACTGCTAAGGTAAAAATTTCTAGACTACAAATTTTAACTAGAAAATTTGAGAATCTTAAGATGAAAGAGGATGAAAGTGTTCATGATTTCTATATGAATGTTATGGATTTTGCCAACTCATTTGATGACTTAGGAGAAAAAATGAGTGATGAAAAAATTGTAAGAAAAATTCTTAGGTCCCTCACCAAGAAGTTTGATATGAAAGTAATAGCTATGGAAGAGGCACAAGATATCTCAACTATGAGAGTTGATGAATTACTAGGGTCACTCCAGACCTATGAATCATCTGTCAATGAAAGAATAGAAAGAAAAAACAAAAGCATGGCTCTTGTATCCAATACTGCTGAAGAAGATGAGGAAGATGAACAGGATTCAGGTGAGAGCTTCTTTGAAGCTATAGTCATGCTTGGAAGACAGTTTAATAAGGTAATGAGAAAGGTGGACAAAAACTCCTGGAAAGGTGCTAAGAATAATGCTTCAGACATCATGCGCAACATTGATGCCCAGAAAAGATCAAAGGGCGATGAAAAGCCTACTGTAAACAAGGGAATCCAATGTCATGAATGTGAAGGGTACGGTCACATAAGAACTGAATGTGGCACATATCTGAGAAAACAAAAGAAGAGTTTAGTTGTCTCATGGTCCGATGAAGAAGAATCTGAAGGAGAAAAAGAATTTGAAGCTGCAAAACATGTTAGATTTCTAACTAGAATAGTAGAATCTGACACAGAATCATGTGATGAAGAACTCATATTTGAAGAACTAGCAACAACATACAAAGAGTTGTGCTTAGTCTCAGTCGATAAGTGCAGAGAGATTGAAAAACTAAAGAAGATTAACTCTCAACTTAAAGCTGACCAAACTAGAAACATATCAAGGATTGAAGAGCTTCAAATTAAGGTAAACCATCTGACCTCTGATCTTGATGAAGCAAACAAAGAAATTGATCTGTTGAATGTTAATGTGGGACGGTTTAGAAAATACTCTGAGATGCTTAACAAAATTGGGGATGAGAAACTTGATGAGATTTTGGAACACCACAAAAGGAGACCAAAGTTTACTGGAATCAGCTATGAAAATGTCAACAAACACAGGACTTATAATCCTGAGCTTATGTATACTCATCCTAAAGAAGTCCCAGGTGCTAACATGTCAAGAAAGGTGCCCCAACATCCTACGCAGCATCATGGAAATTCTTACTATAAGCGTCCTATGAAGCATCATGGCAATTCTTACTATAAGAAACACCGTCCTTGGGGATGTCATTACTGTGGTAGAAAGGGACACATAAGGCCGTTTTGCTATAAGCTGCATGGGTACCCTCAGGAGAAGCAACAAACTGAGCCAATACCGATGATTCAACAAGAATGGAAAGTCAAAAGTGAGAACATCACTATAAAAACCAAAGTTGATGAAGAACAAACTGAAAATAAGGTTACAAGTTTGATTGCTCACACTTCATTTAGAGCCTCTTCAAAAGAAGATTGGTATTTTGACAGTGGGTGCTCGAGGCATATGACTGGAGATGATAGATTTCTTGTTGATATCAAATTTTACTCAACTAGCTATGTGACCTTTGGAGATGGAGCCAAAGGGGAGATCATTGGCGTAGGAAAGCTGATCAACAAAAGCTTACCTAAACTTGATAATGTGCTACTTGTAAAAGGATTAACTGCTAATTTGATTAGCATTAGTCAATTGTGTGACTAAGGTCTAAAGGTAAATTTCACCAAAGCTGAGTGTCTTGTCAAAAGTGAGAATGATGAATTACTCATGAAAGGTGTGAGGTCCAAAGACAATTGCTACTTGTGGGTATCTCAAGAGGAAGCAAATCTGTCAACATGTTTCATAGCAAAAGAAAATGAGGTAACACTTTGGCACCAAAAGTTAGGACATCTAAATCTGAGGAGCATGAAAAAGGCAATATCTGAGGAAGCTATTAGAGGACTACCTAAGCTTAAAATTGCAGAAGGTAACATCTGTGGTGAATGTCAAATTGGAAAACAAACCAAGATGCCATACAAGATGCTACAGCATTCCACAACTACAAGAGTCCTTGAGTTACTTCATATGGATCTTATGGGACCTATGCAAGTCGAAAGCTTAGGAGGAAAAAAGTATGCTTATGTTGTTTTTGATGATTTCTCTAGATACACTTGGATCAATTTTCTGAAAGAAAAATCAGATACCTTTGACATCTTTAAAGATCTATGTGTTCAGCTTCAAAGAGAAAAAGATAGTGTAATTTTAAGGATAAGAAGTGACCATGGAAAGGAGTTTGAAAACTCAAGGTTTTCTGAATTTTGTGCATCTGAGGGAATCAAGCATGAGTTCTCATCTCCCATCACACCCCAACAAAATGGAGTGGTTGAAAGAAAGAATCGAACTATACAAGAATTAGCTAGAGTCATGCTTCATGCAAAGAAATTTCCATACTCCTTCTGGGCTGAGGCCATGAATACAGCTTGCTACATCCACAATAGAGTCACATTAAGGACTGGAACCAACACAACTCTGTATGAACTGTGGAAGAACAAGAAACCTACAGTCAAATATTTTCATGTGTTCGAAAGCAAATGTTACATCTTGGCTGACAGAGAACAAAGAAGAAAACTTGATCCTAAAAGTGATGAAGGAATATTCTTAGGCTATTCCACCAACAGTAGAGCCTACAGAGTGTTCAATTCTAGGACCAAAGTAATGATGGAATCAAGCAATGTTGTGATAGTTGACCATGTAGAAAGAGGGACGCAAGATGCGAGCGAAGATGCTGTAGCATTTAACTCATCAACTGAAGCATTTGAAAATGTGAAGGAAGATGAAAATAACATGGAAGCTTTTGAAACTGGGTCTATGAGTGCTCCACCTAAGAAAGGTCCATCCATTAGGATCCAAAAGAATCATCCCTCTGATCTCATCATTGGTAATCCTGACCAAGGAATCTCTACAAGAAGGATGAATGATGTTATCTCAAATGCTTGCTTTGTATCCAAAATTGAGCCGAAAAATGTGAAGGAAGCCTTGACTGATGATTGTTGGATAAATGCAATGCAAGAGGAACTAGAACAGTTCAAAAGCAATGAAGTTTGGGAATTGGTTCCAAGACCAGAAAATGTAAATGTGATTGGTACTAAATGGGTATTCAAGAACAAGTCTGATGAAAATGGAGTTGTCACCAGAAACAAGGTCAGACTTGTTGCTCAAGGTTATTCTCAAATTGAAGGAATTGAATTTGATGAGACATTTGCACCTGTTGCTCATCTTGAGTCCATAAGACTTCTCTTAGGTGTTGCTGGCATCTTAAAATTCAAATTATTTCAAATGGATGTAAAGAGTGCCTTTCTCAATGGGTATTTAAATGAAGAAGTCTTTGTTGAACAACCAAAAGGATTCATAGAGTCCACTCTCCCAAATCATGTCTACAAATTGAAGAAAGCCCTATATGGTCTAAAACAAGCCCCTAGGGCATGGTATGAGAGGCTCACTGAATTTCTCTTAAGTCAAGGGTACAGGAAAGGAGGGAATGACAAAACCCTATTTGTAAAGAAATAAAAAGGTGATTTCATTATAGCTCAAATATATGTTGATGACATTGTCTTTGGAGGAATGTCAAGCAAGATGGTACAACATTTTGTGCAGCAAATGCAGTCAGAATTTGAGATGAGCTTAGTAGGAGAGCTAACATACTTCCTTGGACTACAAGTAAAGCAAATGGAAGACACCATATTTGTCTCTCAAAGTAAGTATGCTAGAAATATTGTGAAGAAATTTGGTATGGATGGAGGAAATCACAAAAGAACTCCTGCAGCAACACATTTGAAGCATACCAAAGATGAAACAGGAATTGATGTTGATCAAAGCCTATATAGGAGTATGATTGGAAGCTTATTATATCTAACTACTAGTAGACCTGATATTACTTTTGCAGTTGGAGTATGTGCTAGATACCAAGCTCAACCCAAGATGAGCCATCTTGCTCAAGTAAGAAGGATCTTGAAGTATGTTAATGGCACCTGTGATTATGGGATTCTCTACTGTCATAGTGAAAATTCTACTCTAGTAGGATATTGTGATGCAGATTGGGCAGGTAGTGCAGATGATAGAAAAAGCACATCTGGTGCATGTTTCTTTCTAGGTAACAATCTCATATCCTGGTTCAGTAAGAAGCAAAACAGTGTTTCATTATCTACAGCTGAAGCAGAGTACATAGCTGCTGGAAGCAGTTGTTCTCAACTATTGTGGATGAAACAGATGTTGAAGGAGTATAATGTGGAGCAAGATGTCATGACATTATATTGTGATAATCTTAGTGCCATAAATATCTCAAAAAATCCTATTCAACATAGTAGGACAAAACATATTGATATTAGACACCACTTCATAAGAGATCTTGTAGAAGATAAAATTGTTACTCTTGAGCACATTGGCACTGAAGAACAATTAGCAGATATATTTACTAAAGCTCTAGATGCTGTTCAGTTTGAAAAATTGCGAGGCAAACTTGGTATTTGCCTTCTTGAAGATTTGTAGCAATTATGGTTAAAAAGGTGTGCAACCACTTTTCCCTCCCTCCAATATCTGATGCACGCTAACCAAGGGATCACAATCCCAACTTTCCTTAACCAGCTTACAATCACTCACACAACCTTTCATCTTCTAATTTCTCTCTCACACGTTCAGAATTTTCAACTTCTCTCAACCGCATCACCTCATCGCTTTTGTTCTCTCTCAATCAAAAACAACTCCAGAAACATGTCTTCTCCTTCCACACATCCTCATGAGAAGAATGCTGCTAAATCACAATCACAATCACCGCCAGAGGCTACTCCATTTTCTCTAATCTCACTCACAACTCCTCTCTCCACTGTATTTCCAGAAGGTCACATGCCTAAGAAGGATTCAACTTATGAAGAAGTGAGTCAAGTAAGTAATGCTACTGTTCCTTTTGAATTCACTGATAAATCAAATGTAGTGTCAAAATCTGTTGCTTCGATGCATAAATCGCAAGTTGAGAATCGCGGCGAATCTAGTTTTATTTCTACCGAAAAACCGAATCAAAGCCCTGTTAAAATTGCAAAAGATGTAGGATTTGAAAACCCTAGTTCAACTAAGGAATTGGGGAAATCTAGGCCTGTTGCCGATTCTGATGTAATTAAAATTGGTGTTGCTGAAATTAGTAATACTACTGAGGTTGAAGTTGCTAATGTTGCTACTGATATTATTGGTTCTCCTTCTGAGACCAAAGATGTTGTTTCAAATACTAAATAAAGTACCCAAGATGTGTTGACTCAAGATGCTGAACAAGATGTTACAGTCTCTCCAGCACCAGTTAATCTGGAGAATATTGTAATCCCTGAGTCTCCAATAGAAGTTACTGTGGGAGATAATGAGAAATCTCCAGGATCTTATGACACAACGCTTGGTGAGCATATTGCTAAGCAAAAGAAAAGGAAGAAGGCTGCTAGTACTGTGATAGATGTGGAAACACACATCTCTAAGGATATGTCAGGAAGGATGACTACTGCATCCAGTGTGGCTAGAAGAACTAGAAGCAATGGAAGTGAGGATGTGGGTGCTAAGAGTATTCCACCACAAAAGACTTCTCAATCTGTTAAAAAGAAGCCTATGTATGGTCCCCCTCGAACTCCAAGTCAAATGGTATCTTCAGAAAGGAAGAAAAAGAGCTTGAAAAGAAAAGCTCCTGAGGATAGTGACTCAGAGTATGATGTGGTCCAAGATGCTGCAACATCTTTTGAAGCATCTATGCCTAAAAGTATTAAAAAGAAGAAGATCCCACAAAATGTCCCTGCTGTTCCTATTGACAATATCTCCTTTCATCATGTTGAGAATGCTGTCAGATGGAAGTTTGTTGTGCTAAGAAGGTTGGCCATTGAAAGGAATCTGAGCCCAAATATGCTTGAATGTGAAGAACTTGTGGCCTTGATCAATGAGGCTGGATTAATGAAGACTGTGCAAGGAATGAGGAATTGCTATGAAATGTTGATCAAAGAATTTCTGGTCAATATCAGTATGGATTGTGATAATCCCATGAGTCCTGAATTTCAAAAAGTATATGTTCGTGGAAAGTGTGTCAACTTCTCTCCTTTTCTAATCAATCAATACCTTGGGAGAAGCTCTGAAGATATGGTGGAACTAGAGGCAACTCAGAATGAGATTTGTAAGACCTTGACTGGTGGCTTAGTCAAGGTATGGCCAAAGAAAAATCTGCCTGCAGCCAAGCTCACAACCAAATATGCCATTCTGAACAAAATTGCTTCGTTCAATTGGGCTCCTACTACACATTCCAACAGTGTAGCTACAGGTTTGAGTAAAGTTATCTATGCTGTAGGTACCAAACTTAGCTTTGATTATGGTTCCTATATTTTTGATGAAACTGTTTTACATGGTAAATCTCTTGCTGTCAAGATGCCTATTGCTTTTCCCACGTTAATTTATGGAATCATTTTGGATCAACATCCTGATATTCTTACTAAGGATGATGTACCTGCAAAAAGGCTTTCTGATCTGTCCTTAAATGATAGGCTATTCACTGGCAGACAAGTTACTGACTTTGCTACACCAAATGCTGCACAAGATGCTGCTCGTAATGCTATGCAGCATCCTGAGGTGTTGACTAGGGATGAAATGATTGCTCATTTGGAAAGTGTTAGCAGAATGTTAAGGGAAAAGAAAAACTTGGTGGATAGTGTGGTCTATTCTTTGAAGTATGAGAAAACACAAGCTGAGGATGGAGAAGGACCTTCATATGTTACTCCTACCAATTCTGCACATGATTCAGAGGACATTGAGGAGGAGGGGTATGAGACTGATGAAAGTCCCCTTGTTTGAATTTCTGATTTTTTTTTAATGTACTTTTGTGGGCTATGCCCTGATTTTGGATGCACCTGTGTGTGCTTTTTGGTTGTCTTATGTACTTCCTATGTTCTGGTACTCTTTTGGTTCTACTGATATGGTACTTTGTATGATCGTTTAATGGCTTTCTTTGTCAAATTTAGCCCAAAAAGGGGGAGTAATTCTGCAGGTTATTCTGAAGGTTTTACATTTGCATGATGTGGCGACAAACGCTATAGCATCTGGTTTAACATCTTTGTCTTTTGATGATATGCATGTTTTGAGGGGGAGTGATCTCCATGCATGTACTAAGGGGGAGTAGAATTTATTTTTCTACTGTATGTGATGAATAGGAATTTATTTTTCCTATTTTGTGTGGAATTTATTTTTCCATAAGGAGTTTATTTCTCCTTATTTTTGAATCCACTACATGAGAGTTTATTTCTCTCAGGCTGTACTCCATGAGGCTATGTTGTTTTTTCCGCTGTTGCTTGCCTCTGATAAATGTTCTATTTCTACTTTCTTTCCTAGTTGTGTGTTTATGTTGACTCGAAGGAAAGTATGATATGTATCTCTCCACAAACTGGTCTAAAGTTATTTTTAGCCAAAATTTGCCAAAGGGGGAGATTGTTGGGTTTTTGAAGTTGGCTACAATTTTGCAAAAACTAACTATTAGCCAACATGCTGGACGAGATGCTTTAGAGCATGTTGTGCAGCATCGCTACGTCAGGACTGAAGCTTGCACGCGCCCATAATTTTTATGCAATATCTTTTGGGAAGATTTGATTCAGAAAAATTACAACACATGTGCTAAACATGCTTGCGCGCCTTGTTCCTTAAGCAAAGAAAGATTGCTTCAAATATTTAACACAAAAATATATTTATATATTTTTGTTTTGAACTAAATCTTTTTTGGAAGAATTATTTTGTTAAATCTTAAAGTTATATTTTTTAAAATAATCTAGGGTTGGCAGAGATTATTGCAGCGATTTTTACTTGAAGACCTAGCTTGGACATCAAGATAATTCAAGGCTATAAATACATGAAGACCCAAGCTTATTGAAGTGTGTATTTTTCTAAACCGTGTGTTTACTAAAGCGTGAGTTTTAGGGTTTAGGTGTTTTGTTTCTTGTGATTTGTGAGCCTTTCTTGTGTCACCTTGATGCAAGTTTAGGACTGGTTTTATTGAGTTGTATTGTTTAATTCTCTTAAGCTTTTAAGCACGGAGAATAGGTTGTGTAACTTGCTCCAAAGTTTTTAAGCACGGAGGTAGGTTTGTTTAAGTGATTCATAGTTTCTGTTACGGTGAGTAACATATTGGTTATTGTAAACGTAAGGAGTGAGACGGGGCGTCTCATATCTAGGAGTTCCTAGGTAGAGTATAGCACGGGTATTGGCTAGGCGAGAAGTTGTAAACGGGGCGTTTGCTGAGAAACTTTTAACTAGCATTACTATAGTGGATTCCTCCTGGATTGGTATCCCCCAGAGTAGGAGAGTTGCTCCGAACTGGTTAACAAACCTTTGTGTTATTTAATTATTTGCACTTTATTCTTTCAGCGTGATATATTGATTCACAGGTTGCTGTAGCGTCTTACGCAACATCTTTCTACTGCGTGCCAGAATTTCAATGAGATTCTCTAGGATCTGATTGAAATCTAGCACACAAACAGACACTGAATAAAATATTAGGTCTTGATGCAGTTAGGTAAAGTAAAGAACCTATCATACCTCTGTATAGCTTCTGATCAACTTTGCCTTCTGAATCATTTTTGCTGAGACTGCTTGTTGGATGCATTGGTGTTGTCATTGGTTTGCAGTCCTCCATGTTGAATTTCTTCAGCAACTCTTTTTTATACTTGGTCTGATGAATGTAGGTTCCATCTTTGTTTTGGTTGATTTGAATTCCCAGAAAGAATTTCAGCTCTCCCATCATGCTCATCTCGAATTCCTCCTGCATAATCTTAGAAAATTCCTTGCACAAAGATGGATTAGCAGATCCAAAAATAATATCATCAACATAAATTTGAATAATTAATATATCACTCTTAAATGTTTTACTAAGGAGAGTATTGTCAAATTGACCTTTTTGAAAACCTTTTTCAACTAAGAAATTGATCAGCCTCTCATACCAAGCTCTGGGAGCTTGTTTCAGACCATAGAGTGATTTCTTTAGCTTAAAAACATGGTCAGGATGTGAAGCATCCTCAAAACCAGGAGGTTGTTTGACATATACTTCTTCAGAAATGTAACCATTTAAGAATGCACTTTTAACATCCATTTGATATAAAATTATATTATGATGAGTAGCATAGGAAAGAAGTAATCTAATAGCCTCAAGTCTAGCAACTGGAGCAAATGTTTCAGTGTAGTCAATCCCCTCTTGTTGACTATACCTTTGAGCTACTAGTCTTGCCTTATTATGAACAACTTCTCCTTGTTCATTTAACTTGTTTCTGTAGACCCATTTTGTTCCAATGATGTTCTTCGTAGAAGGTTTGGGTACTAAGCTCCATACTTCATTTCTTTCAAATTGGTTTAGCTCTTCTTGCATTGCTATAATCCATGCATCATCAGCTAGTGCTTCATCAGTTGAACTTGGTTCCACTAAGGAAATCAATCCAATTAATGAGTCTTCATTTCTGAAGCTTGATCTAGTTTTCCTTGGACTGTCCTTGTTACCCAAGATTAACTCTTCTGGATGTGAGGATTTGTATTTGAAAGAATGCTTTGATTGTTCAACTCTGCTTGGACTGCTTCTGATAATTTCTGATGTTGAGTGATCTTCAGAGTCCAAAGTTTCAGGAGTTGAATTCGTTTCTTCAGAAGTTGGTTGAGAAGGTTCTGATGTTCCTTCAGGTTCTGATTCTTCATCATCTGATAGTTGTAGATCTGAAAAATTCTCAACTAGCTCTAACACTTTGTCAGGCTGCTTGTCATCAAATTTTATGTGCATACTTTCTTCCACTGAGTGAGTTTCAGAATTATACACTCTGTATGCTTTTGAGCGTTCAGAGTATCCAATAAAGATAACCTTATAAGCTTTAGCATCAAATTTCTTTAGATGAACTTTTGTATTCAGAATGTAGCATGTACAACCAAATTGATGAAAATAAGATACACTGGATTTCTTTCCCTTAAACATTTCATATGCTGTTTTATTCAAAATAGGTCTAATATAGATTCTATTTTGAACATAACATGCTGTGTTTACAGCCTCTGCCCACAGATACTTGGCAATGTTAGTCTCATGCATCATGGTTCTGGCCATTTCTTGCAGAGTTCTATTCTTCCTCTCTACAACTCCATTTTGCTGTGGAGTTCTAGGAGAAGAAAACTCATGTAAGATGCCATATTTTTCACAAATTTTTTCAAACATTTCATTTTCAAATTCACCACCATGATCACTTCTAACTTTTAAAATCTGTAAACCTTTTTCTTTTTGTATCTGTGTGCAGAAACTACTAAATACATCATATACATCATCCTTATTTCTGAGAAATTTAACCCAAGTCCATCTACTGTAATCATCAACAATGACTAGTCCATATTTCTTCCCATTGATTGAGGCTGTGCTTACAGGACCAAACAAATCAATGTGAAGCAGCTCTAAAGGCCTAGAGGTAGAAACAACATGTTTAGGTTTAAAAGAAGTTTTCACACACTTTCCTTTTTGGCAGGATCCACAAAAAGCATCTGAGTGATAGTGAAGCTTAGGTAGGCCTCTGACAAGGTCAAGTTTGCTAAGCTTAGAGATTAACCTCCAGTTGGCATGACCTAACCTTTTATGCCATACCCACTTCTCTTCACTCAGAGTTAGAAAGCATTTGACCTCTTGGTCTGCCAAATCAGAAAGGTTTATTTTAAACACATTGCCTATTCTCTTACCTTTAAACACTATGGACTTGTCAGATTCTCTAATTACAGTACATGATCCTTTATCAAAATTAACCACAAACCCATTGTCACAAAATTGACTGATGCTAAATAGGATGTGTTTGAGTCCATCTACAAACCATACATTATTAATTAAAAGGGAGGAGTTACCTACAATACCTGTACCTTTGATCTTGCCTTTCTGGTTACCTCCAAAACCAATTGTTCCACCATCTTCAAGAGTTAAAGATGTGAACAATTTCTTATTACCAGTCATGTGTCTTGAACATCCACTATCCAGATACCATGATTGATTACCATTTTCTTTCAGTCTGGATAGCTGTAGAATAAACAAGGCTAATCATTGTAATAATACCCTTCACATTCATTGTGAAGTTCTCTCCAATATTCATTAGCTTTGTCCACTTCAGCAGCTTTGGTAGTAAAGTAATGTTTGGGAACATAGGCTTTCCTTCCACAGCTGATCACTAGCCTCCATTCATTTGATTTGAAATGGTTTTTCCTACAAGGAAGATCTGAATGGTAGACAATTTTACATTTTGGTACCCATTGCTTTCTGGGTCCAGTTTGGTTAGTTCTATAATCTTTAGTTCTTCCTTGCCTCTGTGAAAAACTTTGTGGACTCTTAAAAAATTTCTTTTGAAAGTTACGTCTTTGAAAATTGACCCTCTTAGTCCATTGATTTTGAAATTTAGGCTTTGATTGATAATCAATATAGGACTTAGGTTGCTCTTCTGATCTAGGATTAGTTTTGCTTACCAGAGTCTTATGTTGATTATTTATCATTAGCTTGATTTGTTTTAGAGTCTGATTGGATGAGCTTATGAGTCCTAAAGTTTTCAGATTCTTAGACTTGACAGTCTCAGGTTCTGAATGCTTAGGTCCAGAGTTGCTTTCTTTGGGGTTCTGAGAAACAACCTCTGAAGTGACTTCAGAGCTTGTTTTGCAGATTCCAGAGATACCCTCAGAGTCTGAAACAACCACAGCTTTGCCTTTGTTTTTCTCAGGCACAAAGGTTGAATAAAGATTATCAGGAGTATTATTCAAGCAAATATAGGAATTTTGTTTCCCATATAATTTACCATATGAGTAGCCAATTCCTTCACCTACATTTTTGCAAACATTATAAATCATAGACGCCATTTTACTTTTGTTGACGTTCTGATGAACAAACCCCTGAAGAGCAACTTCATGCTCATCAGTAGGTTTGTTACATCTTGTGCACCCATTTTCAAGTTCTTCAATTTTGATTAAAGAATTTTTATATAGAACTTGAAAATGTTCAGCTTTTTTTGCTAACTCATCCTTCTGTGTTTTTAAAAGTTTTAGTTTAGAGGATGATTCAGCAAACTTGCTTAGAGACAAACCAAGGTAGGTTAAAAGTTGTTCTTTAGAATAATTTAGAAATACCTGTTCAGATTCATCAGAGTCTGATCCTCCAGAGTGTGATCCTTCAGAGTCTGATTCTTCAGAGTCTCCATCAGCTGTAGCCATTAGAGCCACATTTGCTTCTTCATCATCACTGTCTGAGGATGTTTCCAGGTTCTCAAATGTTGCCATTAAGCTCTTCTGGAATCTCCTCTTGTAGCTCTCTCTCTCTTGCTACTGAACTTCTTGTTCTTGTCCTTTGATGATGTTTCAGGACACTCAGCAATGAAGTGTTCTGGTTTGTTACACTTGAAGCAGTTCTTCTCTTCTTTACTGGGAGTAGTCCTTGAGCTATTTCTTTTGTGACTCTTGCTCATTCTTGCCAATTTTTGAAAGTTTCTGGTGAACATGGCAAATTCCTCATCCTGTTCATCTCCTTGATCATCTGAAGAAGAATCCTCCTCAACCTCCAGAGTTTTAGCCTTGAATGCTTTTGAAGATTTCTTGGTTGAAGTTAAGGCTACTGATCTTTCCTTCTTTTTCACTGCATCAATATTCAATACCATCTCATGGCTCTTGAGATTGCTGATGAGTGATTCAAGAGTGATTTTCTCAAGATCCTTAGCTTCTTCAATAGCTGTGACCTTAGGTCTCCATTTGTCAGTCAAGTTGTTCAGGATCTTCCACACATGATCAGAGGTTGTATAGCTTTTCTTCAGAATCCTGAGATTAGACACCAGAGTCTGAAATCTAGAAAACATAGTCTCAATGTCTTCCTCAGGTTTCATGGTAAAAAGCTCATACTACTGAACCAGTAGTCTTGCTTTGGCATTCTGAACTTGCCTATTACCATCATAGTTTGAGCAGAGAGAGTCATACATAGCTTTTGCTGTAGATCTATCCATTATTTTGGTATATTCATCATGAGATATGGCTGACATCATGATTTGTTTGACTTTGTTGTTTTTGGGAAATATCTTCTTGTTATCAACAGATAGTGCTCTCTTATGAGCTAATGTAATCTTTCCATCAGGACCTATTCCATCAATAGGTACTCCTTCTTCTATCAGGTCCCAAAGCTCATCATCAATTCCATTGACGTAGTGGTAGATGTTATCTTTCCACCATTCAAATCTTAGAGCATCACCACTAAAAACTGGAACCTTTTTATTGCTGGAATCATGATTAGACGTTGAAGAGGTAGAAGTCATGTTGTCGTAGTTGTATTGAACTTGAGAGAGATCTGAAGCAGTAGGTATAGGTGCAGATGTGGATTCCCCAGACATACAGTGTTTTTCAAAGATCTTTTATTGTCTCAATGTGAATTGATTAAAAAACAGAATCAGGCTCTGATACCAATTGAAGGTGAAAAACACAAGAAGGGGGGTTAAATTGTGTTTTAAAAAATAATTCTTTTCTTGAAAACAGAATGTAATGCAGCGGATGAAAGAGGGTATTCAAAACACAAAACACAAGTAAGACAAAGAGAGAGAGAGAGAGAAGAGTGTACACACTGAATTTTATACTGGTTCCTCTCACAAAACGAGAGTAGTCCAGTCCCCTTGCACTTCCAAGGGATTTCACTATAATCTCAAAGATTACAAACTTAATGCTCAAGCACACAAGCAAGAGACTTCCTTGCTCTAGGTCACACAAGACAAAGAGACTTCCTTGCTCAAATCACACAAGATAAGAGACTTCCTTGCTCAAGTCACACAAGACAAGAGACTTCACTAACTAACTTAAGACACAGATTAAGTAGGACTGAAAGTTCTAAGCTAGACTCTCTAAACACTAAGTTCAGAGCCTACAATATCAAAAGATATTTTACTTAGAAGGTTACACAAGAAAGAATGAAAACAGTTCACAGCTTGAATACAATTTAAGTCTTTCTCTGAGTTTGATAATCTTCCAGTAGTCTTCTCTCTAGCAAAAGGTCTTCCATTTATACTCTAAGTATAAAGACGTTGAGAAAGGACCGTTGGTAGTACAATCTTCTTTTTGCTGATAAGACCGTTGTACTATTCCATTTGCTATGAGCTGTCTTTCTTCAGAGAGAGTCATTCAGAATCTGATAATAATATTTCATTGATCTTCTGAATGGTGTACGCATGCTTCAGACTGTGTTTCTCTCTTTGGCATCTGAGGACTTCTTCAGAGGCTCTGAAGCTTCTTGCTTCTCAAAGTCTTAACGCTTCAGACTGTGTCCTTCAGAGGCTCAAATGATGATCTAAGTGAATAAGATTTTTTCTTTGTTCCTGCACACTAGATCATTCATTAGTAATACCAATTGTCCATTTAATACTTTGTTATCATCAAAACTTAGGGTGTTTTATAACTAAAACTCATTTTGTTCCAACAAAATCCAATAACAGATGATAGATGCAAAGGTTTGAAGTTGTATCAGAATGCATGCCAGAGGCCAGATTGAGTTCAGAAGGAAAACTGGAGTTCAGAAGCAAGGGTTCAGAGGAAAACTTGAGTTTAGAGGCAAACTTGAGTTCATAAGTCAGATGGACTTAACACAAACACCTTGTTTTCCTGCGACGGATATGAGTTCAGTGAAACCACCGGGATTGAAAATTAAGACGACGAATTCACCGGAAAATTCAATAATGAACACGACGAGCAAACCAAAGGTTGACGGTGAGACGAATATCACCGCACCATAGAATAGCGTGATAGAGAGAGGCGTGACTACACCGACGGGACAAAAACAGTGTCGACAGCGACAATAGATTTTATGATGTGGTGAAGCGAGCAAAATATTTGTATTTAAACGAAATCCAAATTTTTGATGAAATCGTTCAATTTCGTGACTGATTCAGAAGCAACCAACACAGATTCAAGATTTGTAATTGAAGAAGCGTTACTCGCATTTGGAAATTTCATCAATTCATCTTTGATCTCTGAAATTGGGAACGAAAATGATGATTCGGAATCATGATGTTCTTCTAGTGTGAATTTGTTCAAGAAACAACATATCTCCCCGATCTTGATTATGCATCCATTGATTCTTTGTTTAATGGATTTAATCGACTTGATCGGAACAATTTCAGAACGAAAATTTCCAAAACTGAAGCTGTCAAAGGTGAACTCAAAATTGTCCTTCTCTAAGATTTCAGAATCAAGGTCCTCATCCTCATCCATGGTTGAAGCAATTGCAAAAGTGATCGGAAGTTGTTGCAGTGGCTTAAGAAGCGGTGGTAGTGGCAAAAACTTCTTTTACATCTTTGCTTTCTTCCATAGATGACAAACAATTGAGTAAACCATTACGAATGAAGGTCGATCGAAAAGGACGGTGTAAATTTCTTTGTGATAAGCAATGGAGGAATCCTCTTGTACCGGTACAATGGCGGAAGCAGAACGTATTCCCGTTGATCGAAACCGAGGCGATGATACCATGTTAAGATTTCCATGGTTTGGTTAAAATGGAGAGAAGCTTAGAAAATCTTCAAGATAATAGAAATCAAAAGGATTCATATTGATAAAAGATAATGGAAAAGAGTACAATTGGTGCTCTTATATAGAGCAATTTGAGGCTTAACTAACTAACTAACTAACTAACTAACTAACTACCTTATAACAAACCTAACAAACTGATTGAACCTCTAACTAACTAATGGAAGCTTTTGGCTAATTACCAATATTCTTAACACGGGTCATGTTGGAACAAAATGAGTTTTATTAATAAAACACCCTAAGTTTTGATGATAACAAGGTATTAAATGGACAATTGGTATTACTAATAAATGATCTAGTGCGCAGGAACAAAGAAAAAATATCATCCTCATAGATCATCATTTGGGCATCTGAAGGACACTGTCTGAAGTGTTAAGGCTCTGATGATGCTGAAAGCATCAGAGCCTCTGAAGAATTCCTCAAAGGCCAAAGAAAGAAACACAGTCTGAAGCGTGTGTACATCTTCAGAAGATCAAATTAACGGTATCATCAGATCCTGAAGAACTCTCACTGAAGAAAGACAGCTAATAACCAATGCAATAGTACAACGGTCCTGTCAAAGAGTACAACCGTCTTGTCAACAGAAAGGAGAGTGTACAACCAACGGTTCTCTTCTCAACGTCTTAATACCTAGAGTATAAATAGAAGACATCCTCATAGAGAGAAGACTACTGGAAGATCATCTGAACTTAGAAAGATTCAAATCATATTCAAAGCTGTGTACTGTGTTATTCTTTCTAGTGTTATATTCTAAGTTAAATACCTTTTGATATTACAGACTCTGAGCTTAGTGTTTAGAGAGTCTTGCTTAGAACTTTCAGTCCTACTTAATCTTTGTATTAAGTTAGTTTGTGAAGTCTTTTTGTCTTGTGTGACTTAGAACAGGAAGTCTCTTTGTCTTGTGTGACTTAGAGCAGGAAGTCTTAAGTCTTGTGTGACTTGAGCAAGGAAGTCTTAAGCTTGTGTGCTTAAGCAAGGAAGTCTCTTTGTCTTGTGTGACTTAGAGCAAGGAAGTCTCTTGCTTGTGTGCTTGAGCATTAGTTGTGTAATCTCTGTGATTATAGTGAAATCCCTTGGAAGTGCAAGGGGACTGGACTACTCTCGTTTTGTGAGAGGAAATAGTATAAAATTTCTGTGTGTTATTTCTCTCTTTCTCTCTCTCACTGTTTTATTTGTGTTTTGTGTTTAGTTTAAGTTTATCATATCCGCTGCATTTCTAGATTTCTTAAGACAAAAGAAACAATTTTTAAAAACACAATTCAACCCCCCTTCTTGTGTTTTTCACCTTCACGGGTCAATTATGAAATTAAGTGGTTTCAACCCTCTTTCGATTGTGGTTGGGGGATCGAACCGTGATCCTCCCTACCAAGGCCAACGTCAAATGCTTAATTCATTCATGTAGTTTTTTGCAATATTAAATTAAAACTAAATTTGTTTTTTTTAGGTTGTCTGATCATAATTGGATCGACTATAAAATTTATGACTGCATGACTGACACGTTTGGAAGTGCACGAACATGCTGTCTTAATAAAAAGAATATCGAATTCACAGGGATTTGCGAGATAAGAGGTATATGACACAATAGTTGTAAAATCAACAAGAAATAAAGTAATAATATGATGATTGATGATTGATTTGGTTTTGCAAAGATGAGAAAACAAGAAATAAACAATATAATCTAAACACATTAGAATCACAATTTTGCACAATAATTTCGGTTATCCTATCCTCTCTTTACTCTAAAGACATCAAGTATGTTTAAAGACAGGGTACAAATTCGTATCTACATACTCTCTCGAGCCAATTAACGGAACGCTCTGTGTAGTTTGTCCATAATTTATCTCAATCTTTTGGTTAGATGGATAATGAACTTATTAAGCACAATTTATGTTGAATCATTTCTCCCAAATATCCCAAGAAATTCTAGGCTATTTTCATGCTTTGGATTCTCCCGTGTAATCCTAATTGTCCAACAGTGACCTTCGTCATTCGATGCTTCAGTCACTATCTACAAACATGTAAATGCATATTACACTCACAAGACAATAAAAAATACAAGATTAGTTTAAACATACAAAATATCATAGAATAAAGTAAAGAGAAATCACCCAAACCCAATCATACATTTGTCATGCGAAAACTTTTTTTAAAGCAAGATATAGCTAGGTACCTTAACGTCATGATACAATCTTCCCTCTCACAACATTTGTAAGGCTGCCTAAGACGACCGAAAGACGACCCATCGAATACCCTTTGACGCACGGTTAGCGCAATATGCTAGTCATAGCTTGTAGAGGATCAAGATACCGATTCTCCGATATGATAACTTCCCTGATACATTGGGATAAACATTACGAATATCTACAAACATATGATATACTTGCTAGTATAATCACAAACAACAAGGACATGATCAAGAAGGGATATGAGTCACATAAGTTCCACCAAGGGACTCCTTGCAACTTCAAGGCAAAGTGGATTAATCACCCTTGGTCACAGCGAGAAATCAAAAGCATAAACTAAACTAAGAACAAAGAACAAAGACAAGGAAATAAAAGAAAGAACTTTATTGATAATGTAGGAATGTTTACAAGAGATGAGATGATCTTTTGTTTGAGAGAAAAACTCTTTATGTAGCTACAAGAATTGTAACTTTTGATCATTCCAATGGACAATAGAAATAAATACCCTTAATAGACAATTAATGGTGATTTAAAGGGTAAAAAAATGACTTTTTCATCATCTGGGTTGCCACGGCCGTGACGGAGCACTACGGGTTGTGCCAAGTTTTTCCTTCGACCCCTTTGCTTCTGTTTTGATTGCCACGACTGTGTCTATGCCACCACGGGCGTGACATGCTCACATGATCTGTGTCTATGGCAAGTTTTTCCTTCTTTTCGCATTTTCAGTTTTTAGTGACTTTTCTTGAATTTTCAGCTACACCCCAAGTTTAATTCCTTTAATTTTCCACCATCCAATCATTAATACAAGTTTTCCACTACTCTTTAAACAAGTTTTGATTAACTCCACTCTCATAAAATAAGTCTTAAACACTAAATCATCAAAATGAGCCTTAAAAGTATACAATTTCACTTGTTCATGCATTTGGACTTATAAAAAATGAAACATACAAAATGTACTAAGAAAATACTTATATTTTGACTTATCTTAGTGGCGGATCCAAGACCCTACAAAATAGGAGCCATTGTCTTAAAACGAAGGGCTCAGAAAGATTAAAGTATAACTTAAATGAGGCATTTGTATGTAATTCCATACATTGTCTCTTCCCAAGCCAAACACATACAACTGTTCATATTCTCCCTCCTTCTCCCTACGACAATCTCTCTCACCGGCAACCATCTCACTCTCGGAAACCTATTTCTCTCCCCGACGGCCTTCTCTCTTCCTGGTGGTCGTATCTCTCTCGACGAGATGTTCGTATTCTCCCTTTGTTCATCTTTCAATTTCTCTGTCAAAGATCCATGATTTTAATCTAGTTCTGGATCTATTATAAAAAAAAAAACCAAGTTTTGGATCTGCCGAAAAACAACTACTAATTACTACATTCTCAAGTAGAGATCAGAGACTGTTCTTCTCACATAAACCGCTTTCAAGTTCTGGATAAGAAGAATGTAGTAATTAGTAGTATGTATAATCACTTTCAGGTTCTGGATCTGTCAAAAAAACAAAACTCAAGTTTTGGATCTGTCAAAAAACAAAAATCAAGTTCTGATCTGACAAATTATCTTCTACGTATTCCTTTTTTTTTTCTTTACTTTTTTTTTTCTTTTCAATTTCAAACTTTTCTTGATTTAGGGATTCTTTGTTTAAAATTGATGAGAGTGGTGTAAAATTGATATGAAAAATTATGTGAAATTTCTTCTATTTTATAATTTTAATCTTCTAATAAGAACAATGAGCATGAAGGTGGAGTTTTAAGGAGAGACAATGAATTTGTTAATTATTGAATAACATTGTCAATGGTGAATTCATTGGTGTATGTAGTTGAAAGTTTCTGTTTGCAAAAGGGCAACTTCATCATCGTCAGTGGCCATTGAAATTGCCGGATATATGAACGCCGGTAGGGATGGCAACGGGTGTCCACGGGTGTGGGTTTTATAATATCCAAACCTGCACCCGAACCCGAATCTAAAGGCTGTTCGGGTGGCAAAATAAAACCCACACTCACATCCGTTGGGTTCGGGTTTTTCCACCCGAAGCAAAATATCTACTAAAAGAAAAACTAAAAGAAAAAAAATGTAATTTTCCATATTCGACAAAAATGAAGTAATTGTAATTTTCCATATTCAACCAAAATAAAATACCAATAGGCTTAGAAATCAACCAAATTAAACAAATAAATTTCACCCCACATGATACAAAATAAATAAATAGTTTGGTATATAAACTAAGGGGTAATTAAGTAATTTAATATATAAGCGGGCGTGGTTTTGGGTGCGAGTTTGATTGATTCCAAACCCGCATCGTGGAATCGGGTGGCACCCGAACTCGAACCAAAACCCAGTCAACTCGGGTTTTACCCGTTGACTCGGATTTGGTTTCGGGCGGGGCCCGCGGATTTGGGTTTAATTGTCATCCCTAAACGCCGGCAATGTTGTATCGGTTTAGTTGAAAAGTTGTGTGAGAGACTATATAAAAATAGGTTTAGTGGAATATTTAACCTAAACCCTTCATTTTAATCTAATGGCTCCTATTTTTTTTTTGAATCAAACAAACTTACTGCATTTCATTAAAAACTAAACGTTCAATACAAAAGGAAATATTCTCAAATCTATGGAAGCTAGCCCAAGAATTGGCCGCCCTAGCAAGAGTATGAGCAACCAAATTCGCTTGCCTCCTAACAAACTTAACCTCAAAGTTTATAAAAGATGACATAAGACTAAGGATATCATGAACAATTGACAAAAACTCAGAGTTGTCTCTACGCTCCATATGAATGGCCTCTATCAAAACTTTCGAATTGAACTCGATCCAGTCCTCTATATCTTGCTTCTTCCATTGCTAAAAGTAAAGTCCATGCTTCTCATTCTACAGATGAAATCACAGTTTGCTGCCATTGTGTCATACCAGCCATGAAGTGACCACTATTATCGCGAAAACACAATCCCATCGAGGTCCTTCAAGATCCAGACACAAAGGCAACATCAACGTTACATTTTACCCAGTCTAGAGCTGGTTTCTCTCATCTTACCAAATCTGCTTCTGTAGTCCCGCTCACATTATTACGTTGTAACTTATGTATTGAGTACCAATCATTCCAAGCATCAAAAACATGGCTTCCAATTTGACGTGACATTTGGACATTATCATTCCAAAGCTTATCATTACGATTGTGCCAAATGCACCAGAGTAACATAGCAGTATCACTACTTTCATTGCTGCAAATAGCGAAAATACGATCCATAGCATTAGTTTGTTGGTACGTAGCATTATATAAAAGTACACCAATTATATTGCTCCTATTTATTCTCATATAACTTTGTCATTCTACATCCTCATATATATATATATATATATATAAAACCACATAAATTCTATAAAAAGTAAATTTCAGTCACTATTACTTAAAAATTGAAATAGAAACAATATCAATATGAAACAATTAAATAGTATATTTTATTATAATACAAATTAATATTGAGACAACAGAAAATATATATACTATATGGAAGTTAATAGAAAAAGACCGGGTATAATATACTCAGGTGCACCCCTCACACATGATTGGATCCGCCCCTGTAAATATGCATATTTTAAAACTATCAATGACTACATAAAATCATCAATAATTGCATGTAATCCATTTCCCACATGTTTTGGGTCGAACCCCGATCACGACGTCCGATACTAGCAATTTCGGTATTTCTACCATTTGAGCTAGGATTTGTGGACTTTTATCCTTCCTTTTAAACAAGAGAAATGTTAAAGAGTGTTTTCAGGACAATGATAAAAAAGTAAAAATGGTAATATTATATTGAAAGTAGTGCATTTAATTTAATGTCTTAATTTTTTTTTGAAAAGAATTGTTTACACTTAAATTTTTTATTTTTATTTCCTTAATTATTGCTCCGAAAACATTGTTTCACCATGACCTTTAACAATTCATGCATATGTTTTACATTTTTAAATAATTTTTTGTAATCATTGTTGTCACTCTAGCCCTTAGTAAGAATCTTACTCTTAGATGAATTGTATACTCACTTTATTTTGTTAAGACATTATCCTTCCTTATTTTGTTGTATACTTTTTATTGAAAGGGTGCTAAGTCCTTATTCTTCGTTGATGAAATCCCTCAATAGGAAGTGACTTGCGTCCAACGAGAAGAGACATGCAACAATCTAAAAATGCGATTCTTCTTCTTCTTCTTTATAACAACTAAAAGGAGTGAGAGCACCCATTCAATCCAACATCAAAAGAGCATGGAGAAAATTACATTCATAATTAATAATAACAGGAGAAAAAGGAGCATCAAATCCTTTTTAAATGATAAGTTTGTTTAAGAGTTGGCCTCTTAATCAATGTTGAATAGTGACAGTCCAATATGAAAATTTTAGGAGATTAAGAACCTCTTTCAAGAGAGATTTAAGATAGGAGAAAAGGGTAGACCGATTAAGAACATCACCTGCAACTAGTGTAAAATATGTCTCAAATGCAACAAGATCAAGGTGAAGATTGTGAGCAAAGCATATAGCATGAACTAAACTCCACATCTTAATATTATAATTCGTTTTTTGTTTTTTTTTTTTATATATTTAGGTTTGCACGTATTTTTAGTGAAATATTAAGTATTTAACATAAGACAAAATTATTATAAATAATAAAACATGTAATTAAATATCAACAAATTACAAATTAAATTTTTTTGCTGTCCTATTGGATGCAAATATCCTTATTATGAAGTACAATAGGAAAAACACAAGATAATGAAAAACCATGAGGACAAGCACAAATCTTTAAATCCAGTGATATGATATTCAATCAAGACATATTGCTGACGCATTCCAAACAACATTATTGTTGAGTTACCATATTTTTTTTCTAATTACCATATTATTGTTGAATTTCACTTCCGTTTAACAGAGAGTAATCTCCATCGAAGAATTTATAAAATACACAATATCGGTTTGTCATCTAGCAATGACCAAATACATGTTCATTACAATTCAATTCAATTTTTATTTTTGTTAATAATTCAATCTCTTAAAAAAATTTCGATTTGACCAAATTCAATCTTACAAAAATTGATATTAGATCTTATCATTATCTTACGTAAAATTTACGTTATTCCTAAGAATAAAGATAATACATGAAATAAGTTTTTAAACGGTAGCACTATTTACTTTAAAAGTTCTGATCTTTACCTTGATCAGAGTCGACCAGACGGTGGTGCACAGTGGTTTTTGGTTCCGTTCAGTTTAAGTGTGCCCGGAGGGGGGTTGTGTACCTACAGGCACTCCGACGCTCAAGTCAGTTGAGGAAGGAGTAGGTTTTCAATATAGAATAATACGTACCTTTTTGTGAAGTTGTGAGGTGCTCTATATATAGCCCCAGCGCTGGGCCAAGGCCGTTGATGGGCAGTTAATGTCCATCAATGGTTGTCGGAAAACGGCTGAGGAGCCGTGATGAGCATTAAATGCTCATCATTCCGATGTCGGGCGTTACGAATCGCAGGGGAGACGTACGCTGACCAACGGTCAAGTGAGTTTGGGCTTGTGCTTTGGGCCTTCCTCGACGGCCCAAAAGAGGATGTCCTCAACGCGTTGGGCATTTAGGCCCAGTCCAGAACAGGAGCCCCCCAAGTCATCATGCTCAGGAATGAGGGTGATGACTTTAGTGGTCGTACTTCTGGTACTTAGGCTAATAACGTTGAGGTTTTTAACATTTAATGTCGAGCATAAGTGGTGTCGAGGAGGCCTGTAACCCTTTGCTCGTTGACCGTTTGTGGGGTCCATGTTTTGCGAAATTTTCGTGGAGGTAAATCCGAACGTTTATCACGAGCCCGTGAATCCCGCCATTGATTACGTGCATCGTCAAACTGATCAAGATTTTCGACGTGATTTTCTAGGGTTTCGACGAAGTCCGCGCGATCAGAGGATGTGACTTGAAGGGACAAGCCGTTTGTCTTCCTCTGCCATGTGTAAAGGCTACGGAGATAACACTTGAGTGCCTATTAATTTTTTTTTTGAATTACGAGGAGGTTTCCTGGCCGTTGGATCTTCGCGCCTTTTGGTTTCCGTGATGACCGGTTCTGGATCGTTGGATTATTTTGCATCATAGCCTTTGGATTCACGCAACGGTTTGGATCAGCGTGGCGTCTCTTGAGTTCGTGTAGATGCATCCGTTGGGGATTTGCGTATATATAGAGAAGTGGAGGGATTTTTTCAAATCCCTTTCATTTTCTCAACTTCTCCAACTTCTCAGCTTCTATTCTCTCAAGAGTTTCTGAATTCCTTCACTGTTCTCCGGCGATTTAATCAAAGTTTCAAGCTTTTTCCTCCGATCCAACTCTTTTTTTAAGAACAAGTAAGTGTGTAACACCCTTCTTTCTTTCTCAAATTTCTGTTTAGAGTTTGTTCTGGTAGGATTTTGGTTTTGTTGCTGCTGTACTGTTTTTGTTTAGATACGGTAGTTGAGGGTCAAAAGTGGTGGTTAACACCCTTTTTCTCCACGAAATAGTGGTATTTTAGCGAAAAACACGGTGTTAGAGTAGGATCTAGGTCCCTGGTATGGAGGTTGCTGGCGTTTTCGCGCCTTTGCAACTTCCATTTTTGGGTTTTCAGTACGTGCAGGTGCCGGGCATTCATAACATGCTTCCGGGCATTCATGCGTTTAGAATCCTCGACGGTTTAGAGTTTTTCTTAGAATTTCCCAAGTACTTTTCATGTTTGACTCGAGCATCTATAGGAGATTCCGAGTATTTCCGCACTAGGCTCCTCGTATGTATAGGGTTTTCCCTTAGGATTTTCCTAAGTATGATTTACGCGTGGTTCGTCGACCATTATCCTCGCCCCTTCACTTGAACTGGCGGTGGAAGGGGTGCATTTGATGTTTTTTGGGAATATCGAATTCATTCGTTTCCTCTGCCTTTTCAGGTATCATGGCCGACGCAGTTCAACGGAAGATTCCAGTTGAGGATAATATCGAGTGGGTTGCCGATGATCCGAGGACGATGCCCAGTAAGTTTGAATTCGAGGAGAACTTCCCCGAAGACTTATTCACGGACATCGAGATTCCTGGCCACGCGGACTGGGAGGTTCGAATCCCCGGAGCTAGACAACGGATTTGCTCCGCGTTCAAGAACGGCGGGTTTCCCATGTATCAGATAGCTTTCGAGCATATGGGTCTCCGTCTGCCCTTTACCGATCTGGAGGTGGCAATTTTCAATCACTTGGAATTGTGTCCATCTCAACTCCACCCCAACTCTTTGGCTTTTATTCATGCCTTTGAGATTGTAGCGGTACACCTACAGTTGGCGCATCTCCCTATATTTTCATCTTTTCGGCATCCAGCGCTCTCGTCCGAGGGGGAACATGACGGACAAATGTGGATGGGTGTCGTTGAAGCAACATAAGAAGTTCTTCGAGATCTTCGAGGAATCGCTGCGGGGTTTTAAGGATAAGTGGTTCGTTGTACGCCCAATACCTCAGAAGGCTGGAAGACCATTATTGTTCGGGGGCCGAAGTTGGACGACGAGAGAAAGATAGTGCTCGGCCCCGATGGCAAGCCTATTGAAGTTGATTGCGAGCGCTTCCCCTTCTGCTGGTCGACGAAGCATTATGCACGGGAGGCGAAGAGCTTTACTTTTAAAAAGGGGGCCTTGTCCAAGGAGGAGCTTTCCGACCTGAAGGCATTGGAGGATTTTGTAGAGGAGTTCCCTCCGAGCTTATGGGAGGATAGAGAGGGCAATCCCATTTGCGATGAAGAGGGTTACCAGCTGTCGTCCAAGAAGTATATCAACACTAAGGCGTTGTTAAAATGCGCGACTAGGACAGAAGCCGAGGATGTACTCCGTATGTTTGTCTGTTTTATTTCGTAGAATTGTTCGAACTTTTTGTTTGGTATATTTGCTCCTTTATTTGTTTTCTCTTGTGAGTTTACTAATTGTGTTGTTTTGTTTCAGGTGAAATGAAGAACACACAGCTTACCCTCCGCAAACTCCAGGCTGAGAAGAAGTGGAGAGAGGCCGGGGGCACTTCCTCGTCGACGGTGAACACTTCTGCTCAATCTTCCCCCTCCAAGTCTATTGACTTGACTGGGGAGAAGAGGATTCCCGAGGGGATGCCTGTTGACAAGAGGCCTCCGAAGAATGCGAGGACAGAAGCTGGAGGAGGTAGTGTGGTAGGTGGTCATAAGCTGGTGCCAGGGAGGCCTGCAGCAGAATTTGTTATTCCCCCGGCTATGGGGCATGAGTGCTTGGTGGATGAGAGGACGAGCATGAGGATTTCTGACGCCGACCAGTCCATTCTGGCATCTATGGGGCCAGAGTCTATTAGGAATGTGGTCGCCGAATCTTCGGTGGCCGTATTCAAGCTGCTGGAGGTGGCCACCTTCTTGAATGGTTGGGAGTGCAAGTACCTTCAGGAGAGGGATGAAGCTCGAGCACATGCCAAAGATTTTGGTGAACGTCTGTCTGCCATCGAGAAAGAATTGTCCTCGGAAACCAAGGCTCTTAAGGAGTCTCAAGCAAGAGTCACCAAGTTGGAGAAGGATCTTCAGGGTGCTAAGGAGGAGGAGGAGGAGAGACTGAGGGGGAAAGTTGTGGATCTCGAGGAGCAGGTGTCTCGCTTGTCATTAGGCCCTGTCGTGGAGGAGGAAGAAAAGAAGCTGGATCCGGAGGGTACATATGCCAAATCCAGCCGGGCAGATCTAATTGCTAAGATCTATCAGATCAGCGATCTACAGTTAGATGTTGCCTCCTCGAGTTTCAAGAATGCACTTGCCCAGCTCCAAGTCCTCAACCCTGACGTCCAGTTGGTTACCGAGGGCATGGACGAGATGAAAGAGGTCCAGGACGGCCAGATTGCTTCTCCTCCTCTCGAAGAAGAAGATTGATTTTTAACTTTTGTTTTTAATTTGCAATATTTAAATGTCGGCGTTATGCTCGCCTCGGCTTTTTGATTCATTTGGCGTTTGTTCGCCTTTTTTGTAATATTATGACAATTGGCCTTCATGGTCAGACATTTATTTATTTGCTCGTACTTTACGTTTGCAATTTATACTTGCTTTCTTGTGGGTGTGTATTTTAATTTTATGTCGATGAATAATTCATTTCCCCGCGAATTCGATCATTTAATACATGCGAGGATGCTTTTAAAATGATGCTCGATTCTTACTTAGGGTTTTAACTTAGCATTTTATAGACGTTCTATTCGCTAGGTAGATCACCCTTTGCGCTAGTGCTCGTCTAACAGTTACGGTTGCTTCTTGATGTCGCGGATCATAAGCACCGTTCCCGAGCAGTTTGTGGAACTGCACGAGTATTTGGCTGGCTCCCAAACTAGAGTCGAGGAAAGTTTCTTCGTTTGAAATTTTTCCTCGCAGCATTGAACATCCCATCGCGAGCTGGGCGTTCTGCCGTGCGTGTACTGAGCAATGATGAGGCTCGCATGGAGTGTTCTCTCGTTGAGCATGGACGTCAGCATTAGAGCTGAGGTCGAACTTCAAAAGTTTTAAGATTCCTGCCCGTACCTAGGCATTCCTCCGTTGTATAGGCGCGTCTCCTCAGCGGGACTTGCAGCCTTCGCTAAGGAGCATGTTGAATTATGCTATTTTTAACTATAGTATTGTTTTAGCTTTTCAGCATTCCATGTGCGAGGGATTTCTTTGCCGTAGAGATCTTCGAGGTGATATGCTCCATTTTCTGTTTTTGCCTGGACTCGATATGGTCCTTCCTAATTAGCTGCGAGTTTCCCTTCTCGTGAATCTTTTTGGTTTCGTCTTAGCACTAGGCTTCCCACCTCGAATTCTCTTTTGATAACCTTTTTGTCGTGCCGAGCAGCTATTTTTTGTTTGAGGGTTGTTTCTCGAAGGGAAGCCCCTGTTCTGAGTTCCTCGACGAGGTCTAGTTCCTCTCTCAGTAACTCGTCAGTAACGTCCTCCTCGTGAGGATATTCAATCCTTGGAGATGGTTCCCCCATTTCCACGGGAATTACTGCCTCTGTCCCGTAAGTTAATCGGAAGGGCGTTTCCCTGGATGTGGAATGTGGAGTGGTTCTGTAGGACCATAGGACGTTGTGCAATTCCTCGGTCCATTTTTCTTTAGATGCGCCCATTCTTCGTCTTAGTCCTCGTAATATCACGCGGTTGGCTGCTTCAGCCTGCCCGTTAGTTTGAGGATGCTCGACTGATGTGAAGTGTTGTGTGGTGCCTATCACGGTGAGGAATTCTTGGAACTTCTTGTTCGTAAACTGCGTTCCATTGTCCGTTACCACTACTTGAGGGATTCTGAATCTTGCGAGCACATTTCTTTTGAAGAAACGAAGTATGTGGGATGCGCCGATTTTCGCGAGAGGTTCTGCTTCAATCCATTTGGTGAAGTAGTCCACGACAACTATGAGATATTTGACCTGCCTTGCGGCTGTTGGGAAAGGCCCGAGGATGTCCATTCCCCACCAAGCGAATGGCCACGGGGAAATTAGCGTTTTCAGCTCGTTGGCTGGTGCGATGTGCATGTCCCCGTGTCTTTGGCATTTGTCACATTTAAGGACATGGTCTTTGGCGTCGTTTTGCATTGTTGGCCAATACTACCCTGCCCTTAGTGCTTTCCTTGCCAGAGATCGTCCACCAATATGTTGTCCATTTATTCCTTCGTGGATTTCTTGCAGGATGAACTCTACGTGCGTTTCTTCCACACATTAGAGTAGTGGGATTGAGAATCCTCTTCGATATAGCTTATTGTCGAGCAAGACGTATGAGCATGCTCTTTTTCGGATTTTTGTTGCCTCCTTGGCGTCTGCGGGCAGTGTGTTCGAGTTTAGGAAATTGTAAACCGGGGCCACCCAGCTTTGATCGTCAATAGCACAGATGTGCATGACTTCTACTGCTTTTTCGATGCTTGGCTTAGTCAATGTTTCCTGAATGAGCGATTGGTTGCCCGCTTTTTTGCGCCTTATGCTCGCCAGTTTAGAAAGGACATCCGCTCGTGCATTGTGTTCTCGAGGAACATGTTTCACCTCCGTCTCCTTAAACTTGACGAGTTTCTTTTTGATGAGGTTCAGATATTCGAGGAGTCGTTCCTCTTTTGTTTGGTATTCTCCTGATACTTGAGATGCTACCAGCTGCAAATCTGTGAATATTTTGATTTCCTCGGCTCCCATGTCCTCGGCTAACCTTAACCCTGCCAAGAAAGCTTCATACTCGGCTTGGTTATTTGTCGTTGGGAACGAAAGTCCGAGGGACACTTCTATTAGGACTCCGTCTCCGTTTTCAAGTATGATGCCCGCCCCGCTTCCTTGTGAATTCGAGGATCCATCAACGAAGATGGTCCATTTATTCTTTTCGGAAGTCGTCGACGTTGTCATTTCGGTGACGAAATCGGCAAATACTTGGGTTTTCAAAGCCTTTCTACTTTCGAAGTTTATGTCGAATTCCGCAAGCTCTAACGACCATTTCAGCATTCTACCGACCATATCTGGTCGTGCCAGTAATTGCTTTACAGGTTGATCTGTCCGAATAACGATGGAATGAGCGAGGAAATAGTATCGCAGCATCCTCGCGGCCATTATCACTGCTAGAGCGATTTTTTCTTTTTGCAAGTATCGAAGCTCTGGTCCTTGCAATGCTCTGCTTACAAAGTAAACAGGTTTTTGCCCTTGCTCGGTTTCTCTTATGAGAACGGTGCTTATGGCCTCTGATGCTACGGCGAGGTAGAGATAGAGTTTTTCGCCCTCGACTGGTCGTGTTAATACTGGTGGTTCGGACAATGCTCGTTTAAGGTGTTGTAATGCTCCTTCACACTCTTCGGTCCATTCAAAATTCGTTTCTTTCCTGAGGAGCTTGAAGAGGGGCAGAGCATGTTGAGCAGATTTGGCGACGAATCTAGCCATCGAGGTCAACATGCCGTTCAATGTTTGGATGGACTTCTTCGATTTTGGAGTTGGATAATCGAAGAAAGCTCTGCATTTGCCGGGATTGGCTTCTATTCCTCATTCTGTTAGATAAAAACCGAGGAACTTTCCAGCCTTTACCCCAAACGTGCATTTTTCTGGGTTGAACCTCATGTTAAACTTTCTTGCTTGGTCGAACACCCTTTTTAAGTGGACGATATGATCGATTTCCTCTTCGGATTTAAGGATCATGTCGTCCATGTAGACTTCGAGCATGTCTCCAATTTCATTGTGGAATACTTTGTTCATCATCCTTTGGTAAGTGGCACCTGCATTTTTGAGCCCGAAAGGCATTACATTATAATAATAATTATCAGTTTCGGTCATGAAAGTTGTTTTCTTTTTATCGATTTCAGCCATTTTTATTTGATTATAACCGGAATACGCGTCCATAAACGATAGTAATTTAAACCCGGAGGAATTATCTACTAATTTATCTATGTTCGGCAAAGGATAAGCATCTTTAGGGCAAGCCCTATTAAGATCGGTATAATCAACACACATACGCCACTTTCCATTAGATTTTTTGACAAGTACAACATTAGAAAGCCAGGTTGTGTACTGGGCTTCAGCAATGAAATTGGCCTCTAGGAGGTCTTTTACGGCTTTTCGAGCAGCCTCCGCTTTTTCAGGAGACTGCTTCCTACGACGCTGAACTACAGCACTAGCCCTAGGATCTATGGTCAACTGATGACAAGCGACCTCAGGGTCTATTCCGGGCATTTCTGCTGCACTCCAGACAAACAGTTCAGCATTCTCCCTTAAGCAAGCTTTTAACTGCCTTTTCACCAAGTCGGGGAGATCAGCTCCAATCTTTACGCCCTTTGTTGGATCCTTGCCGAGGGGAACTAGTTTGAATTCTCCATCAGGGATGAGGCGATAGTTTTCCTTGATCAAAAGGTCGTCCTTAATCGCCTTCTTTTCTTGTTTGCGCTCCTTCTTGGAAGTTCGAGCATCTAGTTCAACTGCGTCCTCGGTAGTGATTGAGTTTACGCCGGGCAGCTTTGTTTCTTCTTTCGTCTTCTTCGGCGTAACCACAAAGTTGAGGTTCTTGGACGCAGCTTCAAAGCATCGTTGAGCAGCTTCTATGTCCCCGTTGATTGTGGCGACCTGTCCATCCTTAGTGTAATACTTTAGCTTCAGATGGATGGTCGAGGACGCTGCAAACAGTTCAGCTAAAGTTGGTCGCCCAATGATGCAGTTGTATAGAGAAGGGCAGTCGACAACCAGGAACTTGACCTTCACGGACTTCATGGCCTTGTTTTCGCCGAAGGTGACGATCAGGTCCACGTATCCTCAAGGCTTTGTTGTTGATCCGTTGAACCCTTGAAGGTCGGATCCAACATAAGGGACCAAATTCTCCTCGGTAAGCTGCAGCACTTTGAAGAGTCCCGAGTACATAATGTCACAGGAGCTTCCTTGATCGACGAGGATTCTTTTCACGTCGAAATTGGCCATTTTTGCTCTGACGAGCAATTGGATTTGAAAGTTCGGCGATCCCCCGAGAACCTCTTCCCTATAGAATGCCAAAGGAACAGAGCTTTCTTTCACCTCTGTTATTTTAATATCCCCGACTGGGGATGCCTTTTCTAACTCATCGAATTTCCTTTTGATGGATCCGATGGTGACGGGATTAAATCCTCCTCCGGAGATAACCAGTGCTCCGGGGAAATTTTCCCAACTCCCATCCAGATGTGCAGCAAGATAATCAATAGCCTCGTTTTCCTTGTTGTTTGGTAAAGGGAGGAAATCTTCAGGTCTTGATATGGCGAGGGCTACTACACCGATGACTATATTTTCTTCCTCGACGGGTTGTTCAGGGCTTGCTGGGTCAACTGCCAACTGATTTTGCCGAGGAGCATTATTGGCAGGCCTTTGCTGCCCGTCTATGTACTGTCGTGCATATCCTTTCTGAATGAGGATTTCAATGGCGTCCTTTAGATGCACACAGTCATCAGTTACATGCCTGTAACTTTTGTGGAAGCGACATAATTTCTTTTTGTCCACGTTTGGTTTCGCGGGCAGCTGTTTTGGGAACCTGATTCCCGCGCTTTTGAACTCAGCGCTTGATATTTCAGACAATATCCTGTTCCGAGGAACATTCAAGGGAGTGTGGTAGGTGAACTGACTTTTTGGTGGTTTAGCCTCTTTGACTTTTCCACCTTCCCTTTTCTTTTCATCTCATCGGCGTTCTTCTCTTTGTGAGGAAGGTCCGCCGACCTCGAAATTTCTTGGCCTTCTGACGCCGGAGGCCTTTTGTTTATCCTCCCACTTAATGTATCGTTGGGCCAGTTCAAAGAATGCGTCGAGGGTTTGTACTTCGACGATTCCAACAGCTTCTTGGAATTTTGTTCCCTCGCGCAATCCTTCCTCGAGGAGATACAACTTCATTTTGTCGGTCGCTTCGACCTCGACAGAGACTTTGTTGAACCTCTCGATATAGCTTCGGAGAGATTCCTCGGGACCTTGGATTATTGCCTTCAAGCTGGCCACTGTCTTCGGATGCCGCCAAGAAGTGGTGAAGTGTGCCGTGAACATTCGGCATAGTTCTTCCCATGAGTCGATTGAGCCTGGGGGTAAGTTTCTCCACCAGGTTGAAGCTCCTCGTACCAGGGAGAGCGGAAATAGTTTGCATTTTATTGACCCCCGCAGATTCCTGTAGTCGAGGGCAGTCTCAACGCTTTGGACATGCTCGCCAGGGTCTGTTGTCCCGTCATATTTGTCCAACGTTGGGGGTTTTTCCAGTACTCGTGGGAGTGGAATGTCCATTATTCTTCGTGAGAGGGGTCCTCGGTGCCTCTCATCCCCACTTCCCGAAGATTCCCTTCTTGGGGAATGACGGGCATTTCCTCCACGAGCAGCTGCTTCACCGTTCTTTAGTGGTGACCGATTGTTTCTTCGAGGAGGAGAACACTTATTCCTCGGTGGGGAGTTGCGGTTATTCCTTTGTGGAGGGGAGTGATTCTTCCTCCGAGGATTCTCTCTGGGTGGACTCAGCGGCCTCTCCGCATTTCGTCGAGGTGCAGGCCTCGGGGACCTAGACCTCGATTGCGAGCGATTGTTTTCGGGTGTTGGCGACCTTTTCTGAGGAACACTTCGCGATATTCTTGAAGCAGCATGCGAATCTTCGACTGCTCGGATGCGTCGATTTTGCTCGCGGATCAATTCATTTTGCCCGCGCATGTTGTCTGCTTGCTCGCGAAGTAGCTGCCCCTGTCTGTTGATGGTGTTGACCACTGCAGCCATCACCACACTTCCATTGGTGCTCCTTGTGGTACTTGTGGGACCACCAGCAGATCTTCTAGTTGCGGTGGGTGGTGCGGCGGCGGTGCATCAAGTGGAGTTAATTTTGCATGCGCGGCACTACCTTCCGGTGTGACGGATGTTTCAACGCCATCAGATTGGTTTTGATGATTTGGAGGATTGTTTTCTCCCACAAATTCGTAGTTTGCACCAGCCATTGGTCAATAAATGAGTTTTTTGTTATGGGTTTTGGTCTAATTCTGGGAAAAGACGTGGGAAACTTTAGTCCCCACAGACGGCGCCACTGATCTTTACCTTGATCAGAGTCGACCAGACGGTGGTGCACGGTGGTTTTTGGTTCCATTCAGTTCAATTGTGCCCGGAGGGGGGTTGTGTACCTACAGGCACTCCGACGCTCAAGTCAGTTGAGGAAGGAGTAGATTTTCAATATAGAATAATACGTACCTTTGTGAAGTTGTGAGGTGCTCTATATATAGCCCCAGCGCTGGGCCAAGGCCGTTGATGGCCAGTTAATGTCCATCAATGGCTGTCGGAAAACGGCTGAGGAGCCGTGATGAGCATTAAATGCTCATCATTCCGATGTCGGGCGTTACGAATCGCACGGGAGACGTACGCTGACCAACGGTCAAGTGAGTTTGGGCTTGTGCTTTGGGCCTTCCTCGACGGCCCAAAAGAGGATGTTTTTAGGCCCAGTCCAGAACAAGTTCATTTTGTAAAATTGAGTTAGTTTCAATATATATATATATATATATATAAAGTGAATAGTGCTAGCTATCATTTAAAAACTTATTTCATGCATTATCTTTATTCTACGTGTAACTTGATTTTTTTTTTCTTTCTAATATAGACTTGTCTATATATATATATATATATTTTGTGAAATCAATAGTTTGAAAAAAAATTAACTATGATAACTCACAGCATGCAATCACTCATTGGTGGTGGTGATGGTGGAGTAACTTCTTGTTCATTAATACCCTTGCTAGTTGTTACAATTGGAACTTCTTGTTGGGGAGCATTTTTTGTGGGATAACCCATAGGTGGTGGTGATGGTGGAGTAACTTGGTTGTTGTTCTGATCCACCACTGGATATGCAATCACTCATGCGGAAATGCACAACACTAGTTATACTAAATAAAATTCATTTAGCTACCAAAATATAATAGTTGATTAATATATAATTTAAATAATTAAAACTAAAAGCTTAATTACCAGGGTAACTCATTTTGTTATGATGAAGTTTCTCTCACTTTTTATTTTGAATTTTTTTAAATTAAAGTAAATGATGTGTGTGATTAAATCAATGATGAGCAATAATGAGCTAGTAGTATGTATATATGCTCCTTCGAAGCAGCTTTTGGTGACCAAAAACACATGTGAACTTCTTCGAAGAAGTTCGACTTAACTCATTGCAACTTAAATATTGCAGCTTGCAACTTAAATATAAAAAAACTTTGATGAGCAATAATGAATGCTGACCAAAAACACAAGTGAACTTCTTTGAAGCAAGCAAACTTAACTTATTATTGCAACTTGCAAGTAACTGTACGTAAGTAAGTATTTCGTGTAATTTATGAGTATTTTGGGGTGGGTAGCTCAATCGGTTAAGCTAATTGAGCTAAGGGTTAAAGAGCTGGAGATCCATGGTTCGAGTCATGGTAAGGAGAAAATTAACATAACATTGTAATACTAACGACGACTAACATTACTTATAAAAAAAATTATGAGTATTTTGCATCTGGAAAAACTTAAATGAATTGATTTAACGATGCTTTGCTAATTAATAAAATGATTTTTAAAATTTAAAAGGCAGATATTAACATATTTATCGTTATATATATATATATATATATATATATATATATATATATATATATATAAACATTTTATATTTTGATTTTTATTAAAATATAATACGGAGTACGTATAAAAAATACATGTGATTTTGTTACATGATGACTCCACGTCTGTCGCGGTGATTTTTTGATGTCGAGTTATTAATTAACTTCGAATCGCAATTTAATATTCCACCACCGATCTTTAATTTATTCGAGGGAAAGGGAAAAAGTTCGAAAAAAACCCTATTTTTTAGAGAACAAGGTTCGGGGGTTGGTTATACGAAGGGAAGGTATTAGCACCCTAAGTATCTATAGTACTCTATAGGAACCTTTTGTTTTTATTCTATCTATGCGCTTTATTTTATTTGCTTGTAAAAATGTATAAGTGTGAGAATTAAAGTGATGATTGAGAAAAGTTAAAGTGACGAAAAAGAAGGAAAAATGTTTTTGTCGATTTTATTGATTGGAGAGACGAGTCTCATGCCTACGTACCCGAGGGATCAAACCACCGTAGTTCGGGGTAAAAATTACGAGTAAATTTGTTTTGTTTGATTTTAAAGTTTTGAAAATGGTTTTAAAGACCAAAAGCCAAAAGTGGCAAAAATGTGAGTTTGATTGATGTTAATTTGTGAAGAAAGTCTATATGGTTAAATTGATTGAAGTTTGATTGTGAAATAAGACGCGGACACTTGGTTTAAAATCCAAGGTTTATTGAGAAAATGTTTTGAGTGATAAAAGTTACTTGGTTTAAAATCCAAGGTTTATGCATGATTAAAGATGTATGAATGAAGAAAATGCACTCGGTTTAAAATCCAAGGTTTTAGGCGAGAAAAAGAGACACTTGGGTTAAAATCCAAGGTTTTAGCGATAAAAGAAGTCATTGGTTTAAAGTCCAAGGCACTTGGTTTAAAATCCAAGTTTTGCGATAAAAAGACTCTTGGGTTAAAATCCAAGGTTTTCACGATAAAAAACGCCGTTGGTTTAAAGTCCAAGGCACTTGGTTTAAAATCCAAGTTTGCGGTAAAAAAGACTCTTGGTTTAAAATCCAAGGTTTTCGCGATAAAAAAAAACGTTTGGTTTAAAGTCCAAAGTTTTGAAAAATGTATGATGACAAAATATTTTGATGTTTTTTGATGTTTGAAAATGAATTGTTTTGACTTTTTTTTGAAGAGATGTTGATCTCGTTTTTGAGAATAAAATGACTAATTATTTAAAATGGAATGTTGGGTTCCAATATAAAGAGGTAGCGCGCGAAAAATGATACAAATGTCGCAATAAGCTAATTAAGCGCGAAGACAATCCGTAATGATATTTTGATCAAAACGGTGTCTTTTCCCTCGGAATTAATATGCTAACGTTTTTTGCGGAAAGCGATAAATAAATATGCATGAGATGCAATTTTTCATTTATAGTGTACATTTGTTCCTAATTACATTCTAAGGTATTTGCAAGAAAATATAAATATGAGATGAATGCAAGAGTATGCTATGCAATTTTTATTTACATTAAATCCTAAAAATACAATCTAATGTCTTTGCAATAAAATAAACATGGAATGAATGCAAGATACATATGCAATGCAAATTTTATTTATAATTACAAATTTCCTAATCACATTCTAATTTCCTTGCAAATAAATAAATAAGTAAAAGTTTAAACATAACCACAAGATATAATAATATTACAATGCACAAATAGACAACAAATAAATATAATAATATGGTACATAAAATAAATAAACAAATAAATGGCATAATTTAAATGTTAAGATGAATTTGATTTTAATAGCTTATTTTGTTCAAAATGACTTAAAAAAAAGAGTTATAAACAGAAGTGCAAATAGCAGGAATAGGGGTGCAAAAACAAACAGAAATAAAATAGGCCCAGTCCAAAGGCCTTTCTGCCAAACAAAAAACCAAAACGCAGGACCAATCATGGCCGTCTGATGGATCAGACGGCCCTGATCTAAAATTGAAAGGATAAGATCTAGGCTAAGTGATCAAAATCAGAAGGTTATAGGCGCGGGTGTATGGTGTGCCGCAATGGACATGCGCACACTGGATCGGGTTGGGGTATAAATACCCCAAAACCCTAAAAAAAATCACAAACACCATCTCTTTCTCTCTCTCCCCGCCGCTGGTTCAATCTTCTTCATCTCTTCCTCACGTTTTTTTTAAACCTCCATTTTCTCAAAAAAAACTCAAACCATTACAACTACAAACAAATAGATCATAAAACCCACATCTCAAAAACCAAACGAAGCAAAATTACAGTCCGGTATCAAGCAAAACAGAATGGAAAAAAAGAAACGAAAATCAACCTTTGGTTTCTTCAAAAACGGATTCGATGTCTTCTCTATCTCTTCCTCTTGTTTCGGTTTTTCTGATTTGTTTCTTCTTCTCTCTTTTTTTTTTATTTCTGTTTGGATTCAAATGATTGTGATTTGTGTGTGATTTGGGTTTGGATGGCTTGATGGGTTCGGATTGGATCTGGGTTGATGATGGTGATATTTGGTTTGATCTGTGGGTTTTCTTTGTGATTTTGGATTCGGTTTTGAATGAGGATTTTGTGGTTTTGGATGAAGATTATGATGATGGAAGTTTTCGGTTTCGTGTTTATGGTTATGCGATGATGATGGTTTTGTGTTCTGTTGTGATGATTTGATGAGGATGATGATGAACGATGAAGTTTTTGGTTCTGGTTTATGGGTTTTTTATTTGATTTGGTGATGGATTTGTGATTTTCGTTTCTGGGAAAGAAAGAAGGATGATGAATGATGGTGATTCTGTTTTTGATTTTGATTATTTGATTTTCTTTTTGTTCTGTTTTTGTGATTTTTTGTTTTTGATCTGGATTTGATTTTGGAAAGGAAGCAGAAAGTGTTTTCTACGGCTGGTGATTCTTTCTCTGACCTAGGGCACTGTGCATTAAATGCACTATTTATATGGTGTCAGGAATTAGGGTTCTGCAGATGAAAATATTTCCCCATTTGGACAAAAATGCCCTTTTGGGCTTGGACTAGGACAAAAATCAGATATTTGGACTCTTTGAAAAAAACTGATAAAAAAAACATCAATGACATAAAAAACGAAAATTGCAATTAAAATTAAAAATATACACATATAAAAAAAAGCAATTTAAATAAATAATAAATAAAAGAATAAAAAGAAATAAAGACAATAATAATAAAAAGAAAATATAAACGAAACCAAATAAATGAGGTATTTTAAAATACCTCTCTGCCGAAATTTCGTCAGAAACGGACAAAGAAATTCCGTCTTAAAAAGACGCATAAAAGCAATCGGTCAAAAAATGGGGTATGACAGATGCCCCTATTTAAGTTTCTTCCATCGGAGATAAAAAGAAAAAGATGATTTTTGATGATGTTTTTTTGTTTTAGTTCGACGATGGAAGAGACTTAAATACAGAGTACACCATTTTTTGACCGGAATAAACTATAAAATGCTATGATATAATGTTATGAATGTTATGCTTATGAATGTTATGTTGACAAGTGTTATATTTACAAAGTGTTTGAATGTAATGAAGATTATTTGACAGAGGTAATGAAGACAGAAAGCGATAAATTCTTGTATGCGGACAGAAAGCAGTAAAGTCCTGTGTGAGGACATAAGCAGATAAAGTCCTGTGTGCGGACAGAAGTAAAGACTGAAAGCGATAAAGTCCTGTGTGCGGACATAAGCAGATAAAGTCCTGTGTGCGGACATAAGCAGATAAAGTCCTGTGTACGGACAGAAGTAAAGACTGAAAGCAGTAAAGTCCTGTGTGCGGACAGAAGTAAAGACATAAAGCAGTAAAGTCCTGTATGCGGACATAAGCAGATAAAGTCCTGTGTGTGGACAGAAGCAGATAAAGTCTTGTGTACGGACAGAAGTAAAGACTGAAAGCAGTAAAGTCCTGTGTGCGGACATAAGCAGATAAAGTCCTGTGTACGGACAGAAGCAGATAAAGTCATGTGTACGGACAGAAGTAAAGACGGGAAGCAGTAAAGTCCTGTGTGGGGCATAAGCAGATAAAGTCCTGTTTACGGACAAAAGTAAAGACAGTGTCCACCAACATTGTGGGATGGTGAGGACAAGTAAAGGCAGTGTCTACCAACATTGTGAGATGGTAAGGACAAGTAAAGGCGGTGTCTACCAACATTGTGGGATGGTAAGGACACAACGAGGAAATAAATTGTCTGCTGACATTGTGGGAGAGCGAGACATGACAAGAATATGTATTTGTCTGGACCAGACACACTGGAGATGACTTCTTTTGGGGAAATTAACTGTAAGCTTGCAGTTGATTGTTTGCAAAACCTGACACTTAACATATGTTTGATGGAGACATCTCTGGACCGGACTCACTGGGGATGACTCTTTTTTTGTGAAATATGTGTGATGGAGACATCTCTGGACCAGATACACTAGGGATAACTCTTTTTGTGATGTATTGAAGCAAGACACACGATGGTCAATGCAGTATGTATGAATGATTTTGTTCGCATGTTGTATGTAAATATGAATGTATGTACACATATGTGAATGATTGTTATGTATGTATGTATGTATGTATGTATGTATGTATGTATGTATGTAAGTACGAATGTGTGATTGATTGTATGTATGTATATATGTATATGTACGTATGTATGATTGTATGTATGTATGATTGTATTTGTATGAATGTATATATGATTGTATGTAAGTATGAATGTATGTTATGAAGCTTGTATTTGTATGATTGAATGATATTTGTACATGACTGGATGAGACAAAAGGTTTGATCAGGTAAGATTAGCATTGGGCCGACGTATCCGTACAACCACTCAAAAATTCTCCACTGGGGATAACACCCTCACAGGTGAAATAAATCAGATTCTCGAGGTAAAAACCCGGTATGGTGTGTCAATCCATGATAAGAAACATTGCTCTTTGGGATAAAGCCCGTTGGTCAGAGATCTGGCAGAAGTCGCCATTTTGTACACTGAAACCGAATATTTCCTCATGATCTTGTTTCAACAGTCATTCTTTTTGCCTTTTCTCCCTTTTTTGAAATCCCTAAATTTTGCCTGAATCGCCCTTCCGGGTTTTCAATCCACCGGGAATATATATCTTTTTTTTGTTTTGTCCCTAATTTTTGCCTGGATCGCCCTTTCGGGTTTTCAATCCACCGGGACGCTCATTTTTGCCTAAGCTGCCCTTTCAGGTTTTCGACTTAGCGAGCTGTTCTTTTTTGCTATATTTTTTTTTTTGTTAGAGAGAAACAAGACTGATATGCTGATGTGCAAACTTCTCCAAGAGATGCCATTTGCTGGTGATATGCAAACTTCCCAAAGAGATGCCATTTGCTGATGATACGCAAACTTCTCAAAGAGATGCCATTTGCTGATGATATGCAAACTTCTCAAAGAGATGTCATTTGCTGATGAATGAGCCTTCCAAACGGGTCTCGACTTTTTGTTTCACTGGGGAAAAGAAAATCTTACAAGTTTCTTAATGATAACCACTTGCAGGAGATTACCAGAGGACAGTCAAGTTCAGTATTCAATTGAGGAATGTTGATTCACATGCTCAGCATATTATAGTAGCACACATGTCCATAAGAACCCAAAACATCAACTCGATGATTATTGGCTCAAGGAGGAATAAACATAACAACTATCTTGGCAGATCTGGATTGCCCTTGGAAACCACTTCAGGTGTCCCAAGTGAGTGAAACATTGACTTTGAATCTTTGAAGTGTATGCCACTGTATGTAAAGACTTGCCCCTTGATTTGCAGGTTCCTGATGTAATTTGCCCCAAGTTAGGAGCGTTTGAATTGATTCGTCCTTGATTAGACCATTTGATTGAATTTCTTTGATGCCAAATATAAATTTGTAAACAAAATTGTTTCTTTGGAAAAATGTTTCTGATGTAATGTACATGCAAGTTTTGGAATCGCAAAACTTTATATAAAACACATGTGGTGTGTGTAAAAGATAGTTACTCAACAAACAGGTGGAGTCAGTTTTAACAATAATTTTGCTGATTATGCTTCCAAAGTAAACCTAGCTTCAATTAGGTCTTTTGAGGGTTATAACGTGGCTTGGTTCATGGTTTTGAAAAAAAAGATTATTAGGCTCAAAATTCTGTTTTAACCCACCCACTCTTCTTTGATGTCCTTCATTCCTACATTCAATTAATTCATCAGACATGCTTTGGTTGACAAGAGGATTTCTTTTGATAATGATGTTTGAGGTTGACACTTTGGTCGAAGCTTTGATGAGATTCTTAAAGTGACAGTCACCTTTTCATTCACGAACTTGTTTTCATCATTTGTGCTCTTAATCCCTAATTTTTGCATGGACCAATTCTTTTGGATTTTGCGGTCCATCGGGATGCCCTAAATTTTGCCTAAGTCTTTTTACCTAGCGGGCTTTTTGTTGTTGTTTTGTGTTTTTTTTTGTTGTAAGACAATTGTGACTGCCACATGCTATTGTGAGTTTTTTCTACTCATGACTTCTTGTATCTCAACAGGTTTATCCTCTTGTATTGGGATGTGTCATTGAATTAATTGAAAGACTACCCTGCCCCGGGTTAAGATTAAGGGTTTTTTTTTTTTATATATAGAAAGAACACCAACTTCTGGCTCAAAGGGGTTGACTACGGATTATCTCCTTATTTCTCCGGTGTTTGGGAAGTGAAACAATGCCTTACATCATCAACCGGGTCCTTACTAATGAAAGCATATATCAGCACATATCAGCAATTTTAAACATTTAGTTTACATCATCCTCCCCTCAAGTTTGAAAAGTGAAATAGAAAAAAAAACATCACCGTTTATGATGGCACAAGAAAAGAGTGAATACGAATGGATGGATTCCAAAATATGCATACTCATTGTTTAGAAATATTAATTTAAAAGATACAACTTTAAAATGCAAATAAATGCTTGGCAAGAAAGAAATTGCAATTTGATCATAAAAGGCCTAGTGATCCTAGGGACAACCTTCTTGATAATCCTGAAAATGACGGAGGACACATGATTAAGCAGAGGATGAACTTTGGACGTTCGAGCTTGGATCATTAAAAGATAACATGTTGGTATGGATCACATTCCGAACCTCCTTCTTAAGGGCATAATAATGTTCAACATCATGACTGGGTGCCCCTTGGTGGAAAGCACATGTAAGATCAGTTTGCATGGATGACACCTGTTCACAGAGCATCTGATTCTCTCCTTCGAGATTTTCCATTTTCCTCTTCAAATTAGATCGAGTATTGTAGATATGAGTTGCTTTGTACTGAATACGCCGAGCCACATGACTTGGACAGAGAGGAAAGAAAGGACATGAGACTTGATTTTTTTATGAATGTAGTATGATGCATGATATATGTTATGCTAAAATATGCAATGTTTTTTTTTTCGGAGGACTTATCCCAAATTGGTTGTAAACATTTAGATATGGATATAGTAAGGAAAAAAGAGAAAAATTTATTATGTGTCATTTGAAATGAAGGTTCTCTATAATGTTTACAAAAAATTTGTTTAAGTTCTTCGATATCGGATGAGGAAAAAGAATTTATGAATGAGTGCATGCATGCATGATGCGGAAAACATGGTGGGGTTAAAGTATAATGTTGGAGTCAAAGGTGAAACCCTCCCATATGGTATGTACTAGGGTTTATTTGTACCTGCATTACGGGTTCTACAAAGTTCTCAAAGTCCTCGACCTCCGTAAAACAAAACCCAAAACCGAAATCAATTTCATCCAAAATCATCTTTGTTCATCATCAAATCATCCCTAACCGAACCAAATCGAAATCAAATCAAACCGAATCCCCATCCTTCTTCAATCAAAACCCAGAAATCAAAACAAAAAAACGAAGAGGAGAAGAACAGAAGAGAAGAAGAATAATCAGATCCAAAACACTAAGGGTTTGTTTTTCGTTATGTTTTGAAAGTTATTTAAGAAAAGAAAGAGATAGATCGAGAGAATCAGAGAGATCGAGAGTGAGATCTCTGTTCGTTTGTTAGAAACGCAAAAAACGGAGAGTGGATTTGAGAGAATCACGGCGGCGAGTTTCATAGAGAAGAAAGGAAATCTGTTTTAGTTTTAGGGTTTTTTGTATTTATACTATGTTTGGATGCACCTGCGCGCCTATGTCCCTCTGATCCTGATCAAACATCTTAGATTCATTTTCTTCTTGATTAAATCAGAGCCATCTGATCAATCAGACGGCTCTGATGCTGTTTGACTTATTTTCTTCACACACCCCCCTCTGGGCCACGCCCCCCAACTGGGCTTGGGCCCAGAGTTGCTTTTTGCACCCCCTCTCTGTTTTAATTGATATTTGCACCCCGTTTTGTTTTTTTATTTTATTTTTGCCTATGATAAAAGTGCTTATGGAATGTGCTTCAATAAGCTATTAAATCCAAAATAAGCACTAATTTGAGGCCTCTTTGTTTTATTATTAATTGCTCTAATTTATGTTTATCTATTTTGCTTAATTCTTTATTGTTGCTCGCTAATCATTTAATTCATTGCCTTATTAATTAATTATTTATTTTATTGCAAGGACATTAGATTGTATTTTTAGGATTCGATGTAAATTTAAATGAAAATTGCATAGCATACTCTTGCATTCATCTCATATTTATTTTTTCTTGCAAATACCTTAGAATGTAATTAGGAATAAATGTACACTATAAATGAAAAAATTGCATCTCATGCATATTTATTTATCGCTTTCCACAAAAAACGTTAGCATATTAATTCCGAGGGAAAAGACGCCGTTTTGATCAAAATATCATTACCGATTGTCTTCGCGCTTAATTTGCTTATTGCGACATTAGTTTTATTTATTCGCACTACCTTTTAATTTGGAACCCAACATTCCAATTGAAATAATTAGTCATTTTATCAAAAAAATGAGGTCAACACCTCTTCAAAAAATATTAGTCACTTTATTCTCAAAAATGAGGTCAAAACCTCTTTCAAAAAAATATCAACACAATTTCTTTTCAACATCATCGAGCATCAAAATATTTTTGTCATCATACATTTTTCAAAACTTTGGACTTGATAGTGATAGGATAGGATATAAGACAGGATAATGATAGTGATAGGATAGGATATAAGACAGGATAATGATAGTGATAGTGATAGGATAGGATATAAGACAGGATAATGATAGGATAGGATATCAACAGAATAACTGTTATCCTCAGTTATCATATCCCGTGTTTGGTGCGCACATGATAACAAAGATGATAACTATTATATCTTGTTCTTAATACATATTTGCTCATAATAATATGATAAGATATATAACAATTTAAATGATAAAGTTACTCTTGTAAAACAATTGTTATTTTTTTTAAATTATTTTGTAATACTTTGAATTTTATAAATAAAAAATATAAATAAGTAATCAAATAACTTTACAATTTCAAATAAAAATCATGAGAAAATAATCAAGTTTAATTTTTTATATGAACCATAAATAACTCAATAATATATACATGTTACATAAGTCAAATAAATATATGATATATCTCATACGTAAATAATAAAACTACTATTGCAAAAGAATTATATTTAATTTTTTATAAAATTTAAATTTGTCCCTATTTTTCAATTTTTAAATAATTATTTTACTTTGAAATATTGTAATTTTAGTAAAATTTTGATTTTTTTTTAGAATATTTTAATTACAAAATTACCCCTGTGAGAAAATCACAATATATTTTAAAATTAATTATTTTATTATTTATATTTTATTGATTTTATTTTATTTATTTTAAAAAATATTTTATAGAATAAATCAGTATTTTCTTTTCTTCTTCTTATCCTATCCTGCCGGTAACCCAGCTCAAATTCAGGATAAGAATTATAACTACAGAGACAGGATATGATAAGCTTCAGGATTAACTTATCTTATCCTGTTCTGTTACCAAACACTGGATTGCGACAGGATATGATACAGTTATCCTATCCTGTCACTTATCATGTGCACCAAACGGGCCCTAAACCAAACGTTTCTTTTTACCGCGAAAACCTTGGATTTTAACCCAAGAGTCTTTTTACCGCAAACTTGGATTTTAAACCAAGTGCCTTGGACTTTAAACCAACGGTGTCTTTTATCGTGAAAACCTTGGATTTTAACCCAAGAGTCTTTTTTTATCACCAAACTTGGATTTTAAACCAAGTGCCTTGGACTTTACACCAATGGCTTCTTTTATCGCTAAAACCTTGGATTTTAACCCAAGTGTCCCTTTTTCTCGCCTAAAAACCTTGGATTTTAAACCAAGTGCATTTTCTTCATTCATACATCTTTATCATGCAAAAACCTTGGATTTTAAAACAAGTGTCTTTTATCACTCAAAGCTTTTCTCAATAAACCTTGGATTTTAAACCAAGTGTCCGCGTCTTATTTTCATAAATCAAACTTCAATCAATTTAACCATATAGACTTTCTTCACAAACTAACATCAATCAAACTCACATTTTGCCACTTTTGGGCTTTTTGGTCTTTAAAACCATTTTCAAAACTTTAAAATCAAACAAACAAATTTACTCGGCTTTTTACCCCGAACTACGGTGGTTTGATCCCTCGGGTACGTAGGCATGAGACTTGTCTCTCCAATCAATAAAATCAACAAAAAACATTTTTCTTCTTTTTCATCACTTTAAGCATTTTTATCATCACTTTAATTCCTACACTTATACATTTTTACAAGCAATTAAAATAAAGCGCAAAGTTAGAAATAAAAACAAGAGGTTCTTATAGAGTACTATAGATGCTTAGGGTGCTAATACCTTCCCTTCATATAACCAACCCCCGAACCTTGTTCTCTAAAAATAGGGTTTTTTTCGAACTTTATCCCTTTCCCTCGGATAAATTAAAGATCGGCGGTGGCATATTAAATTGTGATTCGAAGTTAATTAATAACTCGATATCCAAAAATCACCGCGACAACGTCATTACTATATTTCTACCTAGTCCAAGACCTATTTACGAGATTTTAATACGTTTTTATTATGTTTTTGCACAACAATAAGTGGAAGTTATGTCAAGTACAAGACTGGTGAAAGCACAAAAAAAGAAGAAAATTTGTATGTTGATGATCTCATATACACTGGCAATAATGAGAGCATGATTGAAGATTTTAAAAGATCCATGGGAGATAGATTTGCCATGACTGACCTTGGTAAAATGAAGTACTTTCTAGGCAATGAAGTAAATCAGTGTGATCAAGGAATTTTCATCTGTCAACAGAAATATGCCACAGAGATACTAACAACATTTGGTATGGAGGATTGTAACAAGATGTGTATCCCAATTGTACCTGGAAGTAAGCTTGTAAAAGATGAGAAGGGAAAAGTTGCAAATGCTACTGTGTACAAGAAGATCATTGGATGCTTAATGTATCTTCTAGCTACTAGATCAGACATGACTTTCTCTGTATGCTTGGCTGCAAGATACATGGAAAGGCCCACTGAAATGCACATGACTACTGTTAAACGCATTTTGAGATATCTGAAGGGTACCTTGAGCTTTGGCATGTTGTATAGAAGGAATTCTGGTGATGAGTTAGTAATGCAGGGATGGACTGATTCAGACTATGCTGGTGACTATGATGACAAAAATATGATGACAGAAAAAGTACCTATGGCTATGTGTTCACAATGGGAGCTAGTGTTGTGTGTTGGTCACTGTCGCGGTGATTTTCGGACGCCAAGCTATTGGTTAGCTTTGGTTCTCAAAAATTATGATTCACCACCGAACTTTAATTTATCCAAGGGAAGGGGAAAAAGATCGAATAAACCCATAATAAATTTTTAGAGATTTAAGGTTCGGGGGTTAGTTATACAAAGGGAAGGTATTAGCATCCTATGTATCCGTAGTACTCTACGGGAACCTCTTGTAAAATATGTATTTTTTTGTGCTAAAATGTTTTGCTTGTAAAATTTGCTTATAAATGATTGGGTAACGATGAGGGAATTTTTTATTAATTTTGGGATATTCAAAAGAAAAGAGAAAAAAAGTTTTATTAATTTTGAATTGGGAAGACGCAAGGTCTTTTGCACTACGTACCCGCGAGGGATCAAAATCTCGTAGTTCGGGGTAAAATTTGTAAAAATGGTTTGTTTGATTGATTTTTAGGAGGAAAGACGAGTCGTCGTCTTAAGTTTAAACTCCTTTTTAATCCGCCACGAACATACTGAAAAGTTTATATCTTTTCCTGCCATATGTCGTGGGGAGATGAATTTCAACTAGAGATGACTCACGTCTAAACTCTCTTGAGATAAAAAAAGTTTGAAATTGAAAAGCCAAGTGGCAAAAGATTTGAATTGTTTTTGTATTTTTTAGTCTTTGTGAAAATATTTAAATATGCTTAAGTGTATTAGAGCATTTATTGGAAAAAATTTGAAAAAAAGGTTTCTCGACGAAAGTCAAAATTTATTATAAAAGATTTCTTTTTTTTGAAAATATTTGAATGTTTTTTGCTTTTATTATTTTAAGAAAAAAAAGGTATTTTTAGAACGTCGGTTATTCGGACCGCAAGCCATCCGGCAGGAAATCCAAAGTCACCGGAGAGTGAAAAGTCATCCGTCAAACCACTCCTTTTTTCATTCTTTTTATATTTAACAATGATTTTTTTTATTTCAAGGTCAAAAATAGTGAACAAGCAAAAATGCGCAAAAATAAACATCGTAACACGGGGTTAACAAACATTTCCCTTCTACCTTTGGACTCGAACAAATAAAACATACAATAATATTCTTTTTGCATTTTTGATATTTAAGCAGTAGTAAACGAGACAAATAACATAGCATATTTTTTGACATTTTTGATATTTAAACATAGCATATAGCACATAAATAATGTACAAAAATAAATAAATTGGATGACATTTGAATATAATAGAACACATAAATAAAATAATAAAAGTAAATAAAAATAAATAAATAAACAAAGCTGGGGGGTGTTAATAGCAAAACAGGGGGGTGGGGATAACAAAACCTGAGTAGACCCAGCCCACAAGGCCCAAGGGTTCTGCGTTTTCTGTCCAAAAAAGGGGGACAAGATCTGGGCCGTCTGATTAATCAGACGTCCCAGATTTGATTAAGAAGAAAATGTGATTGAGAGTTTTGGGATGTTTGATCAGATCAGATGGTTCTAGGCGCGCAGGTGCACGATAAGCCTGTGCACCTGCGCGCACAGGATCCAAACAGGGTATGAAAGTCAAAAACCCTAAAAAATTTCATTTCCATTTTCTTCTTTCTCTTTCTCGGCCGCAGCTCCTTCTTTCTCACCCTCTCTGTTTTTTTTTTCTCTCGATCTCTCTCAACCGCCGCCGGCGATTCTCAAACTCTCAATCTCACCGGTTTTCTTTCATTTTTCTTTCTCGGCCGTAGCTTCTTCTTTCTCACCCTCTCTGTTTCGGTTCTCAAACTCTCGATTTCAATCTCTCTTTCTCGATTTAAACTCCTTGATCTGTTCTAAATAAAAACCTTCGAAAAAAATGAATGGAAAAAGAAGAAAAACCTTGGCGATTCTGGGTTGATGAGGATTTGGTGATGTTGTGATTCGGATTTTTGAAACGGTTTTGGTTTTGAGCTTTGATCTGGGTTTCGGTTTGGAAGAGAAAGGTTGGTGGTGAAGATGAACAGATGAGTGATTCTGTGATAGTGATGATTTTTCTGATTTTTGATTATTTGATTTTGATTATTTGATTTTGATTATTTGATTTTTGATCTGAAAAATGGAAAGGAATGTGATGTTTGGTGTTTGCGGCTGATGCCTTCCTCATGAATCCCTTTGTCTGAGTTTTTTGTTCTGTTTTATAGCCCAGCAAATTCTAGGGTTTGGATGATTGAGGAAAAGGGCAGAGATTACTCTGCTTAGTTGAAATGGGATCTTCCTTTTTGGGGAAGAAGACACACTTTGCACTGCTGGACCCAAGAACTCAAAACGTGATCCTTCTTTTTTTGATTTTTAATTAATTTTAAAAAAACAGAAAAATGAATAAAGACTAAATCAAAACAAATAAAATAAATAATAATAATAAAATCTGAATAACAAAATAAAATAAGCAAAATAATAATAATAATAATAATATAAATATACAAATAATAAATGACCACAAAATGAGGTATTTTAAAATACCTCTCTGTCGAAATTTCGTTTGAAAAAGCGAAGTAAATCCCAGACGAAAATGCATGACATATGGACATGAGGTGGGATCTTAGGTCAAAAATTGGGGTATGACAGATGCCCCTATTTAAGTTTCTTCACCCGGAGAGATGAAGATTGAAATCTTTATCTTGACGAGATTGAAGAGACTTAAATACAGAATACACAATTTTGGACCTAAGATGCCGAAAATGCTTATGATGCAAATGTAAATGCAAATATAAGACTTTGAATCCTTTGAGAAAGTGGAATCACAAGAGACAAGCTTTTATTACCGGGGAACAGAGACATTTACAGGTGAGCAACAAAAAGTGACCCGACTGAGGGAGGAAAAACAATGATAGGGAGAGGAAAATGATCCGACTCCACTTGTGAAACAATGTATTTTTACAGGGGATAAGTTGCCTACTATCATGTGGATATTCTAACAAAGGTAAATGGAAAAAGATGAGACACTGTCTACTACCATATGGATAGCTTATAAACGACAAGTGACAAATATTGCTAACTAACATATGGATAGTCTAGCAGAAACAAAATGACAAAAATTGTCTACCAACATATGGATGGATTCGACATGTATATTACCTACTACCATATGGATAGCTTATAAAAGGTAATAACAGAAAGAGACACTGTCTACCAACATATGGATGGCTTATAAAAGACGAGTGACAAACATTGCTAACTAACATATGGATAGTCTAGCAGAAATTAATGACAAAAAATTGTCTACCAACATATGGATGGTTTTGATGTGTATATTACCTACTACCATATGGATAGCTTATAAAAGGTAATAACAAAAAGAGACATTGTCTACCAACATATGGATGACTTATAAAAGACGAGTGACAAACATTGCTAACTAACATATGGATAGTCTAGCAGAAATAAATGACAAAAAATTGTCTACCAACATATGGATGGTTTTGATGTGTATATTACCTACTACCATATGGATAGCTTATAAAAGGTAATAACAAAAAGAGACATTGTCTACCAACATATGGATGGCTTATAAAAGACGAGTGACAAACATTGCTAACTAACATATGGATAGTCCAGCAGAAATAAATGACAAAAAATTGTCTACCAACATATGGATGGTTTTGATATGTATATTACCTACTACCATATGGATAGCTTATAAAAGGTAATAACAAAAAGAGACACCGTCTACCAACATATGGATGGCTTATAAAAGACGAGTGACAAACAATGCTAACTAACATATGGATAGTCTAGCAGAAATAGATGACAAAGATTGTCTACCAACATATGGATGGTTTTGATATGTATATTACCTACTACCGTATGGATAGCTTATAAAAGGTAATAACAAAAAAGAGACACCGTCTACCAACATATGGATGGCTTATAAAAGACGAGTGACAAACATTGCTAACTAACATATGGATAGTCTAGCAGAAATAAATGATAAAAATTGTCTACCAACATATGGATGGTATTGATATGTATATTACCTACTACCATATGGATAGCTTATAAAAGGTAATAACAAAAAAGGAGAGACTTCCACAAAGGGAACATATAACTCCGCCAGGAACTCCAAAGGAGATATAGGAAGGTTAGATTGAAAATACAGATTTCTCATAACGAGAAGACATCTGAAAAGTTCTTGATTAACATCTCTTGACCAGATATACTGGGAATGACATCACACAGGGAAGTTGAGGATATATGTGTTGGTACACAAGCTACTCAAAATGAAGAGATTGTCGCTTGCTGATTGAAATTAGAACTCGATCCAGGAAAAAACTGGAGAGAAATAGTCAAAAAGACTCTATACCCAATGAGAAATGAGCTCGACTGGGGATCTTCCTATCCGCGTATTCGGAAAGGGATACAACTGAAGCAACTCGGAATATGTTTGATGGAGACATCTCTAGATTAGACTCAATGGGGATGACTCTTTTTGTGATGTATGAGTGATGGAGACATCTCTGGACCAGACTCACTGGGGATGACTCTTTTTGTATGAATGATAGAGACATCTCTGGACCAGACTCACTGGGGATGACTCTTTTTGTATGAATGAAACAAGACACATGATGGTCAATGCAGTATGTATGAATGATTTTGTCTGCATGTTGCACATGGATAAGAACATATGTATGGACATGTGAATGACTGTATGTATGTATGTATATGTGGATGATTATATGTATGTATGTATGTGTGTATGTACGTATGTATGTATGTAAGCATGTATATATCTATATATGTTTGTATGTATGTATGAATGTGTGAAGGGTTTTATGTATATGTGTATGTATGTATGTATGTATGACATTTGTACCTGACTGGATGAGATAAAATCTTGATCATGTAAGATGAGTATTGGGGCGACGTATCCGTACAACCACTCAATAGTTCTCCACTGGGGTCATCACCCTTATAGGTGAAATAAATCAGATCCTCGGGGTAAAATCCCGGTATAGCATGTCAATCCATGGTAAGAATGATTGCTTCTTGGAGTAAAGTCTGTTGATCGGAGGTTCGACAGAAGTCGCCATTTGTGAACCGAAACCGAATTTTTTTTCATGGTCTTATTTCGACAGTCATGCTTTTGCTTGCCCTCATTTTTTTGTACCTCCCTAATTTTTGCCTGGATCCCCCTTTCGGGTTTTTCAATCCACCGGGAATATATATCTCTTTTTTTTTTTTTGTGTGCCCCTAATTTTTGCCTGGACTGCTTTTCAGGTTTTCAGCCCGCTGGGACGCTCATTTTTGCCCAAGCCGCCCTTTCGGGTTTTCAACTTAGCGAGCTGATCTTTTTCTTCTTCTTTTTTTTTGATAGAAAGAGACAAGATTGATATGCTGATATGCAAACTTCTCAAAGAGATGTCATTTGCTCTTGAATAAGCTTCCCAAAACGGGTCTGGGCTTCTTCTTTCACTGGGGAAAGGAGAAAACATACAAGCCTCTTAAAGATAACCACTTGCTGGAGATAAAATTGATAATTTTTGCTGGAAAGATTTGAAGACGGACCAATATTGGTGATTCCGCTGGGGAGGAAAAATTATGTTGTGGAGTGTCGAGTTTGCAAAATAAATGCAATCTCCTGAACCACCTTCCAAACAGTAACTGCTGGGGATCAAAATTCAATCCAGGAACAATCTGGAGAGAAACGGTCAATCAAGACTTTGGTGAGGGAATATCTCAACTAAAGGGTTGTTCTATCCAAGTATGAACTGGAGTAGAACGCTGAATAAAATGCTTCCATAAGGAACAAGCTTAATGGAGATTCAAAAAATAGTGTGATTTTCTGCTTAAAGGGTAAACTCTAATCGAGAGAAGTACATACACCTTATGAAGAGAAGGGACAAATATCAAAAATGCAAAAATGAGCAACAAATATAAATTCGGCTATGCGTGATGAATGCATGAATGTTATGATGTATATTGTATATGCTGACAAAACAGGCAAAACAGATAGACAGACAGAATGGAGATGACCAAACAACACCAATACAACCGGATACTCAGCCAATCAAGATGGAAACATCACTGGAGAGAGAACAAAACCACTGATAGGGTAGTCCTTTCTTCAATGCTCAAATCTCACTGGGGAGGAAAAATACTTCTTCGGGAGGAGACTCCAAAATTCAATCCTCTAATATCACCATCCGTTGAAAGGGAATCAATGTGAATTCCTCTTTGATGCTTAACTGGGGAACATTCAAGTTCAGGTTTTAGTTGGGGAATGTTGAATCACATACCCAACATATTATAACAATACTCCCAAAAGATCAACTTTGTCGGAGGATGATTCTTGGCTTAAGGAGGAAGAAATTATTTTGACAGATCTGGACTGCCCCTGGAAGCCATTTTGGGTGCCCCAAGTTTACTGTGTTGATCAAGGTAACCTTCGATTCACAACTTGCCCCAGATCGTATGACCTTTGAGATAAACCGTTTGATCAACGGATTCATAGAGATTTTTCGAATCTCGAGGTGACCGTCCCAGATTGGCGATACTTGACATAATCTTTTCTCAACCAATCTTCTAGGCAACATGCCCCTAGCTGATAGTCAATTGTAAGTTTTCTTGATGTCAAGCAAATGTTTTACAAGCAGAAAAAAGTTTATTCTGAAAAATGAGAATTCTAGTTCAATAGTTATGTGAATCTTGAAGTTTTTTTTTAATATATTTTTTTTTAAAAGGATGTCGCAAAACCTTATGACCGAATCACTGGTTAGAATATGACATTTATTTTTTGAAAGACAAATATAATAAAGCATATGATACCATCGTAGATTTTGGGCAAAAATTATGGGAGTCGGAAACGCTTTAAAGTATGCTATCAAAATAAACCCTGCTTCAATTAGGACTTTTGAGGGTTGTAACGTGGCCTGGTTCACGGTTTTCAGAAAAAGATTTTAAAGCTCAAAAATTATTTGTGCCTACCCATTCTTCGTGGTGTTCTCCAATCCTATGTTCGGTTTATTCAACCTAAGTTTTCATTTCTCAAAAAGGGATTTTGATGATTAAGGAGCCAGCGAGGTTTTTGGAGTAGTACACTCACCTCTTTGTGGTTGTAGTCACACAAATTTGTCCCTTTTTTATATTGAGGACCTTGGCTTTGGTAGTCCTTTCGTATTTTATTTTCCCTAACTTTTGCCTGGACTCCTTCTTTTGAATTGGTAGTCCAACGGGATGCCCTAATTTTTGGCTAAGCCAGTTGTTTTCAAGTTTGGTCTTAGCGGACTTTTCTTTTTTGGACAAATCATGTGACATTTGACTTTGTCTTGATCTATTGAGAGGTGATGACTGTCTTGTTCTTTGGTGGATGAGGGATAACCATTGTGGTTGATCCTTATAAACACATGTCTTTTTGAAATTTGAACACTCGGTCAAATCAACTGAAGACTACCCTGCCCCAGGTTAAATGTAAGGTTTTTTTTTTTTTTACATTGAAAAGAAACTCCTACTTCAAGGCTCAAAAGGGTTAACAAGGGATTATCTTCCTTATATCTCCGGTGTTTGGGATTTGAAACAATGCCTGTACATCATCAACAAAGTTTTATTCAAAAGTACACAATCAAAAAAATTTTGCGTTTTTTTCGTCATCCTCCCTCCAATTTCCGCATAAGCAAGAAGATTGGTAGAATTTGGTATCATAATGCAAAAAAATAATTTAATTGAAAACAAAAAATGAGTGCAACGAATGAATTTCTTCAAGACTAACATACTTATTGTGTTGAGATAAACATTCAAGAAAATAAACAAGTTCTTATATACAAATAATGCATTAACCAAGAAAAATACAAATGACAAAAGCAGTACAATGCCAAAATTTGGGAAGAATTTTCCATCTAGACTTGAGCATTTGCAGCGATCTATTTCAAATTGGCTTTCCCAGAAATTACAAACGTGGTTACTCGGGACTTGAGATCGTACGTTCATTTGAACAACCCTCAATCATATTCACCTTTGCTCGGAGAGTAGCCACCTCTTCATGAAGCTCGTGGTTCTCTGGTTTAGACCCATCTTGATTAGCTCGGTGTTGTATTTTGTGACACAACTTGATTGGACGGAGAGAAAAAGACACGAATAGATCGCCAGAATGCGAAAACTCGACTGATGAATGATGCATGAATGCAATGCAAATTATTTTTTTTATTATATTTTTTTTTAAAAAGGAACTCAAAATTAATTGCAAACGTCGTAAGGAGACAGTTTTTTTTTATATATTTTTTTTTATTTTTAATGGAAGGATTACAAAACCTATGACGTTCGCAAAGGTAATCCTAAGTTCCTTGAAAATAAAAAGTAATGAATTTTTATGAATGCATATGTTATGGTATGGAAGGATATGGTCCGGAATAGTTTTGAATACTAGTTATATGGTGCTAAAAAAAAAGATTTAAACTACCCCCCTCACATGTAGATTCTAGGCTTCAAAATGGTTCCTAAAATCATTGATCTTACTTGAAAACATCACAGCCATTGCAAATCCTCACAAGACCGCAACACTTCCAAAGAATCTCTTTTAGGTGTGGCCTTCGTGTCGACCCCACGAGATATCCACCAAGAAGGTCAACGCTTAACCACCAATTAGGGTTCTAAACAGAGGTCCCTAATAACACGTTTCGACGTTCTAAACGGGTTTAAAAGGTCCCTAGAGTCATGGATCCAACGAGAAAATATCATCGCCATTGCAAATCCTCGCAAGACAACAATATTCTCAAGAGGGTCTACTCTAGGCGTGGTTTTCATGTTAACCCTACAAGGTATCCACCAAGAAGGCCAACACTCGACCACTAACTTACCCTAAGTTTTTGCTCAAATCCGGGTAGAGGACTTTTCTCTCATAAATATCAAACCCAAACATATAAGCATAATAAAGCAATATAAAATATACAAGAAAAATAAAAGCACAAAATATAACATAGATACAAGTTAGGCTCAACCCTCTTGGGGAGTCCCCAGTGAAGTCGCCATTTCTGTCGCGGTGATTTTCGGACGCCAAGCTATTGGTTAGCTTTGGTTCTCAAAAATTATGATTCACCACCGAACTTTAATTTATCCAAGGGAAGGGGAAAAAGATCGAATAAACCCATAATAAATTTTTAGAGATTTAAGGTTCGGGGGTTAGTTATACAAAGGGAAGGTATTAGCATCCTATGTATCCGTAGTACTCTACGGGAACCTCTTGTAAAATATGTATTTTTTTGTGCTAAAATGTTTTGCTTGTAAAATTTGCTTATAAATGATTGGGTAACGATGAGGGAATTTTTTATTAATTTTGGGATATTCAAAAGAAAAGAGAAAAAAAGTTTTATTAATTTTGAATTGGGAAGACGCAAGGTCTTTTGCACTACGTACCCGCGAGGGATCAAAATCTCGTAGTTCGGGGTAAAATTTGTAAAAATGGTTTGTTTGATTGATTTTTAGGAGGAAAGACGAGTCGTCATCTTAAGTTTAAACTCCTTTTTAATCCGCCACGAACATACTGAAAAGTTTATATCTTTTCCTGCCATATGTCGTGGGGAGATGAATTTCAACTAGAGATGACTCACGTCTAAACTCTCTTGAGATAAAAAAAGTTTGAAATTGAAAAGCCAAGTGGCAAAAGATTTGAATTGTTTTTGTATTTTTTAGTCTTTGTGAAAATATTTAAATATGCTTAAGTGTATTAGAGCATTTATTGGAAAAAATTTGAAAAAAAGGTTTCTCGACGAAAGTCGAAATTTATTATAAAAGATTTCTTTTTTTTGAAAATATTTGAATGTTTTTTGCTTTTATTATTTTAAGAAAAAAAAGGTATTTTTAGAACGTCGGTTATTCGGACCGCAAGCCATCCGGCAGGAAATCCAAAGTCACCGGAGAGTGAAAAGTCATCCGCCAAACCACTCCTTTTTTCATTCTTTTTATATTTAACAATGATTTTTTTTATTTCAAGGTCAAAAATAGTGAACAAGCAAAAATGCGCAAAAATAAACATCGTAACACGGGGTTAACAAACATTTCCCTTCTACCTTTGGACTCGAACAAATAAAACATACAATAATATTCTTTTTGCATTTTTGATATTTAAGCAGTAGTAAACGAGACAAATAACATAGCATATTTTTTGACATTTTTGATATTTAAACATGGCATATAGCACATAAATAATGTACAAAAATAAATAAATTGGATGACATTTGAATATAATAGAACACATAAATAAAATAATAAAAGTAAATAAAAATAAATAAATAAACAAAGCTGGGGGTGTTAATAGCAAAACAGGGGGGTGGGGATAACAAAACCTGAGTAGACCCAGCCCACAAGGCCCAAGGGTTCTGCGTTTTCTGTCCAAAAAAGGGGGACAAGATCTGGGCCGTCTGATTAATCAGACGTCCCAGATTTGATTAAGAAGAAAATGTGATTGAGAGTTTTGGGATGTTTGATCAGATCAGATGGTTCTAGGCGCGCAGGTGCACGATAAGCCTGTGCACCTGCGCGCACAGGATCCAAACAGGGTATGAAAGTCAAAAACCCTAAAAAATTTCATTTCCATTTTCTTCTTTCTCTTTCTCGGCCGCAGCTCCTTCTTTCTCACCCTCTCTGTTTTTTTTTTCTCTCGATCTCTCTCAACCGCCGCCGGCGATTCTCAAACTCTCAATCTCACCGGTTTTCTTTCATTTTTCTTTCTCGGCCGTAGCTTCTTCTTTCTCACCCTCTCTGTTTCGGTTCTCAAACTCTCGATTTCAATCTCTCTTTCTCGATTTAAACTCCTTGATCTGTTCTAAATAAAAACCTTCGAAAAAAATGAATGGAAAAAGAAGAAAAACCTTGGCGATTCTGGGTTGATGAGGATTTGGTGATGTTGTGATTCGGATTTTTGAAACGGTTTTGGTTTTGAGCTTTGATCTGGGTTTCGGTTTGGAAGAGAAAGGTTGGTGGTGAAGATGAACAGATGAGTGATTCTGTGATAGTGATGATTTTTCTGATTTTTGATTATTTGATTTTGATTATTTGATTTTTGATCTGAAAAATGGAAAGGAATGTGATGTTTGGTGTTTGCGGCTGATGCCTTCCTCATGAATCCCTTTGTCTGAGTTTTTTGTTCTGTTTTATAGCCCAGCAAATTCTAGGGTTTGGATGATTGAGGAAAAGGGCAGAGATTACTCTGCTTAGTTGAAATGGGATCTTCCTTTTTGGGGAAGAAGACACACTTTGCACTGCTGGACCCAAGAACTCAAAACGTGATCCTTCTTTTTTTGATTTTTAATTAATTTTAAAAAAACAGAAAAATGAATAAAGACTAAATCAAAACAAATAAAATAAATAATAATAATAAAATCTGAATAACAAAATAAAATAAGCAAAATAATAATAATAATAATAATATAAATATACAAATAATAAATGACCACAAAATGAGGTATTTTAAAATACCTCTCTGTCGAAATTTCGTTTGAAAAAGCGAAGTAAATCCCGGACGAAAATGCATGACATATGGACATGAGGTGGGATCTTAGGTCAAAAATTGGGGTATGACAGTCACCAAAGAAGCAGCCTATTGTTACTCTATCTACCAGAAGCTGAATTTGTCTCAACAGCTTCTAGTGCCTGCCAATGCATTTGGCTGAGGATGTATTGAATCAGAAGGAAAACACAATCATAAATTGTGATAATAGTTCATCCATTAAGCTGTCAAAAAACCCTATCTTGCATGGAAGATGCAAACATATAGATGTTAGATATCACTTTCTCAGAGATCTTAATAAAGATGAAGTTATTGAACTCAATTTTTGCAAATCACAAGACCAACTAGCTGACATCATGACTACGGCTTTGAAGCTGGAAACCTTTCTACAAATTAAGGGAGAGTTTAGGAATGTGTATCTCAGTTTCATCAAGTGACTTAGTTGCTTGCTCTCATGTGTATTTTTGTTGTTGTTTCTTACTTCTATTTGCTTGTTTGAATAATGTACCCAGTTCTGTATTAAATTGATCTCTTGTTATGAAGTGAGTTTAAGAGAGGGATTGTTAGGTATTAGTTTCTGATTGGGCTTATTAGGCCTTGCCAAGTCCAAGCTCTTTTGTGTAAATGTCCTTGTATTGTAATATATAAGGCATGTGTTTGTGATGTGAATGGTTAATGGAACACTTTTACTCTACACTACCAACGTGATGTCTTGAGATAACAAAAATGATGAGTCACATTGTTTTGATGAGATGACGTCCACAAGTGTCCTAGAATGAAAAAAAACAAATACTAAAAGTTTTCTTGATTCTTGACGTCCACATGCAATGTACTATGTTGCTTGTTGAACGATGGTGTTGTTGTATTTATATATGTCTCAAATGCAACATGACAAGGTGAAGATTGTGAGTAAAACATATAACATGAAATAAACTCCACGTCTTACCATTATAATTCGTTTTTTTTTTTTTATATATATTTAGGTTTGCACTTACTTTTAGTGAAATATTAAGTATTTAACATAAGACAAAATTATTGCAAATAATAAAACATGGAATTAAATATCAACAAATTACAAATTAAAACGAATTTTTGCTGTCCCATAGGATGCAAATATCCTTATTATGAAGTACAAATGGAAAAACACAAGATAATGAAAAACCATGAGGACAAGCAGAGATCGTTAAATCCAGTGATATGATATTCAATCACATATACTGGCGCATTCGGCACATAAACAGCAACATCTGAAACATCTGATACAACCTGCAAAAGAAATAAGACCCAAAATCAAATAAGAGATTCTCATAGACCAGATTCGTTGATCCTAACACCGGATATCAAGTTTTCTTTTTTAAAAAAAAAAGAGATTCTCATAGACAAAATGATTATATACCATAAATTTTTTTTTTGAGTTACAATATTATTGTTAATTTTCACTACCGTTTAACAGAGAGTATACTACATCAAAGAATTTATAAAGTATACATTATCGGTTCGTGATCTATCAATGACTAAATACATGTTTATTAGAATTCAATTCAATTTTTATTTATTTTATTTTTGTTAATAATTCTTCAAACTCTTAAAAAAGTTTCCATTTAACCAAATTCAATCTTACAAAAATTGATTTTTAAGATGATTAATTATTTCACTCTTATAAATTTATTTTAGATCTTATCTTTATCTTATGTGAAATTTAAGTTTTTACTAATACAACATCACACACACCTAACACTAACACTATTGAAGTTGATATATATATATATGAGTTTGCTAACTTAGACCCACTTAAAAACATGAAGGTCTAAGTTAGCAAGGTACACCTTTTCTATTATGACTAAAAATACCCTTCTTAAAGGGCAATTTTGGTGATATTGATTATTGAAAAAAAGAAGTGTAGTTATGTTCACGTAAATGGTTTAATCAGGATCATGAATTTTGTTTTTTTATTTTATTTTCTAGGTTGTTTATTTAGGTTGCATATATTTATAATTAAGTGAGTCTAAGTTTGCAAATGGGTGCACAATATTTAATAAAATTTACCTAACTAACCCTCAATTTCTAGTGTTAAATAACTAAATGTCAAGGAGTTTTTTGTCCAAAGTGAAAAGGTGCACCTTGCTAACTTAGACCTTCATGTTTTTAGGTGGGTCTAAGTTAGCAAACCACATATATATATATATATATATATATATATATATATATATATATATATATATATATTGAAATTAACTCATTTTTATAAAATCAATTTTTAAAGTGAATATATAGTGCTACCGTTTAAAAACTTATTTCATGCATTATCTTTATTCTACGTGTAACTTGATTATTTTTTTTTCTAATATAGACTTGTCTATATATATTTTGTGAAATCAATAAATTGAAAAACAATTAACTATGATAAACTCACCCCATACTCCCTCTCCATTAATACCCTTGCTAGTTGTTACAATTGGAACTTCTTGTTGTTGGGGAGCATTTTTTGTGGGATAACCCATAGGTGGTGGTGATGGTGGAGTAACTTGGTTGTTGTTCTGATCCACCACTGGGTATGCAGTCACTGATGGAAATACACAACACTAGTTATATTAAATAAAATTCATTTAGGCTATGTTTAGTAAGAAATAGCGGCTAGCTAATTAGGTAGCTTATAGCAATTGAGTTTATAGGCTCTGTTTGATAAAAAATAGCAGATAGCTTATAAGCTAGCTTATAGCGGATGAACTTATAACGGATAGTTTATAAATTAGTTTTTAGCTTATAGCGAATAAGCTAGTTGGTTGAATTTGTAGAGTTGGATAAAATTATCCGTTGAACTAGCATATAAGAATGAAATGACATAAAAAAATATATGTTTAATTAATATTTAATTTTTTCAAGTAAGATGATAGGGGTAAAATTGGAAGAAAAAATGATAAGCTACAAGCTCATAAGCTACTTGAAATAGCGTTTGAAAAATAAGCTATAAACTAGCAAAATAAGCTATAAGCTCTTTTTAAAAAAATGTTACCAAACAGAATTTTTGTCTTATAAGCTAAAAGCTAGCTTATTAGCTTTTCCAAAATGAGCTAGTATTTTGTTGTAGAAATTAAAAAATTTAGCTACCAAAATATAAAATAATATAATAGTTAATTAATTATAATAATTTAAATAATAAAAACTAAAAGCTTACCAGGAGATTGTTGTTGATTGATATTGTAACTCATTGTGTTATGATGAAGTTGCTCTTAATTTATTTTTTTGAATTTTTTAAGTTAAAGTAAAAGATGTGTGTGTGATTATGAGCAATAATGAATAGTATATATAAACTCCTTCGAAGCAAGCAGACTTAACTTATAATTGCAACTTGCAAGTATGTGGTCTACAATTTATGATTATTTTGCATGTGAAAAAACTTAAATTAATTGATTTTTAATATTTAATAAAATGATTTTTAATATTTAAAATGCTGATATTAACATATTTAATGAGTATTTTGATTTTTATTACACCACCAACGTGATGTCTTGAGATAACAAAATGATGAGTCACATTGTTACGATGAGACGACGTCCACAAATGTCCTAGAATGAAAAAAACAAATACTAAAAGCTGTCTTGATTGTTGACGTCCACATGCGATGTATGTTGCTTTGCTTGAATATATAGCTCGAGATATTATTCTCCCTCATTGATGTGCTTGCTAACTGGTACACATATACTGTTATCTAATTCCATGTGAATAAAAAAGAGCTTTACATGAAAATATTATTTTTCATCCTCATTCTACTAAGTGTCTGAGTTAGCTTGCATTTTAATTACTCGTGTATTGATATCGTCAGCATGTTTATCGTCGAGAAGAGTTTGTTGTATCACAGAGGAATTGCGCAATCTTGCGGATAATTTCTTAGGACAGTGACTACACGTCTAAGGTTTTTTTATTCTCCTGTCATCCGCAACAACAAGTGTGACTTGTAATAATGTGACTGAAATTCTAATTGTTGATGTTTTTACTTACGGGTCTTGATAAGATAACTAGCGTTTCTGGGACACTCTTTAAAGCATTTTGTTTAAAGAAATTTTTTATTCAAAAAGTTAAACACTATAATTTTTAATACGTTGATTTTACACATTGCCATAAAAAACTCTATAAAAACTTACTATTTAAGATCTTATAGATTGCTCCGGAAGCACTCGTTAGCATTTTTCCTTACCTTTTTTATATTAAATATGTCTCTACATACTTGTAATATGAGTTTTTTCTAACATGAAAAACCTCGTTAGATCTTTGATGGTGCACCAGTTACAAATAACATCACAATGAATACGAATTTTACAAAAATCCACCGTTGAGTTGGATTGAAAGTTTGTATCCATATCAATTTTAAAAATAAATTAAAAATCATTTAATGTGATATTAAGACTCACCAAGATTAACCGTTAATCTTGGTGAGTCTCGATAAATGATTTTCAATTTTTTCAAAAATTTATATGGATGATTTATATGATACAAACTTTCAATCCAACATTGAATTTTAAAATTTGAATTTGTTAGAGTTATTGACAAGTGGTGCAACATGCACCACTTAACCAACTATTTCATGTTAGCCCGACACTTGTTTATTTCCTACAGCATCTATGGTTCTCTTTGGTCATCAGTTAGGTCGTGGATTGACTTGTCATTGGTGGATCCGCAAAATCTGGTTGATCATTTTCTTCAGTTTACTTTCTCTTGTGGTCGTAGCGTGCGCCGTTCCTTTCTCCAACTTATTTGGCTCTTATGTGTTTGGGTGATCTGGAACGAAAGAAATTAATGCTTATTCAGAAACTCAAAACAGTCCTTATCTCGGATACTGGACAAGGTTAGACTTTATTCGTACCGGCGGTTGAAGAAAACAAATACCAATTTAGTCTCCAACTACCATAGCCGGTGGATGAGCCATTTTACTTGTTTGGCATTATGTAACTTTATTTTCTCAATTGTTTTTTACGAGTACCGTGTTCGTAAAACAATTTCCTTAGGCACACCTTGTGCTAAAGGGACTATTTGGTTATATATATATATATATATATATATATATATATATATATATATATATATATATTGTCGCGGTGATTTTTGGATATCGAGTTATTAATTAACTTCGAATCGCAATTTAATGTTCCACCACCGACCTTTAATTTATCCGAGGGAAAGGGAAAAAGTTCGAAAAAACCCTATTTTTAGAGATCAAGGTTCGGGGGTTAGTTATACGAAGGGAAGGTACTAGCACCCTAAGTATCTATAGTACTCTATAGGAACCTCTTGTTTTTATTCTAACTTTGCGCTTTATTTTATTTGCTTGTAAAAAATGTGTAAGTGTAGGAATTAAACTAGTGATTGAGAAAAAGTTTAAAGTGATGAAAAAGAAGAAAAATGTTTTTGTTGATTTTATTGATTAGAGAGACAAGTCTCATGCCTACGTACCCGAGGGATCAAACCACCGTAGTTCGGGGTAAAAAGCCGAGTAAATTTGTTTGTTTGATTTTAAAGTTTTGAAAAAGGTTTTAAAGATCGAAAAGCCAAAAGTGGCAAAATGTGAGTTTGATTGATGTTAGTTTGTGAAAAAAGTCTATATGGTTAAATTGATTGAGATTTGATTATGAAATAAGACACGGACACTTGGTTTAAAATCCAAGGTTTATTGAGAAAATGTTTTGAGTGGCAAAAGATACTTGGTTTAAAATCCAAGGATTTTTGCATGATTAAAGATGTATGAATGAGAAAAATGCACTTGGTTTAAAATCCAAGGTTTTTGCGAGAAAAAGGAACACTTGGGTTAAAATCCAAGGTTTTAGCGATAAAAGAAGCCATTGGTTTAAAGTCCAAGGCACTTGGTTTAAAATCCAAGTTTGTGACAAAAAAGACTCTTGGGTTAAAATCCAAGGTTTTCACGATAAAAAACGCCGTTGGTTTAAAGTCTAAGGCACTTGGTTTAAAATCCAAGTTTTGCGATAAAAAGACTCTTGGGGTTAAAATCCAAGGTTTTCGCGATAAAAAGAAACGTTTGGTTTAAAGTCCAAAGTTTTGAAAAATGCTTGATGACAAAATATTTTTGTGCTTTTCGATGTTAAATTGCTTGATATTTTTGAAAGAGGTTTTGACCTCATTTTTTTGAGAATAAAATGACTAATTATTTCAATTGGAATGTTGGGTTCCAAATTAATAAAAAGGTGGCACGAAAAATAATACTAACGTCGCAATAAGCAAAATAAGCGCGAAGACAATCCGTAATGATATTTTGATCAAAACGGTGTCTTTTCCCTCGGAAATAAATATGCTAACGTTTTTTGCGGAAAGCGATAAATAAATATGCATGAGATGCAATTTTTCATTTATAATGTACATTTGTTCCTAATTACATTCTAAAATATTTACGAGAAGATAAACATGAAATGAATGCAAGAGAGGATGCTATGCAATTTTTATTTACATTTACATTAAATCCTAAAATACAATCTAATGTCCTTGCAATAAAATAAAAAGTTAATTAATTAGGCAATAAATTAATTGTTAGATTTACAAGCAATAGTAATAATGTATGTTAGTGACAATAATAATGATAAGTTGGTAAGTTAGTAATAATAAAGAATAAAGCATGAATAATAAAAGTTAAGTTAGTGAGCAAGATTAAGTACAAATAATCATGAAATAAATAGTAAAAAAAAAAGGAACCTCAAATAAGTGCTTATTTTGGATTTAATAGCTTATTGAAGCACATTCCATAAGCACTTTTATCAAGGCAAAAATAAAATAAAAAAATAGAAGGGGTGCAAATAGCAATAAAACAGAAAGGGGGTGCAAAAAGCAACTCTTGGCCCAAGCCCAACTGGGGGGCGCAGCCCAGAGGGGGGTGTGCAAAGAAGAGTTTAAAAACAAGATCAGAGCCCTGATTGATCAGACAACTCTGATCTGATCACAGGCAAAAGGAATCAAGAGTGTTTGATCAGGATCAGAAAGACTAAGGCGCGCATGTGAACTGTAAGATCGTGCACCTGCGCGCACAGGATCAACATAGAGTATATAAGGGAAAGAAACCCTAAAAAACACAAATCTCTCTTCTTCTTCTCCTTAACCCGCCGCCGTGCTTCTCTCTCTCTCGGCTCTTCTCTCTCTCAACCACCAAAACTTATCCTTTTCAAAAACTTTTAACATCAAAATTCACCAAAATCAAATCTTAAACCCGAATATTAACCCTAAAAAACCTAAAGTCCAAACAAACATCCAGATCGGGGAAAAGGAAAAAAAGAAAAAGTTCAACCTTTTAGATTATGAGGATACGTGACTTCTCTTCTCCTTCTCGTTTTTTTGTTCTATGATTTGTGTTCCTGGTTTCGAATTCGGTTTTAGTTGTTTTCGATGGATTTGTTTTGATTTGATGAAGGTTAATGATGATTCGGTTTTGGGTTTTTCTGGGTTTGTTTTTGATGGATTTGGTTCGTGTATGGACGAATCGGTTTGTGGTTTTGATTTTGATTTTTGAAGGTTTTGGTTGTGATGAAAGTTTGATAAACAGTGATGGACGATGATGATAATGTTAGGGTTCTGGTTGATGATGATGATGAACGGTGATGGTTCTATGATTTTTGTTTGATTATTTCAATTTTTTGTTTCTGTTTTTTTGGATTTTTTTGATCTGGAAAAAGGAAGAAAAATGTTGCGGCTGATGAAAAAATTCCTGACCTTGGGACCTGTGCAATAAATGCACTATAAATAGTGTGTCAGAAATTAGGGTTTGGCAGATGAAAATTATCCCATTTGGACAAAATTGCCCCTTTGGGCCTGATGAGGACAAAAAACCAGATTTGGACCTTTGGCAAACTTGACAAAAACACCCAAAAAATAATAAAAACGAAAATAGGAATAAAAAACATAAAATAAAATAATAATACATATAATAAAAAAATGAATCAAGTAAATAATAAATAAAATATAAAGGGATAAAAGTAATAATAATAAAAAGAAATCAAATAAATGAGGTATTCTAAAATACCTCTCTGCCGAAATTTCGTCAGAAACGAACAAAAAAAATCCGTCTTAAAAAGACGTATAAAAGCGATCGGTCAAAAAATGGGGTATGACATATATATATATATATATATATATCATTTTGGCTTTTTAAAAAAAAACATGTCTCATATGTTAATGTATCTTACCCCTCCACGACAAAATAAATATAAAAATCACGTTTTTAAATTCATTATATAATTAATTAATATATTTAATTTGTAATATAAATTAATTATAGAAAATATTAAATAGTGCCCGGACAATAATTAAACATATTAAAAAGAAATTAGGTCGTTAGAATTTGTACATTCAATATCTTAAAAATGTAATAAAAATCTAATTTTACAAAATATTAATTTTATTTTTATTTTGTCTTTTAATAAGCTTAACAAATACCTCTGACACACGGTTTAACATGACCCATTAATTATAGGCTAAATTGCATTTTTGCCCTCTTAAGTTTTAAAAAGTTGCGATTTTGGCCCCCTATGTTTCAAAATAGCACTTTTGGCCCCCTAAGTTTTACAAAGTTGCGATTTTGGCCCCCTATATTTGAAAATAGCACTTTTGGCCCTCTATCTTTACCCCCTTTTGCAAAAGGTCAATTTTGACCAAGTCTAAGTTGATGTGGCAAGTCACTTAAGTGACTCAGTTGCCACGTCAGTTTTTTTTCCATCTAATAATCAAAAAAAAAAAAGAAGAGGAAAGTCATGTGAGATTATGATGATTTGTATCTATCATTTACTAATGCTATTGTTGATATGATAATTCTTTTTCAAGCTATAATTACATACTACATTCATGAATTGAAAACAAGTTGTGATTATAGCTTGAAAAAGAATTATCATATCAACAGTAACATCAAAATTTTGGTCTTCTCTCTACACAATTTCCATTGTTTCCTAATTTTGGATTTGGGATTAGGTTAATTTTTTTAGTTACAGTTGATAAATCCTTTTGAATAAGTTCTTTAGGATTTGGGATTATATATGTGTGTTAGTGAAAGAATAAATTTAAAGCACGTGACTTCTTCCTTTTATTTTTTTATTTTTTAAATTACAAGATGACAAAAAAATGCTAATGTGGCGGCTGAGTCACTTAAGTGACTTGCCACATAAGTTTTGACTTGGTCAAAATTGATCTTTTGCAAAATGGGGTAAAAATAGGGGGCTAAAAGTGCTATTTTGAAACATAGGGGTACAAAATCGCAACTTTCTGAAACTTAGAGGGCTAAAAGTGCTATTTTAAAATATAGAGGGCCAAAATCGCAACTTTCTGAAACTTAGGGGGCCAAAAATGCAATTTAACCTGAATTATATAATGAATTTAAAAAGATAAATTTTATTTATATTTTATAACAGAGGTATATATATATATCATCGTACAATTTAACGTATGAGATAGTTATGTTCCTCAATTTTCTTGCATGTTTCCTAAATGTCTCACATGCTAATTGTAAAAAAAAAAAAGTGACGTATTAATCACAAAAAAATTCCTGTATTATCGGCCAAATTTGCCGGCAGCCTTGACCCTTGAGACTATGGAAAATCCGGCGGTTTTTGATAATTTGCGATGGAAAAATTCGCCAGGACTACATAAAAAAATGTAAAAAAAATTGCGGTCGTTTTAAACCCCACAATATTGAGCTGGGAAAAGAAATGCAAATTATAGGTAGGAAAATTTTTGCAAAGGGAGGAAAGAATTTGCGGTGGCAGTTTCAAGGCAACCACAAATTTTAGGCACCAAATTTTTTTAACGAAATTTGAAAAAAGAAACCGTAAAATATAAATAAACCACCGCAAATAATAGGTGGAAAAATATTTCAAACGTAGGAATTTGCGGCGTTTCAAACTACTGGTACTATTTAAGCACTGATTTTTTTTTTTTAAAAAATTTCATTTCTGCAAGTTTTTTCTCTCTATACTCTCTCTCTCCCTTCTCTCTACAATTTATCTACTCATAATTTTTTCTCCCACCTCTCTATAATTTCTCATTTGCTAATATTATTTGTGGAAATAAGACATTTAAACTTTAAAAAGGAAACAATAAAAAAATGTTGATTATAATATTATTTGTGAAAATAAAATATTTTAAATATAATTATAAAAAAATACATTTAAATTAATGACTTTTACTTTTGCCATCCTACCCATTTTCTCTGCGCCCTAAAAATTATCAAAATATTCATGTCCGCTACTTAGGTAGCGGAATCTGTCCGTCCCGTAAACGGAGGATGTATTAAAATTCCTTAGTTTTTGGACATTCATTTGATAGTAAAAATACAGACTTTTATATAAGAGAATTGTAACAAATTTTTATTATAACACATGACATAAATTTTTATTACATTCATCAATAAATTACATAAATTAAAGAAAATTACTTTTGAAAGAAATACAAAAAAATATCGATTAATCATAACGTTGAATTTTTCCCCAAATTGAGGAGGAGGAGGTGGTGGTTATGGCAACCAATTTCGGGCAACCCCCTACAACAAACCTAAGGTAGGCGAATCGGCCGCCATAACCACCACCTCATCCTCAATTTGGGGAAAAAGTAAACTCGTGGCGGATCCATTTCAATTAATATAATCATAATGATCCTAATAGGACTCAAAAAGTCCCTCATCGATTAAAAGAATGATCTCAATAGCCGCCATCAATTAAAGAACATGCGTAAGGTCATTATGATTAATTGACGACGGACATTGAGGCCGTTTACACCTAAAATAACAAAACTATAAAAATAGTAAACTATAAAACACTAAAACAATATGAGAGAAATGAGAATGAGAAGAGATGGGAGACTGAGAAAAAATGAAAGGGAACGCTTCAATTTATAGAATTTTTGCTTGAATTCCATTGACTGATCAAAGTAACAACCACATTGATTGTCAATCAATGGCCACCACCGTCCTTGACCATTGACTGTTACCAAAGACTCCAAACAATAGTGGAAAAACACTTTTTAAATCGGCTCCAAGAGACTATTTTAATAGGTTCTGCGTCCGATTTAATAGCAGACGATTTAGTAAGTTTTTTTGTTATAAATCATTGCGGATCGGATTTAAACTGTTTTTTAAATCAGGGAGCCCAACTTATGTTGATCAAGTAGTAATAACTTGATAATTTTGTGTCTCTATGTTGATGATTTGTTGATAACTGGTAGTGATGAGAAAGAGATAAGTGACTTCAAGCTTGAGCTGATGAGAGAATTTGAAATGACAGACTTATGTCACATTTCATATTTTCTTGGCATTGAATTTTACAAGAGTAGTAGAGGTTTGTTTATGCATCAGAGGAGGTATGCAAGTCAAGTGTTGAAAAAGGTTTGAAATGAATAACTGCAATCGTGTAGTAACTCCATTAGAACTTAGATTACAATTGTTAAAGAATGAAGAGGCTGAAGTGGATCCAACACAGTATAGAAGGCTCATTGGTTCACTAAGGTATTTGTGCAATATTATGCCTGATCTTGCATACAGTGTAGGCACTCTGAGTAGATTTATGCAAAAGCCTAAACTATCACATTTAGCAGCAATCAAGACAATTTTGAGATACATTAAATGCACTATGGACTATGGGAATTTATTCGAATAACTTTATGCGCTTCAACAAGAAGGGACGATCGAAGAATACATTGAAGATTTTGAGAGCTTAGTAGCACAACTACCCGGACTACCCAATGATCAATATTTGGGTTATTTCGCTCATGGTTTGAAGCACAAAATCAGAGGAAATGTTCGCAGCATGATGGCTATGGGGCCCATGTCAAGAGTGAAGTTAATGAACGTGGCTAGAGCAGTAGAATGTGAACTGGAGGAGGGGCGAATAAATTGGACATCGCGAAGGTCACATGGTTCACTGTCCCGACCCATTTTTGGTAACAAGGTTGTCACACAGAATGAAGGTAGAAATGGTGATTGGGTTATGGTTCATAATAACAAAGACAATCGTGATCATTGTCCTAGAGGAAATGCTGGAGGAAAATCCATAGGCGGTCCGCGTAGAATGTTTAGTGTTGGACAAAACAAAACACACACTGCCAACACTGGAAATTGGAGTGACAGAAATGTGAGGAATATGTCTTCACAGGAGATTGCCGACCGTCGTCAAAAAGGGATCTGTTTCAAATGTGGAGGTCTGTACCATCCTTGCCATCAATGTCCGGAAAAAATCTGCGTGTCATGGGGCTTGAGGATGATTATGAAGATGAAAACGAAATAAGAGTGTTGAATAATGAGGATGTGGAAACATGTGCAGAAGAATTGCAATTGAATGTGCTGACTTTTGAACATGTACATGTTGACTTTTGATAAACAAACTGAGTATTAATAAAATATTCTGCAATGCATCAGGTTGCAAGGGACAGTGGGGATGATACCGGTGCTGATGTTGGTTGACAATGGAGCAAACATAAATTTCATGTCATGGCATCAAGCTTTGGGTTTGCAAATTACCGAGACTCCTGCTAGACATATCAGATTGGGTGACGGACATGTGGCTCCGACTTTGGGAAATTTCCACGGTGTTATAATTTCTGTTCAAGGGGTTAAATGGGAGATAAATGTTGTGCTTTTTGAGTTGGGCGGTTATGATCTAGTATTGGGGATGGTGTAACACCCTATTCATTCTACCCAAATTCGTAGGAAAAAACAAATAAATAAATAAAACAAATAGAGGGTCACATAAAATTTCATCAAAAACCAAGCATGCTTATACAATTTGAACAACAAACAAAAGCAAAATAATCTGAACATGCTTGTAAGCTAGATTAGCTAGAATGTCTCAACATAAAATTATCAATAAGTCTCAACAAAACCTCAAAAGGTTCTCAACAAACATCAATAGGTTTGGCATTAAGCCTCATACAAACAAAGAGTATAAAAGAAAATGATAGGCGATAATCATAACACCTAAACAAAGGTCCCACTACCCGGTCTTACACCTATCAGAGCAAATACAAAACAAACCAATGCCTAAAGAGTATCTAAGCATCTCCTCACCACAAGAGTACGCAAGTACTAGCAAAGCCTCCTAATCGCGAGCGCTATCTTCAACCTGAGTATCTAGACCACCCAACGGTCCACAAATACAAAAACAGAGAGTTAGATAAATATAACCAATCAATAAGCATAAATGCAAGAAATTACTAGCATTTACTTCAATAAGAAAAATGAATAGATAAATTTTACTCAACATTATTTATCTACTCCTATATCACTTAATAACCAAATCACATCATCATATAGTATCACAATATAATGCATATTAATGCCACCTTCATGTCATGTCCCCTAGACACGACTAAATGCATGCAGTACCATTCACCAACAAATATGGATACAAGAATCCAATGCGTTATGGATCAAACGTCCAAGCTTCATCTATGCGTTATGGATCAAACATCCAAGCTTCATCAATACGACTCAATCATGATGCATGAACATTCTCCACCATAAAGGTTCACCAACAATTATGTAACCTCTTGTATACATAATTTCACCATCAATTGTTCACCAATTCACATAACATACATATATACATTCATCGCAATATTTCATTCTCACTTCATCAACTAAATCATGCCATAGAAATTTATTCTACTCATTCATATACATAAGAACATAATTACTTATGATATATACCATCAACACATCCAAAACCATCATTAAAATAAACAACATCTGACTGTTCTCGTCAACCCTCGCCTAGCGAGCATCTAGAGGGCACAAGTCAAAAGGTTGCCCATCAACTGATGAGCTTTGGCGAGACCTAGCGAGCTCTCTTGCCTAGCGAGCTAGTTCCTCGCCTAGCGAGCATTCCCAGAATGGGTTGCTCTGCTTTCGGGTTTCACGAAAATTCACTCAAAAATCATCAAAACATGTTCAAGTTATAAAAAGAGGATTCATTTAAGTTATAAACATACTTATACACTAAAAACTACAATTTATAACACATAATAAGATCACAACACCAAGAATCAAAGGATTATTCATGCTTTTTCACAAAACTTCACAAAGTTCATAAATCCTAGCAAACACCAACAAATTCCTAATTTTGAAATCATCAATTCGTACTTTTCATTTGCTAAGATCATTATCAACATCATTCATGTAAAAAGATACTATTTTTGCTCATGAAAATCAGCCACCCAAGAAAATAGAGTGAGAGGGTTTGGGTAAGGGAAAATGGACATCCCCCCCCCCCCCTCCTCTTTAATCACTCATATATTATGATTATCTACTCTCTTACCTCTAGTTCTTCAAGAAAATCCAAACTTTAATCTTCTCTCTCTCTCTCTCTCTCTCTCTCTCTAATTTAGGTTTATATACTTAGGTCTTATTCTCACCTAAGCCCAAACCCAAAAAGCCCAACATCATATTTTACTACTCCTTCTCATAACAACACCTCCTATAATCTCTACTCTACTAGTCACCCCCCCTCTTTTATGCCACACAAGCAATTATTTAATTAAATAAACACCACACATATTTAAAATAAAACATAGCATAAAATAAAATAAATAATACTATTTGGGTCGTTACAAATGGCATGACTGACACAAATTGGAGCTCATACATCGATTGGGTTGAGAAAAAAAGTGTTTCGACTACTAAGGTGAGTGGATTTAGATCAGAGGGATTTGTACTATGTTGATGAAAATCATTTTGTTCAGTTGCATTGTGATGTCCAACCGAGTATGGTGACATCAAATTAGCAGTTGGAAATGAAGTTAGTACTGGACAATTTTGATAACTTTTTTAAGGAACCACAAGGATTTCCCCCTGGACGACAATAAGAGAATGCTATACACATGTTGAACGGTTAGGGCCCAGTTAATGTTCGACCTTATCGCTACCCTCATCACCACAAAACAGAAATTGAGAAACAAGTGAAAAAGTTGTTGTTGTCCGGTGTGATCAGACCTAGCCAAAGTGCTTTTTCAAGTCCGGTTATTCTCGTCAAGAAGAAGGATGACTCTTGGAGGATGTATGTATATACTACCGTGCTTTGAATAAGGTAACCATTCCGGATAAATTCCCTATTACAGTCATTGATTAGTTATTGGATGAGCTACATGGTGTGCAATATTTTTCCAAAATTTATCTGAAGTCCAGTTACCACAAAGTACGAATGCGACAAGAAGACATTCATAAAACAACTTTCCATACTCACGAGGGGCATTAAGAATTCTTAGTGATGCCTTTTGGTTTAACGAATGCTCCATCCACCTTTCAAACATTAATGAATAAAGTCTTCAAACCAATGTTGCGGAGGTATGTTTAATATCTTTTACGACATTTTAGTGTATAGTATCACTTGGTTAGACCATATTCTACATTTGAATACAGTTTTAAGTGTGTTGGCTGAGCAACAGTTGGTTGCCAATAAAAAGAAATGTTCATTTGGCAAATTTTCGGTTGAGTATTTGGGTCACGTGATTTCTCATGAAGGGGTCTCTATGGATCCATCCAAAATCAGCAGTGTGTTAGAATGATCTATGCCAAAGAATGTCAAGGGTGTCAGAGGTTTCTGGGTTTGACTGGGTACTACAGAAAGTTCATTTGTGACTATGGTAAGATTGCAACACCGTTGACCGATTTGACCAAGAAAGAAGGTTTTAAGTGGGAGTCAAGGAAAAAACAGCTTTCGAGGAAATTAAGCACAAGGTTACATCAGCCCCAGTATTAGCATTGCTTGACTTCACCAAAGAATTCTTCATTGAGAGTGATGCATCCAGTAATGGGTTGGGTAAGATCTTAATACAAGATAAGAACCATATTGCATTTTTCAGCAAGGGACTCAGTGATTGTAATCTGAACAAATCAGCATGTGAAAAAGAATTAATGGTTGTGGTTCTCGTAATCCAACATTTGCATCCATATCTAATAGGGAATAAATTAACGGTGTGCACAGATCAAAAGAGTTTGAAGCGATTAATGCCGCAGCGTGTAACCACAATGGATCAACAAAATTGGGTGTTTAAGCTTTTGGGGTATTAATTTGATGTAGTCTGAAACCCTGTAGATTCCATTTACTATAGAAGTTTCCAAGGAATTCATTAGAGGAATGTTTCTAATAAAAATAATTTGTTCTTTCACAATTTATTGTTTGTTCATTAGAACCATATAAACTGATACCCAGAATTTTCATTAATAAAAAAATAGAAGCTCCTGTAGTGTACAAAATAAACTTTGTAACTGAATACTCATATAAAAAAATGGGTAAATTCAAAATGCGTAACCTTTTCAATGCGTAACCTTTAGCTTGTTCCACATTAAGATTAACTGCATTTTATATGTTTTGAATCTATTTACTTGTTTTTGATGAGCTACAATAATGGTCAAAGAGCCTAACATAGCTAGGTTAAGAGATAATTGAGCATGCCATGACGTTGTTAGGATATCATATAGACCTTTATGACCCTGGCTTATAAATGGACCTTTATGGGCCTCGAAAATATCTTTTATACCATGACCAATACCCAGTGTCATACCCCATTTTTTAACCCACATTTTTTTGCATTTTTTATCAAGTCATATTTTTAATCCTGAATAATCGTCACTTTATCAAGAAATTTCAACATGTGAGTATTTTTCATAAAATGCTTCGTTTGGAGATTCGAGAAAAATTTCGGCAGAGAGGTATTTTAAAATACCTCATTTGTTTTTCTTTTGTATTTATCTTCCCATTATTATTATTATTATTATTAAAACAAAAATAAACAAATAAAAAAAAAGAGAAAGAAGCAGCACGTGCTGCATTCTTTTCCATCTCCCTTTTTTTTATTATTTCTTTTTATTGTTTGTTTTGTTTTATTATTATTAATTATTTAATTATATATTCTTTGCTTTTTTTTCCTTCTTTTTTTTTTTAATTTTAAAAAAAATCAAAAAAATATGTCAAGGTCAACATTTTCTGCATAACAGTACAATCACTTTTTTCCTTTGTCTTCCAAACAATGAGTTTATCCAGTCTATTGCAAAATTCAGTGAACAATTAAAACCCTAATTTTGGGTATATAGTGAGCAGAGGAATTCATGAACAAAAAAGAAAATTTTGGGGGCTCAGCCGTAGAACACAAATCTCAAACCTTAAACCTCTTTTTTTTCTTCAAAAAAAACATAACACATAATATCATACAAATCAACAAACCCTCAAATTTTTATTTCTCCAGAACACAAATACCAAACCAAAAAAAAACCATAATTCTTTTCTTTTGAATCCAGAAACAAAAACAAACACAAAAACCATAATTCTTTTTTTAATCCAGTAACCAAAAAAACAAAAATCCCATACCCTTTTTTTCAAATCAAAACCGAAAAAAACAAATAATCTCATACCTTTTTTTTCCTTCAAAACAGAACCAAAAAAATACAAACCTTTCCTTTTTTTAGATAAAAAAGAAATACAGAGAAGGAGAAGAAGAGAAATCACAACAGAAACCAAAAAAAAGGTTGGAACATTTTGTTTTTTTTCCTTTTTCCGATCTAGAACATTTGGTTAGGATTTTGGGATTTTTGGGTTTAGATCTAGGCTTAGAATAAAGAATAGAAGGTTTTGGTATTAAAAAAATTTGACTTTGAAATTTTTTTGGGCTTTTGGCCGGCGGAACCGCCGGCGGAATCGCTCCGGCGTGGCGGCGTCTCGCCGGAAGGGATGAAGATTCATCCCTGGTTCTTGAAGATGAAGAACCCTAGCAGAGAGGGAGGAGGAAGAGAGAAGAGAGAGTTCGGTGAGAAGAGAGAGAAGAGAATGAGAAAAATGTGAAATTTTTAGGGTTTGGGGTATATATACCCCAACCCGATCCGGTGTGCGCGTGTCTATCGCAGCACACCATGCACCCTTTCATCTCAGCCACTGATCTCCATCAGATGGCTTAGAACTCTCCATTTCAAGATTAGATCAGGGCCGTCTGATCCATCAGACGGCCATACTTGATCCTGGCTTTTTTTTGTTTGTTTTTACGCAGATGGGCCTGTTTGGACTGGGCTTTGTTGTTTTGCTGCTATTAGCACCCCCTGTTTATTTCGTTTTAATGTTCACACCTTTTATTTTTAGCTTATGAGATAAGTTCTTTTGGCATAAGCTATTTTAAGCTAGTTTTGCCAATCAAGCATGATATTGAGGCTTATTTCATTTTTTCTATTTATTTGATATTTAGATATTGTTAATATTATTTAATGTCTTTATTTATTTTGTTAATTAATTTTATCTTCGAGCTTATGAAATAAGTGCTTTTGGCGTAAGCTATTTTAGCTATTTTTTCAGTCTTGTAAAGCATGATGTCGAGGCTTATTTTCATCTTTTAGTTTCGTATTTATTTATTTATGTTATTTATCCATGCATATCATATTATTTCATTACATCCGTTTATTTACCATTTTTACCTTTATTTTTGTAATATCGTTATTATCACAATATTGAGTGTTTATCACTTTATTAATTGCCATTTACTTTTGCTCTTGAATTTAGGATGTAAATAGGCCAAATGTAAACTCTAAATAAAAGTGCATAGCATATCCCCTCTCTTGCATCATTTCATGTTTATTTTCTTGCAAAGATTTTAGAGTGTGATTAGGCCAATGTACTCGTAAATGAAGAATTGCATCTCATGCATATTTATTTTTTATCGCTTTCCGCCAATGTGCGTAACGTTAAATTCCGAGGGAAAAGGCGTCACTTTGATCAAAATATCATCGTGAATAGTCTTCGCGGTTAAATTATTTTGTCACGACGTTTTAAGTTGTTGCTTTTTTTGCATGTGACCATTGCCCAATTTTCTTTCAAAAAGTGAGGTCAAACCTCTCTCCAAATATTTTCTTTTCAAAATATCGAATAATCTTGGACTTTAAACCAAATACTATTTTTATCACAAAATCTTGGACTTTAAACCAAGTACCCTTTTTATCGCCAATAACTTGGACTTTAAACCAAGTGCTCTTTTATCGCACAAAACTTGGACTTTAAACCAAATTCTCTTTTTATCGCAAAAACCTTGGACTTTAAACCAAGTGTCCTTTTTATCGCAAAATTGGACTTTAAACCACGTACCATTTCTATCACAAAAACCTTGGACTTTAAACCAGGTGTTCCTTTTAATCATGCAAAAACCTTGGATTTTAAACCAAGCGTTCTTTTTATCGCCAAAAACCTTGGACTTTAAACCAAGTGTTCCTTTTATCAAAAATCTTGGATTTTAAACCAAGTACTCTTTTTATCGCAAAAACCTTGGATTTTAAACCAAGTGTATTTTCTTCAAATCAAACATTGTTAATCATGCAAAAAAACCTTGGATTTTAAACCAAGAGATTTCCTCACCTAAACTTTTTCTCAAAATAACCTTGGATTTTTAAACCAAGTGTTCGCGTTTTCTTTCATAATCAAATTACAATCAATTTAACTATTTAGACTTGTTTCACAAATTAACATCAATCAACCTCACATTTTTGCCACTCTTGGCTTTTCTCTTTAAAACCATTTTCAAAACCTTAAAATCAAACAAATAAATTTACTCGCAATTTTTATCCCGAACTACGGTGGTTTGATCCCTCGGGTACGTAGGCATGAGACTCGTCTCTCCAATCAATAAAAATAACAAAAACATTTTCTTTTCTTCTTTTTTCAATCATAACTTTAATTTTACATTTTCAGAAATTTTTACAAGCAAATAAAATTACGCGCAAAGTTAGAATAGAAACAAGAGGTTCCTATAGAGTACTATAGATATTTAGGGTGCTAATACCTTCCCTTTATATAACCAACCCCCGGACCTTGATCTCTAAAAATAGGGTTTTTTCGAACTTTTTCCCTTTCCCTCGGATAAATTAAAGATCGGTGGTGGAATATTAAATTGCGAGTCGATGCTAATTAATAGCTCGATATCCAAAAATCACCGCGACAGAAATGGCGACTTCACTGGGGAAAACCAAGCGGATTGAACCTAAATTGTTTTTAATCTTTATTTTTGCGCTTTTTGCTTGAATATATGTTTGTATATACGTGCTTGGGGATAATTTTGAGTGGTGAGATAAGTCCTAACCCGGGCTTGAGAGACACAATAAGATAGGATGGGATGAAATCATAGTGACATGTCTTTAGATTATGAAGCACATGTGATATGATCCCGCTCGGTGGAGGCCTCGCGACGGTAGTACTCGTCGTCATGATAAGTCATGATGGTGTTATTACTTTCAATGTGAGTGTCCGGAGAAGACGAGAACCTTTAGATTTACCTCTAACCCCTCTTGGCCTTTTTAGGGCGTAGTGCGGTGGCTAATCAAGAGTAAGTCTTGAGTTTAGTTGTCACGCGAGACTACCACTACTACAAAAAGTGGAATAGACAGCGCACTTTAGACATCGCTTATTTACAAAAGCGCTGTTAAAACAAATACGGAACTCTTAGACAGAACTTAGTACGAAAAGCGATGACTAAAGTACTAATATTTTACAGCTCTTTTCTGTAAAAGCGCTCTTATAAAGTTTACAAAAAAAAGTTAAGATCTACAAAAAAAATATTTTTCACTTTAGACAGCTCTTTCTAAGAAAGTGCTATCTAAGGTATATCATTAGACAGCGCTTTTGAATTGACATAAAGCGGTGTCTAAGGTGTAGCATTAGACAGCGCTTCTGAATTGATAAAAAACGTTGTCTATATACAAATTTTTTTTAAAAAAATAATACATTAAAAATATATAAGATTTGAAAAATATATTAAGGGATCTTTTTTTTGAAAAATATATTAAGGATCTATCTATTTTCATTTGTATTAAAATTAAAATAATATATAAAATTGTATTAAATTAAAATAATATATAAAAAAATGAAAACAAAAATTCCTATATTTCTGTCCAAGAAAACAAACAAAACTATTCCTATGTTGGCACACGCATAAACCTATCTTCCACATCCAATCCCTTGATCATCTTCCTCTCAAAACCGTTCATTGATCTCCAGTACCTTTGTTGTGACTCACACAAAATCCAGAGAATTTTCTGCAAACCCTACCCCTCCTCTTACAATTTCAATCGCAAAATAGAACAAACCCTAACCCCTTTCGTTGTCACCTTCGTCTCTCACTTTCTCGTTGTAATATGTGTGGGTAAGTTGAAGAAAACGCTGCAGAGATCAAAATTGAAGATTGTAATCTTCTTTTCCTCTTTTTTACAAATTCAATCATGCCAATTCATTGAGATTCAAACTCGTGCGTTCAACCAAATCTTCATATTCGTTCAATATTTAGCTTTAGCTTCGTTCAACCTTCAAAATCCAGGTTCAATTTCTTTAATTTCTTTAACTACCTATTTCTTTAATTTCATCACTTGGTTTATTGTATGTTTTGATTCATTGTCTGAAGAAATTATTTCTCAAACAATTTGATTCCAAAATTAGTAACAATGCCGCAGTTGGCAAACAACTTAATTAAACACTTATTGAGAAATCTATGGTATAATAATTGATTATGTAGAAACTATTTAGTGAAATAAGTTGAAAACAAATTGTGGACCTGTCATAAGATATTGAGATCGATAGGAATGGTCAATTTTGATATGATATATAGTTTAACCATATAGTATAATAATAAACATTGGAGATGCAGATGGATAGAATTTCAATTTTTTTTGTGGACCCTTTAAGGTACATATTTATTGATGAAAATGAGATAGCACTAGGACAAACACACACAGAATTGGTACAATATATGCGCACTAAAACAATTGAAAGTTAAGGAGAGGTACAGTATTTGCTGGCTTAATTAAAGATTAATTTTGGGTATATGAATGTAAATTGAAGGATTGTTCGGTGTGGAGGACAAATAAATTTACGGATATTTCTCAATATCCTATTCCCACGGATTCCTCTGCTGAGACATGGATCTAGGAACGACGATTGCTTTACTGTGTTCCGGTGAGCTTTTCATTTCTTGCTGTTATTTTGATTTCCGATGGTTTATATATTTCGTAAATTACAGTCTAGTGTTACTTGAAAAAAATAATACTTTAGGGACGAAATTGGAGAAAGAATGATACTTTAGGGGATGAATTGATGATTTATTCTAAACTACATAGTAGTTTCAAGGTTCACATTTATTTATGCATAGGTTCCGGGACTGAATCCGTGGGCAGAGCCTTCACCGGAGGCAGTTGGCAATCTATCTATGAATTGGGCAGCTGAACAAAGAGAAAAGCGAAGGAGAGGAGATGACGAGTCTTCTGACATGCCTGTAATTTCTTGCCTACCATTACATTAAGTTCATCATTCCCTGTTTTTTTGTGCCTCGAGAAATTTGATAGATTGAAACATACATTAATTACAGTTGGATTCCATTAAGATTTTGATAACACTATGCTGTGAATAATTGTGTTTATTCAGATTTCTGACTGATATGTGTTTATTCACAGGTTGATGGCTCTCCTAAACCTAAAAGAATGGTAAGGATGACTTTCATCTAAGTCCAACTTTTGTGTTATGAATTTGACCGACATGAAAGAACCATATAAGAGTTATCTTTTAGGATATTTTGTTTAGAGATGTTTTTACAAACTATGGCAGATATTTTGCTGAGCTTTATTCAAACTTTTGATGCCTATACACCCTCATATTTTCTATTTATCCATAGTTTATTCCAATATCCTATGATTTTTAGAACTGCTACATGTGAATGAGATGGTAGATTTTATTAAAATTGTTTTGCCTAAAAAATTAAGGCAGAGAAATGAAAACTAAGGTTAGGAACATAAAAAAATGTTAGCTTGGCTGATACTCTATGTTCTGTTTCAATTCTGATAAGCTGTTATTGCAAGGTTTTACCAGCAAGAAGGACTAGTAGCTCATTTGCATGCTAGTTCACTGTTATAGTGTTATCTCCAGTGTTTCAAACTCAGGTTGTTAATAACATTAGAAGTTGGGAAAACTTTGTTGAAACCAAATTTGTTACATTAGCTTGGTTGTAACACTTTCTTTTGGCAGCATGGAGCTTTCAAGGGGCTGTGTAGACATGACTCTAAATGGCTTCGTAGAGAAATCCATTGCGGTTTTCTGAAATTGGTATAGTATGTTAAGTTTCACAAGGATAAAATGTCATACTAAAATCATCATTTAGTACCAGAAAGTGAAAAAGTATTAACTTATTGCTTTACAATTTGAGGAAACCCCCATGTCAAAACTATTTCTTTTTTGTGCTGCTAAACAATCTTTCATTGATTGGAGTTCTGCTAAACAAGGTCTAATTGTTGCTCGGTACAGATTCGCACACGACATCAGCTGGAGCGTTTGGTCAATTTGCTACTGGAGTTGGAAACACCGATGCAGCTTTTATATGGGATTTACTACATTTTATAAAGAAAACTGAGGTACTTTTCCTACTTTCATTTTTCATCCTGAACATTTTCCAATCAATATATACTTTTGGTTCTAGTCGGCTTATCATCATCGCATCGGTTTGTACACTCTAGATTTTGACATCTTTTCATTCATGTATACATTCACACATGCTGCATTAAATTGAAGTACAGTAACACTAACTAGGATTCTTTGTTTTGCATATGATACTTTCTTTTGAGCTTCCATTCACTTTAATTTCACTCCTTAAGTTTAGCAGCAGTAATACAAAGGTGAGAATTCACAAGAATTCAATGATTCTGAGTTATCCTTTTTCATCCTCTATATTCCTTAAATTAATTTTATGATGTTTTCATGATGTTCTCTACAAATCCAGATTACAAAGTGTGATAAAGGTGCTCTGAAGTATCTCAAAGATATCGAGTGGACCGGGATCAAATACCCGGAAGGATTCATGCTTAGATTCTCTTTCGAATCCAGTCCATATTTGTTTAACTCGGATTTGACAAAGACAATTCTTATGGTAAATTACGAGCCTAAGGATGTAATTGGGTAAGCTCCACTTTTTTACCTGATGCTATTGTGCTATTAATTAGTCTGGCTTGATCGTGAATAAGGTTTCCTTGCAGCATTTTGGTTTAACAGGACCGAAAGTTTCTGGTTTCCGAAAAAATGCTTGACACTGAATGACGCGGGTGTAGTGTGAGTTTAGGATTATGACGTGGGTGTGGGAGTTATAGGTGAGATGATTATGACGTGGGTGGAGCAATTGGTTAATCAAATTGTATTTTATTTGATACAAGAGTTTAGGATTATAGGAATCATTGAGAATGTGATAATGTTATTTCCTTGTGCAGGCTTGTAATATCTCATTAAAAATAGCCGACTTCCAACATTCTCCAACCTATAACTTCTACCTTCACTTCAACTTTAAGAATCAAAAGTTCTTAACTTCATCTTTAACTTTGGATATTCGAAAACTTCATTTTAGGGAATTGTTATCTAAATTTATTTTGTGCTTTGTTAGCTTGTGTGCGGCTAGCTAGAATTTTGAAAACATTCATATTTGTAGCTGAGCATTTGATTTCTCAACAACATTTACGTGTTTTTGCAATTTTGCTTTTGTCCTAATATGATTTTAAAATTTCAGGTTTTATCATATCATATCATCATTTCAATACTTAAAGGGAAAGCTACATTTCTGTAAGTTCTGTTGATATGCTTGCAGATCTCATGATGTGAAGTTACAAAACATTGTCACATTTAGGAGGGCTAACTTTAGCATCCTTAGTGCTATTGTTTTGGTGGTAGTGTTCATGTAGTTTTTGCCTTTATTTTAAAAAAAATGTGTAGCTCACTTGGTGTAAGTATTGTATATTGAAGAATTAGAACTATAGCTGGTTGAAGTATTACCACTTAGACCCTTGACATGGTTGGTGCAATATTAATTTAAACTTTGATTTCATAATTGTTTTTGAACTGAGTTGATAGAAAAATTGGGTACTATTTTCTATTAGTGTAATTGGTGTATCATTCTTTGTGCAATGAGTGTTGATTTATATTGGTGTTGACATACACATACAGCTGCCAAGGAGATCAATTCTCAAAAGGCCAGGATTGAATAATTATTTCATACAAAGGTCATGGACAAAAGCAGTTCTCATTGAATGGACAACTTGCTGCAATGAAACATTCCCTCTTTGTTAGGTAGTTTCCTTAATTCTCAATTTTACTTTCATTCTCTTATTGCCAATGAATAAAAACTTTGAAATGAACCATTGATTGCTGCCCCATTGCTATATTTAAAGATGGTTGGGCGAATTTTTTTTCAAAAACTTTCACTTCCATCTTCTTCTCCAATATTTCCAGGATTTATTATCAGGGAGCTAGCCTTTCTAGAGCTTTGCCAAAAAACAAGCTTTATTCACTCATTAGTGCTATCGAGACAAAATTGATCGAACCATCTGCTACAAACCCGTAAGTATACCACTACGTTAATGGTTTAAGCAATAAGTTACTTATTTAACAATGTTCATATCATGATAGTTCTTATACATATCTATTATTTTAATTAAATTTTGCTTCCACTTGGATTGGATACCGAAGGTTATTTGGAATTTGGTTTTTGCAGTGACTCTGGTATATAGAAGAGGTTATAGAGGAAAAAGATGTTATATGAAGAGGTGTATTGTAATATAGAATTTTAGATAGAGTGATTAGCTTAAGTGGTCTGCTCACTAATTCTAACAAAATTTTTAATATTGTTATTTTATTCTTTAATAACTTGTAGACTTCATTGTTATTTTTTGTAGTAGGTTTTATGAAATTGAAGTATTTTGTTTTAATATACTTCATGAACTTTTTATTAAGTGACCATATATGCAAATTTTTTACTTTAAACGGTTTAAATTGATTTTTTGGTTGGTTTGCATCTGTAAACTACCAGGAGATAATTCAACAGCAATTTTTTTATTTTTTTGATATAGACCTTTAACAGCGCTTGTTGGTAAAGAGCACTGTCTAAAGCTATCTCTGGACAACACTTATGCTAGAAAACGCTGTCTAAAGCTTAAATTAGACAGCGCTTAGGCAAGAAAGGGCTGTCTAAAGCTTACATTAGACAGCGCTTATGCAAGAAAGGGCTGTCTAAAGCTTACATTAGACAGCACTTATGCTACAAAGCGCTATCTGAACATAATATAAGACAACACTTACATGCAAAAAGCGCTGTCTAAATATGACATTAGACGGCGCTTTTCCTTGATTATTAAGCGCTGTCTATACTTTTAACAGCGCCAAAATAGACAGCGCTTGTAAGCGCTGTGTATGGCCAAAAAAAGCGCTGTCTAAAGCCTTTTTTGGCATAGTGTACACTCAAACGAGATCATCTTGTGAATATCATTGGAACGAGAGTAGTCACGTAATCCAGTGATGTTCATAAGACGGTTGATGACTTTGGGAACTTTGTAGAACCCGTCATGCAGGTACAAATGAACCCTAGTACATACCATATGGGAGGGTTTCACCTTTGACTCCAACATTATACTTTAACCCCACCATGTTTTACGCATCATGCATGCATGCACTCATTCATAAATTCTTTTTCCTCATCCGATATCGAAGAACTTAAACAAATTTTTTGTAAACATTATAGAGAACATTCATTTCAAATGACACATAATAAAAAAAAATTTCTTCTTTTTCCTGCTTACAAAATCCATATCTAAAATGTTTACAACTAATTTGGGATAAGTCCTTCGATAACAAAAAAAACATTGCATATTTTAGCATAAACACATCATGCATTATACTACATTCATAAGTTTCCAAAGTCGAGTCTCATTTTTTCCTCTCCTCTATACCTCAGTCAAACAAAGTGGCCCCGCGTATTCGGTACAAAGCAACCTGTGTCTACAATACTCGGTTCAGGTTGAGAAACAAGATGAGTAATTTTGAGGAAGAAAATCATATGCTCCGTGAACAGGTGACAACCATGCAAACCAAAATCGAGAAGTTGACTAGCATGGTGGCATCTCTGATGGCTATCCAGAATCAGGCGCCAGCTCCGGTACCTCAGTCTAGTAGTACCTTTGTGCCTCCTCCTGTTTCGTCTGCGCCTTTTAGCACTCCTAAGTTTGTTATGCCAGAAGGTTACCTGTGGGGCATGCCCGTTGGATTTCCCGGGGAGGAGTCGCGTCCTATGGTATCTGAAATTCCCCATGTACAATCGACGGTGCCTATTCCTCAGCTTGTTAATACACTTCCCCAGGTTACATCAACCGTTTCCGCACCTTTGGTTCATACTATCCAACAAAACCAGATGCCCATCTTTCATGCTGAAAGTGTGGGAGGTTATGACAGGATGGATGACTTACAGATCAAGTATGATGAGATACAAAAAGAAATGAGGGCTCTTAGGGGGAAAGATTTGTTCGGCCAGGATGCTCATGAACTCTGCTTGGTCCCTGATGTTGTGGTCCCACATAAGTTTAAAGTTCCAGATTTTGAGAAGTATAAGGGGAGTACTTGTCCCAGGGCTCACTTGATAATGTATGCCAGAAAGATGTCTACTCAAACCAGTAATGACAAGTTGTTGATCCATTATTTTCAAGACAGTCTGACCGGTGCAGCTCTGAGGTGGTACATGGACCTTGATAGGGCTAATGTCAGTTCCTTTAATGATTTGGCCAGTGCTTTCATCAGGCAGTACAATTACAATTCATATTTAGCCCCTGATAGGGATGAGTTACGAGCATTGGCACAAAAAGAGAGTGAATCTTTTAAAGAATATGCTCAAAGGTGGAGGGAGCTTGCTGCTCAGATTCGTCCTCCAGTCGAAGAAAAAGAATTGTTTAAGTTGTTTTTGCATACTCTGAGACCATTATTCTATGAGAAAATGGTTGGTGTTGTATCAAGAAGCTTCACCGAAATGGTGGAAATGGGAATGTGCTTAGAAGAAGGAGTCCGTCAGGGACGGTTGACAAGAGAGAAAGCTCCGACTAATACTGCCAAGAGATATGGCAACAATTTTTCAGAGAAAAAAGAATTTGAAGTTGGCATGGTGGCCCAAGGAGGACATCATTTGAGCAACCCAGCTTATCCACATATTGCAGCCATAACACAACCACCACAATACCCACAATCTTATCAACCACAAAGTCACCCATCATCTTCCCAACAGTCATTCAATCATAACCACACTCAGAAAAATCAACCATTTGACCCCATACCCGTGAAATATGCCGACCTACTCCCCGCCTTACTTGCTAAAAAATTTGTCCAAACAAGGCCACCTCCCCCTGTGCCAGCAGTACTACCTCCCTGGTACCGCAGTGATCTAACCTGTGTCTTCCATCAAGGGGCCCCTGGCCATGATGTAGAGCATTGTTATCCTCTCAAAAAAGCTGTTCAGGATTTAATCCGCAACAAGGTGCTATCTTTCAAGGATGAGAACCCTAATGTTCAAAGTTCATCCTCAGCTTAATCATGGGTCCTCCGTCATTTTCAAGATAATCAAGAAGTTTGTCCCTAGGATCACTAGGCCTTTTATTTTCAAATTGTAATTTCTTTCTTGCCAAGCATTTATTTGCATTTTTGAGTTGTATCTTTTAAATTAAAATTTCTAAACAATGAGCATGCATATTTTGGAATCCATCCATTCGTATTCACTCTTTTCTTGTGCCATCATAAACGGCGATGTTTTTTATTTCACTTTTCAAACTTGAGGGGAGAATGATGTAAATTAAATGTTTAAAATTGCTGATATGTGCTGATATATGCTTTCATTAGTAAGACCCGGTTGATGATGTAAGGCATTGTTTCACTTCCCAAACACCGGAGAAATAAGGAGATAATCCGTAGTCAACCCCTTTGAGCCAGAAGTTGGTGTTCTTTCTATAATAAAAAACCCTTAATCTTAACCCGGGGCAGGGTAGTCTTTCAATTAATTCAATGACACATCCCAATACAAGAGGATAAATCTATTGAGATAGAGGAAGTCTTGAGTAGACAAAACTCACAATAACATGTGGTAGTTACAATTGTCCTACACCAAAACAAAAAAAAACACAAACAAAAGCAACAACAAAAAGCCCGCTAGGTAAAAAGACTTAGGCAAAATTCAGGGCATCCCGATGGTCCATAAAATCCAAAAGATTTGGTCCATGCAAAAATAAGGGATTAAGAGAAAAATGATGAAAGCAAACTTGTGAATGAAAAAATGACTGTCACTTCAAGAATCTTATCAAAGTTTCGAACAAAGCGTCAATTTCAAACATTATTGTCAAAGAAATCCTCTTGTCAACCAAAGCATGTCTGATGAATTAATTGAATGTAGGAATGAAGGACATCAAAGAAGAAGTGGGTGGGTTAAAACAGAATTTTGAGCCTAATAATCTTTTCTTTTCATAACCATGAACCATGCCATGTTATAACCCTCAAAAGACCTAATTGAAGCTAGGTTTACTTTGAAAGCATAATCAGCAAAATTATTGTTAAAACTGACTCCACCTGTTTGTTGAGTAACTATCTTTTACACACACCACATGTGTTTTACATAAATTTTTGCGATTCCAAAACATGCATGTACATTACATTAGAAACACTTTTCAAAAGAAACAATTTTATTTGCAAATTTATATTTGGCATCAAAGAAATTCAATCAAATGGTCTAATCAAGGACGAATCAATTCAAAACGCTCCTAACTTTGAATACTGAACTTGACTGTTCTCTGGTAATCTCCTGCAAGTGGTTATCATTAAGAAACTTGTAAGATTTTCTTTTCCCCAGTGAAAGAAAAAGCTGAGACCCGTTTTGGGAGGCTCATTCAACAACAAATGGCATCTCTTTGAGAAGTTTGCATATCATCAGCAAATGGCATCTCTTTGGGAAGTTTGCATATCAGCATATCAATCTTGTTTCTCTCTAGCCAAAAAAAAAGAAGCAAAAAAATATATATAGCAAAAAGAACAGCTCGCTAAGTCGAAAACCTAAAAAGGCGGCTGAGGCAAAAAATGAGCGTCCCGGTGGATTGAAAACCCGAAAGGGCGGTCCAGGCAAAAATTAGGGGCAAAACAAAAAAGAGATCTATATTCCCGGTGGATTGAAAACCCGAAAGGGCGATCCAGGCAAAAGTTAGGGATTTCAAAAAAAAGCAAAAGCATGACTGTCGAAACAAGACCATGAGAAAATATTCGGTTTCAGTGTACAAAATGGCGAGTTCTGCCAGACCTCTGACCGATGGGCTTTACCCCAAGAAGCAATCATTCTTACCATGGATCAACATGCTATGCCGGGTTTTACCCCGAGGATCTGATTTATTTCACCTATAAGGATGTTGTCCCCAGCAGAGAACTATTGAGTGGTTGTACGGATACGTCGGCCCAATGCTCATCTTTTCTGATCAAACTTTTGTCTCATTTAGTCATGTACAAATATCATTCAATCATACAAATACAAGCTTCATAATATACATTCAAACATACATACGGTCATTCACATACCCATACACACAATCATTCACATATTCATACATACGTTCATATTCACATGCAACATGCATAGAAAATCATTCATACACACTGCATTGATCATCACGTGTCTTGCTTCAATAACTCACAAAAAGAATCATCCCTAGTGTATCTGGTCAAGAGATGTCTCCATCAGTCATACACCACAAAAAAAAGAGTCATCCCCAGTGTGTCTGGTCTAGAGATGTCTCTATCAAACATATTCCAAGTAGCAGGTTTTACAAACAACTGATTTGCAAATTTACATTTCAGTTCCCCCAAAATAAGTCATCTCCAGTGTGTCTGATCAAGACATTATCTTATGGTGTCCTGCTCTCCTACAATGACGGCATACATTATCTTTCTTTTGGTGTCCTGCTCTCCTACAATGACAACATACAATTTATTTCCTTGTTGTGTCCTTACCATCCCACAATGTTGGTAGACACTGTCTTTACTTCTGTCCGCACACAGGACTTTATCTGCTTCTGTCCACACACAGGACTTTATTGCTTTCTGTCTTTACTTTTGTCCGCACACAGGACTTTATCTGCTTCTGTCCATACACAGGACTTTATTGCTTTCTGTCTTTACTTCTGTCCGCACACAGGACTTTATCTGCTTCTGTCCGCACACAGGACTTTATTGCTTTCTGTCATTACTTCTGTCCCTACACTGGATTTTACTATTTTATGTCTTTACATCTGTCCACACACAGGACTTTATTGCTTTATGTCTTTACTTTTGTCCGTATACAGGACTTTACTACTCGTCATCCATACACATGACCTTACTGTTTTCTGTCCGCATACAAGACATATATCAACAAAAAATCATCATCATCACTTTAATCTCCGGTGGAAGAAACTTAAATAGGGGCATCTGTCATACCCCATTTTTTGAACCACATTTTTTTGCATTTTTTATCAAGTCATATTTTTAATCCTGAATAATCGTCACTTTATCAAGAAATTTCAACATGTGAGTATTTTTCATAAAATGCTTCGTTTGGAGATTCGAGAAAAATTTCGGCAGAGAGGTATTTTAAAATACCTCATTTGTTTTTCTTTTGTATTTATCTTCCCATTATTATTATTATTATTATTATTATTATTATTAAAACAAAAATAAACAAATAAAAAAAAAGAGAAAGAAGCAACACGTGCTGCATTCTTTTCCATCTCCCTTTTTTTTATTATTTCTTTTTATTGTTTGTTTTGTTTTATTATTATTAATTATTTAATTATATATTCTGTGCTTTTTTTTCCTTCTTTTTTTTTTAATTTTAAAAAAAATCAAAAAAATATGTCAAGGTCAACATTTTCTACATAACAATACAATCACTTTTTTCCTTTGTCTTCCAAACAATGAGTTTATCCAGTCTATAGCAAAATTCAGTGAACAATTAAAACCCTAATTTTGAGTATATAGTGAGCAGAGGAATTCATGAACAAAAAAGAAAATTTTGGGGGCTCAGCCGTAGAACACAAATCTCAAACCCTAAACCTCTTTTTTTCTTAAAAAAAAAACAGAACACATAATATCATACAAATCAACAAACCCTCAACTTTTTATTTCTCCAGAACACAAATACCAAACCAAAAAAAAACCATCATTCTTTTCTTTTGAATCCAGAAACAAAAACAAACACAAAAACCATAATTCTTTTTTTAATCCAGTAACCAAAAAAACAAAAATCCCATACCCTTTTTTTCAAATCAAAACCGAAAAAAACAAATAATCTCATACCTTTTTTTTCCTTCAAAAAAGAACCAAAAAAATACAAACCTTTCCTTTTTTTAGATAAAAAAGAAATACAGAGAAGAAGAAGAAGAGAAATCACAACAGAAACCAAAAAAAAGGTTGGAACTTTTTGTTTTTTTTTCCTTTTTCCGATCTAGAACATTTGGTTAGGATTTTGGGATTTTTGGGTTTAGATATAGGCTTAGAATAAAGAATAGAAGGTTTTGGTATTAAAAAAATTTGATTTTGAAATTTTTTTGGGCTTTTGGCCGGCGGAGCCGCCGCCGGAATCGCTCCGGTGTGGCGGCGTCTCGCCGGAAGGGATGAAGATTCATCCCTGGTTCTTCAAGATGAAGAACCCTAGCAGAGAGGGAGGAGGAAGAGAGAAGAGAGAGTTCGGTGAGAAGAGAGAGAAGAGAATGAGAAAAATGTGAAATTTTTAGGGTTTGGGATATATATACCCCCAACCCGATCCGGTGTGCGCGTGTCTATCGTAGCACACCATGCACCCTTTCATCTCAGCCACTGATCTCCATCAGATGGCTTAGAACTCTCCATTTCAAGATTAGATCAGGGTCGTCTGATCCATCAGACGGCCATACTTGATCCTGGCTTTTTTTTGTTTGTTTTTACGCAGATGGGCCTGTTTGGACTGGGCTTTGTTGTTTTGCTGCTATTAGCACCCCCTGTTTATTTCGTTTTAATGTTCACACCTTTTATTTTTAGCTTATGAGATAAGTTCTTTTGGCTTAAGCTAGTTTAGCCAATCAAGCATGATATTGAGGCTTATTTCATTTTTTCTATTTATTTGATATTTAGATATTGTTAATATTATTTAATGTCTTTATTTATTTTGTTAATTAATTTTATCTTCGAGCTTATGAAATAAGTGCTTTTGGCGTAAGCTATTTTAGCTATTTTTTCAGTCTTGTAAAGCATGATGTCGAGGCTTATTTTCATCTTTTAGTTTCGTATTTATTTATTTATGTTATTTATCCATGCATATCATATTATTTCATTACATCCGTTTATTTACCATTTTTACCTTTATTTTTGTAATATCGTTATTATCACAATATTGAGTGTTTATCACTTTATTAATTGCCATTTACTTTTGCTCTTGAATTTAGGATGTAAATAGGCCAAATGTAAACTCTAAATAAAAGTGCATAGCATACCCCCTCTCTTGCATCATTTCATGTTTATTTTCTTGCAAAGATTTTAGAGTGTGATTAGGCCAATGTACTCGTAAATGAAGAATTGCATCTCATGCATATTTATTTTTTATCGCTTTCCGCCAATGTGCGTAACGTTAAATTCCGAGGGAAAAGGCGTCACTTTGATCAAAATATCATCGTGAATAGTCTTCGCGGTTAAATTATTTTGTCACGACGTTTTAAGTTGTTGCTTTTTTTGCATGTGACCATTGCCCAATTTTCTTTCAAAAAGTGAGGTCAAACCTCTCTCCAAATATTTTCTTTTCAAAATATCGAATAATCTTGGACTTTAAACCAAATACTATTTTTATCACAAAATCTTGGACTTTAAACCAAGTACCCTTTTTATCGCCAATAACTTGGACTTTAAACCAAGTGCTCTTTTATCGCACAAAACTTGGACTTTAAACCAAATTCTCTTTTTATCGCAAAAACCTTGGACTTTAAACCAAGTGTCCTTTTTATCGCAAAATTGGACTTTAAACCACGTACCATTTCTATCGCAAAAACCTTGGACTTTAAACCAGGTGTTCCTTTTAATCATGCAAAAACCTTGGATTTTAAACCAAGCGTTCTTTTTATCGCCAAAAACCTTGGACTTTAAACCAAGTGTTCCTTTTATCAAAAATCTTGGATTTTAAACCAAGTACTCTTTTTATCGCAAAAACCTTGGATTTTAAACCAAGTGTATTTTCTTCAAATCAAACATTGTTAATCATGCAAAAAAACCTTGGATTTTAAACCAAGAGATTTCCTCACCTAAACTTTTTCTCAAAATAACCTTGGATTTTTAAACCAAGTGTTCGCGTCTTCTTTCATAATCAAATTACAATCAATTTAACTATTTAGACTTGTTTCACAAATTAACATCAATCAACCTCACATTTTTGCCACTCTTGGCTTTTCTCTTTAAAACCATTTTCGAAACCTTAAAATCAAACAAATAAATTTACTCGCAATTTTTATCCCGAACTACGGTGGTTTGATCCCTCGGGTACGTAGGCATGAGACTCGTCTCTCCAATCAATAAAAATAACAAAAACATTTTCTTTTCTTCTTTTTTCAATCATAACTTTAATTTTACATTTTCAGACATTTTTACAAGCAAATAAAATTAAGCGCAAAGTTAGAATAGAAACAAGAGGTTCCTATAGAGTACTATAGATATTTATGGTGCTAATACCTTCCCTTTATATAACCAATCCCCGGACCTTGATCTCTAAAAATAGGGTTTTTTCGAACTTTTTCCCTTTCCCTCGGATAAATTAAAGATCGGTGGTGGAATATTAAATTGCGAGTCGATGCTAATTAATAGCTCGATATCCAAAAATCACCGCGACACCCAGTTAGTTCTATACATATGACCAGCAATGAGAATATAACTCAGATCCTAGATGTAGAAATAGAAGAAGGCGGCTCCCTTTCTTCATACAAAGAAATGTTATTTTTGCAATTGGTATTCTTTTTCTATTATGCGTAAATTATCTTTTGGATAATTTACAAAATTTGTGTTACTAACAACTTATGGGACACTAACCGAATCGTACCTTAATTATCATATTCCAATCCCATTTTTTGGGGTCTTTTTGACCACACTATTTCCCCCTTATTCAAGTTTCATATAGAAGATAGAATATAAGTAATTATATTCGATGGTCACCTTATTTTCAGACCAAAACGGGGATCCCAAATGGCATGAGCTTGCTAAATTATAGTATTGATTTCAGAATTTGTATGAATCCAGATTCTATTATCATATATGATAATTAAAAAAAATGCAAGAGTATCTTACTTTGCTTTGGCGTACAAAATAAGATTCTTGTTTTATAGGGTAGAACTAATTCTCTATGTGAAGTAAGATTCTTGTTTTACATTTGGAGGCTAGTGTAAACTCTGTGTGGGAACCGGCAACAACTTTAGAACAAAGGACAGTGGTCCGACATGGGAAGGTACATGGGAAGATAACGACTTCATCACTGCTCATTTTTCCTTCCTTCAGCCTTGAGGACAAGGCTGCTTCAATTCTCTTGGAGGAAGCAATGGTAGCGCACAGACTAAAGAGAAGGGTAAACCCGTCATTTGGAGGGTTTATCTAAGGTGAAACAAAAATAAAATAAATAAATAATATGATATAAGTGTGTTAGTTTGAATTTCAAAAAGTTAGTTATTGGTTGTGGTTGTGGATTGTATTTAAGTTTGCTATTTGTTGTTTTTTATGTTATGTTGGAAGTTATTAGGAAGTTATTTGGCCAGAAAAAGCTATCTACTTAGAGAGCAAACTGCCCTGATACATTTGCAGAATTGTATTTTCCTTTGGATTGTATAATTGCATTTCTCTTGTGATTTTTATTGATGTACAAAGACCCGTACATATGCACGGATATTATGCTAGTTCAAAAACAAAAAAAGAACTTTGAAAGCAATTTAACTTTTAATCATTATTTCTACTTACAATAATATCGCCGTATAAACAAATATTGCGGCAATGCCGCGACCCGTACATATGCACGGATATTATATAATTTAACTTTAATTATTATTTCTACTTACACTAATATAGCCGTACAAAAAACATATTGCGGCCATGCCGCAATATTTGTTTAGATTAGCCTAATTGTTTAAACAAATATTATATAATTTAACTCTAATTATTATTTCTACTTATAAAATAGATTAGCCTCTTGTTTGTAAAAAATGAAATAAAAATAATTAATGAGACAATCTCGTATCTCTATTAATAATAGTAAAAAACAGCATATTTTTTTTTAAATGGTAAATTATTAGTTGTTACTAATATATTACAATTACAATGTGGGTGTAAGTTAATATATTTAACTAGTTAGTTGAGCTACTTATATCCACCCGTAAAAAACAACATTATATATATATATATATATATATATCCACCTAAAAATATGTGGGTGTAAGTTAACAAACCTACTCGTAATATGTTTGTACTAAAAAACCATTTCTAACTATACAAATCAATTCTGTCAAAAAAAAACTATACAAATCAATTTTAACTATAAAGTTAGTTTTGTAACTTTCTTTAATTAAAAACAAAAACCCATTTCACCCCAAACAAACATCCCAGGTTTCATAATCTTTCATGTTTCTCCCCATTTTTGTGTAGTTCGTTTTGCTACTTTCTAGCAGGCATTGATGTTAAAAGGCGAGGCTTAATTACTTTATTTAAGCCACTAACGTTTCTTTTTTACTTAATAAAGCCACTGAGATCTTTTTTTCACAAATAAAGCCACTTTGATTGAACCTTTGCAAATTTGCAATACAAAAAAGAAGCAAATAACACCCCCTTTGTATAAAAAAAAAAAAAAATAACTATGTAATAACAAAGTCACCATTGTGACATATAGGGGTGGACAATGGGTCGGTTTGGGTCGGTATGGGCCCAAAACTTCAATCCGGCCCAAACCTCGGTTTGTATATAAAGACTCACACCGACCCAAAATTCCATATGGGTTAGACGGGTTCGGTTAACTCGGTTCACGGGTTACACGACTCGGTTTATGCGGGTAAGAACACAAACAACCAACAAAAGAAATCGGCAAATTCAGCAGAAAAAAAAATTGATTCAAATACAAAAAAAAATACATATCAACCATTTCGAATCTAGATCTGTATCATCGATGCATCAACCAACGAAACAAAAACTTAAAACAGAGATGAAATTTGAGATTAAGAAGAAGAAGAAGTGGGAGGAGGAGGATGAAGAGACTATTGCAGCACTGCTTTGTAGTTCGATTGTGGTGTTGCATGTTTTTCTAGAGTTAAAACGAGATAAAGAAGATGTAATGAGACCAAAATCATATTTTTTTTCATAAAAGGAGCAATGTATTGTGAGTTGAGGATTTTTGGTATGAGATGAAGAAGATGAAGTGGGATCCATGTATTGTGAGATTGAATCTTTGTAGCTGATAGAGTTTCAAAAGGACATCATTTCTTCTTCTTTTTATTATACGGAGTAGTAGTTTTTTTAATTATGTGAATGAGGTGTTGAGACTTAAGAAAGTGTTGAAGAAGTTGAAAATGAAATAGACAAAGACACGTGAAGAAGTAGTAATAGCTTGGTACATGTTTCAATGTTTGTGAGTCTCAATGAGAGTACTAGGTTTGTAGGCTTTTTATTTTGACAGTAAAAGTAGTAATAAACTATATAAAGATATTTGTGATTTTTATTGAAACTAGGAATACACGTATCTAACACGCATAGAAAAAGTAATACTAGTGTACTTCGGTCGGGTCCAGGTACCCATGGATTGATTTACTATAACCGAAACCGACCGTTTGGAGTCACACTAACTCGAAAATTTGGTTTTCCTGACCCGAAATCCGACAAAAACCGCCCATTTCAGTTAAAATCGGTTCGGACTACGCGGGTCACAAAACGGGTTCGGCTTTTTTCCACCCCTAGATATAGTGGAGTACATGTGGCTATTTTCCATTAGTGCCACATCAAGGTGTGCTAATTGTCCACATGTTTAAGGCAACCCAACACGCACTGTGAACTCACCTATTTAGCGATACACATCTAAATAAGATGTGTAATAAAGAATTTATCTATTTATAATTATATGATTATAAATCCAACAAAATAAAATTGTAACAAAAAAATGGAACATTAAATTCATCCCACACATTCCAAAATCGCTATGAAGACCTTGGAGCAACAGCATAAGACCTTGCAGCAACAGCAGATACAGTCCCGAGATGAACTGTAATAGAAATAAGACCAAAATCAAATAAGAGATTGTTAGAGACGAAATTAATATACCAGAATTTTTTTTTCTTTCCATTTTTGTGTTTTCATATTATATTATAGTTACGAAATTTTCACTATGTTTTTTTTGAACTGCAAAATTTTATTAAGAGGCACAAGATAGCACAAGAAGTACTAAAAAGGCCAAAAGTAAATACAAGCAAAAGCAACACAGGGTGCAAGGATCCATGGAGCTTGAAAGAAGAAAACAATTAAATGTTCCAACAACTAAAGCAGCAAATTAAAAAAGTAAGACAGCAAGTGACCAACACAATAGCCACTAGGGCGTGAGGGACAGCAACAACAGACCAATCCACCAGCAAACCAGCGAAAACAGCACAACAGCAAAAACAGCACAGCATCAAAAACAACAAAAACAGCACAGTAGTCATGATTACCGGAGCATACAATCACCCGGATTCCAAACTCATTCGTACAGTAAGCTTGATCCTTTCGCCGTTTTCAGCAGATACCATTGCCACGATAATCGTTGTATGCTGTCCATCGCATCCTCTACCTCGCCGTTTATATTATTGAACACCCGGTCATTCCGAAACCTCCAAATAACCCACACGAAGGCTAACCATACGATCGAATACCCTTTTCTAACCTTTTTGTTCCCACCACATCCAACTAGCGACCCATGTGACATTATTATATCATGAGGGATTACCACCATCGTACCTAACCACCGATTCACTCGGTACCAAACAGCCAAGGCAAAACTACAATGCAAAAATAAATGACGCACTGTTTCTATCGTTTCACCACAAGTGGGACAAAGAGCATCCTCGCGTCTCATGATCTTTCTACTTACTAAATTCTCCTTCGTCGGTATTCGATCCAAACACACTTGCCAAGCCAAGGCACACACTTTTGACGGAACCGGAGTCTTCCAAATGTTCTTAAAAGTAAAGCGCTCAAAATCACGTAAATGGTTTGTCGGCAAGAACATACCTTCTAGGAATACATAAAGAGACTATGTTTAATATTAAGTAATCTTCGTCGGAGAATTATAAAGTACATAATGTCTCTGTTCGTCATTTAGAAGTGACTAAATTTATGATTATTTAATTGATAATTGTTGTGCGATGTCAACAAATTAGAATTGACTTTTTTTTAATTTTTTTTTTTTTAATTTTCCATCTCTTAAAATATATTTAGGTTCAACCAAACTCAATTTTTGTAATGAAAAAAAAAAACTCAATTTTACAAAATTTGTTTGTAAGATGATTAATTTTTTATTTTGTATTAACCCTCTATTTTTCAGGAGAATGATATCCAATAATCTAAAGCGCTGCCATATAAAAAGTAAAGTCTAACAAAAAATTATTTTTATTAGAAATCGAATTTAGATATGATTCTCCCAAAATAGATGATTAATTATTTCACTCTTATAAACATTTTTTTTAACAGACTCTTATAAACTTATTTAGGTCTTATCGCCTATAACAAGGATGTTTTTTGTCCATATATTTTGCGAAATTGTTAAGAATGATCCTTACATTTTAAAAATGGTAAAAAAAAATCAAATTTTTTTTTGTTATCAAGATTAGTCCTGGCCGTCAAATTTTTTCCATGTCACTGACGGAAAGCTTAATTTTTAACTTTTTTTAGTCCTTACATTTTGCAAAATTGTCAAGAATCGTCCTGCCTTTTAATCCTTTTAGTCCCTACACTTTACGAAATTGCCATGAATGGTCCCTACATTTTAAGCCACAAAAGTTTTCTTAACGGATTGGACTAATTTTGATAACGAAAAATTTTATGGGTTTTTTTTTACCATTTCTAAATTGTAAGGACTATTCTTAACAATTTCACAAAATATAGAGACTAAAAACATATTTAATCCTAAAAATATTGAAATTAACTCGTTTTGACAAAATTAACTTTTATTTAAAGTGAATAGTACCTGTTTATGAAGTTATTTCATGTCCTATATATCTTTAACTTAAGTGGTACTTGATTTTTTTTTCTTTTCTAATACAAACTTGTCTATATATATATTCTGTGAAATCAATATAAATTGAAAAACAATTAACTATGTGTTTACACTGATTTTTGGTAAACAAGCGCTAGTTTATTTACTGGTAAGATCAACTAGTAAATCTTGGGACATGTTTGTGCATTCTTTGTGATTAGAAAACATTTAAAGTTCATAATTTGGAAATGTTGTTAAAGAGACTTAAATTTAAAGCATGTAAATGAAAGTAACAGTGCAATAAAGTATTTCGAATTAAAAAAGGTTTTGCAGAAAAGTAAAATTTACAGAATAAAACTTGGATTGAATTTAAAAGGTAACTGCAAAATCCATTCGAATGAATGAATTTGATAAAATAGCGTTAAAATAAAGATTTGCTTTAAAAGATAAATTGCATTCAAATGTAAACATTTACAAGAAATAAAGATGGTACACAGAATCATACGTTTCCTTTATTTTGCTCATTTCGCTCGAACGCTTGGGTACTATGAGTTTTTATAAGGATTCAGTATGTGAATTTGTGACCCTGATTTTGACTACAAAATACATATATATAGACTTCCTATTTCAACTGCTACGTAACGGTTGCCTTTTGACCAAATGACGCGTGTCTTTGCCTCTATGCGCTGTCCTCAGTTTTGAAACGTTGCATCCGTTGCCAATAGTCGAAATCGAAGTGAATTAGGACGTTCGAAAACACTTGAAAAGCACTTAGACTTTCCGTGAAATCAAAACTTCTTTCGATATAGCAAGATTTCGATTTATATCAAAATCGAATCGAAAGAAAGATCTTTTGAAAAAGATTACATTAACTTTTAAATATACATATTGTCAATATGTACAATTTTAACAATTAACTCATCTTTATTTCATATTTTGTTTCAAACAAAAATATGGAGTAACAAATTGCCCCCAAAATGCCAATTTCGATTTGAATGGTTCGAATGAAGTTTAGGAGTTGGCATTTTAAGATTGTAACGTTTACTTTTCCAGAAAGAGTCTTCACGCTTTCCCAAGACTGCGCTGACGTCATTAGCAGTCTTTTCAACTGACATTTTCACCACTATCAAAGAAAAACCCTGCTTTTTCGCGTGAGTGGGCCAGGTGGCAGCTCCGGAAGTTGAATGAAAACTGCATGTGAACAGTTTATTTCATTTTTGATTTATTTAATTCGGGATTTTATTCAAAATCTATAAATACCATTCTTCTTCGCCATTGAAACGTTTTCTACAACTTCAAACAAGCTCCATTACTCTGAAATTTTCCAGAAAACTTGCAACAACGATTTCAAGTTCAACTCACTCAAAAACAACGCATTGTTCATTCCGTTTAGATCTAACCACTTCAAGAATTCTCCAAAAAGTTTTAATCTTTTCCCAAACGTGATTTTCAACAAACTCTTTTCTTTTCGAAATCAACCATGGCTGAAGGAAATCGAGATGTTAAAGTTCCTTTTGCTGGTAAATGGAGGAATTTCATCCTTCATGAAGACAAAGAACCCATGGTTCCACAACCACATGACGATCCTGAAAAGAACGATATTTGGCATTCGGAGTTGATGATCCCATATGCTGTAAATAAGAACGTTTATGCATTTGGAGGTCCTCTACCAGACGAAGAAGCACTGAGCTCGAAGGTAAATGCAATCTTTCCTTGCTATCGTACATGTGAACCCCCAATCTTTTCTAGTGAAACACGTCACTTAGGGTTTTTGAACGCGAAATTATTTCGATCTGCTCCTGTTATTCCCAATACTAGGTATTTCATCCCCTGGCTGAATCGAATGGAAAAAGATTTTGGGGAATATTGGAAAACTTATGGGATTTATGATTTGATCCAATTTACTCGAATTGGTCCCCAAGTACAACAAGAGTTAATCATTGCTGCAATGCACTTTTGGGAAAAGTCTACTAACACTTTTCACTTTCCATGTGGAATGCTTACCCCAACATTGTTAGACGTAGTTGCCTTGACTGGTCTTCGACCAAATGATGAAACCTTTGATCCTGCGAATACAAGTGATAACATTGATTTTGACCCAACGGAACTGTCGTTTACTAGGTTCATAGAGAAAAATATCGAAAAGGGAGAGACTAGTAGTGTTGAGCATGTAACCTTTTTAACCCTTTGGTTGTCTTACTATGTTTTTTGTTCTCGTTCCTTACAAGTAGCAAAAATGTTCATTCCCATGGCCATCCAAATACATGAGGGTAGACATTTTGGCTTAGGCAAATTAATTCTAGCTGTTTTGTATGAGTCTATTGGACTAGCCTGTGATGAGATTAAGAAGTCAACAAATGGTTCCTCGTTTTTGGTTGCTGGACCCATGTGGTTGCTACAATTGTGGTTGAATTCCACCTTTGAACAAGAATTCAACTTGAGGGTACCTCAAGAATATGAATCTGAACTGGCTGATCGTCCAATCGAAGGGAGGAGGGTTATTCGATTAGCCCCTCAATACTTAGAGACTGATCACAAGACCCTTTTCATGAGATACATGAAATTTTTTCTCAATTTTAATGTTTTCAAACCCCAGCATGCTCCTTTCGTTACCAGAGAGTTTGGTCCCAATTGGTTTACTGAAGATTTTCCAGCTTTCGACCCTGACAATGAGGATGAAGTAAATGAGGTATGGTCATCCTATTTGGATCCTTTTGTGCTATCTTGTAGGATAGGCACTCATGCGAAACATTTTGGACTGGTAGGATACCAACCAAATTTGGTCTCGAGAAAATTTGGAATGTCTCAGACTCGTCCTAAAAGCTTGTTTGAGGAAGATAAAGATGTAGTTTTAGGTTCAAGCCTCTCTGAAAAGACGTTTAGAGGTTTCCTCAAAATATCAGAGCAAAATTCATATAACCTCAACTCTTTTGATTTTAATAATTCTCACTTCTGTACCACGGACTTTGATAGTTGGTGGGAGAATTATTATTTAACTCGAACTAAGAGTGTTAAAGAAATTGTTCGAGGGTTGGAAGCTGGTCTGAACAAACCAATTGTTGAGAAGACAAAGAAATCGAAACCAAAAGGTATTTCTTGATAACTTTATCTTTTAATCACATTTCCATTATATTGATTGAGTTTCGATTCACACTATATTTTATAGTTTCGAAACAAGCTTTGGAAGATGCTTTGAAAGAGACAAACAAAACCAAGACTACTGGGACCAAGAATGTGGAGGTGAAAGTAAAGGTAAGTTTTCAAAATTTCTTTCTTCTGAATACTTGCTTCTTAAAACCAAGTTTACTAATCCTTAAGCAAATTTTCAGGGTCAGAAGAGAGCACACAGTTCGACTGAAACTGGGAATGCCTCGAAGAAGACTAGACCAACTGTCACTATTTCAAGTGATGAATCTGTAAGTTTAACTTTCAATTTATCTTCTGTAATGATTTTGTTTTCGATTTTGTTTCTAGTTTTTTGAAGCTTTTCTTTATCGAAACAGGAAGAAGAAGTGCTGACCCCATTGACAAGGACAACGACTCTAAAGCCTGCTACTAAAGAGGTGAATCCAGCACCAAGTGCTGAGGTTGTTAGTCCTCCAATTATTGAAGTTGTAGATGAAGAAATTGAAGGTGATAAAGGAGAAGACAAAGACAACGCTGAAGGTGAAGATAATGCCCCTGTTCAGAAAACTAGCTCTGAGGCAGATGAAAGAGTGCCAAAGAAAAAGAAGAAAAAGAAGAAATCCAAATCCAAATCTAAATCAAAATCTCCTGAAGATCAAACTCAAATGAATCCGAGTGTTTCGACTCAACCTGCTGTCGTTGCTTCGACAGAGACCTCGAAAGATGATCCTCCTAGGGTTGTGGAAGAAACAGATAAACCCAATGAAGTTTTGATTGAAGATTTGGACCAGGATAAGACAAATGACGAAGTTGCGAAAACCAATGATGAAGTCGCAAAGGTAAATGAACTTCGAATTCTTTTTCAATGTTAATGACTTAACCGTTTTATCTTTACCAATTTATCCTTGTCTTTGTAGGATGATAGTGACAAGACTGTTACTGATGAAGAGAATCTGGAGGCAGCCAACGCTGCTGCTTCGAATGTGGAATTTGTTCATACAACTTCCAATTCTCAAGCCAACCCAGATCACTCGAATGAGCAAATGGATTTTGATGCTGAGTTTATTCCTGAAGCAGAGGAGGGTGGATCAGAGATTTTGCCAGAGTCTTCGACTTCGAAACTCTCGGCTAGCATTGGCATGTCTGAAGGGGACTTTGACAATATGAGGAATTCGCATTGCCAAAGCTGTACAGAAGAAAGAAAATATTTCTTGGAAGGATGAGTCATCAGAAATTAGCTCAAGCTATTGTTTTCGATAAAGCAAATCGCTCTGTCGAAAAGGTAGAGGCAATGAAAGCTCAAAAAGCTAATTCTGCTGAAGGAGTCCAAGAGTGTATTTCAAACATTGACAAATGGCAAGAAGAAATTGCAGGATTGCGAGCAGAAATTGTGAAGAGAGAGCTCCTCATTCATTCTGAAAGAGAGAAGCGTAAACAACTTGAGGAAGCTGCTACTTCATCAAGAGGCAATCGAAAAGGAAACTCGAGAAGGTCTCAAGTACTTTAGTGCCTCTGAAGCTTTGCAGGAAGATGTTAAATCCCTTGAGAGCAACGTGCAAGTTATCGACGTCGAATTGGCTTTACTTAAAACCCATTATGCTAGTTTGAAATCCAAGGCTTAAATATGTTCACTGAATTTTTATTTTCGTTTCGAACAATTTGCTGTGTTAAGTTCCAATTTTTTGAACAAGTTTTAATTTGGGTTGTAATATTAACAATGCCCTGTATTGTGGCAAATTATTATGTTTGCCATTTCGATTTCTCTACTTTCGATGTTCTCGAATTATTTTACAGGCCTTGCTAATTCAGATAACTTTTAAAGCTCGAATTTGGAACTTTGTATAACAAAACCTCGGAATTAACGGCGAGAAAATCTCTTTTCACTTCTTGATATGTGTACCTGACAAATATTCTTCAAAAACCGTGTTTGACTCTTTTTCCAAGATAGTCATGTCAATCCACATTTATTATCCGCGAGAAACAAGGGAAAATCTAACTGCCAACCGCCCAGATTTTCTCTATAAAAAGGGACGTTCCCTTTGTGATTTCTCATTCCAAATATTTTCCAACATTCTTCCTTTCTTCAACCTTCTTCCTTTCTTCAAGAAACCATGAAAGGAAAGTCTAAAGTCGTTGTTTCTGTTAAGAAAACAACCAAACCTCCTTCTGTTTCTAAACGCAAGAAAAATCAAACTCCCAAAACTAAACCTAGCCAATCTTCTCAAAAGATTCAAACACGATCTCAACGCCATGTCCAAGAACACGATGATTCTGGTTCATATGAGATTGACTCCGATTACGCTGAATTTTTGAAGACTTACATCCCAAAAGAAGATCTCTACCCAGATCATGATGATTCCCTTATAATGGTCGAGGATTCTACCAACTCTCCTCATGAGAAAGAGAAGGACGTTGAGTCCAGTTCTTCGAAGATGAAGTGAGGTGTAATGATCCACCTTACTGCTGTTGGGGGTTGTTCCTTGTGTGGTGGAACTTCTCAACCAATTGGGAAGGATTAGTGGTTGCACCTTCTTTCTTGCTTTTCTCTTTACTGTTTAAAATAAAGATGCACTAGGATAGATTTTTGTTAGGTCAAATAAAACCATAGATGGTTTCAAATGTAACCAATTTTTGTACTCTTTTAATTTGGAATACAATTTCAATTATTTGATTGGTTTAAATAAGTTTGTATTGTTTGAGAATATCCTGTTTTATGGCAATTTTATTGTTTTTGCCAATTCGATTTCAGTATCTTTTCTTATTCTGTGCTTATGTTTATTTCACATAATGTTGGTTTATATTTTTTCAAATACTTACCATTTATATTAAGAGTGTGCCTTTCAAAGGTTAACTCTTCGATTTCATACGCACCATTAGAATATATTTGTGAAATCTTAAAAGGACCTTCTCAGTTGGGTGACCGTTTTCCTAAAATCCTATCCTTTCGATCCATAGGCAGAATGGTTTTCCATACTAAATCTCCAATGTTAAAGGTTTTAGACTTAACCTTTTTGTTGTAGACTTTGGCTATTTTCTCTTTTTGCTGAGTTAACCTTTCCAAAGCTCTTATTCTCTCTTCATCTAAATCAACTAATTCATCTAACATCATGTTCCAATAGTGATCATTTGGTATTTCCATTTGCCTTTGGATTCGAATTGATTGCAAATGTATTTCGACTGGTAAAACCGCGTCGTGACTATATGTTAAACGAAAAGGAGTAGTATTAGTTGATTCTTTTGGAGAATTTCTACATGCCCATAATACTTGGTCCAAAGTATTGTTCCAATTTCTAGGTTTTTGGGCGATGTGTTTTTTAATTAAGCCAATAAGGATTTTATTGGCTGCTTCGACTTGACCATTTGCTTGTGCATAGTATGGTGTTGAAGTTAGCAAACGAAAACCAGTTTGCTTTGCAAATTCTTGCATTTTTCGACCAGTAAAAATTGAGCCTTGATCAGTAGTGATAGTTTCAAGGATTCCAAATCTATAGATAATATATTTTTGGATAAAACTAATCACTACTTCTTGATCTACATTTTGCATGGGTATTGCCTCAATCCATTTTGTAAAATAATCCACTCCAACTATGATATATCTTTGATTTTTTGATGAAGCGGGTTTTATTTCACCAATTAAATCTAAAGCCCATCCTCTAAATGGCCATGGTTTAATAATGGAGTGTAATTCACTTGCAGGCACATGTTGTATTCCTGCATGTTTTTGACAATCTTGGCAACCCTTAGAAAATTCTATGCAATCTTTTAACATAGAAGGCCAGTATAATCCTTGTCGAAACAATAACCATTTGATTTTGTGACCTGCTTGGTGAGATCCACAAACTCCACTATGAGTTTCAGAGACGGCTATATGGGCCTCTGATTCATTTAAACATTGAAGTAAGACTCCTTCAAAAGTCTTTTTAAACAAATTGTCTCCAATGATTACATAGCTTAAAGCTCTATATTTGATCTTTTGAGCAATATCACTTGTTGGATTTTGTAAGTAATCTACAATTGGTTTTCTCCAATTAGTGTCTATTAAGTTGTCAATTGCCAAAATTTGAAATTTTTCTTCATCATGACATTCATTATCAATAGTTTCTTGTGGTATATTTGCCCCCACAAGTTTTGGCATTGACAAGTTTGGAGATAATAAATCGTTAGATACCAATTTTTCCTTGATTTCGATTAATTCATATAATTGTTCTTTTGACACTTTGTATCCTGAAGCAATTTGAGCTAAGTCATTTGCTTCTTGATTTTGCAATCGAGGAACATGTTCGAAATCAACAGTATCAAAACAATGTAACATTTGTCTTGCAGTTTCGAAATACTTGACAAGATGCTCTTTCACACATTTATATTCTTGCGTTAATTGTTTCAATACTAATTCTGAATCTCCTTTGATTCTTATGTTCTTTGCCCCCAAGTCTATTAAAATTTCTAGACCTACTATTAAAGCTTCATATTCAGCTTCATTGTTTGAACAAAGACCATTTATTTTATACTTAAATTTAGTTGGGATTTTTAGTGGTGAAATAATTAGTATCCCAATTCCAGTTCCAAACTTATGTTTAGAACCATCAAAGTACAAGATCCAAGGCTGAACCTCTACAACTTCTTGAGTTGTTTCGATTATAGAATGATCGACTATAAAATCAGCCACTATTTGACCTTTTACTGCTTTTAATGGTTTATATGTCAAAGAATATTCAGTTAAGGCCAATGCCCATTTTCCAATTCTACTATGTAAAACTGGTTTTAGTAACATATGCTTAATAACATCAAAATGAGAATAGACATAAACTTCAATAGGCTTTATATAATGCTTAAGTTTAATACAAGAAAAATATAAACATAAACATAATTTTTCTATAGCATTATATCTAGTTTCAGCATCATTTAGAACTCTACTTAAATAATATATGGCTCTTTCATCTCCATTTTCATCTTCTTGGGCAAGCATGCTACCAATGGTCGAATCAGATGCTGAAATATACAACTTCATAAATTTGTTTCGAATGGGAGACATTAGTATTGGTGGTTTCGAAAGATATAACTTGATATCTTCAAAAGCTTTTTGGTGTTCTGCTTCCCATTTGAAAATATCATCTTTCTTTAATCTGAGTAGTGGCGAAAAAGGTTGGGATTTACCACTTAGATTCGAAATGAATCTTCTTAAGAAATTGATTTTTCCAAGCAAAGATTGAAGTTGGTTTTTTGTAGCTGGAGGTTGTGTCTCTCATGATTGCCTTTGTCTTATTCTGATTTATTTCAATGCCCTTCTTATGTACAACAAAGCCAAGGAAATCTCCTGCATGCACACAGAAAGCACATTTTAGTGATTCATTTTTAATCCACTTTTTCTCATTCTTTCGAATGATTTTTTAAGATGTTCCAAATGGCCATCATCAGATGAAGATTTGATAACAATATCATCTATATAGACTTGCATAAAGTTATCAATAAAATCATGAAAAATCAAATTCATTGCTCTCTGATATGTAGCCTCAGCATTTTTTAAACCAAAGGGCATTACTACCCATTCATAAGTTCCTAATGCTCCTGGGCATCTAAAAGCAGTTTTATGAATATCTTCTTCAGCAATAAAAATTTGATTATAACCTGAATAACCATCTAACACACTTAAATATTCGAAACCTGCTGCTGATGTCAATAAGCATTTCTGCTACAGGCATAAGATATTCATCTTTAGGTGTAGCATTATTTAAATCTCGAAAATCTATACATACCCTAAGAGTTCCATTCTTTTTAATTACAGGTACTATATTTGCTAACCATTGAACATACCTGGCAGTTCGAATAAATTTGCTTCTCAGCAACCTTTCGATTTTACCCTTTATTTTGGACATTATTTCTGGTGCGAATCTCCTTGGTAATTGTTTGATTGGCTTCTTTTCTGGTTTCAAAGGTAACCTGTGTTCTACCAATTCTTTGCTTAGACCAGGCATTTCGTTGTAGTCCCAAGCAAAACAATCTTTGTATTCCTGAAGGAGTTCGATCAATTTTGTCTTGAAATCAGAATTGATATTAGCACTGATGTAAGTTGGTCTTTTTGTCAGACCATCTACAATGTCTATTTCTTGCAATGTGTCTTGGGCTTGCATTTTATGATTTATATTTGAAGGATCTTTTTCGAAACCCAAAGGTTCGTCATCATAAATACAATCCAAGTTCTGCAAGTTTGGCATATTATTGCCATTTTCAAGATTATTGGCTTTATTTGCCAATTTTTGAGAATCACTGGCTTCGAAAGCCATATTTTCTTTCATTGCTACAGCTTCTAGTGCCATATTTAATCTATTTCCGGCCATATAAGCCGAAATTCTTGCCCATGGGTTGGGCTCAGTCATGAGGATAGTAGAATTCACAATCCCACCCAGATGGTGGAATTACTCCATCTTCAGAGGAATCATGATCTATTTCCTCTCTTCTCCAACAAAATCCATGAGTTGGGTGGAGTTTTACAGAGTGGTAAACATTCTCAGAAACTACTTTGTCAAAAGCAGCATCCTTATCGCCGCATGGTGCAATCGAAGCAAGGTTCTTGTCGAAAGTCTGCTTTGTTATGTGGCATTGCTCAGACAGATAATAACTTTGGTCTGCTTCCACATATTCTACAATGCCATCATCTCTCCATATAGCCAAGTTTTGGTGAAGAGTCGAAGGCACTGCCCCCACTCCATGAATCCATTCTCTTCCTAACAGAAGATTAAAGTTTGCTTTGGATTCGACCACCAAAAATAGTGTTGGCCTAACTGTGCTTCCAATGACAACTTCAACTTGGAGAGCACCCCAAGAGTGGCCACTTTTCCCTTCATAGTTCGAAAGGACTATGTTGTGAGAAATAAGATCAGTGTCATATTTCCCAATTTTCTCCATTAATGAAGAAGGCATCAGATTCACAGCTGCTCCTCCATCAATTAGAACCTTGTTTATGCCAACATTGTTGACTTTTGCTCTGACAAACAAAGGCTTAAGGTGATTTTTCATCCCCTCATCAGGCTTTGTAAAGTTGGCGCATTGTTCTTCGATGCATCCATTATCCATCACATAATAACAAACTGGTTTGATATCAACCAGTGGTGGTTCGTAGCAGTCTTCTTCTCGATCAGAGAAAGACCAAACATCAAACTCTCGTGGCAGTACAGATACCACATTACAAACCACATCGAAGTCATTTTCTGACCCAAAGTCATCATCCTCACCATCAAAGCATTCCTCTTCATTTATTTTTTCATTATTTTCCTCTGGAATGTTTGGTTGTGAGAGTCTTTCGATCACAAGCCTCTTGGCCTTTTCTTGGATCTTGATTCCTTTCGAATTGTTCTCTTCTGGAACATTTTGGAATTCTTGTTTCTTTTGGCGCTGGAACCTACGCCATTGTGTTCTTGTCATCGGATTCTTACCCTTATAGTTGTTCTTATAAGAGTATTTATTGGCATCTATTGCCATGTTGGGTTGACCATCAGTTTGCCAACCTTTACTAGAACTTCCTTGATGCTTGACTCTCTTATCGAAAGCTGCATATCTACCATGTCCCCATTGACCCATGGGTATTTTTGTTGATGGTAAAAAAGTCTGTTTTCGACCAATCCTTTCATGAATCGAAGGATTAGCCATTATAGCCTTTCTTCTATTAGGCTGTTGGTTTGGTCCAGTATTGAAGTTCAGTCTTCTGTTTGGACCATTAAACTTTGGTTTCACATAAGGCAGATAATTCTCGAGGCCTGCAGTAGCCTTTTTGTCGCATACCGCACTACACCTGGGACATAGCATGACTTGATGATTCTTTGCTTTACATCTCATAAGAAAATCAAGCAAATCCTCTTCAGCCTTAGGGTAAACCACCTTAATCTTCTCGATATACTCCTCTTCTGGGATTGATTCGAGAGTAGTGACTTCCATGGCTTCCACCATCATAAACTCATATGGTTCAGCAAAAGAAGTATCAGCAATTTGGAGAGGGTCAGTATCCACCTTCATTGGAGGCTTCGATTTCTCATCGAACTTTAATCTCCCCTCGTTCAACGCTTTTTGAACAAGATCCCTGAAAAGAACACATTGAGATGTTTTATGACCCACAAAATTATGAAATTTGCAATAACCTCTCTTTTTCCTTTGTTCTAAGGGAGGAACTTTTAACCCTTTTTGAACAATTATCTGGCCATCATTAACCAATAGATCAAAGATTTCGTCACATTTAATAACATCAAACATGTAGGTTTTTGCAACATATTTATCATTTTTGGGTTCAACAGGATTTTTTCCATTAGATGGCTTTAGTAATTTACACATATAAGGAGGGCCTGGTTTTAACTCAGCCACATCTATCTCGTTATTTTCCATATTCTCACAATCGAAAATAGTTTCATCATCACTATCATAAGTTTCTATATAAGCAATTTTCTCTTTTTTGTGAAACTTAGATGTTTTGGCTTTTTCGATTTTAAGCCTTTCGACTTGTCGAACTCTATCAGCCAATTGTGACATATCCCTTAGATACTGGGTATCTAACTTCTTTCTAATTGAATAATCGACACCACCAGCGGCCATTTCGACTAATTCATGTTCAGGGACTTGTGTAAAACACCTTGCCTTAAGAATCCTAAATCTATTAAGATATTCATCAATAGATTCTGGTACTTTGCGCTTAACACTAGCCAATTCTTTAAGGCTAATTTTAGTTTGACCCGTGTAAAATTGTTCATGAAACAACCTTTCCAATTGGGCCCAATGATGAATCGAATGGGGGGGAAGAGTTGTAAACCAAGTAAAAGCATTTTTGGTCAAAGAATTTGGAAAAAATTTCATTCTCAAATTCTCATTATTTGCCAAATCCCCACATTCTACTAAATATCGAGCAACATGTTCGACAGTAGATTCATTAGTATCTCCAGAAAATTTTGTTAACTTAGGAGTTTTCCAATTTCTGGGTAATTCAGTTTGAAGAACAAATTCAGACAAAGCAGACACAAAATTTGGCCTATGTAAACCAACATTAAGGCCATTTTGTGCAAGAATATTTTCGACCAAATGGGCCAAATTATTCTGTCCAGCAAAATTGTTTTGTTGGACATTTCTAACTACTTCGTCAGCATTCTGGTTTCGATTTACCAAAACTACCCTTTGATTTTGATCTACAGCATTTTGATTTAGTGGTTGTTGGGCCACTGGGATTGGACCTGGCCTAGGATTGGCATTCATTATAATATATGGCAATGGGTCTTGCCTTTGGTTAACATTTTCGATTTCATTGGGTAACGGTCCGTTTTGACCATTAGGCCTAGCACCATTTGGAACATTTGGTGCTCCAAAGAAATCTGCCATTCTTCCCATTTGATTGGCTAACAACTGATAACTATCATTTGTAGTTTGTATCAATGGGTTGAACACTGCCCCAATTGGTTGTGTTAACATATGAACCATTTCGTGATTACTATCATCCATTTGTCGTCTAAGAGACAACAAAGATGTATTAGTTAAATTTTGAAACTGTCTGCCCTGATTTCCTATTGCCGAAGTCAAAGGGGAAAACATATTTGGTCCTTCATTACTAGAGTTATGAAGGCCAGCCGTAAATTCAGGAGGCATGCCATATTGACGATCGTTATTTGGTAATCGAAATAAACGAATAGGGCTTCTGTATCGCCATTCATTGGCTGAGAAGAATTTCCTCCACCTACATGCACAGATGGTGACAGAATCGAAGGAATAGTCACTGGAACAGTCGCTCCTATTTGTTCCAATATTACAGAAGGACCACTCGAACCTACAGTGCTCACATTTTGGTTAAGGGTTGTAGATCCATTTCCATAACCTATATTGGCATTGCTACCAGAAGGTTGCGATGGTTGTCCCTTTGGAATTGGTTGGTTTATGTTTAGACTTGTTGATGGTCTAACCATTTTCTTACGAGTTTTATAATTTTCGAAGTCTAGTAAAGATTTACCACTTCTCAAATGCATACAAAACAAAGATTTTTATTTTTATTTTTCCTAGACAGAAAACAAACGGAAAAAACTAAATAAATCAACAGAACTTTAAAGAAAAAATGCACAAAACAAGTCCCACTGGGCGTGCCAATTTGTTTACACTGATTTTTGGTAAACAAGCGCTAGTTTATTTACTGGTAAGATCAACTAGTAAATCTTGGGACATGTTTGTGCATTCTTTGTGATTAGAAAACATTTAAAGTTCATAATTTGGAAATGTTGTTAAAGAGACTTAAATTTAAAGCATGTAAATGAAAGTAACAGTGCAATAAAGTATTTCGAATGAAAAAAGGTTTTGCAGAAAAGTAAAATTTACAGAATAAAACTTGGATTGAATTTAAAAGGTAACTACAAAATCCATTCGAATGAATGAATTTGATAAAATAGCGTTAAAATAAAGATTTGCTTTAAAAGATAAATTGCATTCAAATGTAAACATTTACAAGAAATAAAGATGGTACACAGAATCATACGTTTCCTTTATTTTGCTCATTTCGCTCGAACGCTTGGGTACTCTGAGTTTTTATAAGGATTCAGTATGTGAATTTGTGACCCTGATTTTGACTACAAAATACATATATATAGACTTCCTATTTCAACTGCTATGTAACGGTTGCCTTTTGACCAAATGACGCGTGTCTTTGCCTCTATGCGCTGTCCTCAGTTTTGAAACGTTGCATCCGTTGCCAATAGTCGAAATCGAAGTGAATTAGGACGTTCGAAAACACTTGAAAAGCACTTAGACTTTCCGTGAAATCAAAACTTCTTTCGATATAGCAAGATTTCGATTTATATCAAAATCGAATCGAAAGAAAGATCTTTTGAAAAAGATTACATTAACTTTTAAATATACATATTGTCAATATGTACAATTTTAACAATTAACTCATCTTTATTTCATATTTTGTTTCAAACAAAAATATGGAGTAACACTAAGATAAACTCACTATGATAAACTCACCATTGGAACTTCTTGTTGGGCAGCATTCTTGATGGGATAATCCATAGGTGGTGGTGATGGTGGAGTAACTTGGTTGTTGTTCTCAACCACCACTGGATATGCGCAATCAATGATGGAAATACACAACATTAGTTAGATTAAACAAAATATATTTACTATTTTTCGTGTAGGAATGAAAAAAAATTGCTACCAAAATATAATAGTTGATTAATTTTTTTTTTGCAGCAAATAAAATTCTCCATACTGAAAATCATTATCAAACATAAATAACAACACTGTCTAGATGTAGACAAAATCTGAATCTCAGAAGTAATAATACCAGCAAAGAAATACTATTAAATCAAACTCTGAATCCACGGCTGTTCCTCTTTCCTCTAGCCTTCTCAAACTTCCTTCCACTTGCTCTCACATAAGGCTTGGTGTGGCTGTGTGGGACACCAGGAGCACGACCAAAGTGCTTCACAGCTTCACGAGCATTCTTTGGGCCTCTAAGAAGAACTGTGTTTTGTCCCAATGGGGCCCTAAGAGCCAACTGATCGAATGTCAAGCATTCACCACCGGCCTTCTCTATTCTTGCCCTTGCGGTCTCGGTAAACCTGAGTGCAGTAACCTTGATGGCTGGAACTTCATAAACACGGATATCATCAGTTATGGCACCCACCACCACAGCAATTTTACCTTCCTTGCCCTTAGTGTACTTAATCAATCTTGACAAAGATAGTGGAGGCTTGTTAACCTTGCTCATGAACAACCTCTTGAGGATAACAGCATTGAAATTGCTTCCAGTTCTCCGAACAAGGAACCGATAAAGCTTGACCAAAAGCTTGAGATAGATATCATTGGACTTTGGTGCTGTTCTTTTGGACTTCTTGCTCTTACCTCCTGCTTTAAGATCGATACCCATGTCTGCTTCGAGCTTTGACGACGGCGCTACACCCTGCAATAAGAAATGGCGCTAGTTGATTAATTATATAATTTAAATAATAAAAACTAAAAGCTTACCAGGGTTTTGTTGTTGATTGATATTGTAACTCATTGTGTTATGATGAAGATGCTCTCAAATTTTATTTTGAATTTCTTTAAGTTAAAGTAATTAAAAGATGTGTGTGATTATTGCAACTTAAATATTGCAACTTACAAGTAATTTGGTGCAATTTATGAGCAATAATGAATAGTATACTCCTTCGAAGCAGACCAAAAACACAAGTGAACTACTTCGATGCAGATCGACTTAATGCAAATATTGCAACTTGCAATTAAGCAAGTATTTGGTGTATTAAGCAACTTGAAGATCGACTTTCATTTAAGAAAGAGAGAGATATTTTTATTATAGTAAGGATAAAAACTCACATTTTTCTAAGCAAGTAGACTTGACTTATTATTGGCATATTGCAACTTAATTTATACTATTCGAAGCAAGGAGACTTAACTTATTATTGCAAACAGGCTTAACTTAGGCTTTGACCCGGTTGTTATTATATTTTTTAAAATTTGTTTTTATTTTTTGGTACAAATTTTTTTTTAAAAATTATATTTTACCAAACAAATTTTAGATTAAAAATAAACTTAAAGCTAAAAAAACAACAATTACCAAACAACTTTTGCTTTTTTTTTTTAAAATTCTTATTTTCACTTTTACCTTTCAGTCAACTTCTAAGACCTAAAAAAGTCTAACTTGCAAGTAAGCAAGTAGAGCTGTCAAATGGGCTGGCCCGGTCCCGCCCACTGGGCCAGGAAAAATAAATGTGATAGTCTGGCCCAACCCGATTATTATTGGGCTAGAATTTATCAAGACCTGGCCCGGCCTTGTGGGCTAATGGGCCAGCCCGGTCCATTTTATTTTATTTTTATTTAATATTTTTTATATTATTTTGATGTATTAGTTGTTTATAATTATCAATTTTATATATAGAAATATTATTTGATGTAAGTGTAAATCATTTTTATATTAACACTAAACAGACGCTAATTACACTCTAGCGTTCGGTTTTGGCCATTTAGAGTTTGTTTTGGGCCGACGCTCCAAAGCAGTTTTGTTGTAGTGTAAATATCAATTAAACTTTTGTTTTAGGTAAATATATCGTTTTTAAGCTTACACATTTAAATATATTTTTTATAATAATTTATCAACTAAATGATAATTTTTTATTGATAATATTTTTACAAAAATGACATAAATGTGTTTTTATCAATTAAATGATGAGCTAATGAGTCAGCCTAAAGCCCGATGGCCTAGCCCAGCCCAACCCGATTTCCATATCGGCTCAATGGATTTTGCCCGAAAAAACTCTATGGCATTTTGGGCTACGTTTTTTGAGGTCCGGTTCATCCAAAACTGTGGGCTAATGGCGCTAACATCAGCCCGGCCTATTTTGACAGTTATTTCGTGTAATTTATGAGTATTTTGTATACATAAATTAATTGATTTAAAGGTGATTTATTATTTTGTTACTATATTGCTACGAAGCTGGAAGCCTCTAACATTAGCATATAGTAGTTTCGCTAAAATGGAAATACATTTGAGATCTATTATACAATGTGGGTTTTATACTGTTTTTTTCTCACCTACTGTTTGATTTTGATATGAAAATATAAAAGAACTATTAGTTCATATCAAAAGTTCAATTTACTCTTTCCAACTTTAGTTCCAAATATATGTATATCCCAAAGCTATGTAACCATTTAAATCGGTTATTTCAAGTTATGTAACCATTTTTTTCATCAAGATTTAAATTCAAAAGTTCAATTTACTCTTTCCAACTTCAGTTCCAACTATATGTATATCCCAAAGCTAGAAAACATGAGGATTTATTTAAATTTTAATAACAAAATTAATAGACATCAAAACAGTGTTCACACACAAATTAAGTTTAAAGAATTATTGCATATTGCAACATTTTCACTCACACAAGGTGTATATTAATTTAAGCAACAACTTCAATCTTTCTGTAATTTTGAACAACAAAAATCCCATGAAGTGTTGAAAGTGGAAAGAATTAATGAATATACATCATTGCAAACCTACATTCTCTAAACTTCACAAAAATTTCTATTTGCCTATTCCCTTCAATGAACTTCCTCAATTCTCCATCTATTTACATGGAGTGAAAGTCACATACTTGATGACATACTTATCGGGAATTAGCACAATAATAATAATAATAATAATAACTAATAAAGATTTAGCAAGTGTACTAAATGCCGCCAAGTAGTAACATAAAGATCGTTTTCCACAGGGAATGTATGAAATCAAATGCGGTTAATTATAAACATCCTTATGTAAATTGACATAATTAACAAAGGGCTTTTATCTTGGTTTGATGTTTAATAATAAACTTTGGAAAGAAAATAAGATTTAACTGATAAAAGAAAGGCGATTGGATCTTTTTGGTTCATCTAATTTCAATTCAATCTCGGTAATTGATCAGTGCATTTCGGCACATATTTCTGGAATTATAATTTAGCATGTTAGTAGTCTTTCTACTAGGGGTGGCAAAACGGGCTCGGCCCGCCGGGCCGGCCCGTTTGACGCGCCATTTTTGGCGGGCTGGACAGAGGTCTTTAACTCGCCATCTTAAGTTGGCCCGCCCCGCCCCGCCTAGCCCGCTTAAAAAACGGGGCGGTGGCGGGCGGGTTTGCCCGCGGACTTTGTAACTTTTTTTTACTTAAAATGAAATTTGAGAATGCATTGATGAAATGTTTGAGATGTCTTTTGTTTTGTCTTTTATTTGTCTTGTTAATGACTAATTACTACTACGGTCTAAAATATAAACAAATGTTAATCAAATAAAAACTTTTAGTTATATTTAAAATCAAAGTAATTAAAGTAACTAGCACTTTAATATTTGATTGAGGATAAATAAATAAGAAAGATTCAATCTTAATGCAGTTAAAGTGTTGATATTATTTAGTTTTTATATATTGCAAAGTTCATGTTGTTACTACTTAATTACTAGTATACTTGATGGATCAATAATAAACAGTGAAGTAATTGCATGTCTGTTCAGGGCGTCGTGCGTTCTCGTGCGTGAAATGAGTCGTGCTATATAGCGTCACTCTTTAATTTAATATGTGTTTGTTTTTGGTAACGTTAAAGTTCTATTATGCGCTCTTAAAAATATTGTCGTGATTTTTTATAATAATTAATAGTTTTATAATGTAATTTAAACTATAAAGAGAAAGAAAAGAGGAAGGCGGACCGGCCCGCCAACCCGCCAATAAA